>OY728121.1:545757849-547073257 GCA_963277665.1 Viscum album
AAACTTTAATCACCTAACTTACTTAACTCTGATGTGATTTTTTATTTACCCCTCACCAAACTTTCAATTCCAAGGAAAAGTCCCCTTTTCACCTATAAATAGAGCTCACTTCCACCCAATTCAATCCACACTTAATATTTGAATTTATCTTAATAACCAACCCATTTTTATGATCCTATAATAATATTACACCTTTTTAATCCCTTAGTTAAAATAAAGTTCCCCAAGTCCTCCATTTTCAAAAGGTCTTTCAAAATAAGACTCAAACTCTCAATGTAAGTATTATCCATCCATCCAATATTAATTTTTTTTATTAAAAAAAAAGAACTTTTAAGGGGAAAGTGGGAACACTCACAGTTCAATAGGTTCAGGACCAAAGGACACAACAAAATTGTTCAAAAAGAGAGTGATTGTTTGGAGACATTTTCCCTAAAAAAAACCCAGGGAATAGAATTCACCTGAGTGTCAGGGGGATCTTTCAAGGTGTCCTCGAAATGAATTGCCAAGTTGTCCCATTATTTCTTGTATTACTCCATGCTGATCTTCCCCATGTTGAGGCCTTTGCGCAAGATGTGAGCCTGCTTATCAGCCCACTCGCCTTGCTCCTTTGTAGTGGCCGCCTGGATCGGTCTCATCTTCTTCAGTTCCTTAATATCCAAATTAACGTGAACCATTTATCCATACGATTAAAAGAGTAAATCTATATGTTCCAGCACTAAAGCCATATAGCACTAAGAATCAGCTTTGGGAGTTTCTTCACACAGCTTCCCCTGAACACCCAATTTCACACCACCTGTAGGAGGATCAGGAGAAGCATCAACACATCCTGCCCTAGCCATGTCCTTGGTGATGGCAGATGTCTCCTGTTGGCTAGGGGTTTTGGGATTATTCCAGGTTGTGGAGAAAACCTTTGTAGGGTCATTTGGTGACAGCTTTCCATTTCACCTAGATCTTGTGATGGTATGACTAGGGAGGTTGGAGTATTCCTTCCTTCTGCACACCCTTTGGTTGTTGGAAATGAAGACGTCTGAATCCATGGTTTTGTTCTTCCCCTTCCGTATAGAGGATCTAAAATTATCCTCCTCTAAGGCCAGTACCTTGGACTTATCATGGTCTGAAGTCTCACCCATTTACTCTTGAAATTATTCTGATTCAACTTGAGTAACTTGTCCATGAACCCCCTCTGTTGGTTCCTCGTTAATGCAGTGATCTTCTTACAGCACTGCAAAACAATTCTAAGATATCTCGGTAGTACCCCCTACTTTGAGCTTCTCAGCATAGAAGGATACCTGCGGGACCTGCTTAGGTTGACTATAATTTCAATTTTCTCCAGACCACAGCCCATGAATTGGAGATGGATAGGTCTGTTTCTCGAGTCCAAACGCGGTGTATCCTCACTGGTTTCAAGACCTTGGATATAATACTTCAGAATAACTCCCTTGGATGATGATGGAATTACCTTCGATAAAATTTTAGAAGGGTTCTTAGGGACTTCCCTAATAGCCTGCCCTTCCCTTTGGCTGTCCTGATCAGCATCCGCATGCGAGGGCCCCTCGTCAATGTAAGTATTATCCACTCTTTAACTTTATCTTTAATTTTCTCATCTAAACTCCTAAAAAACTATTATAACTATATTAATATAATTAAATAAGTATAATTAGTATAATTAAATTTTATTATATTAATGTAATAAAAATTTTCTACCTTTCTATTATAAATTAAAAAAATTTAAAATGTCGCTTGTGTTACATGCAGACTACCTCCTCCATAAAAAATGTATTTTGTTTTTCATCACTGCATTTCATGGATGGTTCTAAAAATTATTTTAATGAATAAATATTATATTTATTACATTATTAATATTATGGAAATATAAATTAGTAATTATAGTAATAATATTAATAATAAGTGATAATTGAAAATTTAACCTCCTAAAATGAGTTTACCAAGAGAAAAATAATTTCTTTATTCTGAGTAATAACTTCATATCAATTTAATTATGATTATAACTCTTAAAAATTATAATTTATAAAATCAAAAAGTCCTAAATTATTTAATTATACTTATTGAATAATTATATTATAACTTAATCACTTCATAATTACACTTATCCATTAATTACATCATGTTCTTGTGTGGGTCGATTTAATCACCTTCATGAATGATACTATAAATTTTCATAATGGATGACTATAAAAACTTAACTAATTTAAGTATTATATATTAATTAATAAATAATTATTTTTATGTAAACGTAATATTAATATTTAAACTTGTTATTAATATATTAAATTTCATTTGTTAAAATTAACGAAACAAGCTCGTCACTGATTTCATCTTCACGAATCGTAACTAAAAATATCATGGAATGGAATTTTAACTTCATAAATAATTTTGAAAAATATATTATAGTACCTTAGATAATATAGGAATTATGAAATTGGTATCAAATAATAAGGATCTACATCAACATTACAAAGCACGTGCGAAACAATTAAAAGTATTAACACCCGATGATGAAAATAAACAATAACTAACTAGTGAATAAATAATGAATGAATATAATTAAATATTAAAAAAGGTAATACATATTAATAAATTTCATAAATAATTTATTCATATGGTTATGTCTATTATAATAAATCTTAAATTTCATTTGTGGGAGTTTAGAGTAAAGGTAAGGGATTTTCATAACCCAAATTTCCTTTTATTGATTTTTAATGTATCTTCTTGAGCTTTATTATTATAAATATGGTTTATTTCACCCCATGTTACATAATAATATAATTAAAATATATTTTATGGTTATTTAAAATTTTTTCTCACAAAATCCTTTCTGAAGGATTGTTACATCAATGAATATGACATTCATAAGGGGTTTTCTAGACTCAACTCTTCTCCTTGAGTCATAATCTTACCTCCTTGACTATGATATTACAATATTGTATTATTATATCATATTAGGATATTAAAATGAATTTTATCATTATTTTTTTGAGTAATTTACATCTTAATATTAAATCCATATATGGAATTATTTCTTCATAAAAATTTGATGTTGTTAAGAATAATTCCCATATTTTCTAATAGTTATTTTTCTTCCATGTCCATATTATGTGTTTACACAAATTTTTCACTTTATATTTTTAAATATAAATATGTAATATATCTTTTTTTCTTAATACTTCTATTTAAAAAAATTCACTATCCATTTTATGACATGGGTTTCCATAAAGGTATTTTAAAATATTAAAAAGGATCATACTTTAATGTTTGTATATTTTAACTTCCACTCCACAGTTTTTAACTTAAAATTTATTTACTTTTAAGGTTAAATTATTGTTAATTATTTTAAAGTTTCATTTTAAAAATTTTCTCATGTTAACTTCTTGAAAATTATTTTTAAAAGTGACTCATAACTTTGTATTTTTAAAATAAGGTTAAGAATGTTTTATGAAATCACATTTTATGATTGCGCTTCCATTTTCCTTTCTATGTCAAGATATTATATCTCCTATGGAGTTAGGATTCATGAATAATCCTCTAAATTATATTATGAAATACTCCTTTTTAGGGTGATTTAATGTTTGGTATCAACTGATCAAATTCTCAAGGTCATTTTATGTGATACCATTTGGAAATGTTATGAAACCCATTTTATTTTTTAAGTTATTTGTGATATGATAAATTATTGATTTAATTTGGTAAAAAAATGTATGTATGATTTTTATATAATGTGTGGGGTCCTATATTTCTATCTAATTCATTGGATAAAGTTTTATGTCTCATGGGATAATGATGTGAGTTGTGGGAATTGTTTTTCATAAGATGAGTCATGATGATTTTTATTTACTCAAAACTTAAGTTGCAGGCATATTTATTTATTCCCAACATGATTCATGGGAATTTTTAATTATTCCAAACCTAAGTTTTGAGAATCTTTATTTCTTCAAAACTTAAGGCATGGTAATTTTTCTTTGTTCACAACCTAATTCATGGACGTTTCATTCACAAAATAAATCATGGGAATCATTGGGTTTTCTTAAAATATTATGATTTTATATATATAAGAACCCGGTTCTTCTCTTTGAGGTACGAGCTTATTCTTTTCTCTTTTCCTTAAGTGTTTTTAATAAAATATGGAAAATGGGAAAAATCCTAAATTTTGGAAGTACACGCCGTGTACTTTTACCACACACCGTGTACTTCTGGCCGTCTAGGGATGAGTACACGGGGTGTGTAGCCATGTCATTGAAAAAGGGTGTAGGAACCAACTACACACCATGTTGTGTTCCTTTACACGCCGTGTAGTCAATCGGCAGACCAAAATAGTAAGGCGGTGGAGCAGCCATCGAATGGGAGGCAGTACACACCGTGTACTCAGGATTACATGTCGTGTACTCATGTCGACGGGTGAACAGTGTGGTGGTGCCGCCAGAGGAACAGTTAAATGAAGGAAGTAAACGCTGTGTACTTTGTTTTTTTTGCTTAAATCGGGCAGTAGCCTCCCCTGTTCATAGGGAAGGCTTAGAACCGGAGGAAGGAGCGGGAGTGGACGACCAAACCTTTGGAGATCCACCGATCGAGCATCTGGAATCCGATTCCGCCTCAGAAGATCTCGTTGGAATCGCGCGGGTAAGACCTCTCTTCTACTAGCATGTTTCTTACCAATTCTTCTCCTAATGGGAATTATTTGAGGTTAAGAGAGTTTTTTTCTTCGTCAGATCTACGTCGTTCTTGGGCGTTTCTGGAATCGACGTTCGTGTATAGTGCTCGCTGGCATATAAGGTAGGTGGATTAGTGTTAATTTTTTCCAACTGCTGTGTGTTTTGTGTGTTTTTCTACCACGAACCATGTTGGGGTGTTGTGAAGCTGAGGTTGTTTCTATAATAAACACCTAGAATTGATTAGGTATTTAATTTTGTTATTGAAATGCTGGTTGGGATCATTTCTTGGATCTGAAACCACCCCGTGGGTGTGTTCCACTGTTTAGCCATTTGGCCAGGATACCTGAGGGTATGCCTTAAAAGTAGTAATTGTAGAATTGACTCGAGAGGAATTTATTGTTTACTGCATATTTACATGTTGGGCATGACCTAGTTACCTGTTTAGCCTAAGGTTGGTGTTGTGATTAACGTGTGGGCGTTGTACTACTTAGCCTGTGGGAAAATTCTTCCGTGCCTGTGGGCAGATGATTCTGTGCCTATGGGCGACACTTCTTACGCCTTTGGGAAAATACCATGTGCCTGTGGACAGATTCTGGGTTTGATTTCTCTTTACCCGAGGGTAGGAGTTGGACGTGATTGATGATTTTGGATATTTACTTAGAATATTCACTGAGGTGGTATTTTAAATTAAATGATTAAAAAGAATATTAAATTGGCAATATAACTGGTTGAGTTAGTTACTTTTTAGTACTGCTTACTTTATTGCACTTTACTATTGCACACTATCGTTGCATGCTTACATGCAGTTGGGCACATGCCTTTGGTGGGTGCCTACTGGGAATTTATTTCTCACACCCTGTTTGGGTCATGATTTTCGGTCCAAATAGATTATGTTTCTGCAGGTGTGGATAGGGGCAAGAGTCCCTATACAGGTACTTGACTGTTGCTGAGGAGTAGGAAGGCATGGGACCAAGCCTAGGCTCACGATGCCACTGTCAGTTGTTTTGCTTTGTTTTGCTGTACTCTACTTTGGGGTGTACTGTATTGATGTATAACATGTTCTGGCTGTTTTCTTAGAACTTGAGACATGTAGCATAATTATTTATCTGTTGTTGGTTATATCCACTACTGTTTTTTATTTCAGTTGTGTATGATTTACTTCTTTCGCTGTTCGTTGTATGTTTTATTTTTATTCCGTATCGCTGAAATTTGAAAAATGAGGGCATAGTTTCCCCACTATCAGACCTGGGCCCTCGCTTCTAGTTGGCAGCCTCTGAAGTTTGGGGAAACGCGCTTGAGGTCACGTGGCGAAGCGGGTTCGGGGCACCCGTTGCATGGAACCCAGGTCCGGGACGTTACAAAGTGGTATCAGAGGGGTTATTTTCTTTGACTCACTATTTGGAGCCTTAGTTAGGGATAGGACAAATGGTAGATGGTAATAAGCTGTGACCGGGCGTAGCTAACCCGTGTATAGGGAAAATCCAATCTACCTCGTATTTTGAAATTTTTCTGATTTTGCAAATTTTACAGTTGATTTTATTTCACCGTTGGGTGACGCACTTGTGATTGTGCTGTGATATTTTATTTGTGGGTTTATTTAGTTGAAACCTAAGGATATGAGGGTATGCCATCTCATGCATCATTTAGGAACATGCTATAAATCACATGCCATGCATAGTTCCATGCCATGTAGGTGCATTAGAAATTGCATGCTGTTATGATAGTAGTTGTGCTAGAAAAGCATGCTATTATGATAGATGCTTGATAAATACCTGCTGTTTGATAGGGTATTTTGTGTAAGCCTATTTATAGAATGGACTCCAAACTTTAGTTTTTGGGGATTATGGGCCCCCATTGACCGGAATTTGGTGGATCATTGACTGTTTACTAGTTATAACACAAATAAGATGTCAAACGTTGATTCGTGGGGAGTATGGGCCCTCACAGGTCGGAATTTGACACTTAGGTGTTGGTTTTCGGTATTTTATGGGTTCCAGAAAAGTTTCTGAGACACTATCCGGAAACCCAATATACACGCCGTGTAGTATTTTTACACATGCCGTGTATGACCTTCTGTTCGGGAAGAAAAATGAACTTTTTAAGTACACGCCATGTACTCTGAGTACACGCCATGTAGTCTCTTCCTGTGTCACAAAACACGTGGGCGGCGACACGGGGTAGGGAAGATCTTGGGTAAAACACGCCGTGTACCAGATATACATGCCATGTAGTTTTGACTCGGAGTCTGTCTGTGTAACTAACAACACGGGTCGGTAAAATCCTTCACAGAACACGCCGTGTCAATAATGTACATGCTGTGTAGTGTGACCTGGGGACTCATCCGTGTAACTAACAACACGGGTCGGTGTCACCTCTCTTTGAACACGCCGTGTAGTCTTGTATGAGGACAGACCGTGTGAAATTAGCCGTGTGACTGGGAAACGGGGTTGTTGACATGCTGTGTGCGGGTGTAACATGCCGTGTAGTGTCAATCCGAGTAGCCGGCCATGTCACATACAACACGGGCAGTTGGAAATAACACCATACACACCGTGTACATGAAATACATGCCGTGTAGTTTTTGTTCAAACGGGATTCGTGTGGCTTAGCCATGCAGAAGGACCCGGGCAGGGGAAGGGAAGTCAAGTACACGCCGTGTAGTCAATATACATGCCATGTAGTCTTATTTTTCAAATTTTGAATACCTTATTCCTCCTGTTCCCTTTTGGGTTTCTTCGTCTTCGGTCTTTGATAATCTTGTTCTAAGGTGTGTTTTTGAACTTGTAGTGTCATGCCTCCTAGACGACCGCACATTGTTCACCAGGAGAGCGGCAACGAGAATACTCTGGAGATGGTGTGCCATGGGCTACCAGTTGATCCTCCAGCAGAGCCAGATACGACACCAGCTGCTATACCAGACACAAGTGTGGAGGAGCAGTTCCGTGAAGGATTATTGCGGTTCATGCAGACCTTTCAGGAAGCACCGCAGGCTGCCACATCTATGGCCGAGCCGACACGTATATTCCAGCAGCAGCATCTTCCTACGTTCTCAGGGGATGGTGGACCACAGGCTGCGAAGTCTTGGCTGGGGTCGATGCAGACTATTTTCGAGCATCTTGAGATGCCTCCAGGGCGGAGGGTCAAGCTCATGACTTACATGCTGCATGATTCCGCCAAGAGGTGGTGGGATGTTACCACCCAGTCAGAGCATCACAGGGACATGGAATGGGAAGACTTTCAGGCAGTCTTCTATGAATTTTTCTTCCCGAAGACGCTAAGAGAAGATAGATCTTGATATTTCATGAATCTGCAGTAGGGTGTTATGTCAGTGATGGACTATTCTGCTCGTTTTACAGAGCTTCAGCGCTTTGCACCCGTGCTGGTGGGTGATGAGACGTTGAGAGCCAGAGGTTTTGAGGATGGTCTTCGGTATGACATTCGAGCACTGGTAAATGTCTTCAGGTTGCCTACTGTACACGCTATTGTGAACCAGGCGTTGATCACAGAGAAGAACCTTCGAGAATCTAGTGGTGTGGGCTAGGGTGGTTCAGCACCAGTTACTGGTACTTTTTCTATTGGAAAGAGGAAGAGACAAGAAGACTTCTCTCAGGGTGGTAGTACCAGTCAGAATAATGTTTCAGGTGGCCAGGTTATGTGCTAACAGTGTGGTAGAGAGGGGCACAAGAGGCCATAGTGTCCACGAGACACAGTGGAGTGCCGAGCTTGCAATAGGATGGGTCATCTGCAATGCTTTTGCAGGGCGTTTACACAGATGGATAGTGAGAGGGGTTTTGTGTAGACTCCGCGAGTGGAAGCGGGACCAGCAGCTTCTTACCAGTTCGATAATTGGAATACGTCAGGGAATCTGGGTAGAGATGGTGGTCTTGGTCAAGGTAGCCATACACTAGGATCTCAGAGGTAGCAGGGCGGGACAGCTCAAGGTAGCCAGGCTGTGTCGCAGGGCCATGGCACAGGGCAAGCATATGCAGTACAGCAGACCTAGCAGGAGCAGGATCCCAGACCTTCTACAGTTAGAGGTACTATTTTAGTAGCTTTTGTCTTATCTTCAGTACTTTTAGATACGGGTGCTACACATAGTTTCATATCTGTACCCCATTGTAGAGAGCCTTGGGCTCTGTGTTTCTCCATCTTCTATGTTATGACACTGGAAACTCCACTGGGGACTAGAACGACTGGTGTACGTTAGTGCAAGGAGTGCCCCCTTGAGGTTGGTGGGTTTCACTTCCTTTGGGACCTCTATATACTAGAGATGATGAGCTATGAAATCATTCTCGGGATGGACTGGTTGGTTCCCTTTCAAGCCTTTGTAGACTGCTATCGTCGTAGGGTGAGTTTCACGTCACCAGAGGGCGGAGAGTTTTTATACAAGGGCGAATGGGATGTTCAGGCGAGTCGAGATGGACCAGAGTATTGTGGGCGAGGTGGAGTCACAGCCCAGATTGCGAGTTTATATCTGGATGACGAAGGGACTTGTCATGCGTATTTCCCTCCTGTTTTTGATTGTTTCAAGGATGTCTTCCCGGACAACTTTTCGAGTCTACCTCCGGAGTGAGAGGTGGATTTCTCCATTGAGCTTGTGCCAGGAGAAGCACCGGTGTCCATTCCTCCATATAGGATGGCTAAACCTGAGTTGCAGGAGCTCAAGAGGCAGTTGGAGGAGTTGCAGGCAAAGGGATTTATCCAACCCAGTACTTCTCCTTGGGGTTCACCGGTCTTTTTTGCGAAGAAGGCGGATGGTACCCTCAGAATTTGCGTAGATTATCGAAATCTGAACCAGTTGATGGTTAAGAACTGATATCCATTACTGAGGATTGATGATCTTTTTGATCAGCTTCATGGAGCACGAGTGTTCTCGAAGATTGACCTGAGATTAGGATATCATCAGCTGCGCGTGAGACCATCTGATATACCTCTCACGACTTTCAAGAGTAGGTATGGTCTATATGAGTATACAGTTATGCTGTTCAGACTCACGAACGCGCCATCAGTTTTCATGGCTCTGATGAATCATGTGTTCTATCCGTATCTTGATTATTTTGTGGTAGTATTTGTGGACAACATCTTGGTGTAATCTCACACTCAACACGACCATGCCACCCATCTTGAGATCATATTGAGTACACTGAGGGAGAATCGACTATATTCTAATCTCTCAAAGTGTCACTTTTGGATGGACCAGATTCACTTCCTGGGTCATATCATCTCTGAGGCAGGAGTTTCAGTAGACCCAGAGAAGGTGAGAGCAGGGGTTTCCTGGGAGCAACCTAAGAACATGTTCGAGATATAGAGTTTCTTAAGGATGGATGGTTACTACATATGTTTCATACAAGACTTCTCTCGCTTAACAACACTATTGATAGGTCTGACTAAGAAGGGTGTGAAGTTTGTTTGGTCGGAAGCTTGTGAGGAAGATTTTTAGGACCTGAAGGGAAGGTTGACATCAGCACCGATCCTGATACTCCCAAAGCCATGGAAGAGATATACAATTTACTGTGATGCATCAGGTATTGGGCTGGGAGTAGTGTTGATGCAGGGCGACCGAGTTGTGGCGTACGAGTATCGGCAGTTGAGGCCACATGAGAGGAATTACCCAACGCATGATCTCGAGTTAGCTGCAGTTGTACATGCATTGCGCTGTTGGAGACATTATCTATTGGGGGAGCATTTTGTGGTTTTCACCAACCACAAAAGCCTCAAGTATATCTTTACTCAGCGTGACTTGAATCTGAGGAAGAAGAGATGGGTCGAATACCTACAGTGCTTCGATTTTGAGCTTGCCTATACACCTGATAAAGGTAATGCATTAGCTGATGCACTAAGCAGGAAGACTTAGATACAGGCAGTGCAGGAGGCTAGCGGTGAGTGGCAGCTCATGACCTTGTTCTCTGAGATGAATCTGGAGGTGCATGACAGTCAGGGGCAGACTTATCTTTCATCTTTAGCTGTGACTTCTACCCTCCTAGATAGAGTAAGGATAAGACAACTTTTTGATCCAGAAGGCCTAGTTCTACAGGAGTCGGTGGCAGGTGAGGACCCTTCTCCTAGTTGGACGATAGGCAACGATGAGGTTTTGAGTTTCCATGGATGAGTATGGGTTCCATGGGATATACATGAGGAGATGATGCGAGAGTTTCATGCTTTAGCTTGGGCAGTTCATCCCAGGGTTACCAAGATGTACCGTGACTTGAGACATCAGTACTAGTGGCCGGGTATAAAGAGATATGTAGCTGGTTTTGTTATGAGGTGTTCCACCTGTTAGCAGGTGAAGGCAGAGCATCAGAGACCAGCTGGGCTATTACAACAGTTACCCATTCCAGAGTGGAAGTGGGACGATGTCGCGATGGATTTCGTGACTGGATTTCCGAGGTCACCTCATGGCAATGATGCCGTGTGGGTTGTTGTGGACAGACTCACGAAGGTAGCTCACTTCTTGCCGATCGAGGAAACCTTTGGTGTTGACGAGCTCGTAAGGCTGTATATATGAGAGATCGTACGTCTTCATGGGGTCCCTCATTCTATCATTTCTGATAGGGAAACCCGCTTCACATCTTGTTTCTGGATGATTTTTTAGAGGGCGCTGGGTACATAGGTGCTTCTGAGCACAGCCTACCACCCTCATACCGATGGCCAGTCAGAGCGTACGATACAGGTGCTAGAGGACATGCTGCGTGCATGCGTCCTAGACATTGGGGGCTCTTGGGAGAAGAATATACCCTTAGTCGAGTTTGACTATAACAATAGCTTCTAGGACACTATTGAGATGGAACCATACGAGGATTTATACAGTAGGCCATGTCGTTCACCCTTGTGCTGGATAGAGGCAGGTGAGGAAGTTTTACTGGGGCCACAGCTCGTGTAAGAGACGTCTGAGCAGGTCCAGTTGATTCATAAGCGGATTGCTATCGCACAGTCTCGTCATAAGTCATATGCTGATCGCCGAAGATGAACTTTGGAGTTCGTGGTCGGGGATCAGGTTTTCTTGTGTGTTTCGTTGAGGCTGGGACACAAGCGGATCAGGAGACAGGGTAAACTTTCACCGCGGTATGTGGGACCATTTGAGATTCTGGAGAGAGTCAGGCTGGTTGCTTATCGATTGCGGTTACCACAGCGGTACTGAGCCATGCATGACATCTTCCACATATCTCAGTTGCGTCGCTATCATTCAGACCCATGTCACGTCTTTCATCCTGAGGAGGTTGAGATGGAGGCAGATGCGTCCTTTGAGGAGCATCCGATTCATATCGTTGACAGGAGCACGAAGGTTCTCCAAGGCCGGCCAGTTCCTCTCCTATGAGTGCTATGGCAGCATGGACGAGTGCAGGACAAGATCTGGGAGCAGGAGGCCAACATACATGCTCAGTGGCCAGAGTTGTTCACGGCTATATCTTCTCCACCCTTGGAAGGGAAATTCAGGGACAAATTGCTATAAGGGGGGAAGTTTGTAAGAACTCAGTTCTTCTCTTTGAGGTACAAGCTTCTTATTTTCTCTTTTCCTTAAGTGTTTTTAATAAAATATGGAAAATGGGAAAAATCCTAAATTTTGGAAGTACATGCCGTGTACTTCTGGCTGTGTAGGGATGAGTACACGGGGCGTGTAGCCATGTCGGTGACAAAGGGTGTAGGAACTGACTACACACCGTGTAGTGGTCCTTTACACGTCGTGTAGTCAGTCGGCAGGCCAAAATAGAAAGGCGGTGGAGCAGCCGCCAACTGGGCGGCAGTACATGCCATGTACTCAGGAGTACATGTCGTGTACTCATGTCGACGGATGAACAATGTGGCGGTGCTGCCATAGGAACAGTTAAATGAAGGAAGTACACACCGTGTACTTGGAAGTACACGCCGTGTACTTGGAAGTACACGCCGTGTACTTGGAAGTACACGCCGTGTACTTTGTTTTTTTGTTTAAATCGGACAGTAGCCTCCCCTGTTCACAAGGAAGGCTTAGAACCAGAGGAAGGAGCAGGAGTGGATGACCGGACCTTTGGAGATCCACAGATTGAACTTCTGAAATCCGATTCGGCCTCGGACGATCTCGTTGGAACCGCGTGGGTAAACCCTCCCTTCTCCTAGCATGTTGCTTACCAATTCTTCTCCTAAAGAGAGTTATTTGAGGTTAAGAGAGTTTTGTTCTTTGTCAGATCTACGTCGTTCTTGGGCATTTCTAGAACCGAAGTTCGCGTATAGCGCTCGTTGGCGTATAAGGTAGGTGGTTTAGTGTTAATTTGTTTCCAACTGCCATGTGTTTTGTGTGTTTTTCTACCACGAACCATGTTGGGGTGTTGTGAGGCTGAGGCTGTTGCTATAATAAACACCTAGAATTAATTAGGTATTTAATTTTGTTATTGAAATGCTGGTTGGAATCGTTGCTTGGATCCGGAACCACCCCGTGGGTGTGTTACACTGTTTAGCTGTTTGGCCAGGATACCTGAGGGTATGCCTTAAAAGTAGTAATTGTAGAATTTCCTCGAGAGGAATTGCTTGTTTACTACATATTTACTTGTTGGTCATGATCCGGTTACCTGTTTAGCCTGAGGGTGGTGTTGTGATTAGCCTGTGGGCATTGTACTACTTAGCCTGTGGGTAACTTCTTCCATGCTTGTGGGCAGATGATTCTGTTCCTGTGGGTGACTCTTCTTACGCCTGTGGGAAAATACCATGTGCCTATGGGCAGATTCTGGGTTTGATTTCTCTTTACCTGAGGGTAGGAGTTAGACATGACTGAGGACTTTGGCTGTTTACATAGAATATTCACTGAGGTGGTATTTTAAATTAAATGATTAATAAGAATATTAAAGTGGAAACATAACTGGTTGAGTTAGTTACTTTTCAGTACTACTTACTTTATTGCACTTTACTATTGGACACTGTCATTGCATGCTTACACGCAGTTGGGCACGAGCCTTTGGTGGGTGCCTACTGGGAATTTATTTCTCACACCCTGTTTGGGTCACGCTTTTCGGCCCAAACAGATTACATTTCTGCAGGTGTGGATAGGGGAAAGAGTCCCTATACAGGTACTTGACTGTTGCTGAGGAGTAGGAGGGCATGGGACCGAGCCTAGGCTTGCGATGCCGCTGCCAGCTGTTTTGATTTGTTTTTCTATACTCTGCTTTGGGGTGTACTATATTGATATATAACATGTTCTGGATGTTTTCTTAGAACTTGAGACATGTAGCGTCATTATTTATCTACTATTGGTTATATCCACTACTGTTGTTTATTTCAGTTGTGTATGATTTACTTCTTCCGCTGTTTGTTGTATGTTTTATTTGTATTCCGCTGCATTGCACTTTGCCAAATGAGGACATAGTTTCCCCACTATCAAACCTGGGCCCTCGCTGCTAGTCGGCAGCCTCTAGCCTTTAGGAAAACGCGCTTGAAGTCACGTGGAGAACCGGGTTCGGGGCACCCGTTGCGTGGCACCCGGGTCCGTGACGTTACAATATATTTATTACACATTTCTATCTTATGAAATATTTTTATGTTATGATCAATGTCTCATGATGATTGTATCTTTTAACTCACTATTATTCCATGGTATATGTTTTTTCATTTTATATTACTTGTCCTTATATATTGACTTATGGAAAACTATTATTCTTTAATATTCTTTTAATCTGAAATTTCTCCCTTGCTCATGTTTTATCATAAGCTTATGCTCCAACTATTTATGACTCAGTGGTATTATTTTCCCTTAAAATCATTTTATTTCACCCCTTTATTATGTTTTCATTTACCTAGTTTATGAAGATGAGTATAACCTAAGATATATCTAGAAGGGGGTCTAGTATGGTATGATTATGGAGAAATTTTCATGATAATATTTTTATATAGATAATTTTTAAAGACACGAAACCTTTTTGTTCTTGTATTGTGTTATCATTTGTGATATGTAATGTTTATATTGTATAAATATATGCAATTTTAGCTTGAGTAATATCACTTGGTATAAAAGTTGGTTTGTAAAGATTTTATTTTTATTACTAGATCCAAGAGTATTATTCTAGGGTGACTTAGTTTATATCAGATCATGGTTTAGTTATTTTTGGATATTAGGGATATAAAAAATTAGTGAAAATCCATAGGGATAATAATAAATGAATGAAAAAATCCTAAAATTTCAGATAATTATAGAGTGTGAGGTTTCCTAACAACGACATCCCTATCTGGATACAAACAAGTGGATGTAGGATATGGCATAGATATTCATAGGGGTAATAACACTGAAAAAGGTTGGTTAAGTATCAACTCAATCTTCACTTAGTGCACAACAAGTGGGAATAACTTCACACCTAGTTTCACACACCTATAGGACATGATTTGGTGATTAACAGACTCTTTATAAACCATAATAAATTATTTAAATGGAATTTGATGATGTAATTTATAACTAGTGAGGTTAGAGAACATAATGAGAATATCACTTCGGAAAACTTAGGAGTTATAGGTGGATTCAATTATATAATAGTTGAACTGAAAGTGTCATAGGTTGAAATGAATGTTTCACAAGATAATACATATTAATATTGGGATTTCAAATTCATATGATCATTCTCACTGATTTTATTAGATATCATTATAAAAATTTTGGTTTTAGTACTTGGTTAGAAATATGATCTTTAAAATAAAGCTGTATAAGGAATGTATATAGAAACTCCTAAAACTTATAGCTAGGTAAGGAGGAATATTTGGAAAATATGGTTGATAATCAAAACATATTCCTATTATAAATGAAATAAAGAGTTTTATAGTATTACCCATGTTAGTGAGTTTAACATCTAATTATAAATTATATCATAAATCATGTCCATCTTATGGATTCCTTTAGTTATTTTAATTAGAGGGTAATAATTAAAATTGTGAGGACACAATTTATTTAATTGGGGATAATGTAACACCCTAGGTTTTAGGACCCATTTTGTTTCATTAAATTATATGCCTATAATTATAAATAATGGGTTTTTTTTATTACAACAATAGAGTTAAAATTTATTAGGAAATAAGCTATACAGGATGTGAATCAAAATAAAAGAATTTTATTCATAGATAACGAAACATTAAAATAAAATTACATGTAAAAAATAATTACATATCTCATATTATTACGTACCATATATAATTAATTCTATTAGAAGTGAATAAATAAAAATGGAATAAAAAATAAAAAATAATAATATCATTAAAAATAGGAGATCCCCTAGACCATATTCATCCTTTAGAATCACTATTAGTAAAACTAAACCTAAAATGAGAAATAACATCAAAAAATAGAAAGTATCATGTAAAATCCTTAATGAAAATTTATGAAATGAGATGTGTGATTTAAGAAGTTAGAATAGAATGAATATATAGGATGTAATGAGAGAAATGTAACAGTTATAAAGGAATATATAATCTTTGTAAATATGTTTATTTGGAGATATGGTCATTAAAAATATGTCCCTTAGATAAACATGTATCCAATAGTTATACAAAAGTTGTGTACTATGAGAAAAAAATTTAAAATTATATAATTTATATATAATAAAGAATAAAACAAAAACATAATATTTAACTAAAATATTTAGTTATAATTTTTTTTATGTGTTATCAAAGTTTGATATGATGTATTTATAAAATTCAACAAATATGTTAAACTAAATGGATTGATAAAATAAAATTATTAGGATATAAATAATTAATTTCAATGGTATTTGGTAAATATTATTTAAAAATGATATTTTTTAAAAGAACCATTTTTAAGTATTGAGTATCTTTATCCAAATAAAATTAATCACTACTAAAGAATGATTTAAAATGAAATTTATTGATAATATATATGAAATAATAAATTAACATTCAACTAATAGTTATTACTATGAAATTAATAAGAAAAAATTCATTTTATGATTAGAAATACATTTTCTTCTAAAAAATTGTTTTTATGCGTTTTGCGTGCTTATATATATATATATATATATTTTAAATATATAATTTGAGTCTATTAAAATTATTTTAATATTTTTAATAATCATATAATTTTTTAATAAGTTAATTCCATCTTTAACATAAAAATAAGTTACTATGGTAAAAAAATTATTTTTCAATGAATTATTTTTATGAATACTGTGCAACTTTATCTAAATAAATTTATAACTTTTTAAGAATCCAATATGATGTTTAAATATGAGAAAAATATATTAATACTAATTTAATTTTTTATTGATAGGAAATAATAATAAAAATATTTAATGTATAAAAATATATTTTTTCTACATAAACATTTTTTTTAATATATTATGTTTTAATTTAAAAGATAATTTTATCATATTTAGAAATTAAATTAAATTAAATAGAGTCTAAATTAGGAATAATGACATCCAAATTTTTTAATAATGTTAATATTATGTTTTAGCAAAATAATAATTACCATGATTAAAATTTAATCAAGGTTAATAAGGGTAAAAAAGGTAACTTAATGTGGCTCAATATTATCTAAATTAACATGAAACTTAGAATTTATAAAAGATTTTTTTGTTTGGAAAGTTATAGTCACACTTCTCACCAAAATTTACTCACTTAATGCATCTAACTCCCATGTGATTCTATCTTAACCCCTCACCTAACTTTCAAATCAAATAAAAAATCCATCCTTTCCACCTATAAAAGGAGATCCCTTCTACCCACTTCAAACCACACATACCCTTAGAATTAATCTTTAACAACTAAAAAATTTACCTATAATAAAATATTATTATACTTTTTTATCCATTTTTTACAATAAAGTGTCCCAAGTCATCTATTTCCAAGAGGCCTTTCAAGAGAAGACTCAAACTCTCAACGTAAGTAATATCCACTTCCTAACCTTCTCTTCTCTATTTTTCTCATCCACATTCCTCAAAACCTATTATAAACATAATAATATAATTAAATCAATATCATTATCATACTGATTTTATTTATATTAATGTAATATTAATTTTATACCTTCCTCCCATCATTTAAAAAATGGAAAATGTCGCTCAAGTTACATGCGGACAACCACCTCCATGAACAACATATTTTGTTTTTCATCATCAAATTTAATGGATGGTTCTAAAAATGTTTATAATTTATAAGTATTATATTTATTAAATTATTAATATTATATAAAGATAAATGGTTTATTATGTTAATAATATTAACAATAAGTTATAATTGAAAATTTAACCATATAAAATGATCATACAAAGAGGAAAACCAATTTATTTATTCAGATTAATAGATTCATATCAATTATCTTATTCTTATATCTATTAAAAATTATTATTTATAAAATTAATAAAACATAAATAATGTAATTATAGTTATGGAATAATGATATTATAACTGAATAACTTCATAATCATACTTATTCATTAATTACAACATGTTCGTGTTTGGATCAGTTTGACAACCTACATGAAGAATGTTATAATTAACATCATGGATGACTATGGAATATTAAATAATGGTAATATTAGATATTAATAAGTAAGTAATATATTTTTTGGTTCTATAAGGGTAATATTTATATTTAAACTTGTTATTAGTATACCATCTTTAATTCATTAAAATTACCGAAACAAGCTCATTTCTGATTCCATATTCATGAATCATAAATAAAAATATCATGGAATGAAATTATAATTATTTAAATAATAATGGAACATATATCCTAATATATTAGATAATTTAAGAATTATTAACTTGGAATCAATGAATAAGGATCCACATTAACAATACCAAGCATGTACGAAACAATCAAATGCCCTAACATCCAATAAAGAAAATAAACAATAACCAAATAATAAATGTATAATTAAAGATTATAATTTAAAAGTATAAAAGTTTATAAATTTGAATAAGTTTTTGAAATAATTTATCAAGATGTTTATTTTATTATAGAGGAGGTTAAATCGCTTTTGTGGAATTCGAGAGCAAAGGTAAGGGATTAGTTTCATTAATTTATAATGTTTCTTATTAAGATTCATTCTTATAAGTTTGGTTTATTTCACAATAGGTTTATATTATATTTTATTTCAATTTTATTTTTTTGGGTATTTAAAATTATTTCTTATAAAATTATTTATATTGGATTGTTACATAAAAGATTTTGACATTCATAAGGGGTTTTCTAGACTCAGCTCTTTTCCTTAAGTCATAATCATAACTATTTGAATATGATGGAAAAATATTATATTATTATATCCTATGAATATAATATATTTATTTTAATATTATTTTATGGTGAATTTACATCTTAAAATTAAATTATTATTTTTTTATGGAATTATTTCTTTATAAAAACTTGATGTTGTTAAGAATAATTCCTATCTTTTCTAATGTCTCTTTCCCTTCCATGTCTATATTCTATATTTCCAAAAATGATTTATTTTATATTTTTAAAACAAATATATGTAATATCTCTTATGATCTTCATACTTATATTTATATATTTTCAAAATAATTTTTTAATCCTTTTTTACAATGTAGGTTTCAATAAAGTTATTTTTAATTATTAAAAAGGATTCTCCTTTCCCATTTGTATATTTTATCTTACAATCTAAATTTATTTAATTAATAGTTATTTAATTTAATGGTTTTGTTATAGGAAATTATTTTAATTTAGTGTTTTAAAAATGTTCTTATGTTAACTTCTTGAAAATTATTTTTTGAAAGTGACTCAAAACTCCATATTTTTACAAAAAGGTTAAAAATGTTTTATGAAATATATTTTATGATTATAATTACATTTTAATCTCCATATTTAAAGGATATATCTCCTATGAAGTTATGTTTCATGAATCACCCTCTAAATGATCTTATGAAATACTCCATTTTGGAGTGACTGAACATCTATCATCAACTAATCTAATTCTTGAGTCTATTTTATGTGACACTATTTGGAAATGTTATGAAACCCATTTTTTCCAAAGGATTATTTATTATACGATAAATTATTGATTTCATATGGAACACATGTGTATTCATGATTATTATAGGTTTTGCGAGGTCCTATATATCACTCTAATGCATTATATAAAATTTTATCTCTCATGAGATAATGACGTATTTATGGGAATTTTTATTTTTTTCAAAACCTGATTCGTGGGATTTTTTCTTTGTTTATAACCCGAGTCATGGGAATTTTTATTTTTTCTCAACATGAGTCATGGAAATTTTAATTTGTTCATAACCCGCTTCATAGGAATATTACTTTGTTCACAACCTCTGGTGTGGGTATTTTTTTTTCACAACCTGATATATGGGAATTTTTTTCAAAATATAATACATGGGAATCATTGGTTTTTCTCATAATTTTATGATTTTATATGTTTATTCCATGTTACTATGTTATTCCATATGCCTATGTTATGCTTCATAAATCATTATTATTGTCTCTTATTTTTGTACTCTTATTCTATGGTAAATGTTTATTCATTTGAGAATACATTATTGGGGATTTTTTAGTGATTTTTTTTATAAATTTAAGTGTCTTTTGTTTGTTTAATTTTTTTTATTTTTTAATATTAAAATACCTAAAATTATTTTAATTTAATTTTAAATGTATAATTATAATTTCTCACTAGATCACATACTTTATATATGTCTATTTATCTTTGAAGTGTTTTCTATATTCTATTTTTGATAAAGGATTATTATAACTACTCAGACTCTAGAAACCCAAAACTGATAGTTATATTACATTATTGGTATAGAATATAGGAGTTCCCATAGGATCCAATAGATTATTAGTATTGGAATACTAGATACATATATACATTACATTTGAAAACATAATATACACAATGAACACATTATGATAAAATTATTATCCCCTCCATTATATCCTTGAAAATTACAAATAGTTCTCCTCTAGGTTTCCTGGGGAAAGGAAAAAAAATAAGGGTGATCTCAGATACTCAATAAGAAGTAGCATTCAATGTAAGAAATATAACATAAAAATGGAACAAGTGATATGTAAGGAATAAATAAACTAAATGAAGCCATAATAAGCTAAAACTAAAGGAATTATATATCCATGAAAATAATTTAAAACATGGATAATAATAATCATTGATCTCATACTGAGGGAATACATAATTATAGACATCAAAACATACTGTCAAGACCTTATACCAAGACAATATACTAATACAAGGAGAGGCATACACCAAAAACCATGATATTTTGTCACATGAGACCTGTCAATGCATCAAGGGGCTATAAAATTACGAGCCCCACCTGTGACCTGATTAAGTATAATGCATTCACCATAAGAGTTAAATAATAAATTTTATACTATTACTAAAGGAACCTCTAGTTTAACAAAAACATGGCTACCTGTATAATGAAATATACAAAAAAAGATACTTTCCCATTCAATGAAATAGCATGGATGTCTAGGAGAACATACCTTAATCAACTTATAAGATTGGGGTATCATCAAAGTATCAAGAAGTACCATTATCAATGAAATATGGTGGAGGGGGTACTTTCAATATTCTAGGTTATCCATGGAATATGGTAATTAGGTTAAATAATTGTCATTGGTAAGAGACCAATGAAATGGTATGAAAAATCCTTCATCATTGTTTATAAATATCATGTGAATATTCCAAATCATATCCCCCAAGAGTGTTTATCCAGGTGTGCAGTCTTAGGTTCACTCTTCATGCATCAGATTGATGATTGATTCAATGATCAACCAACCCTTTTCAGGGCAATTAAACATAGGTGAATATATTCCACAAACATATCCAATTTATATAATCCATACATGGATGTATTTACTAGTAAACTACACACACTTTTACTTTACCAAAACTTAGGAGGGTTTTTCTACCATGGAAAAGATTGAGTTTTATAATGGTTTTGGTACCTATTGAATGAAAAGAATATAAGAGAGGAATAAAAATATATTCTTTTAAATACCTTGAAATTCATGAGGAATATGGTAAAAAGTATTCCATTTGAATGTATACACAACACACAAGGAAATAAGTGGTGAAAATTTCCTGAGTCCCAAAGAATGAAAATTGAGATGGAAGAACCCACTTATGGATTGGGTAGCAATTCAATAAAAACCTATTGAAAGAGTGGGATTCAAATTAATCTTCAACTACCATGAATAAAAGTCATTTCATGATATAACATCTCAAATTGGTAGTATATACACATCATAAATGAAATTAAGTGTAATAACCCATAATTTTATTAATAGAATTTTCCTTTTGAATATATAATTTTGTAATATAATATAATGCACATGCACCACATGATTGGGCCAACAAAATTTTATTATAATTTTAAAATTAAATTTAGATAATAAATACACCCATAATAATTGAAAGTGTTATAATTGGATAAAAAATAGAAAACAAGATAACAATAATAGGAAAATTCGGATCTCCTTGATCCCCCATAATAATCAAACCCATGAAAAACACTACAAAAATAAAGTATGATATTATTAAATAATATACATATTAAAAATGAAAATAAATATCCTTGAGAGAAAATATAATTTAATTAATAATGAATAAATATAAGGTATTTATAGAAAGTAGGGATCTCATATGATTGTTACAAATTTGACTGTTGGAATAATAATCTGACTGTTGGAATAGTAATATGAACGTTAGGAATAGTAACCGGACCATTAGAATAGCATATTCAACTATAGAATTGTAAAATAATATTTAGGTATCTTATAAAATAAAAAAATTACATATTTATATCTTTCTATAAGTAAATAAATGTTTTAAAAATGATAGAATAAGGGTTTATATTTTTATAAAATAAATATTTTTAATTTTTATTTTTATAAAAAATATAATGATTTAAAAGAAATTTTATTTTTATAAAACGGGTTTATGATTTACTATTATGTTTTATTATAATTATGATATAATTTTATGAGTCCTTAATTTTTTTTTCAAAGGGTCAGAAAATTCTTCACAATATTAAAATTAGCATTTTTCAAATAAATGACGATTTTACTTAAAAATTAAATTTATCATATATAGAAAATTATCTTCTTAAACTTAATTTCACTTTCAGAATATAAGCATTAAGAAATGTTCAAGGTGATTTTTTTTGTATTTTTATAAAATAGTTCATTTTTTATGAATAGTGAAATATGGTAAAATACAATATTTAACATTATAATCCAATTATATGATTTTTTGAGCCATGGATGATGTAAGAACCCATTATTTCGAACTAAAATGTATAATTTACTATATATAGTCACAATAATCAATACTATTGGTTACCTTGAGCCAAAATAATAGACTAATGAATATAATATTTAAAACACCCTTCTCCTTCCGGTATAAATACCTCCCCTCACCACCCATTCTCCTCACAACTTCTAAGCCTTGTATATTTCAAAATTTATACCCAATTCATTTTCCAATACTCTCCCCATGTCCTAGTGTTTTTATGTCATCCAAATAATAATCCATGGTGCCTTAATTGGAATCCAAATAGGAGACATCCAAAGAAGAAGATAATTCCCTCAACCGAGTCTTTTATTTTTTTCCCTCCAACTTATCCTCTAAAAAAATTCCATTAAATATGTAATAATGACAAAATTATAATCTATAGGCTTTAATTTTATTTTTTTAATCAAATATGTATCATCCATCATATTATATTCTCCTCTTATTCTAAAAATAAAAACATAGTCCGTATTATGTCGGATCACCGCCTCTATAGATGATGAGTTTTCATTTACCATTACCACCTTCATGGTAGATTTAAATTCACTTTTAATTATTTAAAATTATCTAAATATGTATATTTTATATTTTTTCACATTTTTAATAAATATATGGCCAAAATATTAAATAAAAAAAACTAGTTCATGATGGTTGGTAAAACTGCCAAAATAAACTAACCATATAACATTAACATTTTTACTAAATAGATCATCCATATGTCAGAAAAAAGAATTTTTTTGACTATTTAAATTTATGGGAGTACATTAATACCATTTTATTTCACTTATATAGTTGTATCCATGTTTTAAAATAAATTTAATAATTATCCACAAGTAATCCGACCATGAAATCGTGAAACGAATGCCCTAAAAACAAAAAAAATTTGTCTTTATATATCAATGAAATGATTGTAAATGAATATAATAAAATTATAATAAATAAAATATATATTTAAAAGTTTATAAATTGATTAATTAATTAATTTTATTTTATTTTTCAGGACATTAAGTGCAAGTACATCATGGTTCTGGAACATAAGGTAAGGGATCTCTCTAAACCACCATTTTTCTTTGAGTTATGAACTTTATCTCTATAACTTACCTTATATCTCTCTTTAATGTTATGTATTGATTAAAAATTATGTATATATGTATCTAAAAATATATACCTGGCTTATTCTCTCTTCTTTTTATGGGGTAATAGATTCTTTAAGTTCATTTCTCAAGTGCATTATTTATGAAATCTCCTTTGATTATGATATGAGTAAAGATTACAAAACCCATTTATTTACATGGGTAATTATTATGTTTATGACTTATGATTAATTTAATTTTTTTGAACACATTAACATTTATATGTTATGATGGGTTTTCCCATATAAAGCTTCAATGAATTGGGTAATGTTTTTTTCTCATGAGATGATATGTATGATATTAGGGAGTAAGACAAATCCACGACGAGTCTATATCCACCATGTGATTTTGTGTTTAAGTTTATCATTGACTTATGATTATGTCATGTTTTTATGTTTCTTCCACATTCCTATGATTCCATGATCTTTATGTTATGCTTACATATGATTATTCATGAGCCTTACTTCGTTATGATATCATGTCATTCCTTTTGATTGACATTTTATGATTCTCCATCATGTTTATCCCCTTATTAGGATTTATAGCTCACCAATTTTTTTATTCCCCAAGTTAACGTATTTAGTTTTAGGAGATAAAAGTGATTTAGGATCTCATTATGGAGATTAAAATAAATAAGTTTAATTTTAGTTTCATGTTGTTATTTTATATACCAAGTCTTCCAAATACACTAGACCTTTCGATCATTTGGTTGTATTTAATGGATATTTATGTTACAAATTATGTAATAATATGTGTAAAAGGCTTGGGTCACTATATTAAGTTCATAATACAAATTATGTCTCAAAGAGAGGAATTTTAGATGGAAAACCCTTACCTTTAATCCCACTTATCTGAATGTGATCTAAACTCCTATACAACAAAACTAACTATATCAATCACCAATTTAATAACCTCATTAATAATTATAACATTTTTTTAAAATTCATTTATAATTATTCTCTACATTTATATTAGTTAGTTATTATATATTTTCAATATCAGGTATGAGTAATCATGACCATTTTAAACTATTTTCATAATAGTGGTGTTATTAATCATTCCTCTCCTAAAGTTCATCATTACAAGATAACATAAGGTAATGTGATAGATAAATTTTAATTATTTATAAATATCTTATCACTTTCCATTAGTGTTTTAGTTATGTTGTGTGAAAGTGGAATTGGGGTTAGTTTATTTAGATAATTTTAGTGATTGGAGATGATATTTGAATAATAAGTTAAATAATTAATGTAACCTTTTTAGAATAATTTTTTTCCTTATTAAATTATAATAATATTAGTATTTAATCCCCCATAGTCACCCAAATATGAACATACTATAATCAATTGATGATTTTGATTATGAAAGTGTTTTCTTTTGGACATAATATCATTATTATAAGATAATAATTACATTATTTAGATACTTTTAAGAATTTGAGTCATATTTAACTATGGTTTAATAAATAATAAAGAAATGAGATGAAAAACTAGACATGTTACTTCATGGAGGCAGTAGTCCGCACAACACACAGTTAATGTTTCATTTCTAAAAGAATGAAAGAGAATTGAGGTATAATATAATTTTCTATTTAAGAATAATATTTAATATATATATATATATATATCATATTTATTCATCAATACCATCATTTAACCAACCATGAGAGGTGTTAAAAAAATAGTAGAAGTTGATTCGTGGAGGTGGTATTCCACACACACACACACTAACAACGTTTTTGTTTTTTCTTAATAGATAGAGAGGAATAAATAAAATTTGTTACATTAATATTATAACTTATCAATATAATAATGATAATTATTTAATTATATTGGTAGGGATATAAGAGGTAATTAAGTGGAATATTAATAACAAAAGATTAAGAAGAAGGTAATACTTATGTCATGATCTTGAGTTTTCTCTTAGAAATCTCCTTGGAAATAGAGGCCTTAGGATATCAAATTGTGAATATAGGAATAAATAAGTTATATAGGGTTATAATAGGAAAAAATGTGAGATTTTAAAGAATAAATCCTAAGGTATAGGTGTGGTATTAAGTGGAGTAAGTGTGTACCTTTTATAAGTGAAGAAAAGGGAACTTTTGTGATTACCCATTACTTTTCAATGATATTACACTATTCAAGGGTAAATGACTCAAAAAGTTTGAAATAATGAATATTAGGGTATCATTGGGTCTATAAATCCTCATCTAGGAATTTAAAAACATGTTTTAAACATGTTTCTAGTTATTTACCATTAGATTTTATATTTTTTTTATTTTTGGTTTTTACCTTGGTAACAAGTTTTTTATTAAGTTATTAATATTTTATTAAAAATATAAGGTTAACCCACTTAAAAATATTTGGATGTTATAAAACTAAATTTAGGATTTATTTAATCCAAAATAATTTTTAAATATGATAAAATTAACTTTAAAATTAAAACATATAATATACAGAAAAATAGTTTTTTTATAGAAAAACGATGTTTTCACAAATATGTGTTTCTAATAAAATTTAGTATTGATTAATAAATTAATGAGTATTTGTATATTTATATATAAGTTTAAAAATTATTTTATAATCATTTTTGAAAAGTGATTAATTTATTTTATTAGATAAAAATTACATATTATTAATAAAACTATTCTTTTAGAAAAATAGTTTACCATTATCATAGTAATTAACATTAATCCTAGTAACGACGACACTATAGCGGAAGTTACTGTAGTAAGTTACTATAGAAGCACTGTAGCAGCTGAGATAATAATGCAACAATGGCACTGTAGTGGCGATAGGGGCACTATAGCGGCGGTAGGGGCACTATAGCAGCGGCGGGTAATGTGCGGGACTGTAGCAGCACAGGTACTGTAGCAGTACTTTTCACAGAATGGTCCTTGAGCCAAAAATTTGGGCCTACATGATATGTAATAGGATAAATTACCATTAGGTCTTCGGGATATGTAATGGATATCCCTCTACCCAGTTAAAGAGGTCTTTGCTTTGCTTTAATAATAAAAATGAGGTTTCGACCCCAACCTTTAAAAAAAATTAATCCCAGTAATATAATATTTATGACTAAAAATGAAATTGACTTTATTAAAAAATATGGATATTTTTATATTAGATATTGAATATATTCTATTAAATTATATTCCTACAAGTGAAAAAATTA
The DNA here is from genome assembly GCA_963277665.1 of Viscum album. Classification (NCBI taxonomy): domain Eukaryota; kingdom Viridiplantae; phylum Streptophyta; class Magnoliopsida; order Santalales; family Viscaceae; genus Viscum; species Viscum album. Next base: position 545,785,075 of record OY728121.1, read on the forward strand.
ATTTTTAATATAAGCGTATAAAAATAGTTTTTTAGAGTGAAATACTACTTAAGCTTCCAAAATGATAAACTTATATTTTATAAATAAAACATTATAGTTTTAAATGATTTATTTTAATTTATAAATATATATATTTAATTGATTAAAGGTTTCAAAAACATTTATGTCAATCTTGTTTTATGATAATGTCATCAAAGTGATGGTTCTAGAAAAATAAATATTTTTTTACTATGCACCTAAAAATAAATTGTTTTATAATAGTCCCAAAAATTAATCTTAGTATAATTGTGATATATGGAATTAAAAATTGAACTTACAAATATTCATTAATAAATAATATTTATAATGAAAATTGTGTAATATTTTCGAGATAAAGTGTTCCCCTGATATAGTAGGGTCTTATGTATTACATTCTCCCCATTAAATAATTTCATTATCGAAATTGGATACATTTTAGATAGTAAAGAAATGTGGTTAGTCTCTCATACTAGCTTCTTTAGGATCCCTCATATCCTCCTATAGTTTGTGATTTATCCAAATTAATTTTACTTGTTTATTTGTTTAATTATGTTACACTTTCTCTCTAGTATTAAGAATATGGACGAAATCTTCATTATAAGACAAGGCAAGTTCTAAATCTGTTCTGTCATATGTGATTATATGCATTGGATCTAGAATGTATTTCCTCAATAATTAAACCTTGAATACATCATTTACTTTATAAAAGTTAGGAAACATATCCAATTGGTAATCTATAACTCTAATTATTTCTAGTAATTCAAATGTCCCTTTGAACCTAGGGATTAACTTCCCCTTTTTACCAATCTTACAACTCCCTTATATGGGGAAATTTTCAAGAATATATGATACCCCACTTGAAATTCCAAATATTTCTTTTGACTATAAACATAGATCTTTTGTCTACTATGTATTACTTTAATATGACCCAAATAGTTCACACTTTAACAGTCATCTCTTTTAAAAACTCTAGAAAAACTAGCTCTCTTTCTCCAACTTCTTCCTAACGAGTTAAAGTATGAAACCTCTTCCCATAAAATGATTCATATAGTGCAATCTGGATGCTTGAATAGAATATATTATTGTATGATAATTCTATAAAATGTAGGTACTGATCCTAAATACCTTAGAAGTAGAGAGAACATGATCACAAAATGTATTCCATTGTTTTGATAGTTCTTTTAGACTACCCATCAGTTTAGGGATGGTGGTACATGATTAAATGTATCTTTGTGTCAGGAGACTTTTGAAGGCTCTCCCAGAATTTTGATGTGAACCGAGGGTCACTATTATATACATTTGATAGAGGTTTCCCATGAATCATTATGATTTCATTGATATAGATCCAGATAAGTCTCTCAAGGGGCATATGTTATCTTATTTTTTAGAAATGAGCAAACTTAGTAAAGTGATAAAAAATGACCCATATAACATCGTTCTTATATAGATTCTTCAAAATTCCAATGAAAAAGGACACTATAATATTATCCCACATCCATATAGGTATAGGCATAGGTTTAATTAATCCCTTAGGATATTGAATTTCAACCTTTACATGCTATAATAATAAAAATCTAGACACAAAGTCTTCAATTTAACACTTCATACCATCCCATCATAAATTTTATCTTAATTCCATATTCATCTTTTCACTACTAGGGTGTATAGAGAAATATGGGATATGTTCTTTATTTAGTAGTTCCCTCTTCATCTTTGGTATGAATGGAAGATGTAACCTCTTTCCAAACTCTAAAAATTCATCTCTATAGATGAAGTATATTAATTTCCCATAATTTACCACTTTAATTTTTCTTGGTAATTCCTAATCATCTTGCTAGTATTTCTCTATGTTTTCTAGTAAATATGGTTTATAAATTTCTTATAAAAGGAATTATATATCCCATTGACTAAAAATAGTCATATATATCTTTATTATATATCAACATATAATATCTTTATAAATCCTCATCATGTTTAGAATTCCATGGACCCTTCTACTCAATGAATTAGTCACCTTGTTTTCCTTCCTAGGGTGGTAGGGTATCGATCAATTTTAGTCCTTGAGTAGTTCCAACCATCTCATTTGCCTCATGTTGAGATACTTATAAGAGAATATATACTTAAAGTTCCTATGATCTGTATTTATATCACATATTTCAACATATAAATAGTGTATCTATATTTTTGAAGCAAAGATTATAGATTCCAGCTCAAGGTCATGAGTTTAATAGTTATGTTTTTAGATTTTAAAATACCTTGATGCATAGAAAACAACCCTGTTATTCTATATAAGGACATAACAAAGTCATTTCTTCAATGAATAAATATATATTAAAAATCCTTCCAAACCCGATGGTAAATGTAATATCTATGAATTAATCATTATCCTCTTAATATATTAAAAAATTTCCCCAAATTCCTTTATCAATATGAATTTAATTCCTTTATGTATCAACTTAGCTAACAGGTTGGCCAACCAGGAGAAATATGAAAAAACCCACCAATGGTAACCTCTTAAACATAGGAAACTTTATATCTTGGTTATTTTCATTAATTTCATCCATTTTTAATTACCTTGGGCTTTGAAGGGGAAAAAATATTCCATCCTTCAAGAAAACATGGCCAAGAAAAGAAAATTCATTAAGCCAGAATTCAAACTTACTATATTCCCATATAATTATTTTTTATGAGGGTCTCTAGAATTATTTTTAGATGACTCCCATGCTCTTCCTATATATTAGAGTACATTAATACATTTCTAATGAATACCATGAAAAAGTTATCAAGATAATCATTTAATACTCAATTAATCAGATCCATAAAGATAAAAGGTTCATTAGTAAAAAAAGTGAATACCATAAAATAATAATGTACATACCTTGTTTGAAACGTTTTCTTCTATATATCATCTTTATTCACCCTTAGAATGTGATAACTGGAGTGAAGATCAATATTTTAAAAGTATTGGGCTCTATGAAGTTGATCAAATAAGTTATCAATTAATGGTAAAGGATACCTAATATTTGTATTAATGGTATTTATCTCCCATACTAGGGTTCTAGGTAAATATTAGATATTATTGGAAAACATGTAAGATATAAAAGAGTGTGAAGATCCAAAATCAAATAAAAAATTATCAAAATTTGAATCCATGATCAAAGTACCAGCCACCACATTATTAGGAACTTTAACTTCAACTTTGGTAATCACATAATCTTGTCTTTTATCCCTTTTCATTTTTTGAGGTAAATTGCCTTAATGTTTAGGAGATTGGTTATTATAATATTCCTTATCCTTATAGTTAAAGAATTTAACATCAATAACCTATGCCTTTTCTTTGTATTCATGAGCTTGATTGACATTTTCTATACTCTTATAACAAACTACTATTACCTTCTTGTAAGTCATAGAGTGTTTATTCCTATAGTTATCACATATGGGAAACATCATCCTTCCTTTATTACCCTTTATCACACTATTCTTCCCATGATTCTCATACACCCTCTTCTTCACCTGATTTCATTTTAATACATACATCCATGAGAACTGCTTTTCTATATTAATGTAATCTGAGATTGTATCCTCATATGATTAACAATTTTGATTGAGAAACACCATTTGAAGGATTTTATTTTTCCCATCGATGAAATAATCAATATTGATTTCTAGTCTATATAAATAGTCAACAACATGTCTAGTTAACCTTGTAAATTTAGCCTCATAATCAATAATATTTTTCTCTTTCATTTTTCAAATATTGATGAACTACTTTTCCATTTATACTCTTTGCTCATGTGGAAAGTATTTTTCATATAATTCCTCCTAAAAAGTCCCCCATTCCATATATTTTATCTCATCTTCATCTTTATGTTTTGAAATAACATCCACCATTGGTCCATATCTCCCTTTATAAGATAGACCATGATGATGATTTTTTCCTTTTCAATACTTCTTAAAGTTAGATATATCTTATTTAGGGACTTGATCTCTTGTTCAACTACCAATGGATTAGTAGTTCCACCAAATTATGGAGGTTGTTATCACATGAAGCGGTCAAAAATAATTACACTATTTTTTGGATCAATAGGTCTCTCTATGTGGGAAATATTATTTTTCATAACCTGGGTCAAATACCCTAATATGGTTATGATCTAATTAGCCTCAATTCCAGCTTCATTGACTCGTTCACGGGGAATATCCCTTTACTGAACATGGGTGTCGATACAGTCCAATTTCCTCCCATTAATTTCTATCTATCTATAATGGCATAAACATAATTATATCTTGATATTGAATTGTAAAATATAACTCATATTAAGTTTTCTTGCACGCACCATTGAAATATTGTGAGGTTTTCATGGTACTTGTGCTATCTAACTAGGTTCCTCTAAATATAGTCCCCAAGGTTCCTACTAAAATAGATGATATACCAATTGTAACAAACATAACTATAAAAACCTGGATCTAGTAGTCATATTAAATTATTGGTACAAAATAAAATAATTACCATAGTATCCAACAACTTATTAGTCTTGAATGAATGAATGTCAATATACACTACATTTGAAAACACAAGACACAACATGAACACATTGTGAGAACATTATTATCCCTTCCATAATATCTTTGATAACTACACATAGTTATCCTATAGGATTCCTGGATAAAGGAAAATAAATTAGGGTGATCTCAAATGCTCAGTAAGGAGTAACATTCCATGTAAACTATCATAACATAAACATGTAACATGTGATGTGGAATGAATAAATAAACAACATGAATCCATAATTAACTAAAAATTAAATAATACTTTATCCATGAAAATAAATTAAAAACATGGTTAACAATAATAATTTATCTCATACTAATGAAATAAATAATGAAGGTCATCAAAACATGCTTTCAAGGCCTTATTCGAAACCACTGTACAAATATGGGAAGAGGTATACACCAAACCCAAGTTGTTTTTTATCATCATACCTATAGATACATTGAGGGGATATATAATTCTGGGCCTCACCCTACACCCGATTAAGTCTAATTCATTCACTATAAGAGTCAATAAGACATTTCATACCATTCCTTAAGGAACTTCTCGATGAATAGAAAAATGACTATATATATAATGAAAAATATTAAAAAAACACTTCCCTATTCAATATATTTTTTTATTTATAAGAGAACATCCCTTAATCAATATAGAAGTTGTGGGGTATCATCAAAGTAATATGAAATACCATTATCAAATAAATATAGTGGAAAGGGTACATTAAATATGTTGGGGTATCCATGAAAGATAGTAATTGGGTTCAACACTTTACATTTCTAGAAGATCAATGAAATGGTAGAAAAAAACCTTCACCATGGTTCATAAATAGAATGAAAATATTCCAAAGCATATCCCCTAATAGTGGTTACCAAGTGTGTAATCTTAGGTCCACTCATTATGAATCATGGTGATGATTGAGTCGGTGATCAACCAAAACTTTTTGGGGTGATTAACCCTAAGTGATTCTATACCACATCTAATTTCTAGTATCTAGACATGGATATATTTTCTAGGAAACCGAAAACAATTTTACTTTACTAAATATTAATATGGGTTTTCTACTATAGAAAATATTGAGTTTTACTATGGTTTTGGGGAATCTTTAATAAAAAAATATGAGGGAGGGATAAAAATATAGACTTCTAATTCTATTGAAATTTACGAGGACATGGTAAAAATTATTCCATTGTAATTTATGCACCACAAAAAAGTAAATAATTGGGGAATGTAACATGAGTCCCAATGAAAATTAAGATGGAAAAAATCAACTTTTAGATTGGATTGGAAATCAATCAAAACGTCTGGAAAATGAGGGATTTAAATTGATCTTAAAATACCTTGAATAAAATTAATTTCACGATATAAAAAACATAAATAGTCAACATATACACTAAATAAATAAAATTAGTTAAAAATACAAAATGTGTCTTAAAGAGAGTAATTTGAGATGAAAAACCCTTACCTTTAATCCTACATAAACGAATGTGATCTAACCTCTGGTATAAAAAACAACCATCTTAATCACCTATTTATTAACCTCATTAATAATTATAACCTTTTTCATATTTCATTTATGATTATTATCTATATATATATATTAGTTAGTTGTTATCTATTTTCAATACCAGGTGTGAGTAATCATGATCATTTTGAACTAGTTACATAACAACAGTGTTGTTATTTATTATTCTATCAAAGATCATCATTACTAGATAAAAAAGGTACTAGAATAGATAACTTGTATTTATTTATAAATCTATTATCTCATTTCATAATTATTTTATTTATGTTTTGTGAAAGTGGAATTAGAATTAGCTTATTTTTTTAATTTGAGCGATCAAAGATGATATTTCCATAATAAGTTAAATACATAATATAACCTTTCCAAAACCATTAAAAATCATTATTTTATTTTTAAATAATAATAATAATAATATTATTTACTATCCCAGGGTCATCCATGATAGATTTTTATAGCATCATTAAAGTAGGTGGTTAGACCAACCAAAACATGAACATATTATAATTAACCGATGATTATTATTATGAAAGTGATTTATTTTAAACATAATATCATTATTAAAGGATAATGATGATATTATTTAGATAAATTTAAGGTGGTGATTCATATTTAAAGAGGATTAAAAAGTAGTTAGGGAACTAGATTAAAAGTGAGATATGTTACTTCATGGATGAATTAGTCCGCACAACACATAGTTAACATTTTCATTTCTTAAATAATGATAAGGAATTAAGGTATATGATAGTTTAGAATTTAAAAATCATAGCTAACTTATATATATAATATGCATTAATAAATCAAATCACTAAAACCAACCATGAGAGTTGGTATGAAAAATGGAAGAAATTAATTCATAGGGGCTATAACAACCCAGGTAAAAATAGAATAATTTGTTTTTTATATTTATTATTATTCTTGAATTAAATAGTTATATTCATTATGTTAAGTAATTATTAAAATAAAAAATTTATTATATGGCTATTTTTTTTTCAATTATAGAATTTAAATTTAACAAAAATATATTTATCTTTGAATTAATCATGATGAAATTATCTTAGTATGATTTTTTGAGAATTTTCTAAAAAGGTTTAATTTTTTATGAATAGTAAACAATACAACATTTTTTAAAATATGGTATTTTTTGTGGCATCATGAAGACATATTTATGATGTGAAATTTATTATATTTATTTAATAACTAAATTATAATTTTATAAGATTAATATTTTACATAAATAATTCATAACATGTATGTTATAATTTATTTCATGATAAGTATAAATATTATTGTTAGTGCCGAAGTAGTACCTACGCAACATTGGCAATGTCAAATTTGGTTTCTAATAAATAATAATTTAGTGGTAAAAATTATTTGAAAGAATTTTTTATTAATTATTATGTATTATTGATGTTTTTGACTGTTAATTTCTAATTTTAGAGTTATATAACATTAATCTTATCCAAAATCCCATGTAATGATTGTGTAAGGTAATAAAAGACAAAATAAAAAATTTAAAAAATTATCTTGACATTTATAAGAGTAAATATTCATAATTAAAAAATAAAAATGATTATTTCGAACCAAATTAATTTATTTTTATTATATTTATTTAGTTTTAATTTTTATAATTGAAATAATTATCTTTAATGCTTATATTGTGCTGATGCAATTCTTGTGCAAGTAGAAAAAGAAATTAATAAAATGTTTTAGTTAAATTTATAAGAATAATTAATTGAACCATAAAATATATAAATTTACTTGTATGTGTATTTTTTGTCCAATATGCCTTTTTGATACGATTTAGGGACATTTTGAACCCACATGGATCACTTTAAGGCCTTTATAATATTTTATTTCAAAAGGAAGTAAAGTTGTCACATTATAATTTTTTATTAGTATAATATTTTAATGTATGGTTTTATAGTAGATTTTTTTCAGAAATAAATAGTTTATTGAAAGATAATAAATTTATACTAATCTTGAAATTTTAGGGAATAAATAAATACCTTAATGTCTTGAACAACTATGATGCAGTGATTATTTAATTTCTGAATAAATCAAATTAATGATATTAAAAATAATAAAATAAATATAATTCAATATTTTTAATCTAATTCATGAATTAACTAGATGAATATGATGTGTATATGATATAATAAAAAAAATTCTTCTAATTTGAAACTTTGTTTTGATGTGTTTAAAGTCATAATTATGAATAGTGTTTAATTGGACAAAAAATATATTTCAAGAATAAAATATTTTATTAAATTATATAAAAATCAAAAAAATATTTAAAAATTACAAAAATGATAATATTACTTCTAAAATGTGATATCCTATGATTTTAATACTTTTTAAAGTATTTGACCCTATAATACACTAATTATATTTTAATATTTTATGTAATTCCTAATTTTCCCCTCACCACAATTATAAAAGGAGGCTCCTTCCTTAAAAAATATTCCCCACCTTAAGACTTATTACTCAACTATATTTTAGAAAATTCTCTTATTCTCATCCCTTGTCACATTCTAGTTCTTCTCGTCTCACAAAAAAGACCACTTCTAAGAGCCTAGGGAGGTTCTCAAGGAGAAATTTTCCAGAGGTAAATTCATTCTTTTTCTCTTTTAAATTCATTCTCACTTCTACCTTACGATCACCTCCTATTCATTTTTTCACGATAACTATAATATAATATATATATATATAATGGATTTTTTTATTTATGGCATATTAATGATAAAATCTATCGTTTTACCCTTTTATTCTTAAATAAAGAAATTGTTGTCCATGGTGTGTCAATTCACCACCTTCATGGATGATGAGTTTTCGTTTCCATTTTACAAAAGTCATGGATAGTTCAAATTCACATGTAATTGTCTAAAATTACCTATATATATATTTTCTCACTCTTGGAGTATTATCTATTTTTGAAAAGGAATTTCACAATAAAATAACCTTAGAAAACATGAAAAGAACACAACCGAAATAATGTAAATAACATAATATTGTTAATAAATTAGTGGAAAATGTTATAAAAAGACCATGTAAGGTATTATAAACATGATTATAGTTCTTTAATAAATTAATAGCACTCTCCAAAACATTATAAAAGTGTTTTTAACACTTTTTAAGGAATTCTAACTGGATGTAAGGAAATTTTCTTTTAAAATCATTTTAAATGCCTATTTTATGAAATTCAAAAAGATTATTCTTTTTTTAAGGAATGATCAGTCTATCCAAATTTCATGAATATTTATTACTCAAAAATTTCCCATATATTTTTTCATAATTATTTTCTAATAATATGATTTCATTATTATGGGATCAATTTTTATATTTTAAAAGTTATTTTTACGAGAAAATTGTATTTTGATATTTGAATGTGTTTTATTTATAAGATTAAATGAGTTATCAAGTGTTTTATTCATTATATGTTCTTTGGAAAATTTTTATTATGGTTTTATCCCATTATATCTCAAGATATGATGGGTTTATTCCCATTATGTCTCAATATATGACGGGTTGGGCCCCATTATAGCTCAAGATGTGACGGTTGATCCCCATTATAGCTCTACAATGCATTTGGTACTCCAGAGATATAATTCAAACATAAGTTCATTCTATTTGTAAGTGTTAATGTAATAGTGATATTATGCCCCAAGGTGACTACATGATTTTTCTATGCATGCTTATGAGTTTTCAAGGAAAGGGTTTTTAATGGGGTTTCATGTTTTAACTGGACTAACACTTTTCTTTCTTTATATACCTTACTGATATTTTTGTTCTCATACCAAGTTTTTAAATGTTTTTTGTAGGGTATAAGGATAGTAAATATAAAGGAGGAAGTCATGTTGAATTTTTTGAATATTTTTCAAAGAGATCATTTTTTATTTTTAAAAGTTTTATATTTTGAAAAAAATGGATACTGTTTTAGTTGTATCCTATTTGTATAAATATGTTTTGTTATGTTTGTATTATGTCCTAATTATATAAATATATAAACATGAAAAATAATCAATGTGAAATAAAGTAAGTTCTTAACTAAAACTAAAGATTATGTAATGTTTTAAGGCCAGTTGATTATAGAGGTGGTAGTTTATGAACACGCACTAATGAAACTTTTTTTCTTAATGGATGGATGAAATAAACCAACCCAGGTCAACCTGACTTGTAATGATCCACCTTCTTCAAGATGAGAGAAGGGAAAACAAAGTGTCACACCCTTCCTTGCTTAGTATAAAGGAGAGATAATGACCCCTGATTACTACCTTCAATAGGACCCAGAGTAGTGACTAGCACCAAGGGTATATAATCTCACATAATATGGAAGTAATTACCCTTTTTATAGATCAATATTGGGATATAAGATGGTAAATACCAAGAAAATCCAAATACTAAAAGTAAAAGTAAATCTAAAATCCATTCCCACATGCATGTTCAAAAGTAAATCTGATACAATGTACAAAAAAACTCCAAAGTAAAGTACAAAAAGGAAAGAGACTAAGCAACAACGATAACTAATCCTAATGCTTGAGCTAGTAAAGTCTGGAATGGTCCTCAGAGTCCTCTTAGAAACCTAAAATATTTTTTATATACATAGGGTGAGCATACAAGTATGCTCAATTAGTAAACTAAAGCTGCTCGTGAACAAGTGGGGGAACATAATAATGTACCTATGAGAAAATAGTATAACCTCAAAGCACATACCAAGGAATACTAACCAGCCTAGCCTCACCAAGTCACTCTCAACAAATAACGCAAGTCAAGTAAGGTAGTAGTATAAGCACATCAACATTTGGGTACCCCACACCACTTTCCCACTTGTTAACTTCTCATCCCAAATGGTTAATGTCTTGATGCTACCACTCTTCCCATACGCAGATCCACTGCCGCAACTTTACCACACACACCTGGGCCCTGAACCACACACAATCCTACCCATAGACACCTAGGCCACATCAACCACACCTCTCGCCTGAAGACACCTGAAACTCATCCTGAAGATACTTGGGAAGACAATCCTAGCCTGAAAACACCTATTCCTCTCATCCATAACAAACCTGACCGAAGGATCTGGGACTATAGTATGTTTGAAGACATTATATCCTGCCCAGATATGCTCGAGTGGTAAGAACCCAGAAGAGGGTGCGAGGAAGAAAGTAACCCGCCGTCCATCCTCTAACCAGGATGTTGGGAAAGACACCCTCCCCCATAAAATGGGGGTGTTTGGAACATGGTGCTCAAAAAGGGTGGGGTGTGTATAAAAATCAAAAGTAAGTAAAATTTATATATATAAGTAATCAAGAACACATCCCAATCTATGAGTTTCAAACAACCAAAAAAATGATCCCACCTGTACAAATTTTTCTACTACCCCTATACGCACAACCACAAAAACAACCACTGCCAAAGCATAAACGCAAACCTTCTTCATTATCCACTTGACAATTATTAATTAGGGGATTCACTATAATTTATACTAGCACTACCGAGAAACTACCAACTATGACCATATCAGAACAACAAGAAAAACCAAGATACATTCCCACTACATAACAACACAAAACCTGATTTGTAGTCCCACTGCATACCCCCATTCAACCACTACCAACTACCATTCTTCAAAGTTATACCACACAATACTTCTCTCACAACCCGATCCTGCAACCCCACTACCCAAACAATTCCAATATTTTATCCCACTGTATAAAAAGTTCATAACCACCCCGCAGTCCCACTACCCAACATCGCTCCATAGCCATAACACAACAAAGGCAATCCCACTTCCTTTAAGTCTATTTATTCCCCAATCAATCAGTATCTCAACCTGAGACCCTAACACACCACACATACCACCCCACACACTAAACCCACATCAACTAATATTTACCCACAACCCCACTTCACACATGCCCTATATCCTTATCACATAACCTACTCCTCCATCCACCCCTTATACCCATAACCGTGCTCCCAACAGTAGCAACACAAAACTCACACAAGGTAAAAAACCCCAAAAAAGCACAACACACATCCAAACCTATTAGAAAAGGACATATTCAGATTTGGTAAACACTATTCTTTAAGTATACTTGATAAAAATGGGTGATCACAGAAGGGTTTCATCTTGGGGCATCCATTTCAAGTAACCAAGTGCAAGTGATTAAGCATATTTCATGTCATAACCTTTTATCAAGCATCTCAACAAAATAGAACATCACCAGTGTATAAGAAAAAACCACCAATTACCATGATTTTCAGAAGGTATACAACCACAACAACCATATGAGAAACAAGGAAAATAAAATAAAATAGTCGATCAAACATCAAACCTCTCGCATCCCCTTATTTCATTGACCATATTATCTTTTGACCATATTACTTTACCCTTTATTTATTAATTAATAATAAAAGGATTCATCTATTATTCACAAAGAAACACAAGTATACCCACCCCTCATGACACAAAATTAAAGAGAGACAAAATAAATCCCTACATGGAATAACAGGTGACCAAAGCTCCTCTTTGCGTTAAGAATAGGGGATTGCGCAAGTATCAGGAAACTCCAAGAAAACTGAGGAGGAGTGGATCTAGTATAGAAACAAGACTCATATAGGGAGTAACAATTTATGCACACCAAGAGGGAACATAAAACACAATAGGAAGGGAAGATCCTAGATTGAAGAGACATATCCTATTTTAAATAAAGAATGATTTTAAAATCCATTAATCATGTGATTGTGGTCAAGATCACATGCTTTAAGTATCTTAAATCCATAAGAATGTTAGGATATTAAGGATGTAATTAGTATCCATTGAAATTCCCAAGGTTGGATTGAAACTCGTTTTACATCAAGTGAGACATAAGAGGGGAGAAACTGGAAAACTGGAAATGAGTCACCGATGGGTGAGTTACCAATGTGCGAGTCACTGATGCTGAGCCACCGATGGGTGAGATACCAATGCGACCTATCAATGCTGATCCAACAATGCTGAGCTACTGATGCAATGACTCACCGATGTCATGAATTACCGACACCCTGACACTGATGCCCTGGCACCGATGCCCTGGCATCGATGCCCTAGCATTGAGGCCCTCAACTCACTGATGCTATGACCTACTAATGATGTTACCTACTGATGCCTCAAGTCACCGACACCAATTCCCCTGACTTACTGATGCCAACACCTCTGAATCACTGATGTCGATGCACTGATAACTCAAAACTGTATTTTGGAAAACTCTCAGAATGAGTTACAGACATCCCCCATAACACCCTAAACACTGTATTTTCAAAAGGAATGGCCTGAGAAAATATTGGTCATTACATCAGATACCTCTCAAACTATTCTCATTCCAAGGAATTCAAAACCAAACTAGGATAGGAGAGGTTAGAAAAACCACCCTTTAAGATACCTCTAAAGGACGAACTACCTTGTATAGTTTGGAAGATGTAGTTATAACCCTAACATCCAATAATACCTTCTTGACATCTATCTCCTGAAAAACTATAGAAAAACTAAGTCCCCACTGCCTCAAATAACCACGTAAAGATACTATCCACTTTGGGTGGCACTAACTCACCCACATAGGTTTAATCACATCCACATTAATGTATCTCAATTAGGTATCATGTAATCCACTCCCCATAGTTAGGGCTTTTCACACATATTCAGGGAATAGGAAAACAACTTATCATACAAAAAATGAGGTCAAACATTACATCATAAGCAAGGCACATAGAAAAACACAAGTGAAAAACTCAAAACAACTCTGGGTATAGGGCACACATATATGAATCCTACTCCTAAGTACTCTCCTTGAGGCCACCATGTCTCCAGATCACACGAACCAAAGGAATAATCCATCCATGAAGCACCTTCTCCTCACAACCCTAAATTCTTATGGGTCACTCTATGAACATCGCATCATTCTCGATATCAAAATCTCCCCAGTAAATGATGTGGGAGTCATCATGTAGACACTAATGGAGATGAGAGGAATGGAAGACGTAGTGGATTCTCTCCAACTATGGTGGAAATGCCAACTGATATGCCACCTCAATAACTCTTCCCAACACCTAGAAAGGTCCAATGAACCTAGGATAAATATTTCTTCCTCTGCCAAACCTCTGTTATCCACACTGAGGCAAAAACTTCAAGAAAACATGGTCCCCAACCTCTAACTCTAAGTGTCTCCTTCTATGATCAGCATACGACTTCTTTCAGTCCTAATATGTCTTCATACTCTCATGGACAAGCTACAACTTCTCTGTTGTACTTTACACCATGTTTGGACCAAGAATGGGTGCCTCCCCAACTTCCGTCTAGCATAAGGGTGAATGAAACGACCTCCCATATAGAGATTCAAATGGACCCACACTAATGGAAGAGTGGTATCTGTTGTTGTAAGAAAACTCTAACAAGGGAAAATGTCACACCCAAGACTTGTATAAAGTATAGAACACATTCCTGCAACATGTTCTCCAATGTATGGATGGTCCTCTCAACCTGCCCATCTGTCTGAGGGTGGAAAGCAGTGTTGAGGTGTAGCTGGGTGCCAAAATAATGTTTTAATCCCCTATAAAATTGTGAGGTAAACTGTGTGTCTTGATCCAAGATGATGGTTCTTGGTACTCCATGAAGCGACATCACTTCTTCTACATACCTCCTTGCCAAGGAATCCACCGTGCTTGACTCCTTAGTCGCTAAGAAGTGATCTAATTTCATCAATCGATCCACCACTACCCAGATAGCATCACAGCCTCCCCGAGCCCTAGGTAGTCCTATGAAAAAATCCATCAAGATGTTGTCCCACTTACACTCATGAACGTCTAAGGGATATAACAGACCACCGAGAAAACGATTCTCAACATTCACCCACTGATACACTAGGCACCTTTCTAAAAATTCCACCACTACCCGCTTTACCCTGGGCCACCAAAACTGTTCTATCAAGCCCCAATACATCTTAGAGACTCCTAGATGCACTACCTAGGGTGATCTATGGAAATCATGGATAACTCCCTCACAAATTTCCACTGGGACAAATAGCTTCCAATAGAACATCATCCAATTCTGACTATCCTCCAACCATCCCTCCGGATCATCACCCTGGACAGCGTGATCACACAGCACTTTAGTCTCTAAGTCTCCCCACTGAGACTCCTCAACCTTCCGAATTAAGGAAGACAACACTATCATTTGAAACAGACAACCTCTTCCATCATCCACTCTCACATCCAGATGTAAAGTGGCTAACTCCTCCATTTCCTTCCAAGAATCATTGGATTCTTGAACTACCTCCTTCTATGATTTTATTCTTAAGACATCGAAAACCATGTTACCCTTCCCTAGGGTGTAAGGTATCTTGAAGTCTTAGTCCAAGAGAAACTCCATCGACCTTCACTATCGCAAGTTAATGTCTTGTTGGGAAAAGATATATCTCAGGCTCTTATGATCTGTGAAGACCATAAAGTGCTCCCTGATGAGGTAATGCTACCACAAAATTAGAGAAAACATGACCGCTGTAATCTCTAGGTCATGAGTGGCATAATTATGTTTATGGGGACGTAACTACCTAGACCCATAAGAGATCACTCCTTACTACTGCACCAGAACACACCCCAAGATTAGACCGAAAGCATCACATAACACCATGAATAACACCCCTTCCTCTGGTAACATGAGCACTGGAGCACTGAACAGCATCCCATTGAGATAGATGAAGGCTTCCTGGCACTGCTCACTCCATATGAAGGCATGTACCTTTATGGTCAATGCTGTCAACAGAGCTACAAATCAAGATAAGTTGGGTATGGACCTCTGGTAATAGCCTTCCAGACCCAGGAAACTATGAAACTCCACCCCATTATTGGGTTATACCTAAGAAACAACCACTTTGATCTTTGACGGGTCCACTGTTGTCCCTTACTGGGACACCACGTGTCCAAGGAAGTGAACCTCTCATGTCCAGAACTTTCACTTGGATAACTTCCCGTAGATCAGGTGGTGTCGGAGGACCTCCAAGACTATCCTCATATGCTTGGTGTGCTCCTCCTCTGACCTTGAGTAGATTAGTATGTCGTGGAAGAACATAATGAAGAACTAGTCCATGAATTCATGTAGAAAAGAATTCCTGAGCCCCATGAACATAGTTGGCGTGTTCGTAACGCCGAATGACATGACCACAAACTCGAAGTTCCCATACCTTCACCTAAAATCAGTCTTCGGGATGTCACCCTCCACCCTCAAATTGTGATACCCATACCATAGATCAATCTTAGAGAACCAACCTACTCCCTTTAACTGGTCTAAAAGATCGTCAATCCTTATAAGGGGGTAATGGTTCTTGACTGTCACCTGATTCAGTCACTGGTAGTCTTTACATAGTCTTAGGCCACTGTCTGCCTTCTTAGAGAACAAGACTGGAGCACCCCATGATGACATACTTGGATGGACAAAACTCTTCTTCATCAGGCCATCAACCTGAACCCGCAACTCCCACAACTCCGAAGGCACCATCCGATAGGGAGCCACTGGGGTTCAAGTCTATCCTATACACAACGTCATGTTGAGGGGGTAGGGTCACAACCTCTTCGGGGAAGACATCTGTGAACTCACTAAAAACCCCCAGAACCTCCACCATCTTGGTGTCCATTGATCCCACTAGTATCTCAGCCAACAAGGAGAGAAGAGGCTCCAAACACTGAATGCCCAACTGACAGCTCCTCTCACCAACGAAAACTACATACTGAGATTACATGCCTGAAAACATGACTCTTCTTTATAAGTAGTCGATAACAACGTCCATAGAAAAAAAACATTTTATGCCTAGTATGACATCGTATAGATGCATCTATAGAAAAATAATATCCCCACTAAACTGATGTGGCCCTAACATTAGTCTACATCTCCGAAAAACATAAAAAAAACTGGTCTAACCTCCAACTGGCATACTCAACACATGGGGAATATGAATTCTCTCTACGTCTAGTCCCAAGGTATGGGTTAGACTAGGTAAAATAAAGGAGTGAAAAGATCCTGAATCAAACAAAGCACAAGTAAGAGTGCTAAACAGACTAATCGTACCTCAAACAACCTTTAGCCCCACTAGAACTGCTGCCACGATGGTGTGTATCTACCCACGCCTAGCTCATTTATCCCTCAACTATAAAACGCCACCCCAACCTTTCCCTGGTCAAGTTCCCTGAGGAGAACCCTGGGGTCTTCCTCCTCCATCACTATCTAACCTTGGTGGAGTGGGAGCTCACTACCCCTTCTTCTTGAAGGGCCTGCCCGACTACTACTGCTACTAGGGTGGGTACTGAACCTGACCACCCCCACCATATTGAGTTAAAATTGGAAATTGGATCTGAATATACCCATGGCCTCCACATACAAATCACCTCGGTCCTAGGACCATGAGAAATAGGTGTGGACCAAGTGATCAGAATGGGAACTGTTGAGGCCTACTCCCCACTATCCGAAACCTGGAAGGCCCTGACATCAGAGACCTTCTGCTGACTACCTTCCCCTTTGATGAACTCATCTAGCTCCCCTCCCATAGTACACCTTCCATTGATTGAATCCTATCCACTACTTCGGCCTTCTTATAAACTTCTAAGTATGTCGGTAGGGTAAAGTGAGTGACAACATACTGAAGAGATGGTTGGAGTGACTCCACCAAGCATCTCGCCCATGACTCCTCATCCGAAAAGAGATCCAGTGCGAAGTGTAGGAGATACTTAAATTTGATCCCTAGTTCCCTCACCAACATACTACCCTATTGGAGGGAGAGTAGTTCCTGCCTCTTCTCATCCTTTATCATGGAAGAAAGGAATTCCTCCCGGAACTACTTCTCAAAAAATCCTCACGAGACATCGGTCTCATTCCTCTCCCAGAGGTAAAGCGTCCACCACTGACACACTACTCCTCACATCTAGATCACCACTAGAGAAACCCAGTACTCTGTCAGAGCCTAGATAAAGATGAAAGAGATCACCATCTCCTTGAGCCAACTCTCCATCTCCAGGTTCGAGATGCTACCCCCGTACTTTCCCAGAGTCTGCCGCTGGAAGGCGTGAAGCGTATTCTGCCACTGGTTATCCTCATCCTCCCAATCAGACCTCTACTGATCAACTAGGTCAACTTTTTAGGCCTCAACTTCTCGTACCACATGTGGGCGATGTTCAGGTGCCATAGCTGAAAAGGAAATAAGGAACTACTAATCCCAAGCTTACACAAGTTTTCTTTTAAATTCATTTTAACTCATTATATATTTAATTTCCCAAAACACCAAACTCAAATAAGAACAAAAGTAATTATGATGCATGTACCTTTCCTAGGGTATCTACCTTACAATTAGTGTATCCTCACTTAGTCGTTTAGTAGGTCCAGTATCCTTTCATCGGATTGGGAGGGGGCTAAAATCCCATGTCCTAGACAGTCCTGCCTTACCTATTTCACGCAACAAAATTGACTAACATTGTTTTCCTACAATACCATGAAATCCTCACTATGCCTAACTCCAAAATATATCCTATCTCACAACCATAACCTCTCTCTAATACCATTTTATCATGACCCTCCTTCAATATGTGGGAAGGGACAACAATGTGACACACCCTTCCTTCCTCAAGATAAAGGAGAGATAATGAACCCTGAGTCCCAACTTAAATAGGCCCCTAAGTGGTGATTAGAACCAAGGGTACATAATATCACATAATATGGAAGACATTACCCTTTTTATAGAGAAAGATTGGGAGATAAGATGGTAAATCCCAAGAAACTCCAAATACTAAAAGTAAATGAAAATCCAAAATCCATTCCCACATGAATGTTCAAAAGTAAAGCTGATACAATTTACAACAAAAATATAAAGTAAAGTTCCAAAAGAAAAGATACTAAGTAGAAGAAACAACTAATCCTGATGCCCGATCTAGTAAAGTCTATCACGGTCCTCAAAGACCTCCTGGAAACCTGAAATAATTTTTATATACGTATGGTGAGCATAAAGGTATACCATGCAGGGAAACTAAAGCTACCCATTCACAAGTGGGGGAATATACTAATGTCCCTGTAAGAAAACAATAGAACCTCAAAGCACCTACCAAGGAATACTAACCAGCCCAGCCTCACCAAGGCATGCTCACTAAATAATGAAAGTCAAGTAGGGTAGTATTATAAGCACATTGACATTTGGGTACCCCAAATCACTTTCCTACAAGTTAACTTCTAATACCTAATAGCTAACTTCTTGACGCTACCAATCTTCCCATACGTAGTCCCACTACCACAAACTTCCCACACACACCTGGGACATAAAACACACACAATCTCGCCCACAGAAACATGGGCCACAACAACCACGCCTCTTGCCTGAAGACACCTGGGCCTCATCCCAAATAAACTTTGGAATTCAATCCTAGCCTAAAAACACCTAGGCCTCTCATCCACAACAAACCTACTTGAAGGATCTAGGACAATGGTAATCCTCAAGACATTACAGCCTACCCAGATATGCTCGAGTAGTAAGAACTTAGAAGAGGGTGTGAGGAATATTGTCAGTAACCAACCATCCATCCTCCCATCGAGATGTTGGGAAATACACCCTCCCCCATAAAATGGGGGTGTTCAGCACATGGTGCTCAAAAAGGGTGGGGTGTGTATAGAAATCACATGGAACACCAATTTATAAATATAGGTAATCAAGCACTTAGCCTAATCTACTTGTTTAAAACAACCAAACAAATGATCCCACTAGTACCACTTTTGCTGCTACCCCTATATGTACAACCACAAAAACAGCCACTGCTAAAGCATAAACCCAACATATATTCATTATCCACTTTCCAGTCATTAATTAGGGGATTAACTATAATTTATTATAGCACTACCGGGAAACAACCAACCACGACCATATCAGAACAATAAGAAAAAATCAAGATGCAGTCCCACTGCACAACAACACAAAACCCGATTAGTAGTCCCACTGCATACCCCCATTCAACCACTACCAACTATATTTCTTAAATGTTATACTACAAAATCATTCTCTCACAACCCGGTCCTATAGCCCCGCTACCCAAACAATTCCCAGATTCAGTCCCACTACATAACAAGTTCATAACCACCTCGTAGTCCCACTGCCCAAAATCACTCTATGGACACAACATAACAAAGGTAGCCCCACTGCCTATAAGTCCATCCATTAGACTATCAATAAGTCTATCAACCTGGGACCCCAACAGACCACATGTACCACCCCACACACCAAACCTAAAGCAACTACTATTAACCCATAGCCTCACTTCACACACACCCCACATCCTTCTCATATAACCTACTCCTCCATCCACCCCTATACCCATATCCATTATCCCAACTGTAGCACCACACAACTCACACAAGGGAAAAAAACCCAAAAAAACACAGAACTCAACCACACCTATCAAAATAGGACATATTCAGATTTGGTAAAAATCGTTGTTTAAGTCCACTTGATAAATAGAGGTGATCACACAAGGGTTTTTATCTTGGGGAATCTGTTTCAATTAACCAAGGGTATGTGATTAAGAAGATTTCATGTTAAAACCTTTTATCAAGAATCTCAACAAAACAAAACATCACCAGTTTGCAAGAAAAGAACACCAATGGCCATGATTTTCGAAAGTCATAAAACCACAACAACCATATGAGAAATGAGGATAACAAAAGAAAATAGCTGATCAAACATCAAACCACTCCCAAACCATTATTTCAATGACCCCATTATCTTTTAATAAAATTCCTTTCCCCTTTATTTATTACTTGTTAAGAAAAGGATTCAGACACTATTCATGAAGAAACACTAATATACCCACCCTGAATGATGCACAATTAAAGAGAGACAGATGAAATCCCTACTTGGAACAACAGAAGACTAAAGATACTCTTTGCGTTAAGAATATAGGATTGCGTGAGTAGGAGGAAACTCCAAGAAAACTGAGGAGTAGAGTCTCTAGAACATGCGCACAACTCGTATAGGGAGTAACACTTTAGGTGCACTGAGAGGGAACAAAAAACACACCGGGAAGGGAAGATACCAACTTGAAGATCCAGATTAGATTTTAAAGGAAGAATGGTTTCAAAATCCATTAATCATGGGATCATGGTCAAGATCACATAGCTTGAGTATCTCAAATCCCCCATAACATTAGGATATTAAAGATGTAATTAATATCCTTTGAAATGACCTTAAAAATTCCCAAGGAAGGATTGAAACTCGGTTTACATCAAATAAGATGTAAGAAGGGAGAAACTAGAAAATTGGGAAAAACTGGAAAAATTGGAAAAATTGGAAATGAGTCACTGATGGGTGAGTCACTGACGCTGAGCCACCGATGGGTGAGCTATCGAATCAACCTACCAATGATGAGCCACCGATGTTGAGCTATTAATGCAATGACTCACTAATGCCATGACTTACTAACACCCTGACACTAAATCCCTGACACTGATTCCCTAGCACCGATGCCCTGGCACCGACGCCCTGACACTGAGGCCCTTGAATCACTGATGCCCCAATCTACCAATACTGTGACCTACCGATGCCTCGAGTTAGCAACACCGATGACCCTAACTTTTCGATGCCGATTCCCTGACTCACCAATGCCGACATACTAATAGTTCAAAAATAGATTTTTGAAAACTCTTGGAATGAGTCACTGATATCCCCCAGAACACCCTAAACACTGGATTTTCACAAATTAATGGCCCGGGAAAATCTGGGTCATTTCATTACACATTACCCAATATAGATCACCTCAAGGCCTCAAGAACATCTCGAAAAATAGAGGATTCTGACCAACATCAAGGGTCTAAAATATGCTATGTGGGAGACTATACCCTTTGGTTAGAGTGAAATAACAGTAGAAATAATCCAAAAATATACAGTGATAAACATCAGAGTACACATAAAAAATAATCTGCAACAAAATCATGGTATAATAAATTGAATGTAGCATATAGTCATAAAAACTCAAATCATGTATAACATACAAAAGTTAGTCTCCCATTGGTCTGACCACAAATAAAAAATAAAAAAAATAAAAAAAACATAATTAGATCTACTACCGACACCAAGACTAACCATATACCTAGTATCCACGATGATCTAGCTATACTAACCCAATCCTGAGACTCCACATGAGTGGATTCACTCAATCAAGAAACACTGGACCTCATCCCCATCCATCATGTAACCTATTCTCTAACCTTAAAGTAAGCATGGAGTCTTTACTAACACTAAGTTTTATGTATAAATGGAGAGAAATAAATCTTATTAGGTCACCCACAATGGTGAAACTATAATATACTATCATAACAAGTGAATGGATATATGATATTCCCATACTAGCCAAAAATAATAATAAATGGAATAAAAAAATACACCGAAACAAAAAAGGGGGATAAAAAATAAAAACATCCAACCACATGTTCTAGTATGACACTTTAGGTAAATCTACCCCCACTCTATCCCACACTAGACGATTTAAAGCACACAAATCACCTAACCACACAACAATCAGCATGTCCACCATATCTACATAGGACATCCAAGATATATAGGCACAAAGGAATGAATTCCAGACCCCAAGGTATAACTATAGGCATCCACATTATGAATCACATCTACTGACCTCTAGGAATCTAATGACACAATCAAAATAGAAATAGATCTCTACTCCATATATATGAGAAATCATCATGCACTGAAAGTATTGCAGAAAAAACTGTCCTCTAAATGAGTGCCTGATAGTAAACACAATCACATGGGAACACCTCATTATGGACTGAAATATGAACTATCTCAGGGGATCTCGTCCACCCCACGAGCCTAACAGAGAAATTGTCTTAGGAGACCCCCCAAGAAACCAGGTGCCCACCACATCCACAACATATAACCTCTTTCTAGAGTGAATAATAAAATAATGGGGTAAAATCATCCGGATTTTACATTATCTCCCTAATCCCATCTAATAACAGATATCCAATCTAGGAGAGAACCATATCAAAACTCAGGGACAATCCCAGATCTAAGATATCCCAAAGTTCTCCTCCTCATACCAAAATCATGAGCATAAACTACCTAAAACCTCACAACCAATGGACACCCAAACATGGGACGATCCAACCTTGAACGCACATTCTAAAAAAATGAACTAATATCATCGATAAAATCTCTTACAACAGTCATGGTTCCTCTCCATGACACCCTAGATCTTAGTATCCAACCAAAATACACCACATATATCAATGAACCAACTTAGGGAAAAACCAAACTCTGGGATCCCATGGTCCCTAAGTCATATAAAAAAAGAGAAGTCCTACCAGGGACTCCCCTTCTATACCCAAGCTCTCAAGCCACACCTGTTAATAGATAAAAAAACCCAAAGTCCATGAAAGGGGTAGGAGAACCAACAAAGGGTTCCTTTAGCTCATCCAAAATCACGAGAGACACCTAGTGTGAAAACATAAAAAATGGACCTCATTGGAATCCAACTGATCCTTGATCAACAACACACCCATTGGGGAATCAAAAATCAGAAGCTCACTATTAGGGGAATTCACAATGGCCCTCATGACCACCTCAAAGAAGGAAACCCTACTAGGTTCTTCTCAACACAAGTGAAACCTAGGAGAAAATCCCTTGCAGGAAAAAATCAACCGACCTTCCCAGTAAGCGATCCATCTAGGGGTATCAAATCTCCCACAAGGGCATCAAAGAAACACCATGCCTCACATAAAATCTGAATATCTGACTACAATAACCAGTAATCACTTGATCAAAAACCATACCACAAAAAAATACTCATGATTCCCTCAGATTCATCTAAATAGATAAAAAAATGGATGTAATTTCCATTCAATGATGTCAACCTAGCCCAAAGTCTCTAATAACTCTAGTCCTCAAACACATAAGATAAACCTTAGATTCTCTAACCTCAAGAAAATGGTCCCTACATACAGGGATAAACCAAGATCTCCTTAAAGATACTACTTGATCATGCCTTCCAGAATCTATCCAAAGAACCTCTAATAGATTTCCATAGAACACTCAAGATATTCCGATCACCGAGCTCACAACCCTCACCCAGGACTCACAGCTCATAACCCAACCCCAAGGAAGATTATATAAACAAACCTCAAGGAAATCCTCTTGAAAACATTCACCTAGTCCAAAATACCATTTATAAAACCTCTAAATTCTGAAAGGATTCCACCATCACAATCTATGTGAAAAAATGCTCAAAATAGACTACTCACAAGTCCAATTTTGACACCAGTGTGAAAAATCGGAAAAAAGGACCAAGGTAAGAAAAGGTATATAACATATACCTATAGAGTTCCTCCATATCTACATGCCATAGGCCACTCATCATGTATTTTTCCAATGTATATGGTGTGTGCCTCCTAGTATATGGTGTGTACCCCCACATGGGTACCAACCCATATACCTCATCCCCATTCGATGTGTACACAGTGGGACACCATGATGCGTGTCGCTCCTACACATAATGTACCCTACATGGGGTCCCCCATCGATGTACCTATCTATGTACCCTCCACATGGGGTCTAGCCAAGAAATTTACTTGGACACTATCCATCTACCTCACATGGGATTTGTCCATGTTCCCTACATGACCATGTTCCCCAAACACACCCCAAATCGACACTACGCGATATGTTCCCCAAATACATGATGATTAGTCCCCAAAAACACATCTTCCAAAAATAGGAATAACACATGACATGTGTTCTATGAACCATATTCTATGTATATAGTTTTTTCATAATAGAAAACCATAAAAATGTCTCAAAACCCTTTTTATCCCCAATTAAGCCTAGAGCAACCCACATAGGGTCCTCAATAACCCATTTAAGGAATTAAAAATTAAAAACATCTAATCTATGGGGATTTATATTGAAAATAATAAAAATCCTACCTTTGGGTGGAAATTTCCAAAGCTTCAATTCGAACTTAGATCCACAACTACCGTACGACAATCCAACGTGATCCACGCTCCAAGTGGTGCCTCCTCTTCTCCCTCTCCCTCTTTTCTCTCCCTACCTCACTCAGATGAAGACCCCAAATGGGATAATCCCATATGAATTCATGAAAATCCATGGGAGAAAAGGAAAATAATAAAAAATAAAAAGGGAAAACAAAAAAAGGAGAAAAAGAAAAATGGAAAGAAAAGAAAAGGGTCTTGGGAACGACCCCGATGACTGACACAAGGTTATGCCTCAACTAGGGAAAACCCATCATTAAATACTCAACTATGGAGAAAAAAATATCAATATGATGTTTTATTTAAAATATATCACCAAAAAACATACACAAATAAATTAATATTTAATTAATTAAATATAAATTAATTTCTAAAAATATAAATGGATCTAATTTCCACTAAACTCCTATCCTAGGGTAAACACCCTATTCAGGGGTCAAAAAAGTGATTGAAAACATTATATTAAATCATATTATCGGATAGATCACTATTTTTTTGTAAAACGATTTCGAGAACAAAAGGTTCAAATTTCTCATGATTCTTACAATCTAGGACGATGTGAGGCATCAAAAATTCCCCACCACAAATGATTGTTGACCTTGATAAGCCTTGGTGTACAACCAATATTGATGTTATCCACAAATAATTGGTGTAATTGACATTATGTTGATCATCCAACAACTAGTATTACATCATCCACAACTCTTTATCCCAACATGAGAGACATCTACTATGATTGATATGATGTACCCCACCACAAGAGTATCCTTATCATTTCCCCACTTCCCAAATAGAATGCCACATGGACCATTCTATGTCCATCACTAAATGCTATGAATAATCTTGGAAAAACTGCTCACACCTAAGTTCCAACATGAAAACAGAACTGTTTGTTCTAAGACCACCAATAAAAACAACCCCACTCTCAAAAATAACTTAAATTAAGTCTCACAACCCCAAAAGCCTATAGTGAACTCACCACCCAAAGGTTTTCCTTAAATCTCTCTCAAAATTTCAACATGACTCATGCTCATGTGGGACATATCCTAACAAAATTAGGCTAATAAAACTAAAACCATGGACCATGCTCCTCATATAGTTTTGTTCCAAAAAATTAGAGCACCCTCACCACTCCTCATAAAAAACAAAGAATATCCATCATTCCATGATCAACCACTTGAGCACCCTACACTTCAACATTAATCCAAAACCACAAGAATCTAACCATGCTTCCACTACACAACCCAAGGCACAATAAAAATTTAACAGGGCTAGGAAACCAACTAAACATGACCTCTCAAACCATCCATGAGACACTGAGTACTCCCAATACTCTACTTATCAAACACCATGAATACTTAAGCCTAAACACATCCTAGTGACAACAAAATCCAATGTACCCACCAAGGAAGAATGACCACACCCACCCAAGTCATTGGTGATATCAAGAACACATGCCCCATTGAAAGACCCAAAAAATAACACGTGGTAAGAATAGATCCCTCCCAAGGAACATAAACTTGAGACTTCAGGGTAAATTCCAACATAGGGAATATAAAACCTAAAACAAGAATATCTCAAGAACCCTTTCCCCCATCAAGCCACCAATAGGTCGCTCGGAGCCCACTACCAAACCTATAGGGTCTCCATGAATCCACCGATGAAGGGATTGCATATAAAACACCAAAAAACATCCCACCACCTGATGAACATGACTTATCATTAGAATAAAATATATAAATGTGGTTCAGATGAGTAGAATGTCACCATGTACTTATACGAGAAACACCGTATGAGCAATTATTGACACTTTAAATTACTAAATATCCATCATTAATAAAAATTCCACCGATAGGAATATATAATGTGAATCTTATGTTCCGAGAATAACTCATGAACATGGGCCTCTTACCCATGGTCCAAGATCCAAAAACCAAAATAAAATATAAATATAAAAACTCATGTGTATCACACTAGGTGAAATCACACAACCATAAAAATAGAATCTAATAACATCAATCCCATACATTGGAAACTTGGAATTATTATCAGAAAATGATTTTGTGAAACACCAGTATGATATCCATCATAATTTCTAACACATTCTTAGAACAACTATCTACCAACTCCAAAAATCATAAAACTAAACAACTCTGATATCATTTTTTAATGAACCATCTCGGGTCAACTTGACACATCACCCAATATGGATTGCCAAAATGCCTTAAGATAACCTCCCTAAATTCACGCAGCTTCTAACCAGTGGAGAGGGTCTAAAAGATATAGTGGGGGAGAATATACCCTTTGGTCAAAGTGTAATAGCAGCATAAATAACCAAAATATACATAGGGATAAACATTAGAGTACACATAAAAAATATACAAAAAAATCATTCTGTAATAAATGGAATGAAGCATGCAATCATACAGACTCAAATAATGTAGAACATACAATATTTAGTCACCCACTAGGCCAACCAAATATAAAAAGTAAAAAAATACAATAGGTTCCACTACTAATACTAATCCTAACTACATGCATGGTATCCATGATGCTCGAGCCGCAACAACCCGATCTTGAGACTCCACATGAGCGGCTCTACTCGATCAAGAAACACTAGGCTTTAAACCCATCTATCACACAACCTGTGGGTTTTAGGTGTATAGGAATCACTATGGGTGGGAATTAAAACAAATAAAATATTATTGATCTGATGTATCATTTACAATATTTTCAATGGCATAAACACCATAAAAAACAACTTTTTTCCAATCGAATATTGACTAAATAAAAACCAAAACCTGAAGTGGATCCTTCATGTTAAATTTATAATTAATTTATTTAGATCCGAAGAAATGATTTACCTTGTATTAGGTTCCTATATCCAATGTAGATATTTATTGTTCAATTTTTTTTTCATATTACCTTTATTGTGCTGTAAGGATCCAAGTGTAGAATCCATCTAGCGGTGATCCAGACATTCTACTTTGATCTATGAGTAATACCAATTGACTTTAAGGTTCTAGAATGACAAATCAATTGTCTTTTTTTGTTCATGTTGATTTCTCATCCTTCAATCTTGAAGGAATATCTCATGGTCTTCTAATTCTTGAGAGGGAGATAGAAAAAAGGAATTATAGAGAGAAATACATTGTGCATAATGATTCTCTATTTTTTGATTAACCCTACACAATAGACATAACCATCAATTTATAGATCTAGGATTTAGGTTAAAATATTATTTAATTCCATGTCAATCCTTAAATAATATAATAAACTTTATTAAACCCCGTTCCAGAATAATAACAAGAATATTATTATTTTATGGTGCATGCGCTAACTTGCGCAATTAAAAATATTAACTTAATTATTTTATAAATTAATACTTTGCATGAGACACGGTATTGGTCCATTCGAACTCCTATATCATTTATTGAACACCTAAATAAATTTTTTGATTAAATATTTTATTCATCAATAAATATTTACAATTGATAAAATTTGAATAAAATTATTCCTCGGTCTTGAGAATAATATTTATTCCGTTAATTAAATTCAAATATAATTGAATCAAGATCAAAAGAAACACTTAGTGTGCGGCCCTTTAGAATTATTTCTCATTGGAATTAGGATGGCTTGCCTAAATTCTATGATTACTTTCTATAAATTGGTCAAGGAACCCAACAGAAATAATATAATATTGTAATGTTGACAACCACATATAAACACTCAATTTCTAATATAATCCACTTATCAAAATATCTCATTAAGTAGGTTTCACATCCTTATCACCAAAATATATGACCGATGCATCTTTTGTTGAATATATAAAATAAACACATCATTATACCATGGAAATGAAACTTAATTTGATGGTTCTATTTCAATCAAAGGGCTAAGATATCAATTTCCATGAATATGGAAGGGACAAATCATTCCTTGATTTATCCATTAATAACATGTCATTCATTAAGCACCCAATGTACCCTACTTCCTACCAACATATGTCGTTATAGTTTTTTAGTAAATCTAAGTGCATGAGTCATGAAGCACATAATTGATAATATTAAATCCTAAGGACCATTACACATACTCATAGATAGGAATATTTGATAATAGAAAAATATGAAGATTTCCTACAGGCAGGTATGTTCTCATAATCTCTTATCTTGGAGATTATTAAGTAAAAAATTCCTGAGAATAATACTTATCTACTTAAAAGTACTCACACATGATATTCACATTATATGTGTCACATAATATTATATTATCTAACCATAAAACTATATTTAAGAATATCTTCATGGAATTTAAAGGTTCTCATTATAGTGGGAAACTTCTATGACCTTATTAATGTGATAGATACTCTAGAACATTATTACATTAAAGTTATTCAGAACAATGAAAAACATGTAATAAGATATTTTATTAATATTAAAATCATTGGATATATATGTAATCAATGTAAAAATAGTTGGTCCTAGGATGCCAACTCCAACAAACTCCCACTTGGACTAGAGCCGGATGGATACCTATGACTTTCGGTCTATTAGAACTCACATGATAATAATTTTTCTACTAAGACAAGGATTTAGTATAGGGGTCTTAAAATTTTTTTTCCATGTAAATATTTATCGCTATAACCTCAAATCTTTGAGAAAAATCCCTCAAGGGGTGACATGTATGAAGCATATTATTTGTCTGCCGATGTGACCTTGGCTCCTTGGAAAGGGCCACTACTGCAGTATTATCATAATATAGTGTGATATAATCTTTACTTCTAGAAATATTATCATGCTGTTGATTGAAGTTGTGTGTAAATAATACTTCTTTAGGTTCCTCAGAATCCAAAAATATACTCAGACTCTAATTTAGAATCTATAACCACATCCTTCTTTAAGGTCTTCCATCTCACAACACCCCTATTTAAAGTGAAGATGTAACTTGTTTGTGAATTTATATAATCTATATATGTTTAGGAACTAGAATTTGAAAATACTCTAATTACTAGTTCCACATATCCTCCATAAACCAGGAATATATCCTTAGTATGCCTCAGGTACTTAAGTATAGTCTTGGCTACCATCCAATGGTGGTCACCCAGGTTTGTCTGATATCTACATAACATAATTAATGTTTAAGTGAAATATAGCATAGTATATAGCATGGAATACATGAATGAACTAATATCCAATTCATATGGAATCCTTTCCCATTATTTTTCTTTACTCATGTGTATGAGGACACATTTTATTGGAAAGGTGAATGCCATGTGACACTAGAAAAAATTCCCTCTTGGAATGTTCCATACTGAACCACTTTAGTATCTCTTAAATATATATAATTTGACTTAGGACAAGTAGCCTCTTGGATCTATCACAATGGATCTTGATCTCAAGAATATATAACTCCTCACCAAAGTCCTTTATGGAGAAGCATTTATTCAACCATGCCTTAACAGACTGTAAGATTGATATCTCCTTTCTAATAAGTAATATGTCATCAACATATACTATTAAGAAAATTATAGCACTCCCAAAAAACCACTTATAAACAAAAGACTCACATTCATTATTTATGAAACCAAAATCTATTATGGATTTAAAAAATCAAATGTTTTATGACCTAGATACTTTCTTTAATTCATAGATGGGTTTTTGAAAATTTTATATCTTAATGGAATCCTTTGGATCCAAAAAACCTTTCTAAAGGTTCCCATTAAGGAAGGATGTTTTGATTTTTTTTTTCTAAATATTATATTCATGGAAGTACATAATGGAATATTGAATTTTGATGTATTTTTTAATTAAAACCAGTGGAAAGG
Source organism: Viscum album (assembly GCA_963277665.1). Classification (NCBI taxonomy): domain Eukaryota; kingdom Viridiplantae; phylum Streptophyta; class Magnoliopsida; order Santalales; family Viscaceae; genus Viscum; species Viscum album. The sequence continues at coordinate 545,816,048 of OY728121.1, forward strand.
TTTTGTTATATTCAATACCTAGAGACTGTTTAACCCCTTTTGAAACTAGTCATTCATTATAGGTAGTAACTTTTCCTTCTGTGTTCAGTTTTTTCTTGAATACTCACTTAAAACCAGAAATATTTACACCCATTATAGGATTTACAAAAATCTAGTTTTGGTTTTGGTACATGGAATACATTTTAGAATTCATGGCTTCTTTCCACTTGGAAACATGTGTTCTAATTACTAATTACTTTTAGGTTAGAGGATCATTATTATCAACTAATAATGATTCAACATCCTCAGTGAATAGAAAACCATACCATTCCAGTTTTATAACCTCTATTGTACTCATAAATAGTACTTTTTTCTCTGGAACAACTTCTTATTACATGGGGCTTTGTGAAATATGTTCTTATGCCAACTCTTGTGTACCCTGAGGCTTGACTTCATCAAAGTCTATCTAACTCCCACTATTTATTTTTTATATGTGATCCCTCTCAAGGAATATTGTGCGTCTTTCCATTATTAACTTTTTGTATGAGGGGTCGTATATGTAATAACCCATTTTTTATTCGAGGTATCCTATAAAGATACACTTTTTAACTAAAGATATAAGCTTATTACCCAAATAGGTCTTAAAAATGATTTAAAACCCAAAAAATGTAATTATGAAAACATGAGTTTCTTTCATTCACTAATTGGTATGGTATACCATCTTCCTCCTTAGTTGGAACTTGTTTTAGTATTTGTGCCTTTTTTTATAACGTGAATCCCCAAAAAGATAATATAGGACTCACATGACACATCATTGATCTCACCATGTCCAATAAGGTTCAATTAATACTTTTTCATACATCGTTACAATAATGTTTATAACGAGGAGTGAGTTGAGAGAGAATCCTAAACTCCCATAAATAATCAATGAAGTCTTGATTAAGATATTATACACCATGTTCTGAGTATATTTTATTAATATTCTTACCAATATGGTTCTAAACTTTATCCTTTTATTCCTCAAATCTCTCAAAGGAATCCAATTTATACCTCATCAAGTAGACATATCCATATCTACTAAAATCATCAATAAAAGTTATGAAGTATGAGTACCCACCCCTTTATTAAATAGTAAATAGTCCACACACACAGGTATAAACTAATTCAAGAATCTCCTTGTCCCTTTCACCTTTTCTACTAAATCGGGATTTGGTTATTTTTTCTTGTAAACATGCAGGACAAACACCGAGTGGTTTTAGTTCAAAAGAATATACATATCCAACTTTGTATAATTTAGTCAAATGTTTTTTATTTACATGGCATATATGGTGTTTCCAAATTTGGGTGTGGTATGTGAAGCGGTTTTATTATCGATTTCCATTTCTTGGTTTATGTAATACAACACATAAAGACTGTTATTTAAATGTTCCTTACCATAACAAATTATATATTTATAAATATAGAAACATTAATTTATAAACATGAAAATAAAACTATATATATCAATTATGGATATAGAAATAATTTTTTGGGTAATAGATATTACAAAATAACAATCCTTCATAACCAATATCATTCTTGTTGGCAACGAGAGGTGGTAGTAATTGATAGTCACAATAATAATTTTAGATTCATTATCAACTCATAAGTCTACCTACCCTCAATCAATTATTCTAAACCTACTTGGTTCTTATATTTGAATACACATGTGAGCAACACAAGCTATATCTAATTCCCAATTTTTAGAAATAGATAAATTTTAATTGATAACAATTTCACATGAAGCTTCCCCTTGCTTCTTTGGTTAGGTGTGATTTTTCTTCCAGTGGCCCTTATTTCCACATACAAAGAAAATAACTCATGATCCCAAGCTTTCCCCTTGATATTTCTCTTATTATAAGGTTATTATAAAGAATATTTTGTCTTTGATCTCATCACTTGGTATTTTATTGTTCACCACAAGGATGGAAGTATTTTTGTGCTTTGTCACCTTATCTACTTAGAGAATAAGAGTTAGAAGATTTGAGAGTGACTTCTTAATGTTTTTCATATTAAAATTAATAAAGAGTTAGATGATATCTGAGGGAGTAATGCAAGGATGAGATTGGTGCCCAGTTCTTCAGGGAGTTTAAAATCTAGAACCTCAAGATCCTCAATGTAGCAAATGATCTTGACTATGTGAGGCCTATATGGGGAACCATCTCCAAGATTTCTCTAAAAAAATTCCTTGGAGATCTAAAAATATTCTTTCCTAGATCTCTCTAGATATAGGCCATGGATATGCTCGACCATGCTATAAAAATCCATGTTTTCATGAGACTTCATGAGTTTAGTAGACATAAAATATAACATCAAACATTGAACTTCGACCACATTGCTCAAAATTTTTTCATAGACAAGTAACACTTCATCAGTAACCTCCTTAGTAGGTAGATCAGTAAGTGAGTATTATAGCATGTAAGATTTCCATTCATGGCACAACACAACCTAAAGGTGCCTGAACCACTCATGGAAGTTACTTCTAGTGAGGATATGGTCTTTATCCAATATATATCATAGGGATAGTGTCGATGAAGATATTTAATTTTTTTCTATAATTATAAAATAACATATTATTATTACTTTTCTTGATAACAAATTATGTGAGAAATAGTAAATTAATTTATTTTATTAAATCTCTCAGTATTTTATCAAGTCCCAAAAAATCACACCATTGAAATTATAATTTCAAGTTTCTAGGAAATTCTAGTGGTAAGGATACATGTACCCCTTCACATAACCTCAATGAGGGTTGGTCAAGCTACTTGAAGATATTTATGTAGGTATTTTCAAACTGCAGGCTTTTAGTTCCTAGATCTATAGAGTGGACTCCCCAATCCTAAAACCTAACTTGGATTTCCTCAACACTTTCCTCCAAGTTACATAAAGTCTATTGAGGGATACTTCTATTGATGTAATATGGTTAATTCAACCCATAACCTTCATAATAACTCCACATTAAAAGTAAGTGCCCTAATGAGGGTTGGCCAAACACTTAGTTCTAAGGTTTTTATTCCTAATCAAGTAATGGAAGGATAAGTCTGAATTAATATATATTTGAGGGATTTTAATTTATTATGAATAAATTTTATATTATTTTATCCTTTAAATGTCTTGTTAAATATTAGGTGGATTTTACTTAATTAATTAACCATGTTGGATAAATAATTTATTCATAATCTATTTATTTAAATTTCATATTTTCACATTAATTATTTTATTATTACAACTATAGTATTACATCCATAAAATAAATAATGAATAGAAAAATAAATAAATAAATGACTTGATCATGAGATTATATAATGGTTTATTTATTGAGTAGAAAATAAATCAACCCATGACATAGGGTACTGACTCATTGTGTCAGTCTTAGCATGAGTTGCAGCATTCCACCTATCCACATGCATATCACCTAGGTTTGTTTCACTATGGTTACATATTTAACCTCCTCCACACATCTTTGGATACTCCATTGATTACAAGTATTTATAAATCACACATAGGTTAGGGGAAGTGAAGGATTAGTTAAGGGGAATTACATAAATAGCCTTGAATATGTAGTTCCTACATAAAAATGGAGGGATGGAAAACACATATGCCATCTATATTTAATTTAACATTAAATAATTGAAAACACATGAAATAAATTAAATTAAAAAAACCAACACATACACAGGTCTTGGTCAAGATCATGATTGGTCATACACGAAATGAATACAAAAAAGTAAAACCAATTAACATTTATTTTTGTTTATTATTTATTATTAAGATAAATATGATTGTATTAATTAATAAATTAATAAATTAATTAATTCCATTTAATCTTAATGTCCATCCAAATTCATTGGTAAATACCCATAATTAATGGAATTCATATAAATTAAATGGTAGAACCAATAATAAAATATTTATTACAATAAATTAATTGATCATTTAAAATTATTTAAAACCATTATTAAATTTTCAAACATACTTGGTATTCTAATTAATAAAATAAAGTTTTAATGATGAAATTTTCAATTTAATGTAATTTAATTATGTACTTTATTGGGAGATTAATGGAATGTATTTACAAGATACACGCCGTGCAAATTGGTTTTCATGTACCTAGGTTACACACTTTGGGGTTTGGTTGTGTACCTTAGAAAGACTAGATGGAATGTACAAGCTAACCACATGAATTGTATCGCTATTATAAGTACCTAGAATTTATTAAGAGGTATGAATCCATTTTATTTTAGTTTGAATGCTTAAATATGGACTAATGTGAATTACCTTTGAGATCACAGGTGTACCAGGGGTGTTTGGGTCTTGTTCGGAGCCTGAAACCCATGTTTAGGGGTAAAAATGGATTGGAACATGGTTAGTTAAAACCGTATGGGGTAGGCCACACATTTAGATAAAACCATGTGAGGTTGGAGAGTGGGGAGCTACATACCGTACAGTTAGGCTAAACTATACTACTTGGATTGTATGGCCATGCCGAATTTTTTTCAATTTTGATAGTGGGTTTTGGCATGGTTTGTGCATGGTTAGTCAAACTATGTGGGTACCCTTATCCAATAGCTAACCATGCACGATTTGTGTATGGTTTATCAAATAGTGTGATCAAACCATGAAACCCAATTATTTTGGGAAATTTAATAAATTTAAACTGAAATTAAATCTATTTTTCCCAAAAATCTCTCACTCTCTCTCCCTTATAACAACTTTCAAATTTTGAGCTCCCTTTGAAGCTCTATAGAAGAATTTGATCCTATTACTCATTTTGGTCTCCAATTCAAGCACAACTCATCTCATTGGATCTAAATAAATTAGTACTCAATTCCTTTTTATACATTCATCATTCTTCTTCTTATCAATGATGCTATTTAGGTGTAATATGATTTCCCCTATTTTCAGGTTCTTAATCCATTATTCAATTTTCTCCCAATCTAATTTGAATCTGAAGTTGACATTGGATGATCAATATACTACTAATCTAAGGTAGGTGGTCTATACTTTTACCATTTATTTTTCTGCTTTATAGAGCCATCTATTGTTGTTTCACCCATAAGAATTTCCAACATGACCTAAAATTAAAATGATAAATTGAATTAAGTGAATTGGGACATGTATGTAATCCCTTAGGTACCTTTTAGATGTTTTGGTGGTTGATTCCCCAAACAAGGAAACCCATGGGGTGTGCCCTTTTCCTATGCCACATGTTTAACCACCCATGGGGTTTGATTTTAGGATTTTCTATTTAAAATAATCCCAATTATATTTAAATGAGATTAAATTGTTTGTTATGATATTCTATTTCCTCCCCTTGAATGTTATGCTTGATTAAATGGTTTATATTGAAATTGAGTTTCTTAGATGGTTTATTGGGAAAAAGTGTAAATGAGTTGGTAAACTCATGTGATATGTTTAAAAGTGAATTTTGAACAATGAGTGTGTATACCCATTGGTTTCCTTTGAATTTGAATTGTGATATATGAGTGGGTATACTCATGAGATGGAATTGAATGTGAATGGTTATATAAGTGGGTAGACTCATATGGTATGAAATGATGAATGGTATGAAATGGTGATTGATTCTATATATTCCTTGGATTATGTTCATTAGATATTTAACATAGTAGTGGATTCCTTGGATAGAGTATTCTCCTTGGTTCTTGATTCTATGGGATGCCTCGGGCCTTGCTACCACTTTGATCCATCTTGCTTGGACTCACGTAGGATATTTTTGGTTGAAATGATCCTAGGAATCCAACTAGTGCCTAAAAAAGTTTCCATAGAGATTCTATTAGGACTCAATGAGGATTCCTTGGTCTTATATACCTTAGATCTGGACCTTTGTGGTCTAGAACTTTGATTATACAACATGACCATGAGAATTTTGTAATGATTGGTTGAATAGCTCAGTTTTGGATATTCTAACACTTTAGGTTGTACGGAAAGGCCATGTTTGATATGATTCTGTGGTTGTATGGTGATTACATTGTGTTTACTTTGTTTTAATTGTATCTTCCTTGGTATAGGAGTTGACACTTGTTTTGTAGGGAGCATCTTGTGGCTTTGTGGTATTACATGTAGTACTTACATGCCATGGGCATATTTACTTTTGTTTACTACTTAACTTTTTACCTACACCCTGATTATCTTATTATATTTCATAAAATAGAATTTTATATATATTTGGATGATTACCTACTAGGATTTGTATCTAACACCTTGTTTGGGCCACTATTGGGTACCTGAAAATACTATTTGGATATAGGTATAGATAGGGGAAAGCACCCACAATTTTATGGTTGAATTTGTGAAATGATTAGGAGTAGGGGAGAATGAGATCGAGCGGAGGCTTGTGATTCTATTTCAGATATAAAACTTTTTGGAGTTTCTAAAATTTTGGATACATGTATTGTAATGTACTATTATGTACCTATTTTTGATGATTTGTAGAGACATGTATCATCATCATTGTTTATGAGACACTACTATCCTTTTCATTTTCCTATATTATTTATTTATTAGTTTTATTATTGTTGTATCTACTTTTGATTTTGACTATTATTTCTATTCCACTGTGTTACACTTTGGTAATGAGGGAATAGTCTCCCCTCTAACACACCCTTGGCCCTCACTGCTAGTCAGAAGATTCTGACATTTAGGGAGATGTGCTTGAGGCCATGTAACCAATCAGGCTTGGGGAAATATTGAGTGACATATGAGTTTGGGATATTATAAAGTGGTATCAAAGGTTCATTTTCTAGTTTGATTTACTATTTGGTGACAATAGATAGGAATATGAATTTAATGGAATTTGGTAATGAGTTGTGCCTGAGATTAGATAACCTACATACAAGAATAATCCAAACTACCCTGAATGAACATGATGTTTTCTGGATTTTTACTATTACAGTTGATTTGATTCTACCATTAGGTGATTAAATTGATTTATGATATTATTATTTAAATGATTGTGGGTTCTATTTCTATTAAAAACTAATGAGATGAGGGTATGAAATCTCATGCCTCATCTTAGTCACTTGCTATAAATCACATGCCATGCATTATGACATGCCATTTAGGATACATTACTTGTTGCATGTTATTGTGATAGGTGTTGTGATAGATTCACCTTATATTATGATACATTTTTGTACATTTAATAGAGAAATTGATGCCACATTTCAGTTCATAAGGATTATGGGACCATATTAATTGAAAATTGACACACCTTTTGATTTAATCATTTAACGTGAATGTGTTATGTTGTGAATTATATGGGTTCCATACTTTGATTTATGAGGTGTATGTGACCTCATGGATTAGAATATGGTGAACCATTTGGATTAAATTTTGAATTGATTTGTGATATATAATGAAATGAATATGAATTTAAATGGAAAAGTGAACTTGGAAAAAATGACTTAACCTATAACTAGTTTTTGAGTGGGAAAGAGGTAGTGTCTCTAGTGGTTCTTGGTGACTATTCTTTTTACAGTCCTGAATTTAGGAGTAGGTTGTGTGGTATGACAAGTTTTTTGGAGGTTTTTTACCTTTCCTATTATTTTGATCTAGGAACCTTGATATCGTTCTATTATGAGGCATGTGTTTGGAATTTTAGAGGCATGCCACCACGATGACCATGAATTGTGCACTAGGAGGTTGGTGAAGTCCATGCTCTGGAGGTAGCGAGGCATGGGATAATGGTGGATCCTCCTCTAGTGCCAGCTGTAGAATAATATGTTGTTCTAGAAGGTGGTTATGAGGCATAGTTCTACGAGGGATTATATCAATTCATGTATAATTTTTAGGGAGCACCGTAAGCTACCTTGTCTATGGTTGAGTTGTCATGTGTGTTCCAACAATATCATCCTCCCACATTCTCAGGGGATGGAGGTCCACAATTTGTTGAGTTGTGTCTAGAAACTACAATTTCAATATTTGATCACGTTGATATACCTTTTGAGAGGAGAGTGAAACTCACAACTCACATTCTTTGCAGAGTAGAAAAGTGATGGTGGGATGTTTTGAACCAGGATAACTGGCTGTGAGATATAGTTTGGGCTGATTTACAAACCAGGTTCTATGAATAATTTTATTTCAAGACTCTATGGATAGATAGGGATAGTGAATTCATGTATTTGGATCAAGGTGAAATGATTATTATGGAATACTCGACACACTTTATAGAGTTGTAACATTTTTCACTGACATACCTTACTGATGACCTATCAATGGAGAGATTATTTGAGGAAGGTCTTTAATATGCTATCATATCTCAGTTCAATGTGTTTAAATTGACATCTATTATTGAAATTTTCAATTAGGTTTTGATTATAGAGAAAAACCTAAGGTAATATAGGGACATGGAGTAGAATAGTATCATCTCTCGACCTAGTAGTTCGACTTCTAGTGATAGAAAGTAACATTTTGAGGATTCTAATGAGATGAGTACGAGTCAGGATGTGAGTACCGGTAGCTCAGTTTTCTATCATCAGTGTGGTAGATGGGTCCTCATGAAGAATCAGTGTGATCATGACCTAGTTGAGTGCTGATATTGTGGCAGGATGGGCCATGTGAAGTGTTTTTATAGGACCTTCCCTCTAGTTGTGAGTGGTAGGGGGTTAGCTTCAACACCAGGTTTAGGATTAGGATTATCAAATTCACATTAGGTATGGAGTTGGAGTTGTGATAAACTATTAGGCTGAGATAGTGGTGGTCATGGTTGAGGTATCCAAACACCAGTTACACTGAGACATCAGAGTGGGACTACTCCGGGTAGTGAGGTTGTGTCACAAGTCCATATTTTGGGGCAGATCTATTATGTATAGCCTACCTCCAAGGAGCATGGAGTCAGACCATATACAGTGAGAGGTATGATCTTAGTAGACTCTACTATTGAATATGATCTTTTTGATATAGGGGCATCACATAGTTTTATATATTCACCTATGTTGAAAATCCTTGGGCTTTTTATACTATCTTATGAGAGTGTTATAACACTAAACAATCCATTGGGAATCATAATGGAGGGTGTAAAATAGTGCAGGGAGTTCCCCATTGATGTTGGTGGGTTTAAATTCTTCTAGAATATTTATGTCCTCTAGATGAAAGGGTTTGATGTCATACTCAGAATGGACTGGTTAGTAGATTATCGATCATACATTGACTGTTATAACTGGAGGGTGACTTCCACATCACTAGAGGGTGAAGTTCATACTCAAAAGGTTGAATGGTATGTCAACATGAGTTGATCTATACTATATCATCATGAGATGGGCAATATGATAGAACATATCACTAGTTTTTATCTAGATGATCAAGGAGCGAATCAAATGGACTTTCCTCAAATTGTTGATTATTTCAGGGATGTGTTCCTGGGTGACTTTTCTAGTTTACATCCTAATAGAGACATGTTGTTCTATATGAAGATATTTTTAGGAGCTTCAAAGGTATCTATTCCTCCTTAAGGGATGGCTAAGATGGAGTTGCAGGAGCTAAAGAGGTAGTTATAATATTTGGAGATAAAGGGGTTCATTAGACCCAATACTTATCTATGGGGTTCTTCAGCCCTTTTTATGAAAAAGGTGGATGGTAAACCTAGGATACATGTGGATTACTAGAAATTGAACTAATTAATGGTTAAGAACTGGTATCCCTTTCCATATATAGATGAATTTTTTTATCATCTTCGAGGAGCTTGAGTGTTATCAAAAATTGATTTGAGGTTTGGATATCACCAAGTATGTGTTCGACCTACAGAAATACCTCATAAAATCTTTCAGAGTAGGTATGGTTTATATGAGTATCTAGTTATTCCATTCGGTCTCATGAATGTGCCAGTGGTTTTCATGGAATGATAAACTGAGTCCTCCATACTTATCTAGATTCATTTGTGGTGGTTTTCATGGATGATATCTTGGGGTTTTATCATAATCGGCATGACCATGACAGAAACCTTGAGATAATTTTAGATAAACTAATATAGAATAATTTTTATGGTAATCTCACAAATTTCCACTTCTAGATGGATCTGATTGACTTCCCGAGCTACATCATCTCATAGATAGGAGTTTTAGTTGACCTAGTGAAGGCTTAAGATATAGTTTCCTAGGAGTATCCTAAGAAATTTTTTGACATATGGAGTTTGTTTGGGATATCTAAATATTATATCCATTTCAGGTAGGAATTATCGTGCTTAGTATCACCGTTGATGGGCTTGAATAAGAAGGGTGTGAAGTTTTTATGGTCGGATACATATGAGACATCCTTTTAGGATTTTAAAGGGAGATTGAATTCAACACTAGTTTTGATACTGCTAGAGTTGGGTAGGAGCTACACTGTGTATTGTGACACATCAGATATTGGTCTAGGATTAGTTCTTATTTATGGGTATTGAGTCCTGGTGTATGGGCATCAGTAACTGAGGCCACATGAGAGGAATTACACGATGCACAATCTCGAGTTATCTTTGATTGTTCATGCATTGAGATATTAGAGAAATTACTTACCAGGAGAGAATTTTTTGGTGTATACGGACCAAAAAATCCTCAAGTACATATTTACATAGCATGATTTGAATATGAGGTAGTAAATATGGGTTGATTACCTTTAGTATTTTGAATTTGAGTTTGCCTACATGACAGGTAAAGGCAATGCAATGGCTGATGCATTGAGCAAGAGGAATATGATATAGGTGGTTCAGTAGGAAAGAAATGAGTGAAAGATTACGGAAATGTTCTTTATGATGCACTTAGAGGTGAAGGATAATTATGGGAAAACTTTTCTATCATACTTATCTATGACCCATACCCTACTAGATAGAGTGAGGATGAGATAGCTATTGGATTCAAAGGACCTAGTCCTACAGAAGAGTGTGGAAGGTGAGGATCCAACTCCTGGTTGGACCATAGGTGAGGATAAAATTATGAATATCCATGGTCATGTTTGGGTTCCATTAGACATACAAATGATGTTGATATAGTGTTTTCATGCATGAGATTGGGAAGTGCATCCCAAAGTCACCAAAATGTACCATGACTTACACCATCAGTACTGGTGGTCATGTATAAAACATAAGGTAGCTATTTTTGTTATGAGATGTCCCACATATCTGCAAGTGAAGGTGTAACATTAGAGACCGACGAGTCTTTTAAAGTAGTTACATATTTTGGAGTAAAAATGGGATGAAGTCATAATGTATTTGATGACATGTTTACCGAGGTCTCCTTGAGGTAATGATGTTGTAGGGATTGTTGTTGACCGGCTCATGAATGTTTCTAATTTCCTACTGATCAAGGAGACCTTTAGTGTGGATGAATTTGAGAGGTTTTATATATATGATATATTAAAACTTAATGGGGTCCCATAAACTATCATTTTAGATAAGGAATCCTACTTTATGTATTATTTCTAGAAGAGTTTACAGAGAGTGCTGGGTACATCGGTACTTCTGATCACAACATACTACCCTCAAACTGATTGATATTTAGATCATACAATATAGGTGCTTGAGTACATGCTGTGAGCATGTGTCCTAGATTTCAGGGGCTCTTGGGAAAGTCATATACCCCTGGTTGAGCTCACCTACAACAATAGTTATCAAGAGACTATACAAATGGCACATTATGAGGCTTTGTATAGTAGACCATAATGATATCCCTTGTGCTAGTTAGAAATAGGTGAGGCAACTTTACTGGGACCACCTATCATGCAAGATACTTATGAGTAGGTCCATTTGATTTAGAAGCAAATGAACATTGCATAGTCTCGACATAGATATTACACTGATCGCCACAGAAAACCTCTAGAGTTAGAAGTTGAGGATTGGTTTTTCTTATGTGTTTCCCCGAGGATAGGACATAGTAGAATCATGAGGCAGGGTAAGATTTCATCATGATATGTCAGGCCATTTGAAATTATAGGTAGATTTAGGTTGGTGGCCTATTTGTTTCAGTTACCACAGAGGTACTAACCCATGCATGAAATCTTCTACGTATCTCAGTTGCACCACTATCAATCAAAACTGTCTCATAATTTTAAGCCTAAGTATTTTGAGTTATAGGTGGATGCTTCCTTTGAGGAGAATGTAATTTGCATCATAGACTGGAGCATGAAGGTACTCCAATACTGGTCAGTTCCTCTAGTACAAGTGCTATGGAAGAAAAACCATTTACATGAAGAGACTTGGGATCAGGAGTCTGATATATGTGATCAGTGGAAAAAGTTATTCTCAGATGAATCTTGACTATCCTTTAGAGGGAAATTCATGGAATAATTACTTTAAGGGAGAATATTGTAAGATCTAAAACTTTTTTATTAGGTTTGAATACTTTTTATTTTGGTTTGAATGCTTAAATATGGCCTAATGTGATTTCCCTTTGAGATCATGGGTGTATCGGGGGTGTCTAGAGCTTTTTTGAAGCTCAGAACCTAAGTTTAGGGGGTGAAATGGCCTAGTACATGGTTAGTTTAAACCATGCAGGGTAGGACACATGATTAGATTAAACCGTTTGAGGTTGGACAATGGGGAGATATAGACTGCACAGTTAGGTCAAACCATACGACTTGAGTCACATGACTGTGAAACAACCTCTACAATTTTGAAAATGGGTTTTGGCATGGTTATTTAAACTATGTGAAAAAACAATGCGGGTGCCCTTCTCTTACAACTAATCATGCATGATTGGCACACGGTTTGTCAAACCATGAACTCAAACCATGAAACCCTATTATTTTGGGAAATTTAATAATTTTACACTTAAATTAAATATATTTTAACCAAAATCTCACACTTTCCCTCCCAAATTTAAAATTTTATATTTTGAGCACCCTTTGAACCTCTAAAGGATAATTTGATCCCATTCCTCCTTCCAGTCTTTGATTCTAGTATGACTCATCTTGTTGGATCTAGATTAGTGAGAACTTGATTAATTTTTATCCATTTATCATTATTCTTCCTTTCGATGATTCTATTTAGGTTCAAGCTGATTTTCCCTATTTTTAGGTTCTTTGTCCGTTCTTCATTTTTCTCCCAACCCGAGTTGAATTATGAGTTGATACGAGACAAGAAATCTACTACCAAGCTAAGGTAGTTGTTCTATACTTTTACCATTGGTTTTGGTGATTTGTAGACCTAGATTCCATTGTTTCTCTCACTGGAATTTCTTGTGTGGCCCTGGAATTGAAATGATAAATTTAATTAAGTGAATTGGGACTTGTAGGGAAGCTGTTGGGTACCTTTGAGATGTGTTGTTGGTTGATGACCCAACCAAGGCCACCCATACGGTGTGCCCTTTTCCTATTCCACATGTTGAACCACCCATGGGGTGTGATTTTAGGCTTTTCTAGTTAAAGGAATCCCAATTATATTTAAATGAGATTAAATGTCATATTAGAAGATGTTTTTACTCCCCTTTTATGTGATTCTTGAATAAATGGTTTATATTGAACTTGAATTTCTTAAATGGTTTATTGGGAAAATGTGAAAATGAGTGGGTAAACTCATTTGATATGTTTAAAAGTGAACTTCGAACATACTCATTGGTTGCATATGAATTATAATTATAATATATGAGTGGGTATACTCATGATATGGAATTTAATGTGAATGGTTATACAAGTGGGTAGACTCATATGGTATAAAATTATGAATGGTATGAAATGGTGATTCATTATATAGATTCCTTGGATGATTCTACTTGTATTTTTAATGTGGTAGTGTATTCCTTGGATAGAGTATGCTCCTTGAGTCTTGATTTCATGGTATTCCTTGATCCTTGCTACCCCTTAGACCTGGGTTGCTTAAACTCACATAGGACATGTTCGATTGACATGATCCTAGGACTCAAACTAGTGCCTAATCAAATTTCCATCAAGATGCTCCTAGGAATCGATGAGGATGACTTGGTCTTCTAAACCTTGTATCTGGACCTTCATGGTGTGATAATTTGATTATACAACACAACCATGAGAATTATGTAATTATTGGTTGAATGGCTCAGTCGTGGATGTTCTGACACTTTAGGTTATACAGCAAGGTTGTGGTTGATATGGTTCTATGGTTGTCTGGTAAGGTTGTGGTGTTTAATTTCCTTTACTTATATCTAACTTGGTATAGGATGTAACAATTTTTTTGTAGGTAGCCTCTTGAGGCCTTGTGGTATCACTTGTAGTACTTACATTCCATGGGAATCTTTACTTTTGTTTACTACTAACTATTTAACGGCACATTTCTTAGCTTATTATATTGAAACACCTAGAATTTTATAGATATTTGGGTGATTACCTATGGGTATTTTTATCTCACACCCTGTTCAATCCTCTGTTGGGTACCCAAACAGACTATTTGGATTCATGTAGAGATAGAATCAAACACCCATAGTTTGATGATTGATTTTGTGCCACACTTATGATTAGGGGAGCACGTGATCAAGCCAAGGATCATGATTCTGTTCAGAAATATCAATTTTTGGTCTGTTTTGGTATTTTGGATACATGTATTATACTATACTATTATGTACCTATTTTGGATGCTTTGTAGAAACATGTGTCATCATCATTTTTTATGAGACACTACTAGCCTTGTCATTTTCTTGTAATGTTTACTTATCAGTTTTCTACTTGTTTTATCTGCTTCTACTATTGACTATTATTACTATTTCACTATGTTATAGTATGGCAATGAGGGCATAATCAACCCACATACACACCATAGGCCCTCGCTTCTATTCAGAAGCCTCTAGTGTTCGGGGAGACACGCTTGAGACCATGTAGCCAACTGGGCTCAGGGAAGAGTTGAGTGGCATCTAGGTCTGGGACGTTACAACTATTTACATGTTTCCACACAACCATTCAAATAACTTTATGTGTTTATTGGTTGCAACTATGAAACATGTACAAACCAACTACACACCATGTATCAATCATACCATGTATTCTCATTACTCACTGAATGGATCGATATGTATTTTGGACATGGGAAATGATGAACTACACACCATATACACTGCATACACATCGTTTATTTCATTAATTCTCTAGGTTTTCAGTCACATGCGGTTTGACTATATATAATGAACAGACATATTGCACAAATTTTACCGCTAATCTATGTTGACTACACGACATGTACGACAGTTACACGTTATGTAATCTGACATTACATGTGCTAAGTTTGCCTGATCTACATGTGGTGTGAAAAAATGCACCACATGTAGTTATATATTGACATTATATGAATCCCATGGCACATCTAGGTGCATTTCACACAGGTACATGGACTATAATCTGGCTACATGCCATGTAACCTAGTATTACCAACCAATTTTTTTGGTACATTCTAATGGAATCTCCAATCATTATTCATCTACTCCTAGACCTTTAGGAAAATGAAACTATGAATATAGATGATTAATATGTTGAGGAATTTTAATTAAAACAATATTAAAGAATCAATAATACTGAAATGAAATATCTTACCACTATTGAATAGAGTGAATAAATAAAATAAATAATTATAAATTTAGAACATGATCATTATGATACCACTTGTTGGTTATGGGCGTAGCATAAGCATTGTGGGTGGGCATTAAAACAGTTAAAAAAATTTCAATCTAATGGATCATTTGAAATATTGTTAATAACATGAATTCTATGACAATTTTTTTTCCAATTGGATATTGACTAAATAAAACCCAAAACCCAGAGAGGATATTTCACATTAAATTTATAATTAAGTTATTTAGATATAAAGAAATTATTTAACATGTCTTAGGATCCTTTATTCGATGTAGATGATGATCTTTTGAAAACCATTTTTCTAGATTAATTTCATTTCAATGTAAGGATTTAAGTGTATAATCCCTCTACCAATGATCCACACATTAACCTTTGATCTCTAAGCAATGACAATTGATTTCTAGGTGCTGGAACAATGAATAAATTGTCTTTCATCATTTGTGTTGATCACTTGTCCTTTTATCTTGAAATAATATCTCTTGGGGTTCTCATTCTTGATAAGGATAGATAAAAAAGGGATTCAAGAGATAAATCTATTTGGAATGATTATTTTTTTATTAACCCTACATAATAGACATGACTATTTATTTATAGACCCATGGTTTAGGTTAAAATATTAATTAATTTCATCCATAAATTAAATAATATAATAACCTTTATTAAAACCCATTCCATAATAATAATAATAATAATAATAATAACAATAATAATAATAATAATAATAATAATAACAATAATAATAATAATAATAATAATAATAATAATAATATTTTATAATGTGTGCTAACTTGAAAAATAAATTTCTTAATTTTAATTAGCTTGTAAATTAATATTTTCCATCAGACATAGTCTTGGTTTGTTTGAACTCCTCTAACATTTATTGAACACCTAAATAAATATTTAGATTAAATATTTTATTCAATAATAAATATTTATGATCAATAAAATGTGAATAAAATTATTTATCATACTTGATAATAATATTTATTACATTAATTAAATTCAAATAGAATTTAATCAAGATCAATGTAAACACTTAATGTGTGGCCCTCTATGATTATTTCTCATTGGAATTAGAAGGGATTACTTAAAGTCAAATATTACTATCAAGAAACAGGTCGAGGAACCCAATAAAAAGAACTTAATTTCAAAATGATGACAACCACACATGAACACTCACTGTGTTATATAATCCCTTCATCACAATATCAAATTAAGCAGGTTGTAAATCCGTTTAATCAATCGATATGCTCGATATGTCTTCCTTTGACTATATGAAGTAAACACATCATCACACCATGTCCATGGAATTTAATGAGAATGTTCTATTTCAGTCAAATGGCCAATATATCAACTTCCATGAAGATATAAGGGTCAAACCCTTTCTTATCCTATCCATTAATAATATATTATTCATGACACACCCAACATACCCTACTTCTCACCAACATAAGGAATGGTTGTTATTGTTAGAAAATATAACTATAAGAGTAATGACATGATTCAATGATAATATTAAAGTCTAAGGACCATTAAACATTCTCACATATAGGAATATTTGATGACACCAAAACATGTGAAATTTCTATTGGTGGGGGTTTTTCTCATAATCTCCCATCTTGGAGATTACCAAGTGTGAACTTCATGAGAATCATCCTTATATACTTGTGAGTAATCACACCTAAAAATCAGGTTCTATGTGTCTCATCATAGAATGTTATATAACTGTAGAACTATATTTTAGAATATCATTATGGCATTTCAAGGTTTTCATCATAGTGGGGAACTTCTACGACCATATCAATATGACAGATACTTTATGCCATTATTACATAAAATTCATGTAAAAAATGAAGAATATGTAATAATATATTTTATTAATATTAAAATAATTAAATGTATATGTAATAAAAGTACAAATAGTTGGGCCTAGGACACCAAATCCAACATGAAAGCAGACATCAGTTATGCATACACATCAAGGTTCATGTATAAGGGGTGATAAATAAATCTCAATAGGAAACCCCAAATGGTGAACCTATAATTCTATATCATAATGAATTCATGCACATGTGATATTCCCAACCTAGCCAAAAATAATAATAGATCACATAAAATAAATAAAAATTAATAAAAAGGGGACTAAAAAATGAAAATAGCTAATTGTGGGTTTGATTTTGACACTTGAGGTAAATTTACCCCCACTATAGCCCCCACCAAAGGATTTATAGCATTCAACTCACCCAACTATACAAAAAGTAGCATGTCTTCCAGATCAATATAAGATCTACAAGACATTTAAACACAAAGGCATGAATGCTGAACCCCAAGGCATAACCATAGGAATCCACATGATAAAGAACATATACCGGTCTATAGGACTCTAATGGAATGATCAAACTGGTTACAAATCTCCACTCTACACATCTGAGAAGCCATCATGTCTAGAAAGTGTTGTAGAAAAATTTAGGCACTAAAAGAGGGCTCAATAGTTAACACCATCCTAGGGGAACACCTCACTATGGTCCTAACACATTCACTATTATATTGGATCCCTCCCACCCCATGGGAATGATAGATACACTATCCCAAGGGAACCAATCAAGTAACCAGAATCCCACAGCATCCATGGAATATAAACTATAGCTAGGGTGAATACTCAACTAGAGCATTGCACTCATCCAAATCATCCATTAGCTCCCCAATACCATCTAAAAACAAAGAACTATTAGAGGATATAACTAGATCAAATATTAGGGCCAACACCTAATCCTAGATATCCTAAAGGTCTCTTCCTCAAAACAGAGTCACAAACAGAAACTACCTCAAACCTCACAGCCAACGACCACCCAAATATGGGATGATCCAACCTCAAACCCACCATCTATAAAACTTAACTAGTAGTTTCAATCAACTCTAGACCAAAAAGAACAATGATTCTATAAGGAACCCTAGATATCTATATCCAACCAACATCCACCATAACTCTCAATAACCCACCTTAAGGCCAAACCCAACTCAGGGTTCCCACATTCCTAGAAGTCACAACATAAATCGCTGTCCTACTAGGGACTCCCCTATTTCACCCAAGCTCTCGGCCCATTCCTATAAAAAGATAAAAAAAATACAAAATTCCATGGAAGGAGTAGGACACCCTACGAGGGGTTCCTCTATCTCATCCTAAAGCATAGGACACACCCATTGAAAATTCATCCCAAAAAGTATTCATTGGCCTAAAAGTTATCCCAGATCAATGATAAACCCAAAGGGGAATCCAAAAAAATAAACCTGAAAATAGGGTAATTCACAACAGTCCTTGTGACCACCTCAAAGTAGGAAACACTATCATAGGTTCATCAAAACAAGAAAAACCTTGAGGAAAAGTTCACACAAGAAAACCTTATCTAACCTTCCCAACAAACAACCCATCCTTGGGTACCAACCCATCCAAAAGAGTATCCAAGAAACACCATGCACCTTAGGCATTCTCAATAGTCGACTATGGAAACCAATAATCACTCAATCCAAAACCATCCCACATACTATTCCTCAAGGGTCCCTTAAACTCATATCAATAGACCAATAAAAACATACTGTAACTACCATCCCATGATGTCAACCCATCCCAAGGGTTCCAAAAGCCCCGTTTCTCAAGAACATGAGCTAAACCTCAAATAATATAACTTTGATCAATTGGTTCCAACATATAAGGAAAAACCAATATCTCCTCGTATATACAACTTGATACCACCTTCCAGAATCTGTCCAAAGTACCTCAAATAGATCATTATATCACACTTGATCCTAGTTGATCATTGAGATCACAATCCTCACCCAAGCCTCACAGCTCATAACCCAACCCCAGGAGGATTTTGAAACAAAAACTCAAGGAAATACTTGAAAAAAATCCCCCATAGTATAAAAAACCACCCATATGGCCACTAAATTCTCAAAGGATTCCACTTTCACAATCTACATGGAATAATGCTCAGAATGGACTACTCACAAGTATAATTCCAAAACCAGGGAAAAAAATAGGAAAAATTGACTAAGGTAGGAAAAATTAAACGATGTGTACCCATAGAGGTCCTCCCTGGCAGTTTTTTGGATGCTCTAGGAAGCGCGAAATAAGGCACGTGTTGAAAGATGGTGGTCCCCTTATTTAATGATGGTTAAGATGAAAGGAATGGTGCATGAATTAGGCTCTCTGCTGAAATGAGGTTAGAATTCTCCAACTCTTTGTAATTTTCTGAACAGGCCGATGGCATGCTCCTGGTCGCAGGGTTGCTGGGTAAGGTGGGTTCCTCCAGTAATGGGATTCAAGCTTAATGTTGATGGCTCGTTCGTGTAAGGGATGATGCACGGGGGTGGTTTGGTGCGTGATGGGAATGGTTTGGTAATTATTTCCTTTAGTAGCTTCCATGGACCAGGTGACTCATTAGGGGCGGAAGTTCATGTGTTACACACAGGTGTGGATCTTTGTACCAGTTTATCATTAATATGTTCAGAAGTGGAATCAGATTCTATGATCTTGATTCGGGACTTTCATGGGAAAGTGAAGGTGCAATGATCCTTTAATTACATTGTTCGTAGATGTACTACTATGATCCCTAATGATTTCTCTATACGTCATATTCCAAGAGAAGCTAACTTTGCATCAGACGCTCTCTCTAGAGAGAGCGGTCCGGAGGAACCTCGAAGGGTGTTCTTGAATGTGGGTTCTCTACCCTGGGTATGTAAGAATTTTGTTCAAGGGGATGCCCTTGGACTGCATCACTTTAGACCACCCTAATCTCTTCTGGGAGGGGTCTTGTTCCCTGTTTGAACTTTAATAAAATAAAATGAAAATTTCAGCCTAAAGTACATGGTCTGTGCCTCCTAGTACATGGTGTGTACCCCCACATGGGTACCAGCCCATGTACCTCAACCTCACTTAGCATGTACACCACCAGACTATATGATGTGTACCACCTATATATGGTGTGTACCCTAAAAAAGGTTCACTAACCATGTTTCTGGCCATACACCCTCCACATAGGGTCTGGGAAATCATAGTACATGACCACTGGCCCTGTACCTCACACGAGATATGGCCGTATACCCTACACAATCATGTTCCCTTAACACACCCCGATTCAACACTATATAGTGTATACCCATGGTATATGGAATTTATTAATTAAAAACTCATGTTCAAAAAATAGTACAAAAACATGGCATGTGTTATTCGAGCCACATGTAATGTACATGGGTTTTCTTGAATAGAAAACCCTCCAAATGGCCCGAAAACCTCATTTCTCTCTAATTAAGTATAGATTGACCCTCACGGGGTCGTAAACAAACCATTTAAGGAATTAAAACTTAAAAACATTTAAATTATGTGGATTTATAAAAAAACATGAAATAACCTTACTTTTGGGTGGAAACTACCAAAACTTTGGTCCGAACTGCGATCCGTAACAGTCACATGATGATCTGATGTGACTTGATCTTTACAACAACACATCCTCTTATCATTATCCATTTATTATCTCCCTCTATATATATATCCATCAATGAATCCAAATGGGATTTACCCACTTTTATGCAATAAAATACAAGGGGAAAAGGAAAATAAGAAAAAAGAAAAAGGAAAAAGGAAAAAAGAGGGGAAAAAAGAAAATAATTGAAAAGGGGCCTAACCCCGAACATGGAACCCGACACAAGTTTATACATCAACTAGGAAGAAATCATAGTTCCAAACTCAAATGAAGATACATGATCTCAATATAATGCTCTGTTTAAAAGATATCACCAAATTCACATGAGTGAATAATGTCATAATTAATTAAATAAATATTAAATATTATGCAAAAATTTGAATGACTCAGATTTCCAAAAAACTACTATCCTAGAGTAAAAAGCATATTAAAAGACCTAAATAGTGGTCATAAAATTTATACAAGATCATAATATAGGGTAAATTACCATTTTTTCCTTGAAACACTTCCAAGAATAGAAGGTTCAAATTTCCCCTGATTTTCACAACTAGTGATGGCACATGGCGTCATAATGGAGAGGAATAAATAATATTTATTAAATTAATATAACAAAACATAAGTATAATAATGATAAAAATTTAATTATATTGGTATGGATATATGAGATTAGTAAGAGGAATATTAAGAATAAAATATTTATAAGGTAATATTTATGTCGAGATTTTGAGTTTTCTCTTATAAATATCCTTAGAAACGGAAGCCTTAAAATAACTAATGGTGACCAGATGCCTAATTAAGTGGGATAAGGTTATAAGAAGAAAAATATCAGATTTTAAATAATTAATTAGAAGGTATAGGTTTGGTATTAAGAGGAGGAAGTGTGCCCATTTTATAAGTGAATAAAAGGGAACTTTTGTGAATACCCTTTACTTTTCAAGGATATCATTACACTATTCAATGGATAATGAATCCAAAAGATCAGAATAATGGAGTGTGGGGTGTCATTGGGTCGATGAAGCCTCAAAAAATAATTTAAAAACATGTTTAAAATATGTTTTTAGTAATTTACCATCTATTTCTTTACATTTTTTTCATTTTTGTTTTTACATTGATAATAAGTTTTTAATTAAGTAATTTATATTTCACTAAAACTATTAGGTAAAAACTATTAATGAATTTGTGTTTGATTAACCTAAATTTATACTCTATTTAATCCAATTAAAATTTTAAATATAATAAAACCAATATTTATATTAAAATATAAAATATATAGGAAAACATTTTTTGTAGAAGAATGATGTTTTCACAATTAAGTGTTCCTAATCATATTTAATTCTGATTAATAAATGAATGAATGTTAGTAAATTTATATATAGGTTTAAATTTAACTTATCAAATAATATGAAAATTTTGATCTTAAATATGAAATCTATTTCATTTAATTAGATTCCTAGAAGTGACAAAAATTAATTTTTAATATAAGTGCATAAAAATAGTTTTTTAGTGTGAAATATTACTTAATTTCAAAAAATGATACACATGGGTTTTATAAATAAAAAATAGTAAATTTAAATTATTTATTTTACTTGATATATATATATATATAAATATTATAAAATAGTTTCAAAAAATAATAATTCATTATTGTATTATAATAATTTCATAAATGTGATGGTTCTAGAAAAATTAGTATTTTTTTACTATCCACCAAAAAATCAATTCTTTTAGGAAAGTCCCAAAAAATAATCTTAAGATAATTATGATACATTGAATTAAAAAATTAATTTAATTTGGTCAAATTAAAATCCTAAAATTTAACTTTTAAATAAATTCTTTAATAAAGTCTCTTTAGAGTGCACATTGAGTAATCGCTTCAGGATTCAATTCATAGCTTCCATAATAGGGTATTAGGTATTAAAATTATGCTTTTACTATTTAATTATTTTTTAATGATTTTATTATCATTTTCAATTGAACTAACACATGTTATGTATCACATGACCCCATGACTTTCTACATGCCTGTCTCTTACGGTAGCTTCATCATAGTCTCTTGGTTTCTTCTTACGGGAAGTTAATTGCTCTTGTGGTTGTTTGATTTTTTCTTATAGTTTACCCATATTTCCTATATATGGAAAACATAATTTTATTCTTGTGAATGATTCATATTTTTTCATATAGTTAATACCTCATAGTCAGATATTTTCTTCATGTGATCAGTTAGATATCTCACAGTCTATTGATTTTTTCATGTGGTCGATCTGCACTCATAATTGACTGAGCCTCACAATTAGTTTGGATGGTCAGTCTATACATATGGTTGATCCAATAAATTAAAATTTTATAGAAATTATAAAATGCTCTATTTTCATATATTTAAATATTTTTTATTTCCACATGTTTATTATAGTTGTTTTAATTTATTATAGATTCTATATATATATATATTATATAAAATCTATTTGAAGTGTTTTAGAATGTTTATATATATATTTAAATTCTGATTTAAATTCTTTTTTATTCTCACATAAACCTACAGTGTGTGTTTTAAATTTTAAATTTATTTATTTTAAATGATTTCATTATTTTGTTATTTCAAAATTAATGGTTAGTACTAACAGAAATATTCAAAGATGTTTCTGAGTGTTTTAAATGAAGGAAGTATTTTTATTATCTATATGCATATTTTTGGAAGGTATATTTAAAATTTGAATTTTAAATACTTATACTCAAGAATTTTAATGTGATAATTATGGTATTACTTAGACCGATTCTTATGAATATGTTATCGATTCTTTAATTATGAATTCAAATTATCTTGAATTAGTATTTAGTTTTTGAATATTAACGATTATTTTGGAATTTTAATTTATATATTTATGATAATTTTTAATTTGAGTTATCTAAAGATCACTTGACTACTTGTTGAGTTGTGGTTGTTAAGTTTTATTTAATTGGAATCAAGATTAATTCAAAGGGTACTAATAAGGCACTTCTATGTTGATCTTATTTTAAATGGAACTTTGAATCTGTGAGGTGTTATAATATATTTTGAATTTTGAAGTGATCCTGTATGAACCTATTCTATTATACTAGATGATATATTAAAGGGAACCAAAATATATTTAACTATTATGACTAATTTTACAAGACAAACTGATCCATTACTAAATGAAATAGAGGTTGTACTTTATCTATCTTCATTTTCTTCTTTTCCTAGTTCTATATGAGTTTGTATTAATTATTTTTTTATCTATCACCTATGATTAATCCATCAGTTTATGATTTTCCTAACAAATTCATTATCTCTATTTAATTTGTGACACCCAAATTTTAATTCCAGGATCATTCATGTTGTGAATCTTGGTATTTAAAGTGAGTAATTGTAACGGTTTGTGACTCCACATACAAAATTCTGGTTTATTTATTTATACTTACACTAGAAAATGTATGTTATAACTAAGTTATGTTTCCCCTCCAAAAATTAGGCAGTGAATAACACATATCTCAAATAGTAGAGAGGTGAAAGAGTATACCTAGGCCCACTTTAGATCAAACTACTATAAAATTGTTTCTATTCACTATTTACTTTTCCACTACTTATTTATTACTGCATGTGCATGATAATTAACTTTGATAATTAATCTTAATGTTTAATAAACCCATTATTTTTTTTGAAAATAGTCTATTTATCAACTATCCAGACCATCTTACATAACCTTATGATAACTGACACTTGGTATCAGAGTTGGTTATTATTGGATATAGAATTTTTGGCTTATATTTTTATTATGATAACCTAATTATCCTAGAACAAATAGTATAAGAAAAAATACATTTAAAAGATGGTAGGAATGAACATAAATGATGGATGTATTCCTAATAAACCACCACATTTTTATGGTAATTATTATGATTATTGTAAATATTTATTGGATACATACTTCAAAAAACTCAGTATTGATCCTTGAATTAAAATGGTAAAACTCTATAAGTTTCCTGATTCTGACCCTCAATTTCTTACTAGAAATTATGTTACTAAGTATGTTTTTAATTAAAAAATTATGAATATTTTATATTTCACTATTAAATGAAATGTGTTTACTTATTTACCTTATTATAATATATATCATGAAATTTGGATAATTCTACAAGTTACTCACCTGGTATTAGATAATATCATATGAACTAAGATTAAAATGCTATAGAATGAGTATCAATATTTCAAAATGGATAAAGATAAAATTGTTAACCATATGTTCTATTGATTTACTAGCATCATGAATGAAATGAATTCACTTGGAAAAACTTTGGAAAATCTAATGCTTATTGAATGAGTACTGATATCTCTACTTAAGAAGTGGAATGTGAAGAAAGTTATAATATATGAAATAAAGAAATTTAAGGAATATATTTTGGATGAATTCATTGGTTCATTACTTCATATGAACTAGATCTGAAGAAGATCACTGAAAATGAGACTTCAAAGAAGAAAGGTGTCACATTTAAATCAAATATAACTATTTCTACTAACTCTTATGATTCTGAATCAAAGGAAAGAAATAAATAAATAAAAAACTTTTCTAAAGCTGTTTAGAAATAATGAAGAGAAATGTAGGATTCAAGAAATGATTTAAGAAGGACAACCATAAGTGTGGTTGAAATAAGAAACGTAAACCTGATTATAATGATTTTTTCTGAACTAACATTTCATGAGTGTAGAAATAAGTGACACATAAATCCTAACTATTAGAAACTAAATCATGAAATAAAATATAAGAAATATAAGAAAAATGATAAAATAGTTTTGATGACTGGATGGAGTTTCATGAAATAATATAATTTAAGTGAAGAAACTTGAAGTAAAAAAACAACTAACCATGGTTTAATGTATCAAATTACAAATGTGGTCAGTAGTTATTGTGAATTTAGTTCATATTATTCTGAATTTTAACTACCTACTATTGAATAATTAATTTTAAAAAATGAAAAATAAATAAAAATACATATTTTGGGAATTGTTAATTTGTATAAAAAAAATAAAAAACTGATTATAAGGAGCTTCTTAAACAAAAAAAATTGACTTAAGAAAATAAAGTTTATACAAATATTAATTATTTTTTAAATGATTTTTTAAATGATTAAAATTTTTCACAAAAATAGAATGAAAATATAAAGAAATAAATTATTTATTTAAAGGAAAATTTATCCAATTTTATTCAAGGAAATGATAAGTTTTATTAAATTCTTTCAATGATGAAACCAAATAAAGAAGACAATGGTTTGAGTTATAATGAAAAATACCTATGTTATACAAGAATTTCATTATTATTATTTATAATAGAAGTATATCTAATGTTATATGATTTTGATGTGGTATGAAAGGTAATTATTATAATAAATGTTCATTTATAATTACTTAGTATTTAGGTCATATAATTTTTTTCTTTCCATGAATTTATCTTCTTGATTATTAATGAATACTTTTTAAAATCGTTCTTGGGTATTGAAGAATTATTATAATAACCTGATTGGACCCAAGATAGCATGCGTAACAAAATTATTTTCTAATTAATTAACATTTTTAGGAAATGTTCCCTAAGAGTTTCAAGGATAAATTGTATATTTATAATGGATTCTCTAGACAGATGACTAGAGACCCATCAACATTTTTATATTATAATCAATTTGATGATGGCTTTGTGATATTCAATGATAACTAAAAAGGAAAGGTTAATGGATTTGGTGAAATAGGTATAGCTAAATTGTTTTAATTTCTAAATTATTATATGTTGAAGTTTGAAATCACAACTTAATTATTATTTCAAAATTATGTGATGATGAAATAAGTGTTAAATTTAAAGATAATTCATGTTTATTTTTAAAAAATGAATGCATTTTATTTTATGTTAATAATAAAGAGAACATATATTATTTTTTTGGAATTATCTAACCAGAATGTTAAGTTTATTAAATTTATAATGATATATGATACCTTATATATTAGAGTCTTGTACATGTGAACTTTCGTCTATTACAAAAATTTTCAAAGGAAGGGAATGTTCAATAACTATACAATTTGAAAATTAATAAGAATTTTATTTGTGATTCTTATTTAAAAGCTAAAAAATATAAAATAATTTTTATATCTCTTAATGAAGTTATAATTTCTAGACCTTTAGATATTATTCATCTATATTTACTTAGTTCTATGCATTTTTCTAGTTTAGGAGTAAATAAATATGTTTTTATGATTGTTAATGATTTTAATAGATTTACCTAAATATATTTTATATCTCCTAAAATTAAAAAAATGGTATAATTGTTTTAAACTGGTTTAAAATAAAAAAATATTATTTAATTATATTTATTATAAGTGATAATGGAGGTGAATTTTTTAATCTTGATTTTGAATTTTTGTGTGAAGAAAATATTTATTTTCATAATTTTTATACTCGGAGAACATCACAACAAAATGATGTTATGGAATAGAAAAATAGAACTATTATTTAAATGGATGGAACTATTTTAAATGAATATAATTTATCTAATTTTTTTGGAAAAAATCTATTAATATATATTATTATATTTTAAATATATTTTTAATTATACCATTTTTAAAGGAAATTATTTATGATTTTTTTAAAGGAAAGAAACATAATATTGGTTATTTTAAGGTTTTTGGGTATAAAGGTTTTATATTAAATATTAGGGATAGTTTGGATAAATTTTATATTAAAAGTGATGAAGGATTTTTGCGGGGTATTCTATGAAATTTAAATATTATAGAGTTTATAATAAAATAACTATATTTATAGAAGAGTATGTTTATATTATGTTTTTTAAAGATGATTTGAACAAGAATTCAGATTTAGATCTTTTTCAATAAGAATTTAGTGACTTTAATTTTGGAGATTAAAAACCTCAAGATGATAATTTAATTTTTGAGGGGGACCTTACTCATCATTTTGATATAAAATCTTTAAAATATCATAAATAAAGTCCTATTTAAAATGTTATTGATAATGTTTTTTTTATTTTAAAACAAGAAATGTTGTTTTTCATTTTTATGAAATTTATTCTTTTGTTTTTGATTATGTAAAAAATGATGCTTTTGATGCTTTGAATGATGCTGATTGGATAATTTCTATACAAGGTAAAATTTATCAATTGTATAGAAATAATTCTTATAATTTAGTTAAACCCCTATATATAAGTATATTATTGGAACTAAATAGATTAATAGGAATAAAATGGATGAATTTTTTAAAATTATTAAGAATAAAGTTAGAATTGTAACTTAAATTTTCTATCAAGAAGAAGGTATAGATTTTGATGAATATTTTATGACTATTTATAGGATTGAATATATTAGAATCTAGTTATCTTTTTCATCTTTTCATGGTTTTAAATTATTTCAAATGAATGTTAAAATTGTGTTCTAAAATAGTTTTATTTCAGAAAAAATTTATGTTTCTTAACCCCCTAGTTTTGAAAATGATAAATTTTCAAATCACATTTTTAAGTTATTAAAAGATTTATATGGTATTAATAAAGAGCTTAATTCTTGTTATGATAGAATTTTGGAACCATGGTGATCTTTGTTTAATTTTTTGTGTTGTGTTTATTTGAAAATATAATTCTTTTATGATCATGGATAATTATGTCTAAGTGGGATGCTGTTTATAAAGAAGAAGGCAAGATGTGACCTTGAAAAATGTTCAAGAATATAGTGTTTATTCTCAGCATTTACTAAATTTTTAGGCTTAAAATCTTGCGAAATAAGATCTTGTTGATCTTGAATCTAGTATGTCTTTGAAAAATGAATTGATGGTATAGTGTGAGGTGGATATTTAAATGAAACAAGTGAAATACCATTACTTTTATCATTATTTTACTTATTCCATGAATTGGAAGTGGGGTTAGTCACCCCTTTAAGACCTTCAAGTTATTAAACCATGGAATAATTCATCCGAGTAGTGCATAAGGAAGATTTCATGAAGTGATCTGAGGGAGGTGGTTCACCATTCCCCAAATTACATTATAAAGGTAGTATACCAAGAATAGAGTGTACATTTACAAACAATTGTAATCCAATGATACTAGTGAATCATAGTGGATTCTGGTATGACCACCACATCAACAACTTATTTTACATGGATTATCCCTTAGTGGGGAGCCAAGTAATTTTTTTGTGCTCTGTATTTACTTCCTAAATTTGTTATATTTGGGAAAGTGCATCTTGATTAGATAGATTTAAAGAGTCCCTACCAATTCAGGGAGAAAATCCATTAATTCAGAAGACAAATTGTACACCCTAATTTACCACTCCCCTCTCAGGGTATCCTAGGGTTCTACATAGACATACTTTGTTCTTATTAAAAATTTATTTTATTAAAGGTAAATTATATCCTACATTTTTATTAAAATGATTTTAAATGATTTTTTATAGTTTAAATTTATGTTGATGATATTATTTTTGGATATTCAAGTGAATTTATTTATAATTAATTTTATATCTTAACAACAAGTGAATTTGATATGAGTTTAATGGGAGAACATAATTTCTTTTTGGGTCTTCAAATTAATTAAACAAATTATTGAATATTTATGAATAAAAGTAAATATACTAAATATTTTTTTAAGAGGTTTGGTTTAGGTTCTTATAAACTTTTAAAACTCCCATGCACACTAATTGTAAATTATATTTAAATAAATCTATAAAAATATATAGATTTTAAATTTTTTAGAGGCATGATTGGAAGTTTATTATATCTTATTACTTATAGACATGATATTATGTTTATTTTTTGTTTATGTGAAATATTTTAGTCTAATATTAAGTAACCTCATATAAAAACTATTAATTGAATTAAAAGATATGTCAAAGAAATTTTAAATTGTGCACTATTTTATTCTAGGCATATATATTTTTATTTGGTTAGTTATTCTAATTATTATTTTAGTGGTTACAAATTTGATATAAAAATCTCTTCAGGTATGTGTCATTTTCTTAGTAAAAGTTTAGTAACTTGGAGTTCAAATACATAACATTCAGTTTATTTATCCACTACTGGAAGTGAATATATTTATTCTATATCATTTTTTTCTTAATCATTATGGATTAAATAGATGATTTCTGATTATGGTTTAATTTTTATTTTGAAAAAACCATCACAAAATTCTAGAATAAAATATATTAACATGAAATTTTATTTTATTATAGATTATATTAATAAAATAGATATTTTTTTGGAATATGTTCCAACTAAAAATCAACCTACCAATATTTTTACCAAACTATTGGTTTTTTAAAGTTTGATAAAATAAAATTTGAGCTTGGTATGATGATGATTTAGCTTGTAATATTATTTTAATATTTTCTAAATATTAGAATTAATATTCATTTATTAATGGGTAGTTTTTCTTATGTTTAAACTTTATTTTTTATCATGTATTTTAAAAATCAATTTATATTTTAATTTATATTAGTTACTCTTTGATAAATTTTAAAAAGGGTGATATTTTTGTGTCTCTCATATTTTAGTTTTTTTATTTTCAAAAAGGAGGATTTTTTGGGGAGTTTGTCAGTGCTGGGTGTTTTCTATGATTTCTAGTGTTTATTTATTTATTTTTTGTTCTTTGAATATTAAAAATACCTCAAAATATTTTTAATTTATTTTAATTGGATAATTATAATTTCTCACAACATTATGTACATTATGCATATTTATCTTTGATATGGTTATGATATTCTATTTTTAATAAAGGATATGAATTTACTATTTACTTCTATTTTGTTAATGTTTTTGTTATCATGGTCACTTGTCCTACCGCATGTTATGTTCCATATGATCTTTTGATGTACAACATGCTTGTCTATCATGGTAGCTTCATCATAGTCACTTGGTTTCTTATTATATTCAGTTAATTTCTCTTGAGGTCATTTTATTTTTCTTCTTAGGATCGATCCATATTTCTTTCATATGGTTGATTGAATTTTTTATTGCAGTCAATTCATATTTTCTAGGAAGTTGATACCTAATGGTAAGATATTTTCTTCTTTTGGTCAATCTAATATATCATGGTCATGCATTTAATATTCCCTCAGAGTTGATTGAACATCATGGTTGTTTTGTACACACAGTCTATCCAATACTTTAAAATTTTCTAGAAATTATAGAATGCTCTTTTTTTTATATTTTTATATTTTCTTTTACTTGACGTTTATTTTTGTTGTTTCAATTGTTTCATTAATTCTAAAAAATCATATATATTATATGGAACCTATGTGAATTTTTGGAAGGTTTATAAATATTTAAATGTTGATTTAAATTATTTTGTTATTCTCACACAAACCAATAATGTGTGTTTAAAATTTCAAATTTTTCTATTTTTAGTTATGTTTTTAAATTTATAATTTAATTATTGGAAATAAAGAACATATTCAAATATGTTTCTGATTTTCTTAAATGCAAGAATTATTTGTTTATCTACATGTATATTTTTGGGTGGTATTTTTAAATATTGATTGTTGAATACTTATGCTCGAGGATTTCCTTGTAAAAATTATATGATTAATTTTACTAATTATTAAGGAGATATTATGGAATATTTAACGATGAATTCAAATTATTTTTAATTAGTAGTTAGTTTTTGAATATCAATGATTATATTAGAATAGTAATTTATCTCTCTCTCTCTAATAATTTTAAAATTAAATTATCTAACCAATCACTTGACTTCTTATTGAGTTGTTTTTATCAAGTTTTATTTAAAGGAAATCAAGCCTCATTCAAAATGTTCCAATAACATAATACTTTAAAGATATTATTTTGACCTCAACTTTCATTCTATGAAGTTTTGTAATATATTTTGAATTTCGAAGTGATCCGGTGTGAACCTGTTCTTATCTATTGGATGATCTCTCAAGGGGAACAAAAATGTATTCTATTACTACTACTAATGCCTTGAAAAGATAATCTGATCCTTTAATCAATGAACCTATTTCTATTCTTCATCTTTATTACTTTTCTTATTTTATTTATTTTTTAGGCATGTATTTATTATTTCTATCTCTGTCACCTATGCTTAAACCTTCAGTTTATGCTTTTCAAAAAAAATTATTCTCTCTCTTTAGGTTGTGACTCATGGATTATAAATTTAGGGCTATTCAATTTGTGGTTCTCGGTATCTTAAGAGAGTGATTTCAATAGGTTGGGACTCCCCATACAAAAGTCAGGTGTCCTTGGTTAGACTTCCTAGAAAAATTAGGTTGTAACTGAGTTATGATTCCCCTTCAAAAATCAGGTAGTGAATAACACATCTCTTAAATATTAGAGAGTTTGAGAGTAGATGTAAGTCCACATTAGATCAAACTACTATAAAATTTACTTCATTTATTATTTAAATTTTCACTACATATTTATTAATGCATGCTCAGGATAATTAACTTTGATAATCTATCTTAATGTTTAATAAACTCTTTAATTTTTTTAAAATTGGTCTGTTAACCCCCTCTAGACTATCTACCATCACCTCATCAAACCTAACATCCATGCCCTTCTATCTTAACTTATGTACAACTCTTGTTTCCATGTTATTTTAATTGTATTTTTCTCCCATATACATGTTTTGTCATATGATTATTCTCTATCCCTTTATAACATGGTGATATTTGTTTCCCTTACTATAGGTTTTAGCTCACCCATTTCTTATGTTTTCCATTCCCTAGGTTTTGAAGCTATGTATAGCCCAAGATATGTCTAAAAGGGGATCTAATATGGTGCAATTATGGATAAATGTTTATAATAAAATTTTAAAGTATCTAATATCCTAAGACACTAAGACTTTGGGTTTTGGGATTATGCAATCATTTGTGAGATGCAATTTTCATATTCTGGATATATATATATATATATATATATAGACACACACACACACACATATAATTTTGGCTTGAGTCATCTCACTTAGTATCAAACCTGATATGTAAAGAATGTGTTTTTAGCACCATATCTGGAAGTGTGCGTAAGACCCTAATTTTTTATGAATTATTATTTTTCAAATAAATTACATTTCTTTGATATCTTTCATTACACACAACATTGAGTCTAGATTGTATTACACGCGACATCAAATTTTAACAAATCATGATATATTATTAATATTATTATTTAAATTTGACCGTTATAACCTAGATGTTAAACATAGAGGTATGAATATGAATAACTATTTTTTAAATATTAAGTATAATGATTCAATATAAATAAAACATATTGATAAAAATACTTAATTTTTGGTAATGTCTTTATATGTTTTGAAAATACCATTTTTTCATTAAAATGTTTTTTATTATTTTTTTGTGGACAATAATAAATTAATTTTTGATAGTTTTGGAAAATTAATTTTAGAAAATATTTTTTTTTGAAATAGTCATTTGAAAATTAGATTAGGGTGATTTTTTGGAATTTTCCTAAAAATATTAATTTTGAAGTCACTATTGGAAATTCGTTTATTTGTGATGAGGTCCTGTCGCAAGTACCTTGTCACAGAAAAGGGCATCGAAAATAGATTCCCCAATGTTTAAAAAAAACTATTGTGGCAAAGAGCTGGTCTATTGCAAAGAGTATTCCTGAGATTTTTTAAAAACCCTATTGTGATGGGCCCATCATAAATAACTTTAAAAAATTGAATAAAATAATATTAATAATAATAAAATAATATTATAAAATAATAATAATAATAATATTACAAATATTAATAATATTAAAAATAATAGTAATATAAATAATATTAATATAATAATAATAATAAAATATTAATATTAATTAAATAATAATAATAATATTAGTAAAAAAAATAAATAAACATTATTATTAATAATATTAATAAAATAATAATAAAAAAATAATAATAATAAAAATATAATAATAATAATAATAATGATGAAATAATAATATTAGTTTTAGTAAAATAATAAAAAATTATAAAATAATAAAAAGCCCAATATTCAAAAAAATATAAAAAAATAAAAAAAAATAAAAAAAATAAAAAAAATAAAAAAAATAAAAAAAATAAAAAATAAAAGTAATCGTAATATAAATAAAATTAAATAAAGTAACAAAATAATAAAAATTAAATAAATAATAAAAATGCAATATTTGCAACAATATAAAAAACGCACTATATTGAAATGTAAATAGTTAATATTACAAAAAAATTACATTGAGATACTTTATCATAAAAAATAAATACATCAATGTGGGAGAGGGTTTTCTAGAGGAGTAAGAGGAGATGGTGAAGGGAACTTCATCCCTAAACCGTGATTTAGACATCACATGTACTCCAACGTCTGCTTGTACTACTGCTGCTACCATCTACGCATCTCCTCCTCCTACTGTTGTTGTTGTCGTCAGAGCTCTTCCTACTGCTGCTTCTACTACTGTTGGAGTTCTTCCTGCTCCCTATTCACACTCTCTATAATTTTACCTTGAGAACACAACTTCTCATGATACTGTGTAACAGATGATGATGACTCTTTATGAGCTCCTCTCTAATTGGACGCCGACTTCACAGTGGCACCATAATAACTTCATGCATCAATCGAGAGTTGATACCAACAATTCAGCCTTTCTTGAAGGCATATTGGGTCACTTGCATCCATGTTGCCCCATCAAATCTGGCTGCATTGGTCTGATCATCGGTCTCGGCCTGACTCTCAGTCTGTATCTGAGACATCATGGCCTCATAAGACTCCTTCAATTGCAATTTAAAATTAAAATAGTTAAAATATTTTTTGTAGATAATTTTAAAACTCAAAAATAAATTATACTGACTACAATCTGAAGTTAGAGATCACCTCTAATTTCTCCAGTGAAAAGATCGATGCATATCATCCTATAAACGCCGAACTCTGTAATATTGGGCTGTTCGACTACCTATATGAATATAAAATAAATAGTTTACATTTAAATTTATATAAATTAATTAAATAAAGTTACTTACCAAATGTTCCCTATGTATACTAAATGCATGACTACCAGCTATATGTGTCACCTCTTGTCTCCCCCTATTTTTTCGACCTACTGATAATCTCCTCTGAAAATGACCACTAATCCAGTGTGAACATAATCTATTCCAAACATGAGATGAAATGTAATCAAGTCGGTAGGCATAATAGGAGTGATCAAACTCTGTGACTCATTATTTCATCATTGTTTTCCTCCTCAAATTATGTAAAAGCTATAAAAAATTCTCATACATACAACCCTCCCATGCCCGCCAGATAGATTTATGCATGCTCTCATCGATGAGATACTATAAACCCAACAAAAAAAATAATAATATCAAGTTATTAATTAAATAAATTTTAAAATATATATTATTTATTTATATACCATCCAATGATCGAACATATGGTGCTCAACATCAATGGGAATCTGATCCTATATAACCAATAACCTAGAAAAATAATTTCTCAATAAAGAACTCCCTTGTTCAACAGCTATATGCGTAAAGCTGTGATAAAAAATAAAAAAAATAAAACAATTAGTATATAAATATATTAATGATAATTAATGAAAAATAACTAAAATACATAGGTACTCATACCTCTTCATGCGTGGATCGAATCCAAGATGTGGACGTTGTCGAGGATAGGGTCAGAAATCATCAATCGTGCAAGACCACACCCCCCGAGTCTTTCCCGAACTGTCAGTAGTCTAAGGGTCAGATGATCCAACATCCTTCTCTTTATCGGGGATATTAGCCTCATAAACCCAATGAAATAGATCCTCATCCATCTAAAACATGAAATTACTGTTAGAAAATAGTTGAAAATAAATATTATATATAGATATATATATATTATATATGATTATAACTAGAATTTAACTATGTAAATATTCATATTCATCCTCATCTTCATATCGGACGGTGTCAATGTATTCATATTCCTACATAGCATCATAAATTTCAATATGAGTTTTAGTTTTATCATCTATTATCATTTCAATTTCACTTGTGACATCATTAACATCACCATCAACATCAACTCTTAATTGTGGGGTGTCATCATCGATATTCATGTCTCTTTGTGAAAAATATGGATTTGGAGCAGTCTCTTGAAAAATTTCAATTCCTTTCACTTTAGCAGAACCACATTCACTTTGAGTAAACTAATTTTCCTAATATTTCATTTTTATTATGATCCACCAATCACCCAACTCTCTTGAAATAGCACAATAATTTTCATAAAAAACTTGATGTGACTGATGTGCCAATAAAAATGTCTCATTTACTATAAGAAGAATTTTATAGTTAATATCAAAAATTTCATGGCTAAGATGAACACACAATACTCTTTGATTATCCAACCATTGACGTTTAAACATCGTTATATAATTATATCCCAGATATCACAGTTCAATAATTTCTTCTAGAATTCCGTAAAAGTCAACTTTAGTTTCTTTATGACGATATACTCTCAAAAAAACACCACTATTCATTGTTTATTATTATTCCCCATATGAATGTGTATGAAATCAAAAACCATTCAACACATATGTATTACAATATTTATCAATTTTGAATGGTGGGTTACCCAATACACACAATCGGCCATCAATTTTATCAGCATGTTGAGATACTGGAAAATTTGTAAAAACATTATCAATATAATAAGTAATAAATTGATTTTATATGTTAAACCATAAATAATTTATA
The DNA here is from genome assembly GCA_963277665.1 of Viscum album. Classification (NCBI taxonomy): domain Eukaryota; kingdom Viridiplantae; phylum Streptophyta; class Magnoliopsida; order Santalales; family Viscaceae; genus Viscum; species Viscum album. Next base: position 545,852,790 of record OY728121.1, read on the forward strand.
TTACCAGTTTTTAAAACCAGTAAGAAAAATTATTTTTCTGACGTTCTTCAAGAGCAGCTGCTGTAATTTTTGGAAGTTGTTTCTTGATATGATTATTATATAACCTAAAAATAAAATAATACGAATTTACTATAACAAATATTATATAATAAGTGATAGGAGCACTGATAGTAAAAATGGTGTCATTTATTAATAGTTGAGTAGAACATGTGTATGAGCTCTGTGATGTTCATCATCTGAAATCCATCATTCATGAACTCCACTGAAGCCAGGATCGGGCTGATTCAAAACTGATAATTGATTTCGCATTTTATCATCACAATTTCTCTCTTTACAACCCATGTGGTTGTGTTTTGAGGTATATTTAGATTGAAAATAATGAGACCAGAAAAAAGAAATTTCCTCCTAAAAATAGGATTCTTCAATTGAGATTTCAACTAATGCTTTGTTGCATAATTTTTCTTCAATTTCTGGATGCATCAATCGAATGGTTAAATCCATTAGAACTGTACCAAACATCCAAATTTTTCTTCATGTGACAAATGTAATATCAAATGTTCCATTGAGTCAAAGAAATATAGCAAGTATATTTTATCCAGTTTATATAAAATTAAAATAATATCTTCTTGCGGTCTTCTTAGTGCATTGTAGTCTATTGTCACCACAAAAATGTCTTGAAAAAAATATGATAGTTCAATTATCTCATCCAAAATCATAAAGTTCAATAAACCTCTGAATACAATTAGTATAATTATTTCCATTATAACATGAAATACATGACTTTTTAAACCAGTAATATGACCATTTCTGACACATCTTCCCAAATTGGAAGCATAACCATATGGAAGTCTCAAATCTGCATTCCATAGAAAAAATAACAATCATTTTTCTTTGGAAAGTGTATAAGATTATTTTGGATTCATTAACTTCTGTAATCTGAAATTTTAAAACTACTCAAGTTTTTGTCACTTCCAAATTTGGGAAAAATCTAATCATGCCTTTAAATAATCTTTGGTCTTACCTAGTGTATCCAAAACTGTATGAAATAAATTATCAAAATATTTCTTCTTAATATGCATGTAATATAACATGTGGAAGACCAAAAAATTATACCAATGTGGAAGATCCCAAAAAATTCTCCGTTTTATCCAATTGTGTTCTTTCCCAATGCCATCATTTTTCTGTTTGTTTATTGTTGGTTCAAATGTGATGAGAGGGAATGAAGAGACAATTGATTTTAACTCTATAACTAAAATCATTTTTGGTTGTACATATATTTCAATTGTTCATTTTTTAAATGATATTTGTTCCTCCAAAATGGATGATTGGTTGGAAGGAATCTACGATGACCATAAAAAAACAAGTTTTTTTCCATTGATGAGGATAAAATCTTTTATATCTTTCATACAATATAGACATGATTTTGGAGCATGTGTAATCCATCCAAATAACATTCCATATGCTGAGAATTTACTAATTATCCACATCAATGTAGATTTCATTAAGAAATTTTGTTTCCCAGCAACCTCATATGTACTGACACAATTACTCTACAAAAAAATTTAACTCATAAATCAAATGGTTTGAAATAAACATAAATATTATTTTTCAGATGTATTGGAATTAATAAGGTTAAAAATATATATGGTTCCTTCATCAAAATCTAAGTAGGTAAATTTTACAGAGTTATATAGACATGCCAACATGAACATTGAATACCATAAGAACCAAATGGACAGAAACGATCAGTAGAAAGACACAATCACACATTTCGGGATTCTAAAGCAAAAGACAGATGCACTTGGTCAACATGATTCCATTAATCAACATAAAAATGATGATTTAAGCTTTTAAGGGCTGAAATATTAGTTTTGTTCCATGACATCAATGTCATTGTGTTCATAGACATAAATAAACGCTGTAATCTAGGTGTAAGTGGGAAATATCTCAACTATTTTATAGGAATCAATCTAGAATTACCTAGTTGAGCATCTTTATAACTTGATTTTATACATGTGGGATAACTATCCAATGATTTTTTTACCATAATATAAGATTCAATAATTTGAACATACATGAATCTTTTGATGAACAAGACCCAGATTACAAACTAGCCACTTTCTCTCATAGAAATTTATAGGCATCCCATTTCCTTAAGGTTAAAGTGTGTTAACCAAATATAATATCTAATCAAAAAAGCTCTTTGATATTCCATTACCCAATTTAATAGACATAAATTTTTCAACTACTTCAAATTTTCTTATCTTGCAACCAAGATATAAGGAATCCTTAGCAGACCTCAAAAACTCATAAAATTGAGATGGTTCCAAATCAAGAGTTAAATCAATATCATCATGAGTTTCAGTTTATTGAAAATTTGAACCTACCACATCATGTACTAAATTTTTAAAATGTGATGGATCTAGAACCAAATTATTAGTATCTTCTCCAGAACTGCATATACCATGTTGATACCAAAAAAAATAATCTGGTTGAAAACCAAAACATAATAGATGACCTAAAATGTTTTCAAATGTGTCAAACATCCTCAGAGCACATTTTTTACAAGGACACTTAATTTCCCTTCTAAAATAAATTCTAGTTTTGATGATGAAAATGATAAGAAAGCTTCAACACCCTCAATATATATAGTATTTAAACTAAAACTTTTTGGATTCCTATATTGATTTATCTAAGTACTCTCATATAATAATGGCTGTTGTTGACTTCCTTATTCCATATTTTTCTAAAAAATATAAAATAATATATATTTTTAAATAATTTTTTATAATAAAAATACTATAAAAAAAAAGAAAATTAAATTCACTTTTTTATAAATTTATAATAATTTCTATAATTTCATAGATATTTATAGTATTTTTTAAAGTTATACTAGTATACACTAATTTATAATAATTGATACTAATTACCACTAATTATTAGTAATTAAAGATAATTTATAATAATTACCACTAATTACGGGCAACACAATTTCCAGCAGATTTGGGGCAGCTCTTTTGCCCGACGACTCATCTACTTGTAACTTTCTCTGATTGAAATCACTATGAAAAATGTGCTCCAATTTACAAATATACATTTTAGTATGCACAAGAATGGAGAGCAGGGAGGCCTCACTATGCTACTCTCCATTCCCAAGTATATGAAAATGGATATCTATACATCATAGCAGATTTTTCATAGTGATTTTGGTGGGATATAGTTGTAAGAAGATGAGTCATCAGGAAAAGAGTGTAATGACCCTCCAATTATCATTATCTTGAGATCTCAACGAGTCATTACTAGGCCTTAAGCGACATCCCCAAGACGCCAAAGACTGGAAATAAATGCTGAAGGGTTTCAAATAAAAGTTTGGGGACGGTTTACCCTTTAGAAAAATAACCCATAAACCAATTAATCATAACCAAACATTCACTATATGATGCATGAACAAATGAAAGACCAATAGAAACTTCATTTATACCAAAATACCTTAAAGTACACAACAGCGGAAGACCAAACTAAGAATCAAAGTACACAGCAGATGAACAAATCAAGACTCTCAAAAGACACCACAACTCCACGCCCCACAAGCTCCAAGCTGCACAATATCTCTTAAGCATCACCACAATCCTCTAGCAGTAATATTCCTTACCTTTACCTGTGTCTTAGAACACGATATCTGCAAAAGAACCAACATTCCAAAGTAGGGGTGAGTATAAAACTCAGTAGGTTTTCCCCAAAGACATCCCCACTCACGCCACTAGGATAGAAGAGTTATCCACATTTATATAAAAAAATAGTTTATATAAAACATTTTATCAAACATAGTTTTTTACTAAATATAAACAAGTTTCCAAAACCATTCACAACCAAAGGCATTCCAAGAGCAATTGAAACCAATTTTTCAATAAAATTATTTTTCCAAAAAAATAACCAAACAAGCTTTAGAACCATTTCACAATATCCTTTTTTGGCATACCCAACCATTCCACAACCCATGGTACCAACCATGCATGCTACTTTATGACAGTTCAATACTCATGAACGATTTCTCATTGATCTATCAAGTCTTCATAACGTAATTGTTTCCCATGTGCCATTACACCTTTGGAACCGATCACATTGTCATATTTCAACCAAGCCTCGTACATATAGTTACCACATGCCATTAAATTTTTAGCACCGAGCACAAGGTCCTATTTCAACTAATCCCCATACATGTAATATGAACACACACCACATCTTCCCATCAATCATGCCAAAACACCTTTTCCAATTAAAACACCTTTTTATTGAAAACCATTTCCATCAAAACCATTTCAATTCCAAACCATTTCAGTAAAACTCTCTTTTTATTGAAAACTAATTCCATCAAATTCATTTCAATATCAAACCATTTCAATAAAACACCCTTTTTATAGAAAACCCATTATTCATCAAACCATTTACAATTTTAGAAAATCCATAATTTAAAATCAACATTTTAAATTCAAGAATCCAAATCACTTTTCACAACAATTCACCAAGATTTCACAATTACCTCAAAACAATAAATCATCACTAAAAAAGATTTATTCCATGCGTTTCACAATCATATCCTTTCAAATAAACCAATTTGAATATAAGACAAACCATTATAACAAGAAGAGTCGAGAGTGAATCCTCCTACCTCAATGGTTTTGATGAAAACCACAACGGTCGAAGAATGCTCAAGAAACCCGGGTCGATTCTCCAAAAACCCGCCTTAGATCTCTTCTCCTAGGAAGATCAAGACCAAATCTCATCATATTTGGCATCCAAACACTTAGATCTACCCATAATGAGTGTATATATAATAAACCGAGATAAGAGGAGAAGTAGATGTAATTAGATCTAAGAAACTGATCAAGAATGAAGAAGAACGATCACATATCTCAAGAATCCGACTTCTATTCGCCAAGAAAAGCCTTCAAATCACCTTCGGAACTATTGAAGAACCTTCACTAACCTAAGGAGAAGAAAAATCCCGAGTTATGGATACTTAGGAGGAAAAACGAGCCACTTAGAGGCAAAAATCCGTGAGATCCACCTTTATAGGATCTCATTTAAGTGGTCGCACGGTTTGTTCGCACGATTAGACAAACCATGCACTAACCGTGCGTTAGCTACTGCCTTGACCACCCTTCTCGCACTATTTTTCTGCATGGTTAGACAAACCGTGCACTGCCCGTGTGGAAGCTACTGCCTCCAAGACCAACTACGCATGGTTTGGCCGCACGGTTTAGACAAACCATGCGCCGCCCGTGCAACTTCCCATTTTGACTCAAAACTTCATTCCAAGTTCTCCCGACTCTCCCATTCGTCACCCTTAAATTTATAACCATTAAAATAATCAAGAAAGGGTTACATACCATAAACCAGGGGTACTACATTCTCCCCACAATTGGTCTTTCCATCCTTGGAAAGTAGAAAACCTTCAGCCAACTAAAAGAGTTCCGGCCACTTCTCTTTCATTTCCTTTTCACGTTCCCAAGTCTTTTCCTAAATCTGACCATGCTGCCATAAAACCCACATTAGACCAATGATTTTTCCATGCAAAACATTCTCTTGCCTATCCAAAATCTGTACCTGGATATGTATCAACGAAACATCCGGCTCTAGGTTAACGTGTTCCCTCCCATCTGATCACATGGTTAGGATCAGGCTGATACTTTTTCAACTGAGATACATGGAACACATTATGCACCGAACTAAACCATGGTGGTAATACCAACTGATATTCCAACTCTCCAACCCGTTCCAATATCTCAAAAGGGTGATTGTATCTTGGAGAAAACTTTCTCTGCTTCCCAAAACGACGATGTCCAAGACTTGGAGAGATCCTCAAGAAGACATAATTACCCACAACGAACGGCAACAATCTTTGATGGTGATCTGCATAATATTTCTGATGACTCTGAGACATATCCATCCTCTTTCTAATAAACTAAATATTCTCAATTGTTTCTTGGACAAGGATCGGCCCAACTAGTGAAGTTTCACTAGTTTCCACCCACCATAGTGGAGAACGACAAGGACGCCCATACAATGCTTCGAACAGAGCCATGCGTATCGAGGCATGATAGCTATTATTGTACGGGAACTACACTAAGGGTATATTATCCTCCCATGAGCCACCAAAATACATTACACAAGACCGTAACATATCTTCCAATGTTTGTATCATCTGCTCGGACTTCCCATCTGTCTGAGGATGATACGCTGTGCTCATAGTCAACTGAGTCCCAAGGGCTTGCTATAATGATTTCCATAAATGAGATGTGAACCTCAGATCTCTTTCTAAGACTATAGACACCGGTACACCATTCCTCTTTACCACTTCTCGAATATAGATTTTTGAAAGATCTTCCACCCTATGTGTTTCATGAATTGGGATGAAATGGGCTGACTTGGTTAGACGATCCACTATCACCCAAATGGAATCATGTTTCCGGAACATTTTTGTAAGACCTATAACAAAATCCATTGCTATTTGATCCCATTTCCACCCTGGGATAGGTAAAGACTATAACATACCAGCTTGTTGCTGATGCTCTACTTCATCCTACTGACAAGTTAATCACCGTGAGATGAACTCGGCCACCTTCCTTTTCATGTCGCTCCACCAAAACTGCTCCTTCAATGCATTATACATATTTTGTGTACCTGGGTGTACGACCCATCTTGAATGGTGGTAAGCATGAAGGAGTTGTTCTTGATAAACCATAGGTACAATCATCCGATCTATGAAACAAAAAACTAAACCCCCATCAAGTTTCCAGCCATCAATGGTCTCCCCACCATTGAGTTTTTTGAACTTACAACTAGACAATTTGCATCAGATGTTTGTGCTTCTTTGATAATCTTTACTAAATCAGGAACAAGCATATCTGAAAAGAAAGCTGAAACATAACCTCAATTTTCACATTCCACATGCATTTTGGCTATCACCGACATCAACTATCATTCATCTGATGTTTCTTTCGCTAACTGAACATATGACTTTCTACACAATGCATCCGCCACCGAATTTCCTTTTCTCAGTGTGTACATCAAGTCAAAGTAAAACATTTGGAGATACTCCATCCACATCCTTTTCCTCAAATTCAAATATCGTTGTGAGAAAATGTGTTTCAAGCTTTTGTGATCCATAAACACAGTAAATTTCTCACTAAAGAGATAATGTCTCCATGTTTTCAAAGCATGGATGACTACAGCTAACTCCAAATCATGTGTTGGGTAATTCTCCTTATTAACCTTCAACTGACTTGAACCAAAAGCAACCACATGATCTCCTTTCATGAGAACACAACCCAAACCTGATCCCGAAGCATCACAATACACCACATACCCCTGTCCTGATTCAGGAAAGATCAAGATGGGTGCCGATGTAAGACGAACCTCCAGTTCCTGGAAAGACTTTTGAAATTATTCTGTCCATTGTAATGGAGCATTATTCTTTTTTAGATATTTCATTGGTGATGTTAGTCATGAGAAATCATGCACAAAGTGTCGGTAGTAACTAGCTAGACCAAGAATATTGCCTATCTCGAACACATTCTTCGGTGGTTGCCAAAAGATAACGGATTCTATCTTTTTAGGATCAACTGAAATGCCTTTCTCAGAAATGAAATGGCCAAGAAAAAATACTTACTGTATCCAAAAATCACACTTCGATAATTTGGCATACAAATGATGTTCTATCAAGATTTGTAACACTGTTTCCAGGTGCACCTCATGATCAACCCTTGTCTTTGAATACACCAAGATATCATCCAAAAACACCACAACAAAAGAATCCAGATATTGTTGAAATATCCAATTTATCAAAGCCATGAAGACCGCTGGTGAATTTGTTAGACCAAAAGGCATGACTACATATTCTTAGTGGCCATATCTACTTCTAAAAGCTGTCTTTGGAATATCCTTCTCCCGAACTCACAATTGGTGATATCCTGATCGCAAGTCAATCTTGTAGAACCACTGATCTCCCCTTAATTAATTGAACAGATCATCAATGCATGGAAGTGGATATGTATTCTTTATCATAACTTGTTTAAGCTTACGATAATCAAAAAATAGTTGAAGAGTTCCATCTGCCATTTTCACAAACAAAATCTGTGCTGCCCATGGAGATGTACTTGGTTGAATGAAACCCTTGCTTTCCAGCTCCTCTAACTGCACTTTCAATTCTTGTAACTCTGTTGGTGCCATCCTATAAGACGGAAGGGAAATAGTATTGGTCCCCAGAAGGAGATCAATCGTAAACTTCGATTCCCTTAGAGGTGGTAACCCTGAGAAGTTTTTGGGAAAGACATCTAGAAATTGATCCACCACAGCTGGAAAACTCTATCTCTTGATCTCTTCCATTGATTCTGAAGTCAACAATGCCAATTGGTAAGACATCATTCCCACCATTGGTGGAAACAAGCTCCTTGCACCATTTTTTTCTATCATGTCTCCTCTGAAAAGATGGTCGATGTTGTCCTCAGTCGTGAAACTAACTGTTCTCCTATAACAGTCAATGTGAGACTTAAACATTGTCAACCAATCCATACACAGGATTATGTCATAGACATCCATGTACAACATCGAGAAGTCCCATTTTAACTCTGCTCCATCAAAATTTATAGCACATGCTCCACACACAAAGGCTTGACATTATCTTTCACCAAGAGGAGTTTTTAGTTTCAAAATAGAAGACATCATTTCCAGATTTAAACATAGAAAATCAACAACATGAGAAGAAATTAATGAATGCGATGCATGAGTATCGTAGAGCACTTACACAAGGGTAGAATTCAAAAGAATCTTACCTCTCACCATAGATGGTCCAACCTGATCATCGACCATCATCTTCTCAGCTCCATACAATTGCTTCGTCGCTGCACTACTCTCCTTATTGCCTTGTTGAAATTTCCCTAATTGAGGAGTCATGGTATTTCAAGAATCACCATGGCTAGATATATTATGCTAGCAAGACTAACTCTGCTATCCTCTTCCTGTCAAAGAATATGATTCTTGCGACGCCTGAGAAGTGTCCCGATCATCCAACCTAAGAGCATTACGACAATAGCACTGAAGATATCCCATCTTGTTGCAATTATTACATGATCTAGGTTGCGTCGTACACTCTCTATTTATGTGTTCAGTCGAACCACATTGAAAGCAACCTAATTTTATATGGGGTCATGGAGGAAGGTTCACTAATCTCATTGTCTGATAGTGATTTCCACTTGCACTGTGGAAATAGGTGTCCCTTTTCCTCTTGTTCCCAGAGGTTGAGTTCCCACCATTTTTATAGGTATCATCATTCCTCCTATCAGTCCTGAGATATCACATTCAACAACAGTTGCTCTGTTCACCATCTTTTTATAATCCATAATACAGAGCAATGCAATCTTTGATCAAATATCTTGCCTTTTCCCCGATTCAAAGATGTGTGCCTTCAACGACGCACTTGCCGCAACCTCTGGTGAAAAACAGACTAAATTCATGAATTTAGCTGCATACTATATGATAGAGAGACTCTATTGTTTCAGGGTGAATAAGTTCATCGTTTTTTGGATCTTGAACGTGTGAGGATAGAATTTTTTGTTGAACAATTCTTTAAAATTCTCTCATGTAAGGCCTTCATCCAATTTAGCCCGCACCACTAAATCCCACCAATGATGTGAAAGATCCTTGAGAATATAAATTGTCAAATTTACTTTCAACTCTACTGGTGTGTCGATGAAATCGAAGATACGATTCAACCTACTTAGCCACACCTCTGCATTTTTGGGTTCAGCATCACCCTGAAAGTTCAGTGGATTCTTCTTCATGAACTAGATGGTATGATCCACATTCCTTGGTTCATTCCTCTGGTTCCCCGTATCCACAGCATGAAAAGACTGGACAATACTCTGAACCAGCTCTTGGTTCACTGTGGTTATGGTGTAACCACAGTTCCTACAGCCTCTTCGGGTTGGTTCCGACGATGCCTACCAGGTGCCATTTTCTAAACCAACAACAAACTTTGTCAATATCACTCTCTAGAAACTGATGGATTAGCATTCAAATTCTATCACATCATCTATCACAACATTTTTTTCAAAACAACTTTTTCCCATGTTCAAATTTTTTTGAAAACATTCCTCATGCCTTTTGAAAATCATCCCATTTTCAAAATACACCAAATACCCTGTTTTCAAAATCTTTTACTTGAAAAAAATTTCTGCATTTTTCAAAAATTCGCACCTTTCCCAAAATCATAAATCATTCTTCACAATGAGATATGAACTCCTAGTGGGAAGTCATTCATCTATAATGCATGTCATGCTCATCTCATTGGCTAAACCCATGACAATGAGATTTCCAACATTCTAGAAGTGTATCCAAAACACTTATATACCCAAAAACCTGGTAACTTGAAGTTCAACATAAACAGGTTAGATACGTCCTTTTATGTTATACATTTCAAGTTCTGAAAATCCTAATCCTATCTAATATTTCTACCCAAGGAATAGACAAGAATGAATTTCAACTCCAATACCAAGAACATCGATGACCACCTGTTAGGCAAGGACCGAACAAGCAGATACCATTTGTAATGACCCACCAATTCTCATTGGCTTGATATCTCAACGAGTCATTACTAGGCCTTAAGCGACTTCTCCAAGATGCCAAAGGCTGGAAATAAATACTGATGGGTTTCAAATACATGTTGGGGGACGGTTTACCCTTTAGGAAAATAACCCATAAACCAACCAAGCATAACCAAACATTCACTATATGATGCATGAACAAATGAAAGACCAATAAACACTTCATTTATACCCAAATACATTAAAGTACACAACAATAGAAGAAAAAACTAAGCATCAAAGTACACAACGGATGAACAACTCAAGACTCTCAAAAGACACCACAACTCCACGCTCCACAAGCTCCAAGCTCTACAACATCTCCCAAGCATCACCACAAGACTCTATCAGTAAGATGACTTACCATTACTTGTGTCTCAGAATACGAAATCTACAAAAGCATCAATGTGCCAAAGCAGGCACTACAACAAAACCGCCACTAAACGTTTTTTTAAAAAGGTTTCGCGGCGGTTTTTAATAAACCGCCACAAAACATTTTTTTACACAGCCCCAACCCTTCCCCCACCCCAGATCTCATTCTCACCCCGCGCTCCCCCGCCCCCCCGCAACACAGGCAACACCGGCGACCCCGCAACCCGGTGACCCTGCTTCCCCGGTGACCCCGCGACCTCGGCGACCCCAGCCCCCCGTGACCCCGGCGACCTGGATTCCACAGCGACCTATACAAACCCTAGGGTTTGATTTCTCCCCTTCTACTATTTTATTTTTCTATGTGATATAACCGTTGATGATATTTTAAATTTTTTTTCACTTATTTAGAATTCTAGTTCACCCTGTTGTAAGATATTGATTCCATATTTTAGAATAATGTGTATATCCTATGATAATTCATGATGCGGGTCTAATGTGGTTTGGCCATATAGAAATTTTCACATTAATCATAAAATATTATTCTTATATAATTTATTCCCAACATCACTAGACCTCTCATTCATGGGAATGTGATATTTTTATGAGATTAAATGTTTTATGTATTGAAAATGATTTGAAATATATGTTTGTTTATCCAGTGTCATTTCACTATATATCAAAGTGTATCTGTAAAGTTTTTGTTTTTAGAATTTAATCCATAATTGTGAGTCGGAGGTGTTTATGTTGGTATCAGAGAAAGTAATAGTTATTTTTCAATATTGAACTTTTTTTGGAGGATTTGTTTTGTAAAATGTTTCTATCAAACTTTGGAATATCAGACATGAAAACCCTCTTCTAGTGATAGATGGTACTGAAATTAATATTCTAGAACCATATCATGCTTCAAAACTGGTGAAAATTTTTATCAATCCTTGAAAATGGGTAATTCATGTTTATCATTTTCGGGTTCTGGAAACGACAATACACACAAAGCCATATGATCTCTTCAAACATTTTCTTGAACATGAATGGAGTTGACTAGGGGGAAATACTCGGTCTGATGAAACAATTCCCACAAAGGTCTTCAAAATGAAACCATTGGTCATGAAGCACAGTAGGTACCATCTAATATGCCATAAAAAATATTAGGGAAATACCATGATCCAATAAATTAAAAATCTCCATCTCCCATCTTGGAGGTATTCCTGAAATAACATCAGAAATTTTTTCAAATAATCAACCAGAATTGAAGGAACCCAGATGCCTGAATTTCTTATGGATCCAAGGGATGACCCTTACAACTGATGGGTGATAGGTTGAAACCTCTTATTCACAACATCCACCAAAACTTCCTTGATATATCTATCACATAAAAGGAGAACCTCATCCAATTAGTTTATAGGCATCTGACTAGTCTATAGTGAAAGTCGATCTATTCCTGGACCATGAAAAGCCAATATGTGCCCATGATGACATCATAGGGATCCATTGTGATGACTAAATGATCTCACATTAACCATTATGGGATAATTTATACCTCTCACTACAAGTAAATGAAATTTCAAATGAAGTGTTCCCGATAGGAACCTCAAGACGACATTATTTTGATAATGTCTCAACTTTGATCTCTAACTATCACACAAGGAGTCGAGGGATAAAATAATGGGTAGAACCTATGTTTCATAATACTAAGGAAAGATCATAATAAACACAAATAATAACTCAAATCATCTCATGTGCCATTGGATCGTAGACATCCAAAGCATGAAGTTGTCCATTGCCCTAGCCCCCAGCTCTTTATGCTTGATGTGGGACTCCTAGGGGTTGTGGTTAAAGGACCTCATAGTACCATCCACTAACTGAAACTCCTACTACTACTCTACCATCTCTACAAATTTTGGATTTTCAAAAAAGACATAATTATTTCTGTAGGGCTTACTTAATTGATTTCCATTGAGGAAGTGTCGAAATCATAATTTCCATCATAAGTACATTCAAAGACTTCAACCATTATTAAAGATGACATCAAAAAATTATTCTAGTTTACTATTGTTGGAAACAGATCCTTATTATCACCAAAATTAAATACAACTGCTTTATAGAAATCTCATACATCTTTATGGTAAATTATGCTATTTATTGACAATTAGACAATGTTCAATCCATGATTCGGCCTCCTTAATGTCATCATCCAACATGGAGAAGGATCATCTGCTTCATTCCCTCTTCTGGGAATTAATGCACTTGAGCATAGACGTGACAGTGAAAAAGGGACCGCCATGAATGACACTATTACATCCACTAATGACAATTTTCCTACATCCATGAATGGTAGGCCATGAATTATTACACTTGAATGGTAAGGGGGACAACCTTGTGGGGCCTTCCAGAATCTTGATGACAAGAGGATTGTGATCCGAGTGGAACTTTTCAAGTGTATTTTTGGAAATTTCAACGATAGCATAATGATCATTAATCTAGAAGAAGCACCTGTAAATCCTACTTTATTGTCTTCTGTTTCCTGTAATCCTTCCCCATGTGAATTTATCCCCTGTAATATGGTCCTCTATTAGGTTGCACTTATCTAAGAAGCTTTCAAATTCCTCTGCATAATTATGAGAAAAATGAGGACCGAACCTTTCATGAGACCTTAGGACAGTATTAAAATCCCCCACAATATCCCAATTACTTTTTGTTTGGTCATTAATTTGTTTTAGATCCCTCCAAATCTCTCTTCTCTTGGTGTAGGCATAGGATGCATATACAAATAAAAATGTGGTGACAACACCACCTAGAACAGTAGAGATAATGATGAATTGGGAACAAATCTCATAAAAAGTAATCTGAATATCATCATTCATGAGAACCCATAGGGTTTCAGAGCCCTCGAGATCTCCATTATGTGCAAACAGTTAGTATTTAAGAGAAGCCCAACTAAACCCTTTCCATTTCGCAAAGTTCATTTTGGGTTCAGCAACTGCAACTAGTATCAGCCTATTATGTGAATGAAAATTATTGAGGGAAGAGGTCGTAAGAGAGTTCACAAGCCCTCGACAGTTTTAAAAGAGGGTCTTCATTGATTAATATTCTTCTCTTTACCTTTCCCACCCTTCTTCTTGGGTGTTTGTACAATGGATATTTTATTAGGATTCGATTTATTATTAAAATTGTTTTATTATATGAGATCATGGTTACTAAAAAGATTTTGAAAAACTTAGAACATTAGGTGTCCTTGGATGCATTGGAAATATACTTCTCACTCTTTTTTTATGTAATTCCACAAGAGGTTTTATGACACTTTTTTGTGTGTAATTCCACTAGAGGTTATATTAGTTGAATCCACCTTAATCTTGGATTGGGGATTCTCTTTCATGTCTAGAACGTAAACCCATAGTTTGGATCCCAAATGGTGGGTTTTTTCATTGATCATTTGTTTATCACATGATGTTATTTTCATGGTTACTTTCTCACACAGTTATATTATAGTGTATCTATGGTTGGGTTTTTCTATGACTACCCAATTTATTTTATTCTTAACATATTCATAGATTTTTTGTATATGGTTTTTTATGAAAATTGAAGGATTATTTTAAAAAATTGTTTTATTTTATGAAAAATATATGTAAAATGGATTTATTTTAAAGATAGAGATATTGAATTTTTGATATTAGAACTTGTAATTTTCTATTTTTTTTTACTATCTTTGTATAAAGATGGTTTGGTGGTGATATATGGTCACATAGGGAGATGATAGTATTGTTTATTTTATCTTTATAGTTTGGCCTATTTAGATTGATTTTTTTATACTAATGGATGTTTATGTTTATTTTTTATTTTAATTTGGTTTCATAACTTTATTTTCTAAAACAAGATACTACTTTCATGTCTCTTTATTACACATCTCCATGTATAAGACCCTCTTGGGAGACTTTCCTAGTTTTCCCTAGTCGGTTCATTATAAATTGATATCAAAAGGAATATTGAGCCTGGAATGTTACGACACTTCATAGTTTTGGTTTAGTGTCATTGGTAGACTAGATTTAGTAGCACTAAAATTTAGTTAATATGTGTGGGATGGTGCCTAGACATCTCACCTCCATGTATGAATTCAAGTTACTATGGGTGGTTAGTTATTTTTGAAAATATTGTCAGTTGGTCTTTGTGGTTGATTGAATAAACTAGATTTGGTGTCTCCTAAGAAACCTGAGTGTGACATGGATTTATATTTATAGTGAAACTTAATTTTGATATACCTGCACACTATTGTTTGTTTTATATTCGTGTACTAGATTATGCATTAGAAACCATTAGTGGTGGCCTACTTAATTTACCTCACACCATATTCAGTACATGGATTGTTACCCAGATAGTCTTCTTTGTCATAGGAAATATGACTTTGATATGGTTGGTTGTGTATGAAACCATTGAGAAACATCATTAATCTTGGAGGACATCTAAGGTCAAGCCTAAACAATCACATAATGTCTCAGGTTTAAAATGCATTATGATCAGTTTTGATCACACATCAATGGGGTGTTGTTTGAGGCAACATAAATGTGTGATCGATAGTGTTATAAATACCGACTGGTATCCCATTTCTAGATATGGAAAATAAAATAAAACATTTAATTGAGATGACCAAGAATGTGAGTACATGAGATGTTCAGGAAAGTTGTAGTATTTTTTGTGAGGGTGTGGAAGTAATATGAGTGAACCAATGTATCTCATTAATGTAGTGGGGATAGAAATTGTGTGAGGCAACATAAATGTGTGATTGACAGTGTTATGATAATTGTGTATCCCGATATTCTTACTGCTCCTCAATGAGGTGTTCACGCTGTCTCCTAAGGACCAGACTTGTTTGGTTTGTCTAGGCATGCTAAGTAAGTGGTAAATGTGATCAATGAATCATCTTTATTATATTATGCATACTTTATGATCAATTGGTCATCTTTATTATATTATGATTATGCAATCTTACACTATCGTATATTTTTTGTAGGCACATTGTGATATACATGGATAAAAGCTGGATCACATTACCGAGGAACACACCTTAGTATGTTAAGGGTTTGAATGAGTTTTTAGATTTTGCGATTTCTAATAGATCCGTTGAAGGGAGAATAAGATGTCCATGTCCTAAATGTAAATTTAGAACATGGTTGAAGAGAGATGATGTTTATGAACATTTAATACTGAATCAATTCCCTGGTCAATATTTGTGTTGGAATTTGCATGGAGAATCGAACAATACAGAAAGATTGAGCACTGATGTTAATCCACAGAATGAGGTCCCAAGTTCGTCGACAATGGAAAATGAAATGCAAAACCTCATAAATGATGCATTCGGCACTACAAGACACCACTATCAGCATCAAAACATATCAGAACAACCAGAAGAGGGTGCTACAAATTGCAACATGAAAAGTGATGTTTTTGAGACTGTAACACAAGTAGATCAATATTGGAACATATCATTGGATCCTCCTCTTGATTCTATAGAGCCAAATGTAACGGAAAACTTCACTGATAAAAATGTGTTTCATGATTTAGTTGACGATGGAAATCAAGAGTTGTATAGTGGGTGTTTGAAATATTCAATGCTTTCATTTCTGCTGAAGTTGTACCATATCAAATGTCTATGTGGAATTACAAATAAGGCAATGTCCATGATATTGGAATTTATTCGTGATGCATTTATTGAAGCAAAAATCCCAGAATCTTTTTATGATATGAAAAAAGTTGTTAACAAGCTTGGTATGAATTATATAAAAATACATGCGTGTCCCAATGATTTTATGCTTTATTGGGGAGAGGATTCAAGTAGACAGAATTGCAAGAAATGTTCTTCTTCTAGATGGCAGTCAAAGGGTGATTTTGGAAGTCTGACTGAACATAATTTCATGAAGAAGAAGAAAATGAACACACCTGCAAAGGTTTTGCGTTACTTTCCTTTGAACCCGCGATTGCAAAGATTATTCATGTCATCAAAAACCGCTGAACACATGAAGTGGCATTCTGTAGATAATAACAATGATGGGTTAATGAGACATCCATGAGATTCCCAATCATGGAAGAAATTTGATTGATTACATCCATATTTCTCAGCTGATCCTAGGAATCTTCGATTGGGATTGGCTGCCGATGGATTCAACCCATTTGGGACTTTGAGTACAAGTTATAGAATTAGGCCAGTTGTTTTGATCCCTTATAATCTACCTCCGTGGATGTGTATGCAACAATCATCTTTTATCATTTCAATGATTATTCCTGGAAAAAAAATGCCTGGAAATGATATTGGTGTATACTTGTAGCCTTTGATTGAAGAATTGCAGGAGTTATGGAGTAACGGTGTTGATATATTTGATGTTTGTTCTAAAACAATGTTCAAAATGAATGCTGCTTTACTGTGGACCATTAGTGACTTCCCTGGGCTTGGGAATTTATCTGGTTGGAACACTTATACGGGTTTGGATTGTCCCATTTGTAACTTTGATTTTGAGCCCAAACGGCTACTTCATAGTATAAAATGGTGCTTCTTATTCCATCGAAGATTTCTCGATGCATCTCATAGATTTCGGCTGAACAAATCAAAATTTAATGGTTTCATTGATCGTAGACCACCTCCAAAGTTGTTAACCGGTTCTGAAATATTGACACAGCTTGAAAATGTTGAAATAGAATTTGGGAAGGTTCATCATTTGAATGATAGCGGAAAACGGGTCTGAAGTGCATCGTCAAGTGAATTCAGAACGCAACAATGGAAGAAAAAAAGTATATTATTTAAACTTTCGTATTGGGAATTTAATTTGTTGTGCCACAATATTTATGTGGACACATAGGTTTTGTATCGTGGGATATCTATATACCATGAATGTTTCTATTATTTTATACACCAAGCATAATTTATATAAAATTACCACTACTAAAAGGTTTAGAGTTTTAGGTATTTTCACCAATAAATATGATGGTGGTGAAATTTAGGCATGGTTTCACACACATCCTCTCACTTCATTCAGAATTAGTGACACATGTTGGTGTTGGAGAATTCATAGAAACGATGTCATGTACATGGTGCCTTCCGGTGGGAATT
This sequence comes from Viscum album, assembly GCA_963277665.1. Taxonomy (NCBI): domain Eukaryota; kingdom Viridiplantae; phylum Streptophyta; class Magnoliopsida; order Santalales; family Viscaceae; genus Viscum; species Viscum album. Next base: position 545,870,898 of record OY728121.1, read on the forward strand.
GATCTATTAGACCCAATTTCTATGAGTGATAAGTTATGTGTTTCTATGTGATATATTGTGGGGTAATTGATGGTAGGAGGAGGGGAAAATGATTATGTCCATCACATTCATGATACCTTAAGACTCTTGTTCTAGTTTGGATTCCATTTGACAGAATATGTGTCCGTGGGTGGGAAGAGATGTTAGGTGGTAGTGTATTTGTCTACAAGTATGATTTATTGTGAAGTGATGGACTATGTGTCTATTGGTGGTATGTGATGTGATGTGATGGACTAGGTGACTGCTGTTGGGATGTGGTGTGATGTGATAAACCATTTGTATACGGGAAGGATTTGATGTGATGTGACGTGGTTTGTTTGGATGGGATGAGAGCATTCCTATTTAGATATAAGGCTGTGAGAGTGGAAAAGTAACGTTTAATCTATAGTGGGGTTACATTAATTATTTTTTGAACACAGTTCCATATGATAATATTGGATCAATTATTTGATGAGTAATCCATGGTGTACAAAGGATTATTTAGATGAAATGTATGGGGTTATATGGTTTATTCTATTTGATGGCCAGCACATTAACACACCATTTTCACCTAAAATTGAAGACTTCATTAAGACCTAGATGATTATATCTTTTTTTTCTCGCACTACATATATATTATAGTTTTCAGGATACAAGAATAACTTTGGAGACTAAACTGGACATAACCAATTCAAATAGTATTCATGTTACTTAACTGGATTTCAATTATCATTTGGAACATTGGGATACTTTTATGGAATCAAATATTTTCAATTTTGATCATCTGTAAACTGTAAGTATAAATCCATGTGACCCCCAATCTCTTGTTTCATTTGATGTTATCTTGTGTTTCATTCTAAATCCATAATTTTAGGTATTTTGTATGATTTAGGTATTATTATTGAATTGGATCAACTTTTTCATCAACATTAAATGAAAGGGTGTTTATGAATATTGCGTAGCTGGTGCATAAATTTTTTCCTTATTATATATATGTTGTATGTGTTGTTTGGTTTGTTTTCCAGGGCAGTGGTGGAGTATAAACAGAAATGCATTTTTTTTCCGGGTCAGCATTTCACGGCGGTTTTAACCGCCGCTAATGTTTTACCACTTATACATTTAGCGGCGGTTTAAACCGCCGCCAAATGTATTCATAAGAATGTTTAGCGGAGGTTATAACTGCTGCGAAATCACGTCGGAAATTGCGGCGGTTTTAACCGCCGCTAAGAAGGCGACTTGCACGCCTGAGTTTCGCGGAGATTATAGCCGCCGCTAATTAAATAGCCCTTAAAACCGACGCTAAATTTACCAAAAACCGCCACGAAATGAGGTACTACGACGCTTTTGTTTTACCACCGTGAAATGCATAAAACCGCCGCTAATAGATTGCCGACGCCAAGTTTAGAAGTGGTTTCTGTAAACCGCCGCCAAACCATATAGCGGCGGTTTAAACCGCCTCTATATGGAAAAAAAACCGCCGGTAAGAGGAGGTTTTCTTGTAGTGAGGGGTGAGTATAAAACTCAGTAGGTTTTCCCCAATGACTTCCCTAATCATGCCACTAGGATAGAAGAGTTATCCACATTTATATAAAAAAACAGTCTATGTAAATTTTTTTCTCAAAATTAATTTATAACTAAATATAAACAAGTTTCCAAAACCATTCACAACCAAAGTAATTTCAAGTGTAATTGAAACCAAATTTTCCAGCAAGTTATTTTTCCAGAAAAATAACCAAACAAGCTTTAGAACCATTTCACAATATCCCTTTTTGGCATACCCAACCATTCCACAACCCATGGTACCAACCATGCATGCCACTTTATGACAGTTCCATACTCATGAGAAGTTTCTTGTCGATCTACCAAGTCATCATAAGGTAATTTTTTCCATGTGCCATTACACCTTTGGCACCGGGCACAAGGTCATATTTCAACCAAGCCTCATACATATAGTTACCATGTGCCATTAAACGTTTGGCACCGAGCACAAGGTCCTATTTCAACCAAGCCCCGTACATGCAATATGAACACACACCACATCTTCCCATCAATCATGCCAAAATACCCTTTCAATAAAAACACCTTTTTATTGAAAACCATTTCCATCAAAATCATTTCAATGCCCAACCATTTCAATTCCAAACCATTTCAATAAAACTCTCTTTTTATTGAAAACCAATTCCATCAAAGTCATTTCAATCTCAAACCATTTCAATAAAACACACTTTTTATTGAAAACCCATTTTTCATCAAACCATTTACAATTTCAGAAAATCCATAATTTAAAATCAACATTTTAATTTCAAGAATCTAAATCACTTTGCACAACAATTCACCAAGATTTCACAATTACCTAAAAACCATAAATCATTACTAAAGAAGATTTATTCCACAATTTTTACAATCAAATCCATTAAAATAAACTAATTTGAGTCTAAGATAAACCATTCTAACAAGAGGAGTCAAGAGTGAAGCCTCCAACCTCAAAGGTTTTGATGAAAACCACAACGGTCGAAGAACGCTAAAAAAACCCGGGTTGATTATCCTAAAAACAACCTTAGATCTCTTATCCTAGGAAGATCAAGACCAAATATAATAATATTTTTCATCCACACACTTAGATCTACCCATAATGGGCATAGATCTAAGAAACTGAGAGAAGAGGAGAAGTAGATCTAAGTAGATCTAAGAAACCGATCAAGAACGAAGAAGAACGATCACATACCTCAAGAATCTGGCTTCGATTCACCAAGAGAAGCCATTAGATCACCTCCAGAATAATGGGAAAATCTTATCTGACTTAAGGAGAAGCAAAATACCGAGTTATGGCTACTTAGGAGGAAAACCGACCCATTTAGAGGAAAAAACGCGTGAGATACACCTTTATAGGATCTCGTTTAAGTGGCCGCACAATTTTCTCGCATGGTTTGACAAACTGTGTATCTACTGCCTCAACCACCCTTCTCGCGTGGTTTTTCCACATGGTTAGACAAACCGTGGGCTGCCCATGCGGAAGCTACTGCCTCCAAGACCAACTACGCACGGTTTGACCGCACGGTTTAGACAAACCGTCCACCGCCCGTGCGACTTCTCCTTTTGCCTCAAAACATCATTCCAAGTTCTCCTGAATCTCCCATTCATCACCCTTAACTTTATAACCATTAAAATCATCAAAAAAGGGTTACATACCAGAAACCAGGGGTACTACAAAGATACTCTATTTCCTGATGGATCATCTCCTTACAACTTTATCCGACCCAAATGGGTATAAAAAATCTTCTTTGATGTATGCATATCCTTTTTTGTATAGACAATAATAGAGAGCAGGGAGGCCATGTTGGGCTGTTCTCCATTCTCATGCAGAGGAAAATAGGTATCCGTACATTAAAGCAGATTTTTTATAGTGAATTCAGTGGAAGAAATTTACAAAGAGATGAGTCGTCGGCCAAAAGAGCTATCGTCAATCTGCTGTAAATTATGCTAATTTATTACTATTTTTTAATCCACTAGAAATTATGCTGATTTATGCTAATTATTCTAATTAGTATAATTATTCTAATTAGTCTAATTTTTCTAATTAGTCTAATTATTGTAAGTATTCTATTTATTTATATTTATTTCTAATTATTCCTAATTATTCCTAATTATTAATAATTATTTCTAATTATTCATAATTATCCCTATTTATTCCAATTTATTCGTATTTATTTCTATTTATTACTATTTCTTACCATTTATTACGATCTATTACAATTTATTACCAATCATTATAATCATTATAATCATTCTATTTATTGCTAATTATTCCTAATTATTCCTAATATTTCCTATTTATTCCTAATTATTACTAATTATTACTAATTATTACTATTTATTACTAATTATTACTAATTATTATTAATCATTACTATTTATTACTATTTATTACTTATTATTACTAATTATTACTAATTACTACTAATTATTACTAATTATTACTAATTATTACTAATTATTACTATTTATTACAATTCATTACTATTTATTACTATTTATTACTAATTATTACTAATTATTACTAGTTATTACTAATTATTACTAATTATTACTAATTATTACTAATTATTACTAATTATTACTAATTATTACTATTTATTACTATTTATTACAAATTATAACTAATTTTTACTAATTATTACTAATTAGTACTAATTTTTCTATTTATTACTAATTAAAACTAAATAATCATATTTATTACTAATTATTACTAATTACTAATAATTGTTATTAATTATTACTAATTATTATGAATTATTACTAATTATTACGAATGATTACTAATTATTACTAATTAGTACTAATTTTTCTATTTATTACTAATTAAAACTAAATAATCATATTTATTACTAATTATTACTATTTACTAATAATTGTTATTAATTATTGCTAATTATTACTAGTTATTGCTTATTATTACTATTTATTACTAATTATTACTATTTATAACTATTTATTACTATTTATTACTATTTATTACTAATTATTACTAATTATTATTAATTGTTACTAATTAGTACTAATTATTACAAATTAATACCAATTAATTATAATTAATCATATATATTTTTAATTAATACTAATTAATCAAATTTATTACTAATTATTACTAATTATTATTTATTACTAATTATTATTATTTATTACTAATTATTATTAATTATTACTAATTATTACTAATTATTCATATTTATTACTAAGTAATACTAATTAATCATATTTATTACTAATTATTACTATTTATTACAATTTATTACTAATTATTACTAATTATTCCTAATTATTCCTAATTAATTATTTTTATTACTAATTATTACCATTTATTATAAATTATTTCAAATTATTACTAATTATTCATATTTATTGCTAATTATTCAGATTTATTACTAATTATGACTAATTATTCATATTTATTACTAATTATTACTAATTATTCATATTTATTACTAATTATTACTAATTATTCATATTTATTACTAATTATTACTAATTATTACAAATTACTACAAATTATTACTAATTAGTACTAATTAGTACTTATTATTACTAATTATTACTAATTATTCATTTCTATTCCTAATTATTTATATTTATTCCTAATTATTTATATTTGTTCCTAATTATTCCTAATTATTCCTAATTATTACTAATTATTCCTAATTATTTCTAATTATTCCTAATTATTACTAATTATTCCTAATTATTTCTAATTATTACTAATTGTTCAAAATTATTACTAATTATTCATATTTATTATTAATTATTCATATTTATTACAAATTACTCATATTTATAACTAAATATTCATATTTATAACTAATTATTCATATTTATTACTAATTATTATAAATTGTTACTAATTATTACTAATTATTACTAACTATGACTAATTATTACTAATTATAACTAATTATTACAATTTATTACTAATTATTACCAATTTTTATAATTTACTACTAATTACCGCTAATTATTACTTATTCCTGCTAATTATTACCAATTATCACTGATTATTTCTAATTATTGCTATTTATAAATATTTATTTCAATTTAATACTTGTTAACACCAATTTTTACTGATTATCGCTAATTATTACTAATTATGTCTAATTATTAATAATTTTTCTAATTAATACTAATGACTGCTAATTAATAATAATTAATATAATAACTATTAATTAATACTAATTAAATAATAAAACGATCTAATTCTAATTTAATTTAATTGCAGCTAATTAACAATAATTATAACTAATAAAAAATAAAATGAATTAACTAAAAAATAAAAGAAAAAGACAAATACCTTAAAACTGAATCTTTTGTAGTATGTAAGACTTGAATATTGATCCAATGTAGAATCTTAAACTTTGAAAAATTTTGAGTGGGAAAATATAAGTAGAGAGGGAGAGAGGGGTATAGAAAGAAGTGGAATGAGAAAAAATCCGATGAGAGTATATATAGGTTAGATTATTGTGATGGGAAACCTGTCGCAAATACCCACCTACCGACATAGTATTTGCGACGAGAGTAAACTCCCATCGCAAATACTAAAAAACATCGGTGAGTATTTGCGATGAGTATAAAAACCCGTTGCAAATACCCTTCCTGTGGTTTGGCAGGCAAACCGCACCAAACCTTTTGCGATGAGAACCCAATTCCCGTCACAAATAACTACTTATTTACATCGGTCAGTGGGTCCCATTACAAATATCTTTTTTTCTCGTAGTGAGTGAATAGTAAAAAATACTAGTTTTTATTGAAAACTGCCTTTTCGTTTAAAGAATTTATAAGGAATTTTTTAGTTTTAAGATGGGTTTAAAATTAAACTTAATTCAATTGTATATTAGGTAATCCAATTTAGGTCGTTGGAATCATTTTTATATTGAATTTTGATATAAAAACTTTTTAAACTTTTGAAAAATTTCTCTTTGAAAACCCACTTTCTCATCACGTCTACGAAATTAATTTTAAATTATTTTTTTCCCACTTGTGTGAATGGAATTTAGAAAAACAGATTCCATATTTGGAATTGGAATAATTTATATTATCTAATAAGGCTAACTGAATTTTTAACCATATTGAATAGTAAAAACGGAAAAAATTATTTACAGTGGTTAAGGTAAAAATGGGTTTATTGGGGGGGGGGGGGGGTAAACTAAAAAGATAAGTGTTAAAAATGGCCAAAAATTTTCTAATACCCATCATCTGTCCATAATTCAACGCTATCTCTTCTATTATTGAGAATGGTCTATTTTTCATCCTTGTGGCATGAGAAAAATGTGGGTGCACCATTTTATTTTCAAAAATTACAAGTGTGTCACTCACCTCACTTATAAAAGGCCACCCCTCTCCTATCCACTTCACACTTAAAAAATCATTTGGATATGGAAATAGCTACCAAAATCTCTTCCTTACTTCCCTCCTCCCATCCTAGAATCCTTAGTTTGTTCATAAATCCAACCTAAGAAGCCTTTTGGTGAAAACCAGAAGAAGTGGTTCGAAGAAGAGGCAATTTCCTTCAATAAGTGTTCTTATTTTATTTCTTCCTCCACATCCTTAATTTATTTTTAAACCATGATTATATAACAACCTCAGTATATTACATATAATAAAATATTGTTATGTTATGGGAATTACATACAATCATCTCCACCTCCATCAAATGTGATATGAAATCATAATTCACGTGTATGGAGGACTACCACCTCACAAACCGATGTTATTCATTTTCCATCATCTCCTATCAAGGCTGGATATAATTATGGATTAAATATTTATATTTTATATTTATGATGTTATTATACTTCTCAAATTATTATATCATATATAAATTTATACTTTCCATTATGCGGAAATACGATAACGTCGCTCGTGTGTACGATGGATTACCACCCCACGAAACGATGTTATTCATTCATGATTTACATGAAAGGTAATATGGATTTTTTTAATGAAAATATGTGATATATAGATCGTAAAAAATATTTTTAATGGTAATATATTATTTACCTTTATTTCTTTAAATTCGTCGAGAAAATGGAAACCGTGTTCCTGCATACGTACGACCTACTGTCTCTATGAAAAGTGTATTTTATTTTCTATCTGTAAATCTTATGGATTACTCTAAAAAAATATTTAATGAATATATATTATATTTATATAATTCTTAAAATTATAGGGATGATGGAACCATGATCAATATAAGAGGAAAAAAATAAAAAATCAAAACATGCATGAAAACCAAAGTAGTTATTTTCCAAAACATAACTTTAACATGGAATTGTTAATAAATGGGTTGTAAAAGGTCATAAGAAAACCATATATGGTATGATATATATAGTCATGGTTATTTAATATATTTATAATTAACTGATATTTATTATATAGATGTTTTAAATGTGTACGATGGAAGTTAATACTTAAGGTAAGAGATTTTTGTCTCAATTTTCTTTCTTTGAGACATATGTTATGCTATGCACTTATCTTCTCTTATGAGGTGTATTTACAGAAACTTTGACATATTATATCATGGATATAATTTTTTTAATGATATTTAAAGTTTAATTTTATGTTATTATTTAATGGTAATTATGATTCAGTGTTACTAAAGTAGTAAGTGCTTTATGATACAATCTCATCATTTATCGGGATTGTTTATGATTTTATTTCCGATGTTGAAATATTCTGATCCATATCTTAGTAAACTCATGACTATTATTATCCTCCGATTATTTCATGATAATACATGTTTTCCATTCATTTTCATCTCTTTATACACTCAATATTTTAAAATAATATTTTTAAATAAAACTAACTTTATTTATCTCTTTGGCCCAAAACCCTTTCTGTTCTATGAATTTGTTTTCTAAAAACGTTTTAAAAATGTTATAATGTTCCTATATTATTATTTAAATTCATTCTTACCTTTTTTTTGAATTTTGAAAATGTTTTAAAAGGGATCTTTATGTTTTTTTTTCAAACAGAGTCTGATTAGATTTTACCAAAAAAGTGAAAGGAATCTTTGTTATATTGTGTATAGTATGAAAAAAATTTCCTCATGTAATGGGCATTATTTTATTTTAATCTTCCTTTATAAAATTTCAAGGTTATTTTCAATGAAAATAATTTCTAAATTTTTTTATGAATTTTTAATTTAATTTTCCTTCAAAGAAATGATATTTTCCTTAAGAAACATTCATAGTATTTTTTATTATTTCAAAATCATTTACCATATAAGATGACATCCTTTGATTTTAATTATGATTTACTGGGGATATGAAGAAAGGATACTATTTTTATTCTTTCTCTATATGTTTTATTTTTATGATGACAAGATTTTTATGAAACCCATTTCTCTTCCAATGTTATTCTATCATGACTCACATTCTTTGATTCTTTTATGATTTATGTTCTATGAACATACAAGATTTATTCCATGACTCATGTTTATAATTTATGATATGAAGGGTATTATTTTTATATGTTATCCTCATGTTATCATACCCATATGATCATGTTATATTGATATCTCCATTGTTTACCCTTACTTAACATCTGATATCACCCTTTATATGTTTCCTTTCCCCAGGATATGAAGAAAGATATTATGTATGATATGTCTACTAGGGGTGATAGTTATGAAGAGCATAGTGAGAGATGACATAACTCTCTTATGGACCAATTTTTTATGTTTCCATGTTTCCAAAGGAACTATACTTTTACAATCCTTAGGTGTGTGTTTGTGTAATGTAATGAATATTCATCTAAAAAGATATAATGTCTATGTGTGAAAAGATTGGGCCGCTATAGTTGGTATCATAGGATAGGTTTAGTTAACCTTTGGAAACTAAGATGATAAATCTTTAGCGAGATCCATAAGGACATGTCTAAAGATAAGTGTAAGGATGAGTCAATGTATAATAAAATTCCATAGTATTTTGGTAAAGGATAGAGTGAGTGGTTTGAAATAAATTAAATCCCTATCTGGATGTTACAGGTGGATGTGGATCTATCACATAGGTACCTAGGGGATATAACTATGAAAAGTGAGTATTGAGATGGACTCTATCATCACCTGATACATGAAAATGGGCCTTGTTACACACGTAGTTTGACCCTCCCAGGGGATATGATTTGGAAATTCACAAACTCTTTATGAACCATCATGAAGGATTTAAATAGATGATGATTATGAATGACCTAGGATAAACCTAAGGTTTCATAGATTAAAAATAAGGTGTCATGATTTAGACATACAATATGTGATTTTTCATGATTATGTGGTTTCCCACTATGATTATTGTTCCTTATAATATGTTTTTTAGTTTTAGTTAATGGTTGGAACCCAAAGGAACCGTGTTAATATTGAATATGATAGACAATGTAATGATTTTAATCATGAGAATACAAATGTTTTGGGAGCTGGAATAAAAAATCTTGTTGTTATGCTCATGAAACATTCCCAAGTCATGAATATAGAAACTCTCACTTTTCATACATTAAAATTACATAATTTTTTTGGAATACTTAAAACATTATACAAATAGGCGCCTAAAACTGTACTAGTCTAGTTCTTTTGGAAACATGGAAACATAAACACTAGTACATAAATGAGTTACATTATATCCCACTAGGTTCTTCTTAACTAAAACCCTTCTTAGACACATAAAACATAATATAATTCTTTATAACCTGGGGAGGAAACATAAAAAGGGGTGAGATCATATGCTCTGTAATGGTAAATAAGGGAGATATATAAGCATAATAATGAGAATAAGGGTATGAGAAAATGATCATGAAAATAAAAGATAATACCCTACATATCAAAGATTATATACATAAATCATGGAATAAATCTTGGAAGTTTATAAGACATAAATCATAAGAAAATAAATAACATAATCCATAAATTCATAATATAGGAATAAATCCTGGAATTGTGGCAGACACATAAGCCTATAATATGATTTCCATAGTAGCCAAGGTAGCGCTGCCAATACCATATTGGTATTATGTGTTCACTTCCCATACCATCTTGGTAGTCATGGTTTACTCCCATGGCCATCACAGTAGCACGAGTTCACTCCTAATACCATATTGGTAGTCATGGTTCACTCCTATGGCCATATTAGTAGTTAAGGTTCATTCTTAAGACCATCTTAGTTTATCTCATGAGATATAAATCTTTAACCAATATATTCGAGGGAGATATAGGCCCCACCCGTCTCATAGTTAAATAAAAAAACATGTGACATAAGATCATTAAAAATCATATCATAACCCATGAAATGAAATAGGTATCATAAACATGTAATCATATCATAACCTATGGAAAAGATACAGGTTTCATAATCATTTCATCAAAAGAATAACTAGAGAAAAGAAGCTGATTTCAAAGGAATATAACTCGTGAAAGTGAAATGGGTTTCAAAAACATCATGCCATTAAAACATAATACTTTCAGGGAAATAATATGAATAGAAACATTGAATAATTTCCCTAGAAAGGCATGAGTAATACCAATGTATTTGATTATAGATGGGAAATAATTTTAAAAGATATTTTAAAATAATTTCTGGAGGAAAATATCCTTTATGTATTGAAAATAATTTTTTAAGACATAAAACATTTTTGAAACCCTTTTTCTTTGAAAATAGATTTTAAAACTTATAAAGGAAGATTTCATTTTTTTTAAAATACTTCTTCCTTGAAAATTATCTTCAATGATCACTTGAGAACATTTTAGAAAACATGGTTTTTGAAATAAAACATATTTCTGACTGAAGAGAGAAATATAGTCAGATTTTTCTTAAATTTTTTTTTTAATTATATTAAGTAAAAAAGAGTGAGGAAATGGAAATAATACGTGGATATATTTTTAATAAACATATTATAATGAAAATAATAACTTTTATTGAGATATGGATCATAATATTCCATCAATGAAGCATAATCATTAACAATATCAAAAAGAGATGAGATTGTTTCAATAAATTATTACTACTTAGTAACTTGGGATAATACTATCAATGTGAGAAAATGAAATTAAATGCAGCTTAAAATATCCTGAAAATAATGATATCAATTATATAACCCTTAAAATGGATGTATATACACCTCAAAAAATAATGTTGGTGCATAACAAAACGTGTGTCTCAATGAAGAAAAATTTGAGACAAAACTATCTTACCGATTTGGTAAAGTTTGAAACTTAATCCACATGAATGAAAGATAATAAAATGGATATTAATATAACCATAAATTTAATTATATGATACATATAATACATTCATGTTCAGTACATACACTGTATAAATGAAGTGAGTGGTGAATAAGGCATGTATCACATAGAAATAAAAGTGAGATGAAATTTCATTACCTTGTGTCTTGAATCTCTTCGAACTCGTACAAAATTCCTGTATAATAAATTTAAGTTTATTATACATATTTTACAGAATTATTTTCAAATATATAATACCATATACATTTTTATTATGACCTTATATTACCCGCTTTTTAACAATTCTATGTTAATGTTTCACTTTGGGTAATATCCTCTTTATTCTTCGCATGTGTCTTAATTTGTTATATATTCGCCCTTATACTTATATCATGATTTAAAAAATTTATACCATGATATAAATATCATTTATATTCAGTATATTTTTATTATAATAATTTATATAATATATAAGTATAAAATGGAATACACTGTTCATGGAGACGGTAAGCCAGACGTACGCATGAATGTTTTTTCTATTTTTATTATCGTATTGAAAGAAAGAAATAAAATGAAATATATGTATATATTTATATAATACCATTAAATTAGAATTAGAATTATATATATATCATATAAGTTCACTAAAAACATCCTTAATACATTCCATGTAGTGTGTGAATGAATCACATCACTTCGAGAGGGTTGCAGTCCACACTTCCTCAAACGAAATTATCATATTTACAAAAAATAGAAATTATAAATATATATATATATTGTAAAATAATTAATTAATATTAAAGAAATTATAAATATAATACATATTATATATAAATAGTGTTTACATCATAATTCCCACCATAAGAGGTGGTAAAGGAATAATGAACAATCATCATTTTTTGAGGTGGTAATTCACCATACACATAAACATTATTTTTGTTACCCATTAGATGGAAGTGGGTGAAAGTGTAGATTTAAAATATTTCATAAAAAAATATCATTATATTTAGGATACTGGTTTTTTTAATAATAATTTAGTAAGGATATTTGAGGTGGTGGAGAAATAAAATAAAAGAAAGGAGCTTGAGGGATGTTGTAACCTCTTAATCAGGTAACTCCTTTTAGTTTGCACCAAAGGGATACCTTGGAAGGATTTATGCCAAAATGGATGCTTAAAGGAATAAGGGATGGCTTTTTAGGAGTGTATTGGGACGATATTGGATGAACCTAAGTGTTTTGCAAGGTGTGAGTAAGTGGGAGAGGTGGTGGCCTTTTATAGGGGAGGGAAAGGACTCACTTGGTATTTTTGAAAACAAGGTAGGTGTACCCACGATTTTACCTAAAAAAGTCATAAAATACCAAAATAACTCAATAATGGAAGGTTAATGGACAAAAAATGTCAATAAAATGGGTTTTTTACATGTTTATAGGTCATTTGGGCCCTTAAGTTGAAGGTTTATTCCCTTGTTATGCCTAATTTTACCTCAATCATTGTTATTAATTTTAATTACTTTCACTAATATTTTTGGTCAAAAACTAAATTGAAAATATTATAAATTATAAATTATTCTGATTCCAAATAAGGAATCCATTTTTCTAAATTTCAATCACATAATTGGAAGAAATTAATTTAAATTTAATCCCGTTGACGGGACAACACCATTGGTTTTTAAAGTCAGAATGATCAAAAGTTTGCTAAGTTTTTATATCCAATTTTGATGTGAAATTGATTCCAATTACCTAAATTGGAATAATTAATAAATATATTATATAATTAAACTTTTAAATCAATTTAAAACATAATTTAAGCTCTTAAATAAATTATATGAAAAATAGTTTTGAATTAAAATTCAGTATTTTTCACTATTCCTCAAAAAATGAAGTTTCTCAGAAAAATCACAAAAATTCACCCTAAGAAAAATTTGAAATTTTAAATTCAAAAATAAATTTTATTTTATCAACATAAATTTCTATAAGTGTATGAAATTAATATTATTATTTTCTATATAAGGACATTAAAAGTAGTATGTTTGGAGAAAATAGTATTTTTAAACATATAAGGACTTTACAAAAAATTATATCATTCATTATAAACATGTTTTATTTATATAAAAACAGTATAAAAATTATTTTAAAATTAGTTATTACTATTCATGTTACTAAGTCTAACATATATTTTAAAAGTATATTGTTTAAATAATTATAATAATAAAAGGATGTTTCGTCGAAACTCAATGTTGCATGAAACATATGATGAGTCGGTTCCATGTGAAAGGAATGTTTGACTTGGTAAAATTCAAGACAACAATGAAAATTAATTCATTCGAAAAAAGGTCCATAAAAACTTGGGGTGTTACATTCTTACAACCTTAAAAATGAATTTCTCCCTTGAAATTTGTCATTCATGTAAAAAAATGAGGATAATTTTGCTACATCAAACCCTAAAGTTCCCACATATCTTCCTTTAACTGGTGATTTCTCCACAAAACTTTGACTAGGTAAATGGTCTTGTTTCGTAGAACTTTCTTTGTATGACCTAGAATTTCAATAGGTTATTCCTCATAAGAAAGAATTTTCTCCAGTGGTATGACCTCTAATTTCTATACATATGAAGGGTCAAGTATGAACTTAATCAGGAGAGATACCTAGAATACATCATGGGCTTGAGAGATATTTAGAGGAAGTTCCAAATGATAGGATACCATCCCGATATGATCAAGAATTTCAAAAGGAACCATATAACTAGGGATTATTTTCTCTTTCTTTCTGAATATCATAACTTTATTATAGGGAGATATTTTTAGAAACACCTTCTCACCAACATCAAATTCTAAATCATGCCGTCAATTATCAACATAACTTTTCTGCTGACTTTGAGATACCTTGATATGCTACTGAATGATTCTAACCTTCTCGACCATTTCTTCAGTTATTTGAAGTCCCAATATATTTCTTACTCCAGCTTCATTTCAACATGTTGAAACTCTACATTTATTCCCATAGAGGGATTCATATTCTACCATCTGAATGATTTATTGAAATTTATTGTTGTAATAAAACTCAACTAGAGGAAGGTGTTGATCCCGTCCACCTTGGAAATCCAGAAAAAAAGATCTCAACATATCCTCTAGGTTTTGAATTGTTATTTCGGACTGAACATCTATCTGAGGATGATAACCAATAATGAAAATCAATTCTATATCAAGTGATTACTGAAGGATTTTCTATAACTTTGAGTTGAACCTTATATACTGATTTGATACAATGAAATGTGGTACTCTACGAAACCTTAGAACTTTCTTTTTGTATATCCTAGAAAGTTGATCCAGAGAGAAGCCTTCTATGATAGTGATGAAGTGTGCTGTATTTATTGGGATATCGACTACCACCCATACAACATTAAACCCTTTAAAGATTTTGGGTAGTTAAATGAAAAAATCCATAGTGATTTTCTCATATTTCTATTCTTGTATGGGTAATGGATGAAACATCCCTTTAGACTTTACTCTTTCAGAATTAGCTTGCAGTTATACCAAGAATTGAGATACAAACTCTGCGATATCTCTCTTCATACCATCCCAAAAAAATTATTCTATCAAATCCCTATACATATTTTTTAATTCTAGGATGAATAGAGAATGAAGAACTATGAGATTAATCTAATATATACTTCTTTAAATATAGTATGGAAGGAACACATACACTGTTCCAAAACTGTATAATTTCATATTGATCAAGATTAAACTTAGAAACATTTCTAACTTTCTTTTTCAGATCTACATCTTCCTTTTATGCATCCTTAATATTCACTTAGAGAGAGGGTTGAACTTTCATTTGAGAATTATAATATTTCCCCCTTCCTTTAGTATTTATAGTTCCATCCTTTGAAAAAATAGTAATATTGGATCTTTTGTGATACTCATCATGGATAACCTAGCATGATACTTCTGACTAAAGCATCAACCACCTTGTTCACTTTCCTAGGCTGGTAATGTATTGAGTAGTCTCAATCCTTTATCAACTCTAACCATCTTCTTTGGTCATGTAAAACACCTTATATGTGAATATATATTTCATACTTTTATGATCGATATATATATATATATATAACACTTTTCTCTATAAAGATAATGCCTACATATCTTTAATGAAAAAATTACCACTTCCAACTCCAAATCATGAGTTGGGTAATTTTTCTCATGAATATTTAACCACCACAAGGCATAAGTGATATTCATATTATTATGCATAAGAAAAAATACCAATACCATCATGGATGAATCACTATAGATTACGAAACCTTCTCCACTAGAAGGTAATGTAATAATAGGTGTGCTGACTAAACTTCTCTTCAGTTCCTTGAAATTTTCCTCACATTCATCTGTCTAAAGGAACTTGACACCCTTATGAGTTAACTTGGTAAGAGGATTAGATAACCATGATAAATCCTCCACAAACCTTAAATAATATCCAACTAATATAAGAAAACTATAGATCTACATCACTATGGTTAGTCTAGGAAACATTTAATAGTCTTTTTCTTTGATGGATCTACTTCTATACTATCTCTTGAGATTATGCGACCCAAAAATGAAACCTTTTGCAGCTAAAACAAACACATTTTAACATTTTCATATAGATTATTCTTCCTTAGTGTATTTAATAAAATTATAAAGTGATCTTCTTGATCTTCATTGATCTTTGAATAGATAATAATATCATCTATAAACACTATCAAAAAATGGATAAGGTAATCTATAATGACTCTATTCATAAAATCCATGAATATAGTATGGGTATTAGTAATACTGAAAGGCATCACTATATATTAATAGTTTCTATACCATGTACGAAATTTCATCTTGGGTATATCCTCCTTCTTGACCATCAATTTATGATATCCAGAACAAAGGTAAATCTTGGAAAAGTATTTAGCTCCACGTAGTTGATCAAACAAGTCATCAATACAGGGAATCAAATACTTATTATTGATTTAAATCTTGTTTAATTCCTAATAATCAATATAGAGAATTATTTACCCATATTTTTTTTTCAAAAAGAGAATAGGTGCACCCCATGGTGAGACACTTGGCCGAATAAATCTCTCATGTTTTTATTGGAGTTTCTTATTCAATTACTATAACTCAATCAGGTCTATTCTATAAGGATTCTTTAAAATTGGTGTGGAATCATATATGAGTTCTATTGAGAACTCAACTTCACATTTTGGTGTAAGGATTGTTAAATATTCCATACAGACATCCAAAAATTCCTTAAACAATAGGAATATCATCAATGTCGATTTTCTCCTCAACAATTTGAGACAAAAACACCTTCTAAATGGGAATTAAGACTCATACACTGGATGTAATATCTACTGGAAGTTTATACATATCATGACATTTATAGATGATCATAGGAGGGTTTGAAATATAAAACATAACTTCCTTGCCTTGAAATTTAATGTGGGATTTATGAAGATAAATAAAATCCATGCCTAAGATGACATCAAATTCAACCAAAGGAAGATTGAAAATATTTGTAAAAAGCACATTCCCACAAACTTCAATCAGAGAGGAACCATAGACTTGGGATGAAATCATCATACCATTAGGGGTTTACATTGCTAATTAGACATCTAATATTTTTTTGGAATCTTAATACACTTAAAAAATTATTTAGATATAAAAGAGTGGGTAGATACATAATGAAATACGACATTATTAGTTCTAGAGTGGATGGTAAGTGTACTTTTCATCATGTAGTTATCTCACCCCCATCATAAATAGAGATTTCATGATATTTCCCCTTGTACCTCAGTAGAATAGTTTGTTGAAATTGATTATAATGACCATCCCTTAGGTTTTGGAACTGGTTAGCATAATCCCCAGTCTCCCTACACTTGTAGCACTAAATTGTGGGAGGTGCATTATGTGAAGTTTTTCCTCTAATCGTATCAATTATTAACTTCTTTCCTTCACTTTGGAAATAATTTTCTTGATGTCCTTACCATCCACAATTAAAAAATTCATCAAACCCATCAATTAAATTTCATCTATGCTTCTTCCCACACTTATATCATAAATGAAATCTCATCTTCTTCTATTCATGGTTTTTAGATTTCCCTTTAAAATTTATCTTTCTTTTCTTGTCAAAACCATGATATTGATATATGACTCTAGCCTCCATTACAACCTTGATTTCAAAACTCAAAATATCTTAGTAGCTACTAAATTATATTATGAACAACACCCTTTTGAGACTAGGTTTTAAGGAACTGAAGAACCTATCAACTTTACTTTCATGTTGGATGATAATTCCTAAATCATACCTCACAAATCTTGTGAAATTAGCCTTGTAGGTACCAATAGATTCATCGTCCCTTTTCTTAAATTCAAGTAACTCTTTCTCCATCTTGTTAGGAAGAAT
Source organism: Viscum album (assembly GCA_963277665.1). Classification (NCBI taxonomy): domain Eukaryota; kingdom Viridiplantae; phylum Streptophyta; class Magnoliopsida; order Santalales; family Viscaceae; genus Viscum; species Viscum album. The sequence continues at coordinate 545,889,100 of OY728121.1, forward strand.
TTGAGGAAACTACTTATGGAAAATTAATTTCTTGAACTCTTCCCAATACATAGATAAAATATCATCTTGCTGCCTCATATTCTTGATTATAGTCCACCACTAGTTAGCTTCACCTTCTAACCAATAAAAATATAGAATGGATTTCTCATTCTTCAGACACTATAAAATGAAGAATATATTTTTAGTAGAACTGATCCATTATTCAACAATAATTGGATTGTAATACCCTCTAAAAGAAGGCATAAATTTCCTCATGAAGGACTCAACATAATGTTGTTCTCTCCTTTTCTCATTTTAAAGTCCACCATGATTAATAAATTGAGAAATATGTGTGATCATATCAAAGTGGTTTTTCATTCCATCTCCCATAGAATTCAGTTTCTTAGAAGGAAAATCATTTCATTGTCCATCACAATCACCATTAACGTGGTTCCTTCAGGTTCCATCCATTTACTAAAACCAAAATCATAATGTAAGAAACAATTATCATAATGAGGAACCACATAATTATAAAAAGTCACTTGTAGGATGACTAACTTATGAAAAATTGTTTAATTTATGTAACCTTAGGTATATCCTAGATTATTATTAGACATATTCTGTTTAAATCCTTCATTATGGTTCATGAAGAGTTTTTGAATTCCCTAATTTCATCCCATTGGAGTGTCAAACCATGTGTGAAGTAAGGCCTGTTGTCATTTACCAAATTACCCAGAGTCAGGCCGAAAAAATATTATTGGATTTGTTACCCCTAGGTACATATATGCTAGATACACATCCACTTATAGTATACACAGAGAGATGTATTTCTAGGAAACCACTCACACTATCCTTTACCCAAATTCCAGGAAATTATCCTATACTTTTCCTTATCATTTGAATTATCCTTAGACATGTCCTTCGATTTCTCACAAAGGTTTTATCATCCTAGTTTACAAAGGTTTACTAAACCTTTGATCTGATTCCAAATATAGAGAACCTTGATTTTCATACATTAACATTACATAACTTTTGAAAAATACATAAAACATTATACAAACATACGTACAAATACTGTACTAGTATAGTGCCTTTGGAAACATGGAAACATAAACACTCGTACATAAATGAGCTACATTATCTTCCAATTGTTTGTTCTTGACTAGAACCCTTCTTAGACACATTAAACATAACACACATCTTCATAACTTGGGTAATGAAACATAAAAAGGGGTGAGCTCAGATGCCCAGTAAGGGTAAACAAGGGAGATATGTAAGCATAATCATGATAACAAGGGTATGAGAACATGATCATGAAAATAGAAGATTATACCCTTCACATAAAAGATCATACACATGAATCATGGCATAAAACTTGGCAGTTCATAAGACATGAATCATAATGAAATAAATAATATAAGCTATGAAATCATAACATATAAATAAAACAAGGATTTTTTGAAGACACATAAGCTTATAATATGATTTACATAGTATCCAAGGAATCACTTACATGACTATATTTGTAGTATGGGTTCACTCCCCATACCATGTTGGTAGTCATGGTTCACTCCCATGGACATCTTAGTAGCATGAGTTCACTCCTCATACCATATTGGTAGTCACAGTTCACTCCCACAGATAGCTTAGTAGTCAAGGTTAATTCCCAAGACCATTTTATTCTATCTCATGAGATATAAATCTTTACCTAATGTATTTGAGGGAGATATAGGTCATACCTGTCTCATAGTGAAATCATACAAACATGTTCCACAAGATCATTAAAAATAATATCATAACCCATGAAATGAAATTGGTATCATAAACATGTAATTATATCATAACCAATGGAAAGATATAAAGGTTTCATTACCATTTCATCTAATTCATAACCTATGAAAAGAAGCGGGTTGCAAAGGCATATAACCCATGAAAGAGAAACAGGTTTTGAAAATATCATTCCATTAAAACATATTCCATTAAAAGAAAGAATATTAATGAAAAAATTGAATAATTTCCCCATAAAGTAATGATTAAAAACAATGGATTTCATCTTAAATGGGAAATAATTTCGAAAAATATTTTACCAACATTTCTTGAGGAAAATATCACTTATACATTGAAAAGCAATTTTTAAAACATAAAACATTTTTGAAAAACTTTTTATTTGAGAATAGCTTTGAAAACTTATTAAGGAAGATTTGAAAACCATAAAACATTTTAAAATATTTTTTTCCTTGAAAACTATGTTAAATTATTATTTAAAAAAATTATATTTTTTTAAAACATGGTTTTTGAAATAAAACAGATTTCTGACCGAAGAGAGAAATACTGTCATTTTTTTATTAAAAATATTCTATTAATTATATTAAGTACCAAAGAGTGTAAAAATGGTAATAATACATGAATATATCTTTAATAAACACAAGATAAGGAAACTCATGAGATTTCTCAAGATATGGGTAATAATATTTCATCAATGAAACATAACCATTAACAATATCAAAAAACGATAAGATTGTTTCAATAAACTCTTACTACTTGGTAACTTGGGATCATACTATCCATGCGTGAAAAGGAAATTAAATGAAGTTTAAAATATAATTAAAATAATGATATTCACGATATAACCTATCAAATGGAAGTATACACACCTCAAAAAATCTAATTTAGGTGCATAACAAAACATTTGTCTAAAAGAATGAAAATTGAGACAAAACTATCTTACCGATTTGGTAACTTTTTAAACTTAAACCACATGAAATAATGATCATAAAATGGATATGTAAATATAAATAAATTTAATTATAATAGAAATATAATATATTAATGTTAAGTACATACACTACACAAAATAAGTGAGTGGTGAATAAGGCATGTATCTCAAGGAAATAAAAGTAAGATGAAATTACCTTACCTTGTGTCTTGACTCTCTTTGCAGTCGTACAAGATTTCAGTATAATAAATTAAATTAAATTATAAATATTTAATATAATAAAATTATTATATAAAATACCATATTTTTTTTATTATGAACTTATATTACCCTCTTGTTAATAATTTTATGTTAAGGTTTCACTTCAGGTAATATTCGCTTTGTTCTTTGCATGTGTCTTAATTTGTTATATATTTGGTCCTTATACTAAGATAATGATTTCCATAATTTAAAACATGGTATAAATACCATTTACATTCAGTATATTTTTAATATAATAATCTATATAATATATAAGTATGAAATAGAATACACCATTCATAGAGACGGTAGGTCGTACGTACACATGAATGTTGTTTCTGTTTTTATTATCGTATTGAAGGAAAGAAATAAAATGAAATATATGTATATATGTATATAATATAATTAAAGTTTTATTATAATGTTATATATATAATATAGTTTCAATAAACCCATCATTAATACATTCCATGTAGTGTGTGAATGAATCACATCGCTTTGAGGGGGCGGTAGTCCACACATCCTGAAATGAAATTCATGTATTTACACAACATGGAAGGTACAAAAAAATATTTTTAAAAAAATTTAAGAAGATTAAATAAATTATAAATATAATATATATTATATATAAACATATTTCTTATCATATTTACCATCATGAGAGGCGGTAAAGGAATAATGAACAATCATCATTTTGTGAAGTGGTAGTTCTCGGTACACATAAACAGTATGTTCCTCACACATTAGATGAAAGTGTGTGTAATTTTTGGTCAAAACCTATGAATTAAAACATTTAATTACATTTAGTATATATATTTTGTTTTATAATTGTTAAATAAGGATATTTGAGGTGGTGTATAAAGAAATTAAAAGGAAGGATTTTGAGGGAGGGTGTTACCTCTTGATAAGGTAACTCCTTTTGGTTTCCACCAAAGGGATTCATTAGAAGGATTTATGCACAATGGGGTGATTGAATGAGTAAGGGAGGTATTTTTGAGGATTTTATTGGGTAGATATTTTCTTAACCTAAGTATTTTTAGAGGTTTGAGAAAGTGATATAGGTGGTGGACTTTTATAGGGGAGGGAAAAGACTCATTTGGTATTTCTGAAAACAAGTTAGGTGTACCCACGTTTTTACCTTAAAAATGTCATAAAAAACAAAAAAAAATCAATATTGGAAGGTTAATGGAATAATACTAGCTATAAAATATGTTTTGGACAAGTTTATATTTCATTTGGGCCCTTAAGTTGAAGGTTTATTCCCTTGTTATGCTTAATTTAACCTTAATCATTGTAATTAATTTTAATATTTTTCACTAATATTTTTGGTCAAAAAATAAGTTTAACTTGTTATAAATTATAAATTATAATGATTTCAAATATTTAATCCATTTTTAAAAATTAAAATCACATAACTGGAAGAAATATATTTAAATTTAATCTCGCTGAAGAGATGACACTACGAGTTTTTAAAGTAAAAATGATCAAAAGTTTGATATGTTTTTATATCAAATTTCTATGTGAAATTTGATCCAATGACCTAAGTTGGTTTAATTGATAAGAAAATTATATAATTAAAGTTTACATCGATTTAAAATATAATTTAACCTTATAAATAAATTAGATGAGAAAGAAATTTCGAATTAAAATTCAATATTTTTGACTATTCATCAAAAAATAAAGTTTCTCAGAAAAATACCAAAAATTCACCCTAAGAAAAATTAAAAATTATAATTTCAAAAATTAAGTTTATTTAATCAAATTAAATTTCTAAATTTATCTAAAATTAATTTTATTATTTTTTACAAAAGGATATAAAAAGCAATTCATTTGAGGAAATAATATTTTTAAACTTATAAGGACTTTACCAAAAATTATATCATTCATTATAAATATGTTTTATTTATATAAAACATTATAAAAAATATTTGAAAATTAGTTATTACTATTCCTATTACTATTTTTAATAGATTTGTTATAATTATCTCATTTAAATAATTATATCAATAAAACGATGTTTCGTAGAAACTCAATATTACGTGTAATAAAAACTAAGTTAGTGTTGCATGTAATGTACACCAAGTTGATGTTGTGTGTAACGTATGTCGAGTAATTTTTGCATGTAAAGTACACTGAGTTGGTGTCGTGGGAAAAAATGTTTTACTTAGTGTAATTCAAGATAACAATGAAAATTAATTCATTCAAAAAATGGTCCATAAAAACTCAGGTTGTTACAATGAATCATGATGAAAATATAAATGAGAAAAGGAGAGAACAATATTATATTGAGTGATTCATGAGGAAATTCCCACCTTCCTTTAGTGGATATGATAATCTTCTAGTTTCTGATAAATGGATTAGTACCACTAAAAAGATATTTTCTATTCTCAAGTGTTTAGAACATGAAAAATTCATTTTGACTATCAATAATTTGAAAGGTGAAGTGGATCATTAGTAGAATTTAGTTAAGAATAAAAGAGAACTTGCTGAAATTGAATCTATGTATTAAGAAGAGTTCAAGAACATATTTTTCAATAAGCAATTCCCTATAAATATTTATAAAAAAATGGAGAAGGAATTACATGATATAAAGAAGAAGAATGATGAATATGTTAAAACCAATGAGGTAAATTTTACAAGACTTACAAGATACACATATATAGTTATCATCCATCCTGAAAGTAAGGTTGATCAATTCCTATGTGTCTTAAAACCAAGTCTTGGAAGTGTTTTATCCATAAGGGACTTCGGTAGCTATGAATAAATCATTCATTGTGATATTGAGTTGGAAATGGTGATTAGTGTGACCCATCAATTATATAAATTTTATAAGAAACTAAGTATGTAATTAAATGGAAAATATTAAAACCATAAAGGGAAGAATATTAGATTTCCCTCATGATTGATATGTAGAAGGAAACATGGATGAAATTGTCTTAAGGGGACAACTAAATGTTTTAAGTGTGGAAAGTAAGGTCATTGAGTTGATGAGTGATGAAGTGATGGGAAAAAGTTGGATAATGATACAAATAATGAGAAGCTCCAAAAAATACACCACCCACACTTCAGTGATTCAATTACAATGAGTTTTTGAATTATGAGAATAAGTGTCCAAATTTGAGGTTTTATGAAAATGATAGATGTTAGTATCATTTTTAGCCGAGGGAAAAAGGGAAGTCTCATTGGATCACTATTTTAGATGAGGGGTGCAATAAAAACATGGTTAAATGTACACTTACCATCTACTATATAACTAATAATGTATTATTTGAATTTGGATCTACCCATTATTTTATATTATAATAATTTGATAAGGGTATCAATATTCCACCAAAATGATTAGTTGTTGGGTTTGTAGTAAAAAACCCTTCACGGTATGATGAACGCATATCAGGTATATGATTCACCTATGGTTCAATTTTGTGGGAATGTGATCCCTACAAGTCTTATCATTCTTCCTCTGATTGAATTTGATGTCATATTAGGAATTTATTAGCTTCATCTACATAAATAACACATCAATTGATAAGGAAGGGAATTCACATTTTATATTTCAAACCAACTTATGATCATATATTAGTGTGATGATAAATATAAAATTCTAATGGAAATCACATCCATTTTACGGGTTTCTATTCCTATTCTAGATGGTAATTTATCTTAGATGGTTGGGGATAAACTCAAAATCGATGATTCACCTATTGTGTGGTATTTTTTAGGTATTTCCAGAAGATTTGCCTAGCCTTCTACCAAAATGTTAATTTGAGTTATAAATAGAACTCATACTCAATGACACACTAATTTTAAAGAGACCCTATATAATATCCCCTATTTATTTGTAGAAATTGAAAAAGAAACTCCAAGAGAACCTTGATAAGGGATTCATTCAGTCAAGTGTGTCAACTTGGAGAGCACTATTCTTTTTGTTAAAAATAAATATGGATCAATGTGAATCTCTATTGATTATTGGGAGTTTGAAAAGATCATAATCAAGAATAGATATACTCTAACCCATATTGATGAATTATTTGATCAATTGGGTGGAGTTTAATACTTTTCCATGATTTACCTTTTTCTTATATATCATCAATTGAGGTTCAAGAAGAAGGATATACCGAAGAAAAACTTCTATAAAAAGTATGGAAACTATGAATATATAGTGACACTATTAGGTTTTACTAATTATCTCTCTATATTCATGTATTTAATGAATAAATCATTTATTGATTACCTTGATCAATTTGTGGTAGTCTTTATAGATGATATTATTATCTATTAAAAGATTAAGTAAGAGAATGAAGATCACTTGAGAATTGTACTAAGAACCCTATGGAATGAGAATATTTAGGAAAAATTTAAAATTGTCAATTTTAGCTACAAAAGGATTCATTTTTTGGGTTACATAATCTCAAGAGAGGGTATATTGGTAAATCCATCAAAGATAGAGGCTATTGAGTGTTGGCCCAAACCAACCATGATGATTGATTTCCATAGTTTTCTTGTGTTTTCTTGATATTATAGATGGTGTGTGGATAATTTAACATGAATATCTAATCCACTTTCCAAGTTTACTTAGAAGGGATCCAAGTTCCCTTGGACATATGAATGTGAGGAAAATTTCTAGGAATTAAAGATAAGATTAGTTAGCACACCTATTCTTACTTTACCTTACAATGTAGAAGGTCATTTAATCTATAGTTATGCATCCAATACGGTATTGGGATATGTTCGCATGAAAAATTACATAGTTATAGATTATTCCTCACAAAAATTAAAGATTCATGAGAAAAATCACCCAACTCATGATTTGGAGTTATGTACGATAATTTTTCATTAAAGATATGGTGGAATTATCTTTATAGAGAAAAGTGTGATATATAAATTAATCAAAAAAACTTAAAGTATATATTAACATAGAAGGAGTTGAATATGAACTAGAGAAGATGGTTAGAGTTTATTAAGTATTACGACTATTCAATACATTACCACAATTATAAAGAAAAAAAGGTGGATGATGATTTGAGTTGAAAGGATCATGCTAGCTTATCCATGATGAGGATAAAAAAAGATAAAATATTTCTATATTTTAAATGGATAGATATGAAAATCCAGAAGGAAGGGGAAAAATCTTATATTTCTCAATTTAATGTTCTACCATCCATCCAAGTAAAGATTAAATAGGCATAGAAGAAATATTTAGAGATGAAAAAGAAGGTTAAAAATGTTCTTGAGTTTAACCTTGATCATTATGGAATGAAATGTTCATGAACTATGTATGTGTTCAATCCATGACCTATTTAAAAAAGGAGTTATTAGAGGAATCTTGTAACACCCCAAGCTTCCACAGTAGAATTATTTTTAAATAATTCAATAGTGTTCACTCCACGCAACACCTAGTTCGAGCACACCAATGAAACAAGCCATTTAAAAAGTGATTATGAATAATATTAACCAAATTATAAAAATTATAAATTTTATTTTTCAAAATAGACTTTTTTTTATATTTGTAATATCAAAATTAGATTAGGGTGAAATTTTGGTAATTTTCTAAAAAGTTTCAATTTTTTATGGAGAGTGAAAAATACTGCATTATTATTAAAAACCTAAATTTTTATTTAAATAATTATTTTACTTTAAAATTATTTTAATGTCACAATAGATACATAATACAAATATTAGTCCAATTTAGGTCATTGGAATCATTTTTATAATATAATTAAATATATTTTTTTATTGAAGTTTTGAACGTCTCTTTTACCTACCTTCTAACGACATATGTAGATTAACATTAAACATAATTTTATTGCTTCTATGAATTGAATTTCAAAAAACTGACAAATTTGGTTGTAATTAGGGTGAATTTTTTGTCTAATAGGATCCAAATAATTTTTAGTGAATAATAATTTTTGAATTTTATTTTCCACGATTAAAGGTAAATATGGTAATTAAAGGTAAAAAAATATTATAATAATATAAAATTACCCTAAAACATTTTTTAATCTCATTGGATAAGTATATTTATACCAAAATAAACCTTAGATAAAAAATATGATCTTTTTTAATCCACTTGTGTTAGATTAAGACATTTATCTTATTTTATTTAAAGAAGAATTAAAAATGTAAAATTCAAATTTTAATAACTATTTTATTTTTAATATGAGGTCATATAGGTGATATGGTAAACTATAAATAGTATTTAAAATGGTAATAAAATTATCTACCACATGATAACTTATTTATAATTTTTATACATTAAATTATTAAATTAAATTGTGACACAGTGATGATGTAGTAATTTTTAATTAATTGAGATATCAAATAAATGATATTTAAAATATTAAAATAAATAAATTTAGTTAATTAATTACATAAAAAAATTTTATAGATAACATAGACATATTAGTGACATATTGAAAGTATTTTTTCAAAGTTATCATGATGTTTTGATATTTTAAAAAATGAAAATATAGAATAATATCAAAATTGACATAAATGATACTTTAAAATAAATAATATTTTAATAAATGATATAAAAGTAATAAAAATATAAGTTTCATACAACTAACTTGTATAATGTCAAATATGTCATAAATAATCCAATTGGTGTTCTTTTTTCATTTTATAGAAACTATATTAACCCTATAATGTAAAAATATAAGAAGACATGGTAAGAGTTAAACTATTTAACTAAGGGTTAAATCCAAAAGTTTAGGTTAATTTTATAACCTAAACATGTATAAAATTAATTGTTTGAGAGGATTTATACCCATAATCATCTTATTATCTAAATAACTCACTTTTGAGCTATTTTAAATCGAAAATAAATTTATAATAAATTAATATTTTAAGATATTCCAAAATTACCCCTAACCTCTCTTATAAAAGGGTCTTTCTCCTTATCTTTAATTCATACCTCTAATGACCTTTGTCTCAGACAAAACCTGACCAATTATCATCCAAACTTCTCTAAATTCATCCTAGAGGCCACACATTTGGCAGAAAACCAACCTAATGAGTCCTTTTGTGAAAATCAAAAGGAGACACCCGAAAAAGAGGTAATTGTTTTATCACATCTTTCAAAGTTCTTTTCTTCTTATAATTCCCCATTATATGTAGTTTCAATACTAAAGTAATAACTCTATTACCTTATACATGATTATATTTTATTATAATTATGGTACAACCATATTACTCATTTTATCCATTCTTCAAATAACAATATCACCATGCGTGCGTACGTACAACTTACCATCTCCACACCATGGTGTAATTTGTTATTCAACACTACATTATTTGGATGGGTATAATGATGAGTATAATGAATTTAAATAATTAATATGACATTATAATTAATATTTATAACTAATATACCACCAAATTAAAAACCATTTAACCATTAACAGAATGATACTGTCACTCATACGTACGTACAACCTACTGTCTCCACGACACGATGAGATTCATTCTCCACATTAACCGTTAAAAAATTATTATAAAATTTATCTGATGAGTAAAAATAATAATTATTAACTTAACATCATTATTTATATGGATAAAATACATCCTATTCATAATAAACATGACTTATACAACAAAACATACAAAGGAAAACAAAGCAGTTAACCTCAAAAAATAGTAATACTGAAATATTATTAATAAAATGATATAAGAGGATCATATATGATATAATAAATATGGATATGGTCTTGGTATAATTAAATAACATGTTTTAAAAATTATATTGGAGTCTAAATCACTCTCAACTAAAGGAAAGTACAAGGTAAGGGTTAATTTCACAATCTCTTTATTATCAGAGATTGTTTATATGTAAGTATCTACTAGAACATTATTATCATCCACATCAATGTTTCCTAAAATGTATTACATAATATTATTGAAATTTGTTTCAATACATTTTTACCCATGTTTAACTTTTTATATAAAATGTTTTGAAAGGAATCTTTCTGTTGTTTTCCAAACAAGGTACTTTATGACCGTTTTGACAAATTAAGGAAAGAATGTTTTTACCTTATACGACACGAGTGGATATTTTCTAAAATTATGAAGACTTAAAATTTTTAATATTACCTACAATATTACAAGGTTATTTTCAAAATAATTTTTTTCTTTTATAATTGCATGGATTTTAAATTATTTCAAAGTAAAAAAGGGATATTTTTCTAAAAGAGTTTAAAAAAATTATTAGATTGTTTTCATATATGTAAATATCCTTTGTTGTATTTTATGCTTGATTGAGGTTTATTTATTATGATACAATCTTTCATATTATATTTAAGGTTTTATGATATGTTTTACTATGTATGTGCTATTTATATATCTTTCATGGTTTATGGTTAAAGTATTAACATTTCATATGCTAGTTTTAATACGAATGTTTATGTTATGTTTCAACCTTTTCATATGAGGAATTCATTATACTTAGTAAGTGAAAAGTAGGACCCACTATATCCTCTTGATGAATCGGTATGTCTCATGAGACAAACTAGTGTATTGGAATCAGGCCTTGACGATATGGTAATGGTCTTGGCACGATGCCTTGATGGTATGGTTATGATTTCCGGCATTATGCATTTCCTTATTATGAGATTAGTTATTGATATTGCATGTGATTATTCAACTAGTAGAATATCTATGTGGAAGTCTTAATGGAATTATTTTATTTATTCTTTCCATGTTATTCATAATATTATTTTTGAAATGCTTTTGTTTTAGTTTTAAACATTTATTTAAAGTTTTATTCTTATTTATGATAGCTTCCACTATAATGTTTATCCTTACTGATCATTTGATATCACGCCTTTATTATGTTTCATTTTTCCCTAGGATGTGAAAAATTATATTATGACTGACCTGTAGAGATAGTTTAAGGGACATATGTGTGGTCAAAGGATACACTATATAGTTTTTCTTTTCATGATGTAATGTAAAACTTATGTTTGTATCTAGTTTTTCCAAGGATACTAAACCAATCGGTCCTTCAGGATTTGATTTGATTTTGATCATGCCAATGTAATAAAATAATGCACTGAATCTAGGAAACTGAGGTCGGGGTGTTATAGTTGGTATCAGAGGAAGTTTAGTAAAAACCATGGAAACTAGATTTCGAAAAACTTTGATTAGGTAACATTACCCTAAGATAAACTTTGATGATAAGTATAGAGGAGAATCCTAAAATTTTGTGTAATATAGAGATTATTTGGGTATTACTATAAAATACATCCCTATTTGGATACTACAAGTAGATGTGGTTCTGGCATAAATGTACATAGGGGTGAAAACTTTAGCAAGGTATTCGGGGCTTGACTCGGGGTAACCTGGTACACAAAAACGGGTGTTACTGTGAACCTAGTTTGACACTCCCGAGGGATATGATTAAGAAAATTCATATTTTCTTTATAGAACATTATAAAGGATTTATGATTAACTATGTCCTCAAAGAAACCATGTTTATGATTATGGATTAGATATACATAAAATTTTCAATTTATGTTTAGTATTTTACTAGTTTGGAATTATGAATTATGATTCGTAACCTAATCTAGTGTATTCCATTTTTTAGGAAGGGTTCCTAGTGGAAGAAATGGAAATCATATCAACACACATAATCCATGTTGGTATTTCCCTCCTATACAATATAATGATTTTTTATCTGGTGATATAATTGATGCAAAACAACTGGTAACCATACTGGGATAGCTAACTCAGGTTATGAAAAATAACCTTACCTATATGGGCCACCCTAATCCACAACACGAAGGATCAATGTTATACCACTTCATGATACAACAACCTCAAAAATTTAATGGAACTGAAAATACATTTGTAGCTGAGAAATGGATAAGTTCCTTACAAAAAATATTTCTTTCTTTAGGGAGTAATGAAAGGGAAAAAGTTTTCATGGTATTTTACCATCTATCAGGAGATTCGGATCATTATTGGTCATTAATTAAAAATATAAAGGAATATGAAGAAGTATAAAATATGGAATGGAGGGAGTTTAAAGATATTTTATTAGAAAAATACTTTCCTTGTGAACAACAAGATGATATGAAAATACAATTTTTGAGTCTGAGGTAAAAGTAGGATGAAAATTTTGCAAAGTATGAAGCTAACTTCACAAGGTTAGAAAGGCATACTGCAAAATACATACATAACCCATGAAGTAAGATTGATCGATTTTTTGATAGGTTAAAACTATTCCTATGATGGGAACTGGTCTCACAATCTTTCTCATTGAACGAAGATATAGTATCATGTGCTATCAAGATAGAAAATTAATTCTCTAAGTCTTCTGAATTTAATGTAAAGAAAGAGAATAATAGGGATTCTAAACACAATGGATAAGTAAATAAGGGAAGAAAGGAAAATATGACATTCTACCCTATAGTAATTGTGGGAAGAAACACCCTGGTACTTTCCTAAAAGGAATGAGAGTTTACTATAGGTGTGGAGAAAAATTCCCCCAAGATCATGATTGTAAGGGGAAGAAAGAATATACGAATGTTAAATGCTACAATTGTAAATATATGGGACATTATGAAAATTATTTTCCTAAGTGTCAATGAAATTTTCCCCAGAAAAGGATAAGGGATAAATTCCAAGCTTATGCGATCACAACTGTTGAGGTTGAAGTTCCGAATGATGTGGTGGTGGGTACTATAATTTTATCCTCAAATTTGGCCAAAGATTTATTTGATTCTGTATCGTCACATTCCTTTATATCTTCCTAGTTTTATTTAAAAATTAGATATTTCCAAATCACTTTAATATGGGAGTTTTCAGTGAAAACCCCTAAGGGAAGTCTAATTGCAACAAAGATGTGTTAGGCGGTTCCCATTATGGCATATAAATGTGCTTTATCTACTGAATTTATCATCATAATTATTGTCTACTTTGATATAATCCTCGGTATGGATTGGAAATCCTAATATGATGAGAAAATTTATTACTATAAGAAGGAAGATATGATTTGTGAGAATGATATAGAATTTATTATCTTTAGAGAAGAAATTTCTTCATCTGACTCTTATCTAGATCCACCCCCAATTTCTCTTCTAAATGAAATTATTAGGGAGGAAGAGAAAACATCATCCATGGGTGAAGAAAGAAATATTTGAATTGAGGATGTTCCTATTGTACTAGAATGTATTGATTTATTTCTAGAGGATTTACTTGGACATCCTCGAGAGTGTGAAGTTGAGTTTTGTATTGATTTAATCCTTGATACAGGACCAATATCAAAAACTCCCTATAGAATGGATATAATGGAATTAGTAGAGTTTAATAAAAACATAGAGGAGTTGAGGAATAAGGGATTTATTTACCCTAGTGTTTCTCTATGGGGAGACCCAGTTCTTTTTGTTAAGAATAAAGATGGATTAATGATGTTGTGCATTGAATTTAGAAAAATCAATGCTATTAAAATAAAGATCAAGTATCCTCTCCCTCACATTGATGATTTTTTTGATCAACTTCATGGAGTTCCAATATTATTTGAAGTTTGACCTTCATTATGGATATCATCAATTGTGTGTAAAGAAGAAAGATATTCCAAATAAAACATTCAGAATGCGGTATGATCATCACAAATTTACAGTGATTCCATTTGGATTGACTAATACACCCTCTATTTTCATGGATCTAATGAATAGAGTGTTCAAGGAATATAATGATGATTTTGTTTTAGTATTTATTGTTGATATATTGGTATAATCCAAAATGCTATGAGGACCATGAGAACCACTTAGGGATTATTCTAAAGACTCTTAGAAGAAATGAATTATATGGTAAATTTAGAAAGTGTGAATTATGGATTCAAAAAATTTATTTTTTTGGCCATATTGTCTCGAAGGATGGAATCTATGTTGATACTTCAAAGAAAAAGGAAATCCAATAATTTCTAGAACTGAAGATTATAACCTAGGTACATAGTTTTATTAGTTTACTAGGTTACTATCAGTGTTTCGTCCAGAATGTTCCCAAATTAGCTAAACCGTTAACAAAGCTCACAAGTAAATGGTTTAAAGTTGTTTGGACAAAAGAGTGTGAAGAATGTTTTAAATAATTTAAGAGAATATTAGTCTATGATCCAATATCGACTTTACCATTTTGAGATGATGGTTTTGTGATTTATAGTGATGCATCAAGGAAAGGAATTGGTTGTGTCCTTATGCAGAATGATATGGTTATTTCTTATACATCAAGTCAATTAAAATTTCATTAACAAAACTATCCAGCTTAGGAAACTATCTCCATGGTGAAAGATGTGAGATATATACTAATCACAAGAGTTTGAAATATATTATCTCAAAGAAATAACTCAACATGAGAAAAATTAGATGGCTGAGCTACTCAAGGATTATGATTTCACAATAAACTACCATCTAGGGAAGGAAAATAAGGTGGAATATTCTTTAAGAAGAAAGGAAAATAGAGTTCTGACCAAGACGAGAGTTAAAATGGATCCAATGTTCATGGATCTAGTAAAGATGGATATGGGGATTATCATGGAAGGTGAAACGTCACTACTTTTTTAAGTGGTTTCCAAACCATCTTTTCTAGAAAGGATAAAAAGTTATCAGACTGATGATGAGGATTTTCAAAAGAAAAATAAAGTTCTGAATGATGGGGAATTAATTGAATTCATATATGAAGATGGAAATTTTAAATTTTAGAAGAGGATTTTTGTTCCCACAATACCTGAGCTAAAAGGATAATTATTGGATTATGTGCATAACTCTAATTTCTCTACACACCATGGTAGCACTAAGATGTATAGATATTTAAAAGAATATTTTTGGTAGGATAACATGAAGAGGGAGATTACTGATTACGTGTCAAGATGTTTGGTTTGTAAACAAGTTAAGGCTAGAAGACAACATCCTATAGGTGTCATGAAACCTTTTCCTATACCTTAATGGAAATGGGATGATATTACGATGGACTTTGTCATGGGGACACCAAAGACTCCCATAAGGAATGATGCAATATGGGTCATTGTTGATCATCTTAGGAATTCAGAACATTTTCTTAATATAAAATAATATTTACCACTTGAATGTTTATAAATACTATATATTAATGAAGCTTTAAGACTTAATAGTGTAGCCCTATCGATTTTTTCTGATCATTATCCCCATTTTACATCAGAATTATGGAAAAGTCTTTAGAAGGCTCTAGATACTGAGCTTCATTTAAACACTGGATAACACCCTCAAACTAATGGACAATCAGAAAGGACTATTCAAACTTTATAAGACACGTTGATATCTTTCTCACTTGACTTTCAAGGTATATGGGATCAATATTTACCTTTAGTATAATTTTACTATAACAATAGATTCTATTAAAGCATACAGATGACACCATATGAAGCGTTATATGGAAAGAGATGTCATGCACCAACTTGTTGGGATGATGTTGGAGAAAAAAACTTGTGGGCCTAAAACTTGTTGATGAAATAATGGAAAAGGTGAATATTATCCAAACCCACATAAAAACATCTCAAAGTAGGAAAAAGAGCTATGCCAATAACCGAAGAAAGGATTTGGAATTTCAAGAAGAAGATCATGATTTCTTGAAGGTATATCCATGGAAGGGTGTTATACGATTCAGTAAGAAGGTTAAATTGTGTCCAAGTTACATCAAACCTTTTTAAATTATAGAGTGAATTGGAGCTGTAGCTTATCATTTGGAAACACCACCAAGTCTCTCCAAAGTTCATGATGTGTTCCACGTTTCATTATTCAGGAAATACATGCCAGACCCAATGCATGTACTCACCTATAAAGAAATAGAACTGAAACCCAATCTATATTATTGTGAAGATCCTATCAATATTCTTGATACTAGATAATAAGTGTTGAGGTATCAGATGACTCATCTGGTAAAATTTCCTTGGAGAAACCATAAAATGGAAGAGGTGACGTGGGAACCCGAAGAACTTATGATAAAGAACCACTGAAATCTTTTTATGCAGTGATATTATAGAAATTTAGAGGATTAAATTATTTTAATGAGGGAAGAATGTAACAACCCAAGCTTCCACAAAATTCTTCTTTTTAAATAATTCAATAGTGTGCACTACATGCAACATCGAGTTCCAACGCACCTATTAAACTAGCTGTTTAAAAAATGGTTATGAAAATTATTAACCAAATTATGATTTTTTTTTCAAAATAGATTTATTTTTTGAATTTGGAATATCAAATTTAACTTAGGGTTAAATTTTGCTAATTTTCGAAAAATTTAGTTTTTCATGAAAAGTGAAAAATATTATATTATTAGTATAATCCAGATTTTTTATTTAAATAATAATTTTAATTTAAAATTATTTTAATGTCACAATAGATAAACAATACATATATTATTCCAATTTATGTCATTGGTATCATTTTTATAATATAATTAAATAATTTTTTTATTGAACTTTTGAATGTCTTTTTTACCGACCTTCTAACCACATATGAAGATTAACATTAAACATAAGTTTACCATTTCTATGAATTGAATTTCAAAAAACAAAAATACAAGGTTGTAATCAGGGTGAAAAATATGGTCTAATTGGATCAAAATAATTTTTAGTGAATCATAACTTTTGAATTTTATTTACCACGATTAAAGGTAAATAGGGTAATTAAAGTTAAAAATAATATATTAATATAAAATTACCCTAAACATTGTTCTAATATAATTGGATAAGTATATTTATAACAAAATAAAATTTAGGTAAAAAATATGACCCTTTTTATGACACTTTTTTTAGATTAATACATTTATTATATTTTATTTAAAGAAGAGTTAAAAATGCCACATTCAAATTTTAACAAATATCTTATTTTTAATATGAGGTTATATAGGTGATACGGTCGAATATAAATAGTATTTATAAATATGATAAATTTATATACATCATTATAATTTATTTATAATTTTTAGACATTAAATAATTAGAATAAAAGGTGACACCATGATTATACATTTATTGTTTAATTAATTGAGATATCAAATAAATGATATTAAAAATATTAAAAAAAATCAATTGTACTTAATAAATGACATAAAATAATTTTATAGATAACATAGACATGTTACTGACATATTTAAAGTATTTTTTTAAAGTAATCATGATGGTTTTATATTTTTAAAAATGAAAGTATTGAATAGTATCAAAATTGATATAAATGATACTTTAAAATAAATAATATTTTAATAAATGATATAAAATTCATAAAAATATAAGGTTCGTCCAAATAAATTTTAGAATGTTAAATATTTCATAAATAATCCAATTTGGATTCTTTTGGAATTTTATACTAACTATATTAACCCTATAATATAAAAATATAAGAAGACATGGTATGAGTTAAACTATTTAACTAAGGGTTAAATCCAAAAGACAAGGTTAATTTTATGACCTAAACATGACTAAAATTAATTAGTTAAGGGGATTTATAACTATACCCATATTATCCTCTAAATAACTCACTTTTGAGCTATTTTAAACCCAAAATTAATTTATAGTAAATTAATATTTTAAGATCTTCCAAAAGTGCCCCCACCTATCTTATAAAAGGGAACTTCTCATTATCTTTAATTAATTACTATAAATCCATTTGTATCAGAAAAAACCTGCCCAATCCTCCTCCCAACTTCACTAACTTCATCCTAGAGGTTACACATTGGGCATAAATCCAACCTAAGGAGTCCTTTTTTGAAAATCAAAAGGAGACACTAGAAAAAGAGGTAATTGTTTTATCACCTATTTCAAAGTTATTTTCTTCTAATACATCATATTTATTTTATTTTTACATAATAAAGTAATAAATATAGTGCCTTATACATTATTACATGTTATTATAATAATTATACAACCATATTCATCCCTTTATCTATCCTACGAATAACAATATCACCATGTGTGCATACGTATGGCTTACGTCTCCATGCCGTGGTGTAATTCATTATTCAACAATAGATTATTTGGATGGGTATAATGATGAGTATAAAGGATTTAAATAATTAATACAACATTATAATGATTCTATATAATTAATATACCATCCAATTATATACCATTTAACCATTAATAGAATGATACCATCGCTTGTATATACATACGACCTACCGTCTCCACGATGCGATGAGATTTATTCTCCACATTAACCATTGAAGGATGATTATAAAATTTATATGGTGATTAAAAATAATAATTATTAAATTAATATATTTGTGTATATGAATAAAATACATCCTTTTAATAACATACAATACTTACACAATAAAACATGCATAGTAATATAAAGCAGTTAACACCCAAAACAAAGGTAATATAGAAATATTATTAACAAAATGATATAAGAGGATCATATATGATATCATAAATATAGATATGGTTCTAGTATAATTTAATAAAATGTTTTAACCATTATACCTGAGGATAAATCACCCTCAACTAAAGGAAAGTATAAGGTAAGAGTCAATTTCACAATCTCTTTGTTATCTAAGATTGTTTATACATAAGTATCTACTGGGACATTATTATCATCCACATCCATGTTTATTAAAATGTATTTAAAAATATTGCCATTATTTTTTTAAAGAAATTTTTACCCCTGTTTGAATTTTTATATAATTGTTTTTGAAAGGAATCTTTCTGTCATTTCCCAAACAAGGTACTTTATGAGCTTTTTTAAAAATTAAGGAAAGAATGTTTTTTAACTTATATGGAATGAGAGTCTATTTCTATCCATTATGGAACCTCAAAATTTTGAAGCTTCCCTTAAAATATTACAAGGCTATTTTCAAAAGAAATGTTTTATTTTATAATTTTGTGTCTTTTAAATTATTTCAATGTAAAAAAGGGATATTTATCTCAAAGAGTTTTAATACATTTATTAGATTATTTTCATCTATATCAACATAATTTTTTTGATTTTATGCTTAATTGAGGTTGATTTATTATGATACAATATTCCATATTCTATTTAAGGTTTTATGATATGTTTGACTATGGATGTTCTATTTTTATACCATTCGTGGTTTATAGTTATAGTATTAACATTCCGCATGCTAGTTTTAATATGAATGTTTATTTTATGTTTCACCCTTTTTATATGAGGAATGTTTTGGAATTATTAAGTGATGGGAAGGGCCCGCTATATCCCCTCGATGAATTGGTATGTATCATGAGACAAACTGGTGTCTTGGAATAAAGACTTGAGGGTATGGTAATGGTCTTGGAATAATGCCTTGAAGGTATGGTTATGATGTTCGATATTGTGCATTTCCTCGTTATGAGATTAGTTATTGATATTTCATGTGATTATTAGACTTGTAGAATATCCATGTGAAAGTTTAAATGATATTATTTGATTTATTATTTCCATATTATGCATAATATTATGTTTTAAAGGCTTGTGTTTTAGTTTTATACCTTGCCTTAAATGTTTATGCTTATTTATGAAAGATTCCGCTATAATGTTTATCCTTACTGAGCATCTGAGATCACCCATTTCTTATTTTTCATTTTTCCCCAGGATGAGAAGAAGTATATTATGACTGACCAACATGGATAGTCTAAAGGATATGCGTGTGTTCAAAAAATACATGATGTAGTTGTTCATTTCATGATGTAATGTAAAACTTATGTTTGTATCTAGATTTTACAAGGATACTAAATCAATCAGTCCTTTCAGATTTGATTTTCTTGTGATCATGAAAATGTAATAAAATAATGCTCTAACTCTATGAAATTAGGTTTATGGTGTTACAAATCTTATTATTCTTCATTCTCTTTTCATCCTTGACGTACAAAGATATATAGTGATTTGAAAGAGTATTTATGGTGGGATGGAATGAAGAGAGATATCATAGAGTTTGTATCTCTATTCCTGGTATATCAGTAAGTTAAAGATGAGACATAAAATTCTAAGGGGATATTACATCCATTACCAATACCATAATGGGAATGGGAAAAAATCTACATGGATTTTTTCATTGGACTCCCCAAAATGTCTAAAGGACATAATGCTATATGGGTTGTGGTTGATCGCCTTAAAAATTCAGCACACTTATTCGCTATCAGATAAGACTTCCCTATTGATTAGATTTAAAAAATATACATTAATTAAGTTTTAAGGTTTAATGGATTACCACATTTAGTTGTGTTTGCTCGTGATATAAGGTTTACTTTGATGTTTTGGAGAAGTCTTCAATAGTATCTGGATACACAGTTAAGTTTCATCACTGCATATCATCCTCAGATAGATAGTCAGTCTAAGATAATAATTAAAACCCTAGAGGACATGTTGATATATTTTTATATGGATTTAAAAATTGGTTGGGATCAACAACTTCTTCTAGTTGAGTTTTCATACAACAATAACTTTCACTCAATCATTCAGATGGATCCTTAATAATTCCCCAATGTAAATAAGTATAGAGCTCAAATGTTTTGGAATGAAGTTGTAGAAAAAAAGATATAGGGACCTGAGATATATGAAGAAATGGAAGAGTTGTTAGATTCATTAAAAAACACATCAAGGTAGATCAGATTTGGCATAAAATTTATCTTACAATCCTCGACATGATCTAGAATTTGAATTTGGTGACAAGATGTTTCTAAGAATTTATCGATGGAATAAGTTAATGATATTTGGAAATAAGGACAAACAAATCCATAAGTATATTGGTCCCTTTGAAATTCTTGATCATATCAGGATGGTGGCCTATCAGTTTTTGATTCTACCAAACCTCTCTCATGTCCATTATGTGTTCTATATATCTATCCAGAGGAAGTACATACCTAATCCTTCACATGTAATTAATTCAAAAGTTGTACCGTTGAAGAAATATATTTCTTATAAGGAAAAACTAGTGGGGATTCTATATCATACAAATAAAGTTCTAAAAAACAATACCACTAACCTAGTCAAAGATTTGTGGCAAAACAACCAGTTTGAGCAAGCTATGTGGGAACTTGAAAATATGATTAGGAAGAAGTATCCTAATTTTTTTTTTGTAAAAGAGTGATGAATTTTAAGAGAGAAATTTATTTTAAGGGGGTAGAATATAACAGCATAAGTTTTTATGAATTATTATCTTTCAAATAAATTAAACTTCTTTGATATCTTACATTCCACACAACACCAAGTTTAGCTTTTTCTATACTCAAAACCGAATTTTAACAGACCACAACATATCATTATTATAATTATTTAAATGTGACTATTATAACATAGCCATTAAAATTAGTGAAATGAATATTAATAAATAATTTTTAAATATTAAGTATAATGGTTATATATAAAGAAAACATATTGACAAAAAATAATTAATTTTTAGTAAAGTATTCATATGTTTTGAAAATACTATTTTCTAAAAAAAATTATTTACTTATTTTTTTGAAAAATAAAAAATTAATTATCGAAAAATTTAAAAAATTAATTTTATAAAATAAAAATAATTTTTAGAATCCTAATTTCAAAATTACCTTAGTTTCAATTTTGGGGAATTTTTTGAAAAGATTAATTTTTCATTAAATAGTGAAAAATACATATTTTTATTGAAAACATCCTTTTCATTTAAAGAATTTATAAGATTATTTTTTGTTTTAAAATGAGTTTAAAATTAAATTAAATTAAAATATATATTATTTAATCAAATTTATTTCATTTTAATGATTTTCATATTGATTTTTAAAATAAAAAAGTTTTTAAACTTTTAAAAAATTTCTTTATGAAAACCCGTGTTCTGATCGCATCTGCAGGATGAATTTTAAATTAAAATTTTCTAATTATGTGAATGAAATTTGAAAAAATTGGATAAATATTTGGAATAAGAATAATATATATTATATAAAAATTTCAACATAATTTTTTACCATAATAAATAGTAAAAATAGTAAAAAATATTTACCAAAGTTAAGGTAAAAATGAGTTTACTAGGGGGGTAAACTAAAAATATAAGGGTTAAAAAATGATAAAAAACTAGTAAAAACCTATATTATGGAAATATTTATACCTTAAATATTCTATTACTTATAATGGTATATTTTGGATTCTTTTGGCTTAAGAAAAACGTGGGTGCACAACTTTCTTTTCAAAAATTTCAAGCATTCCACTCACCTCACTTATAAAAGGACACCCATTATCCTCTACTCTTAACACTTCTAGAAACATTTTTTTAGAAAATAAATACCTATATATATTACTTAATTCCCACCTACAATCCTTAAATCCTTAGTTTGGTCATAAATCTAACATATGAAGCCTTTTGGTGCAAATAATAAGAAGTGGTCCGAAGAAGAGGTAACATTATTCAATGAGCTTTATTATTTTATTTCTTCCTCAACCTACATAGATTATTTTTAAAACATTATGGTATATAACCACATTATATTTACAATATTTATATGTTTTTATGTTAAGTCCATGACCTTTAATCATCTCCACTTTCATCAAACAGGATACGAAATCATCATTCATGTGTACGACAGACTACTGCCTCGCAAATCGATGTTATTAATTTTCCATAACCACCTTTCACAGATGGATATAAAGATATATTAAATGTTTATATATTTTATTTATTATATATTTTATTCTTTTGTTATTTTTATTTCACATATACCTTCATAATGTTTGTTATGTGAGAATATGATAATGTCACTTGTCGGTACGACGAACTACCATCTCGGGAAGTGACGTGATTCGTTCAAGATTTAAATTGAAGGAAATAAGGATGGGTTTAATGAGAATATTTTATATATATGAAATAAAAATGATTATTTAATGGTTATATATTATTTAACTTTGATTCTTTCAATACAATGAGAAAATGGAAACAACATTCATG
Source organism: Viscum album (assembly GCA_963277665.1). Classification (NCBI taxonomy): domain Eukaryota; kingdom Viridiplantae; phylum Streptophyta; class Magnoliopsida; order Santalales; family Viscaceae; genus Viscum; species Viscum album. The sequence continues at coordinate 545,912,912 of OY728121.1, forward strand.
CATACATACAACCTACCGTCTCCATGAACGAAGTATTTCATTTTTATCTATAACTATTATGGATTACTATAAAAAAAAATATATTGAATATATATTATATTTATTTCATGGTTAAATTTATATATATTATGGAACCATGATCAAAGTAATAGGATGGAAAATAACAAATCCAAACATAAACAAAAAATAAAGTATTTATTACCTGGAACATGACTATAACATGAAATTGTTAATAAATAGGTAATAAAAGGTCATAAAAAATAATATATGGTATGATATATATAATTATTGTTTTTCAATATATTTATAATAAACTTATATTTATTATATAGGAGGTTTGAACGTGTAAAACAAAAGTCAAGACTTAAGGTAAGAATTTTTTGTCTCAATTTGACTTCTTTGAGACATATGTTATGTTATGCTCCTATATTATCTTATGAATTGTATATGAAAACCCTTTAATATGTTATATAATGGATATAATTATTTTAATCACATTTAATGCTTAATTTTATTTTATTATTTGATGGTACTTATGATTCAATGTTTCCAAAGCGGTAAGGGTTTTATGAGACAATCTCATCATTTATCGGGAGTGTTTATGATTATATTTATGATAATAAAATATTATGATAAATATATAAATAAACACATCAATATTCTTATAATATAGTTATTTCATCATAACACATGTTTTATATTCATTTTACTCTATTTATACAATGAATATTTCAAAAGATTTTTTTTAAATAAAACTGATTTTATTTATCTCTTCTATCCAAAACCCATTATTTTTTAGGTCTATGTTTTATAAAAAAAATTTAAAAAATATTTTAATGTTCCTATATGATTTTTTAATGTACTTATTAACATTTTATTAATTTTTTATTTTTTTTTTAAATGAATATTTATGGCATTTTTCAAATAATTCACGTTGGGATTTTATTGAAAATGGGAAGAGAATCTTTGTTTTAACTTGTACGACATGAAAAAAAATTTCATGACGTCATGATCATTATTTAATTTAAATATTAATTTATAAAAATTTTAAGGTTATTTTTAAATAAAATTATTTCCATAATATTTTATGAATTTTTAATTTTTAAAAAGTGATTTTCAGTGAATGGATATTGTCCTCATGAAATGTTCCAAATGATTTTTATTTTAAAATAATTTTCAATCTAAGATGACATCATTTGATTTTACATACACTTTACCAGGGATATTAACCAAGGATTCCATTCTTATTATTTCTATGTATCGTTTTGGTTTATGATGAAAATATTTTTATGAAACCAATGTCTCTTTCATGGATTATACCATGATAAAATGATTAGGAATCATGTTTCTTTTTCCCCTATGTTATGCTTTGAGGAAATGATGAAATGATTATGAAACCCATTTGTTTTAATAGGTTCTAATATGATTAATGTTTTATTATCTTTTGTAACATGTATATATGATTTTCTTCATGTGATGGGTGGGACCTATATCTCCCTCTAATGCATTGGGTAATGATTATTGTTATATGAGCTCAAAGGTTATAAGGGAGGTTATCCCAAGCCCGAAATAGGGTACATAGAATATTATCCTAAGCCTAAAAGAGGGTACATGGTAGGTTATCCTAAGCCCTAAAGAGGGTACATGGGAGGTTATCTAAATATTGAAGTAGGTATGCTGGTAGTTATCCCAATACTAACATGATATAAATGTTTTGGTGGGTATCCTTGAAATAATATTTTCTATGATTATGTATATGCCAAAAATCTATTTCTTATACCAATATTATTCTCTCACGACTCACTTTATTTGACTCCATTATGATTCATGTCTTATGAACTGCTAATATTTATTCCATGAATCAAGTTTTATATCTATGATATGTAGGGTATGGTTTTAATATGTTATTCTCATGTTCTCATACCCATATGCTCCTGTTATATTGATATCTCCCTTGTTTACCTTTACTGAGCATCTGATCACACCCTTTCTTATGCTTCAGTTCCCTAAGATGTGAAGAAAGGTATTATGTATGTTATTTCTAAGAAGGGTACTCGTTATGAAGAACATAATGGGAGATTACATATCTCACTTATGGACTAGTTGTTTACGTGTCCTAGTTTCCAAGGGCACTATACCTTTACAATCCTTAGGTGTGTGTTTGTGTAATGTAATGAATATTCATATAAAAATAAGTAATTTCTATGTATAAAAAGTTTGGGTTGATATATTTGGTATTATAGGATAGGTTTAGTTAACCTTTAGAAACTAGGATAAGAAACATTTTGTGAGATCCCTAATGAAATTTCTAAGAATAAATCTAAATATTAGTTAAAGTATAGGAAAATGTTTTGGAATTTTGTTAAAGGATAGAGTGAGTGATTTAAAATAAATAAGATCCCTGTATGGATACTACAGGTGGATATGGATCTAGAATAAAGGTACTTAGGGATAATATATCTGAAAAGGGTGCATTGAGATAGACTCAATCATTGCCTGGTGCACAAAAATGGGCCTTATTTCAGACCTAGTTTGACACTCCTAGGAGATATACTTTGGAATTTAAAAAAATCTTTATGAACCATCATAAAGGATTTACATATATGATGACTAAGAATTACCTAAGATAAACCTATGGTGTCATAGATTAAAAATAAGGTGTCATGATTTAGATATTATATAAGTGATTTTTCATGATTATGTGGTTCCCTATTATGATTATTGTTTCTTACATGATGTTTTTTGGTTTTAGTAAATGGTTAGAAATTGAAGGAAACATGTTAATGTTGAGTTCGAAGGAAAAATCAATGATTGTAATCTTAAGAAACCAATATTTATAGGATTTGGAATGAAAAATATCATTGTTACGCTCACACAACTTTCTCAACCCATGATTCTTGTCGAACTTCCAAATAAGAAAATGAGAGAAAAAAATTATACCAAGTCATTCATGAGGAAATTTACACCTTCCCTTAGAGGATATAATGATTTTCTAGTCACTTAGAAATGGATCAATAATATTAAAAGGATATTTTTCATTCTCTATTATTCGAAACATGGAAATTTCATTTTGTTTTTCTATAATTTGGAAGGAGAAACATATCAATGGTGGAATCTCATCAAGAATAAATGGGAACATTATGAAATTTACCCAAGGATTGGGATGAGTTCAAGAACATTTTTTTAAATAAGTACTTCCCTCGAATTATTCATAAAAAACGGAGAAGGAATTACTTGAGCTAAAGTAGAAGGATGATGAATATATTCGTACCTGTGAGGAAACTTTTACAATACTTATAAGATACACATCAGACATTATCATCCGTCTTGAAAGTAAGGTTAAATGATTCTTAAGTAGATTAAAACCAAGTCTCTAAATAGAGTTAACCATAAGGGATTTTATAGATATAAATAAATCATTTTTTTTTCTATTAAGGTGGAAATGGATATTGAAGTGACCCATAAATCACATGGTTTTGATAAGAAATGAAGGATGGAATTAAAGGGAAACTCTGAAAACCATGGAATAAAGAAGATGATATCTCCCTCATGCTCAAAGTGTGGAAGGAAACATCGAGAAAATTTTATTAAGGGGATTAATAAATGTTCTAAGTGTGGAAAGGAAGTTCGTTGAGTAGTTGAATACCGAAGTAATGAGATTTGTTTTTGATAATGATATGAATAATGAGAAATCACCATAACATAAATCACCTAAACTTTAGTGTTTCATTTGGAAGGATTCTAGTAATTATGAAAAAGTTCCCAAATTCTTGGGTTGGTGAAAATGATCAACATCAACAAACTTTTAAGTAGAGGTACAAAGGGAAGTCTCACGCAATCACTATTTTAGATGATGGGTGCAATAACAGCATGGTGAAAAGTATACTTACAATTTATCTAGAACTGCTAATATCTTATTTAAATAAGGATCTACCCATTATTTTATATGTGAGTAATTTTATAAGGGTATCAAGATTCCACCCAAATGATTAGATGTAGAGTTATCATTAAAAATACCCAATGGTACGACGATTGCATCTCATGTATATGAGTCCTCTCTGGTTGAAGTTTTTGGGGATATACTTCATAAAAATCTTATTATTCTTCCTCTATTTGAATTTGATGTTATATTACACTACTAAAAAAATAGGCTTTATCAGTACTCAAAATGGGCTTTATCAACAGTAAAAAAGTTCTCTTAATCTTAGCACTGATAAAGGGGGGAGGGTGTCCCCTTTATCAGCATTGATAAATGGATACATTATCAGCGCTAAAAAAGTGATGATAAAGGAATCATTTATCAGTGCTAAAAATGCACTGATAAAGGGAGACTTTATCAGCACTAAAAAGGCACTGATAAAGGACTCTTTATTAGTGCTAAAAAAGCACTAATAAATGTGTTTTTTATCAATGCTATTTTAGCGCTGATAAACTGATCCTTTATCAGTGCTTTTTTAGCACTGATAAATGTGTATTTTATCAGCACTTTTTTAGCACTGATAAAGGATTCCTTTATCAGTGCTGATAAATGCCCTGTCTACTGCAACAAAAAATTCTGCGGCAGCACACCCAAACAACTCCTGCAAAAAATTCATCCTCTCAACAAGTAAGTATACCCATACAAAATTAACACATAATTCATAAGGTAATTACACCAAGTATACCCATACATCATTAACACATAATTCATAAGTTAATTAAATGCATAAAGAATTCAATTCAGAATTCAAGGGGTTTGGGGGATATTTAGGGGTTTGGGGTGGATATCCAAGGGGGGGTAGGGGGTGTCCGGGGGGATGGGGGTGTCCGGGGGGATAGGGGTGTCTAGGGGGTGGGGGGATGGGGTACATCAGGTTGGGGGGATATCCAAGGGAGGGGGGGGGGTGGTGTCCAGGGGGTGGTGGGGGCTCTCCATGAGGGTGGGGGTGTCCAGGGGTGAGGGTGTCTAGGTGGTGGGGTGGTGTCTAGGAGGGGGGGGGGGGTCCAAGGGGATGTCCAGGGGGTGGGCTAGTGTCTAGGGTGTCAGGGGGCTTTCCAGGGGGTGGGGGTGTCTAGGGGTGGGGGCGGTCCAGGGGTTAGTGGGGCTATCCAAGGGGTGTGGGGTGGTGTCCAGGAGGGTGGGATGGGGGTGTCTGAGGGGGATAAGGGTGTCCAGGGGGTGGTGGTGACCAGGGGGTGGAGGGGCAGTCCAGGAGGTTGGGGGGATATCCAAGGAGGGAGGGGTGGTGTACAGGGGGTGGTGGGGGCTGTCCATGAAGGTGGGGGTGTCCAGGGGGTGGGGGTGTCTTGGTGGTGGGGTGGTGTCTAGGAGGGGGTGGTTTCCAGGTGGGGGGGGGTATGCATGGGGGTGTCCAGGGGGGTGGGCTAGTGTCCAGGGTGTCGGGGAGGGGGGGGGGCTTTCCAGGGGTGGGGGGTGTTCACGGGGTGGGGGCTGTCTAGGGGGTTGGTAGGGCTATCCAAGGGGGGTGGGGTGGTGTCCAAGAGGGTGGGGGTGGTCGTCCATGGGTTGGGGGTGTCCAAGGGGTGGGGGTTTCCAGGTGGTGGGGTGGTGTCTAGGAGGGGTGGGGTGCCGTCCATGGGGTCGGTGGGTGTTAAGGGGGGTGTCCGGGAGGGGGGGGGGTCGGGGGGGGGGGCTGTCTGGGGTGGGGCGGGGGGCTGTCCATGGGCGTGTCCAGGGGGTGGGGGGGGGGGGGTGTTCAGGGGGTTGGGGGGGGTGTTCAGGGGGTTGGGGGGTGGATTTACAGGGGTGGAGGGTGTCCAGAGGGGTGGGGGTGTCTAGGGGGTGGAGTGGTGTCCAGGGTAGTTGGGGGGGGGGGGGTCAAGGGGTTGGTGGGGCTGTCCAAGGGGGATGGTGTCCAAGGGGGTGGGGGTGGCTGTCCATGTGGGTGGGGGTATCGAGGGGGGTGGGGGAGGTATCCAGGTGGTTGGGTGGTGTCTACGGGGGGGGGGGGGGGGTATCCAGGGGTTGGGGGGCCATCCATGGGGTTGGGGGACATCCATGGATCGTTATCCTAAAAGATCAACACAATCCGAATGCATTTTGTCATATTTTCATATGTCAGTTGTTGTTTTCACTTAAAATTCTGTCCATTTAAAAAAAGAGAGACACTTTGAGTGATACCAGCCACACCGTGCCTCATATTGAGACAGGGTTGACTCTTACATTTCACAAATGACCCATGTATTGTTATCTTATTGGATCTACACAATCTGAATGTGTTTGGTCATATTTGCGTACATTTGTTGTTGTTTTCACTTAAAATTCTGTCCATTTTAAACAAAAGAAAGACACTTTGAGTGATACCATCCACAATGTTCCTCAAATTGAGGTGGGGTTGACTCATACACATAAAAAATGAACCATGAATCGTTCTACTAAAGGATCAACACAATCCAAGTGTGTTTGATCAGATGTACGTACGTCAGTTGTTGTTTTCACTTAAAATTCTGTCCATTTTAAACAAAAGAGAGACACTTTGAGTGATACCGGCCACACCGTGCCTCAGATTGAGGCAGGGTTAACTCATACATATCAAAAATTACCCACGGATAGTCATCCTAAAGGATCAACACAATCCAAATTTGTTTGTTCAGATTTGGGTATGACAATTGTTGTTTGCCCTTAAAATTTTGTCCATTTTAAACAAAAGAGAGACTCTTTGAGTGATACCAGCCACACCGCAGCTTATATTGAGGCCGTCTTGACTTGTAAATATCAAAAATGGCCCATGGATCATTCTCCTAAAGGATAAACACAATCTGAATGCATTTGGTCAGATTTCCGTACATCAGTTGTTGTTTTCACTTAAAATTCTGTCCATTTTAAACAAAGGAGAGACACTTCGAGTGATATCGGACACACCGTGACTTATATTGAGGAGGGAATGACTCTTACACATCAAAAATGACCCATGGATAATTCTCCTAAAGGATCAACACAATCTGAATGTGTCTGGTTGGATTTCTGTAGGTCAGTTGTTGTTTTCACTTCAAATTCTGTCTATTTTAAACAAAAGAGAGACCCTTTGAGTGATACCGGCCGCACCATGCCTCAGATTGAGGAGGGGTTGACTCTTACACATCACCAACACACCCATAGATCGTTCTTCTAAAAAATAAACACAATCCGAATGATTTTGTTCATATTTTTATACATTAGTTGTTGTTTTCACTTAAAATTATGACCATTTTAAACCAAAGAGAGACACTTTGAGTGATACCAGCCACATCGTTCCTCATATTGAGGCGGGCTTGACTCATACACATCACACATGACCAATGGATCGTTCTCCTAAAGTTTCAACACAATACGAATGCATTTGGTTGGATTTTCACATGTCACTTATGGTTTTCACTTAAAATTCTGTCCATTTTAAACAAAAGAGAGACCCTTTGAGTGATACCGGCACTACAAAAAAAATTAGTTTTAGCGGCGGTTCTGGTAACCACCACTAAATGTTTTTTTTAAAATGGTTTAGCGATGGTTTATTATAAACTTCCGTGAAAATTTTTTGTTTTTAAACACAGCCGACCCTTCCCCCCCACCTCGACCCCACTCTCCCCACTTCCCCTGAGACCTCGGCCCCCTGTTACCCTCACGACCCCGCGACGCCGGCGACCCCATGACCCCAGCAAGCCCAGACCCCCGTGACCCTGGTGACCCTGCGACTCCAGCGACCCCGTGACCCCGCGACCCCGGTGACCTCGACCCCCCGCGATCCCGGTGACCCCGCGACCTAAGGTGGCATTGAATATTTTTCTCCTAAAATTTATGTATTATATGCATATGTGGTTGTTCCAATTTAACTCTACTATTTTTTTTGTTCCTGAGTATGAAAAGTGATATTATCTCTTAGATTGATGTATGAAACCCTCTAAGGACTTTTTTGGGTCCATTTATGTTTGAGATCATACCTAGGTCTACCCTTGGGTTATAAAAACCCCTTAAGATTGGTGAAATATTTTTTAAAATGTTGCAATAATATAATTATGAAAGTTAATGCGTAGATAATTCTAAGTTGGTATATACTCAAGGTTAATGGGATATTTGAAATATGGAATTGGTATTTTTTTGAAATGGCTAGTTGGATTGTGAAATGGATTAAAATAATCATTTTTCACTTTGATTTGGTTATGGTTTTCCATGAAGGACAACAATGTTTTGAAAGTGGGTATTGTTTCGAAAAGGGGGTGTTGACCTCAATGTTATAGGAAAAAAGGAGTTATCTTAATATATTTAAAATGGTGATTAGAAATGAGGGTGTGGTTCCCCTTTTTTGAAAATGATTTAAAATCACCTTTTATGGTTGTAAATAGAAATGAAATTCTTGGTACATGGTGGGTTTTTAAAAGAGGAAGACTCGTTTTTTGAAGGGTGTATTCAAGATTATTTCAATTGAGTATCTTGAATTGTGTTTTATTCCATGATTTTATTTTAAAGATATGTTGAGAACATAGTCATTTATGTGATATATGGGTTAGTGAGATAGAACCCCTGACAATTAGGCTGGCATGTTAACTTGTTTTATTAAATGAAATAAGTGATAAATGTGTTTTGTTGATGACATAACATAAAGGGGCATTTGATATAATGTGATTGTGTTAAATGGGTTAAGGTATGGAATTTATATATGTGATAAATGAGTTGCGATTGTAAATGGAATATATGTTAATGGTTTATTCATTATAAATGGGATATAAATATTCAGTTATGAGAATGATCATTGAAGTAGATTGATATAATATATTATTTCATTATTGGATGGTAACCTAGAGAAATCATTTGGAAAGATGTTGGTGTGTCAATCCACTATGATAGTAAGAGTTACATTTCATGTTTCCTTAGCAGCAATCAATTTTTTTAACACTAAATAGTCCTTGATTTTTCCAACCACAATTAGTATATCTTTAATTCTAATTGTATTTAGAACTAAATCCCAAGTGAATTCATGAATATCTATGTATAGATATGTGAACACTACATAATAATATTGGTGGACTATACCATCTTCAAATCCCACCATGTAGTTCATAAAAAAGATTAAATCAATGAAATACTTGTATATGATCTGAATAAACTTGATAAATTATATTGTAATAATAGTCATGTAGAATTCTATCCATTACAATCCTCCTCACTAGCACAATCTATGAGGTGTGTTGACACTGATGGTATGAGTAATAGTTTCCACATGTTGATTAACAATAGAAGAATTATGGATGTATCCAATAAAAAAATATCATATATGATATCCATAATTTCCATATTTAGACAAATGGTACCCTAAACCATATTAGAATTATGTTTCTTGTTCATGATATCCTTAACTTATGTATAAAACTACTTCTCAAATTTCACAAGATATTTATTGCTTCTCTAATGAGGCACATCCTAATAAAATCAATTGTTCCTAGATGCCTCTTAGTTTTCCTAAGTATTTTGTTAAGAACTAGTCTAATAGGACTATTCCATCTGAGCATACAAAACTAGAGGTAGAGTTGATCTTGTTACACCAACTGGTCATAGAATTTTATGAAAATATTTTTTAAGAATCCCATTCATGGAACAATGGTGTAAATTATATAGTGGTGATATGAATTAATTATTCATGTGTAAATTCAAGATGCACTGTAAAAAACCTGTCCAATTGATGTGATATGGATTCTAAGAAACTCATCCCATTGATTGATTTTATCTTACATTACTATCATAGGACTGACTCTACATATTGTGTTTAAATCCCATGTTGATGCTCCTACTTTCACATAGCTGAACAATGGTGTCTCCTACACTAATATTCCATCAAAAGTCTCTTCCTCCAACCAACTCCTTATTTTAAATTTCTAGGTGGCATGTAATATAGAACATTAAAAATATTGATAGATCCTTAGTTTGGATACCCTAAATAATGATCTATTCATTCAGTCCTTTTCTAGGTGTTTCCGACCATGAACAGTGAAAAAAGTGAGTGAATTTTGAAGTATATTTAATCTCATAGACACATACATGTTCAAATTTAACAAATTATTCTACATTTATTACCCCAATGGTTTTATAGAATAACTATTTTACATTACAAGTATAAAAATCGTTTCCAAGTGAGGTATTGAAATAACATATCCAAAACAAATATGTCTAATCATTCTAGCATCGGGTACTCAAGAATATTCATTCGAACTTTGACATTTATCTCATCTGGTTTCCCATCAATGTTAAAACAAAACTGGACCTCCTATACGAAAACACATCTGCTTTATTGGGTATAAAATCCCCTTAAAATGTCAGTGGATTGTATTTTAGAAGTTCTATTAAATGATTTACCTAAATGAAGTTCCACATTTACAGGTCCCTTAACAACTTCCACAAAATCATGGTCTACTCTCTGAACAATATCCTAGTTTACTTGTTGTCCTAGAGCATCTACATTCTTAGTTTCTCTATCTTTTGGAAACATTATTTTTTCCCTCATGAACTATGATTCCAACCAAGTTATGCTTATGTTACTTTTTGTTATCTAATATTATATTTTTATGCTATAATGGATTTCAAAATTCAACGGTTGAAAATTTGGAGATTTAGGAGAAACATGATTGGAATACTATTTAGCATAACTTTTATTATTGACCATGTGGTAATTGAGTAATATGGTATTGTTATCACATTGTTTCTCTTTACCAAAGAAACTTCCCTTATCCTAAACATTAGAGGCTTCATATCTAACTTAGGGGATCATCTATATTATATTATGTTTATGTAATCTTACACTATCGTATATATGAATATCTTTCTCTATTTAGTAGTAACTACGTGTTTTAATTTTTTTTTATTATTGTGTAGGCACATTGTGATATACATGGATAAAAGCTGGATCACATTACCAAGGAACACACCTTAGTATGTTAAGGGTTTGAATGAGTTTTTATATTTTGAAATTTCTAATCGATCCATTGAAGGGAGAATAATATGTCCATGTCCTAAATGTAAATTTAGAACATGGTTGAAGAGAGATGAAGTTTATGAACATTTAATACTAAAGTAGTTCCCTGGTCAATATTTGTGTTGGGTTTTCCATGGAGAATCGAACGTTACAAAAAGCTTGAGTACTGATGTTAATCCATAGAATGAGGTCCCATGTTCGTCGACAATGGAAAATGAAATGAAAAACCTCATAAATGATGCATTAGGCACTGCAAGATACCACTATCAGCATCAAAACATATCAGAATAACCAGAAGAGAGTGATAAAGATTGCAACATGACAAGTGATATTTTTGAGACTGTAACACAAGAAGATCAAGATTGTAACATATTATTGGATCCTCCTCTTGATTCCATGGAGCCAAATGTAAGATAAAACCTCACCGAGAAAAATGTGTTTCATTATTTAGTTGACGATGGAAATCAAGAGTTGTATAGTGGGTGTCTGAAATATTCAAAGCTTTCATTTCTGCTGAAGTTGTACCATATCAAATGTCTATGTGGAATTACAAATAACGCAATGTCTGTGATATTTGAATTGATTCGTGATGCATTTCCTGAAGCAAAAATCACATAATCTTTTTATGATATGAAAAATGTTTTTAACAATATTGTTCTGAATTATACAAAAATACATGCATGTCCCAATGATTGTATGATTTATTTGGGATAGGATTCAAGGAGACATAATTGCAAGAAATTTTATTCTTCTTGATCACAGTCAAAGGGTGATGTTGGAAGTATGAATGAACATAATTTCATGGAGAAGAATAAAAAGAACACACCTACAAAGGTTTTGCATTACTTTCCCTTGAAGCCTCGATTGCAAAGATTATTCATGTCATCAAAAACCGCCGAACACATGAAGTGGAAATCTGTAGATAAAAACAATGATGGGTTAATGAGACATCCACGAGATTACCAATCATGGAAGACATTTGATTCATTAAATCTATATTTCTCAACTGATCCCAGGAATGTTCGATTGGGATTGGCTGCCGATGGATTCAACCCATTTGGGACTTTGAGTACCAGTTATAGCATTTTTCCAGTTGTTTTGATCCCTTATAATATTCCTCCATGGATGTGTATGAAACAAACATCTTTTATCATTTTTATGATTATTACTAGAAAAAAATGCATAGAAATGATATTGCTGTATACTTGCAGCATTTTATTGAAGAATTGCAGGAGTTATGGAGCAACGGTGTTGAGACATATGATGCTTCTTCTAAAAAAATGTTCAAAATGCGTGCTGCTATAATGTGGACCATTAGTGACTTCCCTAGGCTTGGAAATTTATCTGGTTGGAACACTTACATGGGTTTAGCTTGTCCCATTTGTAACTTTGATTTTGATCCCAAATGGCTACCACACAGTAGAAAATGGTGCTTCTTGTGCCATCGAATATTTCTCGATGCATCTCATAGATTTCGGCTGAACAGATCGAAATTTATTGGTTCCATTGATCGTAGACCACCTCCAAAGTTGTTAACTGGTTCTGAAATATTGACACATCTTGAAAATGTTGAAACAGAATTTGGGAAGGTTCATCATTTGAATGATAGCAGAAAACGGGTCCGAAGTGCATCGTCAGGTGAAATCAGAACGCAACAATGGAAGAAAAAAAGTATATTCTTCAAACTCTCGTATTGGTAATTTAATTTGTTGCATAACAATATTGATGTGATGCATATTGAGAAGAATGTCTGTGATAATTTGATTTTCACATTACTTAATGAGCATGGAAATTTGAAGGATCATCTCAATGCTCGCAAAGACTTACAAATAATGAACATAAACGTGATCTTTGGAAAGGTGAGAATGAAAAGTATGCTCCGACCATTTTTTCAATGAAAAATAGGGATAAAGATACATTCCTTCAAATTTTAAAGAATGTGAAGGTATCTGATGGGTATTCAAGTAACATCTCGAGGTGTGTTGACTTGAAGAATCGTAAGTTACATATATTGAAAAGTCACGATTCACATATTTTGTTACAACAGTTACTACCATTGACATTACATACATTATTACCTGAAAAAGTTACTACTATTGTACTCCAATTGTGCACATTTTTCAGGAAATTATGTGAGAAATATCTACATCCATTTCAGCTTGACATCCTCCAGGAGAGGTTTGTATTTACCCTTTGTGCAATGGAGATGATCTTTCCTCCATCGTTTTTTACTATCATGATGCATTTAACTGTGCATTTGGTTGAAGAATCTAAATTAGGAGGTCTCGTTCATTATCGATGGATGTATCCAATTGATAGGTATTTTATTTATATGTTTTTCATTTAAGTAAACAATTATTGGCATTTAAATAAATGAATAACATTATTATTTTATTTCACAGATATCTAGGGAATTTGAAAGCATACGTGAGAAATAAAGCTCAACCAGAAGGCTCTATTGCTTAAGGCTATTTGGATGAAGAGTGTCTTACCTTTTGTTACAGATATTTGGATGATATTGAGTTAATATTTAATCGAGTTGGATGTGTTGACGACACATCAACTCAATCTAAAATGCATCAGAAATCAAAAATATTTCCTGTTATTGGCCGATCAATTGGGAGGACCTCAAATGTGATACTGACAGAATTGGAATTATTACAGGCACATAGATATGTGCTGCTGAATAGTGAAATTGCAGATCCATTTATTAAAGAGTTGAAGATACAAACCAAGAAACAAATGAGAGGCTGAACATGAAATGAGAAAGATACAATGAATGCTGTGAATAAAGAGCTTGTATAATGGTTTGAACGACGTGTAAGTTCATAAATATTGAAAAAAATACGAATATTAGTTTGACACATACATTTTGTAAATATATTAAATTATATTTCTTTTTTCAGATCATGAATACTGATACTCGAGCAGACTTGTCAGAAGATTTGATGTTTCTTGCTAGAGGTCCTATAAAAAAAGTTATAAAGTTCGACACTTATAATGTGAATGGATTTAGATTTCGTATAGTCGATCGAGAAGTGGGTTTGAAAACACAGAATATTGGTATATTTACATTTTCTAATGTGGGATACTATGGAAAGATGCATGATATTATTGAATTAGACTACCATGGACATTTTTTTATTGTTTTATTCAAATGAAAATGGGTCGATATTATCAGAGGTGTTAAAAGATATTCCTTGAAATTTACTTCTGTGAACTTCTCTCGCTTGGTGGATGTTAGTGATAATGAACTGCATGATACATATATCTTAGAATCACAAGAAAAGATGGTATATTATGTGAATGATGTTGTGGATGAAGGGTGGAGTGTAGATTTTCATGTAATACAAAGAGATTTGTATGATATGGGTGATGAAGTGGAAGATTTGACCTCTAAAATTGAATTTCATCAACAAGTAGAAGCAGAATTATTTTTCCATCATGAAATTGAAAATATTAGTCTCGTAAGGATGAATGAACTGGATGAAGCAATGGAGTAGGAAACTGACATGATTGAAGGGGAAAATTATTTTATGTACTATTATTTATTCATTCAGCAACCACTTGTTTAATTTTTACATTAATTCATTATCATTGTTATATATATTTTGTATGTTAGTACTGGGTGTCTATTATCATTTTTAATTTTTTTTATGCATAATTTTTTTGAAATATATATTCTGAAATCAATTTTATTTGATTAAATGACAGGAATGCCAAGGAAAAAGTGGTACACTATTTCATCTAGTTCTGTGACAGATGACGATCCATCCAGCTCCCTTCCCACGGCATCTGAGGCACCAGCTGCCTATACCCCTACACCATCTCCCCCTACACCATCTCTCACAACATATGTGGGTGTCCCATTTGAGGCTGAGTTTTCGACTCTCCCTTCAGAGGCCTCAGTAGTGGGGTGACGACACACCCCTTCCAGTTCATCATAGATATACTAGAGTGTCACTGTCATAGGTACAAATTTTAATTAAATAAATTTATTGCATTTTGTTTATACTAATTGTTTGATCATTGAAGATGAAAAAAATGCAACCGTGAAGAAAAACTTAAAAAGTTCCTATGTCTGGAATATGTATGGTGAGAAAATAATCGTGCCATTTTATTTTTATGGGGTCCCTATGGATGTCGTCGTGGGGTTACATGGCTAGATTCTAGGCCAGCTGGTAGTGGAGCCCATTTCCTTTCCTATTTCTTATGATGATTGGAGACATGTTCCTCCAAGTTGGAAAAATAAAGTTTTTGATTCCCAAATAAAGGTAATTTTATTACATTATGGTTTAACTGAATGTCATGTTACTAATATGTTCAAAATGAATTTCTGTATACAGATGTTCTTCCACTTTACAATTGCTGATGTGATAGCATGGAAGTGGAATTTGAAAAATCTTGGTAATAAATGGAAACATTTCAATTGGAGATTGTGGTGTGATTTAAATGATACTCCGTTGACCGTACAACAAATGTATGAGAATCTACCCAATGGGGTACCAAAAGAAAAGTGGAAAGTTTTTGTTGACAGACATCGTGATGAGAAGCGGATGGTATTGAAATATATATTATTTTAGTATCCTCATTTTACATTTATACATGTATATGAAGAGGAGATGACATTGAATACATTACTGTTAAATTGCATTTTATTTATTTCAGGATCTATCAAGAATGAATGCATCAAACTGGGCTAAGCAAGTCATCCCTCACACTGCGGGCTCAAAAATCTTTTCTAAAAGCCGAACAACATTGGTAATATTTTAATTATTTTAAATATTTATAAGAAAATATTATCTGTTTAATATATTGAATTGTTGATTTATCTTTTCTTAATGCAGTCACAGAGTTTAGGGCACGAATCATCCCGGACTGAACTATGGTTGAATGTTCACAAAAAATCAGATGGAAGTTTTGTTAATGAGCCTTCCAAAGAAGATGGGGTATAAAGTCAATTTTTTATTATAATAACTTATTATCAGTTTTTACTGTGTTAATATATATTGATATTTGATTTATAGGTAAAAATTAAAGAACTATGGGATGCCAATCCTGGGCAGTACTACTCAGTCTCCCAGGATGACCCAGTTGCTAAAGTCCTTGGGAAGGGGCATCCTGGTAGAGTGCGCGGGATGGGTTTCAGACTCATACAATCTGAGGTATTTGGAATGCCACTAGGGATTCTAGCTACATCTACTCCTGGTTATATCTAGTCCATACCCAAAGATGCTTAGAGGGATATTGCTTCTCTTCGAACCATAGTTCAAGATCAGGGGGCTCAGATATCTTCTTTGCAGCAAGCGATGACTGCTATACATCATCAGAGGAGAAGATATGTCCCTGGTGGTAGTGCATCGACTGGTGGTCAACAGGTAAATCATAAAAAATCAAAATCATTTTGTTTTGAAACTTTCATTGATTTTAAGTTTTAATATAAATATGCAACAGTATTTAATTTTCAATATAATATTCTTACAGGTGATAGAAGAAAGTGGATATGGAGGTGGAGAGGGTGACGATGCATCATCGGACTATGAGTAGAGTTGTATTGTTTATGTTTTGAACAAATATGGGAATAGTTTGTTTGTATATGTACCATGTGTGGCACATATTTTCCACCACACATTTTCATGTCCTAACATTTTCTTGATTTCTCATGTTTCCTTTTATGAATTTTATTTATTTATGATGTTTCCTTTTATGTCTTGATTTCTCGAGTGTGGTATACATCATTCCAGTTAGGCCTGTGTTTGAATTGGTAGTCGACATTTTGGATGACTAGGAGTTAAACCCATTTTTTATGTGTTGAATAAATTATCGATTCTTAATATTGTAATATGTAATTATTCAATATCATCATCCAAGAAGGTAAACCCTTCTCATAGCTAGCATATCACTCAAGGTGAAATAACATCCAACTATAACATCAAAAAACAAGAACAATAATCCCACACTGAGAACATGGGTTTTCCCCCATATATGGGTTAGATAATCCCACAAAAAAACACATTACCAAGGTTTCACTAAACTAGTTCCCCAAACCAATGTGCCACATGACCATAAGAATGACTCCTCATATACAAGAGGCTTTCTACTAGTATTGAGGGTCCAATGAGGTATGTGGGGATAATATACCATCTTTACTAGTGTAAAATAATAGTATAAATCAATTTAAATGATAACCAATTTTGTTATAAGAATAATCATGCATGATGTATTCAATTCCAAAAATTGGGTAAATCCCCACAACCAATATAGTAAACATGTCAGTTCATACAAGTGTCACGTGTTAAGGAAAAAACAAAATAAAAAACCCCATAAAAATCCTAAAATTGGTCTTGATGTCCATCCAGTTACCACATACATGCTCCATACCATATCCCAAACCAACCATCTATTAAAAGGATTTTTCTCTTACACATCCCTACAACCATGAGATCTACTCATGTATCAATGGAATCCTAAAAAAGTTGTGATTATAGGTTAATAGGACACCACCAATAGTGTCTAAACAAATAAATATTATAATAACAATAATACATTGTGTCTGGTTTGTCTGGTTTGATTTGTTTTTCAGGGCAGTGGTGCAGTGGAAGCAACAAATTTTTTTTCTGGTCATCTTCAATAGCATTGTAGGATTCCTTGGATACACTCCTTGGATCTAGAATTTATAAGTAGGTTCTCTGGTTAAATCCAAAAAGGCCCAGTCACTGCTTATCCTCATTTTACCTTAGATGAACTCCTTGGACTTAGTAGGTGCCTCATTGTGGAATTAATTGGACTATTCTAATTGGATTACACACTTACCCCATTCCATTCTACAATTATTACTAATTTGGTGACACTTGAGGTCAACATCGCCTTGGTTATTACCTTGGGACTTCACTATTAAATATCATTATAGGTTTCCTTGTTATAACTTTCATACTTCACTATTCATAAAATGTGATATGTTATAAACTGGAAACAATAAAATAATGAATTTATTACATATTCATACAATAGATGTGGTCTGAAATTGGTATTGGGGTAATTAGGTACATTGTTCTGCTTTAATTAATATATGCATGCCACAATACTATTACATTTATATTACATTGGACAGATGTTATAGACACTGTTGGTTGTGGCCCACTGAGATTTATCTCACACCCTATCCAGGTGTCGTTTGGTACAAAGACTATATTACATGGTTGAAGGTGTTGAAAACGGAAAGCATACAACTTCAAAAACATGATTTATTTCTATTTAGTAGGGAGCTTGAGAGAAGAGGACTGAGTTGGAACTTAGTACGCATGGGATAGTCTTTTGATTTCATTTATACTTTAATGGAACATGTTAGGCCTACTGTATTGTATCCATGTTTTCCAAATTTCAAGTGACATTACAAATTATCATCAGTTTTTGAATGTTATTAATGTTATTTTAGTTATTGGTGCTATTGTCTTTATTTTTATATAGTGCCTTCTGTTTACTTATATTTATTCCACTATTTACCGATGTTTACTTTTATACACTGTGCTACACTTTAGTAATGAAGGGATAATCTCCCCAAGAACACACCATAGTCCATTGTTTCTAATTGTAAGCCTCTAGAGTTTAGGGAATTGGGATTGATGCCTCGTGGACCACCGAGATCGTGGTACCCATTAGGTGGCACCCGGGTCTTGGATGTCACAATCACAAAGGCTCTCCAAGGCATGTCAGTTCCTTTGGATTCAGTGATTTGGATGCATAGATGCTTAAATGAAAATACATCGGAGTGGGAAGTATATGTGAATGCATTGGGGCCAAGACACTTCTCTGATGATGTTCTACTAAAATATGAAGGTAACTTAGTGGAGTAATTTTCATAAGGAGGGGAGGTTGTAACATCCTAGATTTTTTTCCAAAGGTACACACAATTGATTATTGGTTCTGATTCCTTCAAAATGACTCATATGTGATGCCTAAACAGTTCAAGGAGGTCTTGAGTGCATCCAGGACTAGTTTATATCTTATATAAATAAAATGGGAAGGAAATACTAGGTCACACCATCTAAGGAAACCATGATTCCCATCCTACATAGTTTCCCTGAACCGTGAGGCTGTAGACAGTGGACTAGAGGTGGCCACATGGTTTTTCTGAAAATGTGCGACCCTAGGAGGTCACCCTTGTAACCAACTATAGGTCTTGGGAAGTAGAAGTTAGAATTTTATACACACGGTTAGATAAAAAATTCACCTAATTGGGAGGGTTCACACCTTATAGAAGTGACTACTGCACAGTTATTGGCCAATTTGGACAACCGTTCAACCAAACCATGCGTAGTTGTGTTTGAGGAAAAAATTCCTAAACAACCCATCTTAAATGATTTTAAACAATTTTTCTTCCTAATTATTTATAAAATAGTTTTCTCCTCTCCACTTCATGCATGGACATTCTCCTCTATTATCCATAGGTTTTGAGAAATCTTCCTCCACTAGGGTTAGAATCCTTCATCATCAGAAGCAATTAAAAGCCCTTAGTAATCACTTCCTTCCACTCTAATATATTTCAATGTTCCTATATCAAATGCTGTGAAATTTCGGTGAGAATATATTCACATTATTTTTGAGTATTTTGGTAAATCATTCAATTTTCATTCATTATAGGTCCAATCAAGCCTCAATAATGGATGAATGGAGTTATACAACATCGATGTAGGTGGTTTAGGGCATGGACATTTGTTTCATCCCAATTTAAATAACTTGTCATTGTTATTCTCGCTGACCCCTTTTGGAGATTTTAAAATTGATTTAATAAATTAATTTTTTTTGTGACCATTGTGACATTATCATATGATAAAAACCATTAATTTTTCACCTTGACATTTGGGCACCACCTTGATTTGTTTTGCAGGGCATTGGTGTAGTGGAAGCATCAATTTGTTTTTCTGGTCATCTTTTAGAGGCAGTTTTAACCGCCGCGAATAGTCTACAGCTCAGTTGTTAAAACTACGAATTAGGCTTTTTAGAAGTCAGAGTAGTACTGAAAAATATAAAAATGAATAATTAATAGTTAAATTAAATGAAATAGTAGTTGTTTTTGAAAATACCATTTCAGGGATGCTAGTTTGTTGTTGAAAAACAATCTATTTCATAAATTTACAAACATAATAACCACAATCATTATCGTTAGTTTGTTTTGTACACTGCAAAAAAATTTATCATTATAAGAATAAGTAACTTGTGTTGATATGTGTTTGGATAGTGAAATTTTATTATATATACCCTAAGATTTGTCCAGACGTAGTACTTGCTCGCCTCCTTATTCTTAGCCCCTGTCCTTATTCCTTTTTTAGAAGATAATGATACACTTCCCTATCATAAAATAATCCTCAATAGAAGATAATATAAATTATATTACATGATTTTTAGGCCTAAAATGTAGGATGTAGTGTCTTACAGATTCAAAAACTTTATCATGTGTGGTCAGTTTGATGGATATCCTTTCTTTGAATCCAGAAAATAAATCTTTGAAGTATCCAAGTTTACCACAATTAGCAGCCAATGTTTCCTAAAAACCCAAAAACGAATAAGTAATAAAAGAAGTGAAAATATAATTGATATGCTTTAATTGTAGAGTTCTAACCCTGCATAGTTGGTATTAGGGAGAGTCTGTCATCTGTAATCTTGCTTTCAAATGTTTCCAGCAAGCTATTCTGTAACGCCCCAAGATTTTATGAAAAATATTCTTTTTAATTTCATTAATGTCTTGTGTTGTACGCTACAACAAAAGAAGCTTTCACAATACGCATCCTTGACTTTCCTTCCGTTACACGCAATCGCGACCTTCCTCGATAGCGTGTGTAGTACGCAATACTCAGTCTCACGAAACAACGATATGCTATTAAAATATTATTAAAACTAGCCGTTATGAATAGTAATAACCACTTTTTGGAAATTTTGTAAATTTTATTTTTCAAAATGGAATTCATTTTTGGATTCGGAGTATCGAATTTAGCCTAAGGTGAAATTTTGGTACTTTTCGGATAACTTTCATATTCTAATGAATAGTGAAAATTACTAAATTATAATTAAAAACAACTTTTTTAATCGAAATAATTAATAGTGATAAATTATTAATTTGAGTGGTTTTAAAGTATATTTAGAATATATTTTTACAATTTAATACAATGTTGGTCATTGTTTGTAATTTCACATTTAAACCAGACATAATCAAGTGTCAATCTTTTGATAGATTTTGTTTCTTAAAAAAACACGCTATTTGTTTTAACAGCGGGATTTAATTATAAAATTAATTAATGCAACTTCTATGTTATGAATTTGGTAAAATAGACTTCATTTTTGAATTCGGAATATGAAATATAGCTTAGGATGAAATTTTGGCATTTTTCTGAAAACTTTCAATTTTTGATGAATAGTGAAACCACTAAGTGGTAGGTTAAAAACGGAATTTTGCATAAAACTTAATTTTACCGCTTCTGTGAATGGAATTTCGAAAATCCGAGAGACACGGTTAATATCAAGGACTAAAATGTGGTTCAATGAGATGAAAATAATTTTTTGGTGAATAGTAACTTTTTACTTTTTTTACCACGGTTAATAGTAAATAGGGTAACTAAGGGTAAATATGATATTAATATTACCCTAACACATGTCCTAATTCTATTGGACAAGTGTAATTCGACCAAAAACAAACTTAGGAATAAAATATGACCATTTAGGCCCACTTGGATTAGATTAGGACATTTATTATTAATTTATTTAAAGAAGGGTTAAAATAGTTAAAATCAAAGTTTAATAAGTAAATAATTTTTAATATGGGGTTATACATAAGCTAAATTCGACTATAAATATTCATTAGAAAGCTAAAAAGATTTCCTACATGATGGTATTTTATTTGTAATTTTTAGACAGCATATAATATAATTTATTTATGACACAAAGATGATGCAGTAATTATCTTATTAATGAAATATTGACATAATTGATAATATAAATACCAAAATAAATGTAATTTAAGACTTTTTATGAATTCCACTAATTTTCTAGGTTACTATGATATATTAGTGTTGATTTAATCAACTTGGTTCGAATATATAATTCTGTTATGACTTTCAAAAAATCATATATCAAATAGTGTCAAAATTGACACAAAATAGTTTTTAAATAAAATATTATATTATTAATTGTTATTTTATTCCTAAAAATCTAAGGTTCGGCCAAATGACTTAGATAAGGATATATGTATTAATAATATACAATTTGGGGTTCGTTTGGCATGTTATAGTAAGTGTATTAACCATATAGTGAAAGAAAACAAAAAGACACGGTAAAAGTTAAATTATTTAACTTAGAGTTAAATCTAATTGATAAGGTTTAAAATAAGATCCAAACATGTATAAATTTGATTGGTTGATGAGATTACAACCCTATCTCATCTAAGCTTCGAATATGAGTCATTTTTGGAGGTTTTTAAGTGGGTTTATATTTATTATAAATTAATATTTTTAAGAATTCCTAAGGTGCCCCTCTCCTCCCTTATAAAAGGACACCTCCTCCCCCTCCTCCTCACACCAATTTGAGCACTCAAGCTCGGCCAACCCCTGCCAAAATCCCTTCTCCACTTCCCTAGAAACATCCTAGAGGTTCTGGTCTTCCTCAAAGACCAATTCTAGTGCCCTAAGAGGAGGTCTCAAAGAGGCACTTCAAAGAAGAGGTAATTACCGTTACCAATTCTTTCATCTTTATTTCTTCTTCCACTTCTTCTTCTTAGGTTGTTTCATTATGAAGTAATAACATCAGTATCACTCATATACTGATATGTTATTATAAGTACGAAACAACCCTATTTCACCATCTATCCATCCTACGGAAAAAGAAATCACCGCGCGTGCGTACGTACGGAATACCGTCTCCACGCCGTGGTGTAATCTATTTTCCACCACCACCTTACATGGATGGGTATAATGGTGTAAAGAATAACTATACATAGTTATTACAACATCATAATGATTCTGATATATTTTATAATCCACTCCAATTCAATTCAATATTTATAGAAATGATATCATCGCTCGTGCGTACGTACGGAATACCGTCTCCACGACGCGATGAGATTCATTCTCCATGTTAACCATTTAAGAATGATTATAATGTATATATAAGAAATAATAATGAAATACATGACATTATAAAGCTACTGGATTTATGTATATATATATACATATGTATGTCATCTACTTACTTCCATTTCAAGACAATAAGGAAAGAAAAACAGCGTTCATGCGTACGTACGGACTACCGTCTCCATGAACGGTGTTTTTCATTTTATTTATCTATCTATTATATATATATATATACTGAATATATATGATATATAAATCATATTTTATATTCTGGAAGTAAGTAAATCATGATATAAGTAATAATGATGTCAAGAACAACAAGTCAAAACACCTACGATAAATGAAACGATTTTACCCAAAACGCTTCTTTAACATGGAATTTACAAAAGAACGGGTAATATAATGTCATAAGTGAACCATATATGATATCATAACAATGAATATGATTCTGTAATAAGTCAATGACATTATTTAAATCATTATACAGGAGGTTCGGACACATACGAAGCAAATTGGACCTAAGGTAAGGGAAATATCACAATCTCATTTTTATCCGAGATTGTTTATTCGTAAGTATTTACTGGGGTGTATTTTATCATCCACATCCATGTTTCATCAAAATGTAATATTATTTCCATCCACCTACAATTGTTTAAATCCATTTTTACCCTTCGGTGAGTTTTTAGTAATATGTATGAAAGGAATCTTTTGTCGTACGAGGTACTTTTTGACTTTTCCGACAAAAGTACGAAGAATGTTTTTTTTTAACTTATACGGCACGAACGGATTTCTACTGTTTTATAAATCCTTATTTTCATGAAGCTTCCTCTAAAAGATTTCATGACTATTTTCAATAAAATCTCTTTCTTTTAAAGTTGCATGATGTTTTGTGAAAAGAAATTGATTTTGAAGAAGAAAGGATATTTTCCTCAAGAATTCAATTCAAGTGTTTTATCAAAATTATTTTCCATCTAAGATAATAAAGAGTTCTGTTTCTATCCATATTTTTACATTGATTTGACTATGTTGTGATGGAATTATGTTTATGAATTCCTTTATCTTATATGAATGGTTTTATGATGTCATGTTGTTTAAGAATCCCATTTTTATTACATGGGTTATGAAATGATGTATGATTTATGATTTTGTGGCACACATAAGAAAGGATTCATTAAGAGATGGGTGGGACCTATATCTCCCTCCAATGCATTGGGTAAAGATTTTATATCTCATGAGATAGACATGGCTGGAATGGTAGGTTATACCGGTTCAGTGAAACAGGACTGAAACGAGGATTACTCGATTCAGAAAGGGACTTTGTCCACTAAGATAGTCTTGGCAATGAGTCTTGACTAACAAGAAATGATTCTCTATGATTATGTGTGTATGCCACAATGAGTAATGTTTTAAGTTATGATTTCATTTCACTACTATGATTTATCCCATGTTATGAAATTATGCTCTCTTTTGCAGGTTAAGATTTCCAAAAATGTTATGTTCTTATGAAAATTATGTGATTGATATTTCCTTTGTTTACCCTTACTGAGCATTTGAGCTCACCCTTTTATGTTTTCTTTTCCCCAGGATATAAAGAAAGGTTTTAGGTAGAAAAAAGGGATGACCTTTATGGGAGATATTGAAGAACTTTCACCACGATTAGAAGATTACGTTCCGAGTTTCCAAAGACACTAAACTATTACGATCCTTTAGTGTGTGTTTTTGTTATGTACTAAGTATTCCGCAAATGTAATGTAATGTCCATGTACGTCAAGATACGGGTCTCTACAGTTGGTATCAGAGGAAAGGTTTAGTCAACCTTTGGAAACTAGGATGCGAGAACTTTAGTGAGATCCCTAGAGATATTTCTAAGGTATGTCTAGGGATGTCTCTAAGGTTAAGTATACGTATAGGTTATAGTCCTAGAATTACGCTAACGATCTTCGAATTTAACCTAAGATGTTAGATATTGAGGGTACTAACCCTTTATTATGTTGTTTTCCCTAGCATGATTTTTGCCTCTCACACAATTCTTTTGCGGTTTTAGACGATGGCTGGAACCCGAAGGAACCGTGTTAATGCGGAATGTGATGGGCAATGCAATGATTGTACCCCTGAGCAACCAAACGATATAGGAGCTGGAATGCAAAATCTTGTAGCCATGCTCACACAACTTTCTCAAGCTATGAATCATGCAGGACTTCCAAACGAGCAAAGGAAGGAGCAACATTCTGTTGAATCCTTCATGAGGCAGCGTCCACCTTCTTTCAGTGGGTCTACTGATCCATTAGTTGCTGAACAATGGATTAGTACTACTGAAAAGATATTTTCAGTTCTTCAATGTTCTGAACATGATAAAGTCATCCTAGCAGTGTATCGTTTGGAAGGAGATGCTGATCAATGGTGGAATCTTATTAAGAATACAAGGCAAAGGGATGAAATTGAGTCTATGGAATGGGACGAGTTCAAGAACTTATTTTTCAATAAGTACTTCCCTCGTATTCTTCGAACAAAGATGGAGAAAGAGTTTCTTGAACTGAAGAAAAGGGGCGATGAATCTGTTGGTACCTATGAAGCAAATTTTACAAGACTTGCAAGGTATGCTTCTGGAATTATCATCCAACCTGAAAGTAAAGTTGATCGATTTTTCAGTGGCTTAAAACCAAGTCTTCGAAGGGCATTAGCTATAAGAGACTTCAGTAGCTATGAAGAAATTGTGCGTTGTGCTATCAAGGTAGAAATGGAAGTTGGTGTTACATATCCATCTCATGGTTTTGACAAGAAACGAAAGATGGAGTTCAAGGAGAAATCTCAGAATAATGGTGAAAAGAAGATGAATGTTTCCTTATGCACAAAGTGTGGAAAGAAGCATGGTGGAGATTGTCTAAAAGGGACTAGAAAATGTTTTAAGTGTGGAAAAGAAGGTCATCGAGCAGCTGAGTGTCGAAGTAATGGAAAAAGGGTTTCTAATGATAAAGCAAACACTGCAGAGAACGCACCGCCAACACTTCAATGCTTCAAGTGCAAGGAAATGGGGCATTATGCTAATAATTGCCCTAATCCAAGGGTTAGTGATGATCAACATGAGCAACCACTGAAGGCAAAGGACAAAGGGAAATCACATGCGATCACTATTGGCAATGTTGAATATGACAACGATGTGGTGGAATGATTAAGTGTTTATGTAATGGGATTCCAAAATAATGTTGTATCATTGAGTATTGCAATATTTATTGATGTGGTATTCAAAGTGATTGAGATATTTTTTTTGGAAATAAGATGATATGCGCATAATGAAGACGAGAAAATGAAATGTTTAATAGTATTCATGAGCTCATGATTGATATAAGGACTAAGTGATATCATGGTTTGAGTATAAATAATTTTGAGGATTTTGGTATGTGTAAAGTGTTAACTTTTAACTGCATTCAAGTTTTCACTAAGGTTCAATGGGTATTCAAGAGTATACATGATTAAGGACTTTGAATGTTTGGAATGTGACCAAAAAAAACATATCTTATGATATATGGGGATCAACGATGATATTAAATCTCTGGTAATTGTTTTCACTATGTTATGAGAGTGGACTGCAGTATTATGGATAAGCCTAAAGATTGGAATGGATTGTGTTGGACGATATTATTGATGGGATGTTATAGTAGTTTTGGAAAAAGGACAACCTGCAGGACGGGCGACAGCCCATCGCTTCGGACAAGGCTGTGGGAATCGAACCCACAACCGAAGTGCGACTGGCCTTTATCGCCTACCACTGACCTACAGGAAGTCCCTGTTTAGTAGAAACTAGTTTTATTATATTAAGCAGTATGATATATGAAGTATAAGTCCATTTTAGGAACCATATATGATTAATCTCACTATAGATCGACTTATGTATATAAGTTTTGCTAACCTTTTGTTTGAGACAGATGGAATGACCTGTCATTCTATCACATGATCTGCTAACACATCACGAATAACAAATTCAACTTCATTTATTTAAGAGATGAAGTAGAAATTGTTCAAGGCACGAACAAAAGTGATATTTTACCAAAATAAAGTAAGTATTTATTCTAAGCAAATTTTCAACTTTAGGGAAATGATCTTGAAAACCAAAAATGTTTTCCTAGTGATCTTATACCTGATGAATCAGATGGTACCTTATATCATCACAAATCTATGGATTTGTGATTACTGGCTTTTCCATAGCCATGTTCTCTACCACTCTCCATCAGAACATGATGGTTAGATTTTTCTTCCATATCCATATTTTCACCTATGTGGAAACCCAGTGATTAGTATATTTGGGTAATCGTTACATTTCATACTTTAGTTTTTAAAGCCATGTTTTGGTATTCCTTTTTACGATGTGAGTTTCTATCAAAGAAAATTTTGAATAGTAAACCATTTATAACCCCGACGAATTTCGAGGGCGAAATTCATTTTAAGGGGGGTAGAATGTAACGCCCCAAGATTTTATGAAAAATATTCTTTTTAATTTCATTAATGTCTTGTGTTGTACGCTACAACAAAAGAAGCTTTCACAATACGCATCCTTGACTTTCCTTCCGTTACACGCAATCGCGACCTTCCTCGATAGCGTGTGTAGTACGCAATACTGAGTCTCATGAAACAACGATATGCTATTAAAATATTATTAAAACTAGCCGTTATGAATAGTAATAACCACTTTTTGGAAATTTTGTAAATTTTATTTTTCAAAATGGAATTCATTTTTGGATTCGGAGTATCGAATTTAGCCTAAGGTGAAATTTTGGTACTTTTCGGATAACTTTCATATTCTAATGAATAGTGAAAATTACTAAATTATAATTAAAAACAACTTTTTTAATCGAAATAATTAATAGTGATAAATTATTAATTTGAGTGGTTTTAAAGTATATTTAGAATATATTTTTACAATTTAATACAATGTTGGTCATTGTTTGTAATTTCACATTTAAACCAGACATAATCAAGTGTCAATCTTTTGATAGATTTTGTTTCTTAAAAAAACACGCTATTTGTTTTAACAGTGGGATTTAATTATAAAATTAATTAATGCAACTTCTATGTTATGAATTTGGTAAAATAGACTTCATTTTTGAATTCGGAATATGAAATATAGCTTAGGATGAAATTTTGGCATTTTTATGAAAACTTTCAATTTTTGATGAATAGTGAAACCACTAAGTGGTAGGTTAAAAACGGAATTTTGCATAAAACTTAATTTTACCGCTTCTGTGAATGGAATTTCGAAAATCCGAGAGACACGGTTAATATCAAGGACTAAAATGTGGTTCAATGAGATGAAAATAATTTTTTGGTGAATAGTAACTTTTTACTTTTTTTACCACGGTTAATAGTAAATAGGGTAACTAAGGGTAAATATGATATTAATATTACCCTAACACATGTCCTAATTCTATTGGACAAGTGTAATTCGACCAAAAACAAACTTAGGAATAAAATATGACCATTTAGGCCCACTTGGATTAGATTAGGACATTTATTATTAATTTATTTAAAGAAGGGTTAAAATAGTTAAAATCAAAGTTTAATAAGTAAATCATTTTTAATATGGGGTTATACATAAGCTAAATTCGACTATAAATATTCATTAGAAAGCTAAAAAGATTTCCTACATGATGGTATTTTATTTGTAATTTTTAGACAGCATATAATATAATTTATTTATGACACAAAGATGATGCAGTAATTATCTTATTAATGAAATATTGACATAATTGATAATATAAATACCAAAATAAATGTAATTTAAGACTTTTTATGAATTCCACTAATTTTCTAGGTTACTATGATATATTAGTGTTGATTTAATCAACTTGGTTCGAATATATAATTCTGTTATGACTTTCAAAAAAATCATATATCAAATAGTGTCAAAATTGACACAAAATAGTTTTTAAATCAAATATTATATTATTAATTGTTATTTTATTCCTAAAAATCTAAGGTTCGGCCAAATGACTTATATAATGATATATGTATTAATAATATACAATTTGGGGTTCGTTTGGCATGTTATAGTAAGTGTATTAACCATATAGTGAAAGAAAACAAAAAGACACGGTAAAAGTTAAATTATTTAACTTAGAGTTAAATCTAATTGATAAGGTTTAAAATAAGATCCAAACATGTATAAATTTGATTGGTTGATGAGATTACAACCCTATCTCATCTAAGCTTCGAATATGAGTCATTTTTGGAGGTTTTTAAGTGGGGTTATATTTATTATAAATTAATATTTTTAAGAATTCCTAAGGTGCCCCTCTCCTCCCTTATAAAAGGACACCTCCTCCCCCTCCTCCTCACACCAATTTGAGAACTCAAGCTCAGCCAACCCCTGCCAAAATCCCTTCTCCACTTCCCTAGCAACATCCTAGAGGTTCTGGTCTTCCTCAAAGACCAATTCTAGTGCCCTAAGAGGAGGTCTCAAAGAGGCACTTCAAAGAAGAGGTAATTACCGTTACCAATTCTTTCATCTTTATTTCTTCTTCCACTTCTTCTTCTTAGGTTGTTTCATTATGAAGTAATAACATCAGTATCACTCATATACTTATATGTTATTATAAGTACGAAACAACCCTATTTCACCATCTATCCATCCTACGGAAAAAGAAATCATCGCGCGTGCGTACGTACGGAATACCGTCTCCACGCCGTGGTGTAATCTATTTTCCACCACCACCTTACATGGATGGGTATAATGGTGTAAAGAATAACTATACATAGTTATTACAACATCATAATGATTCTGATATATTTTATAATCCACTCCAATTCAATTCAATATTTATAGAAATGATATCATCGCTCGTGCGTACGTACGGAATACCGTCTCCACGACGCGATGAGATTCATTCTCCATGTTAACCATTTAAGAATGATTATAATGTATATATAATAAATAATAATGAAATACATGACATTATAAAGCTACTGGATTTATGTATATATATATACATATGTATGTCATCTACTTACTTCCATTTCAAGACAATAAGGAAAGAAAAACAGCGTTCATGCGTACGTACGGACTACCGTCTCCATGAACGGTGTTTTTCATTTTATTTATCTATCTATTATATATATATATATACTGAATATATATGATATATAAATCATATTTTATATTCTGGAAGTAAGTAAATCATGATATAAGTAATAATGATGTCAAGAACAACAAGTCAAAACACCTACGATAAATGAAACGATTTTACCCAAAACGCTTCTTTAACATGGAATTTACAAAAGAACGGGTAATATAATGTCATAAGTGAACCATATATGATATCATAACAATGAATATGATTCTGTAATAAGTCAATGACATTATTTAAATCATTATACAGGAGGTTCGGACACATACGAAGCAAATTGGACCTAAGGTAAGGGAAATATCACAATCTCATTTTTATCCGAGATTGTTTATTCGTAAGTATTTACTGGGGTGTATTTTATCATCCACATCCATGTTTCATCAAAATGTAATATTATTTCCATCCACCTACAATTGTTTAAATCCATTTTTACCCTTCGGTGAGTTTTTAGTAATATGTATGAAAGGAATCTTTTGTCGTACGAGGTACTTTTTGACTTTTCCGACAAAAGTACGAAGAATGTTTTTTTTTAACTTATACGGCACGAACGGATTTCTACTGTTTTATAAAGCCTTATTTTCATGAAGCTTCCTCTAAAAGATTTCATGACTATTTTCAATAAAATCTCTTTCTTTTAAAGTTGCATGATGTTTTGTGAAAAGAAATTGATTTTGAAGAAGAAAGGATATTTTCCTCAAGAATTCAATTCAAGTGTTTTATCAAAATTATTTTCCATCTAAGATAATAAAGAGTTCTGTTTCTATCCATATTTTTACATTGATTTGACTATGTTGTGATGGAATTATGTTTATGAATTCCTTTATCTTATATGAATGGTTTTATGATGTCATGTTGTTTAAGAATCCCATTTTTATTACATGGGTTATGAAATGATGTATGATTTATGATTTTGTGGCACACATAAGAAAGGATTCATTAAGAGATGGGTGGGACCTATATCTCCCTCCAATGCATTGGGTAAAGATTTTATATCTCATGAGATAGACATGGCTGGAATGGTAGGTTATACCGGTTCAGTGAAACAGGACTGAAACGAGGATTACTCGATTCAGAAAGGGACTTTGTCCACTAAGATAGTCTTGGCAATGAGTCTTGACTAACAAGAAATGATTCTCTATGATTATGTGTGTATGCCACAATGAGTAATGTTTTAAGTTATGATTTCATTTCACTACTATGATTTATCCCATGTTATGAAATTATGCTCTCTTTTGCAGGTTAAGATTTCCAAAAATGTTATGTTCTTATGAAAATTATGTGATTGATATTTCCTTTGTTTACCCTTACTGAGCATTTGAGCTCACCCTTTTATGTTTTCTTTTCCCCAGGATATAAAGAAAGGTTTTAGGTAGAAAAAAGGGATGACCTTTATGGGAGATATTGAAAAACTTTCACCACGATTAGAAGATTACGTTCCGAGTTTCCAAAGACACTAAACTATTACGATCCTTTAGTGTGTGTTTTTGTTATGTACTAAGTATTCCGCAAATGTAATGTAATGTCCATGTACGTCAAGATACGGGTCTCTACATATTCACTATTTCATCCTTTTTTGATGGCTCTAATTTTTTTAGATGTGTTGATGTGGTATGAGGACTAAAGAGTCCAAATTTTGGATCATGGGAAAATTCCTTCAACTGTTTTTCATATATACATTTTTCAACAATATAAAATTCATTTAGTTATAATTTTCACATTAGATCAGCTTTTAGAAAATCAATTCATGAAAACATACCTAATATATATATTTACAACTAGGATACCTAGCCAACCGTTTTCAAGGATCCCATTTACATTTTCAGCAGAAAAAAAATCTTGACTTTCCTCTCTATATATATTCTTTTCAAAAACAACTATATGAATACTACCACCTCTTAGCTTCATATCCACATGAGTCTTTAATGCTAGTAAATTTGGATAGAGAATATGTGGTGTTATGGAGCTTTCAGTAGCTCCTTGGGATCAGCTGGTCGATCCTTTAGATGGTTTTGAACCTACGTTATTCACCCCTTCCATTTTTCTATCTATAATAACATTCATTGGTTCAGACCATTTTTTCATTAATTGTTAAAGGTTTTTCTTGAAAAAAAAATAAATAAATACCTCTTTTTCTGCATGTACTCTTACAAGTTGTGATTGCCATGCAATGAATGTACCAATAGCCTTTTAGACCGTATTAATATCATCATCATCAAGTTGAATAGGTATCTCTACATTTGGCTCATGAGCTACAGTAATCGTCACTTTCAGATGATCTTTCAGATGTGGTATATTATACAACTTGTCATTTGGGATGTTGAACACTGTAGACCTCGCTACAAGGTGATAGGTGGGTGTTGACAGATATAAATCATAGTCATTATCACCCTGTAGAAGATCAGTACAGGAAAAGTATCAGTGTTTTTCTGATTCACATTTCATGGGAACAATTATTAGAATATTGATTACCCTGACTAAGACAACTCTTTGAGGGGATTTGCTTGCCTCAAATCTGGTGGGGGGTGGGGCGGGTTATTTACGTGCTGGTTGTTCCTGAGTTGTGTCTTCTCCTTACTTCCCACCCATAAAAGTTTCTAGAAACTCTCCCTATAATTGCAATCATTCTTCAAGATTTTCTAGTATTTCTCTCATTGGTTTCAATTTTTCATCTCTATCATCCGTTTCTTTTTTTTTCTAAAAATATACTCGGGGTGTCACCCCAAAACCCGCACCGCTGACATGACTATATTGTTCTGGCTGCTTCAAAGCCATCGATAATAGGTCTGCATCTGCTACAGGAGTAGCTGATTCTTGTGACTGTCAAATATAGGAAAATAACTAATTATTTTTATATAATATAAATTTAAAACAAATCTTTTTATCGGCGTGTCATACTTACACATATTTCCCACAATTTTTGTGTGTTATCATCTACTAGATTCCATTCCTTATTCACACGTGCCTCCTTATATATAAAATGATGTGGGATGGAAGTTTGTTTGGTTTTAGACTCATCAATATACATATAAATATAGAAAGATAATTATGATTTTTTTTATTATCACCTAACAATATTACTGTAAATTTAAAATACATACCATTTTCTTTTCTAGTGAAGTGTACCCCATCCTTGCTTTACGATCGGGGTATGTTGGTTTTGATGCACGTTCCTTATTTTCAGTACAGAGTTGCTATTTCATAAATGAAATATTGACAATCAAAGTGATGAATACATGTATCCTCAAACAACGTATTATCACCCAAAATGTACCTGAAACTTCTCATCCCCACAATGGCCAATAAATGCATCCCATGCTTCTTGGGATATTAGGTGAGCATAGACAATGGTTGGGTGGAGGTTTATTTTACATTTGGAATCTTTCAGGTGACATTTTTTTAAAGTAGTGCGAAAACCTCGATGAATCCTTCCTGCAAGCCTTAGTACATAATTCTTGTGTGAATCGTCTACTATAAATGTACTCTTCAAGAGATTGAGAAGAGTAATACACTATTTCATTATTTTGTTTTCTAGTAAATTAAATAAATAATATCATAATGTTATCATAATTTCATCCCAGATCACAGCCTTCAGCCCAGACACAACATGGTGCCATGAATCTATGTCAATCGGCACGTGTTGCCGAGTGACAACTAAAATGTAACTACTAAAAATAGACTTGTTGGGATTCACATGTTGGCCTCGTGCATTCCATCCTACATCAAATTTGATGCCTTTTCTTTCTTTCTTAAGAACTTTGGCTAACACCGTCAAACTATGATGCACCTGTGTTTTCTGTGATGTTGGTCCTTCATCCCCAACCATTTCATCGATATAAATATCATCTATATGTTCATCTAAAATGGTAGCAATGGCATGTACTGATGGTTGTTGGACCTCAACACTAGGAGAAAAATAGGTTCAGAAACATGTTTTTGCTCTGCACTATGAGCACCCGCAGTAGGAGCAGCAGCAGCAACAACCACTTGAGAGGCTAGTTCAGCCTCAAGGTTAGGAGCACTAGAACATGCAGAAGTCATTATCTACAAAAGTGGTTGAACAGTTAATTTAGATTACATAAATTCAGTAATGATAAGATAATAACATGAGATAACAATATCTATATTTCAAAAAAAATATAACTTATTTATAGAACTATCTTTCTTTTTTTCAAAGGATGAAGGGATTTGAAACCTCTATCGGTTATCCAAATCCCTTCATTGTGGTCTCCTTTAACATACAAAACATCATCTACATTGGGACCGCTGTGAAATGATTGCGATGTACCACTAAAAGGATCACCCTCAACTGAATTTTCACTGGAACCTTAAATAGTTTTGGACGATAACAGAACAATCGACCACTTTTGGTTTGCGGGATCTGGGACATAAAAAATTGTACCTCTCGTAATTCCATTATAAACTGTTCATCTTTGTACCATTCTTTACTAAAATCAACTTTCACAAATCCCCATTCATCTATTTTCACACCACTATTGTTATCAACCCAATTTCATTGAAAAATCATTAATTCAAATGTCACATAATACAACTCCCATATTTTTTTGATAATTCCAAAGTATGAAATATTTGCATAAATTGGATTTCTGTCCTTACTACAAGAAACATGAATCACTTCAGCCATAAGTGTAACTCCACTATTTTTCATGGTACTATCTTCATCATGTTCATCTGTACAGAATGTATAACCATTAATTACATAACCATTGTAAGATAATACATACACACTTGGTCTGGAAGCTAGCCATCAAAGTCGTTCTGAAATTGAATTCTGATTTTCATCCAACTCCTTAAAAATATAGTCCTAAAACCATCCTATAAACTGGTGATTATGTGTATTTGATATCCATTTTTCAGCCTTTGATGGATTCAACTGCCTAAGAATTTCTTTGTGAGTTTCAATATATAGAGAAACCTCCCAACTATTATGAAAAACATAAAGGTGGGCCTACTCCCAATCTGTAATACTGATTGTCACAACATCTCTTCCAGAAATTCCCTCTCCCTCAATGCGTCCAGTGTGATGAGATTTCGGGAGATCAATGCTTTCCACATCAGATAGGTATTCGGTACAAAATTCAATGGCTTCCTCAACAATATATCGCTCCACTATACAACCTTATGGCCAAATTCGATTTTTGAAATACCCTTTCAAAATATTCATATATCATTCAATGGTGTACATCCATCTATAGAGCACAAGACCACAAAGTCGAATCTCTATCACCAAGTGAATCATCAAATGAACCATCATATCAAAGAATGTTGACAAGAAGAACATTTCTAATTCACATAATATGATAACAATTTCTTTTTACATAGCTGGAAATTTCACCGGGTCTAAAACTTTGCTACATATAGCTTTGAAAAAGAAACAAAGTTTGGTTAACGTATAACGAACATTCTTGGGAAAAATTCAATATAAAGTTATAGGAATTAGATCTTGCATCAAAACATGGAAGTCATGTGATTTCAAACCTTTTAACTTCAAATCATTCATTGACACAATATTATTGATATTTGATGAATACCCCTACAGAACCATTACATCATTGAAGAAGTTGTAAAACTGATATCTCTCCTCCCTAGAAAGAGTTTAAGAAGGTGGAGGAAGAAACATTCGATTTTCACCCTTCATGGGATCCAACTCTTCTCATATTCCCATGTCAACCATGTCCAACCTTGCCTTAATTCCATCCTTCATTTTTCAAGGGGCATTTAGCAACATTACGATAACACTGTCACATACATTTTTTTCCACATGCATCACATCAAGAAAATTTATGACATACAACCAATTCCAGTATGGTAATTCAAAAAAAACTGATCTCTTTTTCCAACCGATTTTTTGTAAGGTTTTTCGAAAATGGTTTACCAAAATTATTGATCACATATTTTAATTTCTCAAATAGTTGATCACCTGTTAGTGGAGATGGTTCTTCATGTTGTTCTGAACTTTCATTGAATGATGTCTTCCAAGATCGGTACTTATGCCAAAGAGGTAGAAATATACGATGTCCTAGAAACACAGATTTTGATGAATGTTTCAACCTAACTGATTCTGTATCTTCTTTTCACATAGGACACCCTTGAGTTCCTTTAATGTTATAGCCTAACAAATTTCCATAAGTAGGGAAATAATTTATTGTCCCATACAACATCACTCTCAACGTGAAGTATTCACTTTTATAAGTATCATACAACATAACACCTGAATCCCACAATAACTTCAAATCCTTGATCAAAGGAGCCAGATAAACATCAATATCGTTACCTGGTTCTTTTGGTCCTAATATAAGCATATATAACATGATTAATTTCTGCTTTATGCATAACCAGGGTGGCAAGTTATAATTTACCAACATAACAGGCCATTTACTATGAGTGATGGTTTGAAAACCAAAATAATTCACTCTATTTCTAGATAACATAAGACGAATGTTTCTTGACTCTTTTCCAAATTCAGGATACTCATGATAAATTTTATTCCATTGAAGAGATTCAGACGAATGACTTAATTTCCCATAATTATTTATTTTATCTGCATTCCACGAAAATTGTCTTGCAGTTTCTTCACTTCCATATAGACGCCTAAAACTTGGAATAATTAGAAAGTACCATAAAACTTTTGTAGGATTGGATTAATATTTCTTGTATCGAGAAGCACCACACTTTGGGAATTCTGTAAGTGATTTGTTCTCTTTGTGAAACAATATACAATATTTCGGGTAGGCATGTATTCTTTCAAAAATCATACCCATCGAGCGTAGCATTCGTTTAGCTTTATATGTTCAGATTGGGAGCTCATTATCTTCTAAGAGCATGCAATTCAAGAGAGAAAGTAGTTCCGTAAAATTGAAATCAAACCATCCATTTCCTGCTTTCAATTTATATAACTTTAGTACAGTTAACAATGTTGTATATTTAGTGCAACCAGCATACAATGTCATGTTTGCACAACTCTTTAACTTCTCAAACAATTTTGGGAAATCACAGAGTTCATCTTCAATTTTCTTTGTCATTTCCTCAATACTAACTTCTTCATCATTGAAATCTGTAATCACATCCTCCATATGGTACTCTTTGTTATCCATATTTGTATTCATATATAATGATCCATAAAACACAGTTTTATCCCAGCCAGTAGCTACATTCTCCTTTTCTCCATGTTTATTCCAACATTTATATCTCCGATCTATTATGTGACATATCAAATGTTCTTCCAACTCCTCTGGAGTAAGTAGACTAGAATAAACACAATGTAAACACGGACAAAGGATTTGAGAATGATCCTTTGCGTGATCCTTTGAAAACTTGATGAACTCTTTCACTCCATTCTCATACTCTATTATCAAATGACTAGCATCCATCCAATCCTTATTCATCTCCATCCTATTTGAATCTCAAATATTAGTATTTAGGGTTAAAATACACAAAAAAAGACTTCCAAATATAGTATAAGAGAACCACTTCCTTATAAAAATAGAGATTAATAAAGCCTAACCATTTCCAATAAATATTTGGAAATCAACAGAACCAGGATAGACCCCCATCAAAATCAACACAGTTTCCAAACACAAAGGGGTTCGCAGGGATCATCACTTGTGTCATAGATGGTAAAACTGACACGGTATCATCATCTATGGCTCATCATCCTCTATCGGGTCAACCATTCTATGGTCAACTAGTACATCCTTTTATACCTCACCAACCTAAAATACATATGGATGAAAACCAGTATCAAACTCTATAAGTAAAGAAAGGATTCTCATAATCTCTACAATATAGAATTCATTAAATATAATTACTTTAGATTCATTAAGTTTCCTCAAATCACCCCAATCCAAACACAAGAATAATCAAGAATGATACATCTAACACTCCTAGGTCTCTTCCCTACATTCAATATCATCATGACTAATATTTTTGGTAAGCTCAAGTTACTTACTTTAAGTCACAGGGGGGATAATCACTTGTGTAATAGATGGTCTCCCATGTTATTCCATATGAAAATTCGAACAAATATTATTGAACTATCATCCCTTTCAATCCTCACGAGTGTCTAATTCCGAACTTTATCTTAAGGGTAATATCAAAAGAATATATATTAATAAATTACCCACATCCACTTCCCCACTAATCTGGTCATTCTCATACTCTAATGGAATATTTATTATGCTTAAACCCATTGTATATAATCTCATAACCATATATCCACACATACACATGTCACAAAAACATAAAAAACCATATCCACATCACAACCACACATCACATCTTCATCACAGTATGATATCGTGAACATGAAGGACATAAACATCATACTCTCCTCCTATAATTCACAACCTCCACTATGTATCCACACCAAATACACATAATCATGTCAACAAGAATATATATACACTAAAACCTAAAATCATTATAGGTCATATATATACACCCACTATGAGCCATTACAACTCATATTAAGTGTGAAGGGGGATAAGGGAAGAGGGATTGGTTCTATTTGTGTTCCATCTATAACCTAGATATTGAGAAAAAAACTCAAAACCAAAGTACCTATATGGATTTCAATCAGGTTACTCGACTCAAGTTGTGTTTCATAAGAAATAATAATAAAATATAATAAATATATAGTAACACATAAATCTTTCTTAAGGGTTTACACCAAACTAACACTGCAAACACCCTCATCAACCATTGCCTTATTACTACCAACATCTTATAACCACTTCCATTATAATGCCACAAATAATCCCCAAAAAACCACATAATCATACATATCAACATTACCAACTTCTCATTTCATTTAACATTATAATTTCTTGGATTTTTATTACCATATGCATTTCAATTGTTAACCATTTTAATGTAAAACCAATCATTAAATCACTACCCACTATAATCCATTCATTAATCATTAATAACATTTATTCTATCTTTAACCATTTATTAAACATAATTATTTCAATCATTATCATTAATCATTTAACAAACCATAATTTATCATTTCCAACCCATCAACCATTACTATTTTCATTTATTCCAACCATATTCCATGCCAAAAGGAAACTATAACACCATCCAATAACAACTAAATTTTTATGACATAAAATAAAACTAAACACATTCTAAAATCCATAAAATAACTTATTTTTTTTCCTAAATAGTCATATCATTGCTATCATAACCACACAATAATCCATCCATCACTACTGTATTAATTACCACACAACATGCCCCCAACCACATCAATCAATCATCACCCTTATAATCATAGTGATAAATAACCCATACATAATAGCATGAAAGGGAAAGCATATAAGAAATTCACACTAAAAACTTCTCCTTAAACACTATATCATATTAAATTAGAATTTATAGTTTAAATATAACACTTTAACTACATATTTCCATACAACCAATTCATTACCTACCTTAAGTGACTAAAAAATAATGAAAGGTGATTATAACATATTATTAGCAGTAAGAAATTTCTTTCACAACATCAAGAATAAATCACATAGCAACAACACTAATAAATCCATAAATATATAATAAATATTATTGAACTTCATAAATCACATGCAAAACTCTCTCTTCACTTTAATTTCCTTTAGTGAAATTTATAATAGTATTTAGGTTAATCAGTACTATCCATCCAATGAAAACAAAATAACATGATAATTCCACAATTAACACATAATAAAGAAAAATAAATTCCATGCCCCCAACCTAAACTAAATATTTAACAAATATTTCATAAGAATGGGGAAGAATAGTCAAATAAAACATGACTTAACACATGAGGGTAATCTAAAAGTCCTATGTATGAACATTAACCATTAAAACCATAACAAAAAAAATGAAAAAACTGAATCAGCATTGTTGTCACATCCTTCATAAGAAGAATATTCAATAATAGAATCAAGATGAAGAGAAAAGAAATTCACCTTAGAGGAGGAGAAGTAGGGAACCTTCTACACAACATTAGGAGGGGAAGGCGCGACTACCAAAGGGGGAGGTGCACAAGAGGAGCCGCCAACCATTGAGAAATGGAGGAGTAGGGTTCGCTAGAATTAGGGTAGAGAATAGAAGAGGAGAATTAGGGTTTGTGGGGAGGAGGATCTGCCAAAGGTGTTCTAGGGGGAGGATAAGAAGAAGGGATAGTGGTGGAGCTCCGAAAACGTGAAGATCGAGGCGTGGAAAAGGTCCAACAATGCGAAGATCCGGGGGGGTAGGGGAGTTGTC
Source organism: Viscum album (assembly GCA_963277665.1). Taxonomy (NCBI): domain Eukaryota; kingdom Viridiplantae; phylum Streptophyta; class Magnoliopsida; order Santalales; family Viscaceae; genus Viscum; species Viscum album. Next base: position 545,953,355 of record OY728121.1, read on the forward strand.
GCAGGGGTACTGTACCATGAGAGATTTAGGGTGCGATAAACAAAGGACACTGTGTGACCGATTTTATAAGATATGGTAATATGGTTTTATCAGTGCTTTTTTAATGCTGATAAAGGGTATCTTTATTAGCATTTTTTAGTGCTGATAAAGGTTACCCTTTATGAGCGCTAAAATTTTAGCACTGATATAGGGAGTCTTTATCCACGCTTTTTCAGTGCTGATAAATAAGCCCTGTATTAGCGCTAAAATTTTAGCACTGATACAGGGAGTCTTTATCAGCATTTTTTTCTTAGCGCTGATATAAGGTGGTGCTTCCCTGGCCCATTTTTGTAATAGTGTTAGGAATGGATTGAGTTTTTATATATAAATTCCACATTAATTTTTGAGTAAGGGAAGAAAAATTTGATATTCTAAAAGAACCTATGATCATATATTTGTGTGATGATAATATGAACATCTAATGGAAATCACATTCATTGTATGGGTTTTATTCATATCTAAGAGGGGTGTTTATATTATATTATTAGGGATAAACTGAACATCGGTGAAATACCTATTATGTGGGAGTTTTTTTGAATTCTTTCAAAAATATTTTCCTATAATTCCACAAAACTGTGAAATTGAGTTCTCAATATAACTCATACTTAGTTCCACACCAATTTCGAAGACTTTTTATAGAATAGTCTTGATTGAGTTATAATAATTGAAAAATAAACTATAGTAGAACCTTGAAAAGGGATTAATTTTTTCAAGTGCATCACCTTAGGACACACCTGTTCTTTTTGTTTAAAAGAAAGATGTATTGATGTGACTCTGCATTGATTATTGGGTGGTGAATAAGATCCCAATCAAGAACAAGTATCATATACCCAATATTGATGACCTATTTTATTAACTTTATGGAGCTCAATACTTTTCCAATATCAACCTTCATTCTAGATATCATCAATTGAGGGTCCAAGAGGAGAATATACTCAAGGAGGAATTCCTTACAAGGTATGTACACTTAGAATATATAGTGATTCCAGTTGGTATTCCTAATTCCCCCATTATATTCATGGATTTAATTAATAGAGTCTTTAGAGATTACATTGATCAGTTTTGTTAGTCTTTATAGATGATATTCTTATCTACTCAAAGAGAAAAAATAATAATTAAGATAACTTGAGGATTGTAATAAATACCCTATGGAAGGAGAAACTATATGAAAAATTTACAAAGTGTGAATTTTGGATTCAAAAGGTTTCATTTTTATGTCACATAATATCAAGAGAGGATATATTGGTAGATCCATAAAAGATAGAGGGATTGAGTGTTGGACTAGACCAACCACGGTGACTAGGATCAATATTTTTATTAGTTTAGAGGGATATTATTGATGGTTTATAGAGAATTTCTCAGGACTATCTAATCCACTCACTAAGTAAACTTAGAAGGGATACAAGTTATTTTGGAAAGATTAATGTGAGGAAAATTTCAAGGAAATAAATATAATATTAGTTATCTCACCCATGATTACATTACCTTGTAGTGGATAAGGGTTTTTAATCCATAGTGATTCATCCAAGAATAGATTGTGATGCTTTCTCATGGGAAATGACATGGTTATAGCTTATTCCTCATGAAAATTGAATATTTAGGAGAAAAATTTCCCAAATCTTTATTTGGAGTTAGGTGAAGTAATTTCTACATTAAATATATAGAGGAATTATCTTTTTATAGAAAAGTGTGATATATATATACCGATCATAAAAACATGAAGTATATATTCACACAAAAGGAGTTGAATATAAACCAAAGAATGTGGTTAGAGATGATTGATGATTAAGAATACTTAATACATTTCCACCTTAAGAAATAAAACAAGGTGGTTGATGCTTTGAGTTGAAAGGATCATGCTAGCTTATCTATATTGATGATCATAAAATATCCAATATTTATGGATTTTTATAGGATGGATTTGGAAATCTGGAAGGAAGGGGAGAAATATTATCTTTGTCAATTGAATGTTCAACCATCTATCCAAAAAAATATTAAAGAGGCACAAAAGGAATATATAGAGCTATAAAATAACGTTGGAAATGTTCATAAGTTTAACCTTGATCATGATGAAATGGTAAGGTTTAGGAACTATGTATTTTTTCTATCCATAGTTTATTTGGAGAATTATTTTTTAGAGGAAGATCACAGTTATTCATTTTCTATTCATCTTAGAAGTATGAATATTTATAGAGATTAAAAAGAGAATTTATGGTGGATATAATGAATATAGATATCAAAGTGTTTGTATCTTGGTGCTTGGTATATCAGTAAGTTAAGGATGAGAGGAAAAATTCTAAGGTGATGTTACATCCATTACCCATACCAGAAAGTAAATGGGAAAAAATCCGCACCTATTTTTTTCATCGGACTCCAAAAATCATCTAAAGGGAAAAATTATATGTGGGTTTTGGTTGATCTCCTTAAAAATTCCGCACACTTCATCACTATTAAAGAAGACTTCTCTCTTGATCATCTTACCATAATATAAATTAAGGAAGTGTGAAGGTTTTATGGAGTACTACATTCAATTGTTCATGATCAGGATTTTAGGTTTACCTTGATGTTATGATGAAGAATTTAATAAGAACTGGATATGGAGTTAAGTTTTAGGACTTTATATCATCCTTAGACATATGGTTAGTTTGAGAGAACAATTTAAACCCAAGGGGATATGTTGAGATATGATTCTATATATTTTAATAGTGGTTGGGATCAACACCTTCCTCTAGTTATGTTTTCATACAACAATAGGATTCAATCAAGTATTTAGTTGGATCCTTATGAATTCCTCTACGGAATAAAGTTTAGAACTCCAATATGATGGAATTAAGTTGGAGAAATTAAGCGAAAAATACCTAATATAGATGAAGAAATGGAAGAGAAGGTTATATCTATTAAAAACACATCAAGGAAGATCATATTCAATAAAAAAAGTTGGGATAAAAATCTCTAGAGTGATTTAGAATTTAAAGTTGGTGATAAGGTGTTTTTAAGAATTTATCCATGAAAGAAGGTAATGAGATTTGGAAAGAAGGGAAAATAAAGCCCTTGGTAAATTGGTACCTTTGAAATTATTGATCACATCAGGATGTTCTCTCATCATTTGGAACTTCCACCAAACCTCTCTTAAGTTCATGACATGTTCTATGTATATCTAATGAGGAAGTACATACCTAATCCTTTATATGTACGGAACACAGAGGTTTTACCATTGGAGAAATTTATTTCTTATGAGGAACAATTAGTGGATATTTTGGATCATATAGAGAAAGTTAAATGGAAGAGGACCACTCACGTGATCAAAGTTTTATAGATAAACCACCAGTTTGAGGAATATATATGGGAACCTGAGAATGTAATGAGGTAGAAGTATTCTCATTTTTTTGTACCAAAGTGAACTGAATATATTTTTTATTTTAATTAATGAATATTTTGTTTATTTTTTGACATATGTGTGTGTTCATGAATATAAATAAATATATATATATATATATATATATATATATATATATTACTTGAAAAATATATTAGTAATATATATAAGTTGGTAATATATTAGTAATATATATAATTAAAAAATCAAATTTATAACTTAATGAATAAATATAATATAATTTATTTCATAATAATAACTTATAATTATTTTCTATGAAAACTGAAATAAACTAATATTCATTATCATCATATTTTTTTTATAATTATTAATCTTCATATATATTATTTATATTTTTAACTATTATGTATGTTGATATTTTGAATGATTTATTTGACTTAACTCTCAATATAATAAGTATGTTTTTTATTTTTCAATTATTTTTCTATTGCTAAAAATATAGATAAGAGACAGATTGATCTACCAAATATATTTTTTTCTGAATATTTTGATGGGATTAATCAATTTATTGATTTCAATAGTGGATTTAAAAGCTATTTGATTATTTTTCCACGTAGAAAATCTAAAACAATATATCTATTCAAATTAGATATTATTAAGGAACAACTATTTCTAAATGGGTTTTTGAAAACTATAAGACATGTACATGTCATGATAAAGAGTTTGTTCCCTATCAATGATTATAAAATATTTAGATAGATTTTAATCTAATAAAAATTGATCTGATGAATTTAATGCTTAATGAAATGATACTTTAGTTTCATTATGAAGAGAGTAACATAAATAAAAATAATGTTGGATAAGTAATACACATTCTAGTGAAGACATAGAATCATTGAAATTCATTGAATTTATTTATGATGTGAGTATTGAATTATATTCTAGATTCACTATATTTAGATAATTTTCATTTATTATCGAAATTTTAAAATTAAAGACTGTGAATCAATAGAAAAAATCCTCCTTTGATATTTTTTGGTACTATTATATAATGTACTCCTTGTGTGAAGAGTCCGGAGGTGTATTACCAATCTAGAAAGTTAGTCAAAAACCTTGGTTTCACATATGAGACTATTAATGCATGTCTCAACGAATGTTTTTAGTTTAGAGAAGTGGATGTGTATCTTAGTGGTTATATTTTTTTAATTATCCAAGTTAAATGAAATGAGGTTAATCAAGCTTGTTAGATTCTTCTTGGTAGGGTCTTGAACCATTGGAAATAGGTTTCCACTAAGTAGATGTGTTACTTCCCACTAAAAATGAGGTTAGAGAGATTCCTCATGTTTGTTAAAATTGCTAAACCAACAATGTACAATTTAAAGAGAAACAAAGAGGATGATAAGTTAACTAACTTGGAAGATTATTTTGAAAAAACGACTTTGATTAGATATAATAATAATTTTCCTAGGATATTCATAATGTTCAAATGGGTTTGTAAGTAGATGATTTTAACCCATTCAGGTTTGTGGTTGGTGAGACACATTGTTTGTGGAAAAGAGTGTTGGTTCTATACAACCTTCCCTCATGGTTTTTTATGAAGCAACCATTTTTGTTAATATCATTTCTTATTGACAAACTAAGACGATGTAGTGAAAAAAGTGATGATTATATGAAATTTTTGATTTATGAGCTGCAAGAATTTCAGAAAAATGTTATAATGGTTTTTGATTCGATATATAATGAAATTTTTAGACTTTCTTATACTTTTCTAGGGAAAGTTAATTACTTCCCAAAATATAATAACTTATCAGGTTGGAGTAAAAAAGTATAATTAACCTTCCCTTTTTTCAATAAAAGTAAGAAATTAGTATCTCTTAAACACTGTATAAAGTGGTAATACCTTGGTCACACATGATTTCATCCTCTAGTATACAATTTAAAAGAATACAACATGTCATTTTATGGGAGAAGAGTAAAAAAACCAACATCACAGATAATTTATGGGGTTCAAATTATATCATAACTTGGCTAAGAAATCATTCACACAATGTATGATTTTTTGGATTCATTGGCTTCTACAATGATATCCATTCCTATTTAAAATAGATAGATCATATATATTTGTAAGAAGCAACATATTTTCTTCCAATTTATTAGAAAGATAATATATTGAGGCACAATTTATATGTGATGAAAATTGATAAAAATGTGTGAAATCTTATATTATATACCATTTTGGGTGTTAAGGGGAAATAGAAGGTCAATGAAAATTCTCGTCATAATTTGAAAGAAATGGGATTGATAAAACAATTGAATTTATAGTTAGGTGAGTATAATAAGGTATTAATTCCTTATAAACAGTACATAATGATTAAAAAAAGATAAATATACATTTATATTAATTTTGAAGATGGTGAAGGTTCATGATTATTATTGTTCTAATATTTCAAAACACATCAATGTGGTGAGCATGAAATTATAGAGGCTTAAAAATTTTTATAATCATATTATACATAAATAGTTAATCTCAATTATAATTCATGATTGTATTCCTACCTTTATTATTAATTATGGGTTTAATGTGATCATAAAATTAACTCAACAATGAAATAAACCCAATGAATTATTGATCTATATTCTATAATATCAACACATATATATACTAAGAATATAAAAAAGTGTACCTATAATGCAGTATCATCCATATCAATTCCTAAAAGTAGTATTCTTGATGGGTATCACCGTTAGTGATAACCAAATAACTACCAACTATAAGGGAATTACACCATCCTTTGGATCCTTGGTCGTAATGAGAGGATCCTGAACCACAAAAGGGGCCCTAATGACTTATTCTCAAAGAAAAATGGGTTTTTAGGATGAAGAGTGTTTTGGATTATTGATTAAAAGCATTGAGTAATAAAAAATAGGAGAGATAACATCCCTTTTGTAGACTCTATTTATTAAATTAATATAGTCAAAGTATTTTAGTGTTGGGTTCCATCTCATAGAACCCACATGTTTTCGTGTGTTGGTGTTTCATTCATTAAACACTTCAAACAATATATTGTAAGAAACCGGTTCTTAGTTTTGAGGTACTGGTTTCTTATTTTTCTCATTTCCTTATGTGTTTTTGAGAAAATAAGGAAAATGGGGAAAATCCCAAATTTTGGGACTACACATTGTGTGATTTTCCACACGCCGTGTACATTGTCCGTGTGGGATGATTACACAGGGTGTGTAGCCTTGTTGGTAACTAAGGGTGTAAAATCCGACTACACGCTGTGTAGTGGTCCTTTACACGCCATGTAGTCAGTCGGAAGATTAAAAAGTAAGGCAGTGGGAGCAGCCACCAGTTGGGCGATAGTACACGCCGTGTAGTCAGGAATACACACCGTGTACTCATGTCGACTGATGAACAGTTTGGCGGTACCGCCAGAGGAACAGTTAAATGAGGGAACTACACACCGTGTAGTTAATAGTACACGCTGTGTACTTTGTTTTTTGCTTAAAATGGGTAGTATCCAACCCTTTTCATAGGATTGGCTTAGAACCAGATGGGTGCTTAGGAGAGGATGACCGAACCTTTTTGGATCTCCAGATCGAGTTTCGGGAATCCATTTCCGCTTTCGTCGATCACGTTGGAACCGCACGGGTAAGCCCTCCCATATCCCTGCGTAGTTCTTTCCAATTATTCCTCTAATTGAAGTTATTTGAGGTTGAATGAGAATTATTTTACCCCAGATATACGACGTTCTTGGACTTTCCAGAAGGCATCGTTCGGTTATATCGATCACGGGTGATCGGGGTAGGTGGCTTGGTGTTTAATTTCTAACTGATGTGCATTTTGTGTACCGTTGTGATACGCGCCCATGAATAGAGTGTAGTATAACTGAGGCCATGTTGAATTAAATACCTAGAATTGTATAGGTAATTTAAATGTGATAATAAATTGTTGTTCGGGATCGCTTCTTGAATCTAGGACCACCCTGGGGGTGCGTTCCTCTGTTTACCCATTTGGACAGGATACCCAAGTGTATGCCTTTATAATAAAGATTACATAATTTACTTGAGAAGAATTTCATGTGTATTTCTTGTTTATATGTTGGGAATGACCCGGTTACTTTTTTATCCTGAGGGAAGTGTTGTGATTAGCCTGTGGGCAGTGTACTACTTAGACCGTGGGAAACTTCTTTCGTTCCTGTGGGAAATTGATTTTGTGCCTGTGGGAAACACCTCGTACACCTGTGAGCAATATTCGATATTCCTATGGGAAGAAACCTATGTTTTGATTCTCTTTACCTGTGGGTAAGGGTTTACGTGTCTGAGGACTCTAGCTATTTACTTAGAATATTCACTATGGTGGTATCTTAAATTTAATGATTAAAAGAATAACAAAATGTCAATATAAATGGTAAAGTTAGTTCCTTTTGAGTAATACTTTGTTTATTGAATTTTACTACTGCACACTGTCATTGCATATTTTTACACAGTTTGGAATGGGCATTTGGTGGGTGTCTACTGGGATTTATTTCTCACACCCTGTCTGGGTCATGTCTTTGGACCAAAAAAGATTATGTTTTTGCAGGTGTGGATAAGGGTAAGGGTCCCTATACAGGTACTTGATTGTTGCTGGGAAGTAGGGGAGCATGGGACCGAGCTTGGCTCGTGATGCTGCTGGCTGTTCTATTTTTCTTTTCTGTACTTGTATATTAGTTGTATTTTATTGCAGTGTAACATGTTTTGGTTGTTTTATAGAATAGTGACATGCTTCATTTTCATATATATATGACAGCCTGGTTCCTTGTTATTATCAGTTATCCCTTTCTGTTATATATATTGTTTACTGCTTCCGCTTGTTGTATACTTTTTATCTATTCCGTTGCGCTAAATTTTGACAAATGAGGGCATAGTTTCCCAACTATCAGACCTAGGACCTCTCTGCTAGTCGGCAGCCTCTGGCATTTGGGGAAATGCGCTTGAGGTCATGTGACCAACTGGGTTCAGGGAACCCGTGGAGTGGTACCCGGATCCGGGAAGTTACAAAGTGGTATCAGAGGAGTTCTTTTCTTTGACTTACTATTTGGAGGCTTAGTCAGGGATAGGATGAGAACAGTAGTTGGTAATAAGATGTGCCCGGGTGTAGGTAACCCGTGTACAGGGAATAGCCAATTTACCTCGTGTTGCAATTTTTTCGGATTTTACAATTTGACAGTTGAATTGATTTTCACCGAAGGGTGACACACTTGTATTGGGATGTTTATATTTTATTCCTGGGTTCTATTTAGTTGCAAACTGATGAGATGAGGGCATGAAATCTCATGCATCATTAGGCACATGCTAGAAATCACATTCCATGCATAGTTTCCATGCCATGTAGGTGAATTAGACATTTCATGTTGTTGTGATAGATGTTGTGCTAGTAAAAGAATGCTATTGTAATAGCTTCTTTGATTGATACCTGCTGTTTGATAGGGTATTTTCGTGTAATCCTGGTTATAGAATGGATGCCAAACTTTGGTTTTTGGGGAGTATGGGCCCTCATTGACCAAAATTTGTTGGATCATTGACTGTTTATCTAGTTATAACACATATAAGATTCCAAACTTTGATTCGTGGGGAGTATGGGCCCTCACAGATTGGAATTTGGCACTTAGGTGTTGTTTTTCAGTATTTTCTGGGTTCCGAAGACGTTTTTGAGGCATACTGTCTGGAAACCCAGTATACACACCATGTAGTACCTTAAACACGCCGTATATGTTCTTATGTTTGGGAAGAGAAGAATTTTTTTTGAGTACACGCCGTGTAATCTCTTCCCGTGTCATAGACCGTGTGGGCAGGGACATGGGGAAGGGAAATTCTTGGGGCGAACACGCTGTGTACCAGATATACACGCCGTGTAGTGTTGACCCGGAGTCCGCCCGTATAACTAACAACATGGATGGAGGAGACCTTAAGACATACACGCCGTGTCCACTGTGGAACACGCCATGTAGTCTGACCTGGGATCTGGCCATGTAACTAATGACACAGGTCAATGTAATCCTTTTGTGTACACGCATTGTGTGTATGAAACACGTCGTGTAGTGTAAAACATGTATCCAGCCATGTAACTAACAACACGGGTCGGCGAAACTCGTCTAGTACATGTCGTGTACCTATGGGACACGCCGTGTGGTCTTGTCTGAGGATAGACCATGTGGACTTAGTCGTGTAGTATTGTCCAGACGGAGTGGTGTACACACCATGTGCGGGTGTATCACGCCATGTAGTATAAAGCCAAGTAGTCGTCCATGTCACAAATGACACGGGCAGTTGGAAAATTACACCATACATGCCGTGTAGATTATATACACGCCGTGTAGTTTTGTTTAACGGGAGACGTGTGGCTTGCTCGTGTAGAAGGAACTGGGAATGTGAATAAAAGTCAGGTACATGTTGTGTAGTCAGTATACATGCCATCTATTCTTGTTGTGAAATCTTAAATTCCTTCTTCCTCCTGTTTCTATTTTGGTTCCTTAGTTTTTAGACTGTGATAATCTTGATCTAAGGTGTGCGTTTGACCATGTAGTATCATGCCGCCAAGACGTTAACGTGTTGTTCGCCAGGAGAGTGGGAATGAGTATACTCCGGAGATGGTGGGAAATGGGCTACCCGTTGATCCTCCAGCAGAGCTAGATGCAGTGCCAGCTGTAATACCAGACACAGGCGCAGAGGCATAGTTCCGTGAAGGCTTTATGCGGTTCTGTGCAGACTCCGCGTGCGGGGGCAGGACCAACAACTTCTTACCAGTCGGGGAACTAGAATGTGTCAGGGCGGGCATGCAGGGATGGTGGTTGTGGTTGTGGTATCCAGACACCAGGATCCCAGAGACAGTAGGGCGGGATAGCTTAGGGAAGCCAGGCTATGTCTTAGGGCCGCGAAACTGGTCAGGCATATGCAGTGCAACAGACCCAGCAGGAGCAGGATCCCAGACCTTTTACTGTTAGAGGTTCTATTCTAGTAGCTTCTATTTTATCTGCAGTGCTTTTTGATATGGGAACTACACATAGTTTCATATCTGTACCTGTTGTGGAGAGCCTTGGGCTCTGTGTTTCTTCTTCTTCTGTTGTTATGATGTTAGACACTCCGTTGGGGAATAGAACGGCTAGTGTGCGTCAGTGCAAGGAGTGACCCCTTGAGGTTAGTGGGTGTCACTTCCTTTGGGACCTCTATGTCTTAGAGATGACGAGCTATTATTTCATTCTTACGATGGACTGGTTGGTTCCCTTTCAGGCCTTTTTGGATTGCTATTGTCACATGGTGAGTTTCACGTCACCAGAGGGCGGAGAGTTTCTATACAAGGGCGAGTGGAATGTTCAGGTGAGTTGATCTGGACCAGAGCATCATGGGCGAGGTGGTATCACATCTCAGATTGCGAGATTATATCTGGATGACCAAAGGAATTGTTAGAAATATTTCCCTCCAGCGGTTGATCGTTTTAGGGATGTCTTCTCGGACGACTTTTATGGTCTTCCTCCGAAGTGTGAGGTGTATTTCTCAATTGATCTTGTGCCAAGAGCAGCACCGGTGTCCATTCCTCCTTATAGGATGGCTACACCAGAGTTGTAGGATCTCAAGAGACAGTTAGAGGAGTTACATGCAAAGGGTTTCATCCGACCCAGTACTTCTCCTTGGGGTTCGCCGGTCCTCTTTGCGAAGAAGGTGGACTGTACCCTCAGACTCTGTGTGGATTATTGGAAGCTGAACCAGTTGATGGTTACGAACCCATACCCCTTTCCTAGGATTGATGATCTTTTTTATCAACTTCATGGATCACTTGTGTTCTCACAGATTTAATTGAGATCAGGATATCATCAGCTACACATTAGACCATCTGATATACCTCTCACATCTTTCAGGAGCAGGTATGGTCTATACGAGTATACGGTTATGCCGTTCAGACTCACGAACACACCAGTAGGTTTTATGGATCTAATGAATCGTGTGTTCCATCCTTATCTGGATTCATTTGTGGTAGTATTCGTAGATAACATCTTGGTGTACTCTCACACTCGACACGACCATGCCACCCATCTTGAGATCATATTGAGTACACTGAGAGAGCATCGTCTATATGCTAAGATCTCAAAGTGCCACTTTTTGATGGACCAGATACACTTCCTGGGACATATCATCTCAGAGGTAGGAGTTTTAGTAGAACCAGAGAAGGTGAGAGCAGTAGTTTCCTGGGAGCATCCCAAGAACGTTTTTGAGATACTGAGTTTCTTGGGGCTGGCTGGTTACTACAGACTCTTCATACAGGACTTCTCCTGCTTAGCAACACTATTGATAGGTTTGACTAAGAAGGGTGTGAAGTTTGTTTGGTCAGAAGCTTGCGAGACAAACTTCCAGGAGCTGAAGGGAAAGTTGACATTAGCGTCGATCCTAATACTCCTAGAGTAGGGGAAGAGATATACAATTTACTGTGATACATCAGGTATTGGGTTAGGAGCTGTGTTGATGTAGGGAGATCGAGTAGTTGTGTACGGTTCTTGGCAGTTGAGGACACATGAGAGAAATTACCCGACACATGATCTCGAGTTTGCTGCAATTGTTCATGCATTGCGCTGTTGGAGACATTATCTCTTGTGAGAACATTTTGTGGTGTTCACAGACCACAAAAGTCTCAAGTACATCTTTACCCAGTGTGACTTGAACCTGAGACAGTGAAGGTGGGTTGAATACCTTGAGTCCTTCGATTTTGAGCTTGCCTATACCCCTGGTAAAGGTAATGCAGTAACTGATGCACTGAGCAGGAAGACTCAGATATAGGCAGTACAGAAGGATAGTAGTGAATGGCAGCTGATGGATTTATTCTCTGAGATGCATTTGGAGGTGCATGATAGTCAGGGCCAAACCTATCTTTCATCTTTAGCTGTGACTTATATCCTCCTGAATAGAGTGAGGATGGGGCATCTATCTGATTCAGAAGGCCTAGTTCTATGGGAGTCGGTGACCAGTGAGGACCCTTCTCCTGGTTGGACGATAGTCGATGATGAAGTATTGAGTTTCCATGTATGAGTGTGAGTTACAGGGGATATACGCGAGGAGCTGATGCGGGAGTTTCATGCTTCAGCTTGGGCAGTTCATCCCGGGGTTACCAAGATGTACCGAGACCTAAGACCTCAGTACTGGTGGTTGGGAATGAAAAGGGATGTAGTTGGTTTTGCTACAAGGTGTTCCACCTGTCAACAGGTGAAGGCGGGGCATTAGAGGCCAGCTGGGCTGTTACAATAGTTACCTATCCCAGAGTGGAAATGGGATGATGTCGTGATGGACTTCGTGACTGGGTTGTCGAGGTCACCTCAAGGAAATGATGTCGTGTGGGTTGTTGTGGACAGACTCACAAAGGTAACTCACTTTTTTTCCGATCAAGGAGACCTTCAGAGTTGGCGATATGAGGAAGTTGTATATCCGAGAGGTCATACTTCTTCATGGGGTCCCTCATTCTATCATTTTAGATAGGGATACCCATTTTACATCTCATTTCTGGCAGAATTTTTAGAGGGCACTGGGTACACAATTGCTTCTGAGCACAACTTACCACCCTCAGACCGATGGTTAGTCAGAGCGTACGATAAATGTGCTTGAGGACTTGCTGCGTTCATGCATCCTAGACTTTGGGGGCTCTTGGGAGAAGCATATACCCCTAGTTGATTTTGCCTATAATAATAGTTTTCAGGCAACTATTGAGATGGTAACTTAGAAGTCTTTATATGGTAAGCCATGCCGATCACCCTTGTGATGGTTAGAGGCAGGTGTGGTAGCTTTATTAGGACCACGTCTTTTGCAGGAGACTTCTGAGCAGGTCTAGTTGATTCAGAAGCGGATGGCTACCGCACAGTCTCATTAGAAGTCTTATGTTGTTCACCACAGACGACGTTTGGAGTTCGTGGTCGAGGATCAGGTTTTCTTACATGTTTCACCGAGGTTGGGGCACAGGTGGATCAGGAGATAGGGTAAAATTTCACCAAAGTATGTGGGGCCATTTGAGATTTTGGAGAGAGTCCGACAGGTTACCTATCAGTTGTAATTACCACAGAGGTACCGAGCCATGCACGACGTCTTCCATGTATCTCAGTTGCACCATTATCATTCAGACCCGTCTCATGTTTTTTTATCCCGAGGAGGTTGAGCTTGAGTTAGATGCATCCTTTGAGGAGCATCCAATTTGTATTGTTGATAGGAGCATGAAGGTTCTACGAGACCAGTCAGTTCCTCTCCTACGGGTGCTATGGCAGCATGGTTGAGTGCAGGACGAAACCTGGGAGCGGGAGACCGACGTACGTGCTCAGTGGCCAGAGTTGTTCACGACTATATCTTCACCACCCTTGGAAGGGAAATTCGGGGGCGAATTGCTTTAAGGGGGGAAGTTTGTAAGAACACGGTTCTTAGTTTTGAGGTACGAGTTTCTTCTTTTTCTCATTTCCTTAAGTGTTTTTGAGAAAATAAGGAAAATGGGGAAAATACCAAATTTTGGGACTACACGCCATGTAAATTTCCACACGCCGTATACTTTTTCCATGTGGGATGAGTACACAGGGTGTGTATCCTTGTTGGCATCTAAGGGTGTAAAAACTGACTACATGCCGTGTAGTGGTCATTTACACGCCGTGTAGTCAGTCGGCAGACGAAACAATAAGGCGGTGGGAGCAGCCGCCAGCTAGGTGACAGTACACGCCATGTAGTCGGGAATACATGTCATGTACTCATGTCAACTGATGAACAGTTTGGCGGTGCCGCCAGAGGAACAATTAAATGAGGGAAGTACACGCCATGTAGTCAAAAGTACACGTCGTGTACTTTGTTTTTTTCTTAAAATGGGAAGTATCCAACCCGGTTCGTAGGATTGACTTAGAACTGGATGGGATCTTGGGAGAGGACGACCGGACCTTCGTGGATCTCCAGATCGAGCTTCAGGAATCCGTTTCCACTTCCGTCAATCACGTTGGAACTGCATGGGTAAGCCCTCCCATATCCTTGCGTAGTTATTTCCAATTATTCCTCTAATGGAATTTATTTGAGGTTTAATGAGAATTCTTTTACCTAAAATCTATGATGTTCTTGGATGTTTCAGAAGGCCTCATTCGGGTATATCGATCACGGGTGATCGAGGTAGGTGGATTGGTGTTTAATTTCCAACTGATGTGCGTTTTGTGTACCGTTGTGATACACACCCATGAATAGGGTGTCGTATGGCTGAGGCCTTGTTGAATTAAATACCTAAAATGGTATAGGTAATTTAAATGTGATAATAAATTGTTGTTTGGGACCACTGCTTGGATCCAGGACCACCCCGGGGGTGCGTTCCTCTGTTTATCCATTTGGCTAGGATACCCAAGGGTATGCCTTTATAATAATGATTACAGAATTTACTTGAGAGGAAATGCATGTGTATTGCTTGTTTATTTGTTGGGCATGGCCTAGTTACTTGTTTATCCTAAGGGCATTATTTTTATTAGCTTGTGGGAAGTGTACTACTTAGCCTGTGGGAAAATTCTTCCATGCCTGTGGGCAATTGATTCTGTGCCTGTGGGCGACACCTCGTACGCCTGTGGGAAATATTAGATATGCCTGTTGGCAGATTCCTGTGTTTGGATTCTATTTACCCGAGGGTAAGGGTTTACGTGTCTGAGGACTCTAGCTGTTTACTTAGAATATTCACGGTGGTGATATCTTAAATTGAATGATTAAAAGAATAATAAAATGTCAATATAACTGGTAAAGTTAGTTCCTTTTGAGTACTACTTTGTTTATTTAATTTTATTACTACACACTATCATTGCCTATTTTTACACAGTTGGGCACAGGCCTTTGGTTGGTGCCTACTGGGATTTATTTATCACACCTTGTCTGGGTCATGTCTTCGGCCCAAACAGATTACATTTCTGTCGGTGTGGATAAGGGAAAGGGTCCCTATACAGGTACTTGATTGTTGCTGGGAAATATGGGAGCATGGGACCGAGCTGGCTGTTCTATTCTTCTTTTTTGTACTTGTACTTCAGTTGTATTGTATTGCAGTGTAACATGTTTTAGCTGTTTTATAGAATAGTGACATGCTGCATTTTCATATATATATGACTGCTGGGTTCCTTGTTATTTTCAGTTATCCCTTTCTATTATATATATTTTTTACCACTTCTGCTTGTTTTATGCTATTTATCTATTACACTACACTATAATTTGACAAATGAGGGCATAGTTTCCCCACTATTAGACTTGGGCCCTCGCTGCTAGTCGGAAGCCTCTGGCGTTTGGGGAAATGCGCTTAAGGTCATGTGACCAACCGGGTTCGGGGAACCCGTGGAGTGGTACCCAGATCTGGGAAGTTACAAATATTTTGTATAAAAATACATAAATTAATCAGTCTCATTGATTCCTAATTAATGGTAACTAAAGGAATATGTGGTAGTGATTCATTTAGGAGATATCATATATCACGTTCCCCATCATAAACTACGAAAGTAATCCAATCATAAGATATGATATATGAATTTCTTTCCTATATCAGTTGCTATGATTTATGAATATCATAAAATATGATGTACCATATTTTTGTGCATCTCGAACAGTCTCGCACATACAAAAAAATATCAAAAGTACTGTATGAAAAACTTCACAACTCTTTTTTTGTGTCCATATTAATCTTTTTTGGACATGTATTATCAAAATATCTCTATGTTGGAACAATTTTTTTTCCAAATCTTAATCCTTCTCCAAAGTCCTAACTATGTGACCCCATGGGCCTTTGCAGCACTGAAACAAATCTAAAGTCCCTATTCTCTCAATTTACATAAATATAAGCCTCTATAAAAGCATTAATTCCACTCAAGATACAAATGGGTCTAGTTTGATCTCGATGAAACATACTCATATCTCCATATGAACATGTCCACTACATGATGTATCATATATATCATATGTATACCTATATAATCCATTTTTTCATGACATCAATTGACCACTAGACATGGAACATATCAATCTAGTACATGCCTTCTCATCTATTTATGATTCTATAAAATATAATAACTAGGTTAACGAATACGCCACATGTCATTTATCTAGTAGGTGAGCACATCAAATTTCCCTCATCCAAGTAGTTGAGAACATCACATGTGACATAACAAATAATGGCCATGAATTTCCTTAGTCTAATTCAATAAATATATTTAATATCTTATCTCATCAAATGAATGGAAAAATACTATATTGGTTGATCTCTAACTGAATACATGATCAAAAACTTATCCAAAACCCCCATAATTAGTTAATCCTAAAGTATTACATGAAAAGGGTGAAAAAGTATAAAGGTTCCCATGCCAGATATCATTGCAACATTGGGTAATAGGGATTGATAATAGACATACACCCGTAGTTATATCAATGATTATATAAAATTATATAAGAAATATTTTGGCGTTCCAATAAAAATATTAAGTCTCAACTTATTTAATCGTGATTATATTATTCATATATCATATACAACTCTTTTTATTGAGTATAATATTCCACTCATGATAACCTCAACATATCACTACAAGAAATAATACTCTATGATGATTATCAATTAGGGACAACTTAAAGTTGTACATTGAGTGTATATTATCATTCCACTACTCATGTAAAATAAATTTCATCATACACAAATGAATTAAAAATAGAGATTTCATTTATTTATAAAACCATGATACATTTATATCCATTACATTCAATCACTTATTTATCATATACCAAGAGATTCAACATGACCTTCATGTTTTAGCCATGATAATGGTTTCATCATTGGATATTATAAATTTTCATATACAACCACCCAATATATCCTAACATCACCCCTATCAATGATTTGTCGTATGAGATAGTAATTTAAAAGGAGGTGTTTAGTCCTTTGGTAAGAAAAATGTTTCTTATCATAAGAAATTTCTATATTGTTATGAAAGTAAATATTTAATACTCTTTCTGTTACCTATGTTTTCTTCTTTCCACATCCTCATTCTTCTTTATATTTGTTACTCTTGGTCCCCCTCTCTGATAATTTCTCCCGCAAAATTTTCTATTTTTATTAATTTCTCATTTCATTTCTCTTCTTAATTAATTATTTTGGGGGCCTCGTTCCGCTGGATTTTTTGGGGATTGTTATCCATCACTTCATAGCATCCATTCTCTCCCACCCCTACTCTTACCACCTATAACTTCATGCTAAAATCCATCTTGTTTTATCATGAAGGTACTCTAGTTGTTATGGATTTTGTGGGTGGGAGGTTCGGTGACTTATCTTGGGATATCTCATCCTCCTCTTCCCTTGCTACCCTTACTCCTGTGCTCGAACTCATTTTGGTTTAGTATGAGGGTGATTATAGTGGTTTTGGGATAGTGTTAGTGGTTTTGAGTCAGTGTCTAGGGATCGTCTTGATTGGTGTTTTCAACTTATTTGGTTTTTGATGGTGCTTTTCATCAGAGTTGTGATAACTGTTTTCCCAGTGAAGGCTTGAAGATGATGCTTTCTAGAGGATATGTTGGTGCTTTCTCAGTCATGTATTTCTATGGAGGTCATGTTTTCTCTCTCTATGCTTTGGATTCCTGGTCCTTTTCTCCCTCCTAGGTCGTCTAGGTGCGACAGATCCCAAATAGGTTTTGGGATGTGTTTGCGGGAATGATGGGGTCTTCTATGAGGTGTGACTTCTGGTGGAATTTTCCATTTAATAGGGTTATTTTGGTGATATTTCTTCATTTGTTTGATTTTGAAGTATGTTTGGTTTTTTGTTTGATGTTTCTGCAAGCTGATAGTAGATGTTCTGGATCCTTTTTGAGGCAATAGTGGGGCTTTGGTTTTGTTGGGATATGTCGTGACGATGACAGTGGGAAGTGGTAGTGTGAGAATTTTTTTCCTATGATTTCGATGGTTGGTGGTTCTCTATAGTTCTAGAAATGGTCTATATTTGTGTAGGTGCTATGTGTTGGTGATGGTATGAGGGATGATTATCTTGGCTCGAGGCCTGATGTTAAGGTCTATTGGCTTTCGTCCATGGGACAAACACTAGTGGATTATTGATGGTGTGGTACCATAATTCAGTGTCAAGGTGAATAGATCAGGGTATCTCACTATATAGGATCTCATAGCTCAAGGAGGTTTAGTGGTGCATGAATTAATGGGTTTTTCCTATTTTATTTTCAAGTTTTAATTTGAATTTTGAATCGGGGTGAAGTTTTTGAGTTTTGGTTATGGGTAATGTCTTTTGGATTTGAATTTTGGGTGATGTTTTTAATGTTAGAAATGTATGGTTACCCCTAAACCTTAATTTGGATTTTATAAAATAAGAAAAAAATGGATTTGGAGTAACACTAGTAAAGAACCCTTTTTGGAGTTATCCATGTTAAACTGATTTAACACTTTACCAATGTAAGTGTCCTAACTCAGTCAAAGAAACCCCATATATCTATCCCTATAGATATTTAAATATATCATATAGGATAATTTAACCATGTATTACATGGAGAATCATTTTCCCAACCACATATTTATAGAGTATAAATTCAGAACATATTTTCCAATAAAACTTATGTCATCCACATACAATATCAATAATAACACCACACTCATACCAATATACTTATAAAAAAGAATCATATATGTGTATGATGAAACTAAAATCTTTTATCACATCAAAAAATCATATATCCCAACTTGGAGAAGCTTACTTCAATCCATAAATGGACCATTACAACTTACATAACTTAGAAGAATCATTTGGAACATTAAAACCTTTGGGAAATATCATATAGGTGTCCTCAAATGAATTCCCATTAAGGAAATATGTTTTGACATACATTTGATATATATCATAATAAAAATTAGTTTATATGGAAAGAAATATCCAAATGGACTTTATCATCGTAGCAGGTTTAAATTTTTCTTTATAGTTAATAACATGATTTTTTATAACCCATTTCCACAAAGGATGATTTATAGGTATACACTCTACCATATATGTTCGTTTTGTTATGGAAAACCCACTTTCACCTGATAGGTATCACCCCTTTAGGTTCATACACCAAATACCAAACTTATATAGTGTGCATATATCCCATTTCAGATTCCATGGCCTTTAACTATTTCTTGAAATAAAAAATCTCAATGGACTCTCAGTAGGTAATAAGTTCATCTATAATGAAAATTACTTGATCATTATTCTCTATAAGAAACCCATGTCTATCAAGATCCTAATGAATACTAATATACATTCAAGGTTCTTTTTTAACTTGAGTCAGTTCTTCTTCCACAACTCTTTATGGAATTAACTAAACATTCATATCGGGAAAAATTATTGTTTGTTGTTATTGAACTTCTCTAAGTTCAACATTTATCCAACTAGAATTGTGATCAATGTATTTTTTCTCAAGAAAAGCTCTAATTAGGGACATAAAAAATTTATGTTTAGTAGGGTTATAGAAATAATATCCCTTATTTTCCTTGGGATAACCAATAAAATCATTTATTTGACTCAAGGAAAAGATTATCAAAATCCAATCACTCTATGAGTTATTCTCAATACTAAATCCTTATAAAATTTATAATGGGATATTTTTGAGTCCATATCACATATTATATATTTATGACTACTTTGTATTAAATAAAATTTAGTATGAATCTAAATGTCTCAAGAGAATAACCATATAATTAAATAGGAAGGTCACACTAACTCATAATCAATCAAACCATGTCAAAAATGGTATGATTCATTCTCCCAGAAACACTATTCCACTATAGTGTTCCTAGAGGAGTGAGTTACAGGAAAATTCCACAATATATTAGATGATCAATGAATTATTGGCTCAAGTATTCACCATCCGGATATGATAATATAATATTAATACTTTTACCTAATTAATTATATATTTCATTCTGAAACTATTTGAACTTTTAAAAAGTTTCATAGTCATGTCTCATTTGAAACACATAACCATACTAACTAAATTACTCAGTAAAAGTAACGAAGTGCCTAAAACCACCACTTTCTTGTATAATAATTGGTCTACATACATTATTATGTATGAGATCCAATATCTCACTAGCAATTTCACCTTTTCCACTAAAATGTTATTCGGTAATCTTTCCTAATAAATAAGTTTCACATATGTTATATGATTCATAATCGAATTAGTATAATAATCCATATCTATAGAGTCATTATAACTATTTCTAATTTATATGTCTAAGATGAAAATTACAAAGGTAGGTGGGATTATAATCAACCCCGACATTATTATTCAAAATTTTATAGACAATATTATCCCTATCCTTAATTCATAAACTATTTACCATATTACCATTTCCATAAAACATTTCATTCTTATATATACAGTAACTGTTATTCTTAATAATGAATTAAAATACCATATTTTCCAAACAAGATATAAAAAACAAACTTCTATTTATTTTGGGAATATAATAAAATAAATAAACTTAGGTCATAAGTGTTAACTTACAATGCACCAACTCTTGAATTATTTTTGACATGAATATGTACTACCCCCTTCTTCAATTTTATCCCATATCCGAGTTTGTGTTTATCAGTATAAATGTGTGATACACACTCGATATCAAAATACCCATGAGTCATATATAGAGAAATTGATTTCTATAACATTCACTTTTAGATGCGTAGAATTATTTTTTTTGAGAGTATTTATGAACCTTATATACTAATATAGAATATATTTATATGTTATTTCAATAAGATATCTCAAAATGTTTAACATGATATATTCCATAATCTATAAAAAAGAGGTATCTCTGAGTGAGTATCTTGTTTTATATATTTTCGTTAGAATTTTAATGAAATTACTCCCACTAAAAATGATGATCCCATACATCATATCGATTTAAAAAAGTAAAGATACATATTTTAATAAGTAATGAATCCTATATGGAATTTATCTCACCCTTTAGTTATTTATATATGAAAACTGTCCAATCATAATAGTTACAATTCTTAGATAGTTGATCATATAACTCTTTATGCAATCCATTATATGTATAAACTCAATTCTATTCCTCTGGTTGTAGAGACCTGGTTTTTTTCTTGTAAGACTTTGTAATATTTCTACATATATTTCCAGAACTAGGTGCTAAGATGACATGAAATTATGATACTCAATGTGCCCAGAATAAATTATAAAAAAATATTTAGTATATTTTATACTATGCATGCGATAGAAATAGGATATCTCTCAAATGGTATCTCAGATTAGAAATATGAGGCCACATTTGAGTCCGGAGCGTGGCGTTTCCCATAGGTGGGACATAACTTTTGTCCGCGTGGGCCTTATTTAGAAAACTCCATGAAGGATTTAATCGTAAATAAAATAATTAAATTATGTTATTTTATATGATACATTATTTTGAATAAATATTGAATGGAGACTCAGATTGGAAATCTGAAACCACCATTGAGTTTTTAATGGGGTGTTTTCCCTAGGGGAGACCTCAAGTGAGAGGGAATATTATGTTTGGATTCTGTGATCACTAGAAGTCTCTTATAAATAGAAGTTTAGAGATATGATCTAGAGTTAGATCATTTATCTTACTAATGGTGGAGCACTGGACATCTGTTTCTGACGGTGATTCAACATACGAACTTAATCGGATCGCGAAGAAAATGAAGGTGCTAGTAGATCAGAGCACAAAAAACACAATTACAGATCCAAAATCGAGATAGGATTTCTCTTTTGGATTCTGTACCTCCCCGATTGAAGAATTTGTTTTCCTTTTGGATTATGATCATTTTTGCTGCTTTGATATTCCTTGTTGTTGGCCAAACTAACAATGGTCATCGACCATTTAATTTATGGATCAACCGTTCTTATCATTCTTCATTTGTTCTTCATTGTAAACTTTTCACTTCATCAAAACATCAAAGGAATGTGGGGAGAAGCATAGATATGTGAATCCCTCAATCCAAGGAGTCTAGATCTATGCTTTCTTTTGAGTTTCGGGCACCAGAAGAGATGCAACGGCGAGTGGAAGCAGTGATTAATTTTTGATACACCGAAACATCAATGGATCTTCGAGCAGAGGCTGTGTTAGTTAAGATCTTGTTGCAAGGAGTCCATATCTGGTATCAGACTGAAATTGGGGAAATTGGGGTGTTCCCAATGGTCCGTGGGGTGGTAGGAAGCCTCGTAGTGGCGACAAGCCACGATGTCGGCGGTGGCACACCGTGGAACCTATAGCGGCCACAGGTTGAGGTAGTGGAACAGAATGCCAACACTGAGGGGAATCAGAGCGGGCCGAGCTATGGAAGAGTGGGCCGAGTTGTGGTAGAGAAGGCTGGGCCGAGCCCAAACGGTCAGACTAGGTCGGAGTGTACTGGGGCAGTTTCAAAGACCGATAACTCCTAAATTGAGCATTTTTTTGTGTTCTGTCTGTGGCCATGCATTCCTATTATTGAGATGAATATTTTAATATTTTTTTTGGAAATTCTATGTTTTGGTTTCATGAATCAATTCCCTAAAATTCCCATATTTAATAATAATAATAATATAATTATTATTACTCAGAAATCTTGTATCAGACCTAGCTTGCAAGCTGGATGGCTGATTCGCGTGCCGTCTATGTAAACATGACCCTTGCTTTGAGGATGACCTTTTGAAACTGTTTTGGGTTTTTTATAATTCATTCTCGGGGATCAGTGGAATGAAATGTCCAATAATAATAATAATATAATTATTATTATTTGGGAAACTTGTATAGGACCGTACGTCTGCATACGACATATGATTGATACACCTTCAGGGGCGTTGTGATTCTAGAGATGAGGTGGACGTTTCAAGATTGATTTCAGGTCTTTAAACCAAAATGGATGTGTGGTCCCCATGAGTTTTGATTTGGGCCTTGGTAGTGAAATACAGTTTTTTCATTGGGTGTCTATTTGGGATGAATAAATAGACAATCCCATGTGATTTTCCAAGAGAATCAAAATGGCGCAATATGTTTGATGTGTTTTAGGATTGTATCATGGGTCCCACAAATCACTATTCGTGCGTAATGCTTCGAAATGTAGTTTCTTCACCGAGAGTCTGATTTGGGCGAATGAATAGTCGATCCTGTACGTTTTTTAACAAGGATCATGATAGTGTGATCCATTTGATTTTTCTAAGGCTGTTTGAAGAGGCATGTCGGTAGAATTATGTTTTTGACCTTCAGATCAAACAATAAGAATCGTGTTCTCTTCAGCCTTTTGGGCCATAGGTGCTATGTACTCTGGGAGTATACTGGCACACATAGAGGGTACATGTTCACAGTTTAGTACCGAAGTATGGATGGGTACATGACTAGAAGATGAGGTGGGGACACATGTTTGGCGGGCCCCACACGCTCCGTGTACCACACTAATAATCTTTAACATCTTGTATCTCATTCTTTTGGACTCATATTTTTGCGTTTGAGTAGCCTATCCAAAGTGTTTTTTCACATAGAACATGTTGGTTCCCTCTGTAGTGGATTTTGGGATATGATGTGAGATGTTCTGGATGTGGAGTCTATTTAGGTGATGTCTAATGATGGTAGTGATCATGTGTTTACATATTAGTGCTTTTCAATAGGTACCATCCACCAGGCATGGCCAGTGTAGTTCCTTGATACCTTCTAAGTGGAATCCCCCTACTAGGTAGGGCATGGGTCCTCGATGACCCATAGTGTATCCCCCCATCGGTATGGGTTTGGGTCCTCTAAGACTACTATGAGAGTGTAATCCCCCTAATGCACCAGGTCATGCATCCTATACAATAATAAGATTAGAATATCCCATCAGCATGGGTGTGGGTCCTCTATCAGCTACTTCCAAGTGGAATCCCCTAACAAACTAGAGAGAGGATCCTTGATAAACAAGAGTGTAATCCCCCTAACTCATCAGGGTGTGGGTATTTTATGATGAGGATTAAAGTGGAATCCACCTAACACACTAGGGTGTGGTTAATTTAATCTGGGTTTACTCTTTTTGGCTGTGGATCAATGGTGAGACATACTTCGACGTTACTTTGGACTCATGAGTAAGATGGGTGCTTTCCCCACCAAGATGCATCCTTGTGATGCAACCTAAAATAGTACGGGAAAGACATACCCACCCAAAAGGGATAGTATCAAGGTGTGGTGATTAAGTCCCTTTGACTTGCATGTTTAGGGAAGACATGAGGGATGCTGGGAATCATTGGTGGTTACTTCTAGAACTATTGGAGACTCTTTTCCTAGGATGAGCTATGGTATGGAGATCCCCTTACTCTCTTTCATTTAGTCTTCTTTGAAGGAGCATATATATGTATCCTATTTTGGTACCCACACCTTGGTTTTTGGTTACTCTATTTCTAGGAGAGGTAAAGATGCATGGGGTATGCCATGTGTGTTCTATGTCTAGCTTCTCATGGTTGGATGAGTCTACTATCCTACTATAGGTAGTGAAGACTCAACGAGAAGTTCCTATTTTTACCATTTCTAGATCTTTGTGTTTTTCACAAGTTTACTTCACTCTCTTTTTGGGTTTATCTACACTCCTTTTAATGTACCTTGTTAAATCTACTACTCACCTCTCCAATACATCTTTAACTGCTCCCTTGAGCCTTCAGGGCATTCTAATGAGTATTTTTATACTCACTACTACTTGGGATTTACTCACACTTGGTTTTCCCTTGTAGATGATGAATAGGTTGATCGTAACTTCAGAAGATATTAGGGATATGGGGTGATTGGACCACATGCGAAGGTCATATCTTGGGATACAGTAGCAGGGCTCTCTTAGCTGTTTTAATTTTCTACTTGTTTCCAAGTTGTAGAAATTTTCTGGTTAGGCATGTATTTTCATCATTTTCACTTTCAATTTACTTTCCTGTACTAGTTTTGTTTAGTGGTCGATGCATATTTTTGTTTTATATATTGTAGTGTTTCATTTTTTCCTTTTACTCTGCACTTTTTCATTGAGTTGGTTGTGTGTGTGTACAAGTTCTAGGAAAAGGAATCCCCAAGATTATTGTGCTTTCGGTGCTAGTCTTCACCCCCTAGCCTATGGAGGTGGGATTGGGGTAGTTGTGGCTCGAGCCCTAGCGTAGGTCGGGCTGTGAAAAAAGTGGTATCAGAGGTGTGGTGAATGAGTCCCTCTTGTGCGTTGATGGCAGGGTTGTGTAGTAGAGTGTCAGAGCAGGTCCTGACATTGTTAGTGGAGTTTTTCTGCTTGACCTACTTTTTTCTTAAGATGCCACTAGTGAGTGCAGTGAAGTATTTGGTTTGGGGATTACTCTCTTTACAAGGAAAGTAGAGACATTCAGGGTATGCCACATGCTTTCCATGTCTAGATTCTTGTGGTTGGATGAGTTTAATCACTTACCCTATTCATTGTCAACCTTGATACATCAGTTATCAAGTACAAGTTTTGGTGATGAAGACCCCATGGACATAACTACCCGAATTAATATTTGGTGCTAGTAGCGGTAGTATTCACCATGAGAATGTGGGGATTCTATCATTTAGGAGAGTGCTTTGTGGTTTGCTCTGACCACCAGAGTCTCAGGTGATTCTTCATCCAGAGGGACTTGAACCTAAGACTACAATTCTGGTTGGAAATTCCTATAGGAATATGAATTTGAGATAGTTTATACTATGGAAATAGGAAATGTTTTAGAATATTACCATAGCAGGAAGTCCCAGGATCACCAAATAAAGGAAGTTTTGGAGAAGTTATATTCCCTATAGTTGACCCTGGTGGAGCAAGAGGGTACAATTTTCTTCAGTCGATGGTGTTGAATCCTTCACTTCTTGAGCATTTAGAAGATTCTCAGTTCTGATAAATTAACTGAGAAATATAGCATGATAATATTTCCTTGGATTCTTCAATTGATGGAAATTTTGAATGAGGGAAACCTAACACCCTATTCCAGATTAAAATTGTAGTTTCGGTTGTGATGTGAGAGCAGGTGATGCAAGAGTCCCATACTTCTCCTTTAGCTATAAATCCTATTGGGGATGATGTACATGGATCTTCAGTGGTAGTTTTTATGGTCCAGTGTGAGATGAAGCGTAGCCGAGTTCATATCATGCTTCCTCACATATCAGCGGGTGAAGGATGAGAACCGAGTTTAGGGGGGGTCATAACAGCCTCTTGAAATCCCTGAGTGAAATGGAATAGAATAACGATTAAATTTTCACAAGGATTCTAGGAAAAACAAAGGTACATGATTACAACTGGGCGATAGTAGATCCACTGACGAAGTCGGAACTCTTCCTTGTTTTTAGGGAACATAGTTCAGTGGAGTGTTTGGGTTATTTTCACATTCAGGAGATCATATGCCTTCATAGGGTACCCTCGATGTTTTTCTTTGATTGTGATGAAAAATTTACGTCATGATTGTGGAGATCCCTGTATGAGGCATTGGGAACCCAAATGCATAAGAGTACAACCTTTCACCCTCAGACTGATGGGCATACCGAGTGCACTATTTTGGTGCTAGAGGATATGATGAGGGCTTGTGTGTTAGTTTTTGAATGGGGATAAAAGATATCCCCAAGGTTCTTCAGTCCTTTTTGAGATCATGCAAAGGGTTGTGTAGGTTTCCTACCTTCTTTCCCTACCCCTACATCTAGAGAGGGTGCACAATGTTTTCCACGTATCACAGCGTATGAGATACGTGCATGATCCTATGCACGTTATCAACATGATAATACCTTATGTGGATAGACCATCCATTTAGTTAAAATGTTGTTCCAACATGGAAATGTTAAGGTTTTCCTAGGAGTGGGAGGGCCAGGTGCGAGCTTAGTAACCCAAGATGTTTTCCCTAGTTTTTCTTTTCGAGGAAGAAAACATTTTTGGAGGGAATGATGTAGAGTACCTATTTTTTCCTAGTAAGACTTTGGAATATTTCTACATATATTTCCAAAGATAGGAACTAAGACAACATGAATTTATGAGGCCTGGTGTGATCAGAATAAATTATACAAAAATATTTAATATATTTTATACAATTCACATGACAAAAATAGATATCTCTCAAGTAGTAGCTCAGATCAAAAATCCGAGGCAACAGTTGAGTCCGGAGCATGGCGTTTCTCCTAGGTGGGAAATAACCTCTTTTCTTGGTCCTTCTATAGAAAATTCCACATAGGACATAACTTTAAATAAAATAATAAAATATAATTATTTTATCTCAAATGTTAATTAGAATAACTCTTGAATGGGGACTCTAATTGGGAATATGAGACCTCCGTTGAGTTTGTAATGGTGTTTTCTCCTAGGGGTGACCTCAGGTGATAGGGAGCAGGAGGTTTCGATTCTACAACTGCTGGAAGTCTCCTATAAATAATATTTTAGAGAAATGAGCTAGAGTTAGCTCATTTCTCTCATGGATGGGGGAGCTCTAGCCATCTTTTTCTGATGAATATTCGACATCTGAACTTCATTAGATCATGATGAACATGCAGGTGATAGTATATTAGAGTGCAATGAACATAATTATGGATCCAAAATTGAGGTTGGATTTCTCTTTCAGATTCTACACCTCCTCGATTGAATAATTTGTTGTCGTTTTGACTTCTGATTGTTTTCGATGCATTGATATTCCTTGTTGATGGAAAAACAAACAATGGTCATCGACCGTTTAATTTTTGGATCACCTGTTCTTCACGTTCTTCATCCATTATTCATATTAAAGTTTTCACTTCAATGAAACATCAATGAAACATGGGGTAAAGCATTGATCTGTGAAGCCCTCAATCTGAGGAGTCCAGATCTATTCTCGGTTTTGAGTTTCATGAACAAGAGGAGGCGTGATGTTGAGCAGAGGAGGCGACTAATTTTTGATACGATGAAATTTGAAAGGATCCTTGAGAATAGGCCGTGTTAGTGAATATATCATCACAAGGAGTTCAAATCTAGTCTCGTACCGAAATTTGGGCAACCGAGGTGTTCCCGGTGGTTCGCAGAAGGACCATTGGTGTGACGGTGGTGGGCCGTGATGCTGGCGGTGACATGCAGCAGAACCTATAACATCCATTGGTTGAGTCAGTGATGCAAGGGTGTGGAATTCCGACGTGGCAGGGTAGTAGAGTCACTATGGGACACAACAGTCGGGTCGGGCCAAAGCCGCCGGATCGAGAAAGAGTGGGTTGAGGCTATTTTAAACATCGATAACTTTTAAACAGAGAGTTCGTTTTTTGTGACATATGTGGCCACATGTTCCTTTTATCAATAAGAATATTTTTAGACTATTTTTTAATTTTATGTTTTGGTTTCATTGCTCGGTTCCATGAAACGCCTGAGTTTAATAATAATAATATAATTATAATTATTCATAAATCTTTTATTGGACCTAGTTTGCAAACCAGGTGTTTGATTCACATGTCGTACATGGAAACAAGATCCTTACTTTGAGGCAAACCTTTTGAGGATATTTTGGGTTTTTTATAATTCATGATTGAGGATTGATGGCATGAAAAGTCTGATAATAATAATTATAATGTAATTATTATTATTCAAAAAACTTGTATCAAACTATACGTCTTCATACAATGTCTGATTGACGTGCTGTAAGAGGCATTATAAGCCCAGAGTTGAGGTAGAAATTTCAATACTGACTTCAGGCACTTAAACTAACATGGAGGTGTGGGTCCCATGAGGCCTGATTTGGACATTTGTGGTGAAATGCACTTTTTTCACTAGGTGTCCATTTGGGATGAATGAATAGTGAATCCCATGTGATTTTATGAGAGGATCCCAATGGAACAATCTGTTTTATGTGTTTTGGGATCATGGAGTGGGTCCCACAAAGCACTGTTCATGTGAAATTCCGTGAAATGCAGTTTCTTCACTGGGAGTCTAATTCGGGTGGATGAATAGTCGATCCTCTGCATTTTTCTTCAAGGATCGTGATAGTGTGATCCATTTGTTTTTTACAAGGAAATTTTAAGAGGCATTATGTTAGAATTTTTTTTTACCCTTCAGATCAAACAATGTGCATTGTATGGTCGTCAACCTTTTAGGCTAGAGGTGTCATGTACTCTAGGAGTATGCTGGCACACCAAGGGGGTACTTGTTCATAGTTTAGTACCTAATTATGGATGGGTATATGGCTAGGTGATGAGTTAGGTCCACACATTATGTGGGCCCCACACATTCTGTGTACCACACTATGAATATTCTACCTCTCTTATCTCTTTATTTTGATGTCAGATTTTGGCATGTGAGTAGCCTATCCTGAGTGTTTTTCTGCATATTAGATGATGTTTACCTCCATAGTGGCTTTAGAGATACGATGTGAGATGTTATGGATGTGATACCTATTTAGGAAACATCATAAAATGGTATCGATCAGGTGATGACATATCAGTGCTTATTGAGAGGTACCATTCAGTAGGGATGACCAATGTAGTTTCTCTATACATTTCGAGTGGAATACCACTACTAGGTAGGGCATGGGTCCTGGATGACCTAGAGTGTAATCCCCCATTAGTATAGGTATGGGTCCTCTATGTCTAATATGAGAGTGGAATCCCCCTGACACACCAGTGAATAGGTCCTCTATGACAATAAGAGTGGAATCCCCCATCAGCATGGGTGTGGGTCCTCTATCAGCTACTTCCAAGTGAGACCCCCTCACAAACTAGGGTGAGGGTCCTTGATGAACAAGAGTGTAATCACCCTAACACATCAGGGTGTCAGTCCTCTACAATGAAAATTAAAGTGGAATCTCTCTAATGCACTAGGATGTGGGTACTCTACTTTGGGTTTACTATTTCTGACTATGGATCAGTGTAGAGACATAATTTGATGTTACTTTAGACTCATGAGTAAGATGGGAGTTTTCCGCACCGAGATGCGTCCTTGTGACGCGACCTAAAACCGTGCGGTCAAGATAGACCCACCCAAAACAGATAGTACTAAGGAGTGATGATTGAGTACCTTTGACTTGCATGTTTAGGGAAGACGTGAGAGATTTTGGGCATCGTTGGGGTTACATCTGGAACTATTGGAGACTATTTTTCTGGGATGAGCTATGATACATAGATCCCCTTACACTATTTTGTCTGGGCTTCTTTGACTAAGAATATATATGTATCCTATTTCAGTACCCACCCTTTGGGTTTTGGTTACTCCCCTTCCAGGAGAGGTGAAGATGCGTAGGGTATGCCACATGATTTTTGTGTCTATATTCTCTTTTTTAGACAAGTCTACTCTCCTACTATAGGTAGAAAAGACTCAATGAGAATTTCATCTTCTCACCGTTTCTAGATCCTTGTGTTTTGGATGTGTTTACTTCACTTACTTATTGGGTTGATCTGCACTACTTTTACTGTACCTTGTTCTATCTAATACTCCCCTCTTCAGTACATCATTTGCTTCTGCCTTGAGCCTTCGGGGAATTCTAATGAGTATTTTTATACTCACTCCTTCTTGGGATTTTCCCGCACCTAGTGTGTCCTTGCAGACAACATACAAATTGGTTGTGATTTTAGAGGAGTTTAGGGATACAGGGTGCTTATACCATGTGCAGTGGTCATAGCTTGGGATCTTGGATCGAGACTCTCTCATTTGTTTTAATTTTCCACTAATTGCTGAGTTGTGGCACTTTTCTAGTTGTGTGTGTATTTTCCCCCTTTTCTCTTCTAGTTTACTTTTCTATACTAGTAATCTTTAGAGGTTGATTCATATTTGTGGTTTATATATATTAGTTTTGTATCTTTTCCTTTTCCTCTACACTTTTGCATTGAGTTGGTTGTGTGCATGAGTACATGTTCTTAGGCCAAGGCCTCCCCGATATTGTTGTGCCATCGACGCAAGTCTCTACCCCCTGACCTATGGAGGCGGGCTTGGGGTAATTATGGCTCGAGCCCTAATGTGGTTTGGGTCGTGACACTGGTTACATAATTCTATTAGGGTCTCCTTGATAATGTAACCCAAATATAATGTGAAGAACAAGTGCCTAATCCTATTAGTATCACCTATTACCAAGACACCTCACATGAGATAATCAAGGGGAACCTAGATTTGGAAAGACCTATATAACTGGATGACTTATATCTTGAAAAGTGTCACTTTGGAAGGATTATCACACTTTATATTTGAGGGGTTTTCTTTTAAAGTCTCACCAATTTAATACAAATCACACTCATATTAAAACCATAACTATTAATTCATATGAAATATTTATCTTCTCATGTTTTATTCCTTTGTGTATGCATACTTTTAAAAATTTAATTTTTGAATCTTTATTCAATCCAAAAAATTAATATTTTCACACCATATTAATGTGAAACTATTTACACAACCGAAAAGTTTGTGTTACTCAACAAAAAATTGAATCCAAACATTTTTATACATATCCAAATGCATATAATGTTTTAGGTATATGAAATATTCATGTAAAGTTTTATAATTATATGAAATTAAAAATCTCCACATGAATAAGCCTGGAGCCATAGATTACTAACCCCCACCTTTCTAGAATAAGGAATAAACCTCCCAGACAGTGGGAATCATGACCCAACGTCCCTCTACCAAGTGATACTTTACTCAATGAAGAATTTAATTCATGATAAATCTAGAACCTAATACATATAAACTATATTTAACAACTAAATTCAAGCTAAAAAATTTAATTATAAGTTGATTTCAAGATAGATGAAAACTAAATCATATATTGTCACACCCATCATGTAATGCCTGGCTAGAAAATTTTTATATGAAAAAATTCATCACATAAATTAAATCCCACACAATAATAATATTTCATAAACAATTTATAAAAATGAATACAAATAAATAAAATCTTCATTTATTTTCTAAAACATTATATAAAAATATGAACATTTTATATATAATTTTGGAATGGAAAATCTCATTTTACAATGCCCAAAACTTATAATTTACAATTTTTTTAAAACCATAATCATTTCTAGAAAACTATTATAATTTTAACATTTTAGCCTATATCATATTTTAAAATTGATAATAGGGATTATCAATCATAAAATACAATTGATGTCATCACCTATGATAAGTTATATCACAATGCTCTTGTCTTATTTTACAATATTGACTATATCATCAATAGAACGTAATGATTTGTTTCTATAAAATTTAAGATCTAATCATAGATTGGGATACTAGATATTGTATCTTAAATTTTAATTCAAATCCATATAATATCATACCTTAAAATATGTAAATATCACTTGATACAATAAATCCAAATAGAAGCAAAACCTACATATCATACATTATGATATGGATAAAACACATTATGGAATTAATTTTATTCGAAAAACTAGATGATAAACATATTAATACATAGGTGATAAAGTCTTTAATCTATTGGGTTCAAGTATATCATCCAATAAACTTGGTAGTGGATGAAACCCATGAAATTCCTAATCTATCTTCAATGTCATCAACATGAATAAATACAAAGATTATAAACAAGCATACCTATAATGAAGTTTCTTTAATCCTGATTCCAAAATATAGTACACATTATGGGAATAAACTTTTGTGAAATCCAAATGAGTCTCACCCTAGGGGAATTATATCAGCCTTTGGATCATCGTTTGTAACAAGAGGATCAAGAACCACCAAAGGGGTTCTAGTGCCATCTTCTCAAAGAAAAATGAAGTTTTAGGACCAAGAGAGTTTTGAGTTATGGATTATAATCATAAATCAATACATAATGGAAGGTATGATATCCCTTTAATAGGCCCTATTTATTAAATTAATAGAGTTGAATCATTATAGAATCAAGTTCCATAACAAGGAACATGCATGTTGGTATTTCATTCATTGAACACTTAAAAATATATATTTTATATTAAAATCCATAAATTAATCAATCCCATTGATTTATAAATATTTTTAAATATGGGATGAAATGGTGCCTATGTATGCATGAAATATCATATATTTCATGACCTCCCTCCGCTGGTACCTCTCCTATGACAACAGTTAAGAGAATGAGTTACCCATGAGTCCCACTCTAGTTCTCCCTAGGTTGGAGACTAGTAGATATGGTATAAAACAATCATATGGGAGGAATTACCATCAATATCCCTAGATTATAACATAACATCACCAAAAAATCCACCTTAATATAAAGGAAATAAACCTACATTACATATAAGAAATACCAATATGTGTGAATATAAAATAGATACAAATAAAACAAATCACGTGGGATCAACAAAAAAACCTTGGATATGATCTAGTACTAAATAAATCTATCACAAAAAACCTCCTAGAAACCTAAAAAATAGTTTATATATATGTAGGTTGAGCATAAAATGTATACTTAGTAGGAACATATGTAAGATCTCTCATATAAAAGTGAAAAGAGAATAATAATTCCACAGTGAAAAAATAGAATAAAAACCAGAAAATACACATTCCAAATAGTTTTCCCCTTCCATCACCAAAGATATCTCAAGAAATAACACATCCAATAGTTGTAAAGTAATATCATAAGAATGTAGATAAATGTTAACTAAAACCAATTACCCTATGATTTTCCACTCTTTCCCAATTAGACTACATCCTTTTCTCCCATCCTTTCCGTATCCACCAATATCGACACCAATCATATATCATGTCTAATGGAACAAAATATATATCAAGTCTCATGGTACCAACCACATATCATGTCTTATAGAACCAACTAAAAAACTCATATTTGATATCCAGAGTAGTAGGGTATCATGAACACATAGGAAATCAACCTCATTTCCTCCTCTTACCATGCATGTCCCCAACCAACTGTATCACCAAAAGATACTATTGAAGGAAGAGCAGAGGAGAGGGGGTATCCAACCATAATCATCATCCTCACTATCCAGGATGTTAGGGAAAACACCCCAAGGTATTTGTGTGTCGGTCAAGTTACCCAACTTAGGTGTGGTGTGTAGCAAATTCATAAAATAATACAAGTATATAGTAGTCCCATACAAGCCCACACCTATGAGTTCACAGAAGAAACACTACCACAACCATCGTTAGGTCACTATTGATATCATGCCACCAAGGATCACCTCTAATGAAAAACAACCTGCCACATGAATAAAACAAAGGGCCAAAACCTGGGTTCCATTTCCCACTATTATATTTAACAAATCAACCACAAATATTCATTCATTTAGTTATTAGTTTAAATTTTCACAAAATTTTTTTTTATCCATAAACAAATTTATATATGTTAATATTATTCCATTGAAACAAAACACTATCAAGAAACGATGACATCAAACTACCGCATCACAACCAAGGACACTGAGCTATAAAAAACCAAGGCTACCAAGACACACACCACCAAGGCCACTAAGTCATACAAAACCAAATCCCTTGAGATTCACAAAGCTAGTCAATAATAAAATAGTAATATCAAATTAGTCCTTTTCATTTATCAAATTTAATAATTTAACCATTTAAAGGGTATTCTCAAAAAAATCCATCATTGTATTTCATAATATAATAATAAAAATATATTATAAAACAACATCATGAAAATAAATAAAAATGGTAACAACAAGGTCATCAAACCATTCCATTTCGATTTCATTATTTTGGTTTATTATCTTTATTATTTTAATTCATACCATCTACTCAATTAAAAGAAAAATAATGATAATATCACATATGAAAATAAAATAGAGAGAAGTTGAATGCATTACCTATCACAAGGAGATTTA
This sequence comes from Viscum album, assembly GCA_963277665.1. Lineage (NCBI taxonomy): Eukaryota > Viridiplantae > Streptophyta > Magnoliopsida > Santalales > Viscaceae > Viscum > Viscum album. The sequence goes on from OY728121.1 coordinate 545,988,484, forward strand.
AGATCAAAACACCAAGAATTGGGGAGGGAGGTGATGCATGTAGGTATGGAAAACATAAGTGAAACCTCAGATGATTTGTATAAGATTAAAATAACTTGAATGATAGGTTTTTGGATTACCAGGAATAAATAAAAGGTAAGAATAATGAATCAGATAAATAACTTCATTTTTTAGAAATAACATGGAATTCTGAGAGGACTCCCATTAAACTCACTGAAAAATCCCATTTAATTCACAATTAAATTTTAGTTCCCAATTTAATTCCCCTCACAGATGTGTTCAAGGCCCCTAAAATTAATGGGGGTCAAAATATATCATATTAATTTCTTAAATGATTGAAAAAAAATTATTTACACATTAATACCCTTTAATTACATTGAAAATGTATTATAGGTCAAAATGTTAGGAATAATTAAGGTTTTGTACTCAAAATTCAACCCTCATGCAAGAAGCATGTGTTGTGTAAGGTTAACATGGATTTAGACTTACACGAAATATTACCCTTATGTGGTGATTATAAACTAGGAAGGTCCATTACACATGATTAATGAATTCATTGGTACCGTTACACTACTCAAGAAAATGTGACATAACCTTTACACAAGTTGGGGAACTAACAGTATACCCTTATGAAACATATGAATACTCAGAATTACACTTACACATGAATAAACTTACATTTATATGAGATTAATAAAACCTAGAACACCTTTACATGAGTTTTTAATGACCTTTATATGAGTTTGATAAACTCTCAAGGACCCTTACACAGTTGTCAATTACACATATGTAGTGAAGGAGATGACCCTTATACGAGCTACGAAAAACCAATATGACCTTTACGCATCTATAGGGAAAAAATTATTCTATTACGTAGTTTATAGGATATCTAGGTTAACCTTATGTACTTAATAGAAAAAGAGGTTACCTATATGCAATATGGGGTTTCATGTAAGGTTAAATAAAATTTTAGAAATACTTATTTTTCATTAAATTAACTTACAAATTAAAAATGAAAAAGGTTCCAGGAACCCTTTTAACACTTCTAAGACTCGAAAAAACAAAGGGAAGGATTTATAAATATGGGAATTTACATGATATAACTATAAAAAAAAATTTCTCTCCTTAAGAAAAAAAACATATAGAAAAGGTAAATCCAACACTAACCATTAGAAACCACTAAACACTCCCCCAGAAGATACCTCTCAAACAAGGATGAAACCATATCTAAAAAAGTTACATGATTCCAATATATAAGAAGAATTGAAACAATCATCACAAAAGTATAACATAAAAATAGATAAAACTTTAGGAAATTAACAAATCTTGGTATTGGGTTTGAATATGTGACTCTCACTCCCGAGTACTCTCTTTTAGGCCTCCATGACTCCATATGACTCAGACAAAGCTAATAAAACGCCCTCCAAATGACTTATCCCAATGGTCCTGAATCTTGATCATTCGTTTGATGAATTTCACATAATTTTTGATATCCAAATATTCCTATTCAATGGAATGGGATCATTGTAAATATTTTAGTGGAACTAGGACACATTAAATGAATCATGAACCATATCCATTTATGGAGGTAGTGCTAACTGATATGTCACCTCACCAACACTCTCCAATACCTAGAAGGGTTCAAAAAATAGGGGTAAGTTCTTTCTTCCCCAACCAAATCACCATTGACTATTCTAAGGGGAAAACATTAGGAAAACATGGTATCCAACCTCAAACTCCAAAGGACTCCACCTCCGATCTTCATAATCCTTATGGAAGTCCTATGTCGCATTCATCCTATCAAGAACCTCCAGGATCTTCTCGATCATGATCATCACCATTCCAAAACTATGGATTGTTTCCTCTATAATTTTTTTCAAGATTAATATAGATTGAAATTTTTTCCCATACAACACCTAAATGGGGGATATACCGATGGATGTGTGTTATATATTATTGTAATAAAAATGAACCAAAGGTAAGTGTAGTATCCATGATTAACCAAAATATAAGATTAATGCCTACAACATATCCTCAATTATATAGATGGTTCAGTCAATATACCAATCGGTCTGGGATCAAAAAATAGTGATAAGGTTTTAACTAAGAGCCAAAGGTGTATTAAAATCTTATCCAGGATCATAAAGTACACTGAGTGTATTAGTTTGAAATAATGGTCCTTGGGGATCCATGAAGCCTTACTACATCATCCATATACCATCTTGTCATAACGTCCATGGGGCTCGACACTTATACCTCTAAAAATAGGGACAACTTCATCATATGATCCATGATAACCTAGATAACATTATATCCCCCTAAGCCTGGGGTAAATTGGGGATGACATCCACTGATATGTCTTCCCACTTCCACTCAAGGACATCCAAAGGCTGGAACAAACCACCAAGAATATGTTGAGGTGTTTCAGTAGTGATGAGATATGAAACTCATATATGACCCTATCATGCATCCCCAATGGAAAAATCATCCTTATTGAGAATATAAACTAATGATTTACAAACTCTGAACATACCTCAAGTGTATCATCATGAATGATCCACTCACACATCACCTCCAAATCTGTATCCCCCACTGAGACTTCTACACTTTTTGGAACAAAGTGGGATCTATAATCATCTGTAAAAAGTATCCTCATCCACAAAACACCTTTTTCTCCAAGATTTAACGTCAATAAATCCTCCATCACCATCCTAACATCCCTATATTCTCAAATTGATTCATGTGACTTCCAAATTAGTGTGTTGACCATGATGTTTCCCTTTCATGAAGTGTAGGAGATCTCAAAATCATAATACTGGAGAAAATCCATCCACATCTACTTTTATTGATCTAGGTCACACAGGGAGAAGACATACCTCAGTATTTTGTGATCCATGAAGACCATAAGCCTTCAATAATAAGGTAATGTCACCAAAGATTAGGGAAAAGAAAATTTTCACCATATCTAGATCATGTGTGGCATAGTTACACTCATGGGGTAATAAATTCCTAGACCGATAGGACATCATTACTCACTACTGCATTAAGATACATCTAAAACCTAAAAATGAAGCATTAAATAAAACCTCAAATGTCACAAACTCAATAGGAAATTAAACAATTGAGTAGATGAAAAACTAATCCTTTATGTATCCAAAAGCGTCCTATCACTGATCAATCTAAATGAAATCCTGATCCTTCATGGTTAGGGTGGTCAATGGGGCTATAACCTAAGAGAATTTAGAAACAAACATCTGATAATAACTTGCGAGACTAAGAAAGATATATACCTCTAACACTCTCTTTGGTGTTTACCATGAAATAACCACCCCAAGATTTTCCATATCCACCACCACTCCTTGCTGAAGCACTATATGACCAAGGAAATGTACCTATCACATCTAGAACTTGCACTTGGACAGTTTCTCATATAAAGGTGATTTTTTAAGAGTCTACAAGACAATACTTAGGTACTCTACATGATACTCCTTTTATCTAGAGTATATAATATGGTCGTTACAGAACATGTCTATGAAATAGTCTAAGAACTCATAAAACATGAAGTTAATGATCTCTGTGAAAACATATGGTGTGTTCATGACATTGAACAATGTGACTGGGAACTCAAAGATCCCATACCAGCACCAGAAATTAGTCTATGGAATATCTCCTCCTTCACCCTCAGATGATGATATCCAGAACATAGATCGATCATAGAAAAACAACTAGCTCACCTCAACAAATCAAATAGATCATCACTCCTCGGAAGAGGGTAATGATTCTTGAACATCACTTTATTTATCCACTAGTAGTCTATGAAAAACCACAGACTACCTTCTACCTTTTAACAAAAAATCAGAGCTCCCAATGGTGACACACTAGACCTAATAAATCCTTTATACATTAGATCATAAATCTGGATCCTCAAATCCCAAAACATTGACAGTTCCATCCTATAAAGATCCATCCAGATTAGTGTAGCACCCAAATATAACTCTATCCAAAAACTTGACGTCTTGTTAATGGGTTAGTGTAAAAACCACCTCAGGGAAAACATAAATAAACTCTAGAAAAACTTTTTTGGTCCCCACCACCAAAAATATCATCTACTTTATCTATGACTCATAAATCAAAGAGAGAAGGTTCTCACTCACCTACCACCCATATACAAAACTAACCCAAAGAAAAGCACCACATTTCATACTTCTACATTATAAAACATAACTCTCCCTTAGAAATAGTCAACCAATTCTTGAATATAATACATTGAATCCATGATGAGAATTGTATAATATGGTTATATTTATAATACAAATAAATCTTCGAATCATTGATTCTTCCTCATCACCAGTCAACATTCTTGACACACATCAAAAAAACTAGCTTGGCCTCCGATTAGTGTGGATAACACTAGGGTGCATAAATCATCTCTATTTACAATACCTATTATTAGAACAAGGTAAGTGAAAAAAATGAGTGAAAATATTCATAATCAAATAAAGTTAAAACTAGGGTATAAGATAAAATGATTTCACCTCGAATGACATCAGGACCCTATGGGATTGGCATCTCTATATCATGCATATGGACTTAGTTGAATCCTATTCCTCGCTATGGATTCCATTAAAATACAAACCCTAGTCTAGTTCCCTAATAGAAATGGGTATCTTGGGGATACCCTATTCCAAATACATCTCCTCTAGGATAAGTATAAGTCTACTGAATAGTTAGCTGGGTATAAACAAGAACACCGTTTTGATGAAACTTCATCGGGGGTAAACTGTTTCTACTACTAAAAGGGGGAATGAACACCTAATCTGTACTAAACCTTTGGGGGTGAAGGACACTACCACTAATAGTGAACAAAACCCCTATAGCCAATATAAAAAACAAGAGAGCTCTTGATATATGGAAGGGAACTTCCTAACCTTGAGAAATACAATTCTGATTGATGGGTCCATTTCCTATCTTGATCAGATATGATTCCCTCATAATTTTATAGGATCTTATGCAAAAAGGTGTCCAATTTACACTTCAACCACTCATCCAACTGATTAGTATTGACCATATGATGATCAATATGTTTGGCCAACTAATCCTCCCTAACCTAAACTATACATTGGAAGAGACCAACCGACCTCTCTTCAACAAAAGGATAAATGCCTATGTTTGGTTTCAATGGATTTATTTGGATTCATTTAATTAATTAAATCATTTTTCCCAAAACCACCCAATTCGAAATAGAACTCAAGAATGTATGATGCATGTACCTCTTGCATGCCTACACCATATAATAAATGTCACTTTTACTAGTACATTCAGAGAGATTAATGTACTTGTATTAGAACATAGAAGACCTACAAATCCTGTGACCTTTTTAGTCCCCCTTACTGTCATCTCATATTAAGTTTGGATAACTCTATTTCCTTACTAACTGATACAGTAGTCACTAGTTCCTAACTCTAAACCCCATTATATATCTCAACTAAAACCTTTAACACCAATCTATCATGAACACCATCTATTTGTACCCCTTCTAGTCCAGAAGTTTAGAGAATGAGTGACCCTCAAGTCCTACCTCCAGTAAGCCCTAGGTTGGAGACTACCACTGAGGGTCTAAGAAATCAAATTGGAGGCATTACCCTTAATATCCATGGACCATAACATTAAATTGTCAACTAATAGACCATACTATAATAGAAATAAAAAAGTTACAAATAATAAATATCCCAAATGAATGAATATAAAATATATACAAACATTTTTAATGATAAAAAAATACCAAAAGCAAATCTTATGGAAGTGGCTATAACAACCTAAGATTTGGGATGGTACTAATCAGCTCGATCACTAAATCCCTCTTGGAAACCTGAAAAAATTGTTTCTATATATATATATATATGTTTGGAGATAATAACATGTATAATAAGTAGGATAATACCTAAGGTATCTCATAAAAAAGTGAAATTATTATACTAATTCTCTAGTGAACAAAAAAATATAACTAACAAGAACCTACACAGGTTAACTAGTTTACCCCTATTAGGCTCACCAAGGATCTCTCACAAAATAACGCATCAAATAGTAATAAAAAATATCATTATAATAGAGATAAATTCACTTAAAAACCACTTACCCATTGATTTTTTTACTCTCACCCAATGAGAATATTTCCTTTTCTCTCATCCCTTCCATATCCACCAATAAAAACACCAACCATATATCATGTCTCACAACACCAACCACATATCAAGTCTCATCTCACCAACCTCATATCAAGTCTTGTGACACCAACCATATAACTCATATCAAGTATCTAGGGTAATAGGGTATCATGAACATGTAGGAAATTAACCTCATGTCCTCCTCTTACCATACATGACCCCAAACCATATCTCACCATCCACCACAAGTATCACCAAAATATACTATTGAAGGGAGAGTGAGGGAGAAGGGTTAGTCATCCATCCACATCCTCCCCATCTTGGATGTTAGGGAATAGACCCCAAAGGTCTTTGGGTGTCAGTCTGGTTACCCAAATCCAGTGGGGTGAGTAGAAAATTCATAAAAGTATAAAAGTATATAGTAGTATCACATAATACCACACCTATAGGTTCACACAAGCAACACCACCACAACCACCATCAGGTCACTAATTATATCACTACACCAAGATCTTCATATAATGTAGAATAATCAACAAAAATCACCACATAAAATTCCAAAACCCAAGTTCCATTTCCCATTATTTTATTTAATAAATTCACCATTGAGTTTTATTAATTTAGTTATTAGTTTAAATAAAAAAAATATTTCTACATAAAAACATTTATATATGTCAATGTTATTTAATTTCTACCAAACAACTATAAATAAATTAACACATTGAACTACTTTATCACAACAAATTCCACCATGATGAAAACAACCATGGACACTAATCCACACACCAACAAGTCCACCAATCCATGCACAAACAAATACATCATGCCACATATATTAAGTCAATAATAAGATATAAATATGAACCTAGTACTTTTTATTTTCTATCTTTAAGTATTTAACCATTTCAAGGGAATTATTAAATCAATCCATCAATAAATTTCAAAATATAATAATAATTATATAATATAAAACAACATAAATGACATTAAGAAAACTGGTAACCACATGCACATCAGACAATTACCTTTCAATTTAATTAGTTTAGTTTATTTTCTTTATTGTGAAAATTAATACCATCTACCCAATGTAAAGAAAAATAATGAAAATCTCACATATTTAAATAAAATATAGAGAAATAAAATCCCCTACCCCTCACAAGGATATTTAATAACAAAAAACAAATAATATGATAGATGGAGTTGATACATGTTGGTTTGTAAAATGTAGGTAAAGCCTTAGATGATTTAAAAAATACTTAAAAAACTTGAATAATAGGGTTTTGGATCATCAAGACTCAATATAAGGTAAGGATAAAAGATTAGGGAGACAAATATAATTTGTAGAAGCAAAAAGGTATTCTTGGAGGACTCCCATGAAACCCACTAAAAACTCACAATTAATTTAAAATTAAATTTTAGCTTCCAATTTAATTCCCCCCACAGACTCATTCAAGACTCCTAAAATTAAAGAGGAAAAAATATATCATATGAATCCATTGAATGATTTAAAAACCACTAATTTACACATTAATTCCCATTAATTACAAAAAAAGTGTGTTATAGGTTGAAAGGGAAGAAAAAAAAGGTTTTATAATCAAAATTATACCCTCATGCAAGAACCGCGTGGTGTGTAAGGGTAACATAGATCTACCCTTATATAGATGGTTACCCTTATGTGATCATTAGAAACTCATAATGGCCCTTATGTAGGCTTAAATAATTCATAGGTAACTATATAAAACTCAACAGAACTTGAACTGAACATTACACAATATGGGGAAATAACAAGATACACTTACAGAACATATGAGTACTCATACATAGCCTTACACAGGAAGAAACCAACCTTTATTAAAGATTAATAAAACCTATAAAAAAAATTACATGATATAAGAAAGGATCCTTATGTGACTTTGAGAAACTCTCAAGGAACCTTATATAGCGGTGAAATACCCTTACACGATGAACAAGATGAACCTTATATGACCCATACAAAACCAACTTCACCTTTAACAATCTATAGAAAAAATAGTTCTACCATTAAGCAGCTCATAGGAGAACTGGGTCACCCCTACACACTTAATATAAAAATGATATTACCTATACGAAATAGGGGGTTTCATGTAAGGTTAATAAAAAGTTTATAAAAACTTATTTTTCATTAAATTAACTTATAAATTAAGAATGAAAATTTTTCCATGAACCCTTTGACACTTATAAGCCTCAAAAAACACAAAGGGAGGGATTTAGAAATTGGATACCATACAATATATCACATTACCCATCCTATATTATGATTTTAATCTAATAATAGGTTATTATATATGAAGAAACATACCTATATTGGTAGCTATGATTTAGGGATATCATTTAATATAGTATCTTTGATTTTTTTGCATCACTAATAGTTAACCCATTTATTGAAGTTTCTAATTTATTAAAATATCTATATTCAATAAATAATCGTATGAGTGATTTGAAAATTATGTAGGATAAGATTTTTCTTACACTATGTCACTTTGAGAAACCATTTCATACATTTTTTGAAGCCATGTCCCACTTGATCAGACATTTAACTAGTAAATCCATTGCTGATAGCCCCATACAATTCAAGTAGATTTGTCCAATGGAGAGATACTTAAATACGCTGAAATGGTATGCAGGGAAGAAATATCTTACAAAAGAATTAATTAATAATGTTTATTTGATGGATGAATGAACAAATTTCTATGATATATATATTGATGAGGTTGAAACAAAATTAGATAAACTGTCCTGAATTGATGAAGTTGCAATCAGAGAAGGGAAAATATTTGATACAGAAAATTATGAGCGGGTTCATTCTCATCAATATGTGTTTTTGAAAACTCCATCCTTTATTACATTGACACAATAATCCATATAGTTGTTCTATTATATCTTATGTTAGTACATTCAATTTATTTTTTTATTGTATTATAATATGGGACCCATATAGTTGAGATGAAAAAAGACTATGTTTTTCATTTAGACACATTTCTATTTTACATTACTGGTGTTTATAAATATTGATAATGTAATTACTGATTTTTCAAATATAAATGATTAAAAATGGTGTTGATAAATGGTCTCACATTTACAAATTTTTATAAGTTCAAGTAAATGTATATACATTTTTTTAATAAAATAAATGTCATAATAATGTTTTTTTTAATTTAAATTTTTACATGCAACCTATGTATTATAGAATTCAACCCCATCCCCAACCAATCCCGCATACCATTCCACAAATAAAAATATGTTCCCCCCATGTTTTTTAAAAATTTGGTTAAAGAAATGCTGTTAATTGCCTATTTTTTTTTGTGTAAAGGTCCCTTTTCACTGATCATTATATCCAACAAATTCATTTAAAAAAATTTCATGAGTAGTTAAAGTATCATTTATATATATTTATAATTGATTTAATATTTTTATAATTTATCTAAGGTGAATTTTCTCAACCCTCCATCCATTGACTTATTTGAAATTTACATATTAATAAGATTCATGAATCTAGTACTCATACAATGGATGAAGAACTCAACCAACTAGCTGATTGTCCATTTGTTATAGCTCTTCATTACAAGTATTTTGATGATAATAGGTTTTGATTTCACATTATTGATGATTATGTAAATCGAGTAAAGATAAATAGTGGTTCTTATTATCTATCCATTGATATAGGTTATTAATGTAGATTGTTGAGGGTCATTTTTAAATTTATTCACTATCATAGATTTAAATATATAATGTTGAGGTGTGATTGGATTGATCCAATTTTTTTAATGAAAGTGGGCCATTTCCAATTTATGTTGGTTAACTTAAAAAATATGTCATATAACTATAACTGAGTAATAAATGAGACCTTTTTACTAGAATCATAGGTAGAGAAGGTTTACTTTTTCAGCACTGATTTAATTAGTAATTTATAGTGAAATTATACAAAAAGATTTTTATTGAATTAGTATAACCATATATTACTATATTTTTTAAGAAAACAATTAACCAAACCACTAAATATATATGAAAATAAAATATATAATGGGTTAGGGAAATAGTTGAAGGTTATATGGTATATTTTCATGATCAGTGAAAGACTGACAGTAATTTTTTTTAGTTACATATAAAAATGATTAAAATATATAAAAATATTTTTGAAATATTTGTAAAAAAAATTATTTATTTAAATTTATTTTATTTGTATAGATGTAGATATGTACCATGAAGCTCTAGGTTCTCCATATGGCATTGTTGGTTTATAATTTTTCATTTTTATGTTTATTTACTATAACTATCTATGAGTATTATCTCCTACAAGTTTCATTTTTTTAATTAAAAATAATTAATTGTTTACCATATTATAAATTCACATTCTATAAGACTTGGTGAATCTTTTAGTAGACACAAAAATCCTGGTAGAGGGGTTCGATCATGAAAATCTATTACCTGACTGGATGCATTATTTAATGACACCATTCTTCTAGTTGGAGTAGGGGTGAGTACATTGATTCTATAGCTGAGAAATATGATACGAGACCCCCATAAATCCCCTATAACGAATCATTAGTGGATATAATTACCTCAAGATATGTTTGAATGATTATGGAGGGTGGTTCAAGAAAAATTACTATTTATTTTTTTCATGACATTATCTTTAGTATTATTGAAGCCACTGACAATTATTTTTCAGAATAGGATAATTTGAAATCCTCCCAAGATGAGTTTCATATAGTGTTTATTTATAAATTTTTAAATTTATGGAAATATTATAAGTTAAGGGTGAAGATATATCAATAGTAACCATTTTTTAGTGTCCTAGACATTATACAATGAGTACCGTGAGTCATTCTTCCCCCCAGTGGAAATATTTGGTTTCATTTTGGTTTAGTGAGGTAGAGATGGTAAAATTTATTACTTTGAATTTATAAAAGATTATAATATTTGATATGTATAATTTTTAGATACATTGAATATAGACCGGCCCTGGTTGTTATCCACCTAATTGGGTGCTTCATGTAATACCTTCTAAACTTGGCACTCAACAGTGGTCACAAATTAGATATAATGTAATTTTATAATTCATTTCTAATTCATATATTTAAAATTTTATAGCATAACATGAATAAAAATATTTAATTGGTTGTTCCATTTGATGTAATTATTCTAGTGAGGTGATCCCACTAATCAGATGTTTGTGTGTATAAGAACTTATTGGGCCATTGATCCTAATGTTTTTAGTGTTATAGTAAGAAAATTATTTTGTAATTTATTTTATTTTATTTTATAATAAATATTCACATTTTTTAATTAATTCATTATGTATATTTAATGGGATTCATTTGACACTGAGCTAGTAAAACATCCAGAAGAGAAGTGACATAATAATAAACACAAAGATAATATATTTCAATATTTCTTAGAGAATGATGAGCATGGTTACTCCCTAACTTAATTCATAGGTGTCCCATGACATATATCTATTAGAGAGTATATTATGGGTTCATTCCTAAATGCAGGGATGCACAAATAGGCTGAGGTAGAAGCTATAGTACAGACTATAGTGTGTATTATGGATTCTTGGTTTCAAAAACTCATGATAGTGTATGAGGATAGATTATCATAGATTCTCAAACATATAAATTATGTGACGACACAACATCCCACTAATGGTGAACACATGCCAGTGTCACAAGTAAAATAAAATAAAATAAATTATACTCACATCATTTTTTGTTAACATGTTTATAATATATAATATTTATATATTTTGTAGACTTTAGATGTATCTAGTGGGAATATTCGTGATTCTATATGTAATATGGATACATTTTCACTAGATTTATGTGGTATTTTCCATCAATTTATTATTATTTATCATATAATTTTAGATATATAATTAAAATTCATTTTAAAATTTTAAATTAATTATAATAATGAACAAATAGTGTATCACACTATAATGTCATAATAAAAACATAATAGATGATCCAAAATTGTTATTAAATCATAAGATAACTACAACATATTAATTTTTGAAATGTGGGAATATACACCATGTTAATACAAGTCACCATTTTCTTAGGAAGGGAAAAATTCATTTTTAGTGTTTTAAAACTCTAAAACATGTGTGTAATGATCAATACCAAGTAAAAGGCCATGGATCCAAGGTAAATAATATAAAAAAAATATTTTAATTGTTTTTCATGTGTACAAGTTGAATACATGTTAATTTGATTTGTTATGTGCTCAGAATGAGTGAAGAATAAATTTTTAAAGATATTAAATTCTCAAAAAAATATGCATCATGGGTAAAAAACCAAGATAAAAACCTTATATTACTAGGAAATATCAATAAAACATCCCATTATTTGTTTATAAAAATTAGTACCATCCTCCACATCAATATCGGTTACAACGTTTTCAAAATGACTGAAAACACACTTTGAGTGTTTTAAAACATGAAAATGTTCATGTTATATTCAAAATATAGAAAATGACCAAAAAATGTAATGAAATCATATGAAAATTTTCTTTGAATTATTTGTGACATACCTAAATATATCAAACACAAATTTGGAAAGTTTTGTGTTTGGAATGACTAAATAAGTATTTATTAAGGATATTGAATTCCTTAAAAAAATGCATTATGGGATCAAAACCTAACAAACACCTAAAATTATTATGAAATATTAATACAATGAAAAATTATTTATTAGAAAGATGTTGGAACTGAAACCACGTAAATCTAAGTTGAGGTTCTCTTAGGATAGAAAAAATGCACTTTTAGTGGTTGAAAACTCTAAAATATGCATGTAATGATCTAAACATTTAAAATGACCATGGATTGACGTGAAATCATAGGAAAAAAGTCATTGATTTTTTTGACATGTACGGATAGACTAAACATCAATTCAACATTAAATGTACTTGGCATGCTCGAATATTTTTTTAAATATATTAATGTCTTTAAAAACATGTGCCAAGGGGTCAAAACCAATCAAATGACCTTATATTTCCATGAAATAGTATAAAAATGATATATGATTTTCCTTTTAACTATAGGAATTAACAATGCATTAATTAGAGTTTCGGTTTTCTTAAGATGGCCATGGAAGATACCTTTAGTGTTTTAAAACTCTAAAACACGTGTGTAATGATCAAAAACTAGAAAATAACAATATATTGACATGATATCATAGAAAAATGATACTTGAAATATTTTTGACAATCTAAAATAGAATAAATTTCAATCCGATTTGTGGTGAGATTAGAATGACTGAATAAAAAGTTTTTAAAGATATTAATGTCTTTTAAAATATGTGGTAGAGGGTCAAAACTAACTAAATAACATATAATTGTCATGAAATATTATGAAAATAATCAATGATTGATTTTTTAACTATAATAATTGACTCCACATCAATCTGACTTTAATTTTTCTTAGGATGAAAAAAATAACTTTTAGTGTTTTGAAACTCTAAAACATGTTTTTAAAGGTCAAAAACTAGAAAACAACCATGAATTGTAATAAAATCATAGGAAAAATATCTTGGACTTTTTTGTGACATGTATCAATATAAGACACAACAATATGATGTACAATGGTCTCAGAATGAAAAAAAACATAGGATTGATTTTTAATGTTTAGGAAGATACATCACATCAATGTGAGTTATGGTTTTCTTTGGATGAAAAAAACACACTTTTAGTATTTTAAAACACAAAAACACGAGTGTAATAATCAAAACCTATTAAAAACCCATGGATTGACATGAAATCATATAAAAATGTTCTTTTAATTTTTTTTGACATCCATGTATAGACAACACATCAATCTGACGTGAAGTATGCTCAGAATGACTGAATAAGTAGTTTTTAAAGATATCAAAGTCTCTAAATACGTGTGTTAGGGTGTCAAAAACATGAAAACAAGATTTAATTGCTATTAAATCTTAGGAAAATTACTATGGATTGATTTTTTTAATACAGGAAGAGCCTTCACATCAATCCCAATTGCAATTTTCATAGGATGACCAGAAAAATGAAAGATTAGTGTTTTAGAAAAATAAAACATTTTTATAATGTTTAAAACCTATATCATGACCATTTATTAACATAAAATAATATTAAAATGCTATTTAAATAATTTTTTATATGTATAAGAAAATGACACATCAATTTGATGTCCATTACACTCAAAATTACTGAATAAATTGTTTTTAAAGATATCAATGTATTAAAAAATTTGCGTCATGTGGTCAAAATCAAGATTAAAAGCTTGGGTTTTCATGAAATCATAATACAATTAATGATGACTTATTTTTGAAATTTAGGTATAAAATCCACACCAATCTGAGTTATGGATTACTTAGGATGACTAAAAGGACACTTTTAGTGTTTTGAAACTGTAAAACTTGTGTGTAATGGTAAAAACCCAATAACGGACCATGAATTGATATAAAATCATTTGAAAATGATATTCGAATTATTTTTTACATGTATTAATAATAAACATGTCAATATTACATGCGTTTTGATCCAAATGAATAAATAATCAGATTTTAATGATATAAAATTCTTAAAAAATATCTATTAGAGGGTTAAAACCGAAAAAATGACCTCATATTTCCAGGAAATATTAACAGAAAAACTGCTTATTTGTAGTGAAATATATGAAAATAATTCACCTAGTTGTAGTTTTCTCAATACTACTAAAAAACACACTTTTAGTGTTTTAAATCTATAAAGCATGCATGAAAATGTCAAAATCTAGAAAATTACCGTGAATTGAAGTGGAATCATAGGAACATGATCTTCAAATTATTTGGGATATAATTGAATAAAATACATGTCAATCTGGAATTAAGTGTTCTTAGAATGAATTAATAAGAATTTTTTATTGAAAGTTTTTAAAAATGTGTGTAAAGGGCTCAAAACAAAATAAACAACCTTAGATTTGCATAACATCTTAAGAAAATTATTAATAATTTATTTTTGAAATATATGAACTAACACAATATCAATTTGAGTTACAGTTTTCTTTGAATGATAATAAAACTATGGAATAGTGGGTGCCCTAGACCCAACTATTTAGTAATTTTGATTACCATATTTTGTATACAGTTTTCTATGCATGATGTCATCTTACCATTATAGTGTAGACTATTCTGTATCCACTATTGAAATTGTAATCTCCAAAGATTAATTGTCTCATTGAAAGGTTATAACAGTTCCTAGGATATAATGAGAACCTCTAGATACTATGAAATTAATCTTAAATAAATGTTCTATGGTCTAGTTACATCTGACTGATTGGACACAATATATATTTGGGTATCAGGTGCTGGGGGCGTATAAGTATTGAGACTTCTTCTCATGAAGTTTGCACTTGGTGATCTCCAGTATTGAGATCATGAGGACTGACCCACCAATAGGAACTCAACATGTTTGGGTGTCATTGGACGTTCTCATCTACCATCATATGTAATGGTCTCCTGACATGAGATCATTTCCAATGAATATCATTTGATTGCATACTTTGATACAAGATAAAAACCATGAAAATTATGTCGTGGTGAGGTAGTTTGTGTTTGGTGCATCATTGGTGGAATTCCATTGATTGAATGGTCAAGAAAAGATTTTTTTCTTCCGATTTATAGAAGTAATATATCTCAGGCCATGTTTATATGGATGAAAATACCTTTATAAGACCATGTCCATGGAATTCAAGTGTAAATCCATCCAGTTAAATCAGCAAACAATAAAGCTAGATAAGGAGAATGACACGTGAGTGCATCATGCTTTATGAGATATTACTAACAAAGAGATTATATTATAGAGTGTGTGTTCATAGGTTGGTTTTCTTTGCTGTGAAAATCATTATTTCTTCAGGAGCCATGATGGGTTTCTAGATCCTGCTCTTGGTCTGTGAATACTATTCACTACTATCAAAATAAGGGCCTAGAGGGTCACACACAATAACGTATTCAAGAATCTACCCAATTAAGTTGAATAAGAGTTTTAAACATAGTGGGCCCCACCAAATGGGTCTGGGATTTGTCCAAAGTTAAACAATCACCAATGCAATAAATGAATTCATATTGTTATAGTTTAGAATAATGAGTATTGAATTTATTTATTAAATGTATTTATGAGTTTTAGTAAATACATGAAAAATATTAATTGAAGAATATTAAATTATTCAAGGTTTAATTAATATTTATGGGACTGACAAGTCGAGTTAATGACTTAATTATTATCACGTAATATATTTTAATATTTTACAAGTAAATGATAATAATATTTATGACTCATTTTAGTAGTCATAAAATGTCGTTGATAGTGCGTTTAGTATTCGGGGCTGGTGAGGCGATACCATGTATTTTAATTAACCACTAAAAATAGAAGAGGAAGGGATTTTTCAAAATACTATTCAAGGAAATTCTCTCTCCTCTCCTATCTCCCATGATCTAGAGAGAGATTCTCTAGATCCAAGGAGCTTAGATTAAGCTCTCTCTCTCAGGTGTTGCTAGCGAAGTGATTCGGTGATCGTTGGAGCATCAAAGGCATCATTGTAATTCCCTGCTAGCACCTGGATTATGACGAAAAGTGCTCCTACAGATTCCTTGAAGTGCATGTGGATGATCTAGAGGAATTTGGATTCAGATTATTCAAGTAGTGTTCGCCAACTACGCACAAACATCGTGCACATTTTCAAATTTAAACTATGTATTTATACAGTTTATTTTGTGCTTAAAATCCTTCATGTGGGATCCTTGGCTTTGACCGGGCTATCCTTCACTGACATCGACAAGTTTACATCAATTTTTGGAAGATAAAATTTAAAAACCCACCTATTTGGGGCTTCCACTACACAACCAGTTCCAACAAAAACAATCTTTTAGTGTTTTAAAACTCTAAAATGTGTGTGTGATGATAAAAACCTATAAAATGAACATTAATTGATGTTAAATAATTAGAAAAGAATATTTGATTTTTTGCGACTTTTATGAATATAAAGAACATCAATAAAATATTTTGTGTGCTCTTAATCACTAAATAAGTATTTTTTACATATATAAAAATCTTTTAATACATGCGTCAGGGGGTAAAAACCAAGATAAAGACCTCAGATAGTCACCAAATCTTCTGAAAACAACTGCTGGTTATTTTTTCTAATGTAAGAAGAGAAAATAAATCAATTTGAGTTTTAGTTTTCTTGGGATGACAATGAACTCACATATAGTTTTTAAAAAAAACGAAAACTTGTGTGTGATTATCAAAACCTTGAAAATGACCATAAATTTATGTGAAATAGTTGGAGAAAAATATTTCAATTATTTTTGAAATGTACAAACAAATTATATATCCTTAAAAAATTATTATATTTAAAGATAGTTTCATAGAAGAAACTTATAAAACTACCACTAAATAAATATACATTTATTTCATGGATTTTTTAAAAAATCACTATGAAATTTGTTTTCAAAAGAAAATGATCACAATTTATTCTCCTAGAGCTCTCCCTTCCCTTGATCCCTCCATTTACTTCGAAGTGACTTCCCCCTGACGATGTGTGAGCACTCCAGTGAGGTGTAGGATATTCGACGATGTGTAATCCCTAAAATAATGTGAGACCATCCCAAAGGATATTGATCTTCCTCATGATGTGATATACTTGTATAGGTTGAAGTTATAATCTATTTTTCAGAGATATTTACCCAATTTTATTGTTGTTTCTTTGGGACTTCCAATTCTAAAACCCAAGTATAGAGATTATACTTGGTAAATTTTATTCTTACATGAAATGTTTTGTATAACCATTCAACAGGGTTCGATATTTTTGAATGTAATATGTGATAGTTCATACAATATCTCTATACAGACTTACCCGAGTCTCATATTCTCTATAAACATACTTATATTAGGTAAATTAATATTTAGTATTGATTTACTAATTAATTAAGATCAAGGGTTTTTTAAGAAAATCTTACTAACATGCATGAGATGGACTTGGGAAACTATAATCGTCTAATGGTAGAAGATACATAGTCATTTGATACTTATGTTTCTACATGTTTTTAAGTTTCAGTTAGACTCATTAGTTATATAATCATTGGTCTATCAACAATTAAAACTACCTATCCACCCATCTTGTGATAGTTTTATTATAATAGAATAAATATATACATATTATAATATTTGGGAAAACTCATAATTCACCTTTGTGTTGATAATTTAGTTGAAGGATCTATAATGAATCTTTATTAATATTGAAAAATATAGTATTATTAATCCTGGGAAATCATAAACCTTCTTTAACTTTTGGTATATTAATTTTATATGTGTTTTTGAGTGTTTTTCTATGGTAAAATTTTTATTATTGATTTATGCTACTTTGAAGGGATTTTTATTGAATTTTGAAACATGAGCTAAAATGGATTACTTTGAAAGAATAGTGAAAAAGCGTTCACCACACTATAGAGAATTGAGGAAACACCTATGGTGATTTTTGAAAATTCACCATGGTGAACCCAACATCATGCAGAGTTAATTACATGTTGCATAGGGATACTTCGAGGAAAAAATGATCAATGAAAAGACCATATATTCTTCACCATGTCGTGGTGCATAAAAAGGGTTGAGCTATGTAAAAGTGAAATTAAACAATGAGAAACACAATAAGTGGAGGTCTACCATGTTGTGGTTGAAAAATATATAAAGTTCATAAGTGTAGTTGTGTAAATGTCATTGGGAAGCTCTAAAGGATGAAGTAATAAATGATATGTTGAGTAGAATTCAGCCATGGATTATAGGTGAATTCCGAATGAAACATAGCTTAGGATATGGTTTCATTCATGACATGAATTTCAAGAATAATTTAAGAGCACCGCAGCATGGGATACACCGTGGTAAACTTACACCTTCTATTTTGAACACAAGACACCAAATTCGAAGTGAAAGATATGATTTTTAAAGAACTGATATTAACCATTATAAATTTGGGATTTCCATTGACCATGGGAAGGCCTAGTTAACTATGTTGTGGTGGTAACAATTTTGTCTCATGTGAGGGAAATTTTATTATTTTAATATCCCAATACCAAGGGACTCATGCGAGTTCAAAAATTTGAATTGCACCATTTTCATTTATCAAACTAATAGGATGTGGTGAAAAACGTTTCAAAATGAAGATCTCTTTGATTCAAAGAGAGAGATATATATATAGATATTTATTTTTGTGGTAAAAATTTTCTCTAGTTCTTTAATTTTCATGAAACATTAATTTTTTCCTAAATAGATTGATTTAGAAAATTTTTATTTTATTGTGGTCAAGAAATCACTTCTATCAATGTACTCTCTTTTTTAATCAACGTGGACAATGGAATCTTATTATATCATGTGAGGATAAAACTATCAAGGGGTGAGGGATCAAGAGTAAAGGTATGAGTAACTAATTCATCATATATCTCAACCATAATAGAGTTATTTAGATTAGGAATTGATATTGATTCATACCTTAAACCATATTAATTTTTGAAAATATGATCAATAGGAGTTTAATCGGAGGAAATTCAACACAATTGAGTGAATCAAGTTATAATCAATATAGTCTTCATTTATGTTCCACTATAATATTTGAGCGAAAAGTGTTTAGGTTGATAAATTGTCAATATCAATATATCATTATTAGGCTATAGATAGTTAACCAATTTGAACAAAAGAGGTTAGAAATTTTTGTATGACTTAGAGGCCAATAGTTAGATAAAGCTATAATTGAGATAGAAATGATTATATTATTATTTAATCCCTTGAAATTGATTCCCCACCTATACTTCAATTAATTGGGTTTAGTTAAAAGGTAATATTTTTAAAATTGATTCCATGATTTACATTTGAGTTTAAAATTGGGTTAATCAATTATGAAGGTTTCAAAATCCATCTTCTTCATGGGATGATCTTGGTACTTACATATAATTAGTGAGTTACAATTTCATTTCTTTAAATTTATAAATTAGTATCGACATGGAGTAATTAAAAATTACTTACTGGTGTATCAATTTTTGGTTCCATTTATGGGGATCACGATGACCCTCAGAATAAATAAATCTAGTTGTTTGACTCATTATTCTCTTAAAAAAGTTATTTTTTGTTTTTTATTCTTTTTATGTGCATAAGTTGTTTTTTTAATTACAGATAGCTAGTGCATGAGAAGGGATCCAACCACTTTCTCAATTAGTCTTGAATCCCTAGAACTACTCATATATGATCCTGAAATAGAGAGGTCTCTATCAGCATGATGCCTTTTTACTATGGTGGAGAAACAAAACCGTACTACTCCAAATGATAATAATGGGTAGTTTATACAATAATAACTATATAATGAAGAATTAATGCTTCAGCTTTCATGAAAAATCAATGTATAGGGATTTCCATCAATCAATAATTCTTCATTAAGAATCATCCATGCTCCCATTTAGTCACACACATTTAAGATCAAGCCAGACCTCATTCAGATTATTTAGAACATATGTCAATTTAGCGGGATTGAGAGTGAGGATCAACATGGTAATCTCTTCATATTATTATATGTTTTTAAAACTTTTAAACACAATAGGGTATCTATTAATTCAATCAGGCTGAGGGTATTACTATTCTCTTGGTGTGACCAAGCTAAATAATAGTGGAATATTCAACCTGAAAGTTCCATTACTAATTGGTATTAGCTGGGTAATAAATTCTTGGAAAAATATTTCTTACAGAATGAACATTTAAGTTGAGAATAAATATCTAAAACTTTTTACAATAGGAATGAAAATATTCTTGGGAAGATTTAAACCAATTCATGGAGTTTCTACGAAAGTTCATACACAATGAACTCAACATTTGGATTACAATGAATTTTTTTATGGTGTACATCCCATTGCTTGATCCATAGTATATTCCTCTACATCACCCCTTTATAGGTGATAAGAAGGAAGAAGAGAAGCTAAAAAATAAAAAATGGATGATGAAATGATAACTGAGAAGGATGAAAGTATAAATTTACCCAAAGATTTAGAGAAATAAAAACATATTACTAAACAATAAGTAAGAAATAAGGTATAATGAAGAGCTCGCCCTCTATTGAAGAAGATAAAAAAGAGGAAAAATACATGTCACTGACTCCATATTGACCCCCTTTACCATTTCAAGAGAGGACGAGGAAAGGAAAGTTGGATGGATAATATAATAAATTCTTGGATATGTTCAAACAACTTCATATCGACATCCCATTTGCAGAATTAATTTCCTAAATTCTAGTGTTTGAAAAATTATTAAAATATATTATCTATAATAAAAATAAATTAGACGAATTGATGGTTACATAAACTTTCACTAATGATGAGAGATATTGGTAGCTTCTCTATCCCATGAACTATAGGAACATTTAATTTTAGGAAATCTCTATTTTAACTAGGTTTCAGTGTTAATTTAATTCCAATTAGTGTCTTCTTGTGGTAGAGGATTGATGAACCAAAGACGTAAAGGGTATCCTTATAGCATACTGATAGATTATTTAAGTACCCTTGATGATTTTTTGAAGATTTTCTTGTGAATGTTGGGAATCCCACCAATGATATTCTCATTCTAGATATAGATGAAAAAGGTGACGTTCCTATTTTAGTAGGAAGTACCATCCTCAAAACTCAAAAAGAATAGATTTATTTAAATTATAGAAGAATTATATTTTGAGTGACTAAATAAGAAGTAGTTTTTGATTTAGTGAAATATTATAAGAAAGGAGAAGACACAATGAAATTCTAAGATATTTTTGAATCTGATGAATAAGAAGTTATAAGAGATATAATACTATAGAAATTAAAAAAAGAATAAGAGGATACTATGTTGGAACCTATTGATGAAATGGTGTCTAAGAAAGAGTAACAATCTCAAGAGGAAAAATAGGATAACAACAAATATGAGTGGGTACAGTACAAAGAACCGTTAACATGGGACTCATATTTGAAGTTTACTCCCTTTATTATCAATACATTGACCTTAGATATAAATCCCTCACTAATTATAAAAAATTAATTATTTTTGGAGGCCAAAGACACACTTCCCATCATCATTAATTATGAAATTACAATAGAATAAGAATAAAGATTATTTGATATATTGAGGCAAAAAAAGAATTACATGAAATGGAGTGTGGTTGATACAAAGAGAATCCATACCATTGTTTAAACCTATAAAATTTTACTTGAATAATGAGTAAAAACAATCTTCCAACCTCAGAGTAGTCTCACAACACCAAAGATATATGTAATCAAAAATAGGTATTGAAATTACTCAATGCCAATATCATTTTATCCATCGTAGATAGTTAATATGTTAGACCAGTTCAAGTGGTTCTATAAGAACCCAAATCTTCATTTTAGGTATGGATCTTGATTTTGGGTGTTTTTTAGAAAAAAGGGGAGAATTTAGAAATTTTGTAAGTACATGTGATGTACTTAGGAGTGCACGCTGTGTAATTAGTCAACATGGGTAGCCGTGTACTGGCAGTGTAACGGCTGAGTACATGGCCATGTGAGGTGGCTTGGAGACCGCCTAAAGTGAGGCCCGGTAAATGCCTATACATGTTGTGTATCCTTGGGGAGCACTCCTTGTATTGTTATTTTTCATTGTTATATCAGATCGGGGTCACATCTAATCGACATAACTGTATTCTTCTGGATCCATCTCGTCCAGGGGTGACAGGAATCGATGATTCTTCTCTATGTTATAGATCCATCATTCATGCTCCAAATCGAACACCATTGATTGCATTAGAATCGCCACAGTGAGTTATTACTTCTTTTAAGAGACACTTATCTTGATTTCTCCTCTTTCGTGAGATATATGTGGTTGAGAATTTTTGTATTTTTTGTAGATCTACAATCTTCTAGGTTGAATCAAATGATGAGATTCAACTATATTGATCATACAATGTCGAGGTAGGTTGTTTGTTCCTTTCTGTAGTTGTCTTTGGATTATATATTCAAAAAGTGTCGAATACCCTAGTTTTGGGTATTGTGTGTTTGGAGATTTAACCCTGTTTGATGACTTATTTTTTTTGTTTCCTTGAGAAATGGTTTTTATTATGATTTAATATTATTACCTTATTTATGGATGTTTTTCCCCATGGTTGCTCAATTTTGGCCGTTGAGTCTAGAACTGCCTATTAGGCTGTTTTGTTTCCATGCCTAGTGATGTTAGGATGGAGTTGATATTATATGACATGCTTCTGATATGCATTGTAGCTTCTTATCCTTGTTGTATTTGAGATTAATTTAGCTACTGGTTATCTTTTTTGCACGATTTTGTTACACAGGGCTGTGAAAACCTGGTGTAGTTAGACCATATGGGGAATTGATGCTGAGGGATTCCCTAGAGTGGCTGTTATACTTTTTACATTGCGAGACCATATGGGGGATGGATGGTGAGTGATCCCTCATAGTTTATATCGTATACCATTACGAGACCACATGGGGAATAAAAGTTGAGTGCTTCCTCATAGAGTATGTAGTTTTCATTAAAAGACCATAGAGGGGATTGATGGTGAGTGCTTCCTTATAAGGTCTTTGTCTTTGTGAAACCAGAGGTGTTTGATTGTGAGAACTTTCTCAGAGGGTTTTTATTAAATGATTGGTTTAATAATTAATAAATTTAAATGAATGTAGTTTACAACTGTAATACTGTTTACTTTTGAGTACTTCCTTGTTTATTACTTCATTTTTTATTCTACCTGCTATATATATTCACTGATAGTTAAGCATTGGTATTTTGGTGGTTGCCTATTGGGATTCGTCTCACACCTATTTGGGTCATTCTTTTGGGCCCAAATAGATTATATTTTTTCAGTTATAGGTAATGGAAAAATCCCTTCTACTTCAGATACTTGATTGTTGTGAAGTTGGAGAGCATGAGACCATGCTGAGGCTTGTGATGCTATGAGAGTTTTCTTGTTTTCTTTGTACTTGGTTTAGTACAGTATTTACAACATTGTGACTTATTTGGATGGTTTCCTAGATTTATGTGCCATGCATCATTTATATATATGTTCTCTAATTATTTATATTCATTCAGTCTTTTGATGTTTACTTATTATACGGTATTACTGCTTCTGCTATTGTATATCATTATTATTCTACTGTGTTACTTTTCCAATGAGAGCATAGTTTCCCCACTATCACACCAATGGATCTTTCCACTAGTTGGTAGTGTCTGGAATTTGGGGAAATGCACTTGAGGCCATTTGACCAACTAGGTACGGGGCACTTTTTGGCGGCACCCGGAACCGGGACATTACAAAGTGGTATCAGAGGAACTATTTCTTCTTGACTTACTATTTAAAGCCTATATATAAGGATAAGAAGGAATAGGAAGTTGGTAATAAGTTGTGCCTAGGAGTAGATATCTCGTGTATAGGTAAAATCCAATATGCCTCGATTATAGAAATTTTCTGGTTTTGCAATCATTACAGATGATTTGATTTCACTGTTGGATGATTCACATGTTTTTTGCTGTTATCATTAGATGTTATTGAGGTTCTATTTTTGTTGAAACTTGATGAGATGAGGGTATATCATCTCTTGAATCATATAGAAACTTTCTAGTGATCACAGGTCATGCATTCTTATCATGCCATTTAGGATGGATTACCGATTGCATGTTGTTGTGATAGATTTTATGCTAGATATGCATGTTGTTGTGATAGATGCCTTGATAGAATACATGTTATTTTATAGGGTATTGAATGGTGTAAGGTTTATTTTGAATGAATTCCAAACATAGGTCCCTGAGGGGTTATGGGCCCTCTTGGATCGGAATTTGGTGGATCATAAGTTTGATTGCACTGTTATACCTTGTGATATACGTGAAGATGATATCAAACTTTGATTCATAGGGAGTATGGGCCCCCAAGGATCGGATGTTGGCACTTTAATGTTTGTTTCAGTGTTTTTATGGGGTTCCAGAGTAGTTTCTGAGGCTTATTGTCTGGAAAAACCTAGAATACTTGGTGTGTAATGATGAATACATGCCATGTATCCTTCTGTTCAGGAAGGAAAAAATTTTATTAAGTACATGCCGTGTAGTCTTTAACCGTGTGACTGGCTGTGTGGGTAGAGACACAAGGTTGGGAAATTATTGGTGGAAAACCCTATGTACTTGGAGTACACACTATATTGTAAGAGCCATGTATCCAACTATGTGACGAACAACACGAGTGGATAAAACATAGGTAGTACACATTGTGTTACATTCTTGCAAGCCATGTAGAGTCGGTCGTGTCACTGACCATGTGACTAATGACATGTGTGGTTATAATTTAAGGGGGTGCATGTCGTTTCTGTGGTGAACTTGCTGTGTGGAGTTAGCCAGGAAGGAACCGTATGTTTAACTATGTAGAAGAACTCAGGTAGGGGGAAGAGAATTCTAGTACACACCATGTATCAAGGAGAACATGTTGTGTGTATGGGGTGTTACAAGACTAGTTTTGGATGAAGTACATGCTCATGTTGAAATCTAAGGCAACACGCCATGTGGAGGGTATACATGTCGTGTAACCCTGTTTTGTAAAACATGAATGTTTTATTTTTCCTGTTACCAAATTGAAACTCTAAGTTTCATTCCTTGATAATATTGAAATAAGGTGTGTGATTGAACTTGTAGAGTCATGCCACCAAGACATCCTCCAGTTGTATGCTAGATATATAGAAACAATATGACACCAGACATAGTAGATCAGGGACTACCATTAGATCCTATGGTCATGTCTGTCTTGGCACCAACCGTCATTCCAGATGTAGGAACCTATTTATAGTTCCAAGAAGGCTTCATGAGGTTTATTATAACCTTCCAAGGAGCACTACACCCTACCCCTTCTACGGGAAAGTTTACATAGGGTTTTAAGTAGCAGCATCCTCCCACCTTTTCAAGGGATGGAGGACCTCAGGCTGTAAATTCATGGTTTGAATCCATGTTGTATATCTTTGAGAATCTAGAGATTCCTCTAGAGATGAGGGTGAATCTCTCTACATACATGCTTCAGGGTTCTTCCAATAGATGGTGGGATGTGATATCACAGTCAGGACACTGGTGAGTTATGGCTTGGGATGAGTTCCAACGTACCTTCTATGATTAATTCTACCCAGATACATTGAGGGTTAGTCCATCCTGAGAGTTCATGAGTCTGGAAAACGGTACTCATTCAGCCATAGAGTATTCTTATCGCTTCACAGAGTAACAGTGCTTCACACCAATTCTGGGGGGGGGGTGATGAGTTATTTTTGGCGAGGAAGTTTTAGGATGGTCTCAGGAATGACATCTAATATAAGATGAACATATTCATGTTGACATACAACACTTCTATAGTCAACCAGGAACAGATCACATAGCACTACCTAAGGGATTCTGGAGCTGTGAGCCAGGGTGGCTCGACACCCGAAATTGGTACCCTTCTGACTGACAGTAGGAAGTTCCATAGGGGTTCTATGTGTGGGGATCCGAGTAGGCGAGATACTCCTCCAGGTAGCCAGGTGGTATGATACCATTGCAGAAAGAGTGGGCATATGAGGCCACAATTCATGAGATACCCATTTGAGTGACAATATTGTGGAAATATGGGCCATCTTTAGCATTTATGTCAAATTTTCTCACTAGTAGCTGGTGATAGAGGTTCTGTTTCGAATACTCATACAATAATAGGACCACCAGTCCCATATTTGTCAGGGAACATGAGTTCTTCAGGCTATTCAGGATGGGGTGTAGGTCATGGTCTCAGTGGTCAGACACAGGGTTTTCGACAGTCATAGGGTGGATCAGCTCGAGGATCACGAAAATCTTCATAGGGACATGGAACAGGTCAGACTTTTGTGATATAGCAAACCTAGTTGGAGAAGGATCTCAAACCACCTACAGTTAGAGGTATGATTTTTATTGCCTCCATTTTATCTTCTACACTTTTTGATATAGGGGATTCCCAAAGTTTTATATCTGTTGCTATTGTGGAGAGCCTTGGGCTCTGTTTTTTTACTTTTGTCGTTATCTTGAATCTGGACACTCCGTTGGGGACTAGAACGGCTAGTGTGCATCAGTGATAGGAGTGCCCTATTAAGGTCAGTGAGTGTCACTTCTTATGGGACCTTTATGTCTAAGATATCATGGGCTATGATGTCATTCTCAGAATTAACTGGTTGGCTCCCTTCTAGGCTGTTGTCGATTGCTCATAGGGTGAGTTTCACATCACCAGAGGGTGGGTCATTTCTACATAAGGGTGAATGGGATGTCTAGGAGAATAGAGCTGGGCCTGAGCATCATGGGTTAGGAGGATTTATATTCTAGATTTCTAGTTTGCATCTGGATGATCAGGGGACTTCACAAATGGACTTTCTTCCAGTGGTGGATCATTTCAGAGATTTTTTTCCAGAGGACTTTTCAGGGTTTCCTATGGAGCGAGAGGTAGATTTATCTATTGTTCATGTTCTATGAGTGGAATTAGTGTACATTCCTCCTAATAGGATGGATACAATCGAGTTAAAGGAGCCCAAGAAGCAGTTGGTCGAGTTGCAGGCAAAGGGTTTTATCCAACTTAATACATCTCCTTAGAGTTCACCTATCCTTTTTTCAAAGAAGGTGGATGGTACCCTCAGAATTTGTGTGTATTATTAGAATCTGAACTAGTTGACGATCAAGAAATGATATCCCTTACTGAGGATTGATGATCTATGTGATCTAATTCGAGGAGCTTGGGTGTTCTTGAAGATTAAATTGATGTCAGATTATCATCAGTTGCACATTATACCATCTGATATACCTATTATAGACTTTTTTAGCTCGTATGGTCTATATGAGTATGTGGTTATTCCATTCTTTCTCATAAGCGTGCTTGTAGTTTTTATGGAACTTATGAATCGAGTGTTGCATCCATACTTGGACCCCTTTTTGGTGGTTTTTTTGGATGATATCTTGTTGTAATCTCATAGTCGACATGACCATGCCACACATCTTGAGATTATTTTGAGTACACTGAGAGAGAATCAGTTATATGCTAAATTCTCAAAATTCCACTTTTGGATAGACAGGATCCACTTATTGGGTCATGTTATCTTAGAGAAAGGAGTGTGAGTAGACCCATAGAAAGTGAGGGTTGTAGTTTCCTAGGTGCATCCGAAGAACGTCTTTGAGGTATAGAGTTTTCTAGGGTTGGATAGTTACTAAAGACATTTTATATAGGACTTTTAATTCTTATCAGCAGCATTGACAAGCCTGACTAAGAAGGGTGTGAAGTACCCGAGGATATATTCCTATGATTCATCCTTTTAGAAGCTGAAAGGGAGGATGATTTCAGTACAGATTCTAGTTTTTTCAGAGCTGGGAAATAGTTACACTGTTTACTGTGATGCATCCGGTATCAGGTTGGGAGTAGTTCTGATGTATGGGGAAGGAGTCATTTCATACAGTGCTCAGCAGTTGATTCCACATGAGAGGAATTACCCAATGCACAATCTTGAGTTCGCTGTAGTCATCCATGATTTATTCTCTTGGAGACATTATCTATTGGGAGAGAATTATGTGGTTTTCACCGACAATAAAAGTCCCAAGTATATCTTTACTCAGCGCGATCTAAGTTTGAGACAACGAAGGTGGGTTGAGTACCTTCATTCCTTTGACTTTGAGCTTCCCTACATGACTGGTAAAGGAAACTCAGTGGTTAATGCATTGAGGAAGAGGACTCAGATATAGGTAGTTTAGGAGGCCAACAGTGAGTGGAAACTTATGGATCTATTCTCTAAGATGCATTTGGAGGTGTACGACTGATAGGGGCCAACATTTCTTTCTTTGGTAGTTGTTACATCTACTCTTCTTAATTGAGTACAAATGAGGAAACTATCAGATTCTATAAAGGACTAGTTCTATAAGAGAGTGTTTCAGGAGGGGACCCTCTTCCTAGATAGACTATAGATGAGGATGAGATCTTGCACTTCCATAGACGCATATGGGTGTCAGCAGACATATGTGAGTAGATTTTTCAGGATTTTCATTCTTCGGTATGGGAAGTTCATCTTGGTGTCACCAAGATTTATCAAGATCTATATCATCAGTATGGGTGGCCAGGTATGAAGAGAGATATTTCTGGATTTTTAATGAGGTGTCCCACCTGTCATCAGGTGAAGGCAGAGCATCAGTGACTAGTAGGGCTTTTGCAGCAGTTACCCATTCTCGAGTGGAAGTGGAATTATGTTGATATAAACTTCATGATAGGTTTTTTGAGGTCACCTAGAGGGAATGATGCTGTTTGGGTTGTTATTTAAAGACTCTCAAAGGTTGTTCACTTCTTACCGATCAAGGAGACCTTCAGTGTTGATGAACTGGGAAGGTTGTACATCCAGATGATTGTATGTTTACATGGGGTTCTTCACTCTATCATTTCAGATAGGGACACATGTTTTACTTCTCATGTCTAGTAGGGAATATAGAGGTCTTTGGGTATATAGGTACTTCTGAGTATAACTTACCATCCACAGATAGATGTCCAGTATGAACATATGATTTAGGTGCTGGAGGACATGCTTCAAGCATACGTCCTAGATTTTGGAGGTTCTTAGGAGAAGAACATACCTTGGGTGGAGTTTGAATATAATAACAGTCTTCCGGCAACTATTTAGATGAGACCTTATGAGGATTTGTACGGTAGGCCATGCCGATCACCCCTATGTTGGCTAGAAGCAGGAGAGGTAGCTATAATGGGACCTCATCTTTCCTAGGAGACCAAATATCAGGTGGAGTTGATTCTAAGGAGTATGGATACTACATAGTTAGGACATAAGTCTTATGCTAACCGACGACAACAGCCTCTAGAGTTCGCTGTCGGAGATCAGGTTTTCCTACGTGTCACACCAAGGTTGGGATACAAGAGGATTAGGAGACAAGGAAAGCTTTCACTGAGATATGTTGGACCATTTGATGTTGTGGAAAAATTCAGTCTAGTTTCCAATAATTTTAAGTTACCTCAGAGGTATCGGGCCATGCATGACATCTTCCACATTTCTCAGCAAATTCATTACTTATCAAACCCGTCTCATGTTTTCTAACTCGAGGAGGTTGAGTTAGAGGTGGATGCATTGTTCGAGGAGCATCATATCTGGATTGTTGATCAAAGCGTGAAGGTTCTCCATGGATGGTATGTTCCTTTGATATGGGTGCTATGGAAGCATGGACGAGTATAGGATGAGACATGGTAGAGTGAGACCGATGTGCAATCGTAGTGACTAGAGCTGTTCGAGGAATCTTCTGTGCCTCATTCTTAGGGAAATTCAGGAACAAATTTTTTGAAGGGGGGGAGTTTTTAAGAACTAGAATCTTCATTTCAGGTATGGATCTTGATTTCATATGTTTTAGAGAAAAAGGGGAGATTTTGAAGACACACGAGTACACATCGTGTACTCAGTCACTGTGGGTAGCCATGTACTAGCCGTGTAATGGACGAGTACATGGCTATGTGAGGTGACCTGGAGATCGCCTAATATGGGGAATAGTAAAGTTATATACATGCCATGTATCCTCAAGGAACATTCCATGTATTTTTTTTAATTGTTATATCGGACTGGGGTCGCGTCTAATCGATAAAGTTGTCTTCTTTTGGCTCCGTCTCATCCAGGGGCGACAGGAATCAACAATTATTCTCCGAGCCATAGATCCGTCGTTTGTGCTCCGAATAGAACACCATCGATTGCATTAAAATTGACACAATGAGTTCTTACTTATTCCAAGATCCACTTTTCTTGATTTATCCTCTTTCGTGCGATATCTGTGGTTGAGCGTTTTTGACTTTTTTGTAGATCTATGATGTTCTATGTCGAATCAAAGGTTGAGATTTAACTATATGGATCATACAACGTCGAGGTAGGTGGTTTCTGCCTTTCAATAGTTGTATTTGGATTATATTTTCAAAAAGCATCGAATACCATAGTTTTGGGTATTGTGGGTTTGGAAATTTAACCTTGTTTGATGTCTTCTATGTTTTGTTTTCTTGAGAAAGGGTTTTTATTATGATTTTGGCTTATTACCTTGTTTATGGATGTATTTTCCCATGGTTTTTTGATTTTGGACATTGGGTGTAGAACTGGGTGTTATGTAATTTTGTTTCTATTCCTATTGCTGTTAGGATGAAGTTCATATTATATGACACTCTTGTGATATGCATTATAGTTTCTTAGGCTTTTATTAATTGAGATTACTTTTGCTGCTGGTTATCATTTGTGCATGATTGTATTACACAGGGATGTGAGAACTTGGTGTAGTTAGACCATAGGGGGAATTCTTGTTGAGGGCTTCCCTAGAGTGTCTGTTATACTTTTTACGTTGCGAGAACATAGGGGGGATGGATGGTGAGTGCTCCATCAAAGTGTCTATAGTATACCATTATGAGACCACATGGGGAATGGATGTTGAGTTCTTCCTCATAGAGTCTGTCGTTATAGTTAAAAGACCATAGGGGGGATTGACAGTGAGTTCTTCCTTAGACAGTCATTGTCTCTGTGAAACTAGAGGGGTTATATTATAAGAACTTTCCCAGAGGGTTTCCTATGAATGATTGGTTAAATAATTAATAAATTTAAATGAATGTAGTTTTCAACTATAGGAATATTTAATTTTAACAAATTCTTTGTTTATTACTTCATTTTTTATTCTGCCTGCTATATATATTCCCGGACAGTTAGGCATAGGTCTTTTGGTGGTTGCCTACTAGGATTCATCTCACACCTCTTTGGGTCGTGATTTTGGGCCCAAATAGATTATATTGTTGTAGGTATAGGTAAGGGAAAGAGCCCTTCTAATTTAGGTACTTGATTGTGGTGGAGCTGGAGATCATGAGACCAAGGTGAGGCTTGTGATACTGCTAAATATTTCTTGTTTTCTTTTTTTACTTTGTTTAGTACTGGATTTCCGGCCTTGTGACTTGTTTGGCTGATTTCCTAGACATATGTGCCATGCATCATTTATATATATGTTCTCTAGTTATTTATATACTTTCAGTCTTCTGTTGTTTACTTATTGTATGGTATTACTACTTTCACTATTGTATATCATTGTTATTCCACTGTGTTACTTTGCCAATGATGGAATAGTTTCCCCACTATCAAACCTAAGGCCCTCACTTCTATCCAGAAGCCTATGGAATTTGGGAAAATGTGCTTGAGTCCATGTGACCAACCTAGTATAGGGAAGCTTTGGGCAGCACCCAGAACCGGGATGTTATAGGTTCAAAATAAAATAAACTTAATAACGGTACATAAAAATGAGGATGAGATAATTCCAAAAAGAATGATCAGAGGCTGGAGAGTATGCACTTACTATAGGAAGCTGAATGTTACCACCTAAAAGGATCACATAAAATTATCATTTAAGGATCATATAATGTAAACGATAACGTATAATTAATTCTATTTATTTTTTGATGGTTACTTTGGTTATAATAAAATATTGGTAGTCCCAATAGATAAATAAAAGATGATATTTAGATGTTAATATAGATCCTTCACTGATCACATGATGACATTTGGGATGCTCAATACATTAAAAACATTACAATGGTGCATGAAAAAAATATTTCAATATATAGAAAAAAAAATTAGAAATTTTTATGAATGAATATTCCATATAAGGAAGATCATTTGACGAACACTTGCATAATTTAGATATAGTTCTCAAACAATGTGAAGAAAATCCCTTAGTTATAAATTTGGAGAAAGTAATTTCATGTTTTAAGAAGGAATCATCATTGAGCATAAAATCTCAAATAATGAATTATAATTCGAACCTATAAAGATCAATATAATAAAAGAGCTATCGAAACCCACCACAGTAAAGGGATTTAGAATCATCCTTGTACATGTTGTATTTTACTATCAGTATGTAAAATATATTTCCAAGATACCTCATAAAATTATGTGTATTCTAGAAAAGGAATTTACCTTTTAGTTTGATGAATCTTTCTAACAGGAGTTTTTAGATTTGGATAATTACTTGGTGGTAGCCTCAATTTTTGTATTCACTAAATGAGAATAAGACTTATAATTGATGTGCAATGCATGGAAATTTTCCATTGGATATGTTTTAATATATTGGACCAATCACATTTTCAAACCCTTCTATTATACCAATAACCCTCTTATAAGTGTTCAACTTTACTACACAACTATGGATATATACTTACTTATGGTGAAGTTCACATTCGAAAAATTTTGTTTGTATCTCTTGCTCTCTAAATTTATTGTGTTTACAAACCTTGAAATGATAAAATATCTCTTGAAAAAAAGGATTTGAAACCAAGGAAGTTTAGGTGGATCCCATTACAAAAAGATTTTAATATCATAATTAAGTATATAAAGGGATCAATGAATTCCATTTCTTACCATTTGTTGTTGATTTAATTTCCAGTTTTTGGGGAAGAAGTGGAGCTAGAAATTATGGATGAATTTATAGATGAAATTTTTTTTATGTGGATTTATAATCTTGAACATTGTTTTCTAATATATAAAACTACCTATCCCCTAGAATACCATACCCTCACTTATCCTACCAATAAAGGAATAATTTCGTAGAATACACATTAATGTACCATTTGGATGAACCACTTATTTTTAAACAATGTGGAGATATATCAATGTGAAGATTTTTACATGAGGAGGGAAAAAGTGTGTTAAAGTTTTTTCATGAATAACCCACTAGAGGATATCATGGGACCAATGATACCATTTCTTAGATATTTTAGATTATATTATTCCATCCAACACTTTATTAGGATTTTAGAGAAATTTTCCAAAGTTGCGATCATTTCCAAAGAGTGGTTAACATTGGAAGAAGAAATGATATGACACAGAACCCTAATCTTGAATTTTATGTTTTTTATGCATGGGGAATATATTTTATAATCCCTTAATTGAATTCCTTCAGTAATATGTTTATTCTAGTATGTGTGTATTATGTGTTAATGTGGATGGTGGTATAATATATAACACTTAATATCACAAAAATGGTTATGAAAATTTTAAATATTTTTTTTGGGTTTATAATTATTTGATAACTCATTAATGATTATTTCACTCATTTAAACAACCAATTAATGAATGGAATTCTCGATAAATATATAATTTCATATAATACCTATAACCCTTATCAGCTATAAACTACTGGGGAAGTAGATATATATAACAAATAAATCAAACAAATTATTGAAAAGATGGTGAATGTAAGTCAGAAATATTGGAGAAATAAACTTGGCGATGTAATTTTAGTTATATCACACCAATTAAAAAACACCAATTGGTATAAACCCCTTACATCTTATCTAGGTAAAACCTTGACAATTTTTAATAGTTATTGAAAAACGATCATTTTAGGATATCAAAAAGATTAATATAGATATACAGAGTGTGGGAGAGAGAAGGTTTTAAATATAGAGACCTAGGATTAATATTCATGGATATTAAACTATTTTAGATGAATATTCAGTACATTGTATTAATACACGACTGAGGACTGTAATAGTTTAGTGTATTTTGAAACATGGAATAAAAAATATTATATCATGTAGAAATATCATCATTATCTCCCATAAAGATCTACACCTTTAGTAATTCTAGCTAAAACATTTCTTCATAACCTATGGAATGGAAACATTAGAATGAGTGATCTCAGATGCTTAGTAAGGGTAAATAAAGGAAATGGGTAAACATAAAATGAACAAAGGGTATGGAACTTGAGCATAACATTTGAAGATCATACCCCACATATTAGATATCATAATAAATATTGACAATTTATAAGACATGGATCATAATATGATTAAGAGAATATAGCATAAAAGTGAAACATAGGAATAAAACATGGAATTTTGGAATACACATAAGAATATAATATGATTTTCATATTATACAAGGCATCACTACCAAGACCATCTTGGTAGTATGGGTTAACTCCCCATACTATCTTCGTAGTCATAGTTCACTCGCATGTCTATCTTAGTAGCTAGAGTTTACTCCTCATACCATCTTGGTAGTAATGGTTCACTCCCATGGCTATCTTAGTAGCATGAGTTCACTCCTAATATCATCTTGGTAGTCATGGTTCACTCCCATGGCCATCTTTGTAGTCAAGGTTAATTCCCAAGACCATCATAGTCTATCTCATGAGATATAAATCATAACCCAATGCATTGGATAAAGATATAGGTCCCACCCATATAATAATGAAATCATACATACATGTTTCACAAGATCATAAATTATCATATCATGACCCATGAAATGAAATAGGTATTATAAACATGTAATCATATCATAAATTGTGGAAAATGATACAGGTTTCATAATCATTTCATCAAAAACATAACCTGTGAAAGAGAAATAGATTTCATAAACATATAACCCATGAATGAGAAATTGATTTCATAAGTATATAACCCATGAAAGAAAAAAATATTTCATAATGTTATAAACCTTGAAAAAGAAATGGGTTTCATAAAGACCATGTCACTAAGCATAACCCATTTATATGAAGAACATGAATGGAACCTTTGGATAATTTTATAGAATGGCATGAGTAATACCACTATATTTACTCTTAGATGGAAAATAGTTTTAAAATATCTTTAATAAAATTTCTTGGGAAAAATATCCTTTCTTATTTGAAAAAATATTTTTAATATATAAAACCATTTGAAAATAATTTAAAAAAATACCTTAAAAACTTATAAAGAAGAATTGAAATAGTTTTGAAAAAAAATTTCCTATAAAAGTTATAAAATAAAATTAAAAACATTTCAAAAACCTTTTTCTTTGAAAACAATTTGAAAAAATATAAGGAAATCTTTAAAATGTTTTGAATGAAATTTATTTGAAAATACTTTGAAAACAAATAAATAAGACTTAAAAACATTTTGAAAACAATTTTCATTGAAAACTTATAAAATAAGGTTGAAATTTTTTTGAAAACAAAATTCATTTCAAATCAATTTTAAGATACATTTTCTTAAAAATTATCCTTTTTAAAATTCAAATAAATATTTAAATAAATGATGATGAGTAAATCTGTATATGTCATATGAGGTAAAAAGAACATTCCTTTTGCATGATAAAAAGGTTAGAAAAATGCCTTGTTCAGAGACAAGAATATTTCTTTGAAGAGATTGGTAAAAGAAAAAAAGGTAAAATTTTATTTTAAATATTAATGTATAATGGAACAATATTCTTCTAAACCCTTTTTATAAAACACATTTTTTAATGGAACATAGATTTCTGACCGAAGAGAGAGTAAAGTCAGGCTTTCTTAAAAACAATTTCTTAACTATATTATATAAAAAAGAGTGGAATAAATAGTAAAAATATATGAATAAATAATTAATAACTATAGGAGAATAAAATTCAAGAATTTTCCTGATATATGTATCATAATATTTCATCAAAGGAAGCATAAACATAAATAATCTCGAAAAGCGATGAGATTTCCTTAATGAGCTACAATAACTTGGTAACTTTGGATCATAATATAAATGTAAGAAAAGGAAATTAAATTAAACTAAAATATCAATAAAATAATTAAATTAATTATATAACATGTAAAATGGAATTATTTAATCCTTTAAAGAGAATTTATGTTCATAACAAAACAAGAGTCTCAATGAAGGAAAATTGAGACAAAACTATTTCACTGATTTGGTAACTTTTGAAATTTAATCCCCGTGAAAGAAAGATCATAAAATTGATATGTGAATACCCATAAATTTAATTATAATATACATAGAATATAATAATGGTCATTACATACACCACAAAAAAGGAAATAGTGGAAAACATAGCATGTACCTCATGAAAATAAAAAGTGAGATGAAATCCACTTACCTTGTGTCTTGAATCTCATTGTACTTGTTCAAACCACCTGTATAATAAATATAAATTTATTATAATGTTTTACATAACCATATTATTATATCTAATTCCATATATGTTCTGATTATGACCTTATATTACCCTCTTTTTAACCATCCTATGTTAATGTTTCACATCAGATAATATTCTCTTTGTTCTTCACATGTGTCTTAATTTGTTATATCATTGGTCACAATACTTATATCATGATTACAGAATGTAAAAGATAATTTAAATATAATGTATACCCATTATATTTGTATTATAATAATCTATATAATATATAATTATGAAATGGAATATACATTTCATATAGACGGTAAGTCATACATATGCATAAACGTTGTTTCCATTTTTATTGTCATATTGAAAGATTGAAAGAAAATTAAAAATATGTATATATTTATATAATATAATTAAATTAGAAATATAGTGTTACATATATCATATAATTTCACTAAACCCATCCTTTATACATTCCATATAGTGTGTGAACGAGTCACATCGCTTTGAGGGGGTAGTAGTCCACACTTCCTCAAACAAAATTATCGTATTTACACCAAATGGAAAGTAAAAAGATATGTGCTGTAAAAGGAATAAATAATATTAAATAAATAATAAATATAATATATAATATATATAAAAATACTGTCTATAATGATATCCACCATGAGTGGTGGTAAGGAAAACTGATCAATCCTTATTTTGTGAGGCAAAAGTTCGTCGTACAGATAAATAATATGTTCATTACAAATTGGATGGAGGTGTGTGTAAGTTTAGTTGGAACCATTAGCATAAAAAAATCCTAGTATATTGAGGATACTGGTGTTTTTATACAATAATGTAATATATATAGTGTGTGGGGGGGGGGGGGTGGAGAAGGAAAATAAAATAAATGAGTTTGAGATAAGGTGTTACCTCTTAATTGGGTAACTCCTTTTGGTTTGTGACAAATGGATCACTTGGAAGAATTTATACCAGAATAGTGGATTCAAGGAGGAAGGGATATATTTTTTTAATTTTATTGGGTATATATTTTCCAAAACTATGTTTTTTTAGAGGCGCGAAGAAGAGGGAGAGGTGGTGGCATTTTACAGGTAAGGGAAATGACACACTTGGCATTTTTTAAAACAAGTTTGGTGTAAAACCATTTTTACCTAACAAAATTCATAAAAAAACAATAAATAATTGAAGGTTAATGGAAACATAATGGCCATAATATGTTTTTGGTATAAGTGTATAGGTCGTTTTGGGTTTTAAATTTATGGATTAGACTTTAGTTAGGTTTAATTTTACATTAGCCAATGTAATAAATTTTAATTACTTTCACTAATAATTTTTGTAAAAAGTTTAGTTGAACATACTATACAATATAAATTATTGTTATTAAAAATATGTAAGCCATTTTTCCAAATTAAAATCATAGTATTTGCAGAAATTAATTTAAAATTAATCCCATTGACAGGACGACCCTACAGGCTTTTAAAGTAAAATGACCGAAAGTTTTCTAATTTTTTATATCCAATTTAAACGTGAAATTGTTAACAATGACCTAAACTTGATTAATTGATAAAAATATTATCTAATTATACTTTTAAATCAATTTAAAATATAATTTAACATTATAAATAAATATTATGACAAAGTATTTTTGAATTAAAAATCCTGTATTTTTAACTATTCCTTCAAAAAATGAAACCTTACAAAAAAAATACCAAAAAATTATCCTAAAATAATTTTTATGTTTTAATTCAAAATATAAAGTTTATTTTGAAATATTAAATCTTCTAAAAATTTTATTTGAAATGGGTTCTCCATTAAAAGTTGTAAAAACTACCTTTATAAAAAATATAGGGGTTTATGCATAAAATTTGGTTTGTTCTTATCTTATGTATATCCAGTCTATTGGATTATTAAAAAAATATTTGATTGAATATATAACATATATATTAAAATAATATCAGTCAATAATTGTAATTAATTTAATTTATCAGTGTAAAATAGCTTTATGACCATAAAAATATTAATATTTTCCTTTATATTCAATAGGTTTTCATATTCATTTCTAATTAACTGATAACCTATAAATTCATATTATGTTTTTATAAACCATATATTTTTATAAATTATTTAATATTTTTTATAACAACTAATTTAACTGCTAGGTTATATATTATTACATTAAATAATTATATTTTAATAATATATTATTTTTTGGTAAAGCTCGGCCATGTGTGATACGCAAGCCGTTGAGGAAAGTCATTACTGCGTGTAACGCAAGCCAATATCGGTGTTATGTGTAGTGAAAACTAAAATTTATGTTGTGTTTAGTGCATGATTAAATTGGTTTTGTGTAAAAATAAATCCAAAAATAGTGATTTAATATAAAATAAACAATATTCAATGTTATGTGAAATGAAAAATACCGAAAAGGTTAAATTAATTCGAAAACAAAATAATTCAGAAAATATAAAGGTGTTACATTATACCCACTTAAAATGAATTTTTCACTCAAAATTCATCTTGGTTATCATATGTTTAATACTTGAAATTTGCATTCATAGGAACCCAAATCCTAAAAATGGATTCTAAAACTTCCCTTAAAAAGGGAAATTTGGAACCATAATGGTTACCTAAAGTAACATATAACTGGGTTTCCATATAGGAGAAAATAGGTTGGGAGTGAATATTAGACATGGAGGATAATTGTAAATATTTATAGGAAGTGATTGTGGTCATCAATCAGAGAGAAGTGAATGATCAACAAAAAGTTTATTTCCTCAAATTCATAAATCTGTTATGATTTAAAAGGCCATCAGTTCAACAAAATTAAGGTATTAGGACAACAAATTTTCTTTTGATCATTATTCTAAAATTGAGTAATTATTTAATTGACCAATAATATAAAGAAATATAATTACTTGAATATATTTATATTAACAAACTTTTATTCATTAGTTGTGATTGTATAAATTTCTAATTCATCCATTACTTTGTGTAATGGACGTCCATAATTTAACTTTGATGCCTGAAGTGCTAAAATACACTTTTATCAGATCATAAGGCCCATAAAAGAAATAAAAGTATAACTATTTATCAATAATATTATTAAAAAATCAGTATGCTTAATACATAAATCTCTAAACATAAAAGTAACACTACTATTTCATCATAAATAGTTATTCATCAAAAATAATTATATATTAAAAAAGACATCGCATAAGCCAGTGGTTGGTGTGAAAACTTTATTGTCCTTCAGTCATGGGTTCAAGACCTGAAACCTTTCTGGACTTGATTGGTTGTCACCCTAAATGCATTATGTCCTTTTTTAAAACCATAATAATAAAATTTAAAAAATAAATAAGATGTACATCCTTGAAATAAGGATAATCACTAAGTAGCATTTTAACCATGGTTTCCAATAAAAAATCAGTGCATAAATACTTCCTACAAAGTTTAACTTAAATTTTTCTTGAATGATTAACCTTATAAACTTTATTAAAGATAAAAATCCAAAATTATAGAAAAAAATTCAAGAAATCATCTTAACATTGATCCTCCATATATCACAATGTAGCTCTTGGTTGTCACACTGAAAACATGTGAATACCCTCATGGTAAATTCTATTGGAACATGGTAACAACCTGAATTACCATAAATAATTCTTGAAAACAAACATTCTTACTTTCTCTATAGATTACTAGATATATAACATAAATACAAGAAGTTGTAAGCTTCATCCATGATAGCATAAACTACTTGTAAACAAGTCCTTAATTAGTTCAAAGGTAATAAGTACCATCCAATTTACTTATTCACATCCCATATATCTTTATCCAAACAAAAATTATAATACAATAAGGAAAATATTAAGGTCTATCTTTCCCTTAATCATTTATTTCCTATGGAAATCACTTTTCCATCATATCACTTTTATATTCCATTGGAATGATTCAATGTGTTCTTGTAAATCCTTTGTGAAAAACATAAACTGAACAATCCATATATATTTCACCATTAATATAACATAATTCCTGAATAAAAATACAGAAAATATTTTATTATTCAACTTCATCCTCATTCAATCAGTAAGGCTACCTCGACCTATTTCATAATACCTCTTTCCTAACACATTTCATCTATAGTCTCTTAATCATTAACATTGTAACCATTACTCATACCACATTGATAATTATCTTATAGATATTTACTCTTGGGAAATTTATTTTCATAATGACCACTTATTCCACACATTAAACACTTATCCTTCGATGATGACTTAGGGAGGCCAATATTCTCATCCATTACGTTAACTAAAATCTTCATTTTCCCCTACAGTCTCCTACTTTGTGTACTTTTTTACCACAATCAAAACATATTCTTATTCCTATAATAAATTCACATAGGTTATTATTTACACATTTTTAAAATAAAGTGAATTGAATCTTATTCACTCCATGGTCTCCATTACCCAAACTCTCAGCAAAATCCTCTCTCTTCCTAGGTGAGTCTGAGAGTTCGTTAAGTTACACATTGTTAATCATGTTCTGTGAAAACTGATTAGGCATGATCACAACACCCTTCACTCAAGTTATCATCCAACTTGAATTCTAATCATCAAATTACCCATCACATTAAATGTTAATTTAGTTCCTTCCAGTTCTCTCCATTTTCTAAGACCAGAAGCATAGTATGAGAATTACTTATCACTGTAGAAAACCACATACTCATGAAAAGAATTACTTAAAGGATGTATAAATCCTGAAAAATTCTTTAATATATGACACCCAATATTCATACTAGGTTTTTAATATCCAACTTATAATTAAATACTTCAATATGGTTTTTAAAGAGTCTGTGAATTCCCAAAGCATATCTCTCGGGAGTGTCAAACTAGGTTTGCAGCGAGGCCCATTGTCCTGTACCAAATTACCTCGAGTTAGGACCAAAATATATTGTCATATTTGGTACCCCTAGGTATATATAATCCATATACACATCCACTTATTGTATCCAGACATGGATGTATTCCCAAGAAACCACTCACTCTATCCATTACCAAAATTCCAGGACATTTTCCTAAATGTTAACTCATCTTTATAATTATCCTTAGAGACACCCCTATACATATACTTATAAATATACCTAGGTATGCCACTAATTTTTTTTTATCATAGTTTCCAAAGGATTACTAAACCTTTCCATTGATACCAACTATAGAGACCCAGACTGAAAATACATGGATATTACACCATTTTAGACAAATATTCAATACATTACAATAATAAATGCCTGAGGACCATAATAGTTTAGGGTATTTGTAAAATTGGAATACAAATATTATATCCTGTTGAAATATATCCATCATATCTCATAAATATCTCCACCTTTAATACTTCTACCTAAAACCTTTCTTCATAACCCGGGGAAATGAAACATAAGAAGGGGTGAGCTCAGATGCTCAGTAAGGGTAAATAAAGGAAATGTGTAAGCGTGACATGAAAAAAGGGTATATAAGTTGAGCATAACATTTGAATATCATACCCTAAATATCAGAGATAATAATAAATATTGGAAATTCATAATACAAGGATCACAGTTGATTTAAGATAATAAGTCATGAAACAAAAACATAGGAGTAAAATGTGGAATTGTGGAAGAGTCATAAGAATATAATATGATTTCCATAGTATCTAAGGCATCACTACCAAGGCCATCTTGGTAGTATAGATTCCCTCC
This sequence comes from Viscum album, assembly GCA_963277665.1. Lineage (NCBI taxonomy): Eukaryota > Viridiplantae > Streptophyta > Magnoliopsida > Santalales > Viscaceae > Viscum > Viscum album. The sequence goes on from OY728121.1 coordinate 546,031,365, forward strand.
CCATACCATATTGGTAGTCATGGTTCACTCCCATGGTCATCTTAGTTGCATGAGTTCACTACTCATACCATCTTGGTAGTCGTGGTTCACTCCCATGGCCATCTTATAAGCATTAGTTTAGTCCTCATACCATCTTGGTATTCATGGTTCACTCCCATGGTCAACTTGGTAGTCAAGGTTTATTCCCAAGACCATCTTAGTCTATCTCACGAGATATAAATATTTAACCAATGAATTGGAGAGAGATATATGTCCCACCATCTCATAATGAAATCATACATACATGTTCCAAAATATCATAAATAATCATATCATAATCCATGAAATTAAATGGGTATTATAAAAATGTAATCATATCATAAAATAGGAAAAAAGATACAAGTTTCGTAATCATTTAATCAAAATCATAACATGTGAAAGAGAAATAGATTTTATAAACATATAAATTGTGAAAGAGAAATATATTTCATAAAAATATAACCCATGAAAGAGAAATGTATTTCAAAAACATATAACTCGTGAAAGAGAAATGGGTTTCATAAAAAACATGTAATTAAGAATAACTGATTCATAAAAATAATATTAATGAAACCTTTTGATCATTTTCTTGAAGGGAATGAGTAACATCAACAAATGTCATCATAGATGGAAAATAATTTTGAAATTTCTTTCAAAAAATTTTCTTGAGGAAAATATCCTCTCTTATTTGAGAAAATATTTTTAATACAGAAAACCATTTTAAAATCATTTTCTTAAAAAAATACATTGAAAACTTATAAATAAGACTTGAAATCATTTTAAAAATCTTTATCATTGAAAAAATATAAAATAAGCTTGAAAATAATTTTAAAAAATTTTATTTGAAAGTAATTTGAATACATAAAAAGAAAGCTTGAAAAGTTTTTTAAAAACTTTTTACATGAAAAAAATGAAAGGATCATGAAATATTTTTGGAAATAATTTCTTTAAAAATACTTTGAAAATTTATAAATAAGACTTGAAAACATTTTGAAAACAATTTTCCTTAAAAATTTATAAAATAATGTTAAAAACATTTTGAAAACAATTTTACTTAAAAATAATTTTTTTAAAAAAATTCTGAAAAATTATCCTTTTAAATATTAAAAGGAAACTTCAAGGAAATGAAGGCGGGTAAATCTATATAGTCGTATGAGGTTAAAAGAACATTCCTTTTTCATAGTAAAAAGGTTTGAAAATTTCCTTGTTCAGAAAGCGAAAAAATATTCCATAAAATATATTTGTAAAAAATGGTAAAAATATACTTTAAATATTTAAGGATAATGGAACACTATTTTTGGAAACCCTTTTTAGAAAACATGGTTTTGATGGAACATAGATTTCAGACTGAAGAGAGAGTAAAGTTAGGCTTTCTTAAAAACAATTTCTTATCTATCTTATGTACTAAATAATGGAATAAATGATAAAAATATATGAATAATTCATTAATAACTATAGGAGAATAAAATTCATGAATATTCTTGAAATATGGATCATAATATTTCATCAAAGGAAGCATAAACAATCTTGAAAAGTGATGAGATTGTCTCAATGAACTCTTATAACATGGTAACTTGGGATCATACTCTACATGTAGAAAAATTAAATTAAATGAAACATAAAATATAATGAAAATAAGTAAATTCATGACATAAAATGTAAAATAAAATTATACACACCTTGAAAGAGAATTTCGGTGCATAACTAAACATGAGTCTTAATGAAGTCAAATTGAGACAAAACTATTTCATCGGCTTGGTAACTTTTGAAAATTAATCCCCATGAAATAATGATAATAAAATATATATTTTAATAACTATAAATTTATTTATAATATACATATAATAAGATCATGTTCATTACATACACCACACAAAAGTATAGATTGGCGAACACAACATGTACCTCACAAAAATAAAAAGTGAGATGAAAGACCCAAACCTTGTGTCTTGAATCTCATCTTACTCCTTAAAAAAATGTATAATAAATATAAATTTATTATAAATATTATAAATAACCATATTATTATATACAATACCATATATGCGTAGATTATGACCTTATATTACCCTATTTTTAACCATTATATGTTAGTGTTTCACTTAAGATAACATTCTCTTTGTTCTTCACATGTGTCTTAATTTTTTATATCATTGGTCATTATACTTATGTCATGATTCCCGAATATAAAAAATGATATAAATATAATGTATATAATATATTTTTTTATTACAATATTCTATATGATATAGATGTATGAAATGGAATACACTGTTGATGGAGGCGGTAAGTCATACATACACATGAACACTTTTCTGTTTTTATTATTGTATTGAAAAAAATAAAGAAAATGAAATATGTGTATATATGTATATAATGTAATAAAATTATAATTATAATTATATATATATATATATATCATGTAATTTAACTAAATTCATCTATAATACATTCCATGTAGCGTGTGAATGAATCACATCACTTTGAGGGGGTGACAGTCCTTACTTCCTCAAACGAAATTATCATATTTACACCAAATAGAAAGAAAAAAAGACATGTGTTGTAAAAGAATAAATAATATTAAAGAAATAATAAATATAATATATAATATATAAATAAAATAGCGTCCATAATAATTTTCACCACAAGTTTTGGTAAGGAAAACCGAACAATCATCGTTTTATGAGGCGAAAGTTCTTCGTACACATAAACATTATGTTCGTTACCCCTTAGATAGACGTGTGTGTAATTTTAGGTTGAAACCTTAGCATAAAAACATCCTAGTATATTTAGGATACTATTTTTTTTATACCATCATCGAAAAAAGATAGTATAGAGCATGGATAAGGAAAATAAAAGAAAGCAGCTTGACAGAGGACATTACCTCTTAATTGGGTAACTCCTTTCGGTTTGTGCCAAAAGGATTCCTTGGAAAACTTTATGCCAAAAGGAAGTCATAAAGGATTAATTGAGGGATGTTTGGAAGTGTATTGGGTAGATATTGGGCGAACCAAAGTGGGTTTAAAGGTGTGAAAAAGAGGAAGTGTTTGTGGCCTTCTAAAGGGAAGGGAAAGGACACACCTGGCATTTTTAAAAAACTTTAGGTGTAACCATTTTTTTAGCTAAAAAAGTCATAAAAAACAAAATGACTTAGTAATTGAAGGTTCATGGACGATTAATGTCCATAAAATGGGTGTTTAACAAGTCTTTAGGTTTTTTTGGATCTTAAATTTAAGGTCTAGTCCTTAGTAAAGCTTAATTTTACCTTAACCGATGTAATTAATTTTAATTAATTTCACTAATAACTTTCATAAAATACAAAATTTTCCATATTACAGTGTATATATTATTATTATTCCAAATATCGAATCTATTTTTTCAAATTCCAATCAAAAGAGTGGAAAAAACCAATTTAAAATTAATTCTTTTGACGGGAATATGCTGTGGATATCAAAAGTAAAATGACCAAACTTTTGTGAAGTTTTTATGTCAAATTTCAATGAAAAATTGTTTATAATTACCTAAATTAGATTAATTGATAAAAATATTATCTAATTAAACTTTTTAACCAATTTAAAATATAATTTAACTTTATAAATAAATTATATGAAAAAACAGCTTTGAATTAAAATCAAGCATTTTTAACGATTCATTAAATAATTAAACCTTATAGAAAAATACCAAAACATTATCCTAAACTAATTTTTATGTTTCTATTAAAAATATAAAGTTTATTTTGACCAATTAAATCTTTAAAAGTTCCAAAAATTGGATTGAAAATGGGTTCACCATTAAAAGGCATTAAAATTACCTTTATAAAAAATATAGGTTTTATGCATAGAATTAAGTTTGTTCTTATGTTATGTCTATAAAATATATTGGAATAATAACAAAATTATTTTATTGAATGTATAAAATATATATTATATTAATATCACTCACTAATTATAATTAATTTAATTTTTTAGGTTAAAACATATTTGTGACAATAAATATATTAATATTTTCCTTTATATTCAATCGAGTTTCATATTCATTACTAATTAATTGATAACCTATGAATTCATCTTATATTTGTGTAAACCATATATTTTAATAAATTAGTTAATACTATTTATAACCTCTAATTTAACTGCTAGGTTATATCTTATTATATTAAATGATTATATTTTAATAATATATTATTGTTTGGTAAAAATTGATCATGTGTGTTACTCATGCCATTGAGGAGAGTCATTATTTCATATAACACAAGATAACCATAGTGTTATATGTAGAGAAAGTAAAAAATTTGTGTTTTTTTAGTACACGATTAACTTGGTGTTGTGTATAATGCAAGCCTGATATAGTGATTTAATATGAAATAAACTATTTTCAGTGTAATGTGAAATGAAAAATATCACAAAGGTTAAATTAATTTGAAAAAAATAATTCAAAAATTCTATGGGTGTTATAATAATAATTTTATGATATTTAAGTTCTAAGAAGATATTACTTTTAAAATACTAAGATCTATAAAAAGAAAACCCAAAAATGTCATCGCTAACACATTGCTTGGAGGAAGTTCACAACTAGAGACAAGGTACTATTGTTTAACTAAAGTCATAAATCATTTCTAGGTAAGTTGAATTAATGATGATTGAAAACATTAAAAGCGATTAATGTATTCTCATATGGAGCCTTTAGAATCCAAAAAGGAGAAAAACCTACTATAAAAGATAATGGATAAAGCTTGAAGCTCTATAAAGAACCATTACAATAGGGGTTCATCCTCTCCTTAAAGATCACTTGAAATCCAAAATTATATAAGTATATTTGAACATTAAATGAAGTGATGATTGAGAGGAAACATATTTATATTTTCAAAACACAATAATAAATTTTATTTCTTCTTATTTGTAACTTAGGATTTAGTTAATTTATCTAATAAAATTATTTAAAATCATATTTGGGGATCATTGGGTAAATCGTGCAAACCAGTTGAAGTTTTTGGAGGAGGTACCATAGAGTAATGATGGAATGAAACATACCACACTATAATATATAAGGTAATGGTTCAAAGGAATTTTATGAGTCTCAAACAACATATTATATGTCGTATCAAAGACTGTGATGCAATTTATGAATTAAAATAGGATGGAGGTTAATATTTATTGATTGTAAACACACAATTTCAATGTTATGGTGGTACTACTGACTACAAGAATTAAAGAGAAAAATGGGGATGACCACACTATGTGAAACCCATCCATGGGTCATAGGTAAACATTATAAACACTAAAGGGATAGTTTTATCATGGTAGTCACTATAGTAATTTCCATTGAAAAATTCCAAATGTTATGTTGAGAAACCAAAGAACACAGTCATTAATATGACCATAGTGAAGGGAACTTTCCATTTTTCATATAATATCCTGTCACTTTCGACTATGGTGTGGTGACACGAGAGTACAACATGTAAGAACAAACTACCAAGATTTTTGAAACATTCCATTGTGAGATTCCATTTTGACCTTTCTTTAATATATATCACACCAAAGAAAACCCTTACTATGGTGAAGGGAATTTAAAAAAACAAAAAAAAGGTTGTAGTGAATCATCACACCCCCTTACCCTTCTCTTCTCTTGATGGATCCCTTAGACTAGACCACTCATCATTCACCATTATAAATTACCTTTACACTCATTCTCATCAATTACAAACACCTCTCTCCTAGTTCCCTCCTATTAGAATCCTCTCCATGACCTTCAGTATTGAAACCATCAAAATTCTATCATGGGATGCAAGTTTGGTTCCTTTAATAGCTGATGTTCCAAGTGAATTTTCCAGTAATAAGAGAATTCAATCCAACCGGCATCGATCCTTAGGGATATGAAATTCATGAATACTATACATACACATACCCCCATTCCCAAGTGATATTTATTTCAAGATCAACTTACTTTATCCTCTTCTCATCTATCACCCAAATTCCCTCACATTAAAATATCTGCCTTTAGTAAGACCCGTTATTAAAGTACCTCTCCCTCTGCCTCACCATGTCCTAGATAGGACCTAACTTCCCATCCATCTTCCAAAAATGATAAGAGATTGATAGAATATATTAATTCATAAGATTTGTTGATGAAAAAATTCTATAGATTCCATAGATCCATCAATCAGAATAATTTTAAAGCACTACTAAGAAGAAAGATTTATGTGGGAAAGCTCTTCAACACCTACCATGTGGGATCCCTTAGACTCATCAGTCAAATCATGGATTACTTAAATAATACACACTTATAAGATACCATCAATTTTAATAAAGAAATGTTTTGGTAGATTCTACTGGAATTCATCAATACCATTACAACTGATCATTTTGGGGGTTTTATTTCAGTTGGGAGGGAAGATATTTCGATTTAAAATGGAAAAAATCACATGTAAAACTAATATTTATATAGGGAGTTTCATTGAAAATGAAATGTAAAAGGATCTAACTCACCTAAGGATAAATATTTTCAAAAAAGTTGAGTACTTATAGGGGATCCACAAGCTCACCATGATGCTTCCAAGTCCAAAAGTTCTCAACTTAAGGACTAAATAATGAGGGTAATTTACTGAGATTTTACTACTTCCTAGCTACCCCAGACTTATAGATAATGGGTTGTAAATCAACTTAATGTGAACAATATTCACTCCATTTTAAAGGTACATCCTATAAATAAGTCCCACTTAATTATTAAATATTTTAAGAATTTTGGGAACAAATGTAATAGGACGTTAATGTGATGATAGTTTATTACTCACTGGAAAAAGACTGTAAAGGTTTTTGATAGTACTTACCCTTTGACCCTTGTCGAACTACTCCAGTATCAGAAGGATCAACCCAATATAAAATGGGAATGATCATCAAATTCAATCACCATTTTTATTTTAATGGAGTAGAGTATCTCTTACTAGATCAGTATGAGAATAACCCATCCCTATATTAGGCTAGTCATAGTCTCACACCTCCATCAGCTCTTATACAACCTCCACAATTCTCTGATTTGTAGAGAACTATGACTTTTATTTCCATGTTAATCACTAAGTTGGATTATTTGATCAAGATAAGTGAATATGATACATCTTCCATATAAATATTGTCTTAGAAACTAGTTTCAAGCTTCTATGACTTCATAGGATTCTTCACACACCAGGCCATCAGTAGAATCCCTCAAGACCATGTCCTACCAACATGTTTTCTTCATTGTTTATAGACGATATCCAATCAAAATTAATGTTTTATAAAGTGACTCTTCCACTAGGATAGGAAATCCAGATATCTCTCAACATCAGTCCCAGGACTTTACCCACTTAGAGGGCTGAGGAGAGAACCTAATAAGTTACTGCGATACAAAAAGGAAAATTGAAGCTCATATCTCATAAAAATCCAATGAATTACTGAGTTTATATTGATATTATTGTATGGATGAAATACATAAAAATAATTATTGCGGACCTAAATATAACATCTCAACCCAACTCACTATATGAATAGTAACTGAACCTATTTTCCACATGGCCTTAGGCAGGCCTCCTCATATTCCAGAGGCTGCTGACTAGTAATAGAGGTATATAAAGGTATTTTGGGGAGACTATACCCCCATATCAGAGTGATAAATCATAAAATAAATTACTAAATAGTAGGGTATTCATGAAACAAAAATAAATAAATAAGAAAATACTATAACAAAATAAAATGAAACACATAAACTCCAACAGTCATGCTCGCATAAAAATAAAGACACTAAGGCCCGTATATACCTCATACCAGTATCTTGACCATTTTAAATATCCTTATTGATCAAGAAACACTAGTCCTCAACCCAACCTAAACCTATAAATAAGTGAAGTCTTATTAGGTACCCTGGTGTAATGGAAACTTGAGCTGGGTGTGAGTACATAACTTAGTAGGGAACCGCTAACACGGTTCTGTACTATACTGAAATAGCAATGATTTGTGTATATTTCATGGTCAGTGTTAAGAAATTATTGCAAATTAATAAAACCAACTAAAAATACTTTCTTCATCCTAACAATTAAAATTATATAATAACACTATGATAACCTTCCAACCATAAAAAACCCATGTTCCCACACAATATACATGATAAGCGTCAATTACATGCCCTAAGGTATTTTTCTCAACTGGGAATAATCACATAAGTATCACAAACCTAAGTCCAAGCTTAGCTTGGTATACCAGACTAGCCACACCTTGGAAGATAGCAGGTCCTTAGAAGATTACATGCTCTAATACCCCAATATAAGGCACCGCTAGCTAGCACATGATGGTCCACATGATCATTTAGGCTCTAAATCCATGGATCCCCATCCACATCCATGCACTATCATTATGGTAGCTTCAACCAATATCATAGACCCAGATCCATGATCACCCCAGTATACCAGACCAGTCACACCTCAGTAGATTATTGGAACCTAATAGATCACAACCTCTAAGACCCCACTATACGGAACCCACCAAGATAGAATGTTATGGTCCACTTTGAAAAAACCTCCAATATGGGTGATTTACACATCTACACATAAGACCTAAATCATCTCAAGCCTTCCCTAATGGAGTATTCTCATCTAGGGAATAATCCCAAATTGTATCATGATTGATCCGTGATAATTTCAATTTATTAATCAAATAACCTAAGGAATATATTAATAAATGAATCAAGAAAAAAAATATATCCACATGAGGCATTATTCCTAACCCGTCATTCAAACAAAGGTTATACTCCTTAGAGCATGACCTAGATAATCAAAACCCAATAGGATTAAATCTTCAATCCAGGTTCTAAGATGACACTTGAGATCATATCTACCCATTCCCATGTACACACACTCAGGGTAATCTCCCAAGAGAACCCATAGGGGTTCCATAATTCATCACTACAATAAATACATCCCACTTAGGATCCTTTATCACAAATCATCTTGCAGGACAACACCTGTTGCTTTAAGGAAATATCACCCCTTCAAAATATCCAACGTCAATGAACAAAGTCATAAGACTAAAGGGTCTCTCCCCTACAATATCACATAATTAATGATTTAAAATTCCACCACACCATATCCATCATCACTAGGTCAGTCCTCACACCCAACCAAACCCCCAATTCTCTACAGGGTTAACTGACTCGGCAATCACATCCCAATGAGAGATGAGTGCTTACCTCTCCCCTCTATCCAAAAGTATCATAGGGATCCTACTATAGTCATTCTAGTAAAAATATATCATTGAGCCTAAAAAATTAGTGTATGAGGAGAACCAATTAGTGCATGGTGTTACAATGGTACCCTCAAAACTTATTCCAATTCCATACATTTTATTTAATTTAAAAAGTTTAATTTAAACTAACTATTGAAATTAAAATTTAGAAATAAAATAATAGTTATGATATAACCCTAATAGTGAGGTAAAATGACCTCATTCATATAATAACACTATGTAAAATCCATTAGGAAAGTACCTATGACCACTCACCTCATTTCATAGCTTTTCCAGTCATTTTCCAAAGCTGACAGCCACTGCCAAGGCCTGTCTGGCCTCATCCAAGGTCATACAAGATTACCATGCCTCAAAATCACACAAAAAATCAATAATAAATTAATTATAATTAATTAACAATTAATTTAATCAATTTAAAATTTAATTTCAAATTAATAAGATTTGAAATAAATGATAAAATCTCAGTGGAAGACCTCGTTGCACAAGAATCGCAGCCAAACACATGCCAAAAACCTATGAAATGACCTCAAAATTATATCATTATAATTACCTAACACACAAAATTAATATCATAAGTATTTATTTTAAATTATTAAGGTAAAATATTATAAAAATTGATATGGAAATGTACATTCATTGAATCAATGAGTAGCGACAAGAGGATATCCTCTCACGATGTCCTCTATTGGGGATGGTAAAAAAACCCATTGATATCATCTGATTCCACCATGATCCAAAGGAATAAAAACCAAATGTATAAATTAGATAAATAAAAACAAGTGAAACATAATGAATCATAAGGTTGAAGGCTAACAGTGTGAGAAACTCACCTTAAACACCATGGAATCACATTGAAAACCACCAAAACCAAAGAGAATTGATGGAGAGATAGAGAGGGAGGGGAAGATGGTTAGGAATGAACATAAGGGAGAGTAATTAAAATGGGGTATAGGGTTTTAAATATAAAATGGTTAAAATGGTTAAAACCCATCTTTTAAAAGTGTCCATGGTTTTGCTTCACAATTGGCCAAACCGTACACCAACCATGTGATCCCCTCTACCCAAGAACAACTACCCCACACAGTTATGATGATTGATTTAACTAAATATTCACCAAAAATTTGTTATACCTTTATAGTTTTTAGTAAACACCCATATAATTTCCTTGTACTCCTTCACATAGTTTAACAAATCATGTGCCTCATCATTTTAGGCCACATGGTTAAGGTGCACGGTCAGCAAAAACCATGCGCTAACAATTCGCACTATCCTTCCATAAATGATTTCAAATTTACAAGACTTGGTCAACTCATAAACCTAAAATAATCCTTAGATAAATCCTGACAAAAATACACATCTAAAAAACCTATTTTAAGGAGTTACAACATCCAGAAACCTATTCTGAATATCGAATCAAAATTAGAACCCTCCACTATTATGAAAGATTTAAAAAATCTCTAAATTTTAAGACCAATATAAACCCATGATCTTTCAACCTCCCCAGTATAATTCCTCTTATACCCAATAATTCTCAATGTTCATCCACACACATTTCTTGACCTATGTCGGTCACCGATTTGAATCCAAATGGCCTTACCCATCCTCGAACTTTCGAACATCACCCAAGGGAAAAACTTTAGTTTGAGGTGAAATGACCTCCAAAACCCAAGACAACATTCATAAATATTGTTAAATACTAGATATGATGCTTTACCAATTAAATAAATCCAAATAAACACTTGCGTTTTAACCAATTTCCTGTCTAGTCTATTGTGCACCCCACCATACGGTTTGGCCTACAATGGCCAAATTTTGATGCCACTGCACATTCAACATTGAAATTTTCTATTGAAACTCCACATCCACATTCTAATGAAACACCTAGAGTAGTTTTACAACATATCACACCCATAATACTTGATAATTCAATCCAAACATTGGAACATATTCTAATTTCCAAATGCCTATCCCAAACAAACATGCCTTAACCATCCACCTACAACACGTGCATGGAATATTTTCCCCAAAAAGATCCAAGAATGGCCCAAAACATACCCATAATATCCAAGATAACATATTTTGTGTGGTTTCAAGCCCACCACATCCAATTACATTAAATGAAACCAATCGAACCTCCGACAACCAAATTCTATTGATAATTCTTGGCTTTAGCCATTGAAAAAACATTAATTTACACAATCCTAATGCCTTACATATAAAATGTTCCCCAAGGTCATTCTAAATCTGCCACTGAAGTCTCAACTCGAATTCTCGTGTGATTCTGTGGTTGAATCCTCAACTATACAAACCCACCATCAGACACCAAATGTGACCAATGACACATACCCAAATATATCACATCTAACCTAAACAAAATTTAGCCTGATCTTGAAGGCAACATGTAACACCCCGAGCTTTCACGATACACTTCTCTTTCAGTAATGCAATAGCTTGCACTATAGGCAAGTTCGAGATTCTAACACACCGGGACTAATCAAAGTAGCAATTATGAATAGTAATACCCAATTTTTGAAATTATATAAATTTTCTATTTCAATATGGACTTCATTTTTGTATTCGGAATATCGAAATTATCCTAAGTTGAATTTTTTGTAATTTTCTGAGAACTTCCATTTTTTTATGAATAGTGAAAAATACTTAAAACAACTTTTTTAATCAAAATAATTTATAGTGATAAATTATACTATTGAGTGGTTTTAAATTATAATTAGAATATATTTTTACCATTTTATCCAATGGTGTTCATTAAAATTAATTTCACTTTGAAATTGGACATAAACAATTGTCAATATTTTGATATATATTGTTTCTTAAAAACACGCTATTTGTTGTGACGGTGGGAATTAGTTATAAAATTAATTAATGCAACTTATATGTTTGGAATTTTGTAAAATAGACAACATTTTTGAATTCGGAATATCAATTATAGCTTAGGGTGAAATTTTGGCATTGTTCTGATAAACTTCAATTTTTTGATGAATAGTGAAACCACGAAGTGGTAGTTAAAAAACTGATTTTTCATTTAAATGAACATTTACCACTTCTGTTGTCACCAACCATACTCGGGCCCCGTGCCGTGACTACCCCAAGACCGCCTTCTATAGGCTAGGGGCTGGCAACTAGCACCAAGGCGTAAATCCCGGTAAAGGGAAGGCATTGCCTTTGTAAAGTAAACAAGCACCACAGAGTAAGCAAGCAGAAAAAGTAAACACTAAGTAAAAACTGGTACAACAGTAAGTGCGGACAAGTAAGTGGGCCAGTATACAAACCCAAACTGAAAGTAAAGTACAACTCTAAAGGGAAAACAGCAACTGAAAAGTAAAATCCGCTACGCCAAGCTGTCCACTGGAAATCCCCCCAGAAGGGTGGGTACAGATAGCTCCACTGCACCTTGGGTCCCGCCATCCGCTCCGAGTATGTCCCGCCCAGTGGTCCACCTCCAGGTACTGTCCAGCTCTGCAAGACTCAACCATGATCAACGATGTCCGTCCTCTGCATCCAACACAATGTAGTGCGGGCATAGCCCGTGCAGGGGTGAGTATAAGCTACTCAGTAGGGACCCTGAGACCCCCGAAGGTCTCCCAAAATCCACAAAGGATAAACCACAAGGAAAGATACAATCACGAAGTAACAACTGACACTGCTTAGGTATATTCCCATACATATACCTAAGTCATCAATTCCAGTACGCTCCAACCTCCGAGCCCAAGTACAACCCAGTCCACACAGGAAAGCAAAACGTAATCCACACAGGATAACACAACACAATCCACACAGGAAAACAAACATGATTCATCTCACACAGGTATACTTCTTCGAAAGACAATAGAGATGATCACTAATCCATCTAAGTTGTCGGACCCACAAAGGATCGATAGGTACTAACCCCCGCAATGACCCACACAGGATCGGTAGGAAACTAACCCCCACAAAGACCCACACAGGATCGGACCCACACAGGATCTGTAGGCGCTGGCTCACACAGAACCGCTGAGCGCTGACCCACACAGGATCGCACCCACACATGATCGGTAGCACTGATCCACATATGATCGCTGAGTGTTGTAGTCGTCGCCGTTGAATCCACTGAGGATCTCTGTACAGTCGTCGTCGCAGTCACAGTAGCAGTCGCAGCCAGCACTAGGGTTCCCGCACATAGAAAGCTCGTTCGGGAGGGTCTGCTCCACGAGCCGAGAGGCTGATACATCAACTGACACATAGTCTAGAGTTGATGTATCCAAAAGTTCCGTATCGCCAACAGGAACTCAACGTCGCTGACGGCGCATCAATCAGACGCCCGGTCTGAGAGTTATTGGCTTTTTCATCCCAGGGGCCCGGTTGGTTTTTAAGGCAAAACCAACCCGACCGTACTCCACCTGCGTCCAAACCTCGGGTGGAGTAATCCAAAAGATCTGTCTCACTAAGAGGAATTCAACAAAGTCGACGGCACGTCAATCGGATGTCCGAAGCTCAAGATATGAGCGTTTCCGCTACGAGGGCCCGGTTGGTTTCGTGTACGAACCAACCCGGCCAAACTCAAAGTATTCCGAAGTCTTGAGTGCGATATACCGAAACGACTGTCTCAATTCAAGGATCGCATCGCAACTGACGGTGCGTCGATTAGAGGTCTATAGCACATGTTATGGGAAAAAGACCGAAGACGGTCCGAAAACGGGGGTTTCGGGCCCAGCCCGACCCGGCCCGAGACCCCCCGGTCGGCCCGAACCGGGTCGACCCGCCCCGAACCGGGTCGACCCGCCCCTAACCGGGTCGACCCGCCCCGAACCGGGTCGACCCGCCCCGAACCGGGTCGACCCGCCCCGAACCGGGTCGACCCGCCCCGAACCGGGTCGACCCGCCCCGAACCGGGTCGACCCGCCCCGAACCGGGTCGACCCGCCCCGGTCCGGGTCTGCCTGGCCCGGCACGGCCCGGCTGGGCACAGCGCGCTGCCAGCTCGGCCGAAGGCCGAGCCGTTGGCAAAGGGGGGGGGCGCCTGCCCCCCTTGTGTAACCGTGGCCCCCCATTTATGGGGACCGTTTGAAGTCCGGCCGGGAGAATTAATTCCCCCAGATCCTCCCTGTCCGTCCGGTTCCTGCTCAACGGGACCGGCGATGGCCGGTCCCCTTCTACCTCGGACGCCGGCGGCCCGGTCAGGCCGCCGGTCACCTTGCTCCGCCGCGGCCCGGAACTGGCCGCGACCCTTGTTGTCCGGCGCGGCGCGACGACGCCGCGCCCCTCCGCCGCAGCCTCGGAACCGACCGCGGTATTTTCGGGTGTCTCCAATGCGGTGCGATGGTGTCGCGTCCTTGGATTAATTCCGGGCGTGGCGCGACGACGTCGTGTCCTTGGTCTTCTTTCCATGGCACGGCGCGACGACGCCACACATTTTTCCTTTCACTTGATTCCGCGTGGTGCGACGGCACCATGCCTTCCCGTACCAAACCACAAAGGAATCAATCATGAAATTAGGAGGAGGGTCGGCCGTGTTTTTGCGGTCCGGTGCCCTCGCATTATTCGATAACAATTGGTTTTAATCCACAAAGATCGTCAAGTTGGTATTCACGAAGAAAATAAATAAATAAAACCCCTACCTCAGTTTCAAGAATGGTGCATGTCAACGAGCTGCAGAAAACGAGCGTCGCAGAGGTCGGGCGTCGAGGAAAAAGAACGTCGACATCATGAAGCGAGGATTCAAAGTCGTTGATGGAGATTTCGTCGTGGAAAACCGTCGTGGAAGAGAGACACAGAAGAAGAACGTCGTGGAAGAAGACGTCGCGTCGCGGGTCGGTGTCGCAGAAGTCGGTCTCCGAGGGCTCGGCGCACCACGTCAGAGATCGTTCGTTCTTCGCGTTCTTCATCAAAGAAGAAGATGTTCCTTAGATTTTTCTCCAAAAAGCTCTCAAACAACCCAACACCAACCCCAAATAAAATAAGTTCTCAACTTATTTTATTAACACAACAAGGATTTTGAAATTCAATTGTTTGAATTTCAAAAACTTACATGTAACTCACCATATTAATTTTATAAGTTAAGTAAACTTAAGTTATCAAGATTTAATGGGAGTTGAGAGGGGTTAGAGGATATGAAGGGGTGGGGTTCGTGTGGGCCCCACCACCCTCATAACCTCCCAAGGGAGGTTCGGTGGTTACCCAACATCCATCAAGAACTAAATACTTAGAAAAAGATAAAAACTTGTAGAATAATTATAAAATAACTTCAACAATTGTTATCATCCACACTCGTGATAACGCAACTCCGGAACAGGAGTTCCTAAGCAATTACCGGTGCTGCAGTTCCATCAGTGTCCTTGGAATTCGATTCCGGGCACCGGTTCAAAAGTTAGAAATTCCCGCTCGTTCGTTCACTGAATGTACCCGAGCTAAACTTCGGATTGAAATTCCGGGCACTCCGGGCCTCGGAATCAAGTGCCGTCTGTAACCGCGTTCTTGTAAAATTACAAAGAAAATTAAGAAAACAATTTCCCTTGAATTTTATGGGTCTTTACATTACTCCCACCTCAGGGCTTTACGTCCCCGTAAAGATACATCATAACTAGGGAAACAAATGTGGGTACTGAGCACGCATCTGAGCCTCCTGCTCCCAAGTGCTCTCCTGGAGGTTTACGTGCTGCCATCTGATGCGCACTAGAGGAATCGACCGTCCACGTAGGACCCGCTCCTGTCGATCCTCGATCTCCACCGGGACCTCCGCAAAAGTCGCCCCATCATCAAAGTCTTGCTCCCCATGGTCAATGATGTGCATCGGGTCGTGCACGTATCTCCTTAGCTGAGATACGTGGAAGACGTCGTGCACCCGGTGCAACTGAGGTGGTAGAGCCAGGCGATAAGCCACCTCACCAATCCTGCTGAGGACCTGGAAGGGTCCGATGAAGCACGGAGATAACTTTCCACCTCGGCCAAATCTCCGTATACCACGTCGAGGTGAGACCCGCAAGAAGATGTGGTCACCATCCTCGAACTCTAGTTGACTCCGCCTCCTGTCAGCATAGGACTTCTGCCGGCTCTGAGCTATCCTCATCCACTCCTGGATGACCTGGACCTTCTCTATCGTGGCCTGGACCATCTCCGGTCCCACAAGTGCTGACTCCCCAGGGTCTGTCCATCACAAAGGAGATCTACAAGGTCAGTCGTACAACGCCTCGTATGGTGCTATCCCGATGGTAGAGTGGTAGCTGTTGTTGTACGCGAACTCCACCAAGGGTAGGTTGTCCTCCCAGCTGCGACCAATGTCGAGGACGCATGCGCAGATCATGTCCTCAAGAGTCTGAATGGTCCTCTCCTTCTGACCATCCGTCTGAGGGTGAAAGGATATGCTCAGACGTAGCTGCGTCCCGAATGCCTCCTGAAATCCCTTCCATAGTCGGGAAGTAAAACGAGCATCTCGATCAGAGACGATAGACGATGTCACACCGTGAAGCCGAAAAATCTCTTGAACGTAAAGACGTCCCAAACTCTCCACTGAGCCCTGCTCTCTGATGGGTAAGAAGTTAGCCGACTTGGTGAGTCGGTCGACAATCACCCAGATTGAGTCGTGACCTCTGGAAGTGCGTGGAAGTCCAGTCACGAAGTCCATAGATATCCCATCCCACTTCCACTCCGGGACTTCCAAGGGCTGTACCAAGCCTGCTGGTACCTGGTGCTCAGCCTTCACCTGCTGGCAGGTGAGGCATCGTGAAACGAACTCTGCCACAACCTTCTTCATGCCCAGCCACCAGTGCTGTTGTCTGAGGTCCTGGTACATCTTCGCCACTCCAGGATGTACCGCCAAAGGAGAAGTGTGAAACTCTGTCAGCACCTCCTCCTATAAAGCAACTGGTAACAAGGTACATCCTCTGAAAAAGATGTCGTGCTCTGCTCCAAAGGAGAAGCCATCAGGTGCCTGTCCTGAGGATATCTGTGCACGCCGCGTCTCACAGTCAGTGTCCCCATGCTGTGCCTCTCTGACCTGCTGCAGTAGTGAAGGAATGACTGTGAGAGACTGAAGGAAGGCTGCTCCATCTCTATCCACGAAGGATATCTGCAAAGAGGCTAGCTGCTCTGTCGCCTCCTCAAGTAGCTGAATGATCGTCCTCCTACCGAGAGCATCTACTACCACGTTTCCCTTCCTAGGAGTATATATTATCTCAAAGTCATAGTCCTGGAGAAACTCGAGCCATCTTCGCTGTCTCAGGTTTAGGTCCTTCTGCGAGAAGATGTACCTGGGACTCTGGTGGTCAGAAAAGACTGTAAAGCGCTCGCCCATCAAATAGTGTCGCCATGTCTTCAGAGCGAAGACCACTGCTGTTAACTCCAGGTCATGGGTAGCATAGTTCTGCTCATGAGGCCTCAACTGATGTGATCCATAGGCGATCACTTCCCGCTCCTGCATCAGGGCACATCCGAGTCTGGTCCCTGATGCATCGCAGTAGACTACGTACCCTACTCCCTCCTCAGGCAACCTCAAGATAGGTGCGCTGGTCAATCTCTGTCTTAGCTCCTAGAAGCTCTGCTAACATCTGTCTGACCAAAAAAGGGTTTCCCCTTCTTCGTCAAAGCTGAGAGTGGTTCCACAACTCTAGAGAAGTTTGGCACAAATCTCAGATAGTATCCAGCTAGTCCCAAGAAACTCCGCACCTCCGTCACGCTCCTGGGTGGCTCCCAAGCTAACACTGCCTCGATCTTCGCAGGATCTACTACAACTCCCGCCTTAGAGATGACGTGCCCCAAGAAGTGGACCTCACGTATCCAGAACTGACACTTAGAGAGCTTTCCATAAATCTGGTGCTCTCGGAGTGTGTCTAGTACAACCCGTAAGTGGTAGGCGTGCTCCTCCTCAGTCGTCGAGTAAATCAAAATGCCGTCGATGAAGACCACAACAAATCGATCGAGGTATGGCTGAAAGATCCTGTTCATGAGTGCCATGAACACTGGTGGAGCATTGGTTACGCCGAAGGGAATAACCAAGAACTCATAGTGGCCATAACGACACCTAAAGGCCGTCTTCTGCACGTCCTCGTCTCGAACTCTGAGCTAGTGATAGCCTGACCTGAGGTCTATCTTCGAGAACCACTATGCTCCATTGAGATGATCAAAGAGGTCATCAATCCTCGGTAGTGGATACTTGTTCCTCACTGTCACCTGGTTTAGGCGACGATAGTCAACACAAAGTCGCAAGCTCCTGTCCACCTTCTTGGCGAACAATATCAGGGAAGCCCTGGGTGAAACACTGGGTCGGATAAACCCCTTTCCCTGCAAGTCCTCCAACTGTACCCGTAGCTCTCGAAGCTCAGCGGGGGCCATTCGATACGCTGGAGTCAATATCTGGGCTGTCCCGGGGTACAGGTCAATATAAAAGTCTACCTCTCTGCGAGGAGGTAACCCTGGAACGTCATCAGGAAAAACGTCCACAAACTGATCCACCACTACAGGAAAACCAGGACTCTGTACGTCAACTGCTCCTAGGATGAGGCTAGCCAACTGATGAGTGATGGGCTGTCCTCTCCTCTGCGAGAGTCCATCCTGTGCTGCAAAGGCTCCCTTATCGCTGGTGAAGGTGAACCTGCTCCCGTCGGTGCGTACACATCGCACCTTGCGCCTAATATAGTCAATTTGTGCATGGACCGTAGACAACCAATCAATGCCCAAGATGATGTCGTAAGGCCTCGACGCCGCTACAAGAAGATCCCAGCCGAAGCTCTCGCCTCCTAGAGCAAGCTCACACTGCCGGAACCAGTGTTTAATCGTTGAGTCTGCTCCCGTAGGAGTCTCTAGCCGTAAGGATCGAGCCAATGACTCTGTCGGAATCTCCGATCTTCGAACAAGGGCAGCGTCTATGAAAGAGTGACTCGCTCCTGTGTCTATAAGTACTGCAGCAAGGGTGTAATAGACACAAATAGTACCTCGAATCATCTCGGGCGCGCCGTGGTCGTAGGCCTCTGCTGCATGGAGCTTTTCCTGTCTCTGCCTGCCAGCTCCCTGTGGTCGGGGTGGACCTCCTAGTGGTGGTGGTGGTAGAGCCTCAAAGCGTCTCCCACCACCTGCTGCTCGGCCAGCTCCCCTGCCTCGTCCGCCTCCTCCCTGTGGACCGCCACGGTCGACCCTCTGCCTCTGCCTAGGTGGTCCCTCAATCATCTGCTTCTCCTCGGCACGACGAGTCGGGCAGTCACGAGCCATGTGGCACTACCCGCCGCACGAGTAGCACTGTCTGCCTCTCGAAAGACTGGCACTACACTGTGTGCCCTGCACTGTTGATCCAGTGTCCTGAGGTCGTCTGCCTGAAGGTATGATCTGCCTGGACCCAAGAGTCATCCGTCGACTGCCTGCTGCATAAGACTCTGCTACGTGCCGCCCTGCGGTGGGTCTCAGTGCTGGTGTAGACTCAACAAGAAATCTCTCGATCAAAAGGGCCCGCTCCAGTACTCCTATCTGAGTCGGAATGCTGAGGGAGATCAGCGATGCCCTGATCTCGTGTCTCAATCCCTGCTCAAAGGTCTGGGCCCGGAAGAATGGGTCCCGTACCATGTCGGTCGAGTAGCGCGAGAGATCGGTAAATCATGCCGAGTACTGGGCGACCGTCATGCTGCCCTGCCGCAGGTGAAGAAGCTCCTGAATGCGCACCGTACGGAGGGTGGCTGGGACGAACTCCGAGCGGAAGAGGCTCTCAAAATCCGTCCAAAGTAGAGATGCCTCATCGTGCACCTAGAGCATCAAGCTCCACCATCGGCCCGCTGCTGCGTGCAGTAGGCTCGCAACGAGGATCACTATGAGGTCTGCTGATGTCCTCACTAGCCTGAAAACTCATACGACTGCCTCCAGCCAGTCCTCGGCTGCCTGGGGGTCCGTCTCCCCGCAGAACCTGGGCGGTCGCTAGCGCTGGAACTCATGCAATGCACTGAGGCGTCATGCATCGTCAGCGGATGGTGCTGGAAGCATCGGTGGCTCGGCGGGTAGAGCTACCGCCGGTGCCACTGCTGACAAAGGGCCCTGCACCGAGGCCTCATCGCTCGGTGGGCTGTTGTCACGCTCGACTCTCGGAACCATAGCTGGCTGCCGTCGTGGGGCCATCCTGAAAAGGAAACAGGTGTGCCGCGGTCAGAACAGTATACCTGGTGATCTGATACAAAGTAATCACAAAGAAAACTTGAAACACACATGCAATCAATGTTTTCGTGCATTAAGTCAGAAATCAGAAGTCAGGGTCCTGGTGTACGGATACGTCGGCCGCTGCACCGACACTGGACTCCCTGGACTGATACCACACCCAATACGCTAAACACTATTGCTTCACATAGAAAAAGATCAGAGTTTGCGGTAGAACCTAACTCCTCTGATACCAATTTGTCACGACCCTTCCTCGGGGCCCGTGCCGTGACTACCCCAAGCCCGCCTTCCATAGGCCAGGGGCTGGCGACTAGCACCAAGGTGTAAATCCTGGTAAAGGGAAGGCATGCCTTTGTAAAGTAAATAAGCACCACAGAGTAAGAAAGCGGAAAAAGTAAACACTAAGTAAAAACTGGTACAACAGTAAGTGTGGAAAAGTTAGTGGGCCAGTATACAAACCCAAACGAAAAGTAAAGTACAACTCGAAAGGGAAAACAGAAACTGAAAAGTAAAAGCCACTACGCCGAGCTGTCCACTGGAAATCCCCCCTGAAGGGTGGGTGTAACATCCAAAGTAACGAATAATAGATATTTTTATCTATGTCTATTAATGATTAAGATAGTGTTATAGAGGCTTAAAATGAAAATAAATACAATCTTATGCATGGAATACACTAATATTCTTAAAAGATTGTTTTACTGCCTTTTGATGGAAAACCATTTTTGAATCTATATTTTGAAAATTTTATAAACTATTTTTGTCAAAATAAACTTATCCTTTATGATTGGGACATCAAAATTTACCTTGTGTGAATTTTTGGTATTTTTCTGACAATGTTCATTTTTTAATGAATAGTGAAAAATACTGCATTTTACATCAAAACTGCTTTTTAATCTAATTTATTTATATGATTATATTATGTTTTGAATTGGTTTTGAAGTTAAATTAGAATATATTTTTACCATTTTATCCAATGGTGGTCATTGGAATCAATTTCACTTTGAAATTAGACTTAAACTGGTGTCAATCTTTTGATACTTATTGTTTTGTAAAAACACGCTTTTTTCTCTGGCAGCGGGAATTAATTATTAAATTAATTAATGTGACTTATATGATTTGAATTTTGTAAAATAGACTTCATTTTTGAATTCGTAATATCAAATATAGCTTAGGGTAAATTTTTGGTAATTTTCTGAAAAACTTCAATTTTTGATGAATAGTGAAACCACTAAGTGGTAATCAAGAAAACTGATTTTTCAGTTAAATAAAAGTTTACCACTAATGTGTATTGAATTTGAAAATCCGACATACATGGTTGTCATTAAGAAGTAAAATGTGGTTCAATGAGATTAAAATAATTTTTTTGGTGAATAGTAACTTATTAAGTTTTTAATCGCGATTAGTGGTAATTAGTGTAGTTTAAGGTATAAATAATGCTTTAATAATATGAAATGACCTAGAAACATGTCCCAAACTTATTGGTTGTGTCATGGCCGACCAAGAAAATCCATGGGTCAACTTGGGTACCCCATGGGGACATTTTGGTTGGGAAATGACATAAATAACTTTTTATTTAATGTAAAAGTAAAAATGACACAAACATAATACGTTTTACGAAAACAATTTTTACATGGGGTTATAAAGATCAGATATTTGATTTTAAATAGTAATTGGAAAGATAACAAGATTTACTACATCATAGTATTTTTTTTATGATTTTTAGACATTAAATAAATTAAATTATTTATGACATAATAATGATGCAGTGATGACATCATTATTTGACGATTTAAATAAAATGGAAAGATAATGTAAAATCTATGAACTACACATGGCCAAAACCAATTGGATGAGTGGATTTCGAACCCTTATCACATTATCCACGAATTATAGCAATGTGGGACCTTTTAAAACCGAAACACATTTTCAAATAAAGTATTATTTCTTTACTTTCCAAAAGTGCCCCTCCTCTCCTCTTATAAAAGGCCCCCACCTCTACCTCATTTCACACACTCCTCAAGCCTTTGGCTCGGCCAACCCCTGCGCATTTACTCTCTCCACTTCCCTCTCCTCATCCTAGAGGATTCCCTTTGGGCAGAATCCTTTCAAAGGAAGCCTTTAGGCTCAAATCAAAAGGAGTTACACTTTTAAAGGTAATTCATTCTCTCATGTTCATTTGTTTTATTTTGCTTATACAACCCCCTAAACTCTTTTTATTTACTTATTTTGTAACAAAAACAGTATCTTCAATATAGTAGGATGTTTTTATAATATTTATTTGAGCTACACTCTCACACAAATACATCAAATGGTTAAAGAACATACGGTTTCCGTGGATGGCGAAATTTTGCCTCCCGAGACGATGATTGTTCAATACTCATTTAACACCTTCAAAGGTGGACATTATGATGTAACTATTTTTATATATGATATATAATATGTTTATGTTTTCCTTAATCTTATGTTTTTTTTCATTTTGGGCATACCTTTATGGTTTCCATTATGGGTAAACACGATATCTTCATTTTAGGAAGTGTGGACTACCGCCCCCTGAAAGTGATTTGATTCGTTAATACCATATGTGGGATGTGTAAAGGATAAAGTTAATGATATTATATATGTTATTATACTGGAATTATAATATACTCTTATATCATTATGATTCCATTCCAGAAAATATGAAATAGAAATGGAAGTAGCGTTCATGCGTACGTACGGCTTACCGTCTCCATGAACGGTGCATTTCATTTTTTACCTCTAAATGTGATGTAATATTATAAATAAATTTATATGATGAATATATATGATATATATTTTATCCAAATCATTAATATCATTCTGGATATAACGAACCTATGACCAAATTAACAACATGTAAGTGTAAGAAGTCTATTTTTGACTTAAGAACCAAATACCGACAAAATGAACATTATTAACTTAAATGATTACATGATGTTCATAACATGGTATAAAAGGAATAATGAACTTGAAAAATATTCATAAGCAAGTAGAGATTAACTCAAGTTTATTATTCAGGAGATTAAAGAACGGTCGGGTCAAGTCGGATACGAGGTATGGGACTTCGTCTCAATCTCCTTTCATTGAGGCATATTTTATTTTATACACAACTTTCTTTTATACGGTGTATAAACCCCTTTGACTTTTACGTTTATTCAAAAGGAATGTTTTTATATGAATAGTTTACTAAATGAAAAAAAGGGAATGTTTTTGTCGTACGTATGCGGCGACAACGACTTCTCCGCCGTCGTGACCGTTATTTGAGTTTCGGCTTCCTCTACAAGCCATACCTTTTTTTTAAAAGAAAAATAAATACCATGTTTTATTTTTCTTTTATTTTGGTATTGAAAATGTTTTTCACAATGTTTTTTGTGTTGTATTGATATCTTGTGATTGAAATGTGGAAATGTTATGTTTCCTTTATGCATGTTTTATGTGATATGATTATGTTATGGTTCTTGGGAATTATTATGAAGAAGGGTGGTTCCGTGATAAACTAAGGGCGGGTGAGCCCGATATAGCTCTCCAATGCATTGGGTAACACGAAGGAGTGAAACGTTAAGGTTTCTCTGAAGCTATTTAGGGAATATACTGTGATGAGTATTCCAAACGTAACCAGGAGGGTTACTCCCTACGTAAGAATGTTATGAATGCCTCAAGTTACCTTTATGTCTTATGATTTCTATGATTTATTCATGATTTTATGAGGTATGTTAAAGTACCTATGTTTTATGGGTAAAGTATGATTTCATTCTTATGTATATATGAACTCATGTTTCCTTTCCATGTTTTTTTTATAACCCATACTGAGTTTTTATGCTCATCCAAAGTTTTTGAAATGTTTTTCACAGGTCAAGGGAAAGGTACATGATAAGATGATAGAGTCAAGGATGTGTCAGGAAATAATCCATGTTTTATTTTAAATGTGTTTTCATTGATGGGAATGAAGAATACTATCTTTATGTAACCACTTTGTTTATATGTGGAATGTAATGCAAGTTTTATGATCTAATTCTCTAAAACTCTAAACCCGAAAAGATCCTCAATGTGTAATCTTGTAATAACTCAAGATTAAGTAAGGTTTAAGGCGGGGGCCTTATAGTTGGTATCAAAGGTCAGTTTAGATAACTTTAGGAGTTAGAATTCTATTAAATGATTATCAAAAAATATTTTTTTTCTCGAAATGATATAGCATTTAAAGATTACCATGTTGCTTCATCTAAGACATGTTTGTTCAGAATGGTTTTCCACAGAGGAAACAGGGAAGCAGTGCTAGGAAGGCATACAGAAGGAAATAACCTTCCGAATCAGCATCCAGAAATGGTCGGAATTGGAACTGAACAGTTTGTTGCAGTAATGGCGCAGTTGACTCAGGCGATAAATGGAGGTGGTATCCATACACGAGATCAGCCAGACCAACCGCAGAGGAACATTTCAGTGGTGGAACATTTCATGAGGCAACATCCACCATCATTCAGAGGATCATCTGACCCTGTGCTAGATGAAGGGTGGATTAAAGCACTGGAGAAGATTTTTGATGTCATGGGGTGTTCAGACAATCAAAAGGTTAGTCTTGCTATTTACCGTTTGGAGGGTGAAGCAGATCAATGGTGGTCTATGGTTAAAAATATCAGGGACGCCGATGAGATTGATGCTCTTGACTGGGATGAATTCAAAGGTATGTTTCTTAAGAAGTATTTTCCTAAGGCTGTTCGACTTAGGATGGAAAATCAATTATTGGAATTGAGGCAAGAGGAAGACTCAGTGGCTGCCTATGAAGAAAGGTTCACTCGATTGGCAAGGTATGCTCCAAATTTTATCTGGGACCTTCATAGTAAAATCAATCATTTTTACTCAGGATTAAAGCCAAAGTATCGAAGGGCATTAGCTTCTCGTGAGTTTAAAAGTTATGAAAAGCTTGTTCGATGTGCTGAGAAGGTGTAAATGGAGTTTGCCGATAACCAAGTTTTCTATAACAACCAGCAGAAGAAGAGACCGAGGTGGCAGGAGAAAGGTAAGAATTCTTCAAAAAAGTCTGATGGTAAGAGAACTAAGTTTCCAGTTTGTGATAAATGTGGCAAAAGGCATGCTGGGGAATGTCTTTTGAATTCTGGGAAGTGCTACCGATGTGGTAAGATGGGACATAAGGCTCGTGATTGCACTGAAAAGGATCAAGGTGAAGGTAAGAACAAATTTGATTTACAGTTAGTGAAATGTTATAAGTGCAATGAGATGGGTCACTATGCAAACGAGTGTCCGACAAGGAGCTTGAGTGATGGGAAGCAGTTAGACTACAAGCAGAAAGGGATGGTGAAATCCTTTACAACTACTTCAGCAGATGTCGGGCCATCAAATGAAGTTGTTTCAGGTACTTTGTTTGTTTTTTCAGATTATGCCAGTGTGTTGTTTGATTCGGGGTCTACACATTCTTTCATCTCTGAAACCTTTTCTAGTAAAATGGGAATACCATCTCAAGAAATGACTCCTGAACTTTTGGTAAAAACACCTGGGGGAAATGTCGAGGCAAAAAGAATTTATAAGAATCTTCCTATCCTTATCTATGGAAAGAACCTACTTGCAAACCTTATTGTTCTACCTCTAGTAGAGTTTGATGTTATCCTGGGTATGGATTGGCTCTCTATTTACCATGCTAAGATTGACTGTAGAGCTAAAGAAGTTTCTTTTCAGAAAGACTTTCAGTTTGTTTACAAGAATGAACCCTTACTTTTGATAACATATCAAGAGGCCGAGAAACTTGTAAAAGATGGAAATGAATGTTACCTTGCACACGTCGTTGAAAATAAAGGAACTGTTCAGATTAATGATGTGCCAGTGGTAAATGAGTGTCCTGATGTTTTTCCTGATGAGTTGCCTGGAATAATACCAGATCGGGAAGTTGAGTTTACTGTTGACTTAGTTCCTGATGCTAAGCCAATTTCAAAACCCCCTTATCGAATGGCACAAATTGAACTTTTAGAGTTGAAGGAGCAATTGCAAGATTTATTAGAGAAAGGTTTCATTAGACCTAGCACATCACCATGGGGTGCTCCTATTTTATTTGTTAAAAAGAAAGATGGTTCTATGAGACTTTGCATTGATTATAGAGCCTTGAATAATATCACTGTTAAGAACAAATATCCTTTGCCTCATATCGATGATTTGTTTGATCAGCTCCAGGGAGCTCAGTTTTTTTCAAAGATTGACTTGAGATCGGGGTACCATCAGCTGAAGGTAAAGGAGGCAGATATTCCGAAGACCACGTTCCGTATGAGATATGGCCATTATGAATTTGTAGTAATGTTTTTTGGGATAACCAATCCACCTGCTGTATTCATGGACTTAATGAATAGAATTTTCCATGAGTTCTTGGATAAGTTTGTGGTGGTTTTCATGGATGATATTTTGGTGTTTTCTAAAAGTAAAGAGGAACATGAAAAACATTTAAGGGTTATCTTTCAAACCTTAAAAGAAAAGAAATTGTATGGGAAATTCAGCAAGTGTGAGTTTTGGTTGCAACAAATTTCTTTCCTTGGTCACATTGTTTCTAAATATGGAATAACTGTTGATCCTGCAAAAACAAAAGTTGTGGAAGAATGGCCAAGACCCACAAATGTAACCGAGATTCGTAGCTTCCTTGGTTTGGCGGGCTATTACCGAAGGTTTGTTAGAAATTTTTCACGGTTATCTAGTCCAATGACTAAGCTAACTCGGAAGGGTGTTAAGATTATCTGGACAAAAGAATGTGATGATTGTTTTCAGGAATTGAAAAGAAGATTGGTGAATGCTCCAGTTTTGGAACTACCTTCCAGGAATGGTGAGTTTGTTATATACAGTGATGATTCATTGAAAGGACTTGGTTGCGTCCTAATGCAGAATGATCAGGTAATTGCTTATGCTTCACGACAGTTGAAAACTCATGAGGTAAATTACCCTACACATGATTTGGAACTAGCTGCTGTTGTTTTTGCTTTAAAAATTTGGAGGCATCATTTCTATGGAGTAAAGTGTGAAATATATACCGATCACAAAAGTTTAAAGTATATATTCACTCAGAAAGAGTTAAACATGAGACAAAGGAGATGGATGGAATTAATCAAGGATTATGATTGTACAATTCATTACCATCCGGGAAAAGCAAATAAAGTGGTTGATGCTTTGAGTCGAAAAAGTAATGCTTCATTAACAATGTTGCGGTTGGAACGTGATCCTTTGGTTAACGATTTGATGAACTTTGGCATAGAAGTTGTTGGTGCAGGAAGTCCTTCTGTTTTGTTTCATGTATCAGTGAGATCTTCTCTATCAGATAGAATCAAGCAAGCACAAAAGCAAGATAGTGAGTTGCAGAAAAAGGTAGAGCTGGTTCAGAAAGGTAAGTTGCCTGAATTCAACATTGATAATGATTGCGTTTTGAGATTTGGGGAGAGATTGTGTGTGCCTTGTGATTCACAGTTGAAGAGAGAGTTGTTATGTGAAGCTCATAGTTCTCCGTTTTCAGTTCATCCAGGCAGTACTAAGATGTATAGAGATCTGTGGGAGTATTACTGGTGGGATGGAATGAAAAGAGATATTGCTGATTTTACTGTGAAGTGTTTGACTTGTCAGCAGGTTAAAGCAGAGCGGCAGTTACCGAAAGGGATGCTTCAGCCTTTACCAGTGCCAAAGTGGAAATGGGAGAATATATCCATGGAATTTGTTGTTGGATTACTGAAGACATCTCGAGGTAATAATGCAATCTGGGTTATTGTTGATCGCTTGACCAAATCTGCTCATTTCCTTGCTATACGAGATACTTTCTCTCTTGATCAACTTTCCCGTTTGTATCTTAAAGAGATAGTCAGGTTACATGGAGTTCCTCTCTCCATTGTATCGGATCGTGATCCCAGGTTTACTTCTAACTTTTGGAAAGGCCTTCAGAAGTCGTTGGGTACTGAATTAAATTTTAGTACAACTTTTCATCCTCAATCAGATGGGCAGTCAGAACGAACAATTCAGACATTGGAGGATATGCTACGAGCTTGTTCTATGGATTATCAGGGAAGTTGGGACCAACATCTTTCTTTGGTTGAGTTTTCATATAATAACAGTTTTCATTCCAGTATACAGATGGAACCATTTCTGGCATTATATGGGAAGCGGTGTCGAACTCCAGCTTTCTGGGATGAAGTGGGTGAAAGGAAGTTGATGGGACCAGAATTGGTAGAAGAGATGGCAGAAAAAGTTCAGCTGATTCAGAAACACATGAGAACAGCTCAGAGCAGGCAGAAGAGTTATGCGGATAACCGGAGGAAGGATCTATCTTTCGAGGTAGGTGATCATGTTTTTCTCAAGGTTTCTCCTTGGAAAAGTGTGATGAGATTTGGTAAGAAAGGAAAGTTGAGTCCAAGGTTCATTGGACCATACGAAATTCTGGAAAGAGTTGGATCAGTTGCATACCGAGTGGCTTTACCTCCGAGTTTATCTCAGGTACACAATGTTTTTCACATTTTGATGTTGAGAAAGTATATGCCAGATCCATCTCATGTTTTGAGTCCAGAGGTAGTTCAGCTGGAAGAGAACCTATCTTATGAGGAACAACCGGTCCAGATTCTTGACCATAGGGAGCAAGTGTTACGGAATAAGGTGATTCACCAGGTAAAGGTTTTGTGGAAAAACCACATGATTGAAGAGGCAACATGGGAATCTGAAAATGCAATGAGGGATAAGTACCCCCATTTATTCGATAAGTAAATAAATTGCGGGGACGCAATTTTCTAAAGGGGGGAAGGATGTAACATCCCAAGTAAGTAATGAATAATAGATATTTTTATCTATGTCTATTAATGATTAAGATAGTGTTATAGAGGCTTAAAATGAAAATAAATACAATCTTATGCATGGAATACACTAATATTCTTAAAAGATTGTTTTACTACCTTTTGATGGCAAACCATTTTTGAATCTATATTTTGACAATTTTATAAACTATGTTTTTCAAAATAAACTTATCCTTTATGATTGGGACATCAAAATTTACCTTGTGTGAATTTTTGGTATTTTTCTGACAATGTTCATTTTTTAATGAATAGTGAAAAATACTGCATTTTACATCAAAACTGCTTTTTAATCTAACTTATTTATATGATTAGATTATGTTTTGAATTGGGTTTTAAGTGAAATTAGAATATATTTTTACCATTTTATCCAATGGTGGTCATTGGAATCAATTTCACTTTGAAATTAGACTTAAACTGGTGTCAATCTTTTGATACTTATTATTTTGTAAAAACACGCTTTTTGCTATGGCAACGGGAATTAATTATTAAATTAATTAATGTGACTTATATGATTTGAATTTTTTAAAATAGAATTCATTTTTTAATTCGGAATCTCAAATATAGATTAGGGTGAATTTTTGGTAATTTTCTGAAAAACTTCAATTTTTGATGAATAGTGAAACCACTAAGTGGTAATCAAGAAAACTGATTTTTCAGTTAAATAAAAGTTTACCACTAATGTGTATTGAATTTTAAAAATCCGACATACATGGTTGTCATTAAGAAGTAAAATGTGGTTCAATGAGATTAAAATAATTTTTTGGTGAATAGTAACTTATTAAGTTTTTAATTGCGATTAGTGGTAATTAGTGTAGTTTAAGGTATAAATAATGCTTTAATAATATGAAATGATCTAGACACATGTCCCAACCTTATTGGTTGTGTCATGGCCGACCAAGAAAAGCCATGGGTCAACTTGGGGACCCCATGGGGACATTTTGGTTGGGAAATGACATAAATAACTTTTTATTTAATGTAAAAGTAAAAATGACACAAACATAATACGTTTTACAAAAACATTTTTTACATGCGGTTATAAAGATCAGATATTTGATTTTAAATAGTCATTGGAAAGCTAAAACGATTTCCTACATCATAGTATTTTTTTATGATTTTTAGACATTAAATAAATTAAATTATTTATGACATAATAATGATGCAGCGATGACATCATTATTTGACGATTTAAATAAAATGGCAAGATAATGTAAAATCTATGAACTACACATGGACAAAACCAATTGGATGAGTGGATTTCGAACCCTTATCACCTTATCCACGAATTATAGCAATGTGGGACCTTTTAAAACAGAAACACATTTTCAAATAAAGTATTATTTCTTTACTTTCCAAAAGTGCCCCTCCTCTCCTCTTATAAAAGGCCCCCACCTCTACCTCATTTCACACACTCCTCAAGACATTGGCTCGGCCAACCACTACCCATTTACTCTCTCCACTTCCCTCTCCTCATCCTAGAGGATTCCCTTTGGGCATAATCCTTTCAAAGGAAGCCTTTAGGCTCAAATCAAAAGGAGTTACACTTTTAAAGGTAATTCATTCTCTCATGTTCATTTGTTTTATTTTGCTTCTCCAACCCCCTAAACTCTTTTTATTTACTTATTTTGTAACAAAACAAGTATCTTCAATATACTAGGATGTTGTTATAAAATTTATTTGGGCTACACTCTCACAAAACTATATCAAATGGTTAAAGAACATACGGTTTCCGTGGATGGCGAAATTCTGCCTCCCGAAACGATGATTGTTCAATACTCATTTAACACCTTCAAAGGTGGCCATTATGATGTCACTATTTTTATATATGATATATAATATGTTTATGTTTTCCTTAAGCTTCTGTTTTTTTTTCATTTTGGGCATACCTTTATGGTTTCCATTATGGGTAAACACGATATCTTCATTTTAGGAAGTGCGGACTACCGCCCCCTGAAAGTGATTTGATTCGTTAATACCATATGTGGGATGTGTAAAGGATAAAGTTAATGATATTATATATGTTATTATACTGGAATTATAATATACTCTTATATCATTATGATTCCATTCCAGAAAATATGAAATAGAAATAGAAGTAGCGTTCATGCGTACGTACGGCTTACCGTCTCCATGAACGGTGCATTTCATTTCTTACCTCTAAATGTGATGTAATATTATAAATACATGTATATGATGAATATATATGATATATATGTTATCCAAATCATTAATATCATTCTATATATAATGAACCTATGACCAAATTAACAACATGTAAGTGTAAGAAGTCTATTTTTGACTTAAGAACGAAATACCGACAAAATGAACATTATTAACTTAAATGATTACATGATGTTCATTACATGGTATAAAAGGAATAATGAACTTGAAAAAGATTCATAAGCAAGTATAGATTAACTCAAGTTTATTATTCATGAGATTAAAGAACGGTCAGGTCAAGTCGGATACGAGGTATGGGACTTCGTCTCAATCTCCTTTCATTGAGGCATATTTTATTTTATACACAACTTTCTTTTATACGGTGTATAAACCCCTTTGACTTTTACGTTTATTCAAAAGGAATCTTTTTATACGAAGCGTTTACTAAACGACAAAAGGGAATGTTTTTGTCGTACGTATGCGGCGACAACGACTTCTCCGCCGTCGTGACCGTTATTTGAGTTTCGGCTTCCTCTACAAGCCATACCTTTTTTTAAAAGAAAAATAAATACCATGTTTTATTTTTCTTTTATTTTGGTATTGAAAATGGTTTTCACAATGTTTTTTGTGTTGTATTGATATCTTGTGATTGAAATGTGGAAATGTTATGTTTCCTTTATGCATGTTTTATGTGATATGATTATGTTATGGTTCTTGGGCATTATTATGAAGACGGGTGGTTCCGTGATAAACTAAGGGCGGGTGAGCCCGATATATCTCTCCAATGCATTGGGTAACGCGAAGGAGTGAAACATTAAGGTTTCTCCGAAGAGATTTAGGGAATATACTGTGATGGGTATTCCAAACGTAACCAAGAAAGTTACTCCCTACGTCATAATGTTATGAATGACTCAAGTTACCTTTATGTCTTATGATTTCTATTATTTATTCATGATTTTATGAGGTATGTTAAAGTGCCTATGTTTTATGGGTAAAGTATGATTTCATTCTTATGTATATATGAACTCATGTTTCCTTTCCATGCTTTTTTTATAACCCATACTGAGTTTTTATGCTCATCCCAAGTTTTTGAAATGTTTTTCACAGGTCATGGGAAAGGTACATGATAAGATGATAGAGTCAAGGATGTGTCAAGAAATAATCCATGTTTTATTTTAAATGTGTTTCCATTGATGGGAATGAAGAATACTATCTTTATGTAACCACTTTGTTTATATGTGGAATTTAATGCAAGTTTTATGATCTAATTCTATAAAACTCTAAACCCGAAAAGATCCTCAATGTGTAATCTTGTAATAACTCAAGATTAAGTAAGGTTTATGGATGGGGCCTTATAGTGGGTACAGATAGCTCCACTGCACCTCGGGTCCCGCCATCCGCTCTGAGTATGTCCCGCCCAGTGGTCCACCTCCAGGTACCGTCCTGCTCTGCAAGCCTCAACCACGATCAACGCTATCCGTCCTCTGCAACCAACACAACGTAGTGCGGGCATAACCCGTGAAGGGGTGAGTATAAGCTACTCAGTAGGGACCCCGAGACCGCCGAAGGTCTCCCAAAATCCACAAAGGATAAACCACAAGGAAAGATACAATCACGAAGTAACAACCGACACTGCTTAGGTATATGCCCATACATATACCTAAGTCATCAGTTCCAGTACGCTCCAACCTCCGAGCCCAAGTACAATCCAGTCCACACAGGAAAGCAAAACGTAATCCACACAGGATAGCACAACACAATCCACACAGGAAAGCAAACATGATTCAGCTCACACAGGTATACTTCTTCGAAAGACGATAGAGATGATCACTGATCCATCTAAGTTGTCGGAACCACAAAGGATCGATAGGTACTAACCCCCGCAATGACCCACACAGGATCGGTAGGAAACTTAACCCCGCAAAGACCCACACAGGATCAGACCCACACAGGATCTGTAGGCGTTGGCTCACACAGAACCGCTGAGCGCTGACCCACACAGGATCGGACCCACACAGGATTGGTAGCACTGATCCACATAGGATCGCTAAGTGTTGTAGTCATCACCGTCGAATCCACTGAGGATCTCTGTACAGTCGTTGTCACAGTCACAGTAGCAGTCGCAGCCAGCACTAGGGTTCCCGCACACAGCAAGTTCATTCGGGAGGGTCCGCTCCACGAGCCGAGAGGCTGATACATCAACTGACACATAGTCCAGAGTTGATGTATCCAAAAGTTCCGTATCGCCAACAGGAACTCAACGTCGCAGACGGCGCGTCAATCGGACGCCCGGTCTGAGACTTATTGGCTTTTTCGTCCCAGGGGCCCGGTTAGTTTTTAAGGAAAAACCAACCCGACCTTACTCCACCTGCATCCAAACCTCGGGCAGAGTAATCCAAAACATCTGTCTCACTAAGAGGAATTCAACAAAGTCGACGGCACGTCAATCGGACGTCCGAAGCTCAAGATATGAGCGTTTCCGCTCCGAGGGCCCGGTTGGTTTCGTGTACGAACCAACCTGGCCGAACACAAAGTATTCCAAAACCTTGAGTGTGATATACCGAAACAACCGTCTCGATTAAAGGATCACATCACAACTAACGGTGCATATATTGGAGGTCCGTATCCCATGTTAAGGGAAAAAGACCGAAGATGGTCCGAAAATAGGGGTTTCGGGCCCGGACCGACCTGGCCTGAGACCCCCCGGTCGGCCCGAACCGGGTCGACCTGCCTCGGTCCGGGTCAGCCCGGCCCGGCGCGGTTCGACTGGGCATAGCGCGCTGCCAGCTCGGCCGAAGGACGAGCCGTTGGCAAGGGGGGGGGGGCTTCCCCCCTTGTGTAACCGTGGCCCCCCATTTATGGGGGCCGTTTGAAGTCCAGCCGGGGGAATTAATTCCCCCGGCTCCTCCCTGTCCGGCCGGCCCGACCTGGCCAGCCGGTTCCTGCTCAACAGGACCGGCGATGGCCGGTCCCCTTCCAGCTCTGACGTCGGCGGCCCGGTCCGGCCGCCGGTCACCTTGCTCCGCCGCGGCCCTTGTTGTCCGGCACGGCGCGATGACGCCATGCCCCTCCGCCGCGGCCCCGGAACCGACCGCTGTATTCTCGGGTGTCTCTGACATGGCGCGATGGCGTCGCGTCCTTGGATTAATTCGTGGTGTGGCGCGACGGTGTCGTGTCCTTGGTCTTCTTTCCATGGCGCGGCGCGACGGTGCCGCGCATTTTTCCTTTCGCTTGATTCCGTATGGTGCGATGGCACCACGCCTTCCCGTACCAAACCACAAAGGAATCAATCATGAAATAAGGAGGAGGGTCGGCCGTGTTTTTGCGGTCCGTCCCCCTCACGTTATTCGATAACAATTGGTTTTAATCCACGAAGATCGTCAAGTTGGTATTCACGAAGAAAATAAATAAATAAAACCCCTACCTCAGTTTCAAGAATGGTGCATGTCAACGAGCTGTGGAAAACGAGCGTCGCGGAGGTCGGGCGTCGCGGAAAAAGAACATCGACGTCATGAAGCGAGGATCCTAAGACGTTGACGAAGATTTCGTCGCGGAAAACCATCGTGGAAGAGACGACGTGGAAGAATAACGTTGTGGAAGAAGACGTCGCGTCGCGGGTCAGTGTCGCGGAAATCGGTCTCCGAGGGCTCGGCGCACCACGTCATAGATCATTCGTTCTTCGCGTTCTTCATCGAAGAAGAAGATGTTCCTTAGCTTTTTATCCAAAAATCTCTCAAACAACCCAACACCAACCCCAAATAAAATAAGTTCTCAACTTATTTTATTAACACAACAAGGCTTTTGAAATTCAATTGTTTGAATTTCAAAAACATACATGTAACTCACCATATTAATTTCATAAGTTAAGTAAACTTAAGTTATCAAGATTTAATGGGAGTTGAGAGGGGTTAGAGGATATGAAGGGGTGGGGTTCGTATGGGCCCCACCACCCTCATAACCTCCCACGGGAGGTTGGGTGGTTACCCAACATCCATCACGAACTAAACACTTAGAAAAAGATAAAAATTTGTAGAATAATTATAAAATAACTTCCACAATTGTTATCATCCACACTCGTGATAACGCAACTCCAGAACAGGAGTTCCTAAGCAATTACCGGTGCTGCAGTTCCATCGGTGTCCTCAGAATTTGATTCCGGGCACCGGTTCAAAAGTTTGAAATTCCCGCTCGTTCGTTCACTGAATGTACCTGATTTAAACTTCGGATTGAAATTCCGGGCACTCCGGGCCTGGGAATCAAGTGCCGTCTGAAACCGCATTCTTGTAAAATTCCAAAGAAAATTAAGAAAAAATTTCCCTTGAATTTTACGGGTCTTTAGATATGTTATTTGATTTTCAAAAATCCGACACAAATGGTTTTCATTAGGAAGAAAAATTTGGTTCAATGGGATTAAAATAATTTTTTTGGTGAATAGTAACTTTTAAGTTTAATTATTCGCGAGTAAAGGTAATTAGTGAAATTTAAGGTAAAAATGATATTATAAAAATATGAAAATACCATTACACTTGTCCTACCTCTATTGTATGAGTCTTGGCTGACAAAGAAAATCAATGGGTAAACTTGGGGACCCCATGCAGCCACTTTGGTAGGAAAATGACATTAAAAACTTTTTATTTAATATTAAAATAAAAATGTCACAAACATGAATTGTTTCACTAAAAAAATTTTTAAATGGGGTTATACAAGTCATATTTTTGACTATAAATATTAATTAGAAATATAAAAAGATTTCCTACATCATGATATTTTTTTTATAATTTTTAGACATTAAATAAATTAAATTATTTATGACACCATGATGATGCAACGATTACCTCATTAATTAACGATTTAAATAAAATGAAAAGATAATGTAAAATATAAGACTTAAATTTGTAATAAACCTATTGTATGAGTATATT
Organism: Viscum album; assembly: GCA_963277665.1. Taxonomy (NCBI): domain Eukaryota; kingdom Viridiplantae; phylum Streptophyta; class Magnoliopsida; order Santalales; family Viscaceae; genus Viscum; species Viscum album. The sequence continues at coordinate 546,067,685 of OY728121.1, forward strand.
TCGAACCCTTATCACCTTATCCTAGAAATATATAAGTGTGGGACCTTTAAAATCCGAAACTCATAATATAATAAAGTGACATTTCATGACTTTCCAAGAGTTCCCCTCCTCTCCTCTTATAAAGGCCCCCACCACTACCACCTTATTCACACTTTCAAGCCATTTGGCTTGGCCAAAAGCTACCCAAATACTCTCCCAACTTCCCTCCCTTACTCCTAGAAGCCTCACTTTGGGCAGAAGTCTTCCCAAGGAATCCTTTGGCTCAAATCAAAAAGAGTTACCCGATTTTAAGGTAATGTCTTCCCTAATGTTGTTTTGTTTTATTTTGCTTCTCCAACCCCCTAAACTCTTTTTATTATTTTCTTTTGTAACAACACCAGTATATTCAATATACTAGGATGTTTTTATAAGAAGGATTAGAGCTACACTTACACACACCTACATCTAATGGTTAAAGAGCATACTGTTTCTGTGGATGGTGAATTTCTGCCTCACGAAACGATGATTGTTCAATATTCTTTTAACACCTCTAATGGTGTCCATTTTGATGACACTATTTTCATATATGATATATATATTATTTTTATGTTTTTCTTATGCTTCTGCATTTGTCATTTATGGCATACTTTATGATTTCCATTATGGGTAAACGCGATAATTTCATTTTAGGAAGTGCGGACTACCGCCCCCTCAAAGTGATTTGAATCGTTAATGCCATATGTGGGATGTATAAAGGATGGAGTAAATGGTATTATACATTATATTATACTGTAATTATATTATAACTTTATATAATTATAACTTCATTCCATTAAATATGAAATAGAAATGAAAGTAGCATCCATGCGTACGTACGGCTTACCGTCTCCATGAACGGTGCGTTTCATTTCTTACCTATAAATGTTATGTAATATTATAAATGAATTTATATACTGGATATATATATGATGTATATGATATCTACATCATGAATATAATTATGAATATAATGAATATTTTACCACATGAACAACTTGTAATTTTAAGAAGTTTATTTTTGACTCAAGTACCAAAGATCGACAAAACGACCGTTATTAACATAAATAATTACACAATGTTCATAACATGGAAATAAGTGATATAAAAAGAATAATAAACTTGAAAAAGGTTCTTAAGAAATTATAAATTAACTCTATTTTATTATTCAGGAGATCAAAGAACGGTCGAGTGAATTCGGACACGAGTTAAGGGAATTTCTTAACCCAATTTTCATTCTTTGGGTTAATCTCCTACTTTCAAATTATGTCATGATATTATTATGTCCTATCTTGTATTTGTACTTTCATTATGTGTACTTATAGTAAATACACATAATAGATCTATTTTATTTTAAAAAATGATCTTTGTAAAGACTTCGTCTCAATCTCCTTTCATTGAGGCATATTTTGTTTTATACACAACATTCCATTATACGGTGTATAAACCCATTTGACTTTTACTTTTATTCAAAAGGAATCTTTTTTATACGAAGCATTTTTACTAAATGACAAAAGGAATGTTTTTTCTTACGTATGAGGTGACATCGACTTCTCCGCCGCCGTGACTATTATTTGAGTTTTGGCTTCCTCTATAAGCCATAACTTTTTTTAAAAGAAAAATAAATACCATGTTTTACTTTTCTTTTATTTTGGTATTGAAAATGGTTTTGATAAAGTTTTTATTATATCAATGTGTTGTATTGATATCTTGTGATTGAAGTGTGGAAATATTATGTTTCCTTTATGCATTTTTTATGTGATTCAATTATGTTATGGTTTATGATATATTTAAACCTGTTCATATGAGGAATGCATTGGACTTAATAAGTGACGGGTGGAGCCCGCTATAGCTCCTCGATGCATCGGTAGGTCTCACGAGACAAACTAGTGTCTTGGCACGAGGCCTTTCCAAAATCTTATTTGTAGTCTTGGCACGAGGCCTTGGCTACGTGGTTATGATAATATGGCATTATGCATTGTATCATTATGAAAGTGGTTATTGATATTGCATGTGATTATTAGACCAGTAGAATATCCATGTGAATAAGTAAATGACATTATCTCATTTTACTTTTTCCATATTATGTTTAACTTCAAGTTTAAAAGGCTTTTGTTTTAGTTATACATTGCCTTAAATGTTAATGTTTATTTACGAAAGCTTCCGCAATATTGTTATCCTTACTGAGCATCTGAGCTCACCCCTTTCAATGTTTTATTTTGCCCAGGATGCGATGAAATATTTTATGACTGACCTACAGGGATAGTCTGAAGGGGATAGAAGTGTGGACTATGGAGACTATGTTATTATGATTTTTCACTTTATGATGTAATGTAACATTTATGAATGTATCTAGTGTTTCTAAGGCTACTAAACTAAATGGTCTTTTGAGACTTCATCTTTTGTGATCATGCCAATGTTACGCAATAATGCACTGACTCTGGGTAACTGGGGTCGGGGCATTACACAACACCTAAAATCCATCTGATATATAATGTTAGTTCATACCTATAATTTTTAAGGATTGATATTGTATTATTATTTTTACTCCACTAGAATCAAAGTGCCATATCAATCATCAAACGATCGATCCCATGCTTTGACCACCCCTACAACATTAGATTCATTCCACCCATGACAAACATTACACTCCCCAAAATAGAGGTGACCTTTTCATCACTTCCTAGTTCAAAACCTAATCACCATGGACCAAACCCCATATATAATTGAACAAAACTACTGGAATGGCTAAAACTCCTCACAACCGAGAAACACTCTAAAACAAAGATTTTTACATGATCCCAAGTCATGAATATTCAATCCACAAAATCTATCAAGATTCAACCAAAATGAGGGTTACCACCCCAAAAATACTATTAATGCCCCATCCATTAAATATCTCCACACTTACCACCCCAAGATTTTGCATCTTTATTAGATCTTTGGGATACTAGGCCCATAAAAACTCATATTGACTCATTGGTCTTCTTTTCGCTCACGACCAGTGCCAATTCAAGATTAATAGTATCCACAAAAGAAAAATGTGGATCACCTCAGTTACATTTAAAATATAATCACTAGTATAAAAATTGTCTTTAACGTCGAAATTTTAACATCGATTCTTCAATACTGAGGTTAAAAGTCACTTTTTGGCATTATTTTTTCAAATAATTGAAGTTTAAAATTAAATCCAGGTCCTAGAAGATTTCTCAAGATTCAATTTGAAAGGTCGTAGAGCTAAGACAAACTTATGGATCAAAAGTTTTGGATGTTAGAAGTTGAACATTATGAGACTTGATTTTTAACATTGGTTTTTTTCAGTAACCAATGTTAAAAGTCAATTTTGGGCATTATTTTTTCAAATAAATAGTGTTAAAAATAAAATAAATGTTTTAGATAATTTCTAAAGCTTAAATTTTATAGGGCATAGAGCTAAAACAAACTTATGGATCAAAATTTATGGATTTCAGAAGTTGAAAATTATAAGACTAGTTTTTCAACATTGATTTTATTCAGTAACTAACTTTAAAAGTCACTTTTTGGCATCATTTTTTCAAATAACTGATGTTAAAAATAAAATCCAAGTTGTAGATAATTTATCAATATTAGATTTTACTGGTCGTGAAGCTAAAAATGACTTCCAAAAAAAAATTCATGGGTGTCAGAAGTTAAACATTATAAGACTTTATTTTTAATGTCGGTTTGTTTTAGTAACCAACATTAAAATTCACTATTTATCACTTTTTTTTTCTGATATCAAATATTAAAAATAAAATCCAAGTTTTAGATAATTTTTCATTCTTCTATTTGATTGGTCATTGAGATAAAAAAGAATTGTAGATAAAAAGTTATGGATGTCTAAATTTGAACATTATAATACTTAACTTTTAACATCGGGTCTTTTCAATAAACAATGTTAAAAGTCACATTTTGGTGTCATTTTTTCAAATAACCAACATTAAAATTCAATTTTTGGCATAATTGTTTCAATAAAATACTTTAAAACCAAAACATGAGAATATTTTTAACATTAGTTATATATTTACCGGATGTTAAAATTAAATTTCAAATACGCGGGTTCAATATTTCAATTTTTTCTCAACACGAGTTTCTATTTTTGAAATACTTCCTGAATTTTAATGCACCACCACCATAAATATTTCAGTTTACAATATATACATCTTTATTTTATTTATTTCAACATTACTGTCATCTTTGATAAAATCAAAATATAAAAAATTCTTCAATCAATGATTTGTACATGGTATATATTCTCATAATTTAATTTCATTATTTTGTTCCTTATCGCTAAAAATATTAATAATTTTTATTGTGATGATAAATAATTCTTCCAATCAAGATAAAAAGAAAAATAATTCACATGAGATTCATCTACTAAGGTGTAAAATTATTTATTATTCATCGTCTTCATTACCGTGTGATTTCTTCCTAAAAAAAGTGAAATAATAACAAACAACATATCTATTCAAAGGAAAATAATAAAATAATTAAAATTAGGTTCAATCCTTAAGTTTATTCTTTTTTGTGTTAATTTGGTGTATAATTTTTGGTTTTTTAATCTCATGTTTTCATTGAAGTGAGTTGTATTTATTGAAACTTAAAGAGGTATAACGTATGATGACCATAAATTTTGATGCGTTAGTCCATTTTGGATCCATGACCAGTCAAATTGAAGACTGGGAAACCTACTATATTCTAATATTAAGAGTTTAAATGTTTTAATGTCATATTTTTTCCAAACTCGATGTGATTTATTTGGAAAATGTACTTCACATGTCAGTTTTTATCAAAACCCAATGTTTAAAACCATGTATAATTAAAATTTAGATATCAGTTTTCTAAAAAACAAACATTGAAAGGTCAATATTTTAATTTTTAATATAGTTTTATAAAAACTGACATTAAATACTAATAGATCCCAACATTTAATGTTCGTTTTTATTTAAACTGATGTTAAATACTGATGAAGCTTGACTTTCGATGTCTGTTTATATGAAAACTGACACCAAAGACCCCCCGTGGCCAAGTTTCAACATCGTTTTTTATAAAAAAATTAAAAAAAATAATATAACCAACTTTTTAATTGATATTTATGTGTTGGTTTATAAAAAAAATTTTGAAACATTAATTTTTAACGTCAACTTTAGAGATGTCGGTGAAAAAATGACATCAAAATGTAAAAAAAACGGTGAGGAATTTTTTTACCCCATTTTATAATATCCTTACATAAAAACCTAACTCATGATCACATGATTTTTATTTAACTATTTCAGGTTTACCATGATCCATGAAATGTTAACTCATCAAGTTGATTGTACACTTAAACTATTATCTGAAAATGTACTAAAACAAAAGTCTCTACCCACACTTTTATTTCAAAAAAAACTCATAAAGTTGGGATAACCCACCTCACAGGTTACCCTTGGTCATAAAAAACATTAACTTACTAAACACCAAGTCATATTTCTATGTCCCTAGGTATCCCACCTAGCTCGAAGGTCATATAATTCACTAATATATAGGCTATATGTAACATCCTATTCCCATCTTAGGATATCATGGAAACACATGTGAAAAACCACCCTCTCACAAGTATCATATACACATATGTATCTCATTCCATATCAAAAACCTAAAAAGGAACTGATACTCATAAACAACCACCCACAGAACTCCCTCGAGAATCTTGATCTCAACTCGACAGTTAACTCTCACTATAACCACAATATCACTCTAGACGATCCCTATCAAAGGAAACCACAACTACAGGTGTATTTAGATAGAATTTCATTCCATGATATATAGGAAATTCAATATAGGTTGTTACTAAAACATTATGTAACTAAAATAAAATACAAATGACCCATAAGGGATTATCCCCATTAAGGCATCACATGAATTACTAACCTACTAGGGTCACCTCATGTCATATACCTAGAGGGACCAGGCCATAATCATCACCAAAAAGAATATATTTATATATCTATATAACCTGACATTATAAGAAAATAAATATACATTTTGGTCTACCTGAGTAGAATTACACCAAGTACTTATATAGTAAAACACCATATGTGAAGTTGTTGACACTTTAAAAAAACCAAAACTTTATTCAGTGATTAAAATCACACTAGTAGGCACCTATATGTTATGTAAATCCCTACATTCCATATATTATGCATGAGACACATTTTTCTTCTACAATACAAGATCCAAAGTCCATAACTAGTATTTTTCCAACGGTCTAAGAGCCAAGAATCCAATAGAAATCATAAATTCATTACACATTAATATGACCCACTCAAGGTGGAAATTATACATAACTATAACTGTGATAACCAAGAACAATATTCCCAAACCCCTCAAAACCTAGAATTTTTACCAAGGAAGGTGTTAATGATGCATATACCCGATATCCATCATAGAATCTAAAAAATTATATATATATATATATATATATATATATATATATATATATATATCTTGCCCACCACATCCCATACAGAAATAAAAAATAAAAATAATTCTCTAATACCACTTTCTAAAATACTGAACTAACTTAATCTATGAACAATAATTGGATCAGTTCACCATGTGAGCTCAGACATGCCTCCCCATATTCCAAAGGAAACTAACTTACACCGAAGGTCTATAAAGGTACCATGAGAAGACTATACCCCCTACATTAGAGTGCACAATCATAAAATAAATAACAAAAAAACAGAGTATACAATAAAAAAATAAAAAAAATAAGAACAGACTATAAAAAATGAAATGTAACACACAAACTTGAATGGTCATGGTTACATAAAAACAAAGATATTGAGGCCCATACATGCCTCATCCAAGTCTCCCAAGCATATGAGATACACTAATTGATCAAGAAACACAAAAAATTAATCCAAAATGAACCTAAAACCAGGTGAAGGATTCTTGGTTACCCTAGTGGAATGGTGGCTTGAGTAGGGTGTGAGTACATAATTCAGTTGGGAACCACCAACAAGGTCCCATGTTATACCAGAAAAAAGTGATCCGTGCATGTGTCATGCTCAAAGTAAAAAAAAATACTAAAAAAAATTAAAACCAACAAAAAATACCTACTTTATCCTGATGAATTAATATCTATGAGAACATCATGATACTATTCCAACAAAAAAACCCAAGTTTCCCTGTAACGAACAAAAGTTTTCAATAGAAATTTTTCTTCTTATAAATATGTCATGAAATAACATAAAAAAACAAAATAATAAACTATTAAGTACTAAGTGGCCTTTAAACATAATTTTTTCACTTCTGTGTTTGGAATTTTGAAAATATGATATACATGGTTGCAGTCAGAAAGTTATTTGGAGTTCGATAAGAAAAAAATAACTTTTGGTGACTAGTAACCTACCCTTAGGAATAGTAACATGCCATTATGAATAGTAAAATACCCTATTGAATAGTAACATTACCTATCATAGTCATAAAATAATATTCATGTGAAATTATGATGTACCTATATTTTAGAATAAGTAAATGAATGTTTTTAAACTGGTTTTTAACAAAAAATTATGATTCTAATTAAATATTAAATAAATCAGATTTAGAAATTTATTTTTGAAAAATGGACTTCATTTATTGATTCAACATGTTTAAAAATGTTTAGGGTGAATTTTAGGGATTTTTCTGAAATACTTGAACTTTTGATGAATAGTAGAATCCGATAATTCACAATAAATGCTAAATAATGGATTAGTTGAGTCATTGATGATGATCTGAAGATGTAATACTATTTGGTTCTAAGTCAGATGAATTTATTACTATTCTTGGTCATGGAATACTTACTATTCCTTATCTTGTGAGGAAATAATAAACTAATAATTAAAAAATTATAAAAACCCTCCTCTCCTCCATTATAACCCCCCCTCACTCCCTCTTCTCTTCACTCCTCTCAAGCCTTTTTCTTTACCAATATTTTGCCCAAATATCTCCTCAATATCCCCCCACTTTCAAAAGCTCCTAGACTCTTCAAAATACCAAAACATATCCCCCTTAAGAGGTTCTCAAAAGAGGAAGTCTCAAGAGGTAAATTCCGCTTTCCAATTCCTTCTTTTATTTTAAGTTCTTTTCTTTTTTGTTTCTTTCCTCTCCTAAAATCACCCAGATGGTATGATAACTCTAGTATAATACATGTAATGGAATTTTTTTATGATAATGTTATAATTCATTATATTCTCTCCTTTCCCCAGCTTTTATTTGAAATAAATTAATACACCGTTTGAGATGTGCTAATTTAGCACATTCAAGGATAACGATTTATCAATTTCTATTATCATCATCAAATATGGTCATGAAACCATTTTTGTTATGGTTTAACCAATATATATATGTAATATATCCTATTTTGATTCTGTATTATTTTTTTACAAATGCTATTATTTTATAAATAAAAATATGTTCTATGTAATCAAACCAACCAATTAACAAAAATAGTTGTCACTTTGGTTTTATATAATAATTTGACTTCACTTTGAGTAACCAAATTAAATATAAAACCATTTAATCTCCTGGATATTTAATAATATCATATAACTTAATTTCTGGAAAACCACTTCCATCTTTCATGTTTATCCGAACTTGAATATAAGTGGACCGATCTTTTAAAACCAAGTAAACAAACAATCCCAAACAAAGAAATTGATCCTTATAACTAATCAAGAAGTCCATGAATGAACTAAAAAGGGTTATAATAAATTTATTACATATATAATAGATTCTGTAATTATTAATTAATTAGCTTAATTTTTGTATTCTGGTCTTTAATAACAAGTGGAGAACACTAATGATTTTAAGGTAAGGGATCCTCTCCTTTTCACTCTTAATCACGATTGTTCTCTATGATATGCCTTTTTTTTTGTAATACCAAGTGATGGGGTATTTTTTCTCACCTCCCTCATAATTTACTGATGTTTTATAAGTGTTGATAAACCCCTTATCTCCCTCATAAATCCCTCCTAGTTACACCTGATACCGTGTCGATAAACCATAATGGATTCTACCCGAACATCCTTTATTCCTTCAGGTTGCTCGATATTTCTTTTTACCAAAATATAGCTGTCTTTTATTTTTATTTAAAACATAAAAGTTATGTTTATATGATCAAAAATCATGTTCCATGATCCATATCTCATTATATTTCAGGGATATACATGCTTTTAAGTGAGTCCCTCCTCGATAATTCCCAATAAGCAGACTCATTTTAAAGGAACTTCCTGAATTTTTACCCAATATCAAGTGCACTCTATCCTCTGTTTTAAGAAACCATTGAATTTATAAAATTTGTATTTTTATTATCAAAACATTCTTTCTTAATTTTTGGTTTTATATAAAATAATGTACTCTTTACTATTTTAAAAGCTCTATAGTATTTTCCTTAAAACCACACAAAAATGTTTTAATGCTAATGATTCTAAAATAAATTTCTTATATGTTGTCACTTTTATTTGTTACCACCTGCCATGTTATATGCCTATATTACCTTATGAAAATCCATGTATTTTCTAATCCATTTTATTCATGGAAAATTTCATGATACACTCATTGGTTATGCTTTATGTCATGATTGTGGTACCCAATTCTCTCCATGGGTATCCTTATGTTTATGAACAATTGATTATGTATGATTATTTATGTGGAAAGAATATTTATGTGGAAAGAATATTCATAAAGATTTTGAGATGGGTGTGCCCAGATAGTGCTCCAATGCATTGGGTAAAGTTAGGTCTCATGAGATGTGATGCGAAACGGGATTGACGGTTAGCCTTGACCCGTACCAAAATGGGAAATGAGATTGGCGGTTAGCCTTGACCTATACTAAATAAATGTTTTATGATTCTGACACATTTATATGATTTCATGTTTATATGAACCCATGCTTATACAACATGATTTCCTAAGTTCCATGCTTTGGATATCTTTTTGTCATGCCTCCTAACTCATGTTCTTAAGATGTATCCCTATGTTCATTCCCTTACTGGGATTTTCAGCTCACCCCTTTGTTCATGTGTTCCCTAGGGTACCCTATGTAGAATTACGGGATTAATGTAAGTTAGGATCTCTTTATGGAGAATAAATAAAGAAATTTTTTATCCCCATGTTTTATGTTATATGTATGTATTATTTTAAGACACTAGACTTAATGATCCTTGGCTTGTACTCTGATGATTAACTATGATTAAAATCATGTAATGTTATATGTAAAAGTCTTGGGTTGATATAGTTGGTATCAAAGGATGGTCTAGATATTTTTGGAGATTAGGAATAGATCACCTTAGTGAGACCCTTAAGGATGATAATAAGTATAATAAAACATCTCTAAATTATGGTAAGTATAGAGTAAGTGGTTTATCAAGAAAATAAACCTCTATTTGGATATGAGTAGGTAGAGGTAGATCTGACACAGATATACATAAGAGTGAAAACTCCAAAAAGGAGTTTCAGGCCCGACCCAGGGTATCCTGGTACATGATAATGGGCCTTGCTTCACTCTTGGATATAACACTCCCAGGGGATATTCTTTGGTAGATTCATGAGCTTAGTACAAACAATTTTTAAGGGAAAAATCCCATAATAATATAAGTCATGAAATAGATCGAGGATAAACTAGGTTTTAACCTATGGAATCACAAGTTAGAATGTACTTATTCTTTATAAGTTTATCCTTTTATGTTGAAAGTTTCCTTTTTATAATCTATAAATAGGTATTCAAGACCTCTAATTATACATTCTTTTTCTTAGTTAATGGCGGGAAATATAAGAACACATTCCAACAACCAATGTGATAGGAAATGTGAAGATTTCCCTAACGATATGCCTGATATGATGGGAGCGGGTGATCAAAACATCATGACAGTACTTGCTCAGCTAGCTCAAGTTATGAATAATAAATTGAATCATTAAAAATTCCATACTCCAAGGAAATATTTAGTTGATATAGAATCCTACATGTGGAAAAGTCCTCCCATGTTTAGCGGATATTCTGATGCCCTCATCACAGAACAATGGATTAACTCCATTGAAAAGATATTCTCTATTCTCCAGTGCTTGGTATAAGAGAAGGTTGTACTGGCAGTCTATCATTTTGATGTGGAAGCTGATCAATGGTGGACACTGATCAAGGATACAAAGTCCCAAGAGGAACTTGATTCCATGGATTGGGAGGAATTCAAGAGGATAATTTTCAACAAATATTTTCCTCAAACCCTCCGTCTCAAGATGGAAGGAGAGTTCCTCAGACTCAAGCAGAAGGAAGATGAGTCCATCAGGGTGTATGAAGAAAAATTTATAGGGCTTGTAAGGTATGCCTATAGCATTGTCATGAACACCAAAATCAAGGTAGATCGCTTCTTTAATGGACTAAAGCCGAGTCTACAAAAGGTGTTGGAAATTTGAGACTTTGATAGTTATGAGAATATTTTCCATTGTGTCCTCAAGGTGGAAATGGAGATTGAAGACTCTCAATAGTCTCATGGGCCCCGTGACAAGAAGAGGAAAATGGAGAACAACAAGGGTGGTTCATCAAACAAATCCCATGATGGAAAGAAGCATTACTTTTCCCCTTGAGAAAATTGTGGGAAGAAGCATCCTAGTAACTCTCTGAAGGGAACCAAGAATTTCTTCAAATGTGGAGAGTTTGGTCATCTGACCAAGAACTACTGAAGAGATATGAAAAATACCGCTAATACTAAAGAAGAAAGGAAGGTTCAGATCAACAATCATCCAACAGTGCAGTGTTACAACTGCAAGGATAATGGGCATTATGTAAACAATTTCCCTAAGACGAGGGATGTTGGAGGAAATCAACAACAACCTCCAAGGAAACCAGGAATAGCTTATGATATCACTACTACTAAGGTGGAGCCGGAAAATGATGTGGTGATAGGTATGCTGGATATTCATTCAAGAATAGCAGATGTACTGTTTGATTCTAGTTCTACGTATTATTTTATATCTTGTAAGTTTAGTAGAACAATTCAAACACCACCTCAAAATTTGGAGGAAAAGTTATCTGTGAGAACATAAAATGCGGAAATCGCTGCATCCATGGTTTATAACTCCTCCCCGGTTAATGTTTGTGGACTGAAACTCCTATCCAATCTCATCATACTTACTTTAGTGATGTTTGATGTAATCTTGGGCATGGATTGGCTATCTTTGTCTAAATCCAACATCAACTATCGGGAAAGGGAGATCCCTTTTCACATCCTGAAGCATCCTCTGATTCTTTACAAGTGTAAGGAGGAGCATGAGTCTCCTTTAGAATATTCGTCTCATATATGGATATTGTTTCCTTATGTGAAATAATATCTAGCTCAAATGATTGAGACAAAGGAGAGAATCATGCTTGAAGACATGACCATTGTGAGGGATTAAACTGATTTATTACCAAAAGAGTTTCCTGGTCTTCCTCCTAACTGAGAGGTTGAGTTCTCTTTTGAACTTATACCTGGATCTTGATCTATATCAAAGAAACCTTACAGAATTTCCACCGTAGAGCTATAGGAGCTGAATAAGTAGTTGCAGGGGAATATGGAGAAGGGTTTGATACGCCTGAGTGCTTCACCATGGTGTGATCTAGTCCTCTTCATCAAGAAGAAGTATGGATCAATGTGCCTCAACATTTATTATCATGAGCTCAATAAAATCACGATAAAGAACATGTATCCCCTTCCACGGATAGATGACCTGTTTGATCAGCTTCATGGGGCCAGTTATTTCTATAAGGTGGACCTTCGATCAGGATATCACCAACTAAAGGTGAGGAAGGAAGATATACCCAAGGCTGCCTTTCAAACAAGGTATGGACACTATGAGTTCATATTAATTCCATTCGAACTCACTAATGATCCAACAATTTTCATGGATTTAATGAATAGAGTCTTTAGAGATTACCTTGACAAATTTTTTGTAGTCTTTATTGATGATATTCTGATATACTCCAAGAGCAAGGAGGAATATGAGGAGCATTTAAAAACAATTTTAAATACTTTGAGAATGGATAATTTGTATGAAAAGTATAGTAAATGTGAGTTCTGGATGGAGGAAGTATCATTCCTGGGGCATGTTATCACCAGAAAAGGGATATTTGTGGACCCTTCCAAGACGAAGGCAATTGAAGAATGGCCCATGCCAACTTCTGTAACATAGATCCGTAGCTTTTTAGGTCTATCTGGGTATTATCGACGATTCATGAAGAAATTTTCACAATTGTCAAATCCAATGACCAAGCTGACACGAAAGGGGGTAAAGTTTGTATAGATGGAGGAATGTGAGGTAAGCTTCAAGGAGCTAAAGTGAAGGCTGGTCACTACACCTGTACTAACATTACCAAAAATTGGAGAATGTTTTGTGATATACAGTGATGCTTCAAAGAAATTCTTGGGTTGTATACTAATAAAAAATGATGATGTGATAGCCTATGCCTCACGAAAGTTGAAGATCCATGAGTAGAACTACCCGACGCATGATCTAGAGCTAGCATCCGTGATTTTTGCCTTGAAAATCTGGCGACACTACCTTTATGGTGAAAAGTGTGACATATACACCAACCAATAGAGCCTAAAGTATATATTCACACAAAAGGAGCTCAACATGCATCAAAGGAGATGGTCAGGGCTAATTAAGGATTATGATTGCTCGATTCACTATCATCCTGGAAAGGCGAACAAGGTAGATGATGCTATAATTAGAAAAGAACCTGCTAATCTATCCATGTTATGGATTGAGAAATACCCTATATTCTTGGATATTCAAAGGATGGATTTAGAAATCTTAAGGGAAGGGGATACATCCTACCTTTCCCAAATGATTGCACAACCATCCATTCAAGAGAAGATTAAGTAATCACAAAGGGATGATGTGGTGTTACAAAAGAAGGTCAATTCAATAAAGTAAGGGAAGCTACAAGAGTTCCATATCAACGATGATGGTGTGATTTGGTTTGGAATTTGGCTTTGTGTGCCTTCATCACCTGGGATAAAGAAAGAGCTATAGTACAATGCACATAGCTCAACATTCTCTATCCATCCTGGGAGTACCAAGATGTATTGTGATCTCTGTGAACACTTATGGTGGGATAACATGAAGAAGGAGGTTGCAGAATATATATCAAGGTGATTGGTATGTCAGCAAGTTAAAGAAGAGTGAAAAAAGTCCAAAGGGATGATGCAACCATTACCTATACCCATGTGGAAATGTGAGAATGTCACAATGGACATTGTCACGGGTCTCCCGAAGACGTTGAAGGGAAATAATACGATATGGTTTATGATTGACCGATTCACCAAGACAACCCATTTTATCATAATTTGGGAAGACTTCTCGCTTGAACAACTTGAAAAAAATATATGTGAAGGATGTGGTGAGACTGCATGGTGTTCCACTGTCAATTGTCTCTTATCATGATCCAAGGCTCACATCTAAATTATGGAGGATTCTTCAACATGCTTGGAGTACTAAATTAAATTTCAGCATGGCCTATCACCCCTAAACTGATGGACAATCTGAAAAGACTATTTAGATTCTTGAAGATATGCTAAGATCCTACTCTCTAGAATTCAAAGGTGGATGGGATCAGCATATCCCGTTGGTTGAGTTCTCATACAACAATAGCTTCCACTCGAGTATTCGGATGGCTCCAAATGAAGCTATGTATGGAAAGCAATGTAGAACTCAAACATGTTGGGATGAAGTTGGAGAACGAAAGCTACTTGGATGCGATATTGTGAAATAGATGATAGAGAAGGTTCAAGTCATCCAGAAAAACATTAAAGCTGTTTAGAGTCAGCAAAAGAGCTACGCTGACAACCGTTGAAGGGACTTAAAGTTCGACGTTGTGGATAAAGTCTTCCTTCAAATATCACCTTGGAAGAGAGTCATGTGGTTTGGAAAGAAAGGGAAGTTAAGCCCAAGGTACATTAGACCCTTTTAGATACTTCACTGCATAAGAGTCGTGGCCTATCGGCTTGTACTTCCTCCGAATATGACTCATGTTCATGATGCGTTTCATGTATCACTCTTGAGGAAGTACATACCTAATCCCTCACATGAACTGAACTCAGAGGTGGTGTAGTTGGAAGATGATCTCTCTTATGAGGAGCAGCCAGTGAAGATTCTAGACAGAAGAGATAAGGTTCTACGCAACAAGACAACCCACCTTGTTAAAGTGTTTTGGAGGAACCAAAATTTTGAAGAATCTACTTGGTAACTCGAGGAGGCGATGAAGGAGAAGTATCCTCACCCGTTTACGGCCTAGAATGTAAAACAAAATTTCAAGGGAAAAATTTCATAAGGGGGAAGAATGTAACGACCCAAAGTTTTCAATGGGAATTTCCCTTCTTATAAATATGTCATAAAATTAAATGAAAACCCAACCTAATTAACTACTAAGTGATAAGTTGCCTTTAAACATAAGTTTGTCACTTCTGTGTTTGGAATTTCGAAAATCGTAGATACATGGTTGCAATCAGTAAGTTATTTGGAGTCTGATAAGAAAAACATAATTTTTGGTGAATAGTAACCCAACCTTATGAATAGTAACATACCCTTATGAATAGTGAAATACCCTAATGAATAGTAAACTTACCTATGAGAGTTATAAAATAATATTCAAGTAAAATTATAATGTAACTATATTTTAGAATAAGTAAATGAATGTTTTAAAACTGGTTTTTAATAATAATTTATGATTTTAATTAAATATTAAATTAATAATATTTATAAAATTATTTTTGAAAAATGGAATTCATTTTTAGATTCTACATGTCGAAAAATGGTCAGGGTGATTTTTTGGGATTTTTCTGAAATACATGAATTTTTTATGAATAGTAGAATCCAATAATTCACAGTAAATACAAAATAATGGATTAATTGAGTCCTTGATGAAGATATGCTGATGTAAGACCATTTGGTTCTAAGTAACATGAATTTATTACTGTTCTTGTTCATTTAATAATTACTATTCCTTTTCTTGTGAGGAAACAATAAACTAATGATTAAAAAGTTATGAAAACCCTCCTCTCCTCAACTATAAACCCCCCTCACTCCCTCTTCTCTTCACTCCTCCCAAGCCTTGTGCCTTGCAAATATTCTACCCAAATCTCTCCCCAATATCCTACCACACGTCCAAAATCTCCTAGAATCTTTAAAATATCAAAACATCACCCTTTAAGAGGTTCTCAAAGGAGGAAGTCTCAAGAGGTAAATTCTTCTTTCCAATTCCTTCTTTTCTTTTAAGTTATTTTCTTTTTTGTTTCTTTCCTCACATCCATTCACCAAAATGGTATTATAACTCCAGTATCATACATGTAATAGAATGTTTTTATGATAATGGTATATTTCATTATCTTCTCTCCTTCCCCCACTGTTTATTTGAAAGAAATGAAAGCACCTTTTAAGATGTGCTAATTTAGCACATTCAAGGACAACAATTTATCGATTTCTATTATCATCATCAAATCTGGTCATGAAACCATTTTTGTTATGGTTGAAACAAAAAATATATATATATATATGTATTATATCCTTTTTTTATTCTGTAATATTATTGTACAAATTATATTAAGTTATAAAGAAAAATATGTTCTTCGTAATCAAACAAACCAATTAACAAAAACAGCTGTCACTTTGGTTTTATATAATAATTTGACTTCACTCTAAATAACCAAATTAAATATAAAGTCATGTAATCTACTTGATGTTCACTAATATAATATAATTTCATTTCTGGAAAACACTTCCATCTTTCATGTTTATCCGAAGTTGAATACAAGTGGACCGATCTTTTAAAAGCAAGTAAACGAACGAGACCGAACAAAGAAATTGATCCTTATAACTAATCAAGAAGGACTTGAATGAACTAAAAAGGGTTATGATAAATCAATTAAATATATAATAGGTTCAGGAATTATTAATTAATAAGACTGATTTTTTTATTCAGGTCTTTAATTACAATTGGAGAACACCAACGGATTGATGGTATGGGATCCTCTCCTTTTAACTTTTAATCAAGATTGTTCTCTATGATATGCCTTTTTTGTGTAATACCATGTGATGGGGTATATTTTATCACCTACCCCATAATTTCTTAATGTTTTATATATGATGAAAAATCCCTTATCTCTCTCATCAATCCCTCTTAGTTAAACCTGATACCATACCGATAAATTGTAATGGATTCTACCCAAACTTCCTTTATTCCTTCGGGTTTCTCTATATTTCTTTTTACCAAAATGTAGTTGTATTTTATTTTTATGTAAAACTTTTAAATTATGTTTATTCTCTCCAAAATCATGGTACATGATCCATATTTCATTCTCTTTCGAGGATATACATGCTTTTAAGTGAATCCATCCTCGATACTTCTCAATAAGCACACTCGCTTTAAAGGAACTTCCTGAATTTTTACCCAATTTCAAGTGCACTCTATCCTCTTTTTTAAGACACAATTGTCTTTATGAAATCAGTATTTTTATTATGAAAACATTCTTGGTTCAATTCTGGTTTTATATAAAAGAATTTCCTCTTTACTATTTTAAAAGCTCAATAGTATTTTCTTTAAAACCGCACAAAAATGTTTTAATGCTAATGTTTCTCAAATACATTTATTATATGTTGTAACTTATATTTGTTACCAAAAACCATTTTATATGACTATATTACCTTATGAACGTCCATGTATGTTCTAATATCTTTCCTTCATGGATACTTTCATGATACACTCATTGGTTATGCTTTATGTCATGATTGTGGTACCCAATTCTCTCCATGGTTATCCTTATGTTTATGAACAATTGATTATGTATGATTATTTATGTGGAAATAATATTTATATGGAAAGAATATTCATGAAAATATAGAGATGGGTGCACCCAGATAACGCTCCTATGCATTGGGTAAAGTTAGGTCTCACGAGATGTGATGTGAAACTGGATTGGCGGTTAGCCTTGACCTATACTAAAATGGGAAATGGGATTGGTAGTTAGCCTCGACCCATACTAAAGAAATGTTTTATGATTCTGCCTCATTTATATGATTCCATGTTTATATGAACCCATGCTTATATGATATGATTTCATAAGTTCCATGCTTTCGATATCTTTATGTCATGCCTCCTAACTCATGTTCTTAAGATGTATCCTTATATTCATTCCCTTACTAGGATTTTCAGCTCACCCCTTTATTCATGTGTTCCCCAGGGTACCCTATGCAGATGTAAGGGATCAAAGGAAGTTAGGATCTCTTTATGGAGATTTAATAAATAAGTGTTTTTAGCCCCATGTTTTATGTTATATGTACCTAGTCTTCCAAGACATTAGAATTAACGATCCTTGGCTTGTACTTTGATGATTAACTATGCTTAAAATCATGCAATATTATATGTAAAAGGATTGGGTTTCTATATTCCCCTTGGTGTAATTTATATGTATCATGAACCTCGCCTATAATATTTTTCTCAGCCTAACTTAAGCATATAAGTATCAAAACCCTTGGAAAAGCTCACCTTGATATACTAGACTAGCCACGCCTCAGTAGATAAAATATCCTCAATAGATCACAAGCTCTAAGACACCATAGTAACCCCCCCCCCCACAAGCTAGCATGTGATAGTCCACCTAACCATCCAAGCTCTAAATCCATGGTTTTATAACCCTATTTGAGATTTATCACCATAGGATCTCTAACTAGCATCATAATCCCATATCCAAGATCACTCCGGAATACTAGACCATCCATTACTCTAATGATAGTAGGACCCTGGTAGATCATAGGTCCAAAAACCCATTGTAATTCCCCTACTGGGATAACACGTAACAGAACATTCTAAAAAACCATCCCTATGAGAGTTTTCCCCATCTGGGTATAAGTCCTAAAGAATCTCAACCACCCACTATAAGAGTATTCCTACCAAGGATATAACCCCAAAAAGTATTATGATCACTCCACAAATGTTTCTATTTATACATAAAAATTTCCATGGGAATATACCAAGAAATGCATCATGAAATTAACATAACCATGTGTGGCCATATGCCTAACCTGTCATGCAAAAAAAGGCTAGACTCCTAAGAGTGTGACCTAGCTCATCAAATCCTAATAGGATCAAATCATTGATCCAGGTTCTAAGGTGACACCTATGACCATATATACCCATTACCCCATAAACCCAATTAGTTTCATCTCCTAAGGGAACCCACATGGTTCCCTAGGTCATCACTACAATTGAGGCATCCCACTTGGGATCCTTGATCACAACTCATCTCATGAGGAAACACCCAATGCTTGAAGGACATCTCATCCTTCAAAATCTCAAATGTCAATGTCCGACCTTATAGGAATCAAGGTTTTTGACCCCACATTATCATTTTAGTGATTAATTATACATCCACCACACCTTATCCATCATCACAAGGTCAATACTCACACCCAACCTAACCACCAAGTCTCTACAGGGTCCACTCACCTGAATGTCACATCCCAGTGAGAGTGGAGGGATCACCTCTCCCCTCTATATAGAGGTACCATGTGTATTCTAATCTAGGACCACTAGAAAACATCTATCATCGATCCTCGACCATCAGTGGTTGTGGAAAATCATACAGTGCTTAAGGGTGAAATGAGACCCTCAACATTTTTTTTCTAATTCTAGGAAATTTATTTAATTTAAATTGTTAAATTTAAACTAACTATTTAAATTAAAATTTAGAAATACAATATAAATAAGCTCATAAAACTATTTATGAGTCCACACACCCACATTCTTATAATAACAGTATTCAAAATCTATAGGGGAATTTTCTAGTACCACCTACCTTATTTCATAGCTTTTCCATTCGTCTTCCAATGGATGAAAACTACTACCAAGGCTTTTCAAGCCTCTTCCAAGATCATCCAACCATATCATTAATTTAAATCACACAAAAAATCATTAATTAAAAATTATAAACAATTTATAATTAATTAAAATATTATATAATTAAATTTTAAATTAATTTAGTATGGAATAAAAACTAAAATCTCACTAGAAGAACTTTTTGCACTAGAGCCACAACTAAAAACACACACAAAAACCCATAGTGTTCCCCGAACCTTATATTTTAAAAAAATCAGTAACATAAAACATCAATATCATAATAATT
This sequence comes from Viscum album, assembly GCA_963277665.1. NCBI lineage: Eukaryota > Viridiplantae > Streptophyta > Magnoliopsida > Santalales > Viscaceae > Viscum > Viscum album. Next base: position 546,087,898 of record OY728121.1, read on the forward strand.
TTTATTAAATTCTCAAGGAAAAACTTATAAAAAAGTATATGTTCTTGTGCCTTCATCGAATAAATGAGCATCAATAAGTGGACAACATCTCAAGATGTCCTATGTAGGGCCTGAGTAAAATCCACAACCATATATTCTGATTCCACTATACTTTGGTGGAAGTAGAACCAAACACATAAAATAGGGAAATAAAAATAAGGTAAACCCAAAGTAAAATAGGGATAAAGGCTAACTGAGTGAGAAAATCACCTTAAATTCCATGGAATTGCATAAAAAATCCCAATATCCAAGAAGAGTATATGGAGGTAGAGAGAGGAAGGTTGTTGGGCATGAGCATGGGGGAGGGAAAAGAAAATGGTTTATGTGGTTTAAAAGTTCATAGGAGGAAATGGTAAAAACAACTCTTTTTAAAGGATGTAAGTTTTGTCCACATAGTTGGCCAAACTATGGAATAACCATGTGATCCCCTCTGCCCAAGGACAACCATCCCGCATGGTTACGACACTCAACTTAAAAAAATATTCACTAATAATGTGGCATACCTATGTAGTTTTTAGAATAAACCCATATGATTTCCCAAATCTCCTCTACATGGTTTAACAAATCGCATGCCTCATAATTTTAGGTTACATGGTTAGGGTGAATAGATAGCACAAACAACACAATAGCCATGCACATTATCCTATGCTCACAAATTCTAGAATATCAAGACCCAATCATCACCTAAAGATCTTGTAAGACATCGAGACATCCCAAACACCACTCCACATCTACAACACCCCTTTTAAGTGGTTTTAACAACCAAAAACCTATTCTAAACATTGAATCAAAATTCAACCCCTCCCCTATCTTAAAAGTTTCAAAAACTTTCTGAACATCAAGACACAAACAAACCCGATATCTTACACCAATGTCAGATCTAGATTTTACTAAAGATATGTCTATACTAGTAGAGATACACATTATTTATCATACTCTTCTCACTTCCCTATATTCTTTTCCCACTCAAAAATAGGTTTCTTCCACTCCTCTAGTGATAAAGATTTAGTTTCCCACACTAAAAATTTGGATCATTACCCCTACCCATTTTCCCTCCAAGATGGTCAACCATGATGTGTAGAAAATTACCCCTATATTAGGGCCCCTATAGTAATGATCATAATTTCTTTGTCTTAAATAAACTATTGAGATGTCCCTAAGGGTGTTTAGGACTTTCTGGTTGCTATTTTTTTTTACTATTTCCACTTTTTTGTGTTATTCCTAAAGGTATTTTTCATGTTTTTATAACTCTATTACATGATTACATTACCTTATACCTATTAAGTTCTAAATTCTAACTATTATAAGTATTAATATAGTATTTTTACTAATACTTCTTCACTTTTAGTTCTTCAGTTCCAATATCTTCCAGATACCACTTTTACAGAAGTTCTCTTCTTATTTATCTTCTATTTTACAGCATGATTTTCATTGACATATTTTTATTTCACTCTAATTAAACCATTTAAAACTATATAGAATCTATTTTCTTTTAATTGTGTGTGTATTTGGTGGGGGGGGGTGGGTGACTTTTGGAATTATATTGGAATCATACTTGATATTTTTTCTTTATCCGTACTAATCGAAATACATAAACATCTAGGTGATGAATTTTGGACTGTTTCCATATTTAATATTATTAACCATAAATTATCATGGTTTAGGTTTAAATTATTAAAATTTTAATTAAAATTTTAATTTAGAGTTTCCTAAAAATGATTATTTATATGATTACTATTCTTGATGTTAATTCCAGATTTAATTTAGTAAATTGATCTCTGAAGTTCACGCCCTGACCAAATTTAATGATATTTTATGACACATATTCAGGAGTAAGTTTTAGGAATATATTTACATACTCTTTTACATATCCTTATATTGAGTAATCTTGAGGTGTGTTTCACTACAATAATTTTCTTTATATTATTATTGAATCATGATGATTTTTAACCGCATTAAAATGATTGAGGCCATAAATTTTTTTCATTTGGATCCCATTTTACCTTGAGACCCACCCTGTGTATTATCCTAGAGAAACCCATAGAGACCATGGAATACCTTATAGGAAGACACATTAAAATCCAATGTTCCCTCCCTACACTTATTCTTTGAGTTTAATTACATGATATCTTATTTGATATTTTAAATGGGTTATTGTTATTTCATGGTACTTTTGAGAGAGGGTTATATAAATGAGTGTGGGAGAAATATCTTAGTTATTTGGGAAAATGTTCAAAACAAAAGTGATTGTATTTTTAAATAATCTTATAATATTCAAAATATTGGATTGTCTCCTTAGAAGTTAAAAATTTACCACTGCTTGACAAATGATCTTGATCATTCGGGTTTGGGTGGTGGATGTGAGAATTTTCCTAAGTTTAAGTTTCAAAAAAAATTGTGTGATAAAATTGTGAGAGAAAATATGATTTTCATAACTTTTTTCATTATATATTTTGAACCCAATGTTAATTTTTTTAAGGAAGCATGTGAATATATTTTTAAAGGGAATTTAAAGGGGAATTCATTTCATTAATCTTACTTGAATATCATTCTATATAATTTTAGAATTCATCCATCCTTTTTTAGACTCATATATTATTTTTAACATCATGACCCACCAATATTTTTCCTTAGATACATTTTAAACTCAAGTGAAATGTCATAATTATTTTTGTGGTATGACTTATAAGAGGAAATATAGAGTACTTGAAAGCCTATGGATAAAGTGTATACCACTTGATAATGAGAATAACTCCATAATAAATGATCTTGAGTTATAAAGAAAATTATTTTCTGGTTTTGTACATCATAATTGGCATGAATGTTTGTGATAGGTTGAAAGATATGGATATAAAGGGAATAATATTTTGATTTTTCAATTGTACATGAATCATGAATTAGGAATTATTTGTTGAGTATGTTTGGAACTTTTAGAATATTTAGTTCTAACTTGTTATTTATGAGTATGATCATTTTAATGCGCCCATTATTGATTTTTTGAACCTCTATGATTATGTGTTGAGATTTTTCATAAGGATAAGAAAATAATTTAGTGTGGGGAGTTTGATATCTCAATTTCATATATGTTTTATGGTGTTTATATTTGGATAAATTATTTATTCGATGAATGATTTATGCTATTATTAAGGGATTTTCATTGATATTTTTATGATGCAGCTAGAATGGATTACTTTAAAATGATTTTTAAAAGAGAGTGCACCATGCTATGGAGCCTTGATGACACACCTATGGTGCTAATGGACAAGACATCATAGGGACCTCTACCTTGTGGATAATTGAAGATGCGTTACATAGGGATCCACTAAGGATAAAAAAAATTATGAGACAACTATGAATTTTTCATTATTCCATGGGATATATGTAGGGTTGAGGTATTTAAGAGTAAAGTGAGACGATGATCAACATGAATAGTAGGGGTCTACCATGCCAAGTTCAAAAACTAAATAAAAGTCATAAGTGGAGCTGTGTAAATGTAATTGGGAATATTTTAAGGATGAAATGACAAATTATGTGTTGAAGAGAATTTATAAGTGGCTCATTGGTGAAGTTTAGATGCAATATGCCTTAGGATATGGAATGTTTGAGGCTTTAGGTTTCAATATATGCAGAGCACCATGACAAGTGATACATCATAGTAAACTTACCCTTTCCATTTTGAACATGAGACACCAAATTTTAATATAAAGACATGATTTTTAAATCGTTGATCATATATCCTGTAAATTTAGTATTTTTATTAACCATAGGTAGGATGGATTAACCACACCATGTTGGTGATTATTTAGGCACATGAGAAGTAAATTTGATAGATTTTAAAATCCATTGACTGAGGGACTCACATGAGATCATAAAATTAAATAGCAAAATGACTATTTTCCAAAGGAAAATCCATAGTGAATGAAAAAGGTATTAAAATGGGAATATATTTGATTTATGGAGAGATATATATTTTGTTAAAGATTTATTTTGGTTTTACGTATTTTATCTAGTTATTTAATTTTCATGGAACGTAATTCTGGTTCAAAGAAACTATCTCAAATAAAATTCATTCATTATGTTCAACCAATTACTTCTTTTAATGTTCTATATTTGTGAATAAATGTGCATAATGGAATATTCCTCCATCATGTGAGGGTAAAATTATAAATGGGTGAGGAATAAAGAGTAAATGAATGAGCACATAATTCATCATTTATCTAAACCATAATAGAGTTATTCATATAAGGAATTGATATTGTTGTATACTTTAAACCATATTTCATTATGAAAATTTAACCAAAGAAGTGTAATATAAGAAAATTCAAAAAAAAAATTAGTGAATTGAGTTATAAATAATAATAATAATTTATCTTCCACTATAAGAGTCGATCAAAAATAATTTATATTAAAAACAATCAATATCAAGAGACCCTAATTAACCTATATAGAGTTAACCAATTTAAAAAAAAGAGATTAATTTTTTTGAATGAATTAGTGGATAATTTTTTTTCCATGATATTATTGAGATATAAATAGTTATATTATTTTTATGTACCCTTAAATTGATCTCACACATCTATATAAATTATTATTTTTGGGTTAAAAAAGTTAATCTTGTTAAACTTGATTCTGTTATTTACAATCGAGTTAACGACTGGGTTAATAAATTTTGAAGGTTTACAAATTTATCTTCTTTGTTGGATGATTACAGGACATTCAATTCCAATACTACTTAATTATATAATTATTTAGTTAATATTCCATCTCTTATAATTTCCAAATTGGTATCGACATAGAGTAATTAATTACGCCTTCCTAGTGCATCAACTTTTTTATCGAAGACATGTGAGATCCACACACAATCATGTTATAATTATCTTTTATTGATTTTTTTTGTTATTTTAAAATTTTCATGTGATGTAGAAGGAACTTATAATTCTATCTTGGTGTTTATGGTTTACTTAGTGTGAGTTAGGTTTCCTCTTATACACATTTGTGTTTATTTTATTATTTTAGTTGAATTTTACTCTATAATTTTGGTTTATGAATTATATGGATTTAATAGTTTTATTTTAGTCCTATACCATTACATAAATATATATTGTTTCTATGAATATAGGTTTTTGGTGTTATATTGAAAAAATATAGATTAGATTACCTAGGAATGCACATAAGTACACTAAGGGTTTGGATGAGTTTTTAGATTTTTCAATTGATAGCAATCCATGGATATAAGAATAAAATTTTCATTTTATAAATATAAATTAAAAAAATTATTGAAGAGACATGAAGTTTATAACCACTTGATATTGAATAAATTACCTAATAAATATTTTTGGTGGATTTGGAATGAGGAATTGACAGTTACAAAATGTTTGAACACTAATTTCAATTAGTAAAATGAGCACACAACTTGACCCATAGTGGTGAAAGAAATTTAGAACCAAATAAATGATGTTTTTATCATTATAGGGAAACAACATTAACATTTAAACATTTTCATACAAACAGTCAATGAATCTACATATATAAAATGGAAAATGATGTTTTTGTATCTTTAATAGAACCAGATCGAGATTGTATAATATATTAGTGGATCCTCATCCTGATTCTACAAATACTATTTTAAGAGAAATATTTATTACTGCACAAAATTAATTTAATAATTTAGTTGATGATGGAAATCAAGAAATATATAGAGGATACCTCATTTATTCAAAACATTATTTTTCTATTGAAGTTGTACCATATCATGTTATTATATAGAATTAAAAATAAATAAATTTTCATGTTATTAAAATTATTATTTGATAAATATATTAAATATAAGATCCCTGAGTCATTTTATAACAAGAAGAATTTTGTTAGAAATATTGGGATTAATTATAAAAAAATTCAAGCTTGTCCCAATGATTGTATGCTATATTATGGAGAGAAGTTTATTAGACAAGAGTGAAAAAATGGTCATTTTCTAAACAGATGTCAACATGTGATGTTGAAAGTTTGAATCAACATAATACTATAAATAAGTAGGAAAAGAATATTACAATAAATTATTTCCCTTAAATACCTTTAAAACATATGTTATAAATATTATTTATGTCACCTAAAACTTCTAAGAAGATGAAGTGGTGTGATATAGAAAATAACAATGATTAGTTAATATAATATCCAAGAGATTTAATATCATGAAAAAATTTGATTCATTACATCCATATTTCTCATCCAATCCTAAAAATGTGTAATTAAGATTGGTTATTGATGGATTCAACCCATTTAGTACTTTGAGTACCATTTATATCATCTGGTTAGTTGTTTTGGTCCCTTAAAATATACCTCTATGGATAAAACAAACATCCTTAATCATTTCAATTATTATTACTAGAAAATAAATTTAATTAAATGACATTGATGTATACTTTTATCCTCTAATTGAATAATTATAGGAGTTGTAGAATAATGGTTTTGAAACATTTTATTCATATACTACTAAAATATATAAAATTTATGTTGTTTTAATATGGTCCATGAATGAATTCCCTTTACTTTTGAACTTATTTAGTTGGAAAATTCACACTAGTATAGATTATCCAGTTTGTAACTATGATTTTGAGCCTTGATGACTACCATATAGTAAAAAATGATGAATCTTATATCATGATATATTTATTATTTCATCTCATAGATTTTATTTGAACAAGTCAAAATTCAATGGATTCATTGATTGTAGACCAGAAACAAAGTTACCCACTGGTTCAAAAATATCGGCACAACTAGTAAATGTTGATGGATAATTTGGGAAGCTCCATTATTTGAATTATTGTGGGAAATGAGTTTTAAGTAAAACACTAATTGAATTTAGAACAAAAAAATGAATGAAAAAATTATATTTTTCAAAGTTATGATGGGTCTTAGTGGGTTATCTCATGATCATTGGTAGTAAAATATGATCCCATGCATTCCCAATATATATCTTATAAATAAATGTGTATGATAAACCAAATAAAAAAAATCATTTCTATAGTGTCGATTAATGAATATTTTAATTTTTAATCTACTCTCAATTGATGATCACTATAGTAACAAATATATGCCTCTTTCATTTAAAGAATTACACTAGTCTTTGGATTCATGATCATTTGATGGGGATTCATGTATACTAGAGGGGTGATACAACCATCACAACTCATGATGAATGATGATACAGTAAGGAAGATATATTCATAAATATTTTCATGAAACTAATGATCATCACAACAGGAGGGATAAAATCCCCTTATATAGACATTGTCAATGATAAATATTTAATGAATGTATTCATCTATACTGAACGTATTAGATTCCATATCATTAAACTCACACAATACAACTAGTAAGTTTATTAAATAAATATCTTCAATTAATTAAAAATACATGGTTAATCTATCCATAAAATATTATAACTAAAGAAACATTTAGGAGATGATGCAGTGATATTTTTAACTTCAATGACAAACTACATTGGGTGTAATGTGGACTCAGGTTGCATCACATGCATGCTAGACTATGTTTGCACCAATATATTCTTAGGATTTATTTTATGGATATTTTTGCACCAATTCATCCTCAAGTCATATAAATCATATGAATATCATTTTAGTGCACATCCAAAAATATCCAACTTTATGAAAAATCCATAATAACTTTATACAAAACATAAAAACTCTTTGTAAATCCATCCCAAACTTCTTTCGAACATGATTCATCAAAATATATTTATTTTAGAACACAATATTTTTCAAAAAAACAATCATTATCCAAAAGTATAATTGTGTGACGCTATAGGCCTTAATATTATTAACAACAAATATTAAATCCCTAATTTAAGATATAATAAAAGAGTGGTCTCTAGTGAAGAATCTGTGCTACTCAAGATGCTAAGGGGTGTGATGTGATCTCAAAAAAAATATAATATCTATATATGAACATATCTATAATAATATGTATCATATACATCATATGGACACATATAACATTTTTTTTACAATGAAATCATGTGACCACTTGATATATAAAAATGTTAATACAATATAATACATCTCATTTTTATTGATTATCCATAAAAGACTATTTCGGTCTATAAATACATCACATGTCATTTATCTTACATATGAGAACATCACATGTCCCTCATCCAAGAATCTAAACACAATATATGTTACTCAAAAAGTATAACCAAGAATTTCCTTAGTCTAATTAAATCATGGTAAAAATTTCATTACTCATTATATGAGTGGATAAATACCATCTTGATCAGGATCCAACCTACTACCTGGTTAACAACATACCCAACCAATCCCGGATTAGCTGAGTCATAATTAATTGTGTAATAAAGGTATCAAAATGTGAAGTTTTTTATACTAGTTATCTTACCAACCTTAGATTTATCATCAATGACCATGTCCAAAGAAAAAAGTCCCTATATATATGACACAAGAACCATCTCCAAACTTGTGTATACTAAAGTCTAACACCCAAAATTTCAAAAAAAAATTCCTTTTTAGAATTTAATCTATCATGATATGTGAGAAACCCATGATTTCATAGACTAAAAGTTATTAAAACATAGATGGTTTTACAATAAGAATTCAATATGTTTTTTTTATCTAAAAGCACTCGAATTATAATTTTGTTATTCAATCAATAAAGTTCTAGGAGAAAGTGGAGAGAGATAGAGAATCCAACTACCCCAAAATGGTTTATGTTATCAAATAATTGTATAATTATATATGTAAATTAGGGTTTCTCCATAATTTCATTCAACAGTTTCCACTGAAATTCCATTAGATCGTGTCATTAAACCTATATAAATTCATGGAAAACCATATATAGGGTTCTTCCCAATATAAAATTAGTATATTAATATTGAGAAGGATAAATAGGATCTTAAATTTTATTTCCTAGATCCAACACTCTCTAATTCATTGAAATCAAGATATAGATGGAATAATATTACAAAAAGTTCCTAGAGGAGGGTTAGATTATGGGAGACTAAGACTAGATGGAAGAATAAGGGTTTCAGGGGTGTTTTTGGGTTAAAAATAAATTTTTTAGATTTAATTAATGTCATCACGTGATTATGCCACATTATTTGGAAAACCATGTTCCAACCAAGTAAATTACCACTGCCTTGAAAATTCCGAAGTTATATGGTTACCGTATGGTTTATCCAAACGGTGTTCCAACCACGCACTTTCCTAGAGATTCCCTTCATGAATCACATGTTATTCCTGGGAATCCACTTTCCAACCTTTAATGGTATCCCCACCATTGAAGTTTGAACCAATGGTAAGGTTTTCAAGATTCAGTCATTGATCCTCCTTGAACAATTCAATCAATTTAGGAATAGACATGATCAATAAGAGAATTTTATTCTTATTGGGTTCTATATAGTCTAAATGTATGTTAGTTATTACATCCATCAAATTCCATAGTTCAAGATACTACTATACACTTAGTTATAAAACTTTTGACTCATGTAATCAGATACAAAATTTCCTTTCTTAGCTGTACACACCAAATGAAATTTAAATATACAGAGATAATCCATCCAATGTAATTACCTCAATTTAATGTCCCTATAAAAAATATATTCTTCAAGATCTTATAATCTATGATGTGAGAAAAATTTCCACCAAAGAGATAGTGGAACCATGTAGTTAATGGATGGATTATTGTATATAGCTCTTGGTCGTACATCAGATAGTTCTTTTCATGTGTTAAAAATTTCCTCAATCCATAAGATATTACATGGTCTATTTACATAATAACACAACCCAACCTAGAGAAAGATCAATAATTAATAGATTTTTTTAGGATCCCACCTAATTAAAACTACACAGTTAAGAGTGCTTGGACAAAAGTAGTTTCAATTATGGGTGACCTCTTAAGAAGTTTCCTAGGGTGTGTGTGACCAAGAAAAAAGTAAACTAAAATAACTTGTATTGTCCCGTGAGGATTGTGATTAGTTTGATAAGTGACCCTGGTGGGTAATAGTTAATGGTGGATTGGGAAGGTAACCAAGGTATCAAAGGAGATCTGGGGGGTTAGATGACCTGGTTCATGACCTAACGAGGCTGATTCATGAAAATAAATCACTATGTCCTCCTGGTTGGTGTTAGGTTTATCTCCCATGAAAATTATAACATCATAATTAGATACTAGAAATATATATCTCATTTTCTCTTGAAAAATCATACTAAACCTTCATGACTATTATGTAATTTGAGTTGGTTCATCTTCTACAACTCATTATGGGAATGTCTCAATTTATACCTCAAGGATCTCAGTTCAAATTTCTTCCAACTAACTCCTCAAATTATGTGTTCCTTCTTAATAAAAACACCATATCAGGAAACAAACACTTTGTGTTCAGTGGGATTATAGAAACAATATCCTATAGTTTCCATAGGATAACAAAAAATAATAAATTTTTATATATGGAGTCAAGTTTATCATAATCCCAATGTGGTACGAATTATTTGAAACCCAAAATATTTCTAAAATACATAATGAGATGTTACATAATCTAAATCTTTGAAATTTTCCAAAGTTTCATTCTGGTGTATCATCATAAACACATATCCATGTTGACTAATGTCATTTATAATAGTAACGAAGAACCTAAAACCTATACTTTCTTGAGTAATTATTGCTCTAAATAAATCACTATGTATGAGATCCAATAGTCAAATATCCCTTTCAACTTCTTCAAAAAAATGTGCTTCGATCATCCTTCCTAATAAACTAGATAATAATCTCATTAGGATTGGTGTATACACTTGAGAGGTGGGGGGGGTGAATTAAGTGTCTCAATTTTTTTACCAAACACAAAATATTGTAATTTAAAACTCTAAACCACTTTGGTTATGAAAAACTATGTTCAATTATGACTCAAATAGATATTTACACTTATTTATCTAATTTTATACACATTTGTAATGAAGATATAGTGAATAAGATGTAAAATGGTGTTTTACAAGGTTTTTCCCCTTTTGGGAATCCAAATCCTTTCTATAATTTGTTGTTTACCCAATAATATATTCTACACAAATAATCCTTTTATAAATTACATGTGGGTTTGCTATAGATTTTACTGAAACTAAGTTCAAACCATATTACATAGGCAGAATAATTAAAATATTACACATGAAAACCAAACATACCCCCATATATCCTTTATACTAAATATCATGATTTGTTAAGAAACTTTCTTCTTCTTCTTGAATTAGATCTTACTTCTATCCTAGATTTCACAACATCCAAAAAATATGGTCCACTTCCCAGAGCATAGAGTCCTCAACTACCTTCCATACCATTAATGAAAAAACAAGGAAATAAATATATGTTTATTCTTTCCTTCATTTATTTTAAAAAAATATTTTTGTATTCTATAAACTCGATATTCAAGATCATATCCAAAATAATCTTAATTTTTGTGTATACAATGGTCAAAAAACATAAAATTTTTTTGGTGATAAAAATACTAAACATTGGATCATATATTTTTCACTACATGCAGTACCACAATGGTATGCTAATTCACCTTATTTAATTCTTCTATTTTTTATTAGATGAACTATGTTTGGTTGACTTCTCCTTCTTATTTTCTTTGAAACATAGATGGTTTTGAGATTCAACATCAGTTCATATATCCACTCTTTATTCTTCTTTTTATGTTTGGTTCTCTCATATCTCTTATTTATTGATTCAACCATTTCACCACAACATACCACAATTTTTTTTTTGTTTTTTTATTCTCATATAAAAACAATTTTATCTCACTTTTATTTTCTTAGCCACAATATCTTTATAACCATAACATTCATATCTTTTTGTTTCCCATGATATTTTCCCTTATAAAAAAGTTTTCATGTCAAACTAGTACACACATTGATTCCCAGAGATACCCTTTTGATAGTTATCCTAATTTTCTCACAAAAAACATCTATAATATTTTCTCTGATATGATTTGAGAAATTATTCTCAAAATTCAACCATAGAGATACATAATTCATTTAAACTTCATTTATTTATGAAAATCATATGGCACCAATAGTTTTTCCATGGATCCTTCTTTCATGTCATGTCACTTGTACATTCCCTACTTTATCTTCTTATTAATAGTGTAAATATCATTTCGACATGGTAAAATGTGAATCAAATCCCATTTATGATATTTGAATCATTGGAGATCTACCTGAGCATAAACTCTTTCAATGTCTACTTTATTTTTGAGAATACATAAATAGAACATTAAGCTTATAATATTCTACTCATTTCGTTCTTATCATTCCATGACTTGAATCATGGCTATACATAGCATCATGATATGTTGAACTTGAAAAACCCACTATAGAATCTTCTAACATAAATCACATTTTATTATGAATTTTCATTACTTAATTTTTCTTTTTAAAAAAATTCCACAATCTCCACAACTTTGATCATATTATCCAAACATAAATACCAGATTAGAATTAATTCAAGGCTCAAATCACACAACATTTTAAGTTTTTTGATATTAAAATAAATTTATAATAACTTTATCTACACCCAATTTGAATATATCTTTAGAATAAACAATTCTGTAAACTCTTTATTTTTGAACTTTAGGATTCTCAAAAAAAATTTAGTGTTGAACTCATAAAACAAGATGAATTTAATATGCACAACAATGAATTCAAACAAAATTACCATGAATTCATACATGCTCAATCCTTTGCCAATTTTTTTGTCAAATTTATTTTTTTATTAATTGTGATTTCATATGAAAATTTTGAAGCCATAAATTTTGGAATAAATTTATAAAAAATGACTTAAAGTCATAAATTTTGGAATGAAGTAATACAAAATGACTTAATTTAATATGATGAACCTATGTACTGATAAAAAATAATTGAAGTATTAATATTTTTTTAAGTCTTATAAAATATAAAAAGTCATACAAAATCTCTAAGACTTATCCAAATTTCATTTCTGAACTACCAAATACATATGATTTTCAAAATTAATTGATTTTTATCTATAATAACCTAATTATAGAATTATATAATTGAATTTAGAACCTATTTAATTTTTTAGGGAATCTCTAAACTCCTCAAAATTGTATCTATGGTCTTTTCACATTAATTTCAAAAATCCTCTTGCTATAACTACATTAGATGGTTTCTTCAAAACTTATGTACTTAAAACTACCATTCAAAATAGCTTCTATCTCAATTAATAATTTCTATAAAAACAACTAAAGATACTACATCTAACCATAGTAAATGTATTTCACCTAAATACTAGCCCTCTAATTATCATATTTTAGGGCTTCCCACTTGAATATATTTGACCAGTTATTTAATGGAAGCTTGTTTTTAGTCTTACACTACCTATAAATGTTAAAGAAACCAAATTCATGCTGATTGGGTGGAAGCTTAAACCATACATATTTCTCAACACAGATTGAATTTTCTATAAGAACTATATTGAAAAAAATAAAACCATAATAAAAAGGTCACTTAAATCCCCCCTTTTTATTTTTTTCAATACAAATTTAATTTATAAATTCAATGTACTTTTTTCTCCCCATTATTGAAAATAAATTCCAAATAGGAAAAGTTTTTCTCCCCCGTGTTGGCACATAGGGAATCTTGAAACTTTATTCTCCCCCTTTACTGATATCATAACTTCCAAAGGGAAGGATTCTCATCATTTTTCTCAATACAGATATTTTATCCCCTTATTATTCATCTAATTTACAAGTTTTATATAAATTAATGAGAGAAGGGTGATACCACATTCTTCTTAGAAAAGTTACATCAACTAACCAACTCTATGTTTACTTGGACCAACATGATGTAGAAAAAAATAGAGGTCAATTTAGGCAAAAAAAACCATCCATAAATGTTCACAATGAGATAATAACACTATCTTCCAATCTTTAAGGGCTGATAAAACTTATTTTAAAGTAGTTTTATTAAAATTCAATCAATTTAACACACACATCCGAATATTTTATGTTCAAGTTATTTCATCCCCTATTTGGTTAGATAATCACTACCTATTAATAATAAAATTAAATATGAACCAAAATAAAATAGATATAGTGAAAATCATACCTCAATATCAATTTAATAAAATCAGTCTAGAAATTCTATATTCATGTAAAGTGATCACTTTTTGGAAGGTTGGTCTTCTTTAGTTTCCCCCCACAAGGGTTACTTTCCCTTCTTTACTATGTTGGTTTCCAAGAAGGTATGATAAAATTAAGGATATATGATACCAATGGTGAGATGATTTCCAATTGAGATATTTGATAATGGATGTTTTCTTTCAAGTTGTTTGTAATTTTCAACTTTCAATAGTTCTCATTTTCCAAAAGTAAAGCCTTTAATTTCCTTCATATTAATGTAACCAGCATCATTTGGGAATAATGTGAGTTTCCCATATGTTCCTCAATGTGATCCATAGTACAAAGATAGATTTATCAACCTAGAGACTCCCTAACTTAAAGGTATAATGTTTATGGACCTATTCATTCCTTCTTCCTTCTTTATTCTACATATTGTTTTACCTTTGGGAAGCATGGCTATGACACCCTATATTTAAGGAATGTCTCATTTAATATTTTACATACCTTTTTTATATGTTTAAAGTGTTTTGATATAGGTTATAGGTGTTTTTGAGGGTATAATTAAAATGAGATATGCTGGTGAGAGATCCTATAGCTTTGAAAGATACAACAGTTCCACTAACCAACTGGTGGAGTCTATAGGATCTATAGAAGGACTACAATCCCATCAACTAGTAGTTGGAATGGATTATAGACTAGTAAGGGAATATGAGTTATATTTTCCTTTTTTTAAACCAAAACCACTATTTTTTTCATTCTCTTAGGACTCCCTTAACCCTGAGAAACCTAGGAGCTCTCTCCTAGTGATTTTGGGCTCTCTTTTATCTTTTTGTATCCTCCCTTAAATGCCTAGTCCTTGGTGTGATCCCATGTTTCCAAATTAGATAAGATCTATCTTGATCTAGAAAAATTATCTCCTTTTTCCATTGGTTAAAAGAATTATATTTTTAATGTCTCAATCAGATCACTAGATTTTTGGCATGGTCTAATAATGGAATTGTTGGTTATTTATAGAATTAGCACCTAGATTTTGAGAATTGTTATTTTCATACCATATAGACTTACACCGTTGTTGGAAGATGATTTTCTCGGGTATGTGTGATCTTGTCCTACCTTTTGGGTGTGGATTAATTTCAACCTTGATCCTATAATTCTAAATTGTTGTGAAATGAGGGTGAATCTAGGATTTATAGTGGTGTAATTGGACTTGGACAATGACCCTTATCATTTAAACGTAGTTTCACCGATTGATGATGGTGTTTATCATTATAAAATATTTATATGGGTTCTTGAAATGATTTTTTAGTGAACGTGTATAGATCATGAGACCAATTCTTGATGTTGAATCACATGTGGTGTGTGTGTATCCTTTGAGACCTATAGATGATGTTTGATCCCATGTGGTGTGTGTGTATCCCCATGTTACCTATGCTTTATGTTTGATCGCCTATGGATTTATGATGGTTATAAACCTATCTTTGAATGACATGATGTTTGATATATCATCGCATATCTTTCATTTCATGTTTCATTCCTCTATATTTTTCAGTTGAGCTTGTAATTCAATCTATATAGACTATCCCCATGAGGGGATATGTTAGATGTTCAATTAACATGTACATGGTATATCCCTTAAAGGGGAATGTTTTATACATGTTTATGTACTATCCCATTGAGGGGGATGTTTCAGATGGATGGTTGATATTCCTTGTGTAATTGAGATAATGAAAGTAGATATGGTCTCTAAGGACCCAAAATATATGTTATGATTGTGTGATATACTTATTTCTTATCTATTTTTTTTCTTTCATTGTATGCACCGGTATATATTATGAAATTATGTTAGGTACCAGTTATTGGAATCCTATTGTTTTTCATACTCACACCGTATGTTGGAATATTTGTGCGCATGTAGATTTTGTGACTAGGGACTTGGAGAAGGGAAATGACTCTGTGGTGGAATGTTAAGTATGATTAGATGGAGGGTGAAAGTTTTTGTAGGATTAACTTCAGGATTTTATGTTGTTTTTATTTTAAATTACTTTTATGTTGTATATTGATCCATCATCTATAGGGATCCTAATTCTTCATTTTCGGTTGTGATATCAGAATTCTATATTTCTATTACTTGATTTAGTACTTTATGTGTATACTATTAGTTTTCTAATTTATATTTTCCTACTTGTTGATTTACATTTTTATCACTTACATTGTATACTTTGATAATTATTTGACATCGATGGAATAGACTCTCTATGATGTCCCTCTTGGTCCTCAGTTGTTGTTGGTAACCTCTTGCATACAGAGAGGCATGCATGTGGTTAGGTGGAATCTCAACCCAGACCTGGTGATTTGTGTCCAGGAGTTAAAAAATGGAATTAGAGATAGTTTCACTAAATTATTTCCTTTCCTTGACTAGATTAGGGATAGGGTGGATGGGTGATAGGATGGTTGGGACTTGCGTAGGGGAATTGTTTCAGTGCCTGGCCAACATTATATAGTGGACCACTGAGTTTCAATGGAATTGGGAATTGATTCTCTTACCATTCAATGTTAACTTTGATTTAATTCACATTGTGTGATGAAAATGATGTTGGTATAATGATTTGTGGGATTAGTTTTCCTTTCATACATCATACCTAAGAATATGGGATCACATTCCATATGAAGTTTTCTTGTACTAGATGGATCCCGATTAATTAAAATTCCTATTGATATTATGATATGTTATTTTGGTTCATTATTTCTTACATTATTTTATTTTATAATGAGAATTATATGATTGAGTATATGTGTGTGTGTGTGTGTGACTAACACAGAGGTACTAAAGGCTTGGATTGGGATATGGGTAGTTCTTATGGATTATGACTTGTTTTTGTGAGTGGTCACTTATGTTAAACCTTGTTGTAACCTCCTTGTGTGTGATTGTGATATATTATAGGCCTTATTGGTTTAGTTTTTGGGAATCTGAAAAATTTTGGTATGGTATTTTAGTAAATTCCCCCTCATATATGACTTATAAAACCAGTTATGGAATCTAATTATAATTATAACATAGAGAATGATGTCCCAATTTCACCATCTAGTGTATAGGAGGACGTAGAAAAGAATGCTCTCTTGGTTTCCCTAGCAGATTAAGCTATAGAACTGATCTACTCAAGATTTTTCTAGACAGTACCTTTTTAGGATGAAGGATTAAAAAGGTAATGGGATGATAGTTGTTGAATATGATCGTGGATTCCAACTATGGTGTCCCCCTATACTTCCAAGGAACTAGAGACCCCATTATACAAATAACTATATACGATTTTTCTGGAGGATCCTCAATCTGTTGGAGACCCTGACAGATCAAAAGGTAAATCTTGTGACCTTTATTCTCTAAGGAGTGACTGGATAGTGGTGGGACATTATGCTTTAGGATATTTGATGTGAATGGATGATGTGAGTGACCTTTAAGGAACTCTAATTTAATGATTTCTTCCTTTATAAAATGAATTTGGACTATGCTATAGAGTTCATTGAACCTAAGTAGAGGACAATGTTAGTGTTTTACAATTTTCCTCAATTCAGAAAGTTGATTCACATTTATCCTCTTCTAGCTGGGAACTGGGTACATAAATCCATAAAGTTTACGATTAGAGTTTTTCCAGAGTTTAAATTAAAGGTCATGATATTTGATCAAACAACCTTCACTATAATTCTTTGCAAGGCTCTAATAATAGAGAAGTGCATCAAGAAAGATAGAGAATTAGGTTTTCTTCCAGATTCTAGTAGATCAAATGGTGTTTTTCCAGTGTATTTCCAATTTCTTATTATGTGAATAATAAATGGAATTTAGAGGACAGACACCAGAGCAGTAGTCAATAGTTAGAGCAGACTAGAGGTTCTTTTAATCCTTATATAGGATATGACTCTTCTAGGTGCTATAACCATGGGTGGAAAATAAACTATCTCAATGATTATCATATTTCTCCTAATATTGTTCACTAGTGTACCAATAATGGTTATCAGAAATGGTTTTGTACCAAGGGTTCATGTTTTCGTGTCAGGAAGTTAAGCCATGATATAGGTGTAGGACCTCAGCCATGGGTGTAGACCCCATAAGGGCTGATTAATTGGATCAATCATGACCATATGAAGAATTATAGAGTGATTGATAGTAGGTTATATAGGGTTGATCAGGATTTGGATGGAGGAAGATAGGGGCCTTCAACATTTTTAGGTACATTCCTAATTTCTTATAAACTCTACAATACTTTGTTTGATAATGGTGTGTCCTATTTTTTCATATCTACTAAATAATTTTCTAGGTTATACTTACCATTTAAGTTCTACTCTTAGTTCTTACCTATTAATATAAACTTGGGAAATAAATTGGTTCATCTTCATACATATCTAATGTTTCATATGGTGATTGTTTTCCTTGATCATTTGTGGATCTTCATAATTTTGGAGATTTCATGTTTTGGTGTGCTACCATGAAAAAATTTATTGTTATCAGAGATAAGTGAATTTTTCATTACATAAAGGGGAGAATTTTTTGTTGACTAGTGAATGGGATGTCAATGTAAGAATATTGGGACCATATCCTCATAATAGAGAAGCCTTTTCAATACAGGTGGTTGGAATGATCTTTATAGTGGAACAAACAATGACTCCCTCCTCTTTTCCACCTATGGTGGGATAGTTTTGAGATGTATTTCAAGAATATTTATTAGGGTTACAACAAAAATAAGATATTAGTTTGATATTGAGATCATGGATGGTGCATAATCTATATTGATTCCGCTCTATCACATCTAAAGACTTCATCAGACCAATAACTTCTATTTAGGGTGTTCTGGTTTTGTTTTTTAAGAAGGAAGATTGTAGTATTTATCTTTTTGTTGACTATATGATGTTGAACCAGTTCACTATGAAAAATAGGTACCAGTTTTCAATTATTGATTACCTGTTTGATTAATCAAGGGGATCCCATTAGTTTTCAATGATTTATATACATTCTCGATACCATTACCTTCGAGTCAGAGAGGAAGAAATATCAAAAAATAGCATTTTGGAGAAGATATGGGCGGTATGAGTATCAAATTTTACATTTTGGACTAAAAATGTTCCAAAAATGTTCATGTATATCATGAATAATATCCTTCACCCATACATGGGATTCTTCATCTTTGTGTTCATTTATTCCATCCTGATATATTCTAAGACATGGGAATTTAAAGCTAAGCACCATGATATTGTATTAAGAATTATTCGAGCACATAATCATTATGAAAAGTTATTTAAGTTTCACTTTTAGATCCAAGAGGTTCATTTTATAAGGGCATGTGGTTTATCATGTAGGAATATCAATTGATCCAGATAAGGTAGAAGTAGTTATGTCTTGGGATTGACCTAAGAATATATTCCTGATTCATAGTTTCCTCAGATTTGGGGGTACTATAGGAGGTTCATTTAAAAATTATCTCTCCTGAAAGCACCTATGGCTGAACTTACCAAAACGGGATATTGGATTGAATATGATAACTAGTTTGAAGAGGTATTCATATATTTTAGGAGTAAATTTACATCATCTATGATTCTAATTATTCTGGATCCTGGAGTTCAGTATTCTTGTATTTCAATTCATATGATGTTGTTATGGGAGATTTTTTGATGCATAATGATAATATAGTCAATTATGGGTCTTTTCAGCTATGAAACCATGAGTAGAGATACCATAATCCTGAATTAGAGTTAGTAACTATGGTTTATGAATTGAAATATTGGTGATACTACCTCTTTGGTGAGATACGTTTTATACACATAGATCACATGAGATTGTAGTATATTTTTCCCAATAAGGCCTGAATCTTTGGCAGTGGGTAGAATAATTGTAGACATTTGACTTTGTGATGGTGTATTCTCCTATAAAATGTATTTTTATTACCTATTATCACAGAATGAAGATATTGGTGTTGGATCGGTTTATACCAAATATGCATAAGAGGGAGGTGAATTGTGTCTTTTAAAATTTCTTTGTGAATCATGATGAAGCCCGAGTCTGTCCTTTTGTCTTTATCAGGTTGATTATGCAGTGGAAAATAAACAGTTAAATATTGCAAGGATGTATTGTGGTCTAGGGAACAAAAGGCCCATATTTCACTCCACCAATTCTCTACTCCATGAGCTTAGTGATTTTCACTATCTGGTCCTCTTATCAACATACTTTTCACAACTGAGTGCAGGCAGTTGACACCTTTACAATTTAAGGCTAAAAACATAGCCTTTTAGTTTATACAATAAGCTGAATAGCCAGCTTAGTATGAGAAGTCAGTTAATAAAAATAAAAATATTATTTGTCTGGAAGTACTTTCCGGTCGATCTCCATAGTTTCAACAGCATGCAACTGACAGTTGATGGATCTTCATCTTCAGAAAAAATGATCTTTTGGTAGAAGTAGTTCTGAGCCGATTAGGTTGTAGTAGATCTTGAAATGAATTTATAAATTTCAAAAATAGTATAATCACAATTTATAATCGATGTATAATCGACGAATCTTCAACACATTTTTTCTTCTTTAGTTGTAACATCATATATGTAAATCTCGAATGACTATGTAAAACTGTAGTTGAGAAGAACTCAAGAGCTTATTATATATTTTCTTGATGATTCTATCTCTGTTTGTAATAAAAAATATCACAGATATATATAGAATAATGAAGATCATTTTCCTTAGAATTTTAGATCCACAAAACTCACCTTTAGAATCATGATATTCAAATGTTTGAATAATAGAGAAGTTGTAACTCCTAAAAACATTTGGCATGAAAAGATCCTATTAAATTGATCCTTTGAATAAAAAATAAATGGATTTGAATTAGTCAAATATGTGCTTTAAAATAGAGCTTTGAATTTGTCTTGAAATCAGCCTAATAATTTTTATAAAGACCGCTACTCGATAAAGTCATAATTGAAATCTCCAACACCAAACATAGGGTTGAACTGCATAGCATACTTTCTTTGAACATAAGGTTCACAATGTAAGGTTCACAATGTAAGGTTCACAATGTAAGGTTGATATGTAATGTTCACAGTGTAAGGTTGATCAAACATACTTTTCTCTTCAACTCTCAAATGTACGGTACAATATCTATACTTTCCTTATTAGAAAAACATAAGATACATGATCCATAAGGTTCATTATAAAATTAAGGTTGATGATCCATAATTTTATCAGATTCTAAACGTAAGGTATATGATCCATAATTTTTGATAAAATTTAAGGTTGTTTTCAAAAGTAAGGTTGATAAACCACACTTTTTAGAAACAAAAATAACATTCCATATTAAAATAGGGTTCTTCTTCTATACTTTTCTGATAACCAGAACGTAAGGTTATTCATCTATACTTTTCTAAATATCCTGAATGTAAGGTTCCTTCCAAATTCCAGGTTCTTCTTCTATACTCTTCTGATATCCCGAACGTAAATGACAGATTACATCCTTTTGCTATGCTCCTTAACATAGGGTATGAACAGTGTTTCTAGAACACGCTCAAGTGATTTCTGAACACGTAGAGCATGAACAGTGTTTCTAGAACATGCTAATATGCAAAAATTATTTCTAAACACTATCAAATATTCCATGTAGATTAAATGATTTAATATTATTCCAAAATATAGAAATAAATAATATTAATTTCCTGAAATATACTCAAAGTGAAATCATTATAATAACAAATAAGGGTATTTGTGAACATCAAAATCATCATAAAGAGATAGAGTATTGTTCTCAACAATCTCCCCTTAATAAAAGAGAGTGTTGTTGAAAACAACACTTTCTCAATAATCTCCCCCATTTTGATGATCACAAAACCCATGAAATAGCCAATGAAATTATCTTAAAAAATTAATTGTATATATTTTATAATTTTGCAAAGATAAAAACAATATTTTATTTTAACAAAATTATTTAATAATTTTTACATTTTCACTCCCTTAATAATGTAAAATAATATCTCGTCCTTTATAAATAAAGAAAATAAAATTTTGTGTTAACCCAAAATTTCTCCTTAAAAAAACTTTTAGAAATTTCTCCCCTTAAAATGAAAATATTTCTTTTATCTCTTTGAGTAAAAGATTTATATAAAAAAATATGTTGTGTTTATCCATATTTATCCCCATTTTTGTGATATCAAAAAGAATAATAGAATAAGGAATATAACACATTTTAATGTAGTAGTGAACATAAGTAAATGTTATGACAAACTGTTTATTAATATGTGAAGTTGGATTACTACCATTCTAACATATATAGTATAGTGAAAAAAATTAACAACAGATAAACATGGGATGAAAATATATTTTATTGAAAATATAAGTACAAGTACTATAATGACAATGAGAATCAAGGTTTGGCTCAACCAAAATTTGAAACTGGTCTCATCTTCTCTGGATTACTGCCTTGATATCTACTAACTTATTCCTTAGACTTATCATTAATCCATCTCCCAACTGGATAATGATATCTCGTCCATCATGATTCAGATGAATATCCTCAATCAAATTGACTCCAAAGAACTCATGCAACCTTTCTACCTTGTCCATAAAAAGAGTTAACTTATCAGTGAACTTATTCAAAAAAGTTCTTATTCTTGGTTCATCTAAATTTAGCTGCTCAACAAGATGGTTTTGGCTGTCTAACAAGACAGACAATGAATCATTGTTGCACTGAAGGTCCTATAATCTTCCATTTATATTGTTTATTACTACTATAATGTCCTGAAATCTCCTTATCAGATCAAGAGAAGTAACTGAGGTACCTTCTTGACGGTTCCTGACAGCTGCGAATTGTTACTCCATGAAAAGATTAAAATATTCAAAATCTGACTTGATTACCATCTAAGATTTCAAATTTAAAACTTCATCCAACATATCCTCCTTAAAAACTTCAACTTCTCATTTTTAAATAGAATTGGTTTTAAATTTCTGAAATATCTGATTTTCCTTTTCCAATGCTCTTCTTGAAGAAGCATTTTATGATTCAACTCTGGTTAACTTTATATACAGCTCCTCAAATTATGCATTCATATAATCAGAGGCACCGTATGCTTGATTCTTAGTATGAGATTCCACTGGTTTTAACAAAACTAATGGTAGAGATTCAGCATCCGATTTCTCTTCATCTTCTCTTTGTACTGGCTTCTCAATGATTCTCCCTTCGACTCCTTCCCTGACTCATCCACTTAAAAATCCTGATTAATAATTTCATTGTGAATTTCATAAGGGTTCTCTTCTTGATTCACATGAACATGTTCTTTCTCATCCTAAGCATCTTCTTCATTGATTTCCTCCAAGACTGGATCCTCTAATTTAGGTTACTCTTGAGGTAATTCCTCTTGATCAATCTTATTAGGCTGTACAGTTTGATCAGATTCAGGTCCAACCACTTCAACTTCTCCATGCATTTCAATAGTTTGATGCACAATTTCTTTTTCCACTTGAGGAGTCAACTCAGTTTGGGAAACTATTGGTTGTTCAATTTGATATATTTCAGGTTCTCTAATAAATTTGTAGCTCAAAATAGGTTCAATTGCATCAGAAGTTGCTTGAAGAGACTCCTCACCAGTTAGATCCAATCGATGTATTTTCCTCTTAAGTCCCTCTTGACTTTCCTCATCATCAGGTGGATTAACTTCTTCAAATATCAATATTCTTGAGGTTCTACTTGCTATTGATTTGGCTATTCCTTCCTTATACCTAGCAGGTTGCTCCCCCTGAGTCGAGTCCTGGTCTTCCACAGCTCCAATAGGCATAAGCATGCCTTTCACAGTAATCCATAAGAAGCCAATTTTCCTTATAGTTATAGCATTGAAAATATTTCTGTGATGGAATCTTACTCTGGCATCTATTAATCTCACCATATAAAACTTAGACAGTAATTTTAAAATGAACCATCCATAGGGATAGAAGTTCATTCCAGCCTCTAGTTGACAGCATTAGTTGAGATATCTTACCATATATCTTGGAAAATTCAACTAGATTTCACTCATAAGAATAACTATTATGTACATGTCAGGATACAAAATATTCTCTATCTCTGACATCCTAGGTGCAATCACTGTTTGCACAAACTTAGCAAGAATCTTTTGATCAGGTTCCGTATCCTTCACTGGAATTTTTCTTATACTTGTAGATCCAAATAAAAATGACATAATTTCCTATGACTTATTTTTATCCACTCCAATATTCATTAATTCAAAATGATAAAATCCCTCATGAGGGCAGTTTAAGATTCTAGCTATTTCTACAGATGAAAATGAAAAATCCTAATCTACAATTTTTGAAAATATGGTGTCCTCTGTATCTATAATATTGAACTGAATATATTTGAAAAAGTGATTAAGCTCTAACTCATATAGAAACTCTATATTTTCACCACTGAAAGTTTTCTCTATATTCTGAAATGCGAGGGCTTTCCACAACATGAGATCCGTTTGATACAACCATTCCAGGTCGATTGATTTTCCATGTAGAATCTTTCTTCCTGTCGTGTGTTGGCACTTGGCATGACTAGATTCTCCTTCCTTGATTCTCTATGTATTGTCCTTTTTTTCAAAGTTATAAAGGTTGGAAGTTTTAGGGTTTCAAATGTTTGGCCAAATGTAGATGAAGGCGGTATGCGTTTTTGGTGTTTCTAAAGGTTTTGAGAAAATGAACGGGTTTGGAATTTGAAACGGTTTCTGACATCCTTGATTCCCATGTCATTTAATTACATAATAATAATTACATTATTTAAATAAAATAAAACATAGGCAGAAAAAAATAATACAAACGAAATCATAAATTATTTTGAAAACAAATAATTAAATTATTTAAAATAGTGAAGATAAAAAAAACAAATGCATTGAAATTAAAATTAATATTTCATTTAAAATTAAATAAACCTAGATCCCCCTTAATAAAATCATACCTCGAAGTGGGAAGTGGTTTAGTAAAAATATCAACTAATTGAATTTCAGTACTTACAAATTCTAAGAATATATCATTTTTAAGAACATGATCTCTAAAGAAATGATGTATGATACCAATATGCTTAGTTCTAGAATGATTAATAGGGTTTTTTGAAATATTTATGACACTTGTATTATCATATAAAATAGGTGTGTTATTAAAATTTAGTCCAATGTCCATAAGAGTGTTTTTCATCTACAAAACATGTGCAAAACAATTGCCTACAGATACATATTCTTCCTCGGCTGTTGATAGGGAAACTGAGTGTTGTTTCTTACTAGACCATGACACTAAAGGTTTTCCTAAAAAGTGACAAGTCTCTGAGGGGATTTTTCTAAATAATCTACAACTTCCAAAGTCAGCATAGGAATATGAAATTAAGTTAAAATGAGATGTTTTTGGATAGAGAAGAGATTGAAAAACAGTTCTATTAAAATACCTATTTTTTTTTTGACAGCACTTAAGTGAGATTCCTTAGGATCATACTAAAATCTAGCACAAATACATACTAAATACATTATATCTGGCCTGAAAGTATTAAGATATAATAAACAACCAATCATACATTTATATAAATTGTTTTCAACTGATTTTCTAGTTTCATCCAAATAAAGTTTTATATTAGTACACATAGGAGTTTTATATGTCTTGATTTTTTCAAGTACAAATATCTTTAGTAAATCATTAATTTATTTTCATTGATTTAAAATATTTCAAAAATACTTTTGATAAATTTGAAGCCCTAAAAAGGAATTTAATTATCTCATCACACTCACTTCAAATTATTTTTGCATTAAATTTTAAAACTCATGACAATTGTTTTTGTTTTTTGAACCAAAAATTTCATCATCAACATAAATTTGAAGTAATAAAATATTAGAGTTAATAGTTTTCATAAAGAATGTTGGATCTTCCATCCTAGAAGTAAAATAATTTTTCAAAAGAAAATAAATTAATCTTTTATACCAAGCTCTAGGTTCTTGTTTAAGGCCATAAAGTGATTTTGTATGTTTTAAAACAAAATCTAGTTTTTGTGAATTTTCAAAACCAGGAGGTTTCTCAACATAAACTTACTCCAATAGGTAACCATTTAAAAAGGAAGACATAACATCTATATGAAATAATTTAAAGTTTATATGAGATGCATAGGATAATATGATTCTAATAGCCTCTAATCTAGCTACAGGTGAAAAGGTCACATCATAATCTATATCTTCTTCTTGATTATATCCTTTATATACTAGTCCTGCATTATTTCTAGTTATTATTCCTTGATCATCTTGTTTATTTATAAAGACCTGCTTAGTTCGGATAACTGGATAGTTATGAGGTCTTTCAACTAAATTCCAAAATTCATTTCTTTTGAACTGGTTTAGATCTTATTGCATTCATATCAACCAACTTTCATCAACTAAGGCTTATTCTAATGTATTTGGTTCTAATTGGGACATAAAGCAAGATAATTCAATAAGATTTCCAAAATTTCTTTTGGTTTTTATTCCAGTGTCTAGGTCTCTTATAACAGTTTTTAAAGGGTGATTCTTTAGGATTCTAGAATGTCTAGGTAGTACACTATTGGGTTCTTCAATTTCATGTTCTTATGAAGTAGATTGAATTTCGTTTAAATCTTTTTCAAAATCATCTTTTAAGATCTCAAGTTTCATGTTATCATTAGAGTCAGATTCATCAATTTGGTCTTTCCTTTTCTCAAAGGGATCAGATTCATCAAATTTCACAAGATATGATTCTTCAACAATCCTAGAATTTTTATTAAAAACTCTATAATCCTTGGAAGTAGCATAATATTCTAAGAAAATTCCTTCATCAGATTTTGGATCAAACTTAACAATATTTTCCTTGGTGTTTAAGGTGTACACCTTGCATCCAAAAACATTAAAGTAATTTACTTTAGGTTTTTTGTTATTATAGAGTTCATAGTGTGTCTTTTTAAATTTTTTTTTGATTAAAACTCTATTCATTATATATTAGGTTGTACTTACTGCTTCTGCCCAGAAATAGGTAGGAAGTCTGTGCTCATTTATCAAAGTCCTAGCCATTTCTTGAATAGTCATATTTCTTCTTTCAACAATTCAATTTTTTTGAGGTGTTCCTGGTGAAGAGAAGGTGTATTTAATACCCATATTTGAGAAAAAGAAATTAAATTCTAGATTATCAAATTCTCCACCATGATCACTTCTTAATGAAATTATTTTAAATCCTTTTTCATTTTGGACAACTTTTCAAAAACATTCATTTATAGTAATAGATTTATTTTTATATTTTAGAAAATAAATCCATGTAAATCTAGAATAAACATCAACTAAAACATATACATATAATTTACCAACCAAGATTTCTATTCTTGAAGGTCCAAAAAAATCCATATGGATAAGTTATAGAGGTTTATATGTAGCAATTTTAGTAATAGTTTTGAATGATGATTTGTGATTCTTGCCAAGTTGACATTCATCATAGAATCTATCACTTTAAAATTTGATACTAGGCACATCAGAAACTAATTGTTTCTTAGATAACTTATGTAACAAATATACATTTCAATGTCCAAGTCTTCTATTCTAGATCCACGATTCATTTATCTTAGCAGTTAATCATTTTACATTTTGTTTACACAAAGAATTTAAGTCCATAGTATAAACATTATCATTTTTGGGTGCTCTAAATTGAAACAATTTATCATTAAAAATATAACATTAGTTGTTAAAAAAATCAACAAAATAACCATCATCATAGAGTTGAGAGATACTTATTAGGGTGTGTTTCAATCCTTGTACATAGAGTAATTTATTAATTGAGACAAATTCTAGATCTCCAACAGTTCAAATGCCAATAATTTTACCTTTGGAATTGTCACCAAATGTGACTAATCCTCCTTCATTTTAAGTTAATGTTTTAAAGTTCAGTGAATTCACACTCATATTTCTAGATCAGCCATGGTCCATATACCATATTTCGGTTATACTTATGTGACCTGCTTCCTACAATGGAATTTAAACAAAATTTTGTTTTGGTACCCATATTTTGTTGGGTCAAGCACTGTTATCCAGAAAGACCTAGGAATCCAGACTTGTTTTGTTTTTCTATAATCAATAGAATCATATAAACTTCTTGAAACAATGTATTTCCTAATCCCACTTATTTTTAGTTTCCTTAAAAAATAGATTTTAGATATGTGACCTTCTATTCTATAGTAGTTGAAAATTTTATCTTTTTTACTTGGACAAAAATAGTTCTTATACAGTTTGGGTTTCTCACCTTTACTGCCTATTCCATATCTTTCCTTTATAATCACATTCATTCCAAGAATTTCATTTAGTGTATTTTCTCCTTTTTTAAAAACAAGAGCTGAAATTTTGTATGTGTCTACTTCTATTTGCTCTGTTTTTATTTTAGTTTCATTATATGTACAATTTATATTCGATGAGTTATATTTTTCAATTAACTCTTGATTTTGTTTTAGAAGAGTGTATCTTTCTCCTAAAATAGCAGTGTGAATATTTTTCACTGATTTATGTTTCTTAATTGAGGAATCATATTCTTTTTCTAGCATGTTGCAGTAGGCTGGAAGTTTATTATTTGAACAACTAGAACTAGAATCAGAATTAGATGAGTAATAAGATTGTAATGCCCTAAAGTAGATATTTTCTTTTAGATTTTATTTTTCTTTTTGAAAGTCAGACTTTGACGAGCTTCTAGAGTCTTCAAAAACGCTTCAAGTAGCTTCCATTTCTCTTTTATCTTTATTATCATAATCATTGTTTTTGAAAAATTTATTTTTCTTTTCTCCTTTTAATTGAGGACAGTCTGGTCTAATGTGACCCATATTTTTTCATTCATAGCATCTAACTTCCCTCGGTTATTTTTTATCCTTTTTGAAGGATTTTATAAATCCCTTCTTCTTTCTATAGAATTTTCTAAATTTTCTGGCTAGCTGAGCTAGTTCTACATCTGCATTAGATGAATCAGAACTCTCTGATTTCATTTTGATTTCATTCTTTAATTTTCATCTCTTCTTTTCGGATTTTACTTTCAAAGCATAATTTTCTCTCTTTATCAAGACTTTATACTCATTTGATTCATCTTTCATCTCATATTTATACATCATCAGAGTTCCTATTAATTCTCTCATAGTTAGATCATTGACTGGTGATGATTGTCTAAAATCTACTGATATACCATTCCATCTAGGTGGTAGTAATCTAAGTAATTTCAGGGCTTGATCTGTATGTTTGATAGGATATCCCAAGGTAGTGATTATATTAACAATTTATGTAAAACTTCCATTCATCTAGGTGATTCTTTCTCCATTAATAATTATGAATGTGTCAAATTTCAATTTATTTGTGGAATACCTCATCTGTATAATATTTTCAGTTCATTCATAAGAAAATGCAATTGTCTGCCACATTTCATAAGCAGTCGGGCACTGAGATACTCTGTTGAATTCATCCAGAAAAAGACCACAACTGATAACATTCATAGTTTTTGAGTTTACATCGTACTCTAATTCTATATCAGCACTCCATGTTTCAGGTTTCTCTGGAATCACATAGGGAGTTATAATTTTCGAGTAGACTTTGTATCAAATGTTCTTTAAGTAAACGATCATCCTTGATTTCCAGAATCCATAATTTTCACTATTGAAGTAGGGAGCTCAAAACATTGACATACCATCTCGTGTATCATCCATTGTGCTCTATATAATCCAAAAACCTTTAGCTTGTTATAGGTTTGGAAAAATCTCCTCCTGTGATACCAATTATTGGATCGGGTTATACCAAATATGCACAAGAGGGGGGGGGGGGATGAATTGTGTTTTTTACAAATTTTTCACGAATCGTGATGAAGCTCGAGCCTGTCCTTTTATCTTTATCAAGTTTTTTATGTATCAGAAAATAAAAAGTTAAAGAACACAAGGATGTATAGTAGTTCAGGGAATATAAGTCTCGTAGTCCACTCCACCAACTCTCTCCTCCATGAGCTTAGTGATTTTCACTATCTGGTCCTCTTATCAACAGACCGTCCACAACTGAGTGCAGGAAGTTGACACCTATACAAGTTAAGGATAAAAACATAGCCTTATGGTTCATACATAGAACCTAATGCCCATATTAGTACGAGAATCTGGTTATTCAAAATAAAAAAATAATTTGTCTTGAAATACTTTCCAGTTGATCTTCACAGTTGAAACAACACGCAACTAATAGTTGATGGATCGTCATCTTTAGAAAGAATGATCTTCAGGTGAAGCAGTTCTGAGTCGATCCAGTGGCAATAGATCTTGAAATGAATTTAGAAACTTCAACAATAGTATATTCATAATAGATAATCGATGTAGAATCAATGAATCTTCAAAATATTTCTTCTTCTTTAGAAAAGAAAGCGTTTGCGGTTCCTTGTAACAATAGATCTGTAAATCTTGAATGACTCTGTAAAACTGTAGTCATGAAGAACTCAAGAACTTGTTATATATTTTCTTGATGATTCATCCTCTCTTTTTAATAAAAAATTTCACAAATATATATATAATAACAATGAGCATTTCCCTTAAAAATTTAGATCCACAAAATTCTCCTTTAGAATAGAAATATTCAAATGTTTGAATAACCGATCATTCGTAACTCACCTGAATATTAAACATGAAAATCTCTAATTAAAATAACCCTTTGAATAAAAAATAAATGGATTTGAATATTTCAAATAAGCGCTTTTAAATTGGCCTTTGAATTTGGCTTGAAATCAGCCTAATAATCTGCATAAAGATTGTTTCTTAATAAAGTCGTAATTTAAATATCTGATGCCAAACGTAGGGTTGAACTGCATAACATTCTTGCTATGAACGTAAGGTTAACAATGTAAGGTTGATAATGTAAGGTTCAAAATGTAAGGTTGATCAACCATACATTTCTCTTCAACTCTCAAACATACGGTACAATATCCATACTTCCCGTTTTTTCACAAAACATAAGATATATGATTCGTAAGGTTCATTATAAAAGTAAGGTTGATGATCCATACTTTTATTAGCTTCTAAATATAATGTATATTATCCATAATTTTTGATAAAATGTAAGGTTGTTTTCAAAAGTAATGTTGATGAACCATAATTTTGAGAAACATACATAACGTTCAATATTAACGTAGGGTTCTTCTTCTATACTTTTCTAATAACCAGAACGTAAGGTTATTATTCTATAATTTTATAATATCCCGGAAATAAGGTTATTTCTAAACATAGGGTTCTTCTTATATACTTTTCTGATACCCCAGACGTAAATTATGGATTACATACTTTCTCTACGCTCCTCAACGTAGGGTATGAATAGTGTTTCTAGAACATGCTCAAGTGATTTATAAACACATAGAGCATGAACAGTGTTTCCATAACATGCTAATAAGAAAAAACACTTTTCGAAAACTCTGTCAAATATTCCACATGGATCAAATGCTTTAATATTATTCCAAAATAGAGAAATAAAGAATTTTAATTTCTAGAAATATACTCAAAGTAAAATCATTAGAATAACAAATAAGGGTATTTTTGAACAACAAAATCATTATAAAGAGATAGAGTATTGTTCTCAAAAATCTCCCCTTAATAAAATAGAGTGTTGTTGAAAAAAAACTTGCTCAACAACTGGAAGTTGGAAAGAAGATATCAAAAGTGGGGTAGAAGATAACAGATTTTATCGAAGAATGGAAAGTGGGAATAATTGATGATTTATGGTTAGTGAATTTTTCACCCATAGTGATCAGGCCCAATTTTTAGAATGAGTAATGGCCAATCAAGCATCCGATCCAGATTGTATTGTGATGCACGAGAGGTTGGAAGCAAATGATTACATTTTTGGATGGACCTCAGATGAATTTGGTGTGCTTTTTGTTCATGTCAGAGTGATAATTCTTTTTTTTCATGAGGTAAGAGCTGAAGAAATAATCCCATGCATCATAGTGGATAGTGCACCTAGGATGAAACTAAATGTATCGTGGTATCATACAAAAATTATAGTGGTCCAACATGAAAAGACACATAGTAGGATTGATCTCCTATTGTGTGACTTATTAAAGGATTAAGGATAAGCATCAGAGACCTGGAGGGTTGATCCCACCACTTCTAGTGCTTGTATAGAAGTGAGATGAGGGATGATGGACTCCATGATAGGGTTTCCAAGGACCCCAAGAGGCTAAGATACCATGCGGGTTGTAGTGGATTTGTTGACCAAGGTGGATCATTTCTTACTCATCATGGATAATAATTCAACAAATGATCTAGGTAGGCTCTATGTATGAGAGATTGAAAAACTAATGGAGTTCCTTTGAGAAAGGTATCTATCATAGATACTCGCTTTACATCACTATTCCATAAAGTCTTAAAAAATGTGATAGAGACTCAGTTGAAGCTGAGTATGGGTTATAATACGTATATTTATGGGAAGTCATAGATAATTATCTAGACCTTAAATAATATTCTTCAAGAATCTATTCTCTATTTAAAAGGATCTTGGGACAATCGCTTGAATCTAATAGAATTTCTCAACAACAATAGGTTCTAGTCTTCAATTCAGATTGATCCATTTAAGGCTCTCTAGGGAAGAGCATTTCATTAATCATTATTATAGAATGTGGAAGGTGAATACTATGTTTTTGTTTGTATTGTGTTTTAGGAGACCTTATAGTGGGGCCGGTTTAGTCATATGTGACTGGTTATGGATCTGATTAGACATCAATGATATGATGACCAGAGGAGATGACCCTTCGAGTTCAATATGGGTGAAATTGTTTTCTTGTGGGTTTCCCCTCAGTTTGGGTATAACTGATTAAGGAATAAATGAAAATTGGAACTACAATACATTTATCCATTTGATACATCAAACACATCAGAATATTGGCCTATTGGTTGGATCTTCCTCCCTGGTATCAAGGTATGCATAATGTGTTCCACGTGCCTCAACTTCAGTTGTATGAACCTGATGTTGCATATGTGATTGATTGTGAGGATGTTGAGTTTTAAGTAGACGCATGTTTTTTGGAGAATAACAATTTTATTGTTGACCAAATCAAGAAGGTTCTGTGAGGGAATATCATTCCTCCTATTCATATTTAATGACAACACAAACTTTCTCAGGAAGAGATAGACACACATTTAGACATAATAGACCAATTTTTTTGAGCAGACCTCTAAATAATGTTATCAAGGATGATAAGTTATTATAGTGGGAGAATTGTGGTGCCCTCTATTTAATGTATTTTTCATTTCATATTGTACATACCTTTTTGTATATTTTTTAATGTGTTTTGAGATGGTTTAGAGGTGTTTGAAAGACCGTAATCAGAAAAGGATAGGCTAGTGGGTGATGCTGAAGATTTAAAAGCTAAAAAATCTCCACCATCCATCCTTTGGTGTTTTTAGTATCTATAATAAGATTTTTGACCCCACCATCCAATCACTGGGGTTCATGGGTATAATTACTTCAGCCTAGAATCCATGCCACTAGCTTTATGATGGCACCAGTCGTTCCAATTTATATCATTTTTTAAAATCCAAACCCCTATATCTATTTATCATTATCTTAGTACTCTATCAACCCCCTATATGAAAATGGCTTTCTTCCAGTGATTTTGGGATCTCTTATCTCCTTTATTATTCTCCCTTAGATGCTTGGACATCAGATCGATCCTATGTTTTCAAATTAGATGAGTTTTATCTCAATCAAAATTAATATTTACCTTTTCTACCTTAGTAAAACCAATTAGATTATTTATTTATTGATCATTTATAAGGGTTTTGGAATGGTATAAAAAGGTAATTTTTGGTCATTGATTGAATCAAAACCAGAATTTAGAGAATTGGTATTTTCACATTATTTGGAGATAGACCATTGTCGATTGCTGATATTATCTGGTATCTTTGATCTTATCCTACCTTTTGGGCCTGTATTATCTTAAAGAATGATCCTAAAATTATAAATTATGGTGAAATGAGGATGGTTCTAGGATTTATTTTGGTGAATTAGAATAATACATTGACCCTTGCCACTAAAGAATTGTTGCACATAAGGTAGGTGTTCCTTATCATTATCACATATTTATACAGGTTATTGGAATGTTTTTTTAGAATATGTGTTTATCCACTAAGACCTATTATTAATGTTTGATCACATGTTTTGTGTGTGTATCCTGTGATACCTATAATTGATGTTTGATCACATGTGGTGGGCATATGTAACCCTATGAGGCCTCTGCTTGATTTTTTACTTGCATGTGGATTTGTGATGGTTATGACTCTATCTTGACATGATGTGATGTTTTATCTATCTTACCATATACTGTATTGCAGGTAATGTTCATTTTTCTTCTATAG
Source organism: Viscum album (assembly GCA_963277665.1). NCBI lineage: Eukaryota > Viridiplantae > Streptophyta > Magnoliopsida > Santalales > Viscaceae > Viscum > Viscum album. The sequence continues at coordinate 546,122,473 of OY728121.1, forward strand.
ATGATCATGTAGGTTGATCTATAAAGACTATCCCCCATAATGTGGATGTGTTATATGTTTGGACAACATATAAAAGGGTTATCCATTCAAGGGGATGTGTTAGACAAGTTTATGGACTATCCCATCAAGGTGGATTTCTCAAGAGGCTTTTCCACATTCCTTTAAGCATAGATTCAATGTAGGTAGGTCCTATCTCTACATAAACAACATATATGTTATGGATGTGTGACATACCTATTTCTTATCTATGTTTTTTACTTTCATGGTATGAACTGGTATATCTTATGCAATTATTTTAAGGAATCATTGGTGACTTCCTACTGGGTTTTATACTCACACCCTACAGAGTCATATCTATGCATGTGTATATTTTATAACCAAGGATCCTATAAATGGTAAAGGACCTACATAGATCTATTTAGTAGGATTAACAAGAGGGTGTGGGGAATTTTATGATAGAATTTAGGATTGGATATATGATACTATTTTTTGGTTACTTTTATCTCATATTTTAATCCACCACCTTTGGGGTTCCTTATTCTTCATTTTGTACTGTGTGACTGGAATTCCATAATGCTATTACATGGGCTGGTGCATTACATGTATGATTCTAGTCTATTTATTTATTTATTATTTGCTTGTTTATTTATATTTTCATGACTTGTACTGTATAATTTGATGATTATCTAATATCAAGGTCATAATATCCCTATGATATCCCTTTTTACCCATTTCTATAGTTGATAACCTCTTGTGTATGATGATGTGTACATGAGGTCATGTTGCATCCCGACCTAGACCTAGTGATTTGGGTCGGGGTGTTATAGTGTTATTCTTTTTTGTTTTAACTTTCTTCTAATATGGAAGAAGCTTATACACTTTGGAAAATAGATCACTTTCATTCTTGTTAGATTTATATAATTTCTTATCCTATTACAACCGTGTTTTTCATATTATAAGATACTATTCAAGAATATGATTAGCCTTCTTCAAGAATATGATTAGCCTTCTTCATGTGTGGGGTGTCTTTTGCGACCCAGGCTTAACATAAAAGGATATTAAATCATTTTAGATGAATATTCAGCGCATTATAAAAGTACATTCCTGAGGACCTTAATAGTTTAGTGTCTTTGGAAACTTTGAACAAAATATTCTAACTTGGTGAAAGATATTCAACATCTCTAGTAAATATCTTCCCCTTTAGTACTCCAACTTAAAACCTTTATTCACAACCTGAGGAAATAAAACAAAAGAAAGGGTGATATTAGATTCCTAGTAAGGGTAAATAAAGGAGATATGTAAGAATACCATGAGCATATGGGTATGATAACATGATAATAACATTTTTAGATCATACAATGCATATGAAATATCATATACACAAGTCTTGGAATAAAAATTGGTAGTTCATAATAAATGAATGAAAGCATAACATAGGAATAAGACATGGAATTTTGGAATACACATAAACATATAAAATGATTTCCATAGTAGTCAAGACTTAATAACAAGGCCATATTATTGGAATGGGTTCACTCACCAACCATCTTAGTAGTCAAGGTTCACTCCAAAGACCATCTTAGTGAAAAAAGACCTTTACTGAACTAGGTTCACTCCGCAGTCCATCCTTGTATTACTATACTGAGTTCACTTCTCATTACAGTCTTGTATTACTGAACTGGTTTCACTCCTCATTCCACCCCAGTATTACTAAACTAATTTCACTACTTATTCCAACCCTACATTATTGAACTGATATCACTCCTCATTCTAACCATATATTAACGAACCAATCTCACTCCTCATTCCAGCCCTGTATTACTGAACTGAGTTCACTCCTTATTCCATACTTGTATTACTAAACTAAGTTCACTTCTTATTTAAGTCCTATATTACTCATTATATATATAAATATTTACCCAATTAATTTTAAAGAGATATAGGTCCCATCCATCACATAATGAAATCATGCATACATGTTGCACAATATAATAAAACATTCATCATATCATGACCCAGAAAAAGAGATGGGTTTCATAAACATCATATCCTAACCCATGAAATGAAATGGGTAACATAAAAACCTCATCATATCATTACCTATGGAAAATAAATATATTTTATAATCATTTCATCATAGAATAACCCATTAAAGGAATCCAAGTTCACAAGAATTTTAACATGGTATATCCCATGACATAGAAGCGGGTTTCATAGACAACATGTAATCCAAAAAATAAACCATTAAAATACTTAGTAATAGTGGTGTACTTGGATCATATTCCAAGTAATGCATAAACCATATCAAAGGATGTAATCTTAGTTGGATAAGTATTTTGAAGGATAACATGGAGCATTTCTTAAGGAAAATAACCTTTATTTGAAAATCATTTTTAGGGAATAAAACATATTCAAAATATTTTTCATTGAAAAAAACTTTCAAAAATTATAAAATAATATTTAAAAATAATTTAAAAAAAATCATAAGGAAAATATCCTTTCGACTTTTAAAAACACTTTTTAAATCATAAAACTTTTTGAAAACTTTTTTTAAATAACATTGAAAACTTATAAAGGATATTTTAAAAAGATTTTAATGTTTTTTAAAAAAATAGAAAAAAAATGAAATAATTTTCATCGAAAATGAGCTGAAAATATAATATTTAAAATAAATTTTAATACATTTTTAGAAAACATGGTTTTTGAATAAAACAAATTTCTAAACGAACGGAGAAATAAAGTGAAATTTTCTTAAAAATAGGTTTTTAATTATCTTAGGTACCGAATAGTGGAAATATTGTACCAATACATGAATATTTCTTGAAAAAAAACATTATATGAAAAAAATGAGAGTTACTGAGATAAGGATCACAATATTTCATCAATGGAAGCATAATCATAAGTAATCATGATAAACAATGAGATTATAGTAATGAGCTCTTAACATTTTTAAACTTTAAATAAAAACCCCATGAAATAATTACATTAAATTAAGCTTAAAATATCATTAAAATATGGTTATTAATTATATAACATGTCAAAAGAAATTATATACACCTTATAGAATAATATAGGTGCATATCATGATATGTGTCACAAATAAGTAAAATTGAGACAAATTACTTCACCGTTTTGGTAAGTTTTGAACCATAAACCCCATGGAAGAGAGATAATAAAATGGACATGTAAGTACCCATATATTCAATAATATTATTCATATAATAAATTCATGGGTATTAAATACACCACAAAAAATAAATGAGTGGTGAATATGACATAAGTCTCAAAGAAAAGTGAGATGAGAAATCCATTACCTTAAGTATTAACTTTATTCATACACATTAAAACCTCATATATAATAAATATAAGTTTATTATAAATATACTGAAGAACCATATTATTATATATCATTCAATATATTTTTTTATTATGGATTTATATTTCCCATTTATTAACAATTCCATGTTAATGTTACATTTTTGGTAATATCTATTTTGTATTCCATAAATATTTTGACTTGTTATTATTGATCCTATAATATAGACCATGATTTAATTATTTATTGAATTTAAAACATGAAATAAATATCATATATATTCATTATATAAATATTTATATTAATCTATAAAATATATAAATATGAAATTAAATACACTATTCATCGGGATGGTTGGTCGCACATACTCATGAATGTTATTTCAGTTTTGTCATGGTATTAAAAGAAAGAAATTAAATTAATACATGAAATATATATATATTATCATTTTAGTAGATTTATTAAGTAATATATATCATATAAATTTACTAAAACCATGTTTAATACAATCCATGTAAAGTATAAATGAATCACATTTCTTTAAGGAGACAGTAGTCCACACTTCCACAAACAAAGTTATCATATTCCCCCAAAATGAAAAGCATGAAGGTATGTGTTATATTATAATTAAATAAGAATAAAGAAATAATAAATATCATATATATAATATAAAAAAATTAATCCCATTATTAATACCAACCTTGAAGGTGGCAATGAAATAATGAACAACATCAGTTCGTGAGGTGGTAGTCTGATGTACACAAGAATGATGATTGTATATCCCATTTTATGGAAGTGTGTGTGAGTGTAGTTTTTAACCTTAATATGAAAAAATATCAGTATATTGAGTATAATAATGTTTTTATATAAGAATCTAATAATAATAATTGAGTGGGTTGGAGAAGGAAACAAAATAAAAATGCATATTCATGAATGTTACCCCTTCTTTGGGTAAATCCTTTTGGTTTGCAACAAAAGGATTCCTTGGTTTGATTTATGACAAAAGTAATTCTTCATGGTTGAGAGGATTGAATTTTTGAGATTATTTGGGAATGATTTTTATGAGACAAATGGCTTGATAGGTGTGAATAAGTGCACAGGGGGGGGTGAGTACCCTTTTATAGTGGAGGAGTGTCATTCTTGTAAATAAAAAAAGGTAAAAACTATTGAGAGGTCTCCCTTACATCATGTATAACAACCCTGATCTTTTATTACACAATTAAAAATAATTTATTACATAAACTTCATTTGATACAACATAGAATATCGAGAGTTCTAATGTATTTGTGTCTTAGGATCATTGCATAACAACTTAAAACATGAAATACAACATCTTTACTGAAAAAATACTTTACATGACCACTACATTCCCTCACACATAGCATTGCATGGGATAACCTGAGGACATGGATAAGAAAAGGGTGAGATATAAAGCCTAGTAAGGGAATAATCATGGAATAACATGAGGAAAAAAAATACATGTTAGAAAATAGACATATCAATAGATCAAAAGAGAATCATAAACATAAAGTCATGATAAATCATGATAATCATAACATGGAAATGTGGAAACAACACTTATCATGGAATTAGCATGAACTAAGGCTCATTGCACATAGAGCATGATTAAATCCTCATTGCACAAGAAGCATGAGAAAAACATTGTTTCACTTGAATTAGTACGAGTAAAGACCCATTACACATGACGTATCATGATACTATACTTTACCCAATGCATTGGAGCGTTATAAGGGTGAACCCTTCTTAAACATTTCATTTCATGCATAAGTGTGCCACATGAATCATATAACATGGATTCATAAAACATCATCATTTATTCCACGATAAAGGAATGTGGAATACATACATGAAACTATTTAAACAATAAGTAAATGTGCATAAATGTGAATACCCTTGATAGAGAAATTGGCATGGTATTCCCTACACAATGACTTTGGCTTGAAAAAACGGTGCAATTCCGGCAGCGTAACGACGTGACGTAAGAATTCATAAAAAAGTTTGATGATAGATAAAGGGTTATTTCATCATATGTACATTAAATGGATTATAAGGGGGTCATATAGATACATGTCCCAAAAATTGTAATGGAATTTAGAGTCATGATACAAAATAATTGATTGAATGTAAAAGAGGAGCGAGAAATTCTTTTCAGAATTTCAGCATAGTAACAGGTGTACATGGGAGGAATTTAATGAGAAATAAAGGGGTCTCCAATCATTAAAACATAAATAGGGAAGTGTGAGGTATGTGAAAAAACATACCCCAAAATTTATAATTTAAATTAAAATGGAATAACAACTTAAATAAAGTTGGACAAAAATGAGAAAGGAAGAAAAAACCCTTACTTGGAAGTGTGCTTACAATGGATCAAGAGAGGCTTGAGAGAGGCTTCTTGGGATCTTGGGGAACATTGGGAGGATTATAGGGAGATTATGGAAGAGGTTGGATGAACTCCAAAGGCTTTGGGTGTGGAGGAAGTGGGAGCTTGGGTGGGTTTGTATAGGAAAGGTGAGGGAATTATTTATTATTTAGGTTTGGGACACCTCACATTAAACTAATCCAAACCACAAAACAGACCATGGTTTTTGGAAAATGTAATTGGAAAACAATATTTTATAAGGCCAAATAATGAACTTCTTAAAATAATGGGGTTGCTTATGTGGAGGTGTGTCACACTCCCATTGAAAACAATTTAAAAAGACAAGATGTTTAATAAGCCTTTAAGGGTCCATTAATACTTTGAAAAATAAGTCAAACAAACCCAAAATCACATTATTTTAATGGTAAAACATATATTTCCTGAACATAAGGCTTATAGTATTTTATTACATCACTATTGGGTCAATATGATGTCATAAAACACATTATATATTTAAACGGTATTTAATTTTTACCCAAAACTTTAACCGTCTTAGAAAATTATTAAAAATTAAGCATTGGATAATTTTGAAGTCCTGGTTCCATAAATAATATTTATTTTATCTAAATAATTTTCTAAAAATGTTAATTTTTACTTTTAAAATAAAAACTGACATTTATCGAAAATTCAGGGGTTTTGACAAAAATGGCTTTCAAACCTTAATAAAAATTACGATTGCATTCATAAAATTATACAATAATTTATATTTAATATAAATTAATTTAATAATAATAATATTTTATTAAAATATTATTTAATTCAAAAATCCATTAATTCATCAAAATAGATTTCTTTGTTGAATATTAACTAAAAATACTATTTTTGCTTTAAAAACCATCTACAAGGTAACAATAATAAAATGAAAGTTTATTCATTATTGTATAAAAAAATAATTTACATGACCATCGTGCTAATGTCTTATTATATAAACCCTTATAACACCCGCATAAGACCGAAGGGTAAGGTGTGCGATGGTGACCAACTCTTGGGGAGGCTCAGATAACATTGCTTGGGTGGTAATCTCTATCAACTTCCACTTCTCTCATAAGCGGTTCCAGTTGAGCTAAACGTATTCAAGATTGGCTTGGGCTTGGTCAAGAGAGAAGCCAAATGACGCAACCGAGCTCTGACAAATGGGCTTTATATGGGGCACATCTACTGGATGAGGCCATCACTTCCTTTGTATGAGTAAATTGGATTCGTTAAAGCCCTATATTTATACTAATCATGTGATCACTGTTCAATGACTATATTAGAAATGGTCACAATTCTTGACATAAAACCAAATAATTTGACATTTTATATAAAAATTTTCCATAAAGATACATTTAATTAGATCAAAATGGATTTCCATTAATGAATGTTTGGGTTTTTACAATCTTCTCCCTTAAAAAATTTCACCCACGAAATTTTATTTTCCCACACTAAAACATATGTGGGTAACTTTGTTCCATCGTTTCCTCCGATTCCAACATCGTTTCTTCAAAATTGTGGTTTCTCCAAAACACCTTGATGAGGGGCATTGTCTTATTTCATAGAACTTTTTCTCTATGATATAATATCTTCACTGGTTCCTCCTCATAAGAAAGATCATCCTCTAACTGTACCACCTCTGAAGAGAGTATATGTGAAGGGTCCGATATGTACTTCCTTAAGAGGGATACATGAAAGACATCATGTACCTTGGCCATGGTAAGTGGAAGTGCTAGTCGATAGGCCACAGCCCCGACATAATCAAGAATCTCAAAGGGGCCGATGTACCTTGGACTTAATTTCCCTTTATTTTCAAACCTCATGACCTTATTCCATGGAGATATGCATATAAATACCATGTCTCCGACATTAAACTCAAGGTATCGTGGACGGTTAACTGCATAACTCTTATGTCGACTCTAGGCTACCTTGATTTGCTGCTAAATGGTTTTCACCTTCTACACCATTTCTTCAACTATTATTGGTCCAAGAAACTTATGATCACTAACCTCATCCCAAAACGCTGGTGTTCTGCACCTTTTCCTATAAAGGGATTCGTATGGTTCTATTTGGATGCTTGAGTGGAAACCGTAATTATAAGAGAACTCAACCAGAGGAAGTTGTTGATCCCATCCTCCTTTAAAGTCCATTGAGCATGCTCTCAACATGTCCTTAAGTGTTTGTATAGTCCGCTCGGATTGGACATCAGTTTGATGATGATAGGTCATACTAAAGTTCACTTCAGTATTCAGAGCATGTTGAACACTCTTCCAAAATGTAGAGGTGAATCTTGAATCTCAATCGGACACAATAGATAGTGGTACTCCATGCGGCCTTACCACTTTCCTGATATATATCCATGCCAGTTGATCCAATAAGAAATCCTCCTGAATAGAAATGAAGTGTGCAACCTTTGTGAGATGATCCACAACAACCCATATCGCATTGTTGCCTTTGGATGTATTTGGAAGTCCGGTGACAACGTCCATGGTGATGTTATCCCATTTCCATTCTGGTATGGGAAATGGTTGCATCATCCCCTTAGACTTCTACCTCTCTACCTTCACTTACTCACACACCAGGCACTTTAATTTATACTCAAATATCTCCTTCTTCATATTATCTGACCAATAATTCTCTTAGAGATCTCGATACATCTTTGTGTTTCCTGGGTGAATAGAGAAATTTGAACTATGTGCATCATCCAAAAGTTCCTTCTTCTGCTCCAGACATGATGGAACACATAGTCTCTTCCCAAATCTCACAATTCCTTCTTCATTAACATTAAAATCTGAGGATTTACCTTTTCCTATAGCTTCCACTTTTTCATGAATTCCCACATCATCCTTTTAAGAATCCTTTAACCTTTCCAAAAGTGATCGTTGAGCAATCATTTGTGAAAGGATTGATGATGTTCCCTTCTTTATGATTCCCATTTTCATCATCATCAAATCTTAAAAGATTGGATCCTTTTCAATTCTCATAAATGATAGAATCACGAGGTCCTTTCTACTTAGGGAATCTTCCACCTTGTTCCCTTTCCCAGGGTGGTAATGGATTGAGCAGTCATAGTATTTGATCAGCTCTAAACATCTTTGTTGGCGCATATTAAGCTCTTTCTCTGTGAATATATATTTGAGACTCTTGTAGTCAGTATATATCTCACATTTCTCTCCACATTGATAATGCCGCCATATTTTCAAGGAAAAGATCACAACCGCCAACTCCAGATCAGGCATTGGATAGTTTTGCTCATGAACATTCAATTTAATTAAAGAATGGGAAATGACTTTGTCATTTTTCATCAACACAAAACACATGCCCTTCTTCGAAGCATCACTAAATACTACAAATATTTCTCTACTTGTGGGTAAAGTGAGCACAGGTGCATTGATAAGCCTTCTTTTCAACTCCTTGAAGCTTTCTTCTCATTCATAACTCCAAGAAAACTTTACTCCCTTCCGAGTTATCTTGGTAAAAGGGTTGGAAAATCATGAGAAATTTCTTAGAAATTGTCGATAATATCCAGCTAACCCCAAGAAGATATGGATATCCGTTACCAATGTTGGCCTTGGCCATCCCTCAATTGCATCTGTTTTGGAGGTATCCAAATATATCCCATTTCTTGTGATTATATGGCCAGAGAATGAGACCTCCTTCAACTAGAACTCACACATTCTGTACTTTTCATGGATCTTCTCCTTCCTCAAGGTATTTAGTACAGTTCTCAGATGATCCTCATGATCCTCCTTGGTTTTGGAGTATATCAGAATATCATCTATAAATACTACCAAAAATTTATCGAGGTAATCTCTAAAGACTATGTTCATCAATTCCATGAATATTTCTAGAGAATTAGTGAGTCTGAAAGGCATTACTATGAATTCATAGTGCCCGTATCTTGTACAAAAAGCAATCTTGGGAATATCTTCCTTCTTCACCCTTACTTGATAATATCCCGACAACAAATCCAACTTTGAAAAGTATTGTGCTCCACACAACCGATTGAACAAGTCATCTATTCATGGGAGAGGTTACTTGTTCTTTATCGTGATTTTTTTGAGCTTGCAATAATCGCTGCAAAGGCTCATTGACCCATCCTTCTTCTTGACAAAGAGGACTGGTACACCCCATGGTGAAGCACTTGGGCATATAAACCCTTTATCCAGATTCTCATGTAGTTTTTTCTTTAGCACTTCAAGCTCTACACTAGCCATTCTATACAGACCCTTGGATATTGGCAATGCCCCAGGTATAAGATCAATTTAGAATTAAACATATCTTCTATGAGTAAGACCAGAAAATTCCTTGGGAAACACTTCAGAAAATTCCCTCACAATAGGAATGTACTCTAGGATGGATGCCTCCTTAGACTCAATCATCTAAGTCAGATACACATTCTCATAGGGCAGTAATATCCACACTTGAGATGATGGAGCTAAAGAAGTATCATCTTCTTCCTTGCACTTGTAAAGAATCGGGGGTCGATTATCTACATGGAGAGTGATTTCCCTCTCATGGCAATTTATGTTTGCTCTATATAAGGAAATACAATCCATGCTAGTAATTGCATCAAATTCCACCAGAGGGAGTATGAAGAGGTTCTTTGGGAAGTTTAACCCACAAATTATGATAGGGGAGGAGTTATCTTCATGGGATGCAATGATTTCCCCATTTTTCGTACTCATTGAAATCTTCACTTCCATGATTTGTGGTGGTTCTGGGATTGTTCTACCAAAATTTTGAGATATAAAATAATGCACAGAACCTAAATAAAAAAGTATGTTTTCTATTATTGAATGAATAACTAGAATACCTATCAACACTTCATTGTCGGGGTTCACTTCGATGGTAGTGATGAAAAAATCTCTCCCTTGCTTCCTTGGAGGTTTTTGTTTGCCTCTAAAATTCCTTGGCTTAGGGAACTTATTTGCAAGATTCCCTAGTTTTTTTTAGTTGTAGAAATGAACCACACATTGATGTTCAAACAGAGCGTTCCTCTCCTCTGTTGCAGCCGCAAATTGTTTTTATCGTCAGTTAACAGCTAGGTGCCCTTCTCTTCCACACCTAAAGCATTTCCTCGTCCCCTTTAAGAAATTTATGGGGTGATTCTTTCCGAACCTTTGGAAATCGGGGTGCTTGATCTTCTTAGCACCGTTAGATTTATCCATCAGACTACCAGAATTGAATTCCACCTTATGCTTCTTATCCCCATGATACCCCTGAGATTATCTGATCTCAATTTTGACCTTGAAAGCACATCAGAAAATTTTCTCATAGCTGTCGAAGTCACGGATCGCCAGTGCTTTCCGCAGGCAAGGTTTCATCCCACCAAAGAAGAGGTCAACCTTGAATTCAGGGGTAACGACAAAGTCAGAAGCGTATCATGCAAGCCCTGTGAAGTTTTCCTCGTATGCTTCAATAGATTCTTCATCTTTTTCTTGTGGTCAAGGAAGTTCCTTTCCATATTAAGCCTGAGGGAGTGTGGAATATATTTATTGAAAAACATCTTCCAGAAATCCTTCCATTCCAATGCTTCGATCTTCTTATCATGATTTGTATTTTTTTTATCAACGTCCATCATTGATCAGCTTCACCCTCCATATGATAAGCATCCAGGAGAACCTTCTTTTGTTCAGGACATTGAAGGACAGAGAATATCTTTTCAATGGATTTGATCCATTGTTCGATGATTGAGGGATCAGATGATCCATCAAAAGTAAGAGGCCTTTGTCTCATGAATCTCTCGATAGTGACTTGTTCTTTCTTAGGGGGGGTTGAACGTTCCTCTGGAACCATGTTTCTATTCAAATCTTGAGTTATCTGAGAGATAAGCGTGAAAAATTTTGCGATTCCCACTCCCATTGAATTGAGCATCTCATTAGTACAATCATCACACTGATCTTCACATCCAAGGAATAAACTGATGACTTATAAATAAATTTTATTTCCTTAACATATGAATCTATTGGATTCAGTCTATGTTATCGATGATCTAATTTATAACATATATTATTAGGGAATTTTTTTGTCCCTTAATAATGGTTTATACTAAGCTTGTGAATTTACCAAAGAATATCCCCTAGGAGTGTCATAACCAAGAGTGCAGTAAGGCCCATTGTCGTGCACCAGTTCCCATTCGATTCTATCTCAAAGCAGTGTTTTCGGGTTTTACCCCTAGGATACATCTATGCCAGAGCCACCTCTACCAGCTTATATCCAGACAGGGATGTATTTTCTTGATAAATCACTTAGTAAATACTCACCAAAACATGGGGATGTTATTATTTTACCTAGTATTGTCTTTAAGGATTCACTAGGGTTTTCTAATCCTAATCCCAAAAATAACTAAACCTATCCTCTGATACCAACTATGACAACCCTGATCCATTATTACACAATTAAACCTCATTTATTACAAAAACATAATTTGATACAACATAGAAGACTGAGAGGTCTAGTGTCTTTCGTACTTAGGATCATTACATAACAACTTAAAACATGAAATACAAAATCTTTATTGAAAACTTCCTTTACATGACCACTACATTCCCTCGTACTTATCATTTCATGGGATAACCTGAGGACATTCATAAGAAAAGGGTTAGATATAAAGCCCAGTAAGGGAATAATCATGGAATAACATGAAGAATAAAATAAATTTTAGACAATAGGAATATCAATAGAGCACAAGAGAAGCATAAACATAAATGCATTATAAATCATGATAATCATAACATGGAAATGTGGCAACAACACTTATCATGGAATTAGCATGAGCCAAGGCTCATTGCACAAGGATCATGAGTAAATCCTCATTGCACTTGAAGCATGAGTAAAAAATCATTTCACTTTAATTATAATGAGTAAAAAACCATTTCACATGACGTATCATAATACTATACTTTACCCAATGCATTAGAGTGCTATAATGGAACACCCTTTTTAAACAGTTCATTTCATGCATAAGTGTGCCACATGGATCTAATAAGATGGATTCATAAAACATCATCATTTATTCCACGATAAAGGAATGTGGAATAATTACAAGAAACTCTTTAAACAATAATTAAATGTGCATAAAGGTGAATACCCTTGATAGAGAAATGGGCATGGTATTCACTACACAATGAATTTGGCTTGAAAAAACAGTACAATTTCGACAGCGTAACGACGTGACGTAAGAATTCATAAAAATGGTTGATGAGAGAGAGAGGGGTGTCTCATCATTTTTAAATTAAATGGAAAGTAAGGGTGTCATATATATATATATATATATATATATGTACCAACAATTTTAATGGAATTTATAGTCATGATACAAAAGAATTTCTTGAATGTAAAAGAGGAGCGATAAATTCTTTTCTGAATTTCGGCATAGTAACGGGTGTACATGGGAGGCATTTAATGAGAGAGAAAGGGGTCTCAAATCATTAAAACATATATAGGGAAGTATGGGGGAGGTGTGAAACCATACCCCAACATTTATAATTGAAATTAAAAGGGCATAAAAACTTAAAGAAAGTTGGAAAAAATGAGGAAGGAAGAAAAAAAACTTACTTGGAAGTGTGCTTAAAAAGGCTTGAGAGAGGCTTTAGAGAGGCTTCTTGGGAGCTTGGGTCACCTAGGGAGGATTCTAGAGAGAGTATGGAGGAGTTTTGACGAACTCAAAAGGCTTTGAGTGAGGAGGAAGTTGGAGCTTGGGTGGGTTTATATATGAAAGGTGTGAGAATTCATTATTATTTAGGTTTGGGACACCTCACATTAAAATAATCCAAAACACAAACCAACCCATGGTTTTTGCCCATAGTTTTTGGAAAAGGGAAGTGAAATAAAATATTTTATAAGTCCAAAGTCTGAACTTCTTAAAATAATAGGGTTTCTTTTGTGGAGGTGAGTCACACTCCCAAAAAAAACTATTTAAAAAGACAAGATGTTTAATAAGACTTAAAGGGTCCATTAATGCTTTGTAAGATAAGTAACAATAACCAAAAATCACATTATTTTAATGGTAAAACATATATTGGACGAATATAAGACTTATAGTATTTTCTTACATCACTATTGGGTCATTAGGATGTCATAAAACACATTAGATATTTAAATGGTATTTAATTTTTACCCAAAAATTTGACTGTCTTAGAAAATTATGGAAAATTCACCATTGGATAATTTTGACATCTTTATTCTCGAAATAATATTTATTTTATCTTAATAAGTTTCTAAATATGTTAATTTTCACTTTTAAAATAAAAACCTACATTTATAAAAAATTCACGGGTTTTGACAAAAATGGATTTCGAACCATAATAAAAATTACGATTGCATTCATAAAATTATAAAATCATTTATATTTAATAAAAATTAATTTAATAATAATAAAAATATTTTATTAAAATATTATTTAATTCAAAAAATCATTAATTCACCAAAATAGATTTCTTAGTTGAATATTAACTAAAAATAATATTTTTTTCTTTAAAAACCATCTACAAGGTAAAAATAATAAAATGAAAGTGTATTCATTATTATATTAAAAAATAATGTACATGACCATAGTGCTAATGTCTTGTTACATAACCCCTTATAACACCTGCATAAGACTGAAGGGTAAGGTGTGTGATGGTGACCGATTCTTGGGGTGGTTCGGATAACATTGCTCGGGTGGTAATCTCTATCAAATTCCACTTCTCTCGTAGGTGGTTCTACTAGAGATTAACGTATTGAAGCTCGAATTGGGCTTGGTCAAGAGTGAATCCCAATGACGCAACCTCCTTTCTGAGCTCGGACAAATGGGCTTTGTATGGGGAATGTCTACTGGATGAGGCCATCGCTTCCTTTGTCTGAGTAAATTGGATTCATTAAAGCCCTATATTTATACTAATCATGTGATCACTGTTCAGTGGTTATATTAGAAACAGTCACAATTATTAACATTAAGCCAAATAAGTTGACATTTTATATAAACATTTTCCGTAAAGTGACATTTAGTTAGATCAAAAGGGATTTCTATTAATGAAAGTTTGGGTCATTATATCACGTGCCTCCAATAATTGTAAATTTTTGAGAAATTGGAGGATATAGTCAAAATATGGCCATCCAAGGGATTTTTGACATGCTTCTCGGTTATTTTGTTTCTAAAGTTTATGTTTAACCACTAAGTAAACTTGTTTTTACCTTAATTGTTGCAATTAAGTTTAATTACTTCCAATAATATTTTTGGTCAAAAACTAAGTTAAACATACTATAAATTATGAATTTTTTTGATTAAAAATAT
The DNA here is from genome assembly GCA_963277665.1 of Viscum album. NCBI lineage: Eukaryota > Viridiplantae > Streptophyta > Magnoliopsida > Santalales > Viscaceae > Viscum > Viscum album. Next base: position 546,137,479 of record OY728121.1, read on the forward strand.
GGAATAAAATTTTCCATATTATAAACACATAATTGGTGGAAATTAATTTAAAATTAATCCCATAGACGAGATGTAACAATAACTTTTTAAAGTAAAAAAGTTCAAACTTTTGAAAGGTTTTTATATAAAATTTCATTGTAAATTGATTCTAATGAACTAAATTGGATTAATAGTTATAAAATTTATATAAATATAATTTAAAACAAACATAAATAATAATTTAACAATATAAATAAATTAGATGAAAATGCAGTTTTCAATTAAAATTCAACGTTTTTCATTATTCATCCAAAAATGAAACTTCTTAGAAAAATACAAAAAATTCACCCAATTTAAATTTTGTTATTATACTTTAAAAAAATAAGTACATTTATTCAAATAAAAATTATAAAAGTATAAAAAATTATATTGAAAATAGGTTCACCATTAAATGGTATTAAAATTACCTTTTAGAAAAATACATCTTTTTATTCATAGAATTGGATTTATTCTTATATTATACCTATAAAATAAAATTTACAAGTGTAAAATAATTTTATTGAATATATAATATATTAATTTTATTAAAAAAATTCATAAAAATTTTTTTGTTTAATTTATTGAGATAAAACTATGTTTATACATACAAAAATAGTGTTCCTATAAAATGAATTTATTTATTTTCTAATAGTTATTACTTTAATTTTTAATTAATTGATAAAAATTATTCATTTTATATACAAATTTAAATCATATCTTCAAAATTTAGTTAAACTTTTTCATTAATTCCATCCCAATAGATAGATGGTAACTATAATAATATTTTAATACCAATATTGATAGTATTTTGTAGTTTAGTAAAAATCATCCATATTTTTAATGAAAGCTATCGAAGGGACTCTGTACTGTGTGTAACGCAAGACAAAATAGTGTTTATTGTATCTCAAGATAATATAAGTTTTGTTTTAGATCAAAATTTACTTGGTTTTGTGTATAACACAATCCAAAGTTTGTTCTTTCATATAACAAAAGGTATATTCAGTGTTGCGTGAAATGAAAAATATAAAAAAGATTAAATTAATTAAAATAACAATAATAATAATTCACAAAATATCTTTATGTTACATTCTAACCCCCCACATAAAATTAATTTTCCCCCTAAATTCATTTGGGTCATCAATTGTTTAATACTTTAAAGTTCCATTCATAAAAACCCACACCATAAAAATGAATAATAAAACATCTTTTAAAAAACAAATGTTTGAAACATAAGGTTTACCCAAAGTAACTCATAAATATCTTCCAATATAGAAGAAAATTTGTGGGAAGTGAAAACATGGAAATGGAAGAAAAGAATAAATAATCATAGAGCGTGATGGAAGTTATTGATCAAAGGCAAGTGAATGATCTTTGGAATGTTAATGGTCTCAAAACCATAAATCTGTGATGATTTATAAGACCATCGGCTCAACAGAAACAAATCCATTAGGATAAATGTATTTCAATATCCTTTTCCTAGAGTTGATGAATTATTTGACTCTCTAATAACATAAGGAAATATACTCACTTTATTTCATTCATTTTTATATGCACATTCTCGCTCTTTGGTTATGCCATGCTTGATTTCCACTTCAACTCTTACTATAAGAAATGAAGGTGAATTTGTCATTCCTGAAGTTCTAACATATCTTTAGATCAATACTTATAATGATAAGTAATTACATATATCTTTATTTATCATCAGAAAAAATGGTTAGCATGAGTTAAACAATTTGAATAAATCCTCATATGGAGAGATAATACTTTAATATCTATAAACTCATCTAAATTTTAACCTAAAATTTCTATAAATGGTTAACCTTGTAACTGTTATGAAAGTTTAAAATACAAAAAATTATAAATAATTTCAATAAATTTCTCCAAATCAGTTCAACAATGACCACATATATCATAAATTATCTCTTGGTTGTCACATTCCAAATATATGAATACCTTTATCGTATATTCTGTTGAAGCATGCTAATAACCCGAATTACTATACATCCTTATGGAAAACATTAATTCTTACTTATTCCAAATATTATGGGATATATTCCATAAATACAATATATTGCAAACTTTATTCATGATAACATATAAAACATGTTTAAAAAATTGATTATTAGTTCTAGTAAATCAGTACTATCCAATTTATTTATCCAAGAAAAACACAATTTTCTCAACATCTGAAACACATTTAGGGTTACCTTACCTTAATCAAAATATAACCTTTCCATTGAATCTATTTTATAGGTAATCAGATCTGTTAAATATATTTAAAAAAATACTTAATAGAAAACATATACTTCTTGATTCATATAAAATAATTTTTGAATTCCTACACATATACAATTCAATCATCCAACTTTATTCTTAAACCATTACCAAGGCTTCATAATTATATTCCTTAATACCCCTTTCCTAGAATATGAAATATAAATCATATATTTTATTTTATCAAACTCAATTGAATCAAAATTCTTACGCTTAATATAAAAAATATTGTTATAATATCCTATACCTTCCACATTTCATTCACAGTCTCTTTATCTTTACTAGTATATCCAATACTTGTGAACCTTATTGAATCTCTTCATGATATTTACACTTAGGATATTTATTTTCACAATTCCCATACTTTCAACATCTAAAATATTCAATTTTAACCAAACTCCTTCTAGTTTCTACTTTTGAATAAGACTAGAAATCATAGTGTGAGCAACACTTATCATAGAATAAAACCACCTAATCATGAAAAATTACTTATAGGACACCTAAATCATGAAAAATTCTTTTAAATATATTCCACCTTAGCATTATCCTTATATAAATCCATAGAAACATCCTTAGAAATATCCTTAGGTATCTCACTAAAGTTTTATCATCCTAATTTCTAAGGGTTGGCAAACAATGTCCTTTGATACCAACTATCATGAACCAAGCATAACATACCCGGATATTACATCATTTTATATGAATATTCATCACATTAAAAAAGTACATGCATGTGGACAATAATATTTTAGTGTATTTGGAAATTTGCAACACAATATCCTTACACGGTGAAGAATATTCAACATATTCTATAAAGATGTTCCCCTTTAGTACTCCCACTTAAAACCTTTCTTCATAACCTAGGCAAAGGAAACATAATAAAGGGTGATATTAGATAATAATTAAGGGTCAATAATGGAGATATGTAATAATAACATGATCATATGGGTATGAGAACATGAGAATAATGTTTTAAGATCATACCCTATATATCAAAGATTATATACAGGAGTCATGAAATAAAGATTGGTAGTTTATAAGACATGAATGAAATCATAACACATGAATAAGACATCGAATTGTTAAATACACATAAACATATAAAATTATTTCCATAGTAGTCAATGATTACATACAATGGAATCTTAGTGAAATGGTTCACTCCACAAACCATCTTAGTAGTCAAGGTTCACTCTCAATACCATCTTAGTAGAAAAATTTCATTACTGAAATGGTTTCACTCACAATTACAACCCTATATTACAGAAATGAGTTCACTCCTCATTATTTTCCTTTATTAATGAACCGTTTTCACTCCTTATTCCATCCTTGTATTACTGAATCGAGTTCACTCCTTATTCTAAACCTATATTACCTAATCGAGTTCACTCCTTATTCCATACCCCTATTACATAATCGATTTCACTACTCGTTTAAACCCTATATTAATAAACCAATTTGACTTCCCATTCCTATCCTATATTACTCATGATATATATAAATTTTTATTCAATGCATTTGAGGGATAAATTGGTCCCACCCATCACATAATTAAATCATACATAGATATGTCACAAGATAATAAAACATTCAACATATCATGTCACATAAAAATATTTGGGTCTCATAAACATCATATCATAACCAATAAAATGAAATTGGAATCATAAAAATTTCATCATATCATAACCCATGGAAAATAGATTGGTTTTATAATGATTTCATCATAGAATAAACCATGAAAGTAATAGGGTTCCACAATAATTTTAACATGGTATAACCAATGAAAGAGAAATGGGTTTTATAAGAAACATTTAATCTTAAACATAAACCATTCAAAGAAATAATTATAATGGTTTCCTTGGATAATATCCATAATAAATCATATACTATATCAGAGGATGTCATCTTAACTAGAGAAGGATTTTTAAAGATAACATCGGGCATTTCTTAAAAAAATAACCCTTCTTTGAAAATCTTTTTTTCTCGCAAAAAACATCTTCAAAATACTTTTCATTGAAAAAACATTTAAAAATTATAAAATAATATTTAAAAATAATTTAAAACATCCCACGAAAAAAAATATCATTTCTTATTTGAAAAACACTTTTTAAATCGTAAAACATATTGAAATTATTTTTCATTTAAAATAACCTTAAAAACATATAAAGGATCTTTTGAAAACCATTTTAAACAGTTTTTAATCATATTTTTTTGAAAAATAATTTCCCTTGAAAATGAAATGAAAATATTCCATAAAAAAGTTTTTAAACCATTTTTAGAAAACATGGTTTTTTACTAAAAAAAATTATGATCGAGGATAGAAATAAGGTCAAATTTTATTAAAAATACATTCTTAATTATCTTAAGTACCGAAGAGTTGAAAATTTTACCAATACATGAATATACCATAAGAAACCATCGGAAAATAATTATTATTATTATTGAGATATGGATCATAATATTTCATCAATTTAAGCACAATCATAAATAATCTTGATAAACGATGATATTGTTGCAATAAACTCTTACCATTTTAGAGACTTTGAATCAAAATCACCATGAAATAATAAAATTAAATGAGGATTAAAATATCTTGAAAATAATTATATTAATTATATAAAATTTAAAGTGGAATTATATACACCTCATAGAATAATATAGGTGCATAACATGGAATGTGTCTCAAAGAAGAAATTTTTTTAAAAAAATTACTTTACCGATTGGGTACTTTTGAACCCTAAAACCCATCAAAGTGATATCATAAAACAAATATTTAAATACAAATATATTTAATGATAATGATCATATAATACATTTATGTTCATTATATACACCATAAAAAAGAAATGAGTGGTGAATATGAAATAAGTCTCACGAAAATAAAAGTGAGACGAGAAATCATTTACCTTAAGTCTTGACTTTCTTCGTATATATTAAAAAATCATGTATAGTAAATAAAATTTTATTATAAATCTACCAAATAATATTATTATTATATCTAATACCATATATTATTTTATTATGACTATATATTCCCCATTTATTAAACATTACATGTTAATGTTATGTTTCAGGCAATATCTTCTTTATTTTTCATATATGTTTTGACTAGTTATTCGTGATCCTATTAATTAGAAAATTAATTAATTATTTAAAGAATGAAAAAAATGAAATAAATATATTATATATTCATTATAAAATTATTTATAATAATCTATAAAATAAAAAAATATGAAATGAAATACTCCGTTCATGGAGACGGTAGGCCGTACGTACGCATGAACTCTATTTCTGTTTTCTTATCTTATTGAAAGAAAAAAATTAAAATAAATATATGTAATATATATTTATATTATCATTATATTAGAATTATTATTTCATATATATGTTATATTTTTACTAAACCCATCTTTAATACATTCAATATAAAGTATGAACGAATAACATTGCTTTGAGGAGGTGATAGTTCACACATCCATAAACGAAGTTATCGTATTCCCACAAAATGAAAATCATGAAGGTATGGGTTATATATTAATTATATAAGAATAAATACATCATAAATATAATATATATCATATAATAATTATAATTCCATCATTATTACCATCCTTTAAAGGTGGTAATGGAAGAACGAACAATATCTATTCATGAGGCGGTATCTGTCGCCAACACGAATGATGATTACATATCCCATTTGATTGAAGTGTGAGAGTGTAGGTAATAAACCTAAAATAAAAAAATATTAGTATATGTTGGATACAGAGGTTATTATATAATCATTAAGTAAGAACAATTGATTGGTTTTCTTAAGGAAACAAAATAAAAATGCTCATTGATGAATGCTACCTCTTGTTTGGGTAACTCCTTTTGGTTTGTACCAAAGGGATTCCTTGTTCGGATTTCTGCCAAAATTGTGGCTTAGATATTGAGATTAGGTAAGTATGGATATTATTTTTTAAGGGTTTGGATGATAAAAATGGAATGATAGGCGGGAATAAGTGAGGGTGGGGGTGAGTTCCCTTTTATAGTGGAGGGGTGACATTTTTGTAAATATAAAAAGGAAACCACTATTGAGAGATATCCCTTACATAATGTGCCTCAAATAATTGTAAATATTATATAAAAGGTATTTTATGTTCTAAATATTTCCGTCCAATTTAGTTTTTACACGTGTATAGGGTATTTGACCCCTTAAGTTAATGCTTAACCACTCAGTAATCTCATTTTTACCTTAATTTCTATAATTATGTTTAATTACTTTCCATAATATTTTTTGTCAAAAAATAATTTTAACTTAATAGAAATTATAAATTTTTATGATTAAAAATATGGAATCTATTTTTCCAAATTATAAACACATAAGTGTAGGAAATTAATTTAAAATAAATCACGCAGAAGAGATGTAATGATAGGGTTTTAAAGTAAAGAGTTCAAATATTTTAAATGTTTTTATATCCAAATTCAATGTGAAATTGATTCCAATGGAATAAATTGGATAAATAGATGTAAAATTGATAAAAATATACTTTAAAACTAATATAAAATATAATTTATCAATATAAATAAATTAGATGAAAATGGATTAAAGAATTAAAATTCAGTGTTTTCACTATTCATAAAAAACAAAAATTCTCAAAAAAATACCAAAAAATCACCCAAAGTAAAATTTGATATTATAATTTCATAAATGAATTATATTATTTAAAAATAAAAATTATAATAGTTTAAAAAATTATATTTATAATAGGTCCTCCATTAAAAGGCGGTAAAATTAACTTTTATGAAAGTATATATTTTTATTCCTAAAATTTGATTTATTTTTAACATATACCTATAAAATATTTTGTATGTTTATAAAATAATTTAACTGAATATATATTATATGAATTTTATTAAAAACATTAATAAAAAGTGGTATTTTAAAATTTTTGAGTTAAAATTGTGTTTGTACATACTAAAATAATTTTCATAGAAAAGGGATATATTTATTTTCAAATAGTTTTTACTTTCAATTATTACTAATTGATAACTGAAAGACTCATTTTATATAAATTTTTTTAAAAAATATTCACAATTTAGTTAATCTTATTTTTAAGTTCCATTCCAGTAAATAGGTGGCAACTATAATAATATTTTAATAACAATATTAATAGTATTTTTTAGTTCAGTAAAACTTGGACTTGTGTTTAATGAAAGCTATCAAAGGGACTCAATATTGTGTGTAACACCATAAAAACATAGTTTTTTGTGAATATCAAGCTAATAAAATTGTTTCATGGTACACAATCTTAACTTGGTGTTGTGTATAATGCAAGCCAAACTTAGTGCTTCTGTATAACAAAAACTATATTCAGTGTTACATGAAATGAAAAATATAAAAAATATTAAATTAATTTGAAAAAAATAATTCAAAAAATATCGAGGTGTTAAAATATCCTTAGTTACAATAACTTTCTTGAAATGTTAATCATTTGGTGCTTTCCCTTTATTTTTAATTTATCTATGAAAAAATCCATACATCTGACAGTTATGTTTCCTTCCTAGAAATATCATCGACGAACTTTCAACAAACTATGAATTTCCCTTATCAGAATGATTCTAAACTTATTTATTAGGAAGTTCCACCACTATGTTATTTCTACTTCCTATTTCATGGTTTGAATCATTATTCTTGGATTCCATATTGATCGATAGAACTTTTAAATTTATGGAGACCATAAAATAGCCCATGATGTGGGTTCTATTATCACAATAGAAGAATATTATTATAGTTTTTGTTATATATTTCTCATCCTTCATCACTAAATTTTTGGGAGGATTGAATTTAACTTTCCTTTTTTGAATTTTTTCCAAGGAAGGCTTGTTCAATTTCTTTACATTCTTCTTCCACTATTGTGGCCTTTTTTTCAGATCAACATGAGGGTTGTATTGGGTTGGTACATACCAACACTCCTCATAATTGTGGCCATATATGTTGAAAAAATAATTTAATCTCTCCTTGATTTAAAATATTTTATTCGAATATAGATTCTATCTTATCTATGAAATCTAATTTTGAACAATAGGTTTTCCTCTCACTTCAGATTTGCTATGCCTTTCTCCAAACCATTTAGAAATTATACATACTAACATATTTCCACAAAAATCAACATCCCTATTCCCAAACATCAAATAACACCAACACCTACCAATTGAACACTTCATTTTTCTTATGCATGTATTTTGTCAATATTGAAACCCTTACTATTTTTGGATTAGTAAACCAACCCTTTGGAATCCATTTTGGGGGAATTTTTTCTTTTATAATCCTAAGTTCACCCTTTATGATGTGGTGAACTTATTTTCATTTAATCCGTACATATTTATATAGATTTTGAATTTACTCTCACCCTAATAGTCAAAATAGATTTAGTGAAAGTAACTTTATCTCAATAATATGATACCTTTTTCTATAATATTGAGGTGGATGATTCTCCAGATGGTCTAAAGCTAATATTTCTACCATTTTATAATTTTTAGATGTAATAATCCTTCTAAAATTAATTTTTTTAATAAAAAATTTCTGAACTTGTTGGGAGGTGTCAAGCTGTTCAAATTCCATATTTTTCAAATTCACATATTGTTGAAGACACTTAAATTTAAGTTTATTTTTATCATTTTCAACTAATATTATTCTAATCTACAATATATTTCTCAACTTTTGTACTTATCCTCATGAAACTTACTACTTCAACCTAAATAACTATCAATATCCTTGATTTTTTAGATTTGACTTACACTTGGGGTTCCATGACACCAATAATATCTTTATTCAACTCTTCTAGTTCCTGGATATTTTACTCAAGGAATCTATTAACCTTTTTTTTCTCATCTATAAAGAATTAAAAATTATCACCATGCATTGAAAATTTATCTCTATAAATTTTTAAATAATACCGCATTTCCTTCAGTTCATTGATGATAGAGTATCATTTTTTCCAACTCTATAACCAATGATTTTCTCATTAATGTAGTATTATCTCCTTAATGTGATTTCTAATCATATATATCATATATGAAATCCAATAAATATGTTATAACATCATGGTGTATTTTTTTATATATTCCCTAACCAAATGTAGAGTTCTTCAATTGATTTTATAAGACAATTATAATCACAAATTGAACTTGAATGAAGAGTGGGATCATAATCGATAGATTTATTTTGATGTTTAACACTCTGACTACTTTCAATTAGTGATTTTTCATATTTATTATTTGGGAAATTTCTAATCTTATTTCACTCCTTCTATTTGTTTTTATAAGTCTTATGGATGAGTTCCATTACATCTTTAACATAAATGAAACCAGATTTATCCATATGATGAAGTACTGAAAACACTTCCAATATGAACTTCATATATTCAAGTAAAAAAAATCATATAAGATAACCCATAGATCCAATCAGAGGGAATAAATGAACTGATACCAATTGAGTTTCATAGTAAGATTAGTGCAAACACCTAAGGGCTGGGGGTAAATCAGATGTTATTTCTAAACATATTTATTCAATCACATACACACATGCAATTCCAATAAAAGAGTAATGACGACATGAAGTTTTTTTAAAAGGTTATACCCATCCTAGTAATCCTACTCATTGTCATAATTTTTTATTCACCGTAACTATTGGATATCTTTTTAAAAAAACACATGTGGGTTGTCTAGAGATTATCCATGAACTAGGATCACACCATAATTAATAGGTTTAATGTTAACAATATTCCACTTTCAAACCAAAAATACATTTTTATGGTCCTTATACTCGATATCACAAGTTATCAAGTGTAACACTCTTGTTTTTAGTGGGTTTGTTAATATATTTTTTAAAAGGTCTTCAATGTTGTTTTTTGAGCCTTTTGGTGGTTAATAATTTATTTTAATTTATGTTATAGGTTTTTATAAGCTTAAAGGTTGGTTTTTTGTTCAAAACGGCCAACACCATGACCTAGTGAAAGACATTTTGGCCTCAGCATGATTTAGTGAAAATAGGACAAGGGTAAAATGGGCATGAGAAAGGCGTAGTGCTCAGGGAAGGTGAATTTGGCCCACATCATAGGTAACATCATTATACTCATTTTGGAGGGTGTGGTGTGGTAAAATGGCCTAGAATGGGGTGAAACACCATGGGGATGGCTATTTTAGGATGGTGTGTTCAAGAACACCATGACCAATTCCAAGCCACGGTGGTGGTTGTGTGGGATTTTAAATGGAAAAAATAATCTCCTACCTTCTCGGATCTCAACCATTTCAAATGGGAAACAGATGTTATCATTATTAGGGGTCATTAATGAGAATTTAATTGATTATTTTCCCATATCAATTAATTTTTACTTCCTCATGATTGCTAGTTTTTTAGATGATTTTAAAATGCCCTGAAGAACCTAAGTCCTGACCTCGTGCAACCTTGTTAGGAGATAAAAACATGGAGTTTAGAGAGCTATTCTTGTTTTTCAGACTTTCAGGTGCATTAAATTTGTTCTAATTTATTCTTTATTATTTTTAGATTAATTTACTATTTCCATAACCCTACTTAGAATTTTCTACTATCGATGTTGAACATCAGGAGTTATTATCATTTAAGCTTGATTTTATTTGAATAAAAACATTGCGCAAGTGTGGAAACCCTTGAAAAATCATGAAAATGATGTCAAAATCATTGAGGTAGGTGGTCCTTATCATTAGTGTATATTTATAAGGGTTCATGGAATGATTATTTATGATACCTATGTTATATTTTTGATCACATGAGGTGTGAATGTTTAAACCATGAGATCTATGTCTGATGCTTGATCACATGAGGTGTGAATTTATAACCCGTGGGACCTATGTTTGATGTTTGGTCATATAAGGTGTGCATGTGTAGCCTCATGAAACCTATGTTTGATGTTTTCTATCATGATTATTTGTTTTTTCTATGATCCTTTCTTGGCATGACATAATGTTTGATCTATCATCCTATACCCATTATCACATGTGTTTTTCTTATGCATTATATAGTTGTGTTTGTAGGTTAAGCTATATAGATTGTTACCAAAGGGAATTTGGTAGATTGTTTTTTGAATTTTACATGGGATATACCTTCAAGGGGGATGCGTCAGACATATTTTTGGGCTATCCTATTGTGTTGGATGTGTCAGGTTGCTGGTTTATATTCATTCCTTTATAGATCCAAAGTAGGTGTAGTTGATCTCAAAGGACATTACATATGTGTTATACTTATTACTTATCTATTATTTGTTTATTATCATATAATACACCTTTATATCATTGTAACTTATGTTTAAGGACCTGTTGGTGTTGTCCTATTGGTTTTCTTACTCACACCCTATGTGGGGATCTCAGTGTATATACAGATTTCAAGAATAGGGATCCAATAAAGGAAAAAAGGCCCTGTGGTGGCCATTTGAGCAATACTAGTTGAAGGATCTAGTCTTTGTGAGATAGGATTTGGTCTTGGATGTCACTTTTTTGTTCCTGTTTGGTTACTTTTATCTCGTACAATAATCCATTTCTTGTGGGATCATTTCCTTAATTCTGGTTTGTGTGACTAACATGAAATATTTTTATTGCATGATATAGTAATTATTTTAATGCTACTATGAAAATGGTTTATTTATTTCTTACTTTGTGATTATTATTATTATTTATTCCTTTGTATAATCTGATGATTATATAGAATTGTGGTCATAGTCTCCCCACAATGACCCATTTTTATCTCTCAACTAGTCGATAAAATCTTGTATATGGGTCGGCACACATGAGGTTGTGTGGAATTTTGGATCAGATCTGACGATTCCGATCGGGGTGTTACAAAATAATATCAGAGGATCAGGTTCACTAACATATTTCCTTTAATTACCTTGATTTGGGTAAGGTATATAGGATATAATATTATTGGGAATTTATTATAATAACTTTGAAAAAGCATGGACAACACTTTATAGTTGAACTCTGAGTTTCCATGAAAATGGGAATGGAGACCTTTCTGTTTAATGATATATTTAATTTGATTCACTAAGGGTGATGCAAATGATATTGATATACGAATTTTTGGGATTCACTATGAATTTTTGTATCATTTCTAGTCACATATAATCATATAGAATATGCATTTTTCTTTCATTTGGTATATCCTAAATAATTAAAATGCATGTTTCAATTTATGATATATTCTTTTGGTTCATTATTGCTTGTATTATTATATTTGATCCTGACTATTATATGCTTGATTGTATATATATATATATGTGGCTAATGTGAAGGTACTGGAGTCTTGACTTGGGTCATGGGTAGTGCTTTGGTGGTTATACCTTGTTATGTGAGTATCCACTTAGGTTGAACATTGTTGTAAAAACTTATGTCTTCCTATGATCTGTAATCCGTCTCTTTGGTTTATCTATTAGCTTTATCTAAAGTTTTAGTAAAAAAATTCAAGAAATTTCACCTCATTGAATTCATGCACCTCAAATTTTGTATAACGATACTGTTGAGCATACTGATATGGATGATCCAGTAGCTCATGCTATTGAACCTATCTAGCTAGGACTCTTCTAGCTAGTGCTTATTTAGAGTGGAGGATCCCAAAACAGTGGGATAAATATGGTAAGTTATTCTCATAACACTAGATCAAGTATCCTCTAGTATTCCTAGGAAATGGATATCCTAGGATATAGAGGATTATATATGATAAATCAAGAGGGTCTTTGATATGGTACAAAACCCAGAGGATTGAAAGGTTAAGATTATGAATTTTATACTTCAGGAACTACTGGAAAGTGGTTGGACATCATGCTTTACGCCAGTAGAGATGAAGGGGTGACATGGGAAAATAGTAAGGACTTATTATTCATTGATTTCATTACCGATGATCTAAAAATGGACTATTCTTAGAAGTTCAGGAAGCTCCAGTAAATGATGATGTTAGTGTTTTCCTTTTCAGAACACTTCACCAAGTTGATTCACTTTTCTCTTATTCTGGTTAGTGATGAGGTGAAAAAAGACAGGAAGTTCAATATTGGTCTTCATCCAATGCTTAAATTCAAGGTATGGGTTTTGGATATGAAATCCTATATCACAGTTCTATATAAACCTATAATTATAGGGAATGTCATTGAGGAAGACATAGATGAAAGTCTTCATATATTTTTCAATGGATCTACTATATTTCTCTCCAGTATAGTTCTAATTGATTATTATAGGAATAAGAAAAGTAATTTCGAAGATTGAGGCTAGGGTAGTATTCGAAAATTAGAGAATAGAATAACATATGTTCATTGAATTTGTCTATGGGAGATGACTCTTACATGTTCTTTAACTAAAGAATAAAAGGAAACTATCTCAAGAACTGTCATATTTATCTCAAAAATATTCATCAGCATGGAAATAATGGTCATTAGAAGCAGTTCTATGATAAGGATTCATGGTTACACATGGAAAAGACAACCTGCGATGTGGGTGGAAGACCTTTGAAGTGTGCACATACTCCACAATGGTTAGTGAATTAGGTGACTCATGATCATCTGGGGTGTCATGGAGTGGCTATTGACAAGGTTTATGGGGATAACCACGGTTTGAATGATGTTGAAGATGGACCTTTAATAGTACTACATATGGTCCTCATCTATTCCAAACTCTATATTTCTTTGTTTCATATAGGCACATCCCATTCGTCCATATCCACTTAGCTGGTTAACGGGCTATACTTACTACTTAAGTTCTCTTATGATTAATTGTATATTGATACACCCTTGGGAAAGAAAGTGGATCACTGTCATATTTGACTAGGATTTACGATGGTGATTGATAGCTTGAGCATGTATAGAGTTTCATGTTTCTAGTGTTATTTAGTTTTAATGTGATCCTTGGAATGGACTAGTTGACTAGATACCATGCACACATCGATTGTTATCAGAGATGAGTGGCTTTAATTTTCCTAAAAGAGATAATTTCATGTTGATTGGTGAATGGGACATCAATACTAGAAGGGTGGGACAGGATCATTGTTAGAGTGAATCCTTATCAGTACAGATGGATGACATGAGCCTTACTGTGGACCGGATAGTGACTGCCTCCACTTTCATCCTAAGGTGGATTAGTTTTGAGATGTATTTTTTGAATATTTCTCAGGGTTACCTCTAGACATGATATTTGAGTTTGAAATTGAGCTCATGACCATAGTGAAAACTATATCAATTCTTCTATATCACATGGAAATGGATGAGTTAAAATAGATCAAGGTACAACTAAAAGATCTTGAAGCTAAAGGCTTTATCAAACTGAGTACTTACCCTTTGAGGTGCTTCAGTATTGTTTTCTAAGAAGGAGGATGAGAGTATTTGTCTTTGTGTGGATTATAGAAAATTGAAATAGATCACTATGAAAAATAGGTATCTGTTTCCATGTATTTATGACTTGTTTGACCAATCAAGGGGAACCTAATGGGTTTCAAAGACTGGTCTATGTTCTGGATACCATCAACTTTAGGTTAGAGATAAATACATAGTGAAGATAGAATTTTGAAGAAGGTGTGTGTTTTATGAGTATCTAGTTATTCGTTTTGGTCTAAAAAATGATTCGATAGTGTTCATAGATCTCATAAATAAGATATTTCAACATACATATAATCCTTCATCGATGTGTTTGTTGATGACATCATGATATATTCCAATATATTGGAATCACATTCTAGACACCTCAAGATTTTATTGAGTATGATTTAAGAACACTGTATTTACACCAAGTTATTAAAGTGTCACTTTTGTATATATAAGGCACATTTTGTTGGGCACATGGTTTACCATGTAGGAATATCTGTTGTTTCAGAGAAGGTAGAATTAGTTATGTCTTGGGAACCACAAAAGAATTTGTTCAATATTCTAAATTTCATTTGGTTGGATGGGTACTATAGGAGGTTCCTTTATAACTTTTCTCATCTAAAAAAATATCGATACAATTACCAAAAAGGCTCAATTTTTAATGGACGGACTAGTGTGAGGAGACCTTATTAGAGTTGAAGAAAAGATTTATGTCAGTAAAGATTCAGATTCTTCCTAATCATGGAGTAGGGTATGAAGTGATTTAAAACAAATAGATATGTTATAATACATAATGATAATATAGTTACTTATGAGTCTCTTAAATAGTTACCCCATTAGAAAAAAAAACCTAATCATGACATAGAGTTGGAAGTTGTGGTTCATGTGTTGAAATGTTGGTGATTATACCACATTGATGATATATTTTTCATATATATAAACCACAAGCGTATATGGAATATTTTCTCCCAGTGATTCCATTATCGGTGTTTTATATTGGGAGTTATTGGTGTAAAAAAATGTTATAATTTTTGTGATAACATGGTTCATGTGATGGAATACTTGGAAAAACTTAACACATACATCAACATGTTTGAGGTAGGTGGTGTTTATCATTATCATGTTTATATAGGTTTTTTGATTGGTTGTTCTATAAGACATTCATTTGATGTTTGATCACATGAGGTGTGTGTGTAACTCATGAGACATATGTTTGATGTTTGGTCACTTGAGGTGTTCATACGTAACCCGTGAGACCAATGTTTGATGTTTTATCACATAAGGTGTGCATGTGTATCCTCATGATACCTAGCATGAAGTTTACTCACATGAGAATTTGTTTTAGGGAATAATATTTCTTGGGATGATGTTATATTTGATCCGTTATCCTATATCTGTTATCACATGTTATATTATTAGGTATTATACAATTTAGTGTATAGGTTTGTCCATATGTAATATTACACAAAGGGAATGTGTTAGATATTTGGTCAGCATGTACATGGGTTATCCCTTTGAGGGGGAAGCATCACACATGTTTTTGGGCTATCCCATCAAGTGGGATGTGTCAGGTGGCTAGTTTTTATTTCTTCCAGCATGAAGCTGAAGTAGGTAGAGCTGGTCTTTAAGGACCCTAAATATGTGTTATACATGTTACTTATCTTCACATGGTTTATTGTCATGAAATGCACTATTATATCTCAGGAACTTATTTTTAAGGACTCACTGATGGTGTCCTACTGGGTTTCGTACTCACACCCTATGTGGGAATCTCAGTGTGTGTGTTTATTTCATGACCATGGATCTGTTGAAGGGAAAAGGCCCTACATTAGGAAGTTGATCAAGACTAGATAGAGGATGTGAGAATTTTAGGATGGAATTCAGGCTTGGACGTCAGCTTGTATTCCAAATTGGTTACTTTTATCCTGTAAATTGATCTATTTCTTATGATATTCTTTCCTTAGTTATGTGTTATGTGATTAACATGATAGATTTCTATTTCATGGGGTAATTATCATGTGTATTTTTTTACTATGATGGTTTATTTTTTTACTTACTGATTTTTTATTTTTATAACTTCCTTTGCATACTCTAATGAGTTTTTGGTACCAAGAGCATATTATTCCCATGATGTCCCTCTTTGTCCCTCACCACCAATCCAAAACCTCTTGATTACGGGGATGAACACATGATGTTGTGTGGAATTCAGGTTCAAACATATTGATTTGGGTTGGGATTCTATATCAATAATCTTCCCATGATGCCCCTCTATTCAGTCTTGCATCTATTTATTTTATAAAAAAAACTATTTTTGGATTATCTAAACTCATTCTTTAAGATCACATCCTAAAAAATATTACCTAGTGTGTATACACTTAGAGTCATGGATAATTTTTTTTTCCAATAATAAAAATAATGAACAATGGATATTATCTTGCGGTTGCATGAAACAACACAATAGATTGCATCTTCCTCACTTTTAATTCTTTTATTTATGCTTTGATCTGGCGTGTCTAGTAGGATTATCCCACATTTTTTCTTTAAAATCCAAATGGATTTTTGATTCATCATTGGTTTAGATCTCTAATCCTTCTTCTTCTTCAAGAGTATATTTTTTTCATCTCTCTTACTGACTGATACTAATATTTCATCATATTATACAACCACATGATTATTTTTATTTTTATGTTATTATTTAAAAGATATTTTCTCTCACTTATATTTTCTCAAACTTAAAAACTATGCATCCATAATATGTTTCTATTTGGATTTCCCATTATATTTCACTTTGATTATAAAAAATATTCCTTGTGGAATAGAAGTCCGTATTGATTCCAAGAAATATATTTTCTATATTTCTCCTAATTTTATCATAGTTGAATATTTTTAAAATTTTCTCCAATAGGTATTGAGACATCCTTATAAAAATTCAACCACATATATCCCAAATTTATTTAATCATCATTTTTCATAAAAATCATATAATAGAAATAGTTGAAACATGGAACTTTTCTTCACAACATGAAACTATTAAATTCTCTAATTTATATTATTAATTATATAATAATTATAAGTTCCTCATCTCAGAACTTAAATCATAAATTATTTGTGATATTTGAATAACTATATAACAACTTGAGCTTTAACTCTTTCAATGTGTTCATTTTATTGAAAACAAATAAAGTGAGCATTGATCTTGTCATATTATCCTTATTTTATTTTTCTAATATCATGTTTTAGATCATTTTTATACATAGAATAATTATATTTTTAACTAGAAATAACAACATTGGAATCTTTTGATTTAAATCTCAATTTATTTGGAAATTTCTTCACATAATTCTACATTAAAAAAATATCCAGAATTATCTCAAATTTAATATTATTATATAATATTGAGGATCAGATTCTCATTAATTTAAGGATTGAATCACACACCCTTTTAATTGTTGTAAGGTTAATAAAACTTGATATAAACTTCATCATAATCCAATTTAAATTTCACTTCAGAATAAAGAATTCTGAGAACTCTTTATTTTTAGACATTATTATTCTCAATTTTTTCTTAAGTGTTAATGTCATACACCCAAATTAAAGTCATACTTTTAACACTGATTCTATATTAAGTTCACATGAATCCATATAAGCTCATATATTTACCTATTTTTTTGGGTTAACTTGAATTTTTTTTGACTTGTGAAGTCTAACATAAGTCTTTAATCCAAACTTTTTGGCATAAATCCATATATAATGACTTGAAGTGATAAATTTTGGCATAAAGTCATAAAAAATGACTCAAATATATATTATCAGCCTCTAAATTCATTTAAAATCGTTGAAGTCTTTTGATATTATTATAAAGTATTATAAAATATATAAATTCATACAAAATCACTAAGACTTGGACCAATTTTAGTTTTGAACCACAGAATCCATGAAATTTCAAAACATAACAATTTGTATCTTTAATCACCAAAGTCTAGAAGTATCTAAATTAATTTTGAACCTATTCAAATTTTTAGTGATTCTACAGACTTTTCAAATCATTATTCATGGTTTTTCCCACAAATTTTGATAACTTTCAAGATATAACTCATTTGAATGGTTCCTTCAAAACTCATGTACATTGAACTCTCATTAAATTTATATTATATCTCAATGAATAAATACTATAAAAACTAATTTATATAGAATTTCCAACCTCAATATATTTATTTCACATAAATACCATCTTTATAAACACCACATGTTAGGGATTCCCACTTGAATCTATCCAACTAGTTATTCTAGGGTAGACTCTACTTACTATTTCATTACCCATAAATGTATGAGAAATAAAATTTATGTATAGCAGGTGGAAACTCAAACCATACATTTTTATCGACATTCAATGAATTTCCTACAAGAATTATATTGAAAGAAATATAACCAAAATAAATAAGGAACTTCACAAGACTCACAATTTTAAAATGATTCATAATTGAATGATTTTAATAATACATATTTATAGTGTATTTGGATGTGTTTTCCATTTATATATCCAAGGAGATAGTGATAAAGGTAGGTTGGATTAGAATCAACACTAACCTTATTATAATGAACATTATAGACAAGATCATCTATATCTAGAATATATTAGCCTTTTATTATTTTCTTGATTCCAAAAAACATTTCATTCTTATATATTGAACAACTAATGTTTTTAATTGTGAATGAAAATACAATATTTTCCAAATAATATATAAAAATAAAATTCCTATTTATAATGGGTACATAATAATAATTCTACAATTTTGGAATTAATCCACTTGGTTAAAACATATCATAAGTGTTATAATGAATCAAATCTTGTTGTTTTATTGATAAGATGGTCTAATTAACCTTTTCAATTATATTTTATCTACGATCCTATGTTTTTTAATAAAAATGTGCAATTCACACATTATATCAAATACCCAAGAGTCAGAGTTAGTGAAATTAATCTCTATAAAATTCACATTAAAATGCTAAGAATGCATCAATTTGCAAATAATTCTCAACCTTCGATACCAATCTTGAATTTTTCTACAATACATACATATAAAGGATCACAATATGAATATCATGTAATAATCCATAACCTATAATGTAGATATATCTATGGGTGAGTATCATGTATTATATATTTTCATTAAGGTTTTTAATAAAAGTGCTCTCACTGATAATGATGACCCCATAAATAATATCTATTTAGTGATCCAAGAGTCATATATTATTATTAATTACACTAGTTTTAGAATAAAAATACACAATGATTATATTTGGTAGATAAAAACGTTTTCAAACATATCATATAAAATTATTTCATAGATGAGTGGATAAACACGTTATCTATTTAATTAAGTGGATTCACTCAACTCTATTACCATGGTATCCTAAGCATTAGGGTTTCCCAGCTAGCGTAACCCAAATAAAATGCTAAAAATAAAGAACCTAATTATTATGAACACCTTATTATTGGTTTTTCTTACACACGATAATGCATGGGAACCTAATCGTTGGGGTCACCTATACTGAATGTTTGAGGTCTTAATAAGTGTCACTTTGGAAGGACTATCCCAATTAGTATTTAATGGGTTTCTTTTAAATTTTCACTAGTTTAATATATATCTCATGCATATTAAACTCATTAAATATCATGAAATATTTTTATCTCTTATTTTATTCCTTTGTGTATGTATTTTTATAATGATTTTGTTTTAGAATCCTATTTCATCCACCAAATTAATGTGTCCACACCACTTAAATGTTTAATTATTTACACAACCCAAAAGTTTGGGTTAATTACCCAAAAATAGAATATATATATATATATATGAATGAATATCATGAATAAGGTATATAAAACTTTCATGCAAAGGAATAGAGTTTTATGAGATTGAAAATCATTACCTAAGTAAGCCTGACCTGAAGCGACTAATAGGTAACCCCTCACCTTTCTAAAACAAGGAATATGCCTCTAGGCCAGTGGGAAGTTTGAATTGTAGTACCTATCCCTAGAGAGATATTACTTAAGAGAGAATTAAATTAATTATACATCTAACACCTAATACGTATAAAATATATTTAACAAATATTCTCAATATTATAACTCTAAAAATAACCAAGGTTAAGGAAAATGAAAACTAAATCTTACCAAGTCACACATAGCATGTAATGTAGGGGTGTTTTTCCTTGAAGAAATTTATCACATAAATTTTCCTTGCATAAAATTTAAAATTCATAAATTTTTTAATAAACCTAGATATAATAGGAATAACAAAATAGTAAAAATTATATTTATTTTCTTAAAAAATTGGTCCTGCCCTAGCTAGACCGATCGAGTAACCAACTGTGATAAGGGATGATGACCAAGTTAAAAGTCAGATTAACTGAGAGTAGTAGAGGGGTGAAAAACCTATGTTGGTCGGCACATCCATGAGGACCTTGGGGTGGTTCTAATTCAAAGCCACCATGTTGGTCAGCACAATGACAAGTGTTCATACAATGGGGAAAATTCATGTTTATTTAATGATCACCCATAGAATGTGAAGGGTAATTAAGTAGTGCACTTCTGAGTTATTATCCAATGTGGGACTCACTCAAGATATATAAGTGATCATCATTTATGTGGGAACTTATATCATATTATATTAAAACTAAACATAATATTATATGACTATTTAAAATTACATTGACACTCAACATAGTATTAAGTAGCTGAAAAACTATACTCTATATTTCACGGTGAGGACGCAGACTATGTTATTCCATAATGTATGAAATGCCTTCTATTATACAATATTATAACTTATTAACATAATGTTGAGTAACAACACAAGATACATTATCACATAAGAGTATATTAAGGGACACACTTGATGTGGTTCTAACTTCTTAAAAGAATGTCAAGGTGTAACTACCAACATCTAGTTATCATATAACATAATTTTGAGTAGGAAAAAACTAGTTACACTATTTAAAACACGTTATTCATCAAAAAATGAAGGAAAATTGTTAACTCATCAAATAATAAGGATCTAATACCACTAATGGGTCTTAGGGGATCATATCAAGATCATTTTCAATTGAAGCTAAAACCATATATGCCCTCTGTATTTCCTATTAATCAACATGAATGAAAAACCAACGAAGACAAGAATAACTTTAGTTCCATGTAATCTATATATTACTCTTAATTTTTCACTCTTTTGATGATCGTAGTAATATCAATCACATAACTCGTTTCTACAAGTGATTACACCGACCTTTGGATCCATGATTGTATTGTGTGGATTCTTATACACCAATGTGGTGATAACACCTTCACCGCTCATGATGAACGATGCTAAATAAAGGAAGAGATAATTTGACATATATACATGAAACTAATGATCATAAAAATATATGAGATCACATCCCATTATATATCCATCATCAATGTTCTTTATTTTATTAAGATAATTGACCACATTGAACGTATCAGGTGCCATATGATGAAACTTGTAGATTAAATCCCATTGGTTCACTCATTGAATATATTAAATGAATTAAAAACACTTATTTAATCTATTAATAATGGATTATAACTGAATAAACATGTAGGATATAGTGGAGTAGAAATGATAGCATCAAGAACACACTATGTTTGGTGAAATTTCGTCTCGGGCTTCATCGTATGCACACCAGACAACATTGGAACCATTATATGATCATGATCAAGCATAAGGATAAATTTTCACCAATACATACTTATTTATTATACATCATATTCATTTAATTTTAGTGTATATATAGAAACTTACATATTGGGAATTTAATTTGAAATGTCATAATCATGATGTCATGAATATTGAGAAGAATATTTGTGACAACTTTTATTTTCACATTTCTTAATGATCATGGTAAATTAAATAAACTTCTTAATTCTTATAATGACATAAAATTAATGAATATAAATATTGAACTATTTATATATAATAATGGAAGGTACGTTGGTTATGGTTTTTACAATGGAAAATAAGGAGAAAGATAAATTCATTTGAATATTAAAACATGTGAGAGTTCATGATGTGTATTTAAGTAACATTTAAATATCTGTTTACTTAAAGAATAGTAAGTTACATGGATTGAAAATTATTTATTCAGATATTTTTCTAGGAAGTTTCTACCTTTGGCATTGTGTACATTGTCACATAAAAAGGTAAATATAGCTGTTATATGGTTTTTTACAATTTTTAAAAACATTTATGAGAAAAATAAATAACAAATTGAGCTTGAAAATATTTAAAAAGTAATTATATTGAAACATTTTATGATAGTGATGTTATTTCCCCCATCAATTTTTACAATCATAATATATCTAACTATGTATTTAGTTACGAAAATCAAATTAATAGGGTCCCATAAATTATAAATGGATATATACAATTTAATGGAACATTATTTATATTTTTTATCAAGTAAACCGTTATTTCTAATTCAATACATACATAGTCAATTATGTTTCATTAATTTTTTATAGATACCTCAGTCACTTAAAATTATATGTGAAAAATAAAGTCCTACTGGAAGGATTTTTTTTGGAAGGTTCCCTGGTGAAGGAGTGTCTCAAATTTTGTTCTAGGAACTTTTCTAAATTTTAAATGACATTAAATAAATTTATTAAGGTTGATTATATGTTGAATCAATCTCAACTTGATAAGAAGTCCAAAATAATTCCTACTATTGGTCGACCAGTTGAGAGGACCTGAAATATAATAATGACACAATGGGATTTAACATAGACACATAGATATGTGATACTAAATAATGAAATGGTATATTCATTCATTAAAGTATGAAGGATTTAAATAAAGAGAAGTCCTAAAAGTTGAACATGGACAAGGAATGAAAAAAAAGTTATTAATAAAGAACTGGTAGATTGGTTTTCATGTTGTCTAAGTTTATAAATACTTGAACTTATCTATAATAGTTTGAAATATATATTTTTTAAATGTAATAATTTATATTAATTATTTTAGATCGTTAATTTTTATATTTGAGCTAATGTATTAGATGATTTGATTTATTTGGCTTTGGTGACACTAAAGTAGGATTGGAAATTTGATTCTTAGAATGTGAATGGTTTAAAATTTCATATGGTAAATCAGTAAAAAAGTATAAAAACATAGGATAGTGGTATATTTACCATAGATGAACTATGATTTATGGGAGGTTGGTTGATATTATCAAATTAAACTACCATAATAATTTTTTAGTTATTTTATTCAAATGAATATTGGCCTATATTAATATGGGTATTAAAAGAGATCCCATATTATTTAATTCTACGAACTTCAATTACATGTTGGATAATGGTGACCTAGAATAAAATGATATGTATATCATTACATTAAAAGAAAAAATGGTATGTTATGTGGAAGATGTAGTGGATCTATTATAGAGTATAGTTATATGCCTAAAATAAAGAGAATAGTATGATATGAGTGATAAAATAAAATAATTAACTTGTGTCATTGAATCCCATAAGTATTAGGGAAATGCTTTGTTTTTTCCATAACAATATCGAGAATATTGATATTTCAAGGGAGGATTAAGTATAATATGTAACAATAGAACATGACAATGACATGTCCATTAAAAGATAAAATTATTTTATGTGTAGTAATCTATTAAATTATCATTTAACTATATATTATATTATTTATTTTAAGCATTGTTCAACTATTATCATATTAAAAATTATTTTTATTATTTAAGTATACTTTTTTTAAAAGATAAATGTTATAATTTTTTAATATATATGTTTTGAAATTGATTTTACTAGATTTAGTAATAGGGAAACTAAGAAAACCCCATTTTGTGATAATAATTGATCAATGATGGATGGTCTACCCATTATCCAAACATCATAAACTTTTTCAGATGGTGCCTCACATTATGTATCTAGAACACCCTCTAAATACCTCTTGACAACATCTAGAATGTCCTCTGTGTCTCTCTCAAAAGTATTTATAACAATTCCTATGGATGCATCCACCCTATGAAAGCATGATGGTAGGTAATTGTGTTATGTAATCTATGTTCATGTATTAATGGAGAAGGTGGCCACTCTAATTACCTCATGAGGATATTGGAGGGTCATGATTAAAAGTAAAAAAACTAATGTAAAAAAACCATTTGAATTTTCATATAATAATAACATAATTTTTCCAAATATATATTGATAAGAATGTTAGAGAGAGAAAAATTAATAGTTTAGAAGTTATGAATTTGAATAGAAATAAGATAGTGGTACTATTTTATATTTTTGGGGTTCAAATAGGGATATTGTGGGAATAGTTAGTCGGATCATGGGCTAGTTGTCTTGTGAGCTAGTGACCCTTCAAATTACTTATTCATATTGGATAAACATAATTTTTTCTTAGAATATTGTGGTATTGTATTCATAGATTATGGTAATTTTAATACATTAATCATCAATAATTAAATTGAAAGTAATTATGTAATAAAATTCTAATAATTTTAATAAACTCTTTTTTACATATGTTCATCAATTCTACTGTTCATGATGTAATCACACGCATATATATTATATATATTTTTGGTAATAAATATAACTATTTTAAATAGAGACTATGGTATGAGTTTAATGATACATCATTAACTATTTAATAGATACAAGATAAGGTACTTTTAGTTTTACCTCAAGATAAATGGAAAGTTTTTATTAATAGTCATCAAAACAAGAATCATATGGTAGTGAATAATATATTACTATATAAATATCATTTTATAAATAAGTATATAACTTTTATATAGTTACTTTTTATTTTTTTACAGGAAGTATCCTAGAATAATTCATCAAGAAGAGAGAAATATATCACACCTCACACATCCGATTCAAAGAGTTTTTCATGAAAAATGTTTATCATGGTAATATTTTCATTGATTTCAACATTTATATGTTAAATATTATTTGTTTTATAAATTAAAATATTTAATTATATCCTTTTAATATAGAAAAAGTAAATATGAAGATATGTTGCATGTATGGAAGTTTGGTTATATTTATATACCAAATTCGATGGTAGTTATGTGAAAAGGTTTACTAAATATGATGGGGTAAATGTTTTTTATCTTTTTGTTTTTTTTTCATATTTTTATTTTTCTTTAAATTTTAATGATATTTATTTGGTAGGAAAATATAAGATAATTGTGGCATGCCAACCCCACTAACTAATACTCGGTCTCCCAAGATGATCATATTTGTCATGTCCTTGAGAAGGAGAATCCTGGTCATGTGTATGGGTTGGGTTATAGACCATCCTCATATCAGGTCTTCGATAGGTCATTAGGGTCATTTTTGTTGAGTCAATAAGGTTTCATTATGAATTTTACATTACTCTATGTTTTGAAAATCACAAACACTATATGTCAAGGCAAATTTTATTTTCCCTCAGATTTTATTTTATAAGGAAATTTTCTCCTTACCCAGATTTTCCTTAGTAAGGAAAATTTTCCTTCATCAAGGAAAATTTATGCTTACCTATTTTTCATTGTTCATATTTTAGTTTCTCTGAATCTAACTCCTTTTATTCCTAATTGAAAAATTTGGTTTCACATCTAAAACCTCGGAATTCTGTAAATACTTAGATATAGAGTATTCTATTTTCAGGATACAAATTTAGGTTCTGAATTCTCAAAAATTCAGACATTGAATTCTCTAAAATTCAGACTCTGAATTCTCTGAAATTCAGACTCCGAATTCTCTGAAATTCAGACTCCCAATTCTCTGACATTCGGACTCCGAATTATCTGAAATCTAGACTCCGAATTCTCTAAAATTTAGACTCCAAATTCTATTAAATTCACACTCCGAATTCTCTAAAATTCAGACCTAAATTCCACATAATTTAGGTTCCTAATTCTTCATAATTATGATTCCGAATTCCTCATAATTTAGACTCCAAAATTATTGAAATTGTGATTCTGAATTATTTAGAATTCTGACTCCTAATTCCTTAGAATTTAGGTTCTGAATTCCATAGAATTCAGGTTCCAAATTTCATTGGAATTTAGACTCCCAAGCCTATAGAATTTATATTTCGAATTCCTTGAAGAATAGAATCCAAATATCCATGTAATATAGACTCTGAATTCTTACTTTCTTAGACTCTGAACATTATTTTTCCTTAGACTTTGAAAAATGAATTTGATTAAGCAACCATATTTTTCTTACCCTTGTTATAGTTATGAAACGATGTCGTACAGTCTGTTTCTAACTAACCATTATTTGAGTGACACGTGTACATGTCCTTCCGAGATTCAAGGAAAAAGATGAGCATTGGAGGAGGGAGATGACCATTGGAGAAGTGACAATAAATAGGAGCTCATTTGAACAAGCTCAATACTTTTGGGGAAAAAATTGATAACTCTAATGACCAGATGCTATTGAAGTGATTTCTAGAGAGAGAGATACTCTCATGCTTTGTGCATATTGAACATCTTGTTCAGCTTTCTTTGTGAAACTCTGAGTGTTTTTTAGTACATTTGAGGGCTTCTAGGGATAGGAAGACAAAGGTTCCGACTACCTTATAGTTCAAGGACTTCCTTGATAAGGAAGATATAGGTTCCCACTACCTTTAAGTGCGAGGGATTGTGGGGATAGCAAGACAGACTCCGATATTTCTATCGAGGGGTTAACCTGGTGCGGGTTAGACAAAATTTCTTGAAATTATAAATCAAGGGACCTTTATCCAAGGTTGTTGGATACACTACTCTTTGGGTTAAAAGATTTCATACTTATTACCTATATTGCTTCAAGTTTATTTTCTGCTACATTTTGATTATTAAGAAAAGTATAACTATCCTATACTTTCTTATATTTTTATACCCTGATTCGTAAGATTCTATACACTTTAATGTAGAATATTTTTCCTTGTAAACTTCTCTTATGTTTCATTTCCGGAACCATATTTATGGAATCTAGAATGTTTTTAGAACTAAGAGGTCTTGTGAATTTACCTTGTTTAACTTTGTTAAACAATAGAAAGTTTTGTATCAACGTTAAAAGTTCCAAATGAATTTTTAAAGGATACAATTCTCCCTCCTCTTTTATATTGAGCATCTAAATCATTTTTCGATCCTATAATTGGTATCAGTGGAGATTTCTGAAATACTTATATTCACATATAATTTTTCTTGCTCATGTTTTCATTGTTCATAATATTTTTCTTTTATTATGATTTTTTGTCCATGTTTACAAACTTTTATTACTAACAAGATTCTTGTGGAAAGATTTTTTTTCTCTTAGATGGTCGGAATTAATATTGGTTTGATTGAAAAAATTAATCCTACTAGACCACCTATATTTGATGGTAATGATTATGAATATTGGAGAGATCATATGAAGTCTTTTTTCATTAACACTAGAGTGGATAACTTTGTAATGATTATTGTAGATTACAAGATTCCGGGTAAGGAAATCAGAACTTTTACTAATCATGAAACGTCAGAATATCAACTAATATACAAGGTACACAATACTTTATTTTGTTCCATGACCAGAAATATATATAGCCAGATTTCTTCTTCTGAAGTTTCAAATTTTATTTGGAAGAAATTAGAGGTTACTCATTTTGGAACTTCTAAATTTATCGAAACTAGAAGATCTATTCTTAGAGAATAATATCATGGATTTCTATTTCCTTATGTAGAACCTGTGTGCAAGGTACAAAAGAGGTTTATGACTATTGTTAATAGTTTACAATCCATGGGTGAAAAAGGTTTAGATGATGAGACACTTGTGGACAAGATTATAGATATCATACCTAATGAGTGGGAATCAAAGAGAACAGTTATTGATGAGAATAGGAAAGTCTCAAAGATTTCTCATGATAAGCTTTTTGGAACTCTTATTCAACGTGAGAAAAGAATGAAAAGAGATGCTGATCTAAACAAGAAGAATGTAAATAGAAGTGTAGCTTTTACAACTACTTCAAATCATGTGAAATCCGGGACTCCTGAAAGGGTTACTAGATCCAAGTCGAAGAAGGTCATTGTTTTATCTGAATCAAGTGAAAGTGAACATCATGAGAATGAACAAGCTAATATTTCTTGAAGGATGAACAAGATAGTTGGGAAGAAAGAATTTCAGTATAGATATAAAAAGAAATAAATAAAGGATAAGAATGACTCAAAAGTCACTTGTTATGAGTGAAAAAGAGTAGGACATATAAGGCCAGATTATCATATGCTTAAGATAAAAGATAGAAATGAAAATAATTCTGAGAGGAATAGAAAGAAATACGACAAAGCTAAATCCAAGAATGTTTTGATATCTAATGACACCTAGATTTCCAGTGGTGGAGTCTCTTCCAATGAATCCTCATAGTATGAATCTTCTGTTCAGAAGAATCTTGGTTTACTAGCCAAGTTACCTATTGAAAATCATTGTTTAATGGCCAAGGTACAAAATGATGAATCCATAACCAATGTTTCCTTGAATTATAATTATAGCGATAGTAAATATTATGAATCCTCAGATGAAGAATCTTCTTCTGATAAAGATAATACTTTACCTACTTATAAAGAAGGGTCTAGGTTTTCTAAGCTCATTAAAAATGAAAATTCTAAAGTCAAGAAAAATCTTGATAAAGAAAATTCTAGAATTTATATTCTTACTAAAGAAGTATTAGATATTTCTAAAGTTCTTGATAATAAAATTTATGGTTTTGAAAGTACTTAAAAAACCCTTGAGGAAGCTAATTCAGATAAGGATAAACTTTCTAAGGATCTAGAAAAAGTAATTTCTAAGAAAATGTTTTAGAGCCTAACTCTAGTGCTAAAACTAATGTTTTTGAGGGTAAGAACTTAGTTATTAGACTGAATTCAGAAATATTTTAGTTGAGGAAGTGTTTGTAAAACTTTACCTTAGGAAAGGAAAATTTTTATAAGATGTATTCCCAAATTCTACGTCTAAGGAATAATTCTGGATTTGGCTATACTCATTCAAAACTGATTTTTAGTAACAATAATTTTGTACCTCAAACTGCTCCATTCTTCACTAAGTGTCAGTGTGGTGGGAATTAGGCAAAAAAAAATTCCTTAAACAAAACCTAGTCTTTAGGTTTTCATAAAGATTATTTTTCTAAGAAAATGTGGATACCTAAAATTTAGATTTCTGAAATTTCTGGATCCAAGAAAGTTTTGGTTCTGAAAGTCTAACACTCTTATTTTCAAGAAAAAAAAATAAAGTACCAATAGCAATTCATGGTACATGGATAGTGGATGTTCTCGGAATATGACTAGTAAAAAAAACTTCTTTGAAAATATTATCAATAAGAATGGAGTAAAGGTAACTTTCAGAGATAATTCTATGGGAGAAATTATTGGTATAGGTAACATTGTTCTTTCGAGAAAAACATTGATTTCAAATGTTTTATTCATTAAGGGTCTTAGGCACAACCTTATTAGCATAAGATAATTATGTGATGAAGGTTACCTTGTGAATTCTACAAATGATAAGTGTTTAGTACACAATTCATAGGAAGATTTTATTCTTTATGCCAATATGCAAGAGAATGTGTACAAACAAAACGTAGAAGAACTTAGGATCCAAGATCTATATTGTCTTAGTGCAATGGAAGATCAATATTGGTTATGGCATAGATGGTTATGACATTGTAACCTTAGAAACCCATGAAAAATCTCTAAGAAAAGACTAGTTAAGGATCTATCGTAGCTTAGATTTGATTATTCAGAAGTTTACGATCCTTCTCAATATGGAAACCAACATAAATCAAGTTTTAAATCAGTCAGTGAAGTCTCAACCACTGCTACATTATAGTTGGTGCATATGTATCTTTTTGGTCCAACACAAACTGGAAGCATTGGAGGAAAATATTATGTATTTGTCATAGTTGATGATTACACTAGATTTACATGGGTCTATTTTATAGAAAATAAATATAAAGTTTTTTATTATTTAAAAAGTTTTATATCCCAAGTTAAAAATGAGAAAAATCATCCTTTGATTACTATTTATAGAGATCACGGAGGAGAATTTCAAAATTCTGATTTTAAAAATTTTTGTAGTAGAAAAGGCATTACTCATAACTTCTCAGCACCAAGAACTCATCAACAAAATGGTTTTTTTGAAAGAAGAAACAGAATTATTCAAGAGATAACTAGAACCATGTTGAGTGAGTATTTAATAGCCAAACGTTTTTGGGATGAAGCTGTAATTACTACTTGTTATACTATGAATCGAGTTTTTATTAGAACTTTTCTTAAAAAACCCCTTATGTGTTATGGAATGGTAGAAAACATAGTCTTTCCTAGTTCAAAGTACTTGGATGAAAATTATTCATCTTGAATAAGAAAGATATTTTATATAAATTTTCACCCAAATCTAATGAAGGAATTTTTTTAGGCTACTCCACAACTTCTAAGGCCTATAGAGTTTTCAATAAAAACACTTATACTGTTGAAGAAACAGTACATGCCAAATTTAATGAAACTAATCCTTTTGTTTTTGAACAACCTCATCTTACATCCTCAGATGTGTTTTCAAAAACCGATTATCAACCATTGATAGAAGATCCTTCTGATAAGGAAAATGTCTGAGAAAATATTTCTGAAGCATTTACCCTAGAAGACTTCCTACCCTATGTTGATTAACATGTTTTACAAAACCCAAATTAGTTGTTTCTAAAGAATCATCCTAGTGATAGTATCACTGGTGATGTAAATCAACCTGTAAGGACTATAAGCTTCTTAAGGAATAAAGTATAATATCAAGTATTTCTTTTTCAATCATAATCTCAGTGAACTAATGAAGCTTTAGGTGATGATGATTGGATTAAAGCCATGCAAGAGGGGCTAAATGAGTTCGAAAGGAATAAAGTCTGGACCTTGGTTGAAAGACCTAAGGAAACCTCTATTATTGGAGTAAAATGGGTTTTTAGAGAAAAATGTGATGAAAATGGAGTCATAGTAAAAAATAAAGCTATATTTGTTGCATAAGGCTATAATCAACAAGAATGAATAGACTATGAAGAAACCTATGCTCTAGTAGCTAGAATTGAATCTATTCGTATCCTATTTTCCTTTGTATCATTCTTAAATTTCAAAAATTTTCATATGGATGTTAAATGTGCATTCTTTAATGGTTATGTTCAAGAGGAAGTTTTTGTTGAACAACCACCTGGTTTGGATGATAAAAAATATCCTGAACATGTTTTCAAACTTACCAAAGCTTTGTATGGACTTAAACAAGCTCCTAGAGCCTGGTATGACAGACTTACAAGATTTTTTATTCAAAATAATTATGTTAAAGGAAATGTTGTTCCAATCCTTTTTATAAATAAAGCTAATAAAAATGTTTTGTTTCTTCAAATTTATATTGATGACATTATATTTGGTTCAACTCAGTAATCTTTAACAAATTCCTTTGCGAATGAAATAAAATCTGAGTATGAAATGAATATGATGGGTAAGTTAGCATTTTGCCTTGGTTTTAAAATATCTCAAAAACCATAAGGAATCTATATATCCCAACATAAGTATATTAAATATCTTCTTAAAAATTATGGATATGACAACACTAAGAGTATAAGTACTCCCATTGGTATCTCAAATTCACTTGATCTTGATGAAGTTGGGAAAACAGTAGATCAAACATTATTTAGAGGTTTGATAGGAAGTTTAATTTACTTAACAGCTAGTCATCCTGACATAATTTTTTGGTATGCTTGTGTGAAATATATCAATCCAATCCTAAGGAATCAGATTTAAATGAAGTGAAAAGGTTTTTTAACTACTTAAAGAGAACCATGGATTTATGAATCTTTTATACCTCTAGAAATTATTTTGTTTTAAAAAGTTTTCAGATGCTGACTTTGGTGGACGTTGAATGGATAGGAAAAGTACATTCAGAACTTTTCATTTCGTAGGAGACTCATTAGTTTCTTGATTATGAAAAAATCAACACTCAGTATCACTTTCCACTACTGAAGCTGAATATGTAGCAGCTGGAAGTTGTGGTGATCAAGTGTTGTGGATACAACACACACTCACAGACTATGGTATGAGTTTTACCAAAACACAAATTTTGTGTGATAATACTAGTTCCATTTCCTTAAGTAAAAACCCTTCACATCACTATCATGAAAAACACATAGATATTAGGCATTAATTTCTTTGGGATCACACACAAAAAGGAGATATTATTCTTTAATTTATCGGAATGCAAGATCAACTTGCTAATATTTTAAAAAAAAGATTTACTATCCAATAAATTTTAATACATTAAATAGAATTTAGGAATGATAACTATAAGGTAATATTCCTTATTAACTTCTGGTTGAAACTTATCTCTTTATAGTAACAAACTCTTTTTTTATAGGGGGAGTACATTTCCTTATTAGTTAAATTTTTTATAATAAAATTTTTCGTAGTAAAAATTTTCGTAGTCAAAATTTTTGTAGTTAAAATTTTCAAAGTTAAAAGTTTCATAATCAAAATCTTTTGTAATCTAAAAATTTTTGTAATCAAAATTTTTGGAATCTAATTTTCTTCAAGAATAATTTTCCTTATTACTAATAATCTTCCTAGCAATCTAAAAGATATGTTTACTTTCCTAAATTTTTGTAATCATCTTTTACTTGTTGGAATTCTCATTTTTTTCAAAATTATTGGATTCACTTTTCCTAAAATTCGAATGTTTTTCTTAAAAACCTCGAAAGATTAGAATCTATTGAAATCCTTCTTCATCTGTCATCTCAACTATCAGATCTATCAAGAAGTTTTCAACCATTGGATTAATTAGGGAAGTTAAATTGGTTCTTCAATTTCCTATATAAAGGACCCCCCCAATGGTTATCCCACATTGAATCCCAAGATCTTGCATGCCGAATATCATCCCTTCCAAATTAAGACCATTCTGAATTTCTCAGGTCTTCCTTAGTTCTGAATGTCTAAAGAAGCCTCTCCTTAGAAAGAAATGTCAACCGTAAAGGAAATCTCTGAATAGAAGATTTATTGTGAAAGGTTGGTAGACCCGAACTTCTTTAATTAGTATAATTCAATCATCTCAAAGAACATCAAGTTAAACTCTGGGATAGTATAGCTGTATCAAAACCCAAGGTAGAGGATCTAGTGATTCTGGAGTTTCTAATAGAGCTCTATGAATATGTATCTTTTTTCAATCAAGGAGGGAAAGTAAAATTTTCTTTCAAGAGTTATGGTAAGACTTACTCTCTTTCATATTCTAAGGAAGCTATTCTGATCAAAATACATTACCAAGGAGAGGCTGAATTTTTTTTGCATATGTTACCTGATTTTTAAGGAAGCTTTGATAAGGAAAAGTCCATAGAGTTCCTTGGTTTGGTTGAATTCAAGACTCCGAAGATTCATCATCGTTCATCAAATTTCCAGATTCTTGAACTTTGGGTTCAAGGCTTTATCATTAAGAGGAAAAGAGATAAATATACTCTAAATAAAAGTGATATATATGTTTTGGATTTCTTAGTGAACCTTCAAAAGCTGAATCTGGTTATGTATATTTTTGTTATGATTTAGAATATCAAGAATAGAAATATGAAGTCTCAGATTATCATGTATCCTGCAATTCTATCAAAGATCATTGTTTCTTGTTTAGAATCAATGAAAATTTCCTAAAAATTGAAGTCAAGAAATTTTAGGGCAATGTTGTTAAGCGATGACACTCTAAGGAGAATGAAAATTGGATATTCTAGTGAATTCGAAGAGTTTTAGGATTTATCAAATGAAGAAGATGAAGCTTTATCAACGAAACATGTTGTAGCTGAAACCTCCAAGAATGGTGGAAGGAATAGGAAGGTAAAGGAAATTCAAGAGATAGAAAAAGTTTATGTTGCCAAGGAAATTCAATATGCACCACCGAAGTCAAAGAAGAAAAAATCTTATCCTGATGAGGTAGTTGCAAAAAGGAGAGAGGATAATAAAAACAAAAAATAAGGGGATCCTATGTTTATCTTGGACCCTGTTGAGGCGAAATCCTTGATGATAAAGGTTCCTGAGAATCTTGAGAAGCAAGATAAATAGAAGAAGCAAAAGAAGAAGATGTATGAGGCTGAGATAGTATATTATCTTCTTAATGATGCTAAGAAATATTCTGAGAAAATTTTTGTACCAGAATCCTTTTTAATAGAATCAATCCCAGAGACTCTGGGAAAGAAGTTGGTGATTCCAGAGTGAGATCAAGAAGATGAAATAGTACAAGAAGATGAAGTGAAAGAAGAAGAAGAAGAAGAAGGGAGTGGTTATATTGAAGAAATAACAAAGAAAGTAGAAGATTATCATGAGAAGGAGAGTCTTTAGGAGAAGTTATCAATCTGATCTTCTGAAGCCGAGTCTTCAAAAATTGCTACCCCAAGAAAAATATGAGAAGGGTGAGGAAGAAGTAAATAAATTGTCTGATGAAGAAAGTAGCAATCATGATTTCATACAGCCAGAGGGTGTTGAGGCAGGAGATGAGAAGGAAGGAGTTGATGAAGATAAGATTGTTCAGCTATCAGATAGTGAACCTGAATCACCTAAACAAGTTGAAATTATTTCAAGAACAGATAAGGGAAAGCAGGTGAAGGTTCATACTCCTACCAAGTCTTTGGTCAGTAAGAAAGATGGTGGTGATTCATCGAAGAGGAAAGTTGATTTACTTGAAAAGGAATCCTCATCAACAAAGAATTCTAATTCAGAATCATCTTCTCTTGTCCATGACTTTGTTGTTCAGTCTTTGAAGAAGCTGGTTGGTTCTATTACTTTATTTCCAAGTATAGACTCAAGATGTTAGATGATTTAGCACTCCTTAAATTAGAAAATAGATTCAGTATCCATGGTGATGGATAAGTGTGTCAAACTTGAGGCTGATTTCAAAAGTTTATTCATTAATTATGAAGCCTATAAAAGATATTGCAAGAAGATGACTAGTTATTCAAGGAAAATTGTTGAAGAAATGATAATTCTCGATGAGTTTCAAGATAATGTCAAGGATGTCTTTGAAATCGAACATGGTAAGTTCAAAGATCTCACCATGTCTTTTAATGAAAAGATATCTCTTGGAGAAACTACTTGGAAGAAAAAAGTGAAAGATCTGAATGGGAAATTTTATTCAGTTGATTATAGTTGGAAGAGGAAAGGGATCTTAGAACCAAACATGAGGAAAAACTTTTTAAATAAGAAGAATCCTTGAAGGCTCAGGCTAACATGCTTAAAGATCAGCAAGAAAATTAAAGCCTTACAAAAGAAATGCAAATATCAAGATCAGCTACTCAAGCGCATAGAAGATGATCACAAGGAACTCAAGAATCTCAAGAATATTGTGAATAAGATATTATCAAAGGAGAAAGAAGGATTATCTTTCTCAAATTTGATCTTTTGTTGTATTTACCTATTGTAAAAATTCTGCCAATATTAGTGAAATTTTTATTACACTTCATATTTTTTTGGTTGTTTAGTACTAATATTTTAGGTACCATTTTTTCTTTTCCATTCCCTTTATTCCTTTCTGAAAATCACAAAGTGGGAGAAAGGAATGATAAAAAGAATACTAAGTAAAGAAGAAATTTTCCTAAGTAGGGGGAAGTTAATCTAAGGAGGAGTTTTTATCATGAATATTTTCATATACAAGAAATTAAAAAATCTCATTCAGGAAATAAATAATACGATCCTGAGGGATTTTAAAGCCTAAGGGGGAGTTAGTCATATTTATTATGATCTATAAGTAAAGGGAGATAAGTTTTTATTTTCATGATTAAAAAAATTTTAATGTCCTTATATTCTTTTTAGTAAGGATATCTGTACTTTCCGAAAAGGGGGAGATTGTTGAGTCAATAAGGTTTCCTTATGAATTTTCCATTCATCTATGTTTTGAAAATCACAAACACTCTATCTCAAGGAAAATTTTATTTTCCCTAATATTATTTTATAAGGAAATTTTCTCCTTACCCAGGTTTTCATTAATAAGGAAAATTTTCCTTCCCCAATGAAAAGTTATCCTTACCTATTTTTCATTGTTCATATTTTAGTTTCTTTGAATATAAATCATTTTATTACTAAGTGGAAATTTGGTTTCACATATAAAAACTCAGAATTCTATAAATACTTAGATATAGAGTATTCTATTTTCAAGATCTGAATTCAGGTTCCAAATTCTCTAAACTCCAAACTCCGAATTCTATGAACTTCAGATTCCAAATTCTCTGAAATTCAGACTCTGAATTCTCTAAAGTACAGACTCCAAATTCTATGAAATCCGGACTCTGAATTCTCTGAAATTCAGACTATGAAGTCTCTAAAATTCAGACTCCTAATTCTCTAAAATTCAGACTCTGAATTCTCTGAAATTCAGACTCTGAATTCCTCATAATCCAGGTTATAAATTTCCTTAGAATTATGATTCCTAATTCCTTAGAATTTATATTTCAAATTTATTGAAATTTTGATTCTGAATTCTTCAGATTTCTGAATCTGAATTCCTTATAATTCAGGTTTTGAATTCATTAGAATTCAGGTTCTGAATTTTCTTGGAATTCAGAATCGAAAGACTATATAATTCTAATTCTGAATTCCTTGAAAAATATAATCCGAATATACACCTAATATATAATCTTAATGCTTACTTTCTTAGAATCAGAACTTTATTTTTCCTTAGACTCTGAAAAATGAATTTGATTAAGCAGCTATATTTTCCTTACCATTGTTATATTTATGAAACGATGTCAGACAATCTATTTCTAACTAACTGTTGTTTGAGTGACATGTGTACAGGTCCCTCAGAGATTCATGAAAAAATATGACCATTGGAGTAGGGATCCGACCATTGGAGAAGTGCCTATAAATAGGAGTTCATTTGAATGAGCTCATTTCTTTTGGGAAAAAAACTTGATAAATCTAGATACCACATGCTTTTGAAGTGATTTCTAGAGAGAGAGATACTCTCATGCTTTGTTCATACTGAACATATTGTTAAGCTTACTTCGTGAAACTCTAAATGTTTCTGAGTAAATTCGAGGGCTTCCGGGGATCATAAGACAGAGGTGCCGACTACCTTAAAGTTCGAGGACTTGCTTGATAAGGAAGGCATAAGTGCCGACTACCTTGAAGATCAAGGGCTTGTAGGGATATCAAGACCGACTCTAATATTCCTATCGAGGGCTTACCGTAGTGTGGGTAAGATATAGTTTCTTGAAATTTTAAATCAAGGGACCTTTATCCAAGGTTTTTGGATACCCTACTCTTTGGGTTAAAAGATTTTATACTTGTTACTTGAATTGTTTCAAGTTTTTCTTCCATTCCGTTTAGATTATTAAGAAAAGTATAACTATCTAATACTTTCTTATACTTGTATACTCTTATTAGTAAGATTTTATATTCTTCAAGGTAGAATCTTTGTCGTTGTAAACTTCTCTTAAGTTTCATTTTTGGAACCATATTTATGGAATCTAGCATGTTTGTAGAACTAATAGGTCTTGTGAATTTACCTTGTTTAACTTTTTTAAACAATATAAAGTTTTATATCAACTTTAAAATATCCAATGGAATTTTTAAATGATACAATTCTCCCCCCTCTAGTATATTGAGTATTAACATAATTTTTAGATCCTATAATTTTATATGCCTATATCTTTTTCAGGTTGTAGTCATCTTCTTCCTCTAGAAGCTCACATAAAATTCATTATTATGATAAATGCAATTCAAGAGCTAGGGAACACAATCTTTGAACATGGGTACACAATACAAGAACAAAGGAGGCATATAAAAATTCAGGATGTGAAGGTCACCACACATTAAAATTCATCAGTTGAAATATGTTATAAGATGAATGTAAATATCCCTAATTATATTTCATCAATAGTCAGAAAAAATCAACAGTTAAATTTCACAGTTTTATAATCATTTTGAATACTAAATTTTTGTACTTTAAGTTTATATATATAAATAAAACTTTATTTAATGTTCAAATTAATTATTATGCAGAAACGAAATACAGGGAGTGAAGATGAAGTAGATCACCACTCATCATTATTTAGTTATGATGGGGATTTATTTTTAACTCAAGGTTGGGGATATTTTGGAAAACTAAATTGATTACATTTAAATTATAAATGATGCTAGACACATCGAATTTTTATTAGTTTATTTAATTTTCAATTTCATTTTGGTTGAGAAAATATATAGATGCACTGTTATTATGATATGAGTCCATTAAAATGTGTTTTCTTAGAAATAATTTGTCTTAGTTAGTTTTCTTTGTATTTAAAATTATGTTTGAAATTTTATTTGAGTAGAAAATATTACACTTATTTTCTTTTCAAACTAACTAGATGATTTAAAGCTTAATGTTTTTGGAAATTTATCTTATGGATTTGTTTCATAAAACTATTCAAGGTATTTTTAAATGAATATTAGTTTTCTATTTAAGAAAATTTCAAAATTATTTGGTAGAAAACTCAATGTGTTCATTCCCTTGGATGTGTTATTTGTTTTTATATGATTTATGTATTTCATATTTCATATTTTACAATAGATGTTTTAGAATGGTTATTTTAATTTTGAGGTTTAAAAATTGAGTGTAATATGAATTATTCAGTCATTTTTAAATTTATTATTTATATTGAACACTTCTAAGGGATTCCATGGGTGTTTACTTTAGATTTTTATGGGATATACCTTGGATATATGCTTTAAATATTATGTTTTAAATATTTTTTTGGGAACTACTTCATTTAAATATAATTAAGCCTTAAATTAATTATGTAATCATTTCTTGAAATATAATAAAATTCTATAAGGAAAGGGTTTTATTTTTTATGTTAATTGAGTAGTTTTAACATGATGTTTTTATTATAAATAAAGTGGGTTTTCTAATTTAAATCCCCTTTTGAGAATTTTATGTTTGTTCAATTATGTAAAAACCTAAAGATTTATTTGTGATCCTTGAAATGAAAAATGGAATATTATATATATACATAAGTATTTTGAAATCGTTATTGGTTTTACTTGAGTAGTATTATTTTAGGAGGGAAATATTTGGGGGGGGGGGGTTGTTAAATTATAATATTTGGGTTTTTATGAAGAATGTTTTAAAAATTGAGACTGATTTAAATTGATTTGGTGAAATGTGTTTGAAAGGGTATTAGTTTAATGTTATATTACCTTGTTTGGTTTTATTTTATCCTTCTAATTATTCCATGTTGGTTTTAAAAAAAATTATTATGGTTGGAATCATCTATTATTTCTTTTTTGGTTGTTGTTTTTTTCTTGAGTTTATATTATGATATTAGAAGGACATATGTTGATTTATGTTAAAATGTAATTTATTTTTAATTCAATCTCAGGAATGTATTTTCTAGGTTTGAAAAGTATTTTAGTAATGGAAAATTTCAACACTCCTAGATCTTTTAGGTTTAAGGAAATATTTGGTTGGTGTATTATTTATGGAAACTATTTAGTTTTATTTAATAAAATGATTATTTTTAGGTAGATATTGGAAGTG
This sequence comes from Viscum album, assembly GCA_963277665.1. Lineage (NCBI taxonomy): Eukaryota > Viridiplantae > Streptophyta > Magnoliopsida > Santalales > Viscaceae > Viscum > Viscum album. Next base: position 546,177,694 of record OY728121.1, read on the forward strand.
TATATTATTATTGGAGAAATATGGATCTAATAGGGTATAATATTCAATTTTATATTTATAATTGTTACACATATAGATTTTTGGTGATGTTTTTTATGTAAATATATTTGCATAAGAATATTAATCTATTGGTGTATGATTATGGTTTCTAATTTGATATAATTTTTTCCCACTATAAATTCTCAGAATTTTTTAAATCACTACAAATAATTTGATGCTATTTGGTGGTGGTTTTAATAGATGAGTGATGGTATAAAAAAATGTAACATAAAACCACCATGAGATATTTAAAAACTAACACTAAATTTTTGTTTTAGGACACTTACATATGACCACCACACAATTCTAGAAATCACTAAAAAAATCTCATAATGCCTTATTTAATGAATGTTTATATTAACTACTAATAAATAATTTTATTATTGTTTAATCCACTAAAAAATCCAAAATAAACAACTTCTAGTGACTCATTTACCTATAGTGTGTTTATCGGATTTTTGGTGTTCTATAAATGACTAAATAAGTAGTTTTAAAGATATAAAAGTCTTTAAAAACACATGTTAAATGTTCAAAAATAAGAAAAAAATCTTATTTCCATGAAATCATAGGTTAATTATTTTTTTGTGAAATATAGTAAAAGACGCCACATCAATATGAATTACATTTTTCTAAAGTTGACTGAAAATGTAGTTTTAATGTTTTAAACTATGAAAAATACATTCAATGGTAAAAATACATAAAAAATAAAAAATTGATATGAAATCATATTAAAATAATATTTTAATTATTTTTGACACGTATGAAAAGGAATCACATCAATTTGATGTGTGGTGTGATTGAAATGATTAAATAAGATGGTTTAAAATATATTAAATTCATTTAAAACATGATTCAGAGGGTGAAAAAAAGAAAAATAGCTATATTTATCATGAAATATTATAAAAATGAAGTTTTATTTTTTTTAAATATAGTAAGAGATTACACATAAATCTAATTAGTGGTTTTATGGAAGGCAAGAAAACAGATATTCAGTGCTTTAAAACTCTAAAATATGCACACAATGATAAAAACTAAGAAAATTATCATGAATTGGTGTGAAATAAGTGTAAAATTATATTTGAATTATTTTTGACATGGACTAATAGATTAAATATTAATTTGATATACAGTGTGCTGAGAAATACTGAATTAGCAGTTTTTTAAGATTTAAAATTCTTTGAAAACATGCTTTAGAGAGTCAAAAACCAATAAAATGACCTGAAATTACTTTGAAATATTAGGAAATAACCAATTATCTATTTATTTCAATATAGTAATAAAAACCACTCCAATATTTGCTTCATTTTTCCCAAGATGACAAGAAATTCTCTTTTGGTGTTTTAAAACTCTATAACATGCTTGTTATGGTCAAAACCTTACAAATGACCTTGAATTGACTTAAAATCAAAAGAAAATGATTTTTAATTTTTTTAATATGTATTAATAGAATAAAAATAAATATGATGTTCTATGTTCTTAAATTTGAGGTAAAAATAGTTTTATATTAAAAATGATTAAACACAAGTAAAAGATTTAAAAAAAAACTGATGAACATAGTAGTTTGTTTATTGTACTAAATTGTAATTTAAAAAATCTATGTATCACCCATTATTTTAGTAAAATGACCCTTAATTTATTTATTGTTACTATATTATTTTATTATTTTATGTTTTAGGAGGTTTGGTGGAGTTTTGACATGTTTTTGCAGTTTTTCTAGAGGTGTATGGTTTTAGAACAGTTAGTAGAACCATACAACACCTCCTATGAAATTATGAATATGAAATAGGGGCAATGGATAGATAGACATTTCGACACACAATTTGGATAAAACATTTTAATTCCAATGATAAACCATTAAATAATGGATATATGGGAATAACATGATTGCTACGTGGTTTTTCTAACGATGTGAGGTGGGTTTGGAGGTAGTGGGTAAGGCATAGTTGGCGCTTGGTTTTCCTAACCATTCTCCCTAACATTGTTCCAAGAAAAATTAGATTATAAAATTATGGATCTAATCCAATTTACCCCATAATAATCTCTTTTTCCCATAAATAGGTTATATATAGAATTAATCTCCCTCCCAAGGTTGTGTAGACCATTCCTTTCAACCAAAGAGTGATTCCTAGGTGAATCTAAATGTTTTGGAGGCCATATTTGTTTGTAAGTGATAGTTATTCATCATTTTCCTTAGTTTTTTATTCTTAAATCTGTTTTAAAAATGAATTTAATCAGTTGGGTATGGTTTTATGATATGTTATGTTAATCATGATGAGAAAATGTTGTTTTTATTGAATGTAAAAAGATTTAACGATAGTTTTATGAGTTTCAAAATGGGTATTTGATGTTTTGTATTTATCACCAATATTTGAGAAGTAGGTGGATCCACTATTGAATCCTATTATTTAGAACTTTTTAGCTTGGTTTAATGTTTGTTAAATTTATTTAATTTAATTGAAAAATTGATGTGTGATTCTTGATGGAAAACCTATTTTGTGATTGCTTTGTGAAATTGTGAAAATTTGTTTGTTTCATGGAAATTGATTTTGGTTCAGGATTTTAAAATGATGTTTTTAAAATTATGGTTTTTTTATACATGGAAAATGTTTTTAAAATTATTTTCTATAAAATAAATTGTTTATTTAAATTTAAAGGCTTTATTTGGCAAGGTATTTGGCATATATTGTTGGCATGAGTTCATTTTCATTAGATGTAACCTTGTAGTTGGGGTGTGTACCATTGGGGAACCTGGTATATGGTTACATAGTGATGACTTGGTAGATTTATGAGATACCCCTCATGAGTATGGAACTATCAGAATGAAATGAATGTCTTGATGTGTATAATGGGTTTTCCATATAGATTTGAGAAATGGTTTAAAAGAATTATTGTCTACTTTCCATGGAAACTATTTGGTTCTAAAAACTATTTTTATGATTTGATAGAAATGACTTTAAATTGTTTTAAAATATTTTATATCAATGTGATAACATGTTCTATCTTAGTGAGGTTAGTTAGGAATTCATTGGGGAAAACCTACTAAGTTTTATACTCATCCATGCTTGGGAACTCTGGTGTGTTTGTAGATGTTGTATATCGAGACACATGTAAGGGAAAGGTATCTGTTTTATTTAATGATTTATCATGATACCATGGAAATGTAATGTGGATTTTGTTCTTAGAGTAGGTTGGGAGATGATAAGATTATGTCTTCCATGTTTTTTTAGTTTTTTTGGTCTTGGTTATTACATTGTACCCTGATATAGTCTGTTTTGGTTTGGTTTTATTTGAGTTGTATTTTTATACTCATTCATCATATAGTGGTTTTTTTGGTTTTTTATTATGGTTGTTTTTTTATCTTAAAAGGTAAAATCATCCCCAATATTTTATGAAGCCCTTGGAGTTTATTTCTAGTCATTGGTGTCTTAGGGATGTCACCTAAGGCCTTGTATAACACTCACCACTTCTCAAGCCAAGGAAGAGGGGAAGGATGTTACAAATAGTATCATATTGTTTAGTACTTGATATGGGAATAGTGTCAATATGCTTATTGGTAAGGTATCAAGGAACATTATCACTAAAACTTTAAATGTAGAGCATAAAAAGGTAGAGCTAACCTATTTATATTGAACTTTAGCTTACCAGGGAGTTTGGGTAGATGAGTGTTTGAGACACTTCTACAAATTATTTCCCCATTATCATTGGTTTATACAATGATAAGGGCATGAAATAAATTGATAGAAATTACTTACCACTTGGTGATAATTATTCATTTGAGTAATGATTCATGATTTGGTGTAAAATTGGGGATTTTTGAAAATATTTGAGAATGGTTTGATTTTCAAAAAGCATGGTAGGATTTTTATTAATGATTTGAAAGAATAAATGGCTGAATTTTGTAAAGACATGTTTTGATATGTCTGATGTGGTAAATTTGAAATTTTTAAGACTTCAGTTTCTAGATAGTGAGAGAAAGTGGTGTTTTTTTTATAGATAATGTCACTAGCCCGACGTCATAGGAACCACCTAAAATAAGGTACTGAGAATGTGGTTTCGCATGATTCACAAGTGAACTAATAGTTGGTTTAGAGTACCCTCTTGGATTTTAATGTCATGGATAGAGGGAATATAAATGATAAACCAAGGAAAGTGGATCATTCAGTTTAGTTCTAAAAGTATAATCCACCCATCTTTCAGGGTGATTCATAACCCGAAAGGGAAGATGGGTGGTTGGATAAGATTAATTGAATATTTTATTATCTTGGAATACAAGGTGAGATGAATGAAATGTTGGAAACATACATGCTGAAGGATCTAGCATCCAGTGGTGGGATTTTGCAGTTTGGGCTTAATTGGACCAAGGCATTGCATGGGAGGATTTTTGGAGAATTGTTCAAAAAACAATTCCATCCTCATATGTTCAGAATTTATAGAGTAATAAACTTTTTCATATCGAATAAATAGAAACTCATAGTGACATAGTATGAAGAAAATTTATGAATTTAGTTGTATTTTCATTAGAAGTTACTTCAAGTGTGTCCTTGAAGGCACACATTTTTGAATTGGGGATGAAACAATAAATTCTCTCAAATATTTCTATACTTTGTATAATAAATTATACAGAGAGATCAATAGTGGAATGATGGTTGAAAGAGACATCTATGTAATTGAGGGTGGAGGAAGTATGTTGATACCTATGGGAAATAGTGGGAATTATAATATTAGGAATAAGAGGAAGTGGTACACCTATTTCTAAAGTGGTGGTATGCCTGAGAATCACATAGTAGGATTGGTGAATCATTCTTCTAAAAGAAAGAGTAAGAAGATATATTTTTAGTGTGGCATTTTTGATCATATAAAGTGATATTTTATGACACCACCTAGAGAATTATAAAATTTAAACCAAATGGGACATCTTTAGTGATATTATCGTAGTGCTCTAAGGCTAGGTTCTCGGGACACAAATGATGATTCTCAGGAATCATATGCTTCAATGAGATCTGTGTAGTATAATAACTCACATTAGTAGAACTAAACAATACATAGAGATTCTAGGAATACCATGACTCCTAATCTAGTGAAATCTAAATAGGGTAATAAAGAGAAAAGTTCAATGAGTAAGAAATTATATGGAGAGAAGAAAATGATCAGGGATGGTCAATCTGGACCTTCAATGATGAGATGTACAATTCATTTGAATTTTACCCTTATGAAATCTTTATTTGAAATAGGTTCATCATATATGTTTATTTCTTATCATTTTTTTGATCTTCAAGGATTTCATGTTGATATGATGCCTTATATTTTGAAACATCAAACTCCTCTTAGAAAAAGAGAAAGTTGAGCCTCTATGTGAAAAGAATGTTCTATAAATATCTATGCTGCTAAATAAATTTGGCATTTCTATATGTTTGAGATGAGTGTATATGAATTAATCCTTGGTATATATTGGTTAATAATGTTAAGAGATCACATGAATTAATATACCCAAAGGTTTTTATTTACAACTAATGATGGTATCAAGCATCTTATTAGAGGATATTAGAATATAAAGGCAGTTGTAGTAGTTTTTTTAGAACCAATGATTGGAACTATATCGTGCTAGTTGGAATCCTTAAGTTCGGTATCTATAGATGAAATCTAGAATAGTGGTTTTCCAAAAATAAATAATCAGTTTCCTAATGTTTTTCATGATAATTTCTCAGGGTTTCCACCCACAAGAGAAGTTTTGTTTATGATTAATATTTTACCAAGGAACAGTCCTATCCTACTTATGTCTTTTTAGATGGAACCAATAGAATAAATGGAATTGAAAGTATAGTTGGAAGAGTTGTAAAGAAAAGGGTTTATTTGGAATAATACGTCTCTATGGGATAAACCGGTTTTGTTATTTAAGAAGGAGGAAAAAACTCTTTGTCCTTGTATATATTATTGTAAGATTAAAAAAGTTATGATAAAAAATCAGGATCATCTTCTAGAAATTGATTTTCTATTCAATCAATTGAGGAGATCCCAATAATTCTCTAAAATTGAACTACATTCAGGACATAACCAATGGAGTGTTTGGAAAAAGGATATTTAAAAGATGTATTTTAGGAGTAGATATGGCCATTATAAGTATGTGGTTATTAATTTTAGTATTATCATTGCACCGTATGTCTTTATGGAATTTATGAATCAGATATTTCAAAGATATATGGATTCTTTTGTGGTGGTGTTTATGGATGACATACTGTTGTATTCTATAACAAAGTATGAGCATGAACAATATTTGGAAATAGTGTTGGGTATCATGTGGGGTCATCGTCTGTATTCTAAAATTTCAATGTGTAATTTTTGGATACAATAGGTACATTTACTTGTCCTTGTTATCTCTGAAAAATGAATTTCTATGGATCAAGAAACATAGAGGTTGTGATCCCTTGGCAACCACCAAATAATATATTTGAAATAAACAGTTTCCTCAACATGTCTAGTTATTACCAATGTTTCATTTGTGACTTTTCACAACTATCTTCACCAATGATAGCTTTAAAAATGGAAAATGTTCCATTCTACTAGAATGATGAATGTAATAGGTCATTTATGTTGAAATAGTGGGTTCCTTAGACCCAACTATGTAGTACTTTTGATTACCATATCATGTGTACAATTAGTTATGCCTTATGTCATATTACCATTATAGTGTATATTTTTATGCGTCCACTTTTATAATGGTAATGTCCAAAGATTAATTATCATATCAAGAGGTTATAGAAGATCCCAGGCTATAATGTGAACCTCAAGAAACCATGAAATTAATCTAAAATATATTTTTAATAGTCTAGATACATCTTAATGACTAGACATAGTAGATGTATGACTATCAGGTGCTGGGGGCTCATATTCATTGAGACTTCTTCTCATGAAGTTTTCACTTGGTGATCTATCGTAGTTAGATCATGAGGATAGACCCTCCAATAGGAACACCACATGTTTTGGGTGTCATTGGTCGTTCCTATCTACGGACATGTGAATTGGTCTCCTAACATGAGATCATTACCAGTGTGTACCATTTGATTGCATACTTTGATGCAAGGAAAAAACCATGGTATGGAAATCGTGGAGAGGTATCTTGTGTTGGGTGCATCATTGGTGGTATGGTATTGGTTGAATGGTCATGAAAGGTTTTGTCGCATTGAAGATTAGGAAGTTGTATATCACATGCCTGGTTGATCAGGATGGTGCTACCTTTATAAGTATTTATCCAAATAAGTACAAAGGTAAATCCATCTGTATAGATCAGCAAATAACAAATCAAGTAAAGGATGACGACACAAGTGTGCATCTTGTTTTTTGATATATTTAATGACAAAGAGATTATTGTACACATTCAGTTTTCATAGGTTTGTTTTCATTTCTATGACAATCCTTATCTCTTTTGAGACCAGGATGGGATGTTAGACTCTACTCATGGTCTGTGGATTTTATTCACTCCTATTAAGATAAGGGCCTAGAGGGTCACATAGATTAGTGTATTCTAGAATCCACCATATTCAGTTGAATCGGTAAATGGACATAGTTGGCCCCGCCACGGGGTCCGAGAGTTGTCTAAGTTATCAATCACCAAAATAATTAAATAAATTCAATAATATTCAAGTTTAGATTATTTGGTATTGATTTTATTTAATTTGTTTACACGTTTAGAAAATATGAGATAACATTAATTGATCAAATATTATTTTAATATTCAAGATTCATTTAATATAAAGCGGGACAACGAGTTGAGTTAAATGACTTGAATTTTATCACATAATATATTTTATATATATTACAAGTATGTGAGAAAATAATAAATAGTTCTGGCACAATTTAGTTCATAGAAATTATTTTTTTAGTGAACGTTGAAATAAACGAGGGTTGGGGAACCGTACTGGGTATTTATCAATGACACTACAAATACAAGAGATGAAATTCTCTCTGGGGTGGCCATCACTATTAATTCATTATGGAATGAAAATTGAGAGCATCTCTCTTCCTGATTTATAGAAGGAGAAGCTGTTGATCCAAGAGTTGAGATCAAGATCTTCTTCAAGAATCAAAGGCATCTCAATGCGGTGATCATTAGGACGTCGAAAGTATCATCAGATTGTCGTGTAAGCACCCATAGTTTGACGATCAATGTTCCAATGGTTTTTGAAGTGCGTGTGGATGATCTAGAGGGATCCTACTAGGGATTCTTGAAGCAGCGATCACCAACGACACATTGCAGTTGAGAGCGCCTTTAGATTTGGAACAATATGTATTTTTATATGTTTTGCGCAATTAATAATTTACGCAAGATCCCCAGACCTCTCCAGGGCTCGGATCATCGGCGTCGAAAAGTACCATGCATCTGCTGACAAAAATTAAAAAATCTACGGCCCACCGGCTTCCACTACGGGCCCCAGAACCTTTCATTGGTATTAGAATGATCTCATAGATTTTTTGATCTTAGAAAATTAAAATTTTATTTTCATTAAGTAGAGGGTTCAAAACCAGTCCCATCGGTTCAAACAACTCCTCGATCCGATCTCGAACGGTCAAGTTATGACCATGTTAAATTTTTGGATTGGATCAAATTCACAGTTTGATCTTGGGTATTAAGTTTTATTCATTCCAAAGAACCGATAAAATTTAGATCAGTTCATCGGATATAATTAAAATTGTGTAGATTATAAATTTTTACAATTTATTAATTTTAATAATAATTTTATTATAATAATAACATTTGTTTTATTATTATAATAATGTGATAATAATAAATTATTATTTCATTATAATAATTTTATTTTTATTAAATTAAAAGGCTAAGTAGGATTGTAAATAAATAAAGGAGATGACTTGACTCCATATTTATAAAGAAATAAATAAAGGGGATGAATTGACTTATAAAAATAAAAAAGGGGTGGAAAATAATTTAAAATAATTATTTATTTAAAAAATTAAAAAAACAACACAAAGAAGTGGGGGGGGGGGCTAACAAAAAAACAAAATGAGGGTGCCAAAATCAAAAGAAAATAATAAAAAAAGGGGCAAGGGGGGTCCGAGCAGACCCTCCCCCCCACCCCGACAGTATTCCTCGACCTATCTAGGCCGCCCCGTCTTGTTGTTGCGCTTGAAAATAGCTGCCAGCCATACCGCCTTCTCCACCTCCTACCTGGAACGTCCACTATAGCCCCAACTATCACCTCCTAGCCCTACAACGAACTAGCCCTCGCCTGATACTCCCAGGCAACTCCGACCTCCTTCTCTTCTATGGCCATCACGCCACCACATAGGTCCTAGGTCACTACACCGCAGACCAAGGTCTTCCCCCCACACCAGGTGCACGAGGTTGTGGTGACCCACCTCTTTCTCGGACGTGGTAGGCGCCACCTGCCAAACCCCTAGATGTCGTCCCGGAACAGGAGCGCCGACTCTAGGTTCCTCCAACTCGACTCCCGATGTGCCACCCAACCCTCTCGACTGTCAATGAGGCTCCCACCATAGTCCTCGCAACCAGCGAATCTGCAGCGACGCACCCGCTCAACTCCTCTCGAAGGACCGGGTTGCGCAGGAAAAACCGGATCGGAACCGCAGCCTTGCCGGATTCCATTTTCATTCAGGAGGTATTATTTTTCCTGAAAATTATTTTTCACAGGAAAAATTGGCCTCTAAATAGTCTGGGAGGATCTACCTAAACCAGAACGGGTTTGGGTGGATCATCCCGCCCCAGTTTAGCCCTATACGGCCTCGTAGGGGCCTGTGCGGGTTTGGCCCAACCCGCAGAGGCCATGCAATCTTGTTTCGGGGAGTAACCAATTTAATTTAATCAAAGAAATTAATTTAATTAATTTAATTTTAGTATTTAAATTAAATTAATTAAAATTAATTTTGCTTATTTATTTTAATACCCAAGGATATAAATTAATTTAATTTTACAATTAAATTAAATTATTTAAATAATTTAATTTTGGCATAAACAATTAAATTAATTAGAGGACTGATGATTAATTAAATTATTTTAATTTATTAATTCATTTAATTTAATTAAATAAAATGCAATACTAATTTAATGCATTTTAATTTTATCGTGCATCATTTACCTGTCTACTGGTCTTGAGTATTGACTCGTGTATGTTGCTTTTATTTAATAAATTAGTTCAATTGAGTGTAATGATTGTAATTAATTAACTACATGGTCTTCACATCGTCTTTATTTTTCGGTTAAAATGTATAAGGGCATGTGTGCCCAATTTTTACCCAATGTTCATTTATCCCACTAGTCCCCCTCGCCTGCTTGCGAGTGTTGTTGTACTTTGAACAGAGACGATGCGAGGCATGGTGAGGATCCTGCCAAGACAAGGAGATACTCCAAGGCATGATGTGGACCCCGCCACGACAGGGCAATACTTCAAATATAAAATGAACAAACAAGATGAGGGAAAGATGAATCAAGAGTCAAGATTCAACTCATATATGATACCCATAGGTCGTTTAGATGCTCAAGACTAGTCGAGTAGTAGTTTACCTTTATGCATTTATTTTTTATTTTATTCACTTTAGAAAAATGGGAGAAATACATAAAATAATAGATAATAAAATGAATAAAGAAGTGTCGTATGTTTTTCTATTAATGTTCAGTTGTGAGCGCAATAACAAAGATGAAAAAGATTAATATAAATGGATTACATTCATCAAGTGAAACCAATAAAACCCTCAATGAAAATATTAAGTCACAAGAGCCTTCCATCATTCGAATTTGAACAAAACTGGGTGTTCGAGGTGCCAGTCATGCCATAGATGAGTGTGTATTTTATTACCGAGTAGTTCTTATTATGATGGTGGGTTGACTTAACAAAAATTGTAGCAAAGAAATATTCATAGCTAGCTTGTTGTAAATTTAGAGGAAACCATTGAGTAAATCAAGTAATGATTTTAGAAGTTGGGACTTCACTCAACAGATCAAGGAACCACAATTTAATATATTTGGCTATCCAAAAGCCTACCTTGGACCCTCCAAGTAGTGGCGTAGACATATATTGTAGACTATGAGGGAGGTTTAGGCATCCTTTCCACTAGAATACTCAAATGATAGAGTATTCCGATTCTAGTAAGGAGGGTTCCTAGAATTTGAGAAATTAGTGGGAGACATTTAATAATTAAATTAATCTGTAATGTCAAATTTGGTAATCAATATAAAAAGTACTAATATGATAAAGTTTAATTTGTAAAAATAGAAATCAATACCATAATAAAACAATGCTAAATATTGTACAAAGTTAATGTCCAAACAATAATGAAATTCTGAGTGTAGTAAAGGGTCTTGCACACATTACAACCATAATGGAAATTCAAGGTTTCTGTGTCCCAACCTATTAAGACACTTCAAGAAATGAGGGTGTAAAACTGCTTACATGAGACTCATGAACCAAGAATATGATGGTTCTGTCATAATGCTATCATTAATTTCTGATGTTAGTTGCGGTCTCTACATCATAACATGGATGATGTTACTTGTAGTATCATCTCCAATAAGTTTCAAAGGAGAAAGTAAAGCAAGATTGGAATTTGATGATTGCACTCACTTTGTGAAAAGTGAAAGAAAGTTCATAATATTTCATGTCATCCTAGTATTATACATTTTATACCTAATTATTCTAGTTACATTTAAGGATACAAAAAAAAATGGTATAGAGTAAGCGCTTTATTACCTTTAAGGTAAAATTTACCAAGTAATAAGAATATTAATGATAACACCATATTTTGTTTTTATGGAGAATATATTGAAAGACAAGGTGAAAAGGCCTATGGAAATTTACACTAAAGTCACTTTAGTCATTTCATGAAAATAAAAGTGGTTGGTTTTTTAACAGGAGGTTATTTTTTATCCCATAATGAAATAAATTTTAGGATGTTTAAAAAATGCAATGAACTAAAATAATAGAAACAAGTACCTGCTTCTCGTTCAGTTTATATTAATCAAATAAAAATTAATGTTTCTAACATACTTCTTGGGTATTGAATACAATATTCCAATAACATATGGGTATTTAAATATGGTAACCAAGTAAGAATATGAACATTATAAGAATTAAATTGTCTTCTCCAAGAAGCTGAGAAAGGGTGATACCTAAGTCAGCGGTGAGAAGCACATAACTTTTAATTGCCAACAGATTGATTTGAATTGAAAACGTTGTTGAGTATAACCAAAAAATTTATCTCATGTGACCATTTGGTCATAATGAGACATTATTCTAAGTTTTGGAATGAATTTTGTTTGTGGTAACATACTCAACAAATAGTTCAGACATACTTGAATCAAAGGAAATACATGATGATTATAAAATGTAAGACTTATCTAGTTGTGGAAAAAAGATTCTTTGTCTAGTAAAACTAAAAGTGGATATCAAGAATATACCCAGTATGGTATTTAGGATTGTCATAACTAAATAACTTTGATATTATTAACATCTTTATTTTAGACAAAGAAACATTAGAAATAAAGGTATCCCACAAAGCATCTGAGGTTAGTTCAATAAGAGAGTGTGAACTGTCCAAAGGAAATATAGAGGTAAAGATACATTATAAGATTCCTTTAAGCTATTAAGTAATGAAATAGTGAAGTATATGCATGGTTATAATATATGAGTTGCTTCATATCATCATGCCGAGCAATATCTTGACTATGCAATCAGCGTTCAAGATAATGTAGCGTGGAGTAATTCCTAAAAACATGTTACCTTAACTACATCACTGTATTGATGTTCATAATGAGGATCAATGATAATGTCTTACATGTTTACATTGATAAAAAATGTAGCATGTATATATTCCTAAATGCACATTTTATAGATAAAAGTTATGATTTAAGTCATATCAATGTTGCAACTTGCAGAAATTTCCATTATATTTTACGATATGATTTGAAAATAATAGCATAAAACCATATCCAATATGCCAACTAAAATGAAAAATAGATATCATACGAGTCATATTATGATGAAAATACATTATTTCATGGATCATGTGTTATTATGAAAATATATTTTTTAATATTTAAACAAACATGCATCAAACTGAACACATGGTGCATCTATGTAATTATCCTAATAGTTGCTTAGGATATTACATAAATCCCAAAGATAGAAAATATGTAGTCTAGAATTAGACTACATTTCTATATAAGGGTGCACATATCTATTTGAGATAATGGTAGATGAATTTACTTGGACTTAGTCAATGTTGGATATGCACAAATGGTTGACATATGAACAAGTTCCACTAGTACATGTGGGATAGGAATGTTCCAGTGACACATACTGCGTAGGAAGGATGAAACCATGGTGATGGTTTTTTATTAACGGCGACTAGTGATATATTATTCATTAAGAATAATAAATCCAACATGTAAGCAGTATATGGAAATTATCTATGTTTGAAAAGACTAATTTAAAATTCAATAATGGATTCCTTGTATCAAATTGCAAAGGGGCTTATAAATTGAATACTATGGTGGGTATTCAAATGAAATGATACATGGGTGGTAAAAGCTTGGTACCAATAAGGTTCCATTGGTTATAAAAAGTCAGTATTCTTAAATCCTTTAGAATTTTTACTTGTCATAGCTAACATCTAAGACCATTAAATTGGTCATTGGATGTCAAGATCATCTTTTGTGGAAGGTTTCTATATGAAAAAACCTGAAAGGGATGATGATATCAAATGATTCCAATGAAGGTTGCAAGTTATTGAAGTCCAGTTCTAGATTAAATTGAGCAACAAGATCTTATACCATTCATTTCAAATGAATATTTTCCATATGTCTACCAAAGGTTAGTGGGAGCGCTAATGTTTTCCCAGTGAAATATGTTCAGTAACATATACAAAACAAATATTGATCTTACAGTTAGATAAGATTAGAATAAAAGAAATTCTCCAATGATTTACTTGAAGTAGAAATATGTGTTCTAGGGAACATGATCTACTGAGGTAGATACATAGGTTTCTTGTTCTTAGTCAATCATACATATAGTGACATTGAATTTAAAAAATACAAGTTGGAATAATTCACGTTCAGAATTTTTACCAATGTCACATGGATTAATCTCTGCTGGTTGACATGTTCAGAGTATGGGAAGAGATTATAATTTTCAATTGAGTTCCATACACTTCAGCGATGGATTAATAACATATTCCATATTGTAGTTGATATTACTAGGATATAATTTATAGTAGGTAGATATCAATTATATCTAGGAGCACTACCAGTGAAGCAGTCTGAACTATCATCTTGTATTTTGGTGAGTACAAATGATATGTTCCTGGTATATGTATAAGAAGGTATACTAATTATGGTGGGATAAAAATGAGTAATCCTTAGATCAATTTGATCTAGTATCGTAGTTAGGAAAAGGTGATGAGTGAGTTAAGCTCATAAAATCTAGTGGTATCCATACCTACTAATATTGAGTATGTTGCATCTTATAAGGCAGTTAAGAAGCAGTTATCAATCACAAAGATTTGTTCCATTTTTTGGATTCTCAGTTAGTTAAAAAATTATTATCATAATTTAAATTATGATATTTTTACTAGCCAAGTTTTCAAGTTATGACAATGGAAAAAATTGATATACTCGGGGATACCTTATCTTGAGAAGTTTTACTCAAAGAGATGAGGTCGCATACATAAGATATGCCACATCGAAAAAATGTGGTAGGTCCAGCAGTTAAATCCATTACACAATAGAAGAATGATCTTTATCATGTGAGTAGCTAACATGTTTGGTAAGCAAGTTGGCTCTATTGCAAGTGGGAGTGTAGAATAGTGGGTTCCCTAGAACCAACTATGCAGTACATTTATTACCATGTCATGTGTATAATTAGTTATGCATGATGTCATCTTACCATTATAGTGTAGATTTTTCTACATCCACTATTTTAATGGTAATGTCCAATGATTAATTTTCATATTAAGAGGTTACAACAAATCCTAGGCTATAATGATAACCTCAAGATACTATGACATTAATCATAAATATATGTTCTATAGACTAGATACATCTTACTGACTGGACACAGTAGATGTCTGACTATTAGATGCTAGGGTCTCATAATCATTGAGACTTCTTCTCATGAAGTCCGCACTTGATGATCTCTAGTAGTGAGATCATGAGGATAAAACCGCTGATAGGAACACCACACCTTTAGGGTGTCATTGGTCATTCCTATCTACAGACACATGTATTGGTCTCCTGACTTGACATCATTACCAGTGTGTACCATTTGATTGCGTACTTTGATGAAAGGTGAAAATAATGGTATCGAAATTGTGGTGAGTATTCTTGTGTTGGGTGTGTCATTGGTTTTATGAAATTGGTTGAATGGTTAAGAAAGTTTTGTTGCTTCCATGTTTTGGATGTTGTATATCTCAGGCTAGGTTGATCAGGATAATGATACATTCATAAGTATTTGTCCAAAGCAGTACAATGGTAAATCCATCCGTATAGATCAACAAATAATAATGAAAGAAAGGATGATGGCACAAGTGTGCATCCTGCTTTATGAGATATTTAATGACAAAGATATTACATTACATAGTCAATGTTCGTAGATTGGTTGTAGTTTCTATGACGATCCATATCTTTTTTGGGGCTAGGATGGGTTGTTAGACTCCGCTCTTGGTCTGTGGATTTTATTCACTACTATTGAGACAAAGGCCTAGAGGATCACACACATTAGTGTAGTCAAAAATCTTCCCTATTTATTTGAATAGGTACATGGACATAGTTGGCCCCGCCATGAGGTCTGAGTATTTTCCAAGTTATCAACCACCATAATAATTAAATAAATTCATTAATACTCAAGTTAAGAGTATTTGGGATCAAATTTATTTAATATATTTACAAGTTTAGTAAATAAAAGATAATATTAATCGAACAAACATTACTTTAATATTCAAGATTCATTAAATATAAAGAATGACAGAAAGTTGAGTTTAATGACTTGAATTTTATCACATAATATATAATATATATATATTAAAAATATGTGATGAAATAATAAATAGTTTTGGCACAATTTATTTTGTGAAATTATTTATTTAGTGGACGTTGAAATAAATGGGGTCCAGAGAACCCTATCCGGTATTTATCAACATCACTATAAATACAAGGGAGGGATCTCTCTCATGGGTGGATATTCCACTATTCATTCATTCATGTAATGAAAATTGAGATCCTCTATCTCTCTCTCTTCCTACTTACTAGAAAAAGAAGTTGTTGATCCCAGATTTTGGATAAATATTTTACTCAAGAATCGAAGTCATCTTGATGCAGTGATTGTTAGGATGTTGAAAGCATCATCGGATCGCCGCGCTAGCACCCGGAGTTCGATGATCGACATTCCATTGGTTTTTGAAGCGCATGCGGATGTTCTAGAGGGATATTTCTATGGATTCTTCAAGAATTGATTTCCAGAAAAAAGTTGCAGTCGAGCACGCCTTTGGATTTGGAACAGAATGTATTCTAATTATGTTTTGTTCTCTTAATAATTTACTCAAGATCCTTATACCTCTATGGGGCTTGGATTGTCGGCGTTAACAAGTAACATCGATCCTCCGACAAAAATTTTAAAATCCTCGACCCATCGAATTCTGCTGCAGGCCTAAGAAAATTTCAATATAAAGATCATAAAATTAACCTAACATTAGCACTGATCATGATATTTCACAAAATACAAAAAAGGTATGTGGTGTACTGTGATGCTTCAAGATCTAATTTGGGGTGTTTTCTCATTTAGGGATATCATTTTGTTTCTTATGGCTCATGGAAGTTATGGTTTCATGAGATAAAATAACCAACACATGATTTGAAATTAGATTTTGTGGTTCATGATTTGAAGACTTGGAGTCATTTCATATTTGGTGATGAATTTATAGTGTTTATGGATCATAAGAGATTTCATTTTTTTATCATAAAGTTAGTAGAGTCTAATAAAAATAAAATGGATGGAATATGTACAATTTTTTTACTTTGATGTAATGTATACAACGAGTAATGGAAACTCTGTGGTGGATGCATTAAGAAGGAAATTACGTAGTTAGTTGGCTAAAGAGGGTTTAGATCAATGAAAATTTATGTTGGATATAACTGAAATGCACATGGATTATAAAACTATGGTAGTATTGTAGTTTTATTTTTAGTTTCCTTTATTCCTGACTCAGTTTAGAACGTTAAAGTAATAGAATCATCTAATTCTAAACATGTTACTTTGAGTTCAAAAATCAATTCTGGGGAGACCATTGAGGGATGGAATCTTGAAAGAGGACCAGTTTTGTGTTTTTGAGATTAGATGGTCGTACCTATGGCTTGTTAGGAACTACCCATTCATGCTTACCACTATTCCACATGCAATGTCAATCTTGGAATAAAGAAGATGTATAAATCACTGAATGAAAAGGTTTTGTGGGTGGAGATGAGAAGAAATGTGGTTGAGTTTGATATGAGGTTCCTCACCTGTCATTAAGTTAAGGTAGAGCACCAATGACCAGTAGGTATTATGTAGTCTTTATCAATTACTATGTGGAAATGGGAGTAGATAGCTATGGATCTTATAACTGGTCTACCAAGGATGGTTCAGAAACATGATGTTATATGGTTGATAATGAATCAGCTCACAAATTTATTCCATTCTATCCCTTTTTGTGGATAAAATATGGTTGAATACTTATAAAAAATCTATATATGATACGTGATAAAATAGAATGATGTACCAATTTTGATAGTATAAAACTGAGATCTAAGGTTTACGTCTTGTTTTTGGAAATCCTTATAGAAAGTCCTTATAACTTAGTTGACCATGAGTATAAATTATCATCCTCAAATGGAAGGATAATTTCATAGGATGATCCAAACATTGAAAGACATTATTATGACTTGTGTAATCGATTTGGAGTCTCATGGGAGGATCACATACCATTCGTGGAATTTAGTAGAATAGTAGTTATCTGACCTCAATATATATGTATCCATTTAAAACATTGTATGGGTGTCCTTGTTTTTATCTAATATATTGGGTGGAAACATGAGAAACATCATTGGTTGGGCCAAGTCTTTTGAAAGTGACAACAGAGAAGTCCAATTGATCAGAAGAAGGGATAACATGGACCAGATTATTCATAAATTGTATGTAGATCAATGTCGATGATCGTTGCCATTCGAGGTGAGTGATCTCGTGTTCTTGAGTATCTCTAAAAGGATTGGGAATCATCATTTTTGGATTTAGGGAATGTTATATCCTTGATAAATAGGTCCTTTTGAGATACTTGAATGGGTTGGTGAGGTCTCATATCGATTGGATTTTCCAATAAGGTTCAGTTCAATGCATAATGTGTTTCATGTTTCTCAATTGAAAAAGTATCGACCTAATTGTGGCCATGTGATTTGATGAGATCACATTAATATAAAGCCAGATTCTACATTGGTTCATGTGCCATTGCAGATTGTGGATAGGTAAGAGAAATTATTTCATGGGAAAAGAGTCAGTCTAGCGCAATTATTATTGAAACATGGCCTGATTCAGGAAGAACTATGGGAGTCTAAAAAGGAAATGGTGGAGAAATATCTTGGACACCTTCAAACCAATGGTGGTTTTCAACATTCTGGGGATAAAAATACCAATGGTGAGGAGAATTTAAAACCCTAATTTTTAGGTACTTGACCCTTTATTTAATTATTTTATGTATATAACTTTATTAGGTTATGTTTTTGGGATGTTTGTAGGAGAATTTTCATGTGTTTGAGGCTTTTCTAGAGGTTCACATTTTGAGAACGGTTAGTAGAAACCTTGGAAAACTCCAAGGAAATTGTGAAAATGAAATAGTAGGCACTAGGTTGGTGAGAATTTTGGTTAATCAATCTAAATTCTCAAAAGAGAATTTTCAAGGATAGATAGAGGGTAATTGAAGGGCTGACACATGGTTTTTCTTACCATGCAATCCAATTGTTCGAGGCGAGTTAAAGTTAGTGTCTAGTGTATGGTTCGTGCACAGTTTTCCTAATTGTTCACCCAAACATTGAGCCATGAAAAAATAGATGTGATAATTATGTATCTAATCCAATTTACCCCCTAAGCCTCTCATTTTTCCATAAATAGATCATATCTCAAATTCTTCTCCCTCCTAAGGTTTGAAAAACCATTTCTTTCGAACCAAGAGTGATTCTTAGGTGAATATAAGTACATTGGAAGATGAATTTGTTGGTAAGTGATCATTATCAATCATTTTCCTTATTTTCTTCTTATTCTTCCCCATCATGGAATCAAGAATCTAATCTGTTAAGGATAGATTCATACTGTGTGATGTTAATCAAGATGATATATGATTGTTTTGATTGAACTAAACAATATCTAAAGATGATTTTAAGAGTTTAAAGTTAGTTTTATGATATTTTGTGTTGTTATTAATTTTATCAAGACATTGAGAGGCTGGTGGCATCACTCTCGAATCCTCTTATTTAGAACTTTAAGGATTTTTTTCATTTATTTTAAAATTTCTTGAATTGAATTACAAAATTGGTGTGTGATTCTTGATAGAAAACCTCTTTAGTGATAGTTTTTTGAAACTTTGGAAATTGTTCTGTTTTGTGGAATGTGAATTTTGTTTATGATTTTAATATTATGTTTTTGAAATTATGGTTTGGTTTTGATGCATGAAATTTTTTTGAAATTATTTTCAATAATTTTTTTATTAAGATGGATTAGAATGATTTGTCATGGTATTTAGCATATGTGGTTAGTGTGAGTTCATTTACATTAGATGTGGCCATATTGAAGGGTAATATTCCATTGATGTACCTGGTATATGGTTTCCTAATGATGACTCGATAGATCAATTAGAGACCACTCATGAGTAGGGAACATTAAATTGGGAATGCATGTGTGGATGTGTGGATGTGTGGTTTTGTGTAATGGGTATTCCAAATGGATTTGAGTATTTTTTTGAAATAATCATTGGATGATTTTCATGAAAACCATTTGGTTTGGAAAACTATTTTTATAATTTCATATAAACTACTTTAAATTGTTTAAAATTATTTTATATAAATGTGATAACTTGTTATATCCTACTGGAGTGAGTTGAGAATTAATTAGGGAAAACCTAGAGAGTTTTTTACTCACCCACTTCTTGGGAACTTTGGTGCATTTGAAGATGTTGTATATCGACACACATGTAAGGGCTAGGTATCTCATTTATTTAGTGATTCCTGGTGATACATTAGTAATGTAATACATAGTGGGATCTTGTAGTAGTTTAGAAGTTTCTGAGTGGATGTGTTCCATTATTTTAGTTTTTTGGTCTTTGTTTCTACATTGTAATTTGATATTGTTTGGTTTGGTTTGGTTTTATTTGAGTTTTATTTTTGTACTTATGTATCATATAGTGGTTTATTTGGTTTTGTATTATGGTTTTTTGTTTTATCATAGAAGGGAAAACCATCCCACAATTATTTATGAATCCCTTAGAATTTATTTAGAGCGTTTGGTATCTTGGGGATCTCACCTAAGGCTGAGTGTCACCTCCACCAATTCTCAATCAAATGATAAGGGGAGAGATATTACAACATAGTTTTATAAATTGTTGATTTTTATATTTTTTTTTACTATACTGACATTTAATTTTAATTTATTTGAGGTCCAATTTTGAAATTATGGGGGTGGAAATCAAAAAATGATTTTATGAGGCCTTTTTTGAGGTCATTAAATTAATTATTTATGGGTTGGATATATGTTGAATTTTTAAATTATGGTTGATTTATGATTTAGTGTTTTTTAAATACCAGCTGTGGAGGCATATTAATTATAAATTAAAATAATGTATCCAAACTTTTATATGTGGGTTGTTTTTTCCTATAATGAGATGGATAATAATGACTACCATTTATAAGTCACTATAGTCTATCATTGAATGTCCTATAGGGACCTCTATATGGTAGTTGTTATAGACTCTCACCAGATTTCCTCGAATGACTACTATATGTTGTTCACTATATATTCCCATCGGATGACCTATAGTGCCCACAAAATAGATTTATCTATTAGCTATAGTAATGGAACAATAATGATCACCATATTTTGGTCACTTTAGGCCATTAGCAACTACTTTTGGTAATATCTAGTGATGTTTTTTTATTATATAAATAATTATATTAATATGTGTTATTTCTTACTTCTCTTCGATTTTCCATACTTATGAAATTAATTCATTAGTTTTCTTATATTTTATTAATTTATTTCGATTTAAATAAAATTTATACCACTATTTATTTAATTTTTAGTTATAGAAGACATGTATGCAATTATACAAAATCGTGAAAAATAGTGATGAGATTTTTTATCACTAAAAAATCCCTAATAAAAGGTAGACTTTATCAACTATGAAAAATGCACTAATAAATGGTATATTTTTATTAGACCTAAAAAATAAAATATAAAATCCGATCTTTGACAAAACTTTTTTAGCACTGATAAAGGTTACCCTTTATCTTCTCTTTTGTTTAGCATTGATAAAGGCTTCACTTTTTTAGTTTTTTTATCACTGATAATGGTTACCATGCATAATAATATTTATATATATTTATATATTCTTAAATATGATTTATATCATACATAGATATATATATCATATATATATATAAATTCATTTATACTTATTTATAATTTTATACCTAATTATAATTGCATATATATATATTATAAAATATAGTAAATTGAAATATATAAATAAATATATAAATACATTAAATATAGTTCACATTAAGAGTTATATATTTAATTTAATATTATATAATTTATTGTAACACCCCAAGATTTTTCAAAAAAATTTAATATTTAATACATGAAACACTGAGTGTCTACAAACACCACATTTTTATAACCTAACCAGTAAACATAATTTTTCCACCTATGTTATTTGAATTTCAAAATACTAACAAACACGGTTACATTCAGTTAGATATTTAGAGTCTGATAAGGCAAAGTTAATTTTTGGTGAATAGTAACATACCCTTATAAATAATAATATGAATAGTAATATGACCCTTGTTAATAGTAAATCATATTATTATTATATTTTCTTAAGGTTATAAGGTAATGAGATCTTAATTAATTTTTCAAAGTGATATAAAACGAATTATAGTTTCAATTTTTTTTCAAATAAATTATAATTTTATTTAAAAACTAAATAAATAATATTTAGAAAATTATTTTCAAAAAATAGAGTTCATTTTTGAATTTTACATGTCAAAAATGGTTAGGGTGAATTTTTAGGATTTTTCTGAAATATACAAATTTTTAAGAAATAGTAAAATATGGTAATTTATCGTATATATACATTATCAGGTAAATTTACTATTCCTAGCATCATGGATCATATAAGAAAACTTGGTTATAACTCACATGAAATCATTACTATTATGGGTCACATGAATCTACACTATTGGTTTTCTTGAGAGAAATAATAAAATAATGAATAAGATATTCACAAATCAAACATCTCCTCCACTATAACCCCCCTCACCCCATCTTATATTCACTCCTCTCAAGCCTTTTTCCTTTTCAAAATTATCCCAAAATATACTCTAAAGATCCTCCCCACTTCCAAAATCCCTTGGTTGAATAAAAAGACCAAAACCACTCCCCTAAAGAGGTCATCGTGGAAAATAACATCAAGAGGTAAATTCCTCTTTTCATTACTTTTATTTCAACTTCCATTATTTTATTTTTCTTTCTTCATTTCCTTTCATCCAAATGATGTGATGAATAAAGTAACTTAAATATACTATAATTTTTTTATGATAAAGTAAAAAAATCGTCATCATCCCTCCTTTCCCCTTCTTTTATACTGGAAATGAAAAAACCATCCAAGATGTGTTAATTTATCACATTCAAGGACGACGAGTTCTCAATTTCTATTACAATATTCAATTATAGTCATGAAACCATTTTTATGGTTGAAATAGACTATAATATATTAATTATAAAATATTTAAGGTTTTGGAATCTTTTTTACACATGATATTAATTTATAAATCAAAATGAGTTCGTTGTGATCAAGAACAAACAATTAACCCAAACAATTGTCATTAATTTTTTATGTAATGATTCATCTTCACTCCTAATAACCAACTTTTTTTTATAACTATGTAATATTATGTTTTTTCACTAATAAAATAAAACTTCTATTATGTAAAACCATTCTCATTCTACATGTTTATCCGTACCTGAATATAAGTAAATCGATTATGAAAACCAAGGAAGAAAACACACCCAAAAATTGAAATTTAGTCTCTTAACCCTTAAAAATAACATGAATGGACAAAAATATGGTTAAAATAAATCAATTTTATGTATAATAGGTTCTTTAATCATTAATTTATGAGCCTAAATTTGATTATACAGGACATTAAGATCAAGTAAGGAACACCTTTGGACTTAAGGTAAGGGTTTTTACCCGAACCTCCATTTTCATTCAAGCAACACTTATTGTATACACACCTCAATTAAATTATTATTTATTCATATTTAATCCTCATATATTCTTTAAAAATGTTATATATATGTGAGGAAACCATAATAATACTTTCGTTTATGGGTATTTATATTTTTTAAAACGGTTTTTCTAAACTTTTCTCGAAATACAAGCTAGATTCACGGGAATTTCTCAAATTCTTACCTATTTTCAAGGAAACTCTGTAATATATTTTTAGCAACCATTATATTTCTAAAAAAATCATTTTATTATTAAAATATTTTCTTACTTCACTTATGGTTTTATATAAATACTTTTCCAAAATAACTCTTCTTTTCAAAGTAAAAGTGTATTTATCTTGAGAATTACTCGATGATTTTATAAGAGTGTCTTCACCTGTTTCAATAACCTTTTTCATTATTGTGTATTACTGGGCTTAATATTTTATGATATTATATAAAATATTTAATTTAATGGTTTATTGTTAGTTTGAATATGGACATGCTATCTTAAAAGCATTAACCAATTCACACTGAATGGATAGTGTTTATGCTTAATGTTCATGGAACATTATTAAAATTTCATATGTTTGTTTCAATATGAATTTATATGTTGTTTATGTTTATCCCAATTCATATGAGGATTTAATTGGTCTTAGTAAGTGATGTATGGGGCCCTCTATAGAGCCTTTATGTATCGGTAGGTCTCATGAGACAAGCTACAGTCTTGGCACAAGCCCTTGGAAAAATGATTATTTATAGTCTTGGCACGAGGCCTTGATGGTATGGTTATGATGTCTAACATTATGCATTTTCTCATTATGAAAAAAGTAATTTAAATTTCATGAGGTTATTATACTAGTATAATACCCATTATTATTCTTTATTATGGAATTTTCATTTATCATTTATTCCTACCATAATGTGTTCAAATTCATTTTTAATGGCATGTGTTTTTTAGTTATTTATCATGCCTAATGTTTACGTTTATGATATAATCCACTATATTTCTTACAATTTATGATAATTTTAGCTCCCCCCATTCTTATGTTTAATTTTACCAGGACATGAATAGGTATATTACGAATGAAATGAAGAAATAACCAAGGAGTTATGGAAGTTTTCAAAGGAGTTTCTAAATTATTTCCTGTTTCATGTTCTAATATTGAACTTATGTTTGTATCTTGTTTCAAAAAAAATGAAACTACTTGGTCCTTCTTGATGAATATTTCTTATTTATATTCTAATTTAACAAAACAAAGAATATTCTCTAGGGAATTGGGGTCGGGTTCTTATAGTTGGTATCAATGGAAGTTTAGTGGAAAACATGGAAACTAGATTTAGAAAATGTAGATTATGGAAAAACCCTAAGATAATCTTTGTGGATACATATTCAAGAACATCCAAGAATTTTTGGTAAGGAATAGAATATGTGTATCTTTATAGAAAATACATCCTCATTTGGATAGTACAAGTGGACGTGGTTCTGGCACATATGTACCTTGAAGTGAAAACTCCAGCAAGGAGTTTTGGGCTTGACCTAGGGTGTCTTGGTACATGACAACGATCCTTACTATGCACCTAGTTTGATAGTCCTAGGGGATAGGCATATGATAATTCAAATTATATTTAAAATTGATTATAAAGTATTTAAATGTAATTTTTTTTCTCAAATAAACCATGTTTAGGATTATGATATTTTCTATGAATAGAATTTAAATTTACTGTAAGTATTTTTCTATGTTGATATTATACATTATGATTCATAACCTAATCTATTGTATGCCATTATTGTGAAATGGATCCTAGTGGAAAGAATTTAAACCACATGAACATGCATGTACCATGTAGGGATTTCCCTCCAATGTAAGATAATGATGTTGGCTATGGTGCTGTGACTGGTTCTGAGTAACTTATAACTATACTAGGACAACTGACTCAGGTTATGAATAATATCCTTAACCATATGGAATATCCAAATTGAAAACATGGGGGATCTATGTTAGATCACTTTATATGACAATAACCTACATCATTTAATGGGACTACAAACCCATTCATAGAGGAGTAGTAGATAAGATCATTAGAAAAGATATTTCTCAAATTGGTATTTAATGAAAGAGTGAAGGTTTTCATGGAAGTTTATTAACTATCAAGAGATGTGGATTAGTGGTGGTCTTTAATCCAAGAAAAAGTAAGATAAATAAATATAAGAAATGGAATGGAGGGATTTTAAAGAAATATTCTTATAAAAATACTTACCTCACGAACAACGAGCTGATATGGAAAGGCGGTTTCTGAATCTGAGGAAAAAAGAGGATGGGAATGTTTCAAAGTATCAAACTAACCTCACAATGTTAGAAAGACATGTCGCAGACTACATACGTAATCCAAGTAGAAATATTGATTGATTATTTTATGGTTTAAAACCAATCCTCCGAATGGAACTAGTCTCCCAAAGTTTCTCATCATACGAAGATATAGTCTCATGTTCTATCAAGATGGAAAATGAATTCTATTTATCTTATGATTTTAAGGGAAAGAAAGAGAAGAGGAGGGAAGAAAAACATTATATAAAAAGAAATAAAAAATGGGTAATAAGGGAATATTTGACCTTCCACCCTGTGATAATTGTGGGAAGAGACACACTGGTACTTGTTCGAAGGGATGGGTGTTTGTTAAAGTGTGGAGAAAAATGCCAACTATCTCAGGATTATAAGGGGAATAAAGAAGATAAAAATGTTCAATCCTAAAATTACAGTTACAGGGGACATTATTCAAATGATTTTCCTAGGCGTCAAGGAAAATTCCCCAAAGAAGGCCAATGGAGAAAGGCCAAGCTTATACAATCACAACTATAGAGGTTGAAGTTACTAATGATGTGGTGGAAGGTACTTTAACAATTTCATCAATAATTTCCAATGATTTATTTGATTATGGATCATCAAATTTTTTCATATCTTCCCAGTTTTCCAAAAAAATTAGATATTTCAAATTTTATTTAATTTGGGAGTTGTAAGTCAAAACTCAAAAGGAAAGTATCATTACAATACATTTGTGTCAGGCCGTCCCCATTATGGAATATAAAAATACTTTTTCTACAAATTTTATTATCATACCCATGATTAACTTTTATTTAATCCTTTTTATAGATTGTATTTCGAACCATGATGAAAATATTTATTACAAGAAGAATGAGGTTACAATTTTTGAGGACAATGTGGAATCCCTTATCTTTAGGGAAGAAACTTCACTATCTGATTTTCATCTAGATGCACCCCTAGTAACTCTAATGAATTCAATTATTGGGGAGGAAGGGAATTAAATAACTATGGGTGAGGAAAATAATGTTCAAATAGAGGACATACATATTGTGTATGACTATGTTGATGTCATTCCATAGGATTTTCCTAGATATCCTTCAAAGTGAGTAATTGAGTTTTCCATTGACTTAATTCCTGATTCAAGACCCATATCAAAGAACCCTTATAGAATGGCCACTGTGGAATTAGTAGAATTGATGAAACGACTATAATAATTGAGTGATAAAGGATTTATTTTCCCTAGTGTTTCTCCATAGGGTTACCCTATCCTTTTCATTAATAAGAAAGATGGATCTATAAGGTTGTGTATTGACTATAGGGAGATCAATGTTATAACAATAAATAACAAATATCCCCAACATCACATTGATGATTTATTTGATGAAATTCATGTAGACAAATATTTTTTGTAGATTGAGCTTTGATATGGATATCATCAGTTGTGTGTAAGGAAGGAAGACATTCCAAAGGCAACATTTCAAACCAGGTATGTCCCTTACAAGTTTACAATAATGCCTTTTGGATTGACTAATACACCCCCAGTCTTCTTGGATCTAATTAATGGGGTTTTGAAGGAATATCATGATGATTTTTTGGTGGTATTTATTGATGATATCTTAACATACTCCAAAAGATACGAATATCATGAGAATAACTTGCACACTATTCTGAAGAATCTTAGAAGAAATTAATTATATGGGAAGTTTAGCAAGTATGAATATTAGCTTCCATCAGTTTACTTTCTTAGCCACATTGTCTCTATGGATGGATTATATTTTGATCCAATGAAGAAAAAGGCTATTCAAGAATGGCCTACTCCAATGAACATAAGTGAGGTATGTAGTTTTATTGGTTTAGCGGGTTATTATCAGCATTTCATTCCGAACTTCACCCGTTTAGCCACTCCAATGACCAAGCTTACTTGTAAAGGGGTTAAGTTCATATAGAAACACACTGTAAGGACTGTTTTGAATAATTGAAGAGGAGATTAGTGAATTCTATGATCCTAAATCTACCATCGCGGAATGATGGGTTTGTGATCTATAATGATTCATCAAAGAAAGGACTTGGTTGTGTCCTTATATAGAATGATTGGGTTATTTTTTATGGATCAAGGCAGTTACAAATTCATGAAAAAAACTATCCTACTCATGATCTTGAGTTATCTGCTAGGAGATTTTATCTATAAATATGGGGACACGATATATATGGTGAAAGATGTTAGATATATACAGATCATAAGAGTCTGAAGTACATCATATCAAAGAAAGAACTCATCACGAGGCAAAGGTGATGGCTTGAACTACTCAAGGGTCATGATTGTTCCATATACTACCAACTAGGAAAGGAAAATAAGGTAGCTGATTCATTGGGTAGGAAGGATAATGGATTTTTAAACAAAATAAGGATTGAAAGGGATTCTATATTCTTGGATATAATAAGGATGGAAATGAGAATTATCAAAGAAGGTTAAACATAAATACCTTTTTATTTGGTTTCCCAACCATCTTTATTAGACAGGATTATAAGCTCTCTGCCTGATGATGATAACCTTCCAAAGAAAATTAATGCTATGAAAGATGGGATGTTGGATGACTTCCTATTGAAGATGGAATTTTGAAATTTGGGAAGAGGCTATGTGTTCCCTCTATACCTGAGCTAAAAAGGGAGTTATTGGATGATTATTATAGATCTAATTTCTCTATACACCTTAGTATCACAAAAATGTATAGAGATTTGAAGGAAAATTTTTGTTGGGACAACATGAAGCGATAAATTTCTGATTATGTATCAATATATATAGTCTATCAACAAGTGAAGGCCAAATGAAAACATCATAGAGGAGTCATACAACCTCTACCTATACCTACATAGAAATGGGATGATATCACCATGTATTTTGTCACTAGATTACCCAAAACTACAAGAAAGATGGATGTGATATGGGTAATTATAGATCAACTTACGAAATCTAAATGACTATATATCAATAAAGTTGTGAGACTTCATAGAGAACCTCTCTCATTTGTGTCTAATCGTGATCTATTATTTACATCTAAATTGTGGAAAAATATTTAGAAATACCTGGATACTGATCTTCAGTTGAGTACTGCTTATCACCCTCAAAATAACAGGCAATCAGAAAGGATGATCCAAACATTAGAAGTTATGTTGAGATCATGTTCACTTGATTTTCAAGGTACATGGGATCAGTATTTACCTTTGGTGGAGTTTTCCTACAATAATACCTTCCATTACAATATTCAAATGGAACCATATGAAGAATTGTACGGAAATAGATTTCATACACCAACATGTTGGGATGAAGTTGGTGAAAGGAAGCTAGTGGACCCAGCACTTGTGGAAGAAACAACAGCGAAGGTAAAGACTATTCAAGTCCATATCAAAGCAGCTCAAAGCAGACAAAAATATAATCTAATAATTGAAGGAAGGTTTTGTAATTTCAAGTGGGGGATCATGTTTTCTTAAAAATATCTCCATGGAAGTGTGTTATAAGATTTGGGAAGAAAGGGAAACTGATCCCTAGGTATATAGGCCCTTTTAAAATTATAGATATAATTAGAGCTGTAGCATATCATTTGGCTAGGCCACCTATCTCGTCTAATGTACACAATGCTTTCTATGTCTCATTGTTGAGAAAGTACATGTAAGACCCAACACATGTCCTCACTTTTGAAGGTATAGAATTGGAACCTAACCTATCTTACTGTGAAGATCCCATCTAGATTCTAGATGCTAAAGAATATGTATTGAGGAATCAAAAAACTGAACTGGTAAATATACTTTGGAAAAATCATAAAATCAAAGAGGAAACATGGGAGCCTGATGAGAATATGATGAAGAACTACCCAAATCATTTTGTGATGTATCATTCTGGTAAATTTGAGGACGAATTTTTTGAAAGGAGGGGATAATGTAACACCCCATGATTTTGAAAATAAATTTAATATTGAATGCATGAAACAATGAGTCTCTACAAACACCAATTTGTTATAACCTAGAAAATAAACATAATTTTTCCACTTCTGTGATTTGAATTTTAAAAAACTGACATACATGGTTGCGTTCAGTAAGATATTCAGACTCTGATATGACAAACATAATTTTTGATGAATAGTAACATACTCTTATGGATAATAATCTGAATAGTAATATGAACCTTATGAATAGTAAATCATATTATTATTTTATTTTCTTAAGGTTATAATATAATGAGATCTTGATTAATTTTTCAAAGTAATATAAAACGAATTATGGTTTTAAAATTGTTATTTTTGGAATAAATTATTTTTTTATTAAAAAAATAAATTAATCTTATTTAGAAAATTATTTTTAAAAAATGGAGTTTATTTTTTAATTGTACATGTTGAAAAAAATTTAGGGTGAATTTTTGGGATTTTTATGAAATACTAAAATTTCTGATGAATAACTAAATATGATAATTTACCATATATATACATTATCAGTTAAATTCACTATTCCTAGCATCATGGATGATGTAATCACACTTGGTTCAAACTGTCATACACTTATTACTATTATGGGTCCCACGAATCAACACTATTGGTTGTATTGAGGGAAATAATAGAATAATGAATGAGATATTCACAAATCACCCCTCTCCTCTACTATAACCCCCCTCACTCTCTCTCTTATTCACTCCTATTAAGCCTTGTTCCTTGTCTAAATTCTACTCAAATATCCTCCCAAGATCTTTTTCCATGTCCAACATACCTTGGCCTCATAAAAATACCAAAACCACTCCCCTAAAGAGGCTCTGAAGGAAGATAAGTTCAAGAGGTAAATTCTTCTTTTCATTTCTTTTATTTCAAGTTCCATTCTTTTCTTTTTCTTTCCTCGCATCCTTTAATATAAATGTTGTTATGAATCCAATACCTTAAATTTACTATAATTTAGTTATGATAAATTAAAAAATTCTTCATCATCCCTCCCTTCCCGTTCTTGTATACTCGAAATGAAAACACCATCCGAGTTGTGTTAATTTATCACATTCAAGGATGACGAGATTTCAATTTCGATTACCATATTTAATTTTAGACATGAAACCATATTAAGTGTTTAAACACACTAAAATATATGTATTATAACTTATTTAATGTTCTATAATCCTTTTTTTATCCATGATATTAATTTATAAATCAAAATGAGTTCATTCTGATCAAGAACCGCCAATTAACCCAAACTATTTCCATTAATGTTTTATATAATGATTCATCTTCCCTACCAATAACAAATTTTTTTATAACCATTTAATATTCTGGTAGTTCACTAATTACATAGAACTTTTATTTTGGACAACTATTGTCATTCTATATGTTTATCCATACATGAATATAAGTAAATTGATCATGAAAACCAATGAAGAAAACACTACCAAAAAATGAAATTGAATATATTAACCCAACAAAAGGCCATGAATGAACCAAAATAAGGTTAAAATAAATCAATTAAATTTATAGTAGGTTTTTGAATCATTAATTTATAAACCTAATTTTTATTAGTCAGGTCTTCAATATCGAGTGAGGAACACCATCGGACTTAAGGTGAGGGTTTTCTACCCAAACCTCCATTTTCATTTAGGTTACTCTTATTGTATACTTACATCAATTAAATAATTATTTATTCATATTTACTCTTCATATATTCTATAATAATTTTATATATATGTGAACTAACCATAATCCTACTTTAATTTACGAGGATTTATATTTTTTAAAAGGCTCTTTCAAAAATTCTTCTCGAAATACAAACCAGATTCAAGGGAATTTCTCAAATTCTTACCTATTTTCAAGGGAACTATATAATATATTTTTAGAAACAATTATATTTATAAAAAACTAATTTTATTATGAAAATACTATCTTACTTCAATTCTGGTTTTATATAAATACTTTTTCAAAATAACTCTTCTTTTTCAAAGTAAAAGAGTATTTATCTCAAGAATTACTTGATGATTTTATAAGAGTATCTTCACCTATTTCCAAAAAATTGTTGATTATTATGTATTATTGGGATTAATATATTATGATATAATATAAAATATTTAAATTAATGGTTTATTATTATTTTGAATATGGATGTGCTATCTTAAAACTATCCACCAATTTAATCTGAATGGTTAGTGTTTATGCGTAATGTTTTGTGGAACATTATTGGCATTTAATTTGTTAGTTTCAATAAGAATGTATATGTTGTTTATTTTTATCCCAATTCATTTTAGGAATGCATTGGACTTAGTATGTGATGGGTGGGTCCCACTGTAGCCTCTCTATGCATTGGTAGGTCTCATGAGACAAACTATAGTCTTGGTACAAGCCCTTGACAAAATGATTATTTATGGTCTTAGAACGAGTCATTGACGGTATGGTTATGATGTTTGGAATTATGAATTCCCTTAGTATGGAACTAGTAATTTAAAGTTCATAAGGTTATTAAACTAGTAGAATAACAATTATTATGATTTATTATGTCATTTTTATTTAGCTCTTATTCATGCCATAATGTGTTCAAGTTCATTTTTAAAGGCATGTGTTTTTAAGTTGTTCTCTATGCCTAATGTTTAGGTTTATAATATCTTCCAATTTATTGCTTACCCTTTCTAATCACTTGATCTCACCCCTTTCTTATGTTTCATTTTCATTGGACATAAAGAGGTATATTATAAATGAAATGCGGAAATAACCTAGGAGTTTTGGGTGTTTTCAAAGGATCTAAATTGTTTTCTATTTTAAGTTGTAATGTTGAACATACTTATATAACTTGTTTCTAAGGCTACTAAAAAACTCAGTCCTCCTGGATTCATATTCCTTGTTTATATGCCAATGTAATAAAATAAGGCACTGGCTCTAGGCAATTGGGGTCGGGTTCGTAAATTTATAATTAATATATATATTTTCATAAATATATATTTATGCATATTTATATATATATTTTTATATAATTATATAATTATATATCTTGATTATAAAATATATAAATATTTAGTATTTATAAATAAACATGAAAGGTCTCCCAATCTATAACTCTCTCACATGGACAAATTAGGTTGATCACTAGGCCTCAAGCACACCTCCCCATATTCTAGAGGTTAGCGAATAGCAGCGAGGGTGTAGAGAACATATTGGGGAGACTATACCCCCTAGAACAAAGTAAAAAATAATGAAAATAAAAAAATATCAGAGTAATGGAAATAGTGGAAATAAAAAAACATATTATTGGAATATAACAGATGAACCAAGTAACTAGTGATGATAAACCATGTAATAGCGAGATGGAATGTATCTAAATGCCAAACTAAGGGTAATATAGAAAAAAGACCATGTTGAAAAAAATAAAATAAAAATACCCTAGTCTTGAATCCCATCTCGGTTCCATATCCAAACACTATCCCATCCAACAAGAAACAATAAAAAAATGTTCTCTTACCTTTTTTAAACCTACATCCATGTAATCTACTGGAGTACTAAACGACAGCCTGAATAGGGTGTGATTATAACTCTGTTGGCCGACACCACCATGCCTAAAAAAAACTAGTCCGATAATGGATTCATGAAATAAAGAGATAAAAAATAGTATAAATCAATAAATTAATATTATATAGAAATCCACCTACTTCAGCACTATGCCATAATATATCAGATCATGTTCCGTCACCATACCAACCATAATCACATGTCCATGGAAATATCACACCATTGGGTTAATCACTATATGAATTCAAACATAACCAGGCCAATCCATTTATATAATAATTTCTGCAGAACCTAGAAAATACATTTATATAATCATTTCATAATAACCGCGAAAAGACCTTTATATAATCATTTCAGCATCACTAGGAAAATCCCTTTATATTATAATTTTACAATCACTGGGAAAAGACCTTTATATAACCATTTACAATCACTAGGAAAATTCCCTTTATATAATAATTTCATTATAAATCACAACATTAGTCATAATGGAATGAATACCACACTATAACATCATAATCCACAATGGTTAGTTTAGAAAATTACCATTTGTATTTCAACTACCCATTTATTCAATAATCAAGTAATCTATTTTCCAAGGAAAATATATCACAAGCAATCACCTCAGGTCCCTCATCATGATAAACCACATTTTAATCCATTTTACAATTCTTTATTATTAAAGGGTAGGATCTCCCTATGAATAAATGCATGTCATATCACAACATTATTAGTTCTAAATGGATCTAAGGGTAGTCCAAACACATGACTATCATCACCCATTATTCTTTTCATAATGAACATGTTATGTTAGTGAAATCATATAATATTGCACATTCTTGATCAAATAGAAACATAGAAAAGGGGTTTTCTTTATTCCAACTACCTTAACCAAGGATTTAAAGTAACTTTCTCAACCAAAAATGCCAATGAGAAATGGAGGCAAAGGATATCCTAAGGAAAATACTAGATCATGAAAAATAAACCCAGTTCAACATTGGTCAAGAGATTGCACTGCAACAATAATGGAAAAGAAGAAAGAAATGTAAAAGAGTAAAATAACTCACATGAGACTAAATTCTTGATCGAGATATCTGGAAGGGAAGAAATCAATCAAAATCTCATGGAGTTTCTTTTAGGCTTGATAGAGATAGATGTACAATGGATGTAAAGATAAAAACTTTGCATGACATAGTTTTAAAATGATAATCCTAATAGATTCACAACATGAATCCATTTCATGATGTGAATATATTGATTTATGAGATATAAAAAAATGGGTTACCTCTGGTTAAAAATAACCATCATCTAGCATTTGAATACATGAACAAGTTTCAAGGTTTGTAACAGTTTCATGCCCCGAACCAGTTCATAGACTCTGTCTGGCAACAATTTCATATCATGTAATATGCTCAAGACATGAAATTGTCCAAAAATAATCTCTCAAATAGCATTTGAAAAAAAGAACCTAACCACTTTTAAACCTTCCAAACTGAAGGATAACCCTCAAAATAAATTTATACATTCATACTTGGAATCCATGAATTCAAAAAAACATACATCCCCAAAATTTATGTAATTTCACCCAGTAAATTCTCTCCATCCACAAAAAGGGACTCTACTAAGAAGGGTTAGAGAAGGAGGAAAATCCAACTATAAGTGGTTAAACCAAAACTAAAAGAGTGACTTACAAAGAAAATGATTGGATCTTACAACCTCCCCACCGTATAATAGCTCATCACCGAGATACTCCAAGCATCACTATGGGGTGTCAATGAAAAAATATATCCACAATTATTTTATATCAGATTACTTCTCCCATGTATCCTCTTGAACATTCCCATGCTTCTAATACACTCTAACTAGAGGTATGTTTTCCCCATAGATACTTCTCACTATGCTCCACAATCTTTATCAGATTCTCCTAAAAGGATGCATATATACCATGCTCAACATCATCAATGTCTACCACATGATGAGGGTTGGGATGATATATATGAAGTTTCTTCAGAAAAAACATGTAATGCATGAAACTGTAGTACTATGGAAGATCCAATCGATACACCACTGGACCAACCCATTCCTCTATTTCAAATGACATGACATACTAGGGGACCATATTTCATTATTTTATAATATGGAGTTTCCCCAACCTAGGAAACACTCGAAGGAAAATATGATGACCCACCTCAAACTCTAGAGGTCACATTTTATGGTCAGTGTAAGATTTTTTCATGCTCTATATGACCACTAACCACCTCATTATCAACTAAACGTGCTAAGATATCTCCTGCATGAGACTAGGTCCAACAAGTGATAACTCACCTACCTCTAAACAACCAATGGGAGAAATGGAAAGACATACCATACAATGCTTAAAAAGGTTCAATTTGGATTAATGAATATAATATGTTATTATAGTATAACTACATGAGTTCCAAATGTTTCTCCCATGAACCACTGAAATAAAAAACAAAATATCATAAAATAACCACTAGAATCTTAATTTTTTGCTTGGTTGGAATATTATTTTATTAATAATAAGATATTCTTATATGAACCAATGATCCCAAAGCCTTCTGAAGACCCTTCCATAACCAAGGTGTGAAACAAATATATCGATCAAAAATGAAATTTCTTAGAACAACGTGCAATTGAAATATCTACCACACATAAAGACTACCCAAATCATTAATGGTGAATGTCACCCTAATAGGAAAGAAGTGTTCTACCTTCTTCTAGAAATCCATGATCAACCACACTATATAATTCTTGTGAGGTGTGACTTGTAATCCTATCACAAAACAATTAGTGACATCGTCCCATTTCCCACTAAATAATGGGCCTAGGCTACAACATCCTAGTTGGACTCTGATTCTCATCCTTCACCTGCTAATAGGTGATTCATCTCACAATAAATCCCATCATCTCCTTCCTCATCCCTATCACCTAGTACTTTCTTGGAAGATCAACATACATCTCTGTTAAAATAGGATATACCACCCATTTAAATGCATGAAACTCTATCATCGTCTCATCTCACAATACCATAGGAACCCATACCCATCCATATAAAAGAAGAGTATTTTCACTAACAAGAGACCATCATGATGGTGGATCCCCACCATATAAGTTTTCCCCCAGAGCTAAGACCTCCAGATTAGATAAATTATATTTCTTGATTCCATATAAATTCATGGGTATATAGATGTCAAAGTTTGAGCTACTCATCCCTAGGAATCTTGAACATCTAGATTCATGTCAGTAAATAAAGACATCATCCACCAAACAATGAAAGAATCCCACACTACCTCCTTTATCGTCTTCTAGATCAAGAAATCAAAAAAAAAACATTTCCCTTTTTCTATCTTATAATCCATTTATGAGTTGAAAGACTACCAATACCGAACACACTTACTCTACCAAAGGTTCATGCATCACTGAGAAAATATGTACTTAGGGATCTTGGGGTTTGTGTACACCACAAACCTCTCACACAAAAGATAGTTCCTCCAGAAACTTAAGGCATGTTCCACAACAGATAAATCCAAATGACAAGTAGGATAATTCCTCTCATGAAATTTCAACAGTATAGAACCATTAGAAACAACTCAGTCCTCCTCCATCATAACTACTCCAAGTCAAACTCCAGATTCATCACAATACACAATATATGACTTAACTAGCATAAGTAAGGTGATGGTTAGTATTGAGGTTATCATTAACATTAGCTCTTAAAAATTACTCTCAAAAGTATATGACCAAACAAACTTTACTAATTTCTTGTTAATCCTGAAAATTGGTGCCTCCTAATGGGAGAATTCCTGGACGAAACACCGATAATAACCTAATAAACTTAGAAATATTTGAATATTTATAAAATTATTGGGATAATCCCAAGATTCCATGGTTTCAACCTTTTATTAGTCCACTAAAACTACATCTTATGAGATTAAAAGACCTAAGAAGTGGAATTTTTTAATCTAGAAACTGCATTTGAATAGTTTGGTGTAAATATAATGCACTCTCAATGTACTCAAGACAAAGTCCAGATTTTGGGAAAGATCATCTTCTAAATTGGATTACACTAATATTTAATAGAAAAAAACTACAACAAACTGATCTATAAAAGGATGAATGATTTTATTCCTCAAGGCCATGCATAATGCTGGGGCATTTTTCAGACTAAACCATGTCACTATGAACTCATACAATCCATACCTACACCTAAAGAACATCTAAGGTATGTATTATAGTCAATATCTCATCTGTTGATACCCTAATCTCAAGTAAATCTTAGAGAATATCTTAGAAGCTCTCAACTAGTAAAAGAGATTATCAATTCATGGAATGTGATATCGGTTCTTGTTTGTCATTTGGTTCATTCTCTAATAGTCCACACATAAGAGAAAAGTATAATTATCCTTCTTAGTGAAAAGAACTGGAGAACCACAAGGTGATGTATTATGCCATATGAAACCCTTACCTTTTAGATATTCTAACTAAAATTTCAATTATTGAAGCTCTAATAGTTCCTCCCTATACAGAGGGATAAAAACTAGCTCCTCTTCTAGCACCAACTCGATCTTGAAATTGATCTCCTTCTTGGATGATAAACCATAAAAACTTTAGGAAAACCTATAAGAAATAGTATAACACTAGATAAAAATTAACCTACTTTATTCCACCATCATTTAGATAAATAACATCTATTTGATCCACAAGAAAATCCAATCTCCTCTAAATTGGTCTTGTACAACTAGATTGATGATCCCACTCACCCTGGTGAAAGTAGTTGTTTCCTTCTATTGATAAAAATGTAAATCTCATTCGATAACAATATATATGAGTATGGTATAGAAAAATACAATCCATAATAAGAATCAAATTTTAAACTTTCATTTTTAGTATAAAATGTTTCCAAAGGAAATGATAACCATCAATTTCTAGTGAACATGCA
The DNA here is from genome assembly GCA_963277665.1 of Viscum album. NCBI lineage: Eukaryota > Viridiplantae > Streptophyta > Magnoliopsida > Santalales > Viscaceae > Viscum > Viscum album. The sequence continues at coordinate 546,216,056 of OY728121.1, forward strand.
TTGAAAAATTTCATACCCTCTCGTGACACTCCCAATAGTGTTTTTATAGTCAAAACACCATCCAATATTTCCACAAATAATCCCAAAACATTTGAAAAAAGAGAATATATAAAGTAATTAATTTCTCTGATATGAAAAAAACAATTAAGGGTAGATGATAGAAGAATTGTTTCTCAAATGGTAGAAATTCACGCATCCATACAAGCCAGAGTGCACTATATAGCATGAAGCTAACCTTCCCCCTAACCTGGGTTCTAGTATGAGTCCACTACAATATTACCTCAGTGTGGTACTACCACTCCTACAATGGGTACCATTCCCACTTCCCTAACTTCAACATCCAATGGATCTCTAACTTCATGTTTGTGGAGTGGTAGCTAAGTCCTTCCCAAACATTGGAACCCATCTTAATCCCCTTTAACAACTATGTTGAAATATTCCCCAAAAAAATTTATATAGGTGGTTCAACCTATTGTAAGCATGACACTCAAAACCATGGTACATACAATGAGGGTGCTTGTGAAAAAACATGTCATACTGATAGAAATGTAATGGAACATGATCCTGAGATGGATTCTCACTTCCCTGGATACTCTTTCCGCTATTTTTGTTGGTGAAAACTATCCTTGTGGGGATTTCTTCTTCCAAAGGAAGAGATCGTAGTTCACCCTTCTAAAATAGCTTGTCAAATGCTCAAAGCCTCTCAGATTCCCTTCAATGATGATAGTCTGATTCATGACATTCAAAAATCTACTCAAGAGAAAAATGTTCACCTGTGACCTGATCTCATAAAAATACCATCTTATAAATGCCTCTCCTAGAAAATATCATCAGTGGATAAAGATGGTGAATAGTGTTGTAAGTTAGTGAAACAAAAAGTATATTCCATCAGTGATAATCCATCATGTATTAGGTACATGAACTCGTGATCCTTCTCATTCCTCAATGTCTCTGGATATAAGTGGATCAAAAAATTCATCACAAAGTCTTTCTGGGATAAATCCTATTACTTCCCAGCTTTCTCCAAAGTGTCCCACCAATGCTTTGTGGGTCCAAGAAGCATGTATATAGCAAGTTCACCATCTTATCAATAGGTGTCTCGAGATGATGGAAGTCTAGATGGATTGACTCAATCCAGGACTCAGTTTCATGGTTGAATCTCTCCCTAGTGAACATAGGTTAATGCTATATGTGAAACTCTCTTTTCATCTCAGAAATCGATGAAACAGTATAAATAGTATCCCTTTCCATGGATTGTAAGACCCTCATGAATCCTTCACAAAGCTAAAAATCTATCTAATCCTTATAAGAAACATGAATATCTAGTTTAACTAGGTTAGGAGCATGTTTATTTTGGCTCTCCTAACACTCAATTCGAAGATGATGAGGATTCATTTTCACTACAAGACAAACTCACACCTTAGAACATTGGATAAACATCAAGTTCAACCTCAACAGGTGACAAAAATAGAGAACAACTGACTCATGGTCACTCTAAAAATGTATTAACCATTCAATTATAATGACATAATAGTTATTTCATTTTTTATTCGATATAACATATATATCATTTCATAGTTCATATAAAACAATATCTCATATGTAATAAATATGTCCCTATCATGAACAATTCATATCAAGATATATCTCTATGTGCCAATAATGATACATGAACACTCATATCACGCCATACTGGTCCACAAGTATAAATATCAAGAAAAAATAACATCGCACTACATGTGAATCAATCAATGTGAAATAAAATCAAACCATAATAAGAAAACAACCTGAACAAAAATCTAATCCCTAAGAAATCTGATTTTCCCATGTACATGGGATGTCTACTCCCATGAACAAGCTCATTAGCAAGTCTCAACACATCCTAGACTGTTTCTTACCATTTCCAAATAGTAAATAAATATTAAAGAAAAACATGCACCCCTAATACCACTTCATAGAGTCCCCCCATCCTGGAACTCTCTCACGTGACCAAATCAGGTAGGTTACTGGTCCTTAAGCATGCCTCCTCTCAAAGGATGAAAACTAGTAGCAGGGGTGTATAGAGATTAATGTGGATAAGATACCCCTGTTACATAGTTATAATAGATCAGAAATAGAGAAATATCTGTGTAATTGAAATAGAAGAATCAATACAACATACAATTGAAAGATAAAAAATTAACCAAGTAACCAATGATAATAAAATATATAATGACATGTTGTAATGTATCTAAATTTCAAACTAAAATTAATACATATAAGAGACTATGTTGAAACAAATAAATTAAAAATTCCCCAGTCATGAATCTCATGTTGGTCTCATCTCTAAGTTATAACCCATCTAGCCAGAAATAATCAACAACAAGGTCCTCTTCCCTTGTCCAAACCTATATCTATGTAATATAATTAGGTACCAAATGATTTCCCAAATAGGGTGTGAGAAAAACTCAATAGGGAGACACCACCGTGTATAATCAAAACCATTATGATAATAATTACAAGAAATAAAGTGACAAAAAATAGTATTAATTAATCAATTAATATGATAATATAATCCATATGCTTCAGCACCATATCAAAATACCACTGAGCATGTAGCGCAACCATGACAAATCTAACCACATGTACATTGTGATATCACACAACTGGGTAAAGCCCTATAGAATTACAAAATAACAAGTCCAACCCCTTTATATAATCATTTCAGAATAACCAAGAAAATCTCTTTATATAAAAATTTCAGCAATACTAGGAAAATCCTGTTATATAATAATTTTAGCATCACCAAGAAAATCCCATTATATTACCATTTCTACATAAATCACAACACAAATCATAACAAAAAGAATGAAAAAATATAACACCATAAGACATAATGGTCAATTTAGCCAATTTCCATTTGGATTTCAATTACACATTCATTCAATAACTAAGTAATTCATTTTATATGGTTAATCTATCACAATAAATTACTTGTGGTCTCATGTCATGTTAAAACATATTTTAATACATTATCCAATTGTATATTGTTCAAGGGTAGGTTCCCCTTATGGGTAGACACAATTCAAGTCAACAAAATATTGGGTTCAAAAATATCCAAGGGTAGTCCAAACACATGATTCTCATCAACCATTATTCTATTTATTAATGTGCATGTTGTGTCAGCACAATCGCATAATACTGTACATACTTGATCAAATAGAAATTGAAAAATGGGGTTTGTTGTAGACCACCGACCATAAATGATGATTCAAATCAACAAACTCAACTAGAAATTCCAATAACAAAAAAAGTGAAGAAGATCACAAGGAGAAACCTATATCACACAAAACAAAACCTAGTTCAATAGTGGATAAGAGATTGCATTGCTGTAATGGTGGAGAAGCATAAGTAAGAGGAAAACCAAAGAAAAAAACTCACTAGAGATTAAATGTTTGATCGATATTTCTAGAAGAGAATAAATCACTCTAAAATATCTTGGATTTTCCCAAGGGTATAAGAGAGGGAGATGTACGATAGATGAAAAAAATAAAACATACCTAAGAAACATTTTTTAAAATATGATCTTGAGAGATTTACAACATGTAACCATTTCGTGACATATATTTCTCAGTTTATGAGATACACCTAAAAACAAATCACCTTAGGTTAAAAATAACACTGATATAACATTTCATGATGTGAATAAGTTTCATTATGTGTAACTATTTAACACACAAAACTAGTTTATGATATCTACCTAACAACAATTCCACATTGTGTAACATGTTCACAATGTGAAGGTGACCAGCAAATCGCTCTCAGCTCAGCTTATGCATAAAGAACCCAAAACACATCCAAAACCATCCAAACTCATGAAGAACCCTTTAAATCCATTTAAATATTTATACCCATACTCCATTAGTTAAAAAAAATCATCCTTTAACTTTAGGTCATTATCCCTAGAAAATTCTCTCCATCCTCAAAAAGGGATCAGACCACCAATGTTTAAAAATCAAGGAATACCCAACTACAAGAGGTTCAACAAAAAATCAAAGTTGGATGCACCTAACAAAATATGGAATCTTAAAAAAAAATATTAAAATGTATATATATATATATAATGTATATTTAAAAATATAACACTCACTAGAATAAAAAATTATCACCAATTTTATTTTCAAAATTTTTAAATATTGAAACAAGGTAGGGTCAAGCCCCTTTTATTATGGAATAAACCCCCCCTTTTAATTGGGTTGAGAGGGAACTCATTACATAACACATAATCCTAAAGGAAAGAAAATCCTTAAATACATGATCAAAGGACCAACAACCCTCACCACACTACGACTAACTTTTATTGCACCATAGAACCCTATACGTCTCACCACCTGTGTCATGGCCCACCCTATTGTGTTGTAGTGCCCGCACTACACCATGGTCATCACCCTTATGTCTTAGTGTCATCTATAGATACCCCCAAATATGTTTACATTTTTATAAATATATGTTTGTATGTCCATATCTATGTTTTTTTATAAATATATGTATGTGTGGGTGTTCTTATATATAAATATATGTCTACAGGTGTGTGTGTTTATATATATTTAATTACATATATCAACCTTGAGAAAAATACATATTAAAACATGCACATACACATATTGAAAAACTTTATACATTAAAATACATACATATATATATATATGTATATGTATGTATTTTTGTTTATATATACATTTTGAAATAAAATTATATCATTATCATCTTTTTGTTTAGTCCTGATAAATATAAATTCTATCAACACTAGTAATAGCACTGATAAAATATTTATCAATTTTTTTGGAAATTTATTTATATATTTTGATTAAAATGAATGATTTATAACTTTAGTATTTAAATGAATTAAATAATTGAAATTTTAAAATTTTATAAACTTCCATTGAACTATTTCAATATATTAATAATTTTATATATATATCATATATATATAGTGATTAATTTCAGTTTATTTTATATAGAAATTAAAATAAAATTTATATTAGATGCATTTTATATAGTTGAATATACACACATATGTCTTGGGTTATCCTAGACACACATGTGCTTGGGTTATTTAGACACGCACACACACACACCCATTTATATGTGAAAAGGCGGTCATATATGTAAATTGGTAATTGAAAAAACGAAAATCTTCAAATATTTAAATGAATTTATAAAATGAACTTATATTGAAAATTTTGGTAATTTTATATATATATATATATATATATATTATAATACTAAAATTGTTAATTGATATTTATTTTAAATTAATTATTGATGTATGTTTATTTTAAATCTTTTTATATGTATATATTTAATTATTTATGAATATAATTATATAATTATACAATTAATCATATATTTTAAAAATTACTTATTCATTTATAAAAAGAATAATATATTTAATATTAATTAATTATTAATTATTATTTTATAAAATTAATACAATATCTACATCTATAATTAGTAATAAAATTATATATATACGTTATCAATTATAAATCCATTTAAATATAATTATTAAAATTCTTACTATTAATTTAGTGTTTTATAATTAATAACATATTATGAAAAATATTTATACAAATGTATATTTTTTTCATGTAATTTATAAAAAATATTATATTATTAAATTTTTAATTTATATATATATTCATAAAATAATAATAATTTAGTATTATTTTAAATATTATTGAAAATAAATTTAATATTAATCAGTAATATACTAAAAATAATCCTCTATAAATTGAAACATATTTCTTAATATTTTTAAATATAATTAAACAATTTTATAATACTAAATATTTATTCATTTATAAAATTCATAAATGTTTTTTAATATTATTAAAAATATTTAAATATAATGATTATTTATATTATATACATTTTTATAATTAGTAATTTATTATTAATATTTTGTATATAAATATAATTTTTAATATGTTTATATTTCTTTATATATTTTTATATAATTTAAAAAATTCACATATATAATAGTATTTCAAAAATAAAAATAGTCACATTGAAATATAATTATTATTTATTAATTTTTTTTATATAACTAATAATATATACATATATATATCTGTTCTAACCATATCATTGATAATTTTACCTATATCAGCACTAAACTTTGCGGTGATATAAGTGGCAACCCTTACATATCTGATGGTAACTCTTACATATCACGTGGCAACCCTTACATATCAAGTTGATGACACATTCTTATCTAGAATTATCATTGCTAAATTTAACACTGATAAATCTACTTATATCAATGCTAATGTAAGTATTGATATAGGTTGTAACCCTTACATATTAGGTGGAAAATCTTATGTATCTGGTGGTAACCCTTACGTATCAAGAAGGTGACACTTACATTTCAAGAATTATCAACACTAAATTTAGTATTGATAAATACCATCTTTATTTGTACTAAAAGATTAACTTCTAAATTAGTAAATTATCAGTTCTTATGATTTTAGTGTTGATAAAAGGCTCTTTTTTCAGTTCTTTTTAGTATTTACTGATAAATCCATTACCATATTTATAAAATAACCGTAACCACATCACATGTCGTAATTAGAATTTAATCTATTGTGGTTGTCAAACTCTTCCACACCCCATAACATTATTTTTTGATTCATTCCACTTTTGAAATAAAATTAATAAAATATCTACTGATTATGATGTTTTTTTAGTGAATTTTTATATTGTTCTTCATAAAAAAATATTCCACACATTGTTTCACCCCCTCATGATAATCATTTATAAAATTTAGTTTTTTTGTGATTTTTGTTTCATGTTTTTTATTAGATTATTCAAAAAGTTTTATTGATATTAATTTATAATTTAAATTCCATATTGTTTGGTGTTTTGGTGGAGTTTTTTCAAATGAATATATTTAAAAAGTTTTTGTTAAACAAAAACTCATGGTTTCTTAGAGAATCTTTGGAAATGGAGGATGGTTTCATGTTTTTTGTATGAAAATATATTAATGGGATTGGTTTTTAAAGAATAAGGCCGTATTTTATTTTGGTTTATTATAAAAAATAAATCTTTTTTTGAATTTATAGTATTATACAAGAATTTTTATTGATACATAATTATTTTTTATGTGAGGAAGTTTATTTGGGATGTTTAAGGTTTCATTTGGTTTTCATTTTAATTCAAAAGTTAGTTATTTTCAAAATGAATTTCTTGAGTTGTGTGAGAATAGATTTGGGATGAATTTTGGTTTGATTTAATGGATTTACAACTCTTTTGAATTTTAAGTATGTGTTTTCTTGATATGTCTTTAATAGTAGTGATTATTTTAAACTAATTTTATAATTATTGTTGGTCATATATTGGTTTGATTTTCACATGTATTCAAAAAATTTAACTCATGTTTGGACCATGTGTGATATTCCCAAACAGGAATATTGAGATTTATTTCGTTGATTTTTTCATACTTATAGTGAACCAAGTATGATATTTAATATGAAATGGGCCATAAATAATTCATAATTTAAACAATTTAAATAAAAGATAATATATTTCATGGACTACATTTATGAAATATAAGTATAAAAGTAAATGTTCCATATCTAAATATGTTTTATACTTTTGAAAAATAATTTAGAAAAGGAAAACAAAAGTATACTTAAGAAAAGTTTCCATATCAATTTAAGGTCTACCCATGATGCCGATATTTAAATAGAGTTAATATGTACACTTTAGATTTTACTCTATATATTCAATCCGATAATTTTGGGGTCAAAAATTTATTTTAAATTAAAAAAGTTAAATAATTAAAAAACAACACCAGAAAGCACAATGAGTTCTTGGAAAATATAATTATAAAATATGAAAACATGATTAATATAAAATTAATAATAAATAAAGAATAAACACATAATTTAATCAAGTTATTATTCGGAAAAAATACTTTAAAATGATAAAATTCATATAATAAAATTCACGAATATAACAACCAACCAATATAAATAGACCATTATAACATGATTAGGAGCCTCTTAGTGGAACCTCCTCACTCTATCTTTTAGTTTAGTTTTATTTTCAATGATGGTTTATATGGAGAGGCTTGATTTCAATTCTATGTCATTGTCTCCCCCTCTCCTCCTTCTCCTACCTTTTCTATTCCATCACTAGCCCTCCTTATTCTCTTCCACTTTTGGTGTGATATTTATATCCATTATATACTTTGGAACTTTACTCCATTGTGTAGTTGTCTATGGGTTATCTCTTTCTCATCTTTATGCATAGATCATTTCCACTTTAGCTTTACCATTGTTTCTTTCCCCTTAGTGTTACCTATATTTGGACTTTTTTAGTTCATCATTCTTCAATTTCCTCACCGTAATTGTTTCTTGAGTTTTTTTTGATGTTGTTCCCCAGTGAAGGTACATAATTTTCTTCATTTGGTTTATATGATAGCCTAGATTGACATTTTTGGCTATGTATGACTTGGTTCCCCTTTTTTAAATCATATAATATTCAGGTGGTTGATTTTTCCTTCTCCAAGTGGCGTTAACTCTTTCTTATTACTAGAGATGAATGTCTCTTCGGCTACTATCTCCATATATTATAGGGTGAAATTTACTATTTTGGTGTCTCATCGGTGTCAATATATTTTGTTTTCTAATGGTTTATGTATAATCTTATAATTCTTGGCTTTTAGGCTTGATTTAGGTTTTCATTCACGTTTGGTTCTTCATACTTAATGTTTCCCCACATTTTTCCTTTATTATTTACCCTAATTAATCTTATTTTGTTATTTCCCTTGTGATCCCATTTGTATTCATCATTTAGTTCATTGGTTTTTGTTCAAACATGAGTGTTTTCTCTAAGGAAGATTTGTTTTGGAGTTTTGGAAGCCTTTTGAGGAGTGATTCTTTGTGATGGGTATTGGGATGGGTTTCAATGTGTACATTAATAGCAGATGTTGTGCTTCAGGAGATTTGGTATGGTTCATAGGTGTTTTCCTGAGATAGATTTCCTGAAGTATTAAAGGTAGTGTGTTCCCTGTGCGAATAAGGTTTTGGTTTGGTTTGGTCTTCTTTGTGATATTTTTCTAAATATTTTGTAATGGGTTAGATTTTTAGGGCTGATAGGTAGTGTCATCATTAGAAATGGACATTACTCTGGTGCCCAAGCTCAAAGAGGTCTTGAGTCATTGATGCGGTGCTCGAGGTATGACCTTTTTCATCGCATGCTCTGTAATTCCAGGTTTTCTCAATTTCCACAATTCATGGGATTCAATGCTATTAGTTTGAATATTAAAATGTGGTGTTTGGTCATTCAAGTAGCCTATTTGATTCTCAGGTGACCCTTTAATTTTCTTTTCTATTGATGTTTTTGTGTTATGGAGGTTTTTATCTTCTTGATTATTGAATATCATTCCCACTCAACCCAAATTGGATTTTGAGAAATATGAAAAAATAATTGGTGGAACATGAAAAATAAAAACATTACCTAAAACAAACATTTCATAAGGTTCTAAAACAATTTTTTAAATAAATAATGTATAAATTTAAACCACGACATTGGTCGATGTAAAATCCAATTTATAACCTTTAACATGAAGTATTAAAATATTTTAAAAAACCCATTAAGATCCCATAAATTTTATTTAAATAAAGTGGGATATACTAAATATCCCCCATATTAATGTACTATAATTTATAATTATATATATTAAAGTTATTATTTATATAATTTATTCATATATAAATGATAAATTATATGCATAATTTCTATGTTTTTTTAATATGAATATTTTGAAACAAATAGGTTAGAATATGAATAAAAAGTGGATGGATGAAAATAATATGATAAAAGAGATTGAGGATTTTGATAAATAGTTCATTCAATTTTCAACAAATCATGGAAATTAACCTTCACAAATTATTTTTCCATGTTTATGTTGTTTTTATTCTAAAAAATATCCCTATGAGTTTGAAGAACACATGATCTATAATGAAATAGAATTTCATAAATGTTGGACTAAATTAAAGGAAAAACTGAATGTACCTAGAGACTGAGATAATACCATGATTTATGTATATTCTTATATGAGTAGAATTGTAAATAATTATGAAGATATTACTGATAAAACCATAATGGGAGTTTAACAAAATGTTTGTGACAATACAAATATATTTGAGAAGGTAAATAATTTTGAAATGATTCTATTTTATGCCTTTTTCTTAAAGTCTATTTTTTTGGTTTTATAATAGGGGAACATTTGGGTTGTGACTAACCTAGTAAAATAGAGAAAAGGAAGGACCAATTGAAGTAGGAAGACCCATAAAAACTAAATGAAATGGACCCTTATAAATTTATGAATGAATAAAACCTCATAAAAGGGATACCACTAATTCCATTTCTTAGATAGATCTCTGAAGTGTATCCAACATTAGCGACTCAACAAGGTTAATCTCATGAATAAAACATCATTGAGACACAACCATTGATTACATATACAATCATTAGAGGATAATGATATAACTTATTGAGCATATAAATATAAATGAATGTTATATTCTATGGGTGTGATATATGAATGATTAAATTCCTATTTAAATAAATATATATTGTTTCACAAGGATCATGAATGTAACATGCCAACTTAAGTTAACAAGACAAGCCACCTGATTCAGCCCATCATGGTGGGGAGGTGAAATAAAATAATATAAAAAAGTCTCATATAAATAAAAAAATATATACAACTAGAGAACGACATGAAAGAAAAAGATATAACCAATATTCATAAAACTCAAGCCAAATAGGTTAAAGTGGAAAATTATAAATCAAATAAGACCAAAAAGTATCCATGTGATTAACCATCACTTCCAAACCATCCCATACTGATGGTTGTGACAACTAGAGAAGCCATCATGCTATAATATTCCCTTCCCTTTAACAAAATCTTTCAATACAACATCTACAACTTCCCAATTGAAACTTTAAGTTGTGAGAACAAATCCTGAAAGTATACCTCCATAGAGTCAATAAATTGTATAATATCACGAATTCAACCATTATAGATTTTAAAAAAGTAGTTTTATAAATAATTTTCATAAGTCCAAACTCATTTATAAATCATTTTCATTTGGATTTTCATAAAATCATTTCATTTCCATAAATCCAAGAATATTAAAGATAAAAGTGAAAAAATAGAAAATCATATAAATAAAATTTAATATAATAAAGTAAAATAACATCTATGACACAATCCATCATGTGTAGCCATGTGATACAAGCTCATGTGAAAACATGTGAGAAACAATCAATGAAAAAATATATCAAGAGATAAATAACCAGAAATGAAAAAGAACCCAATATTGGGTACTATAATATGGTAATACATATTAAAAATGATATATCCTTAAAAATTAATATGTTCGTACTAACTAATATAGAGTTTTTATATAGTCCATCAATATCGAAAAATCAACCCCTAGTTGTTCCAAACAGACTAGGGTCACCAATGTTTCTCTCCCAACGCACCTAAGGTTCCAAATGTGGTATGTTTTCCAAAATCCATTTTAAAACCCTGATCAAAATTTAGAAAAAAAATTCAAATACAATCCAATCCACTTCGGTTTTTGAAAACCTTTTTCTAATCCAAAAGCACCATTCATGAATTTTGTCAAAGACTTGGTATGCAGATTTTTTTAAAGAAAAACCCATTTAAAACATTTATCTTGCAAATAAATCACTGTTACCAAAAAAACATCAATTCAATGAAAAAATATTAATTTTACAAGAATTATAATCAAATCATATAATTAACCCATTTTATAAAAACACCTACCTCAAAATAGAGGTAGCACAATCCACCTTGGAAAAGTGATACCAGAGAGGATTATATCAGTTCCCCATGATCCTAGATCCACAAGAAACAATTTTAATCCTCTATCAAACCAATTATATCCATCATCATATCCCAATTAGGTCAAAAAAATATTATAGTAGAAGTGATCTAGCATAGATCTATAAAGAAGAGAGGAAACTAGACTGAAACCGAAACATTCCTCAATATGGTCCATTAAGAACAAAGTAATTCCACTTAGAATCTAATGATAGAGACCTAAAAAGTAATGGGGAAGGTTAATGATGATCCAAAATGATATTTGGGGTTGATTAGACTTTAAAATGACCAAGTAAAAAAATGGTAAAATATCATTTTTTAATACTTGGAAAGGGGGTCACACAGTTTCATAGGGTAGGCCGCATGGTTAAAATAATAGTGCACCTTAAATATGCATCAATACTATTCATTATATATGGGGGAATGGTTTTTCCACTTGTTTAGTTTAATTGTGTTCCAACCATTTAACCCCCTTTGTCTAAATGGTTCATGATTTTCACTCAGAGCTTCATGTTTTAGAAAATCTATGTTCAAATCATGTTACACCTTTAGATAACCATCAGAAACCTTGAATAATTCAGTGGGAATGTCACATGGGTTGTTTAACCATGAGAAAACCCTGATAATTTCCACTTGAACCTCATAGATTCATACCACATGGTTAAACTAATAGTGTTCCATAACCATGTGCCTTTCCAGATTCTCCCAAATTCTATTTTTTTCATCCTCCGATCCCCTAAAACTTCCCAAACCCCAAAAGAGAAAAATAAAGTATCAATTAAAGAATACTTGTGACCTAGATGGAATCAAAATTCTCCCCACTATAAGTACTTTATGTCCCCAAAATTTCCTCAAGATCTTGGACCTACAATGAGAGAAGGCCATTGTTACATCATCAATGATCTCCAACCCATCATATCATGGCTATCATGTCCTCACTACCATAGTACCCAGAATAGGGGAATCATTTTAAAATGTAGTACCTTATCCAAGAGATCTATAATGATAACTAGTTTCTCAAAAACATTTTTATTAAGAACAAGATCAACATCCTCCCATACAATAACATGGAAAGGATCTGAATGTTACCTCCTCAGTTGGAAAAGATAAAACATTTCATGAATTGAAGTAAAGTGAGATGGTAAGTCCAAGTGATATTCCACCTTTACAAGTAGTTACATGATATCAACAGGGCGAAAAAACCTCAGTGGAAACTTACCCTACTTACCCAACCAATGATGTCCTAATCAAAGTGAAACTCTTATAAAAACCCAATCACTAACCTCAAACTCTAGTGGCCGATAATGAAAAAACACATAAGATTTCTAGTAGCTCTATACTATGGAAAACCTCGTTTGGATCAACTGCACCTTTTCCCTCATCTCCTAAATGAGACATTTCCCAGACAAGGACCACTCTCCCAACATTTACCAACACATGGTAGATCTACATGGATGCCCATACAACAATTCGAAGGGAACAATATTTATTGAATACCAATAACTATTTTTTTAGGAAAATTCGACCAGGGGAAAATGATTTTCCCAATCTCTACCAAAATCAAGCACACAAGCCTGAAGTATATCCATAAGAACCAGGATATCTCTTTTTTTATATCCATCAGTATGCAGATAAAAATACTTACTAAATTACATATGGGAACACATTGACTCATGAAAAACATTCTAAAACCTAGATGTGAACCTAGGGTCCCTATCAAATAAAAACTAAAGAGGGAACCCCGTGAAGTATCATAATCTCATAGATGTGAATGTCTCTAAGCTATTCCACTTTATTCATATCCTTGATAGGAAGAAAATTTCCTAATTTCATGATTCAATCAACAATCACACAAATCGCATCCTTCCCACTCATATTCCTTTGTAAAACAATGAAAAAATCCACAAAAATCACATCCCAAATCCATATTATAATGGGAAAAGGGTAAAACAAACCAACAAGTCTTTGGTGTTCCACCTTAATTTTCTGACAAGTGAGACACTATGAAACAAAAAATGAAATAAAATTCCTTACACCTAGACACCATTAGAAACTTCTCAATTCGTGATACCAATTGATAATACCATGTTGTATAAAACAACATGACTGGTGTCCACTATCCATAAACTCTTACTTTAGTGAAATCGGAACAACCAAACTAATATAGAAGAAAAAAATCTCAACTGTGAGACTGAGACAACTCACCAAAGGTCTCCCCACTATAAAATATTATACTAAAGCATTAGTACTCAGTGTATATCAAATGATCAATAAAAAATAACTCATTAAAAGATGATTCAACTTTAATTGAAGCAATGAACACTTACCCACCAACTTCTTCCACTCCCAACCTCATCTTAACAAACAAAATCATTAGATACCACTCCTCAATATATTTCTTCATGGCTCGCATTAGTAACGATTTTATGAATGCATAAGTAACACATTAACCTTTTCAAGAGTGTATAAAATATCAAAATCAAAAGTCTAAATATACTCCACCAAGAATCTATATTTCAGGATCAGATCCCTCTGAGTAAAAATATACTTCAGTAAAACTGCTCCCCAAAGTGATAGTAACACAACATTTTGAGTTCATTTATAACTTCTTCCAGCTCAAGATCATGGTTAGGGTAGTTATTATCATGCGGGTGTAACTTGAGAGATCCATAGTCCACCACATGTTTCCCCTACATCAATAAAAATCCCAAAACCATACTCTAATTATTGCAAAAAAACATTATAACCCGAACCCAATTCCAAAAGAAACAAAACCGGTGCTGAAGAAAACATGACCTTTATCTCCCCAAAATATCTCTACAATTTTTCATTATATTCACAATTTAAACCATTATGGGTAAAATCTATCATTGAAGATTTTATCTTGGATAAATCCTAAAAAATGTCTATAGTAACCAGCTAAACCTAAGAAGCTCTAGATCTTAAACATATTTCTATGCTACTCCCAAGACATAACTTCCTGTATCATTTTAGGATCCACTAAGATCCCATTTATAAATATAAATTACCCTTGAAACTTTTCTTCTTAAATCCAAAAATCACAATGGGAAGGAATACCATATAGAATATGTTCCTTCAAAGATTGAAAAATGATATCCAATTGGTCTTCAATCTCCTTCTATTTCTTAGAGTACAACAAAATATCATCCCCAAACACAATAATAAAAGAGTTCATAAATTCCATAAATACAGAAAGATAATTGGTGAGACCAAACGGAATAACTAGAAATTTAAATTCCCTTACAGGATCCTAAACAATGTATTATGTATATCCTCTTCTTATAATATCAACTAGTAGTACCCTGACTGATGTTTAATATTTCAAAAAAAACTTTCCCCTCTAAGATGGCCAAAAAGATCATAAATCCAAGGAAAAGTATATTAGTTCCTAATGGTCACTTGATTTAACTTTCAATAATCCATGAATTGTATAAGAATCCTGTCCAAATTATTATTATAGAGCATAGGTGAAGACTATAATTATATTCTAGGATGAATAAATACATTAGCCTCTATATCTTCAAATTTTAATTTATATTCCACCAACTTAGTTAGTTCTATTCTATAGGATGACATAGATTTGGGCATCATACCAAGGAGTATGACAATAGTAAACTCAACCTTTCTCTATGGTGGTAAACTAGAAAAATCATCTGGAAAGACCACAGGGTTTGAAAACACACCCACATGAAGTGGAATATGAAAAAAGGTCAACCAAATAATGATACATCTTGGAAAAATTACATGAGATTACCCTAGAATATGGAACAATATGCCCATCCCTTCAATATTTGTAATCCCAATCTCCCTAAAAAACATGAGAAATCCCATTAGAAGATAAAAACTAAACCCAATAAAGATAATAATATATATGGTCCTTAACATTGATCATCAAATACATTCCATGTATTAGGTTGAATATATCAATATTGAGAACTAAAAATTACCATATCACCTCACAATTTGATTTCATCACCTGACACATGGGACACTTGAAACCTTGTTTATAACTTTTTTAGAAAGGATTGAAAAGATCCAATAAGAACACCCTAACCTAAAAACATAATACCAACACCTAAAATATCATTGATTATATAAAATAACGAGAATCCCCTGTATCAAAAAGAGTTGGAACCATAGAAGATGAAAGAGACAACATACCTCTAAAAGATTTTGTCCCTACCTTATATTACTCCAGCACATACTATTTCAAATAAATCCATCCGATCATAGACACATGAACAACCACCTTGGCCTAAGGATTAAACCCACCACCATTGGAAGTATCGATAAGAACCAAAAATCCCTTGGTAAGAGTTGATCCAGCCTTACAACCCTGGGATATCCTTTCAAAAAAATGATTCATATGGATTAATAATACAAAATAATGAAAAGTAGTAGGAGAATCCATAAATTTAGGATTCGTATGAACACAAATTCAATAACTAATAGTAGAAAAATTTCTACTCTCTTGATGAATCCCCTAAAACTGGTCTTCAAAAAAACTGACCACCCCCACACTTCCTTTTCTATCTCGAAGTCACACCCTAGCTATCTAATACACCAATTGAAGTTCTACTCAAACATTTATTTCCATATATGTATTCCTCAACTAAATTTTCTTTATTGACTACCTCCATGAAGGTTGTATGGAACATGAGAATCAACATCGACCAGATATCCCACCTCAATCCCAACTCAAAACTTTGACCCTTCTTGTACTCATTAAATGAACTTTCTCTACAAAATAGGTGGAATACTTCAGAATAGTATGATATCCTTTCTCCAAGGTAGAAAACTCTCACATATTTTCCACATGTAATGTATCATTCTTAAAATTAGGATTAAATAATTTCTTGAAAGAATTATATGTAATATATTTATGCAACTTAACATTCATGATGGAGTCCCACCATCTCTTTCCCAGTTCTTTAAGCATTTACTTGGTGAAACCCACCATAGAGTCTTAAGGATTCTTCAAGAAGTTAAAGATCCCCTCAATATGATCAATCCACTCCTTATATTCTTGGGGTCCTTTCTCACCATGGAAGAATAGCGAATGTTTCATAGCAAATTCAAATCCATGTTCCACCACACATCCTAGGTTTCTGACACCCACTTTACCAGAGTTTGAATTGTACAGATTATAGAGTCATCCAAAGAAGGGTCCACTAGAGGATTCACATGCAGACCCTATCTCAAAACTTCCTATCCCATATTTGTAAGATATTTTTCCATAGGTAATGGTTGTTAAGCATAATGAAAAGACAAATTAGCTTTAGAATATATTCTAAAATATTATTACCATATTTTTGAATTCACATCTATGATATAAATAAATCATTAATTTAAAGAAATTATGATTATTAGGAACAAAAAAATAGTGATTTTAGAAGGAATAGGTCCATATAAATAAACTACCCATTAATTTCATTGAAATGACCTAAAAATACAAGTCTCAAACATGGTAAAAATTTTCTAACCATCCATGGTAACATGAATTCAGACATGGAAGTGAGATGGCCAAGAAACCTCTTGCACTTACTACTTGAATTACAAAGATAATTACTCATATCTACCCAAGATACAAAACCAAAATCATGAAGTGTTAAGACAATTTAGGATGTGAATCTATTTGATACCATTCTATAATATACCGACCTAGGTCAATTGGACAAGTAACCCGAGTCATCCCATCATAGTGGTGATGTGAAAAAATATAGTAGAAAAAGTCTCATATAAATCAAAATAAGACATACAACTAGAGTAAAACATGGAAGAAAAAGATAAATTCAACATACATACAACTCAATACAATACGATAAACCATAAAAATATGAATTAGATAAGATCAATAAGTCTCTATGTGACCAATCATCACCTCTAAACCATCTCAGACCAAAGGATATGACAAAAAGAAAAGCCAAATTTCTACAAGATTCCCCTCCCTTTACCTTAATCTTGAAATATAACATCTAAATCCACACAAAGTGAAAAATTAGTGTGTGAGAAAAAAGCCTAGTAGGATACCGCCACTGTGTTTATACAAGGTCTATATCAATAATGAAATTGTTCTATGTTTTAAAACCAAAACAGTTTTACAAAGTATTTTCATAATTATAAACTCATTTATAAATAATTTTCCTTTTTTTTCATAAAATAATTTCATATCCATAAATCTAATAATATGAAAATTAGAAGCAATAAAACAAGAATGCATTTCTATACACCATAAGGTATGAAATTAAACACACATCTATGACATAATACATCATGAAAATCCATGTGATACAGCCTGATATGAAAACAAGTGAGAAAAAATCCCATAAAAATATCATTCAATAAATAACCATAAATGAAAACTCACACCATATCATTCCCTATAATATGGTAATAAGTAATAGATATAATATATATTAAATTGGTGTATTTTTATACTAACCAATATTGAGTCCTACCATAGTCTATAGATATCCTGAAAGTACCCCCTAGTGGAACCACACACACTAGGGTCCCCTATGTCCCTTTCTCTATGCACTCAAGGTTTCAAATGTTCCATATTTAAAACCATGTTGAAACTTTATAAAGCATTTTAAATCCAGTATAATCATCTTCATATATTAAAAACCCATTTCTAATCCAAGACCACCATTCAATAATTTAATCAAACACTTGGTGTGAAAACCCCCATTTTTAAAAGGAAAACCCATTTAAAAAACTTTATCTTTCCATGAAATACCTTAAAAAAAATTCAATAAAATGGACAAAACAAAGTAATTTTACAATAATGATAATAAATTCATAGAATTAACCAATTGTATGGAAACACCTACCTCAAAATGTAGGTAACATAATCCTCCTTGGAAAATCGAGACTGGGGAAGAGTCAATCGGGTCCTCATGATCCAAGATCTACAAGAAAAAATTTCAATCCTCCATAAAACCAATTATATGCAGAATAACATCCCAATTTTGTTCTAATAAGATGATATGAAAAGGGATCTAGCATAGATATATAAATAAGAGAGGAAATCAAACCAAAATCGTAACATACATCACATGATCCATCAATAATGAAGGAATTTCTCCGATAATATAAGGGAAGATACCTCCATATCCTTGGGGAACGTTAGAAATGAGCCAAAAATAGACTAGGGGTTGATTAGTAATTAAAAAAACAAAGGTAAAGAGGGAAAAATCCCATTTTTAACAGTTCAGATGGGGGCCACAATGTTTCTTAAGATAGGCTGGATGGTTAAACTAATCGTGAACCTTAACCATGTACCCCTATTGTCCATTCATGGTGGGGGATAGTCTGGCAACATGATTAATTTAATTATTCACTAAAACGTCAACCCAAATAATCTAATCTAGGTGGGGGCACTATTAAGCTGCAAAATTTGTTTGACTGTTCTCTAACCATACAACCCCCTCTGTCCAAAGGGTGCTTGATTTTCACTAGGGGTGCAGAGTTAGGGAAAAATATTCTCAAAACATGTGAAACCCCTAAAACCCCACTATAATCCTTGCACAATTTAGTGGTCATTCTAAATGTTTTCCCTAACCATGTAAAAACAATTTGAATTTACACTAGAACATAACAGAGTCATACCACACGATTTAACTAACCACACACCTTAACTGTGCATCTTTACAACTTCCCCCAAATTATCTGATTTTCAGCATCTTATCACCCAAAACTTATCAGACCCTAAAATGGAAAAATCTAAGTCACAATTAAGATGTACATTTGACCTTGAGGGAATCATAATGAATCACTTAGAAAATTCCCTAAGTGTAGTGTGTCTTGAGACAAAAAATATGAATTGAGTCTTATAAAATTTTTATGGTACTTCCCAATCATTCAAATGTTTTGAAGACTACATGAAAGTGATGATATTGTTGGGTAATTAAAATGGCACCTAGATACAAGAATTTAATATGGGAAACTCCATCACCCAAATGGCTCTACTCAATGAAATAAAATTGATAACAAGTATCCTAAATTTGTAATTGAGCGGAAAAAATCTTTTTTGTATAGAAAGTATCACTCACAGTACATGAAGAATTATGTTGCTAAATTGTTACTTTATCCCCTGGTTATGTATAAGTGAATGTATTTAATCTTTTCTCTGCATATATCAAAACTAAACAAAACCAGTAATGATATTAATGTTTATTTGGATTTTCTTACCAAAGATATGAAATTGATGTGGGATTCAGGTGCTACTTGTATAATGATTATATAAATCAATATTTTATTATGAGATACATTTTATTTAGGAAAATTTACTACTTTCCTTATTATGGAAAATTTTCAGGACATAGAAATAGAGGAATTTTAGGGTCTACCATTTTTGAAGAAGGTACACACTTAGGATGAAACATTATATAAAGATAATGCTTCTGGGAAATCTTAAATTTACCACTTAATGAAATAAATACTTATGTTTGAAAACATCACTCAATGGGAATCCAAAATAAAGTTCAAAACCTTCTCCACTAACAGGTGATGAGTATTTTCAGAAGGTAAAAGATTTTGTCACCATTTTTGGTAAACTATTTTTAAAAACCTTATGAAAATGGGATGAAAAAAATTAGTTTTTTAATTACCATATTGTATTTTTTGTACATCATACATTTTATTGATGTCATTCATGTAATAAAATCATGTGATATTTTTATTAAAACATTACTAAATACAATATGAAATAGAAAATATTGAATCAATTCTAGGTTAAACATGATTGATATGGGGGGAAAGGAATATTTGGCTCCACTGAAGGGTGAAAGATAGACTTTTTTTATTCTAGTGTCTTATACTCATTCCAGGAAAGAGATATTTCAATATTTTAACTTCCTTAGTGTGTTATGGTTTAATAGGGTTATTCATAAAATATCAACAATATCATGGCGATGAATTATTTGAAGTTAAGGTTCTTAAAATTACATGGATTTCATATTTTAATAAAATATTTTATTCCTATGGATTTACATTACATCTTACATAAAACTTTCCAACACACAGTAACTAGTATTTTCTTCTTTTTCAAAGATATACGTAAAAAAATTATAAAACTAATGAAGTTTCCAACTATAGAAATGTAAAATTATGTCATATTATATGAATTAGAGATATTATTAACACATTATTCTTTGATATAATTATTTACTTGGTTAGTGAGATTTAACTATATGGTTTTATACATTGTAGATTGATGTACCCCATTTAACGATTTAAAAATATTTTTAAAGTGTACATTAAAAATACCAGTTAGATATAAGGTTGTATTTGTGTGCTATATTATCTAGTATGTTGTTGAAATCTATACCAACTACCTATTTAATTTTAATAGCATTGCACTTCCAAAATCTCATCAAAGTAGTTTTTGTGGGTGTGAAGGAATTTCTAGAAGAGATGTTATCACAATTACTATTATAGAGTATGAGTAGGATCACCATTATATTTTATATAATAGTATATAGGTTGTTCCATATGTTTAAACTCATGATCTAATTTTTAGGTATTTTAATACATCAAAGGATGAATGGTGGATATCAAATACACATAATCAATAGTAAACATGATGGTTTCAAGGCCATATTTTTAAGAATATATCTATAAATCCATATTCAATTTTGAAAATAATTTGACGGAAATACTGGGGACCAAGTGTAAATGTATTATGTTATAATGGGTATGTAATAAATATTTATACATTACATACAAAGGAACATGATGAACATAGTATGATGCAATATAGTAGAGTTACTCATGTGTAAGAAGCAATGCATGTATCTGATAGGAATGCCAAAAATACAATTTACAAGAATATTTCATACTTTTTCATCATAAAAAATATGGGATTTGGATTATATAACATTCTAAGTCATAATTTTTCCATTTAAATGGGTTGATAATATGGGTGCAATTAAAATAAATTAATTGGGACTCATGAAAGTGGATTTTAGTTTTAAATGGTACAGGGATGAACCATTTTTAATTAAATCATAAGATATAAAAGTATTTTATTTGCCATATCCTAAATACACAAATAGTTTAATTGTTTCTTTTTTGATTAAAATAGTTTCTGCTTCAAATGAAAATTCCACTGGGGATGGACCTTTTATTGGGATGTCATAATAATTTCATGGTGGTATCAATATAAGAAGAGTCTTGCATGTCGTAGTGGACCACAAGGATAAGATTTTGATACTTGATAGTGTGTCTAAATCCATTCAACCATTAAATAAAATAACGTTGTTCAATAAATATATAAAATTCATATGATTAGTTTTTTATATACAATTTTCCCTCATAATATTATATGTTCACAACTATATTTATGAAATATAAATTAAATGTTTAACAACTGGTATATATATTGTCTTCTATACCAACTGATATTACCGTTCTCAAGGAAGAACATATTGGTGGTGTAAAAATTGAGAAAATGTCATAAGGTGAAAAACATTTTATAGGTGATAAAACTTTAAGGTGAGAAAGTGGAAAAAATGGCATGGTTGAAAAAAGTATGTATAAGAATAGTGAAATATTGTTAGAAAAAATTATTAAAGGAATAAGTAAAGGTAAAAAATTTGAGGATGGATGAAATTAATGTGGTTAACCTATTGACCCCAACAAGTCAATTTTTATTAGTTACATTGAGGCTAGTACTCAAATGCACATGCTGATTGATATAGATACGTGATACAATATTATGGTTGTATTAAAGGAAGTATTTTTCGAATACATTAGGGGAGAATTAGGATATAATTTCTCTATTTTTCTAAAAATAATAATGGAATATCCATATTGTATTCATTATCCCTTGTTGAGTATATTTATATTAGAATATTTTCATAATAAATTTGTATTAATGGTCATGATAAAGGATCATAAATCATTTAAAACACTTATGAAATATTATCTTCTAATTGTTGAGAGGAAAGTAAAACCCAAACCATTGTATATATTCAGACACATGGAAAACCAAGAAATATTGGATGCCTTCATTGGTCATTGGAATGAGTAAGCATTTAAGGTACATTGTAATTGGTATTATATTATTTAGAATTAGGTGTATTGATAACTTTTATTTAGAATTATTAATTTATTAGATGAAAATGATTCTTAGAAAATAAAAAACATGCATTGAAACTTCCATTCCCCTACTATGAATCAAGGATAAAGTGCTCTATACATAAGAAAATGGTGTGTATTTTAAATCTATATAAATTTTTTAGTTAATATGAAAAAATAATGTAATTATGTTCTTTATATATATATAGATTGATGAATCATAATCTCAATCAACTTATATCCCATGCCATGTGCTTTGGAAGGAGTATCATGTAAATAAATAAGGAAAAATAATATATGAAAGCATAAATAAGTATTATAATCATGTGTAAGTATATGATAATAAATTTTTATACTTTAAAACAATACTATAAAAAATGAATACTTAATTTTCAATATTTTTTATCTAGTTTAAAAAAATCAATCATTATCTTCTATACCCAATTAATAACTACTTTTAGTGAATTTAAATCATCCAAAATATTATGGGCATGTAAGAGGTGTAGGTTTCGGAGTGTCACCTCAAGAAAAATTTGATAAATAAAATACATTGGGTGGTATAGATGATAAAATTAAATGGATGATGGAAAAAATATATGGTATAATAGATTAAGTTTCTTTGAAGATTAATGTGATAAACTAGTTTCTTTGAAGATATAAATGATATGAATCAACCCAGTAGTAGCCAAAACATAAAGAGACAAACCCCTAGTTTTTTGGTTATTAATTCTCGAAATTTTTTTCCTTACCCAAGGTAATATGTCTTTTAAAAATAGCTTATTTTAAAAGAAAATAAATTAATTATGGGAACCTTTATTTTTCAAAACAATTATAGGGTGAAATTGATTATGATTTTTATATATAACCACCCACTCATTACCTTATTATGATAGGTACAATGTATAATATATATAGTGATATTATTTATAATAATCGACTTCTAAAAGATCATGTGAGGGTATGCATTCGGGTGGATCATGATTCAAGCATTGAGCTACCAATTCCCCATGATTATCTTTATTATCATATGGTCAAACTTTCTATTAGAACTTTTAGAGCATTACCCTTTGATATTATAAAGATACACAATGATAATTAGGCATTTCCTTTCCAATTTATTATATATGTGAAACCTTTTACACTTAATGAAAAAAGTTTTGAATTAAGTTATTATATTAAAAAAGAGTAAAAGGATAGGAAACAAAAGGTTGATTAATGAAAATATAAAGGATCAGCTAATAGGTAGAAAATAGCTTCTAAGAGTAACTTTAACCCACTAATTAGACTACCACATTTATTAATGTTAAAAATTTATAAATATAAAAAATTAAAATATAAAAACATGTCCTATATTAAATATAAATAAAAAAAGTATAGAGAGTCCATTACTGACATGATTTTTCTTAATAATGTAAATGAAATTCCCAAGCATGAATGGTTAAGAGCATCGGTTGTAAATTTGTACATCAAGTAAATTTTCATTATTTATTTTTAAAATAATTAATCTACTAGGATTATTATAGTTTAATACTATTAATATTTTATATATCACAGTAACGTAAAGGGAATACCCATTGAATAAAAATTACGACTCTTTAGTCATCTTAAGGAAATTCAAACATAACATAAATAAATATTAAAACATTTTAGATGAATATTAAATTTATTCTATAATAATACATTCTTGAGGACCATAAATTTTTATGTATTTTAAGACTAGATATATAATCATATTATTTTACGAAGGATCTTTAACATCTCCCACAATGTTTTTATCACATATTAAAATTCGTATTCTTACACTACTTAAAAACGTTCTTCATAACATAGGAAAAAGAAACATAAGAATGTGTGAGATCAAATTCTCAGTAAGGGAAAACATGGGATATATCAGTCAATGATCCTATGTAAGCATAACATGAGCATAAGTTCTTGAGAATATGAGTATAAAATTTTAAAATCATACCCATGAATTCATAGATCATAATCATGGAATAAGGATTTGAAAGTTCTTAAGACATGAATCATAGAATAATCAATAAGAATAAAAAATGATAATATAAATTTGGAATAAGAAAATTTCATAATAGGTTGAAATAAAGTGTGTCATAGTCATAATCATAGAAACCAATTTCAATACTATCTACCAATACATTCTTCACATGTTGGTCTTAGGATAATCACCAGTGTACCCTACTTGGGATTTAGATAAGCTCTAATTCACCCTCTTTTAGTATTCGGATAACCTCCTATATATCATTTTAGCTCATAAGCATTAAACATTACCCAATATATTGGAGGGATATAATAGTACGACCCATCAAATAATCATAATCTATTCATTTTTATGCCATAGGATCATGAAAACATGTAACATTTTGATATATCTGAACATGTGGAGAAGAAAACTAGTTTCGTAGATATTTCATAATACTAATAATAAAACATATAGAAAATAAATAAGTATGTAATCATTGTATAATATTCTTGTTAATCATAAGTAATAATGATGGATGTTTTCGTAGATTAAAAATACCTTTAAAAGATCACTTGAACATTTTTGAAGGAAAACTTACCTTTTTGGAATTAAGTTATTTATAATATAAAAATAATAAAAATATTAGGAAAAACATTTTCTTTGAAAATAACAATGGAAACTTTTAATGGAAGCTTCACCGAAATTATTAGTCATGATAGTGAGAAAATCCATTCATGCGATATATACTAAAATTTAAATTCTGTTCACACCTTTGGTAAAAAGTACATTATTAATAAAATGAAAATATTATCCCTTTTAAATATATTTATATAAATTCAAAAATGGGTAAAAATTAGTTTAATTAATCATTTTATAATATTATAAACATTAATGAAATCATTTTAAAAAAAATATGAATAGAGAAGAAAAAAATCTAGGCTGAAGAGAGAAATAAAATTAGTTTTCTTTAAAAACATTATTTTGATCTTTTGAGTAATTAGAGGGAATAAAATGAAAATTAAACCTATTATATCTATAAATAACTAGAGTAAAAGAAAATAAATAATATTCGTGAGATATTAATAATATAATTTCATCATCAGAATTTTAGGAACAAAAAATCCTGGTAAAAAGTGAGATTGTAACAGAAAACACTTACCGCTTTGGTATCTTTTTAATCATAACCCATAGGAAATAAATAACTTCAACTGAAACATTATATATAATATTTATAAATAAATTCATGATACAAAATATCAAATGGGTAGTATATACACCACATGGAGGAAAAAAGTTGTGAATATGGCATATGTCTTACAGAAACAAAAGTGACATGAACTATTGGAAATTCAGGCTATAGCCACGGTTTTAAACCGTGGCTATAGGTCCTCAAACCGTGGCTATCGGTAATAACCACAGTTTGAGAAACTGTGGCTAAGTTTGGCGTGCCTATAGGCCTAGACTTATAGCCACAGTTTGGAACCGTGGTTATAGGTCTAGAGCCACTGTTCAAACCGTGGCTCTAGGTATACAACCACGGTTCAAACCATGGTAATATATCTGTATCCATGGTTTAAAACCATGGCTATACTAGAGGAGGGACACAATTTATTTCCACGGTTAGAAACCGTGGCATTAGACCTATAGCCACGGTAAGAAACCGTGGAAATAGACCTATAGACACAGTTAAAAATCGTGGCAATAGGGTCTAGAAAACCATAAAAAATAGCCCCCACCCCCTGCAGTATCCCACCCCCAGCAGACCCCTCCCTCCTAGACATTGGACACCCCCACCCTACATAACCCCCCTGGACATCCCCCTACAAAGCCCCCCTCCTGGACAAACCCTAGGCCCCCCCAGACATACCCTATACACCTCCCCCCGGACCCTAGACACCCCCATAAACAGACCCTGGATACCCCCAGACAGACCCTGGACACCCCCAGGACAGACCCTGGACACCCCCCAGACACACCCTGGACACCCCCCGAACAGACCCTGGACACCCCCCAAGATAGACCCAGGACACCCCCAGACCCTGGACACCCCCTAGATAGACCCTAGACACCTCCCCCAAACCCTGGACACCCCCCAGACAGACCTTGTACACCCCCTAGACACCCCCCCAGACAGACCCTGGACACCCCCCAAGACACACCCTAGACACCCCCCGGTCAGACCCTGGACACCCCCCACCAGATAGACCCAGGACACCCCCAGACCCTGGACACCCCCCAGACAGACCCCAGACACCCCCCAGACAGACCCTAGACACCCCCCCCAGATAGACCCAAGACACCCCCCAGACAGACCCTGGACACCCCCCGGACAGACCCTGGACACCCCCCAGATAGACCCAAGACACCCCCCAGACCCTGGATAGATCCCCCTAAATAGCCCAGACCTCCACTCCCTTGGATATCCACCCCACCCTCCTGGACAGACCTTGACCCCCCAGACCCTGGACACCTCCTCAGACCCTAGACAGATCCCCCTATATAGCCTAGACCTCCACTCCCCTGGACAGCAACCCCCACCCTCCTGGATAGACCCTGCACCCCCCTGAACATGGACACCCCCAGTCCTGCCCCCCTGCCCGTTTCCCCCCCTGCCTCTTCCATCCCCCACTTGCACCCCCCTACCAGCCCCTACTTGCACCCCCTGCCAGCCCCCTCCCCCCTTCCAGTTTCCCCCTACCCCTGCCAGTCCCCTCCAAATTTAATTATAAAGGAAAGATACTTACATAATTAGAATTAAACAAATCCAAATATAAAAAAACACATAACTACACTTAGGATGGATATGAATTCCCAGAACCTGACTCAGGCCGGGGTGGATGTACAGATAGACCTGAAGGAATGTAGTGGTGAAGAAACTCACACTGAAGACCCTTTGGTTCCTCCACCTCAAAAAAGTATACAACCCAATGATGTCATTTGTTACCATGTCAATAAATCATGGGCTAATATCATTGAACAAGGGAAAAATGCTATAGTCCAGTCATCAGAGGATAAGAGACCACAAAAGCTGGGTCCAAAAATGGTAGGATATTCCCTGGGGAAATCCTCTGGTAGTAAGGAAAGTTCTTTGATATTATTTTCTGAAGTCCCATCCTCTTCTTCTATCAACAAATATTCTGAACCTACCTTTTCTATTGTTAGCAAGGATGAGCATTCCACTTCTAATTCTCCAGTCACAGTGAAGGACTGTTCTCCTTCTTTACAACATGGAATTTAGATTGGTTCTGCTTTTGTTTTAAAGGTGGAGGACAAGACTATCTTAGGAGACAACTCCCTAGATGATTCTCCCTTCCTGGACAAGTCTACTTTTTCATGCAATCCCCAAACTGCTCTTATGTGCAATGAGACACTGGATTGTCCCCTATTTTGCAGCCTGGAATGAAGATTTATTAATACAAGAGCAATGAGATACATTTGACACCCTCTAACCCCCTTGGTGCTATCATTTTTAATAATTCAAGTACCACAGTTGAAGGAGAGTCATTGACCCTTACAGGGAGGTCAAAGTGGACAAAACCGTCTTGCTGCATTCACAGCAGGTAATAGAAGAGGATAATGAAAATGGGAAACAAATTTATATTGCATAATAGATTGATCAAGAATTTATCTGGCAACAGGACAATTGGAAAATAAGACGACATGATCAAAGTTGTGGATGTGGGCGTGGAAGAGAGGACTGGTCTACTTCAAAAGATGAGTCAAAAATTGAATCTTCTGACTCGGATGAATCGGACATTGAAAGTATTCTTGAACAGGAAAAAATTGGAAGCTCTTCACACTAGGGGGCACAGGCGTGGACGAGGTAGAGGAGTGGATTGGGGTGCTTTACGGGATGCAGAGCATAAGATTACGGACAAAATTATGAAGAAAATTGGCACCTCTTGAGGAGTCCTTTGATGAATCATGTGAACTTTCCTACACATCTCCTTGTTTCCATAATTTTTTCATTTTCAATATAAGGGATTTTCCCCACCTTTTTCAAAAAAAACACATAACTACACTTACATGAGTCTCCCTATAAATACAAACTACCAAAGAAGTCTAGAACCATCTCAAAAGTACCTACAACACATGGTAGAAGATATTAGTGATCATCCCCTAAAGTTATGGTAAAACAAAACATCTTATAATATTCACAAAGAATATAACTCAATAAATAAGAATAGTGCATCCCCCCCTGCTGGACCCCCCTGGACAGCAGCCCCCCACTGCTGGACCCCCCTCGACAGCATCCCCCCTGGACAGCAGTCCCCCCACTACTGGACCTCCCTGGACAGCTGCCCCCTGCTGAACCCCCTAGACAACAGCCCCCCCCTTCTGAACCCCCTGGACAGAAACCCCCCCTATTGGACCCCCCTTAAGAGCTTCCCCCCTGCTGGACCCCCCTGAATAGATACCCCCTGCTGGACCCCCTTGGACAGTATCCCCCCTTACACATCCCTTGCCCCCCCTGCTGGACCCCCATGAACAGAAACCCCACCCCCACTGCTGGACCCCCTTGGACAACAGCCCCCCCTGCCGGACCCCCTGAACAACCCCCCTAGACAGCATCCCCCCTTCTGAACCCCCCTGGACAGACACCCCCCTGCTGGACCCCCCTGAACAGCTGCCCCTCCTACTGGACCCCCTGGATAGCTGCTCCCCCTGCTGGATCCCCCTGAACAACTGCCCCCTACTTGACCCCCCTGGACAGCTGCCCCCCCTGGTAGACCCCCTGAATAGCTGCACCTACTAGACCCCTTGTATAGGTGATTTTTGTGGTTCTTCCTAGTTTGAGGTTGGGTGGGGAGGGGATACTCAGGTGGAGGGGTGTATGTTCATAGGGAGTGGTATGCAGGTTACTTTAGATGCTTCTTAAGGTTTAGGCTGGCAGATTCTAGGTTTATCCAATAGAGACTTACAGAATACATTTACATGGTGCATGGTGCTGTTTGGAATTATAGGACCTTTGAAGATGGGTTTCAACTAGGGGTGTTTCTTTTTGTATTTTTCTACATGGTGTAATAAAGGATACACTTACATAGTGCATGGTGCTGGTTGGTTTGTGATTTCTACTATGGTTGGTAACATGTTTTTGGTGCATAGGGGTTGGATTTCTGGTGTTTCTTCTTTGTTTTGGATTACTATTGTACGCTTTTGGTTCTCTTGATTATCTAGTGTGGTGGATATAGTTTGGGGTGGGTCTTCAGGTGGTTGTTTGGAGTTAGTTCAGTTGGCTTGTGCTCGGTTTCCCCATCTTGTGTATTCTGGTTGTTGATTGTGTAGGAATTTCTATGGTGGATGTTCTAAAATTCTCTTGAGTTGGTGGATTCTGTAGTTTGGGAGGCATGTTTCTGGTATATGGGTGGTTCTCTTTCAAGGGTGGGTGCATGTTGACTACTTGGTGGGTCTAGAGGTGTTGCATTCGTGGTGGGTATTAGCTCACATTTGGATCAGGGACTTCTTGGGGATTCTTTAGGTTGTAAGATGGGTTAGGCATGAGTGATGCGGGGCACTTCATATGGATGGTACTAGGTGATTTCTGGTTTTTTAGACTTTCTTATGGTGGGGTGGTCTATTTTGATGCAAGGTGTTCAGATGGTGATGGATGGGGCCAGATGGTGGTCTGGGGATGATTTGGTTTCTAGCTAATATTTTGGGTGTTGTGTCTACTATAGGTGATTATTGTGGTTGTATCCGGTGTGGTTTAGTGTTCTTGTGCAAGTAGGTGTTGGTGTAGTGGCCATTAGGAGGCATGGTTGTCTAGAGGTCTTTCACCCTAGGCGTTGTTTGGATAGGGATGCTGGTCTGGTTAGTTGATGTTGGCTGCGGGGCAAGGGGTTCAGTGGTTCTATTTCTTTGGATAAAGCTAGACTTTTGGATGAGTGATGGATTTTGGAAAGATGTGTGAGGGTGGGTGTGTGTGTGTGGGGGGGTGGTTTTGAGTTATTTCATGAATGTGTGTGTGTTTTTGGTTTCAATCAGTTGTGAATACTTCTTTTTGGGTTTTTATATTTCTCCTTTAGCCACCTTGTTTCCTTGGTTATACTTCCCCTAAGAGTGCTTGTTGGTTTTGTACTTGGGAGCTTCTGCGAATCCTTCTGTTGGTTTGTAAGTGGTGCATATATAGGGATCTTATTCTATTTTGTGGGTTTCTAGTGTGCTATTTATATGATACAATATATATATATATATATATATATGGGTTATTATTAGATGAAATGTGGAAACACAAGTGATGGGAGAAATTGTAATTAGTCAGTCTCAACATTGATCACAAGACTCATGGAATACTATCACTGTGAACTGCCACGGGGTGTCGTCTTGGAGCAGGGCCAAATCACGACATTACCACGGCATAACTGCAGTGTGAGCACGGCGTGAATGCGGTGTGTTGGCCCGGTCCAATGACATCAGCGGGCTAGCATCTTCCGGCCAGGAGCGAAGGGAGCGAGAGGAGGTGGGGCAACATTACGATCATCACAACGCCGGCTGAAATTATGATTAGTCAGTCTCAACATTGATCACCAGACTCATAGAATACTAGCACTGCGAACCGCTGTGAGGTGTTGTCCTGGAGCAGGGCCAAATCACGACATTACCGCGGCTTGACCGCGGCATGTTGGCCCAGTCCAGCGACCTCTGCGAGGCAACATCTTTCAGCCAGGAGTGAAGGGAGCAGGAGGAGGCGGGGAAACATTCAAGTCGTCGCCCCTCCAGTAGAAATTTCGATTTGTCAGTCTCAAAATTTATCACAAGACTCAAGGAATACTATCACTGGAAACTGTTGTGGGGTGTTGTCCTAGACCAGGGTTAAATCACAGAATTACCAGGGCGTGACCGCGTCGTGACCGCGGCGTGACCGCGGCGTGACCGCGATGTGTTAACCCGGTCCAGCAACATCCGCAGGGCAGCATCTTCTAGCCAGGAGCGAAGGGAGTGGGAGGAGGCGGGGCAACACTCTGGTCACCACCCCACCGACAGAAATTATGATTAGTCAGTCTCAACATTGATCAAAAGACTCAAGTAATACTATCACTATGAACCGCCACGGGGTGTCATCCTAGAGTAGGGCCAAATCAAGGCATTACTGTGGTATGACCGCGGCATGACTATGGCATGACCGCAGCGTTTCCGCGGAGTGTTGACCCGGTCCAGCGATATATGTAGGGAAAAATCTTCCATCCAAGAGCGAAGGGAGCGGGAGGAGGCGGGGAAACACTCCGGTCATCGCCCCGTCGGAAGAAATTATGATTAGTCAGTCTCAACATTGATCACAAGACTCATTTAATACTTTCACTACAAACCGTCACGGGGTGTCATCCTGAAGCAGGGCCAAATCACAACATTACCATGACGTGAACACGGCGTGACCGCGGTGTGACCGCAGCGTGACCACAGTGTGACCGTGGCGTGTTGGCCTGGTCCGGCGACATCCACAGGGTAGCATCTTCTGGCCAGAAGTAAAGGGAGCGGGAGGAGGTGGGGAAACATTACGGTTGTCACCCCGTTGGCAGAAATTGTGATTAGTCATTCTCAACATTGATTACAAGACTCATGGAATACTATCACTACGAACCACCTTGGGGTGTCGTCCTGGAGTGGGTCTCAATCTTCCGTCCAACCTTTATATTGGTTGGTCTTGGAAGCACGAAATATGTAATAATAGTATTGTTTCATCAAATCAAGAGTTTGATGTTTTAAATTTAGGGCCCAAATACATTGATTCATAACAAAGGCTATGGGTGATGATCCCTCATTGATATGCACACCCTTCGTTGAGATATTAGTATTAGTATAGTTATTGTATTTTTGAAACCATTAGAGTGTAAGGTAATTTAGGATGAGCACATCATTCAGGATCATATGACCATATAGTGGAAGATAATAACTCTTATGATATACGTGGTGGTGTTTCTTTAAATTATTTTCTAAGTACAAGAGTGTGCTATCAAATACTTCATAATAATCTAGCCAAATCATTTTAATAATTTATAAAAAATGGGGAGAATATTTTTCATTAAAAAAATAACCTTCTGGGTATCCATTGCAAATCTGCAATAATATATCAAGATTTTTATAGGAGATAAAATCTTGTTTTTTGGAAAAATTTATAAATTCAAAAATTTGGCATAGGTGTGATGTGGTGTAGATCACTCACCAATACAACCTCACACAGGTCACTTGCCCACCCAAGGGACCCCGCAAAGGCCATTTACAGAATTGACCTCATGCAGGTCACTCACCCAAATGACCCCACACAGGCCATTCACCCAATTGGTTGGCTGTGAGCATTGTTTTTCTGCTAGTGGTAGAAAGAGTCAAGCTAGTCTAGTGACAAATTGCAGCAACCAATGTGGAGGATTCTTACACACTTGTTCAAAGATTCCAAAAGGAGAAAAAGGCCGACCAAGAAAGGTCAGAGCCTCTTCTTCAGGATAAGAGGGTTCTAGATTGGAATTAATTGGTTACTGTAAAGGATTCAGAAGTCTACTATAAGGTATAATTTTCACAAGGATTTTAAAAGTAGTATAGATTACATATTGGATTATTTTTCAACATGCACAACCACTGTAATAATTTTACAAACATGGAATAATATTCCCCAAGATCTAATTATTGGACAAGGAGGTCATTGTTTTCTAGTAAGGGGGATGGTGTGGGCTGGATGTGGCTAGAGCATGGCCAAATCACGGAATTACCGCGGTGTGACCACGGCGTGACTGCGGCATGACCATGGAATGACTGCGATGTGTTGGCCTGGTCCAGCGACATCTTTGGGGCAGCATCTTCTGGCCAGGAGCGAAGGGAGCGTGAGGAGGCGGGGCAACATTCCGGCCATTTCCCCGCCGACAGAAATTGTGATTAGTCAGTCTCAACATTGATCACAAGACTCATGGAATACTATCATGGTGAACTTCCATAGGGTGTCTTCCTTGAGCAGGTCCAAATTATGATATTACCGCAGCGTGATCGCGGCATGACCGCGGTGTGTTGTCCTGGTCTAATGACATCCGTGGGGAAACATCTTTTGGCCAGTAGCGAAGGGACCAGGAGGAGGCGGGGCAACATTCTGACCGTCGCCCCACCGGTAGATGATAAAACATATCAACTATTTAATATGATGTAATAAAGGATTTCCAGAGAAGGTTGTAGCGAGCGGCATAATGACGAAATGTCTAAAGGGAAACAAAATGACGGAAAAGAATCATACACCCTACAGAAGCCATTTACAAATTCATTCACTTTGCCTAAAAATTGAAATTTTACTTATAATATTCAAAGCATGAAAAGGAAAGTGTCATGGTCAAGGCATATGCCTACTCGGGCAATGCCATTTGAGTTAAACGAGTATGATAAGCCAATTTATATTATTCAAAGAAAACAAAAACTAACTATCCACAAAAAAAACACCAACAAGAGGCATATGAAAGACTCAATGGAAATCTAAACATGATACAAATAGCTATCACAAATCTTTGGTTTAGAAGACACTGCACCTCCATTAGAGGGGTTTTATTATAAAATCATGACATTACTTTATTTCAACACAAATCAACCATATAGAGAAAATATGAGGGGTTATTTTTATCATTTATTTCAACAAAAATCTACCATATACTTAACAATTCAATTTTCTATGTTTAGGAATGTTGGTTCACCCCATGGGTGGCCCTGAACTGGTAAAACAATCCTTAACGCATCACACAGAAATTATGAGGGGTTGATTTTATCATTTATCCAACCAATTTACCAAACCCTAAAAAATAAATAAAATTCCTAATAAGAGATAAATAATAACACAACCTCACATTCAAAAATCAAAAATAAAACAATTCTATATAACATATATACCACATACCTCGATTTTAAGGAATACTGCTTTCTCAACCATTCCCCTGAACTTAGAATCAAACACCATTAAAAACCGCAACATATGACCTTAAAAGAAAAAACGTAGTTAGGTCATTGGAAGAACATGAGAAACTACACATTCCATAATATGAAAAAGTGAATAAATGTAAGGATTAGACTCACCTAGATATTTGATTCAAAACCAATGGTGCATCAAATGGAATAGAATAAAAGGAGATCAACCCATGTAGAGATATGAGAATTTTGGATCATCTATATGGTTTCAAGGTGAATAAATGATGAGAACATTGAGTGAGGTTTGATAAATACATGGAGAAAATTGTAAAATTTCACTTTTTAAGGGGCACACAGTTTGGCTGCATGGTTTTCCAAAACATACCCAAACCTTGCAAAAATATCTATCCAAGAGGGGTCCAAGTCACACTGTGAACTGGGGATCTCACACAGTTTATAAAAATATGTGCCATCAGTCTAAAATTCATCTTTTCCAAGTTCATGTTGTTTACTATAACTATGTTCCAACAATGTAACATGCACATAATGGCCACTTTTCTCCTTTAATTCATGTTTTGAACCCCCTTAACACCCTACACAAACCATAGGTTTCTTACATGTAGAATGGGTATGAGGGATCATGTGGGGATTATAAAACCTCCTTACCAGTGTAAGTCACAATAGATACCATGTGAATTAAATGAATCAATAAACAATAACTGGACACATGAATTACAAACTGTTTCCCCAAGAGGGTATGGACTATAACCAAACAATAATACATCATGTCAAGATAACATTTTCAATTGAGAAAGAAACCCAATAATTAATTGAAACCTTGGAATCCCCAAAATGGGTCCAGACTCCAATTCTTGATCCCCATTCATGCTCTTCCCAAAGACAACTAAACTCTCCAAAAGAGGGCCTTTTCTCTTATTCAGACATACAATGATGAAATAATCTCAGGTACCCAATGATGGTCTGGTCAAGGTGTGGGTAATACTCAGTAGGACATCACCAATGATGTCTATAAATTATCCATTCTAAATATATAGTGTATGTAGGTTCAATGTAAATAAGATAGAAAAAAAGGAAACCCAGGTATTATCAGTTAACTATATACACATTAACCATTTCCTTCATTATTTCCATTTTTATCACTTATACCATCTTAATTACTTGTTTCATTTTCATCCCATGTTCAAATAGGTTAGGCATTTATATATTTTAAAAAATGGCCTAATATCGTAAAGTACTATCCATAAGTGAATAAGTATTCTTTCGTATCTCTCTAGGTATAAACATATCATAACCAAATAATTACACTTACCATGGAGCCTCAGTCCATGTAGTCATATCCAACAAACTATTAAGGGAATATATCCTCAGTCCGACTCCCTAACTCATGTATTAAAGGGGTGGGGTTTAGAGCCTCTATCCAACCCAACCTGTGTGTATTGAAACTGAAGTCAATTTCCCCATACAACCAGACCATGATCACATTCTTATGTATTGATTAACCACATATAACATATCACATCAATATATATTCCATACACTCAAACATCACAATTCATATTTATTTTCATATGACACAATATCAATAAATAACCCATTAACACATTTTACATTTATATTTCTTATCCCATTTGACCCATTTACCTTTTCATACCTTAACCCATTTAGAATATTAATCAACACCAGTAACTTAACCCATATAACTGTTTACTCAATTTAGGTGCATTATCTCATTTATCACATTCCTATATTCTTATGAATTAACCGATTTACACATGTACATCAAAAATTCATAATCCATTTCCCAGATTCACATTAATCTATTGAACTTTTTTTCACATCATTCCAAATAATACCATTTTACATTTTCAATAACTTGAAAAAACAACCATTGGTGACTCTTATATTTTATCTAAAATTTCAATATATTTATCATGGTCTTTACTTCAATACAAATCAACCATATTCTTAATATTTCAATTTTCCATGTTGGGAAATGTTGAAGCACCCCGTGGGTGGCACTAAACAAGTGAAATCATCCTCCACACATCACACAGGGATCATGAGGTGTTCATTTTATCATTTATCCAACCATTTTAACAAAACCTATCACAGAAATCAAATTAAAAACAATATAGAACCATGAATAGAACTTCACATGAACAAATGAAAAATAAAACTTTTGGATATAACTTGTAGATGACGTTTTTCGATTCCAAAGAAAAAAACTTGCACAAACTTGGAGAATCAATCGAATTCGAACACCCTTACAAACCCCAACCTAATATACACTAGAAAAAATAATTTAAGGGATTCAGAAGAAGATAGAAAAGTAAACAAACCCAAATCTGAAAAATTGAAGAAAGAGGAGTATTAGAGAAACACTGAGCATTGATTCGAAACCAAGGGGGCTCCTAACTGTGTAGAATCAAAAGAGATCCACCCTTGGAATTATTTGGGAATTTTTGTTCATAACCATGGATGAAAGGGGAAGAAATGAGGATAATATTTGTCGAGGCATGATAAATATCGATGGGGGGAAATGGGAAAATCACACTTTTTAGGGTTGTATGTTTTGACATAATGGTTTTCCAAACCGTTCACCAACCATGTTCTTGCCTCTATCCAAGAGGGGTACAAGTCAAAAAATAACCTGAGGATATTATAAATTTTAAAAAATAATGTTCCAGCTTTGTTAAATTATCTTATCCAAGGTGGAATGGTTTCGTATCACAATATCACAATTTACATTAACATACCGCTAAACATGAAATGTAAACAGAATGTATAGCAACCAAGGGTTAACATAAAAATATATTATATAACATTAGGTTAATATAAATTACATTACAATAAAAAATTCCCAATGACTATAATAGTTTTGTGTCTTTTTAATCATAAAAAATATTCAATTGTAATGAAATATCATAAAAATATCCCATAATGATATCAAATATTAGTACTTATACCTAAAACATATCTTCATAACCCAAGAAACCAAAATATTAGAATGATGTTCATTTATATTACCATTAAGTTAAATAATGTAAATGTGTAAGATACTAGTAAGATAAATATATGTTGCATATCAAAAATAGTTGTGGTGATTTTTATGGTAAACTGTATTGTGTTCTTACAAGGTCAATGGATTCACCAAACCTGTAAATATTAAGTATAGCTAGAATTATGTATATATAATATTAGATTTTTTTATGAATCCATAGCCTTGAATGCAACCTATTTTCCATTCCCAATGAACATGAAAAGGGACCCTGAGTTAGTAGGGACACATTACCATTCTTATACACCCCAAAAATGATAAATTGTTTCTAGTACCAGGATCAAAATATTAATTCACATCCATATGGCCAGTTTTTCCACTATCAAAAAGGTTGTAACTTTGACTCTGGTGTTGGATTCATGCACTAGTAATAGAAAAAAATTATGAAACATCACTAAGAAGGCTACATTTTGAACCAATTGGTTAACATCTAGGGAAAAAATCTATCCCCACTAACTCAATTGTCCTTATTAGAGTGTTGTAAAGTAAGCATGAATTCATCCCTAGTTTTAATGTGTAGGAAAAATCTCATGCCTACCCACATAAGGATCGTGATAATTTGGTGTGGAAAAATACTAAATCCATTCAGAAAAAAATACATCTTTATTGGGGTGGGCTTGACCTCCTGAAGATTTTCTAATATCTTGAGAAATTCCCTCAAAACGGAGGAGTTAATTTAGGATCATCTCAAATTAAGGGATAAACATATGAAAGGATGTCATAGCTATTGTTTTGAAAAACAAAAGGGAACAAAATAAATCAAATAAATTTCAAAACCAGTTATCAATTCCCAGAACCAATTGAGAAAGATGAGTTGGCTCAGACTGGGCATTCCTGTTCAAAATTTCCCCAAAAATCTGAAGCTTGGCATTGAAATCCCTTTCAAATTTCTTGAAAATTTCACATATTGATGAGAAACCAAGCATGCGGGAAATAAAAAAAACTAAAAGTCAAATCAAATTATAGGATAGAATCCATGGCCATTCGGTTTCTGGATGAATGGAGAGTGAGGAGGAACGGTGAGGGAGAAGGAGTATTCACTGGGGGAGAGGGTTGAGGGTGGGAGGACAAAGTCGAGTACGAGGGTGGGGAGGCCGCCGTGAAACAGCGATGGTCGGGAAGTGTAGAAGCAATGTCGGGGAGGAGTGCACAGAGAGCAGTTCCAGGTCGAGGGTTCGAGGAGTCATGGATAGTGGGGAGGAGGAGCTTATGGATCAGGGGAGGAGAGGAGTCACGGAATGGGGAGGACGAGCCAGATTAATAGTAAAAAAACATTACGATGGATTTTTTTAATCCGTGGCTATAAATTATGATATAGCCACAATTTTAATAGAATGGTGGTTATAAACTATGATAGAGCCACAAACTTATAAAACCACGGATATAGGTCCGTGGCTATAGCACTGTTTTCTAGTAGTGATGAGAAACCCTTACCGTAAGTCTAACATAAATTGGAAGGTCTCTAACAATATATATAATTAATTTTAATATATTATAATTCTTTAAAAGAACCATATTCATAATTATAATACCATAAATAGATTACATATAACATTTTATCACTCATTCATTAAAAATATTTCATATCACCATCATTTCATGTGTTAACTCACTAGTGGAAATGCATATTTTAACGTCTTTTTTTAAGATTTTAACATTGATTTTTAACTTAAATTGACACAGGAGATGTTAAAAAAATAGTTTTCTCAATTGGTTTTTGAAAACTAACATCAAAACATCAACTAAAATATAATTTAAGTGATGTTTTGACATCAGTTTGTTAAAAAAACTGATGTTGAAATGACCCTTCATTGTCAGTTTTATAATTTTTTCCTATAAGGGGAAAAATAGGCTTGTACACATTCTTTTTATAATATAACCACTATGTAAAAATTCACATATAACTTCACACATCATTTTTTTCTGAAAAACTAATCTAGAAAGTATCTTTGGACGTCGCTTTTTAATTAAAAAATGACATCAAAGTCATATAATTTTGATTCCACATCAGTTTTAAAAAAAACCTAAGTGGAAAGATCTATTTTTAAAAAATATTGACTAAATTAAATACACTAAAAACATCTTAATCCCTATAAAAAATTGAATATACCAAATTAAAGTAGATAAAAACCCTGTAAAAGTGAACATAATATAACAACTTAAAGAAGAAAATGATTATATAGATACTTATTTTTTAAAATTTAATTTAAAGATACATACATGATAATTTAAAATTTAACCATACTTAGAAAATAGTTTACATTAAAAATTCAAAGAGGGGTAAGGCCATCATTCACATAAGACACTACATCATTGAAAATTTGTAATAAAAATGATTACTTTAATATTAAAAAACAAAACCTTTTGATATAAAACCAAGAATAATTAATATAACTAATCTTT
This sequence comes from Viscum album, assembly GCA_963277665.1. NCBI lineage: Eukaryota > Viridiplantae > Streptophyta > Magnoliopsida > Santalales > Viscaceae > Viscum > Viscum album. The sequence continues at coordinate 546,256,394 of OY728121.1, forward strand.
TCAAATTTAGACACAACCCCAGTTTTGATTATATTAAACTTAAATCTTAAAATACAATAACCACATCCCCAACTTCATTTTTGATGATGTTACTACGATTATGAAATATTAACTTAGAAATAAAAATCAACACACAGAGACATAGATATATATATAAGATAAAATAAATATTATCTAATATAAAATATATTTACCATTAATTTCATGTATTTGATTTTATTTGGATTCGGTATCAACAAGTTATCAGTTTTAAAAAAAAATTTACAAGAATTTTATTTTCATATATCAAATATCAAAACTTGAATAAAGAAATATGAATTAAGAATAAAAAACTTTTAAAAATGAATAAAATTTATTGTTTAAGAAATTTCTAAAGTTTTTATGAACTCTTACTAATAAAGAGAAAAACCAATATAATGTGCATTCATGTATGGAAGAATACGCATAATATCTATTAACCCCAATAATATAAAAAGATCACAATTAATGACATTATAATGAATATTATTTCATAATTTTATTAGTCTTATTACCCATAAAGGAATGGAAAAATCAAGCACATAACCTCTATATTTACTAATCTGTCACATATATATATATATGTATCTTTAGAATAATTATCCTCAAATTTCATTGATGTTTAAATTTATTCTGGATCTAAAGACAATAAACAATATTAGTCTTATTTTGAATGTAAATAATATTTATATACCTATTTAAACAAGTAATATATTAGGTCCCTTGATGTCATATTTATTTAAAGAAAGAAAAACTGAAATTTAAATTTACTTTCAGGGGAAAAAAACTATAACAAATGTATGATGCACTCATCTAAAATAGCTAGATCAATGATATATTTTTTGAAGATTCTTATTGGATAGTCTCCTCCAAATATATCAAATTTCATCTAAAACTCATAAATAATATCCAAGAAAATAAATAAATCTTGGATAATATTTTTAACCCATTAGAAATCTCATAAGTATCCAAAATTTTTGGTTCATGAACCTTTTGTTTCTTTTATACTATTTAATTTAATTTTAGATACTCCTATAAAAATTAAATACAATAAAAAATTATAATAAAATTTCAATAATATTTAAATAATATTTAAAAAAACACATATTTCACATGTTAGATGTTGAAGAAGGCTAGACGATCAAATTACAAAATGACATACACAATCTCAAAATCTGGTAACCTTCTCTGTAGGAAATAATAGAAGATCATTTGGATCAACAATATAATGTAATGATACTTTTAGTTGACCCAAATGAATAAGGATGGTGATGTAATTAATCCCCAAAAATATGCATGACTCTATACACTACAATAAATACATGAGGATCTCCATCATACAACTCACAGTATAAAATCAGGTTCAAATGAGGAGGTGGAGGATCTGAGTAGGCAGGCTGTATATATTATAATTCTCTTTTAATTTTTTTAAATATATCCTACGAAAATAATTTAATTTGATCACCCATGGACTATTTTAGGCCTTTTAACTCATATTTTAAGAAATCGATTTCCTTCTCCCTTGATTTATTACTTTGATAACAAAAATATTCTTAATTATAACACATGCATAAAATCCTCTTATATAGATGGAGTTTTCTATATTTCATAAATTAGTATCTAGAATGTATATCATACCCTTTGAGATAAAATTCCCATGTGTCTCATTATCCTGAATTTAATCAAAAAGTGATAAATTAAAATGTTATATTTTTTTATTAATTTAAAAACTAAAAATATTAAAGTAATATAAAAATTAATTTCATTCAATTATGTCAGCTACTTCCTAAGATTGGATTGTAAGATAATTTAATTTTTTTTCCATCTCTCATATTTTCATTTTTCATGACAAGTGGGGGGAGATATTGAACCTCACTGTACCTCTTATGAAACAATAAAATATTTTTCCCTTAATGCATTATAATTTTTAGAATTCATTTTATCCTCTAGTAAATGATACCATCCACATGATAAAGTATGAGGGTATCCATTCTGCAACTAGATCTATTAGTGAGATTTCATGTAGGCATATTATGTAAAAATAATCTAATAAGTAAACATGTAATATATAATAAATTTGATAATATAAAATAATAATCATATCATAAATGAATTATCACATTAGATGGAAAAAAATTTAATCCATGTATCTACATCTAAAAACCCATACTTTAGGCATGGTTTTTAATTATATAAATTCCCAAAATAATTATTTTTGTCAATATTGTTTAAAAATATCTCAATTGAACTACTATTAAAGATAGACATATTTTTCTTAATTTAATTCATTTCATTAAATTAAAATGTCATCTATAATTGAATACGTTAATTATTAGTTAGATAAAATATATAATATTCTAATAATGATATAAAAATAAATCAATTGAGATATTTTACCATTACAAACTCCCACAACTTCTCTTTCTCCATCTTCTGATAGACTTCCAATCAGGATATAATATGTAAATCATGCACTTGCTCTGAAAGGTGATATAACTCATAAACCATGTTGCATTTGACCCAGTTGGGATATTATTATTATAAATAATAAAATGTATCACCTTCTCATCATGATAAAGTAAAAGTTTTGATAAATGTGTAATCCCATATCTACCAACTCTAGGAACCATTTTCTCTGGAGAAGAAGAAAAATACTTCACCATAGGAGGTGCACGAGTAGCCACGTAAATATGTTTTGTAAATTAAATGTTTACTTACATTAAATAATTTTATTATTAAATATTTAATAATATGAAAAAATAGACATGTACCTTGATAAATGTTCATATGACATTGTTGATGTCACAAAAATAAAATAATGTAATGATATTTTTTGTGCCTTCATATTATTAGAAAAGTGAATATTTAAAAACAATGAATACAAAAATATATAAGTAATTTTTTTTTCACCCATGTGTATGTTTCAAAATAATAATAATAATGAAGTCATTACTCTTAACCAAAAAAATGAAACTAAAATAATTAAATATAAATAATAATTCTAAAATGATTTAAATGATCATCATTTATAAATTTAAATATATTGATTATAAAAAAGTGTTTTTGTATCCATAAATTTAACTAAAAAATAATTTTTTATGTTGGATTATCCTATAAAAATATGTTTAACCATAACCATTGAATATAAAATTTAAGAAAAAAATCATATAAAAAATAAATATAAATAATTAAACACCCAAATTAAAAAAAAAAGTTTTTAAAAATGTAAATTTCAAAAAAGAAATAAAATATAAATATTTACTTGAATAATTTAGAGTGTAATTTAGTGTTTTCTCATATCCCTTCATCTTTATCATTTCATATATCATGGAATATTTATATATTATAGTCATTATAATCATCCAAAAATCAAATAATAGATGAAGAAACCACACATAAATCCATAACATCATCATCATCCTCATCACAAAAATGAATTGTTTTCTCATATAAAATGATTGACCAATGATCATTCAATGTATTAATAACATAAAATATTTTTTTAATATGTCACTATAGAAAATGGTTTCTTTTTAAAATTAAATCATTTTAAATCAATGAGTGTAAATCCATAATCCTCATTCTTTACACCACTATTACAATCAACCCTATTATACTTAAACACAATTACTCAAAATTTAGTATAATCTAGTTCCCATATATCATTAAGTACTCCAAAATATATTATTGATAAATAAAGTGGTTTTTTATCTTTTATAGTAAAAAAATTATGTCCTTTAGTGATGACCATTACCCCACTATTTTGAATAGTACTCTTATAATCCAAATTTTTTGTGTACAATTTGTAACCATTAATATCAAAACCAGACCATGTGGTCACATTAAGATACAACCTCTTTCCAACCTTTTCATTGTTTTTTATTTAGATAAATCAGTGTTGAATTTCACTTTAAACCATGAAACAAATGTCTTTTTTATGCTCAATAATCAACTAGTTTTTATTTCTCTTTTGATATCCAATTGTTAATGTAATAATATGTGTTGATATATGGGGTTGAAACTCATCTGTGTTGATTAAAATGTATAAACGTTCCTATATCACTTCATCACGTGTAAGGAAATTTACATTTAATCCATGAATCCTTCTACCTTGACTATCAACTATCAAATGTCGACATACAAGGAGACTAATATGCTGAAATTCATAAAAATAATTACTATAGAACTCAATCACTTCTTCCGAAACATATTTTTGAAAAATATAAGCCTCTAGACAATGTAAACTTTTAACATATCTCTTTAAAATTTTCATATATCTTTCAAAAGGATACATCCAACATAAATAAAAAGTCCCACATATTCTTATAATATGCAACAAATGAATCACTAGATGAACTATTATATTAAAAAACATTTGTGGGAAATAAATTTCAAGTTGAAAAAGTATGATTTTATCTTCATTCTCCAACACATCTAAAAAATTTGAAGCTATAAATTTTCTATAAATGGATCTGTAAAATTAACCTAATCTGATGATAGTATTTCAAAAAGTTCTTGGAAATATACCATGCAATACTACTGGTAGAAATTGTTTCATCAATACATGAAAGTCATGAGATTTCATACCAACTAATTTAAAATCTTTCAACAACACCAAATTCGTAACATTTAAAGAATATCAACTGGGAAATTTTATGCTATTCATATGCTAAAAAATCATCTTCTCACTCTTTCTTAATGTGTGAAAAGCCAGATGTAAATATGTTTTGTTTCATTTTATAGTGGAAGATAACTCCAAATGTATTCTCAGGGATATCATGTAATGAATGGTATTTTATGTGTATTATTTTTAAATATTATATGGATTAATTTTGAGACCTGGCGTTGAGACGATGTGCGATTCCAAGGCCTGGTATACACAGAACAATTGTTTAAAATATATTAAAATATTAAATAGCAAGTACTTGCAGTTTTCCTAAAAAAATGGAATAACTTATAAAAAGTTAGCCAAATCAGAAATCTAAAGGAACTATTGCATTTAGAATAATGTTTTTACCCTTGGCATGAACTAACATTGTTACGCGCGAGTCGATTGTGGAAATTCATCACAGATGCTTAAATAAATAAAATAAATTAAGAAAATTTATTTTATTTCAGTTGTTGATTCAATGATTTAGTGAATTAACCTTTTGTTATTTAAATGTATCCTTATGTTAGATATATAGGGTTATCCCCACAAACCTGTAATCCTATACAGATTTTAGAGAGAGATATATAAAGAATTATCTCGAGCAGGTGATGATGAAACTTTGGATTGCCGATCGGTGCACACTAATCATATCAGATCTCACTAACAACAACGGCGTGAGGACTGATATTTTTTATAGAATGATCCAAATAGAGGTAGGATGTCTTATATGGATTTAATTTCCAATTCTTGAATTCCTATAATGAACATGGAATAATCCACAGACATGTTAACCTGTAAATCGATCATATTAATAGGATGTTCTATTTTTAGGATTTTATTGGGAGTTGTTTGTTGAGATTTGTTTTCATTCATTTATCATTAAAATAGTGATGAACCAATATCAAAACAAACATCAATCGAGGTTCTTCACTTTTAATTTTTTGTGATTTTCTTTAACGGTTCAGGCATTATTCTTTCTTCCTCCCACATTGAACCCCTTCTGAAAAATCAATCATTGAAACTTTGATTATCGGAGAAACGATCAAATACTATAGATTTGGCATCAGGATGACTCGACAAAGGTGTGATAGTGGGTAGGGTAGTGAATCAAATGATAGTGGGTGCCGAATCCACATTCTTTAATAGAAATTAAGATTGAATATTATCTTGTTTTTAGAGTCTATTGAAGGTATTAATCCCATGGATTTGGTTTTAGGATGACCAGAAAAGATTTGATCTAGAGTTTCAAGGTGACCAGTCAATTAAAATGGAATCTGAGTGATCAATGATGTGATCAGGAGGAGGAAGATGGGTTTTTAAAAAACATGATACACATGATGTGTAGTCCTCAATAGAATGATGATCATCCCCCTTTTTAGGAACTCGGCATGTACCATGATAGTTACATAGACATGGGGTGGAGTACACGGGTTTCCTAATCACCATGTGCCTCCCCACATGACTTGGGATGGATCAGTTACATGGGATATCCCATGTATTGGTACATGGGTAGAGACACACGGGTTGATTCCATGCACTGGCACATGGATGGTGTACATGGGTGGACCTCAGATGATAGGATAGGGTGTGTAACCCTTGTACATGTTGTGTACCCCTCTTCTTCATGAAAATGTTCTAATTACTTGAGTTGTTGTACACAGTCAGTACCCAGGATCAAGGGAAATGACGTGTGACCTTACCATACACTGTGTACCCCTTTCTACATGGCCTGAACTTATGGTCCTTCATATCTTGGACAATTTTCATTAGGGTTTGTTCCCTTAATTATTCTACTTAAGGTTGGTAGGAATCATTTCTTACTCTTAATACTAAAATCCCTTTAGTAGGAATTCTTGGATAGAGTTTTTGGAATTCCTTGAGAGGCCTAGAGAAGAATCATCTATTAATCTTCAATACATAGGTGGATTTATTGGTATCGACATAACCAAAACTACACGGGCGACGATCCTCTACTTATACGGTTAATCTAGATAGATTTTTTGGTATCAACCCATGGATTTGGATATGATCTTAATATGTGTATCATATTCTATTTAGATATATCAAAGTATCTCTCTCATGATAGTACCCGATGAGTATACCCTATCAGAAAAATAGCATCAGTCCTATCAAACTCAGAAGTGTGTCCTCACAGATGAGTGATTCATGGAATCATCAAGCTTAATTCCTAGGGTTGGTATGTAGTGGTTGTGAATTACCTATAGAATAAGTGTATTGGTTTGAGTATATATAGATATTTTTGTTTTATGGGTTGTAGACATATACCTCTGTAGATATGAATTTAATTTTCTTTTTTTGTTTTACTTTATGGTTTCAGGGTGTCCTATTGATTTTTTTTTATACTAACTCCCACATAGTATTTTTTTACACGTGTCATGTCTTGTGCAAAAAATCGACCTTTTGACGAATTTCTAGGTGGACCAGGACCATACTAGGCTTTGTGAGACCAGGAAGCTGAGGTGTGTTCTTATGGCTACAAAAAGTTTCCTCAAAACCTTTACTTATAGGTTGGACTTGTGTTTATAGACTCTTTGTGGTGGACTTGTATTTTGTCCCAGTTTTCTTTACGTTATATCATTCTCTGGTTGTGGGATATAGTTGTATTCATGAATTGTTTACTTAGTGGTTTTCATATTTCATCATTTTTTGGTATTGGAGATGTGTGTGTGCTTACATGTACATAGGAAATGACTCCCATATTAGTGATTTTCCTACTCAGTTCTAGTCACTAGCCCTTGGCTTATTGGAGGTGTGCTTGCGTAGTCGTGGCATGGACCCCACTGGAATGGGTCTTGATAGAGTGGTATAAGAGGGATAATTTCTACCTCTTGATTGGGAGTTTGTGATAGATTGGTTTGGGGAAACTATGTTAAGTGTTTCGAGTTCATATTTTAGGATAGAGACTCCAGTGTTAGTACGACGCCCAATCTATCCATAGACCAATACTATGCGATGTCCAAACTATCCATACACCAAGACTATGAAAGCCTTCTTTTCGACTCGGTACATGAGAATACTAGTTGTAGGAAAAATAATATTACATGCATCATATAGGAATGGTTCTTGGTTTCCATGTCCATCATGGGTTAGGTCTCCATATATACTCATTAACCATGCTATATATTGTTTGTTTCAAGATGCCTCTATGACGTATACCATATATCATTCAACAAATTAACTGTGAGGATGAACCCCAGAGCAACGAGGCTTTGATACATGGACATGTTCCCCAGATGTTACCTATTGGTGGTGCACCAGCCATACTTCCACCTATAGAGAAACACATGGTACCCATAGTATTAGTAGATAAGGAGAATAGAATGAGTATGCTTCATGAGTTTCATGGATAGAGGACCCTCCGGTTCTGATGTGAGATCAAACCATATGTGGATGTGGACTAGCATGAGGTGGTAACCCGAGTTTTCCCTTTAGTCATGACACTAGAAGATCAAATGGTGGTCCTAGTGGCCAACCTTTCACACAGATCTGTAGGAATATGGTGGAGTTTGACTCCCTAGACATAAAATGAGGTGAATCTTTCATGGATTTAGTTCAAGATCCTCTTAAAATAGGAGTTATCACCAGTTAGGCTTATTGATGTTCATATTTAGAAGCTTCTTCAGCTCCATCAGGACATGATGTCACTGGAGGATTATTCATCAAGGTTCACCAACCTCTCCAAAAACTTGATGGATATGGTTTGAGATTAGTACATCAAAGATCAGTCCTTAAAGTGATGTTTTTTGTTGAGAAATACGATCCAACATTATTCCTTTGTGCATTCCTACTTATGCTGGGATTCTTTAATGGGATTTGGTGGTTGAAAGATTCTTGGTTGAGTAGATACTATCGGTGACAGTCAGCAGTGGGAAAGCAGGAGTAGAGACCTCGACAGTGGGAAGCCGACATCAGTCCCAAGGACCTGAATGTGGGATACATTTCAGGTGGAGGTCCTATGATATAGGTTTTTTAGTTCAAGGCTCATAGGGTCGGTATTTTCATCCTAGAGAGAGGTTATTTTATTCAAGTGGTGGCAGGGTACATCTCACTCGAGATTGTCCAACCCAATTTACTGCTGACAAAGAGACTGTGGATGGACCTATGAGGAAGAGACAATGATAGGAGTTTCTAGATCCGTAGGGTAGAATATGTGAAAGAGTATTTTGGAGAGTAGTGGGATGTGGTTAATGTTTTGAGTTGTTAGCACCACCACCCCCAGGTGGTCCATTCCAACTTAGGGAGCTAGAGGACAGGGTCAGGGACATCTGCATGCCTTTGAGGCTTATAACCCATGGTGTTTAGAAATTATTCAAGGTATGATCTTACTATTTTCTACATTAGCTACCATACTAAGAGACATAGGTTCTAGTCATTCCATTCTCACCAAATATCTTTAATGAGACCTAGAGATTCCAGTTGAACCATTGACTTGACCCTTACTCTTGGAGACACCTACAAGAGGTGACTCAATGGACACAAACCTATTTCAAAAGTGTGAGATAACCCTTGGATGAAAGAGTTTCGTTTGGAACCTCTTGGTGGCAGCGTCAAGGCCTTAGAATTTTATTATTGGTATGGATTTTTTATCTATAGTTTGTGCCCAGATTGACTAATTTAGGCAAAGGGTGCAGTGTGACCACAGTGAAGGAATGATGTTTTCCTTTTCCAGTGAAATGAAAACCCAAGAATCACAAGACGAACTCATTTTTATGAGGGTGTAGCTAACTACTTATTTGTTGTATACCCTTACCCTTAGTGGAGTGGGTGTTATGAATTTCCAATTTCCTATAGTGGTGGACGAGTATGAGGATGTATTTCTTAAGGTTGTTCCAGGTTTACATCCCCATTGAGAGATAGACTTAAGTATTGATTTACACCATTTTATGACACCAATATATCCACCATCATATTGGATGATTCCTGCAGAGATTCGTGAGCTAAGGGTGTAGTTGGAGGACTTGTAGAGGAAGGGATTCATGAGACCCAGTGTTTCACCCTAGGAATCCCTAGTTTTGTTTCCCAAAAAGGGAGATGGGATATTGAGGTTGTGTGTGGGTTACTGGTGCTTGAACTAGGTGACCATGAAGAAAGTATATTCACTACCAAGGATTGATGAACTCTTTGATCAGTTGAGAGGGGCCTGATGGTTCTCAAAGGTTGACCTCTTATCAGGATATAAACAACTACAAGTACGAGATGAGGATATAATAAATACGGATTTCAAATTTCATTATGGTCATTATGTGTACATGGTGATTCTCTTTGGAATTAATAATACCCCAGCCATGCTCATGGGATTCGTGAACTAGATACTTCATCCTTACATAGACCAGTTTATGGTTGTCTTCATCAATGACATCCTAGTACAATTAGCATTCGAAGAGGAGCACACGAGAAACATAAGGATAGTTCTGGACATATTCCAAGAGCCCCCACATTATAGGAAATTCTCAAAGTTATAGTTCTAAATTCTGGTGGTCCACTTTCTATGACATGTTATCTTGGTGGATGGAGTGGCAGTGGACCCATCCAAGGCCAAGATAGTGTTAGCATGTGATCCACCTGAGAGCGTGATGGAGGTTCAGAGATTCCTCAGAATAGAAAGCTATTACCAGAGATTTATACATAATTTATATAGTATATCATCACCTATGACAGCTTTGACTCAAAAGGGGTAGCCTTTCATGTGCAAAGAGAAGTTCCAGTGGGATTTTTAGCAGCTAAGGCAGAGTTTGACGGATGCTCCAATATTGAAATTTCTGGAGGAGGGTCTGGATTACGTAGTGTTGTATGATGCATTCAGAACCATTCTTTGTTTTTTCCTAATGAAAAGGCAAGTGGTGATTTCAAATCATTCACTCTAGTTGAGACTACATGAACATAACTACATGACCCATGATCTTGTGTTATTAGTGGTACTCTTAACATTGATGATGTGGTGACACTACATGAGGGGCGAGTGGTTTATTGCCTACTCCAACCATAAGAGTGTCAAGTATATCTTCTCTCAAAAGGATATCAACTTGAGATAGAGGAAATAGTTAGATCTCCCAAAGGATTATTTTTTATATTTTATATAATCCCAAGAAGGGTAAAGTGGATGCAAATTCTGTTAGTAGGATATCTAGTTTTCATTTTCTAAACGAGGTGTCCGAGAAGTTGGCCTTGTTGATTTTATCCTTAGTGGATGGAGATAGAGAGGCTTACCTCTAGTCAATGGTTTTCATCCCTCTACTCTAATAGTTAGTCAAGGAGGCACAACTTTGGGATACTAATTATGAAACCCTGCATACTCAGATGTCCACATGGCAAGATATTGATAGAAATGTAAAAGGGGAGATCATGTTCTTATTTTCCAGGGACACACTGTAGTACCGGTGAATTTGTGGGAGGAGGTTCTAAGGTAGTTCCATAAGTCCCCTTTGTTGGTACATCTAGGTGTGGTGAAGATGTACCGGGACCTCCAATGTTAGTTTTAGTATCCTGGGATGAATAGAGGAGATTTTGAGTGTGTTTCTCAATTCCCTACATGTCATTAAGTGAAGTATGAGGACTAGGTTTCAGTGGGTTTTTCTTAACCCATTGAGGGGTAGGAGTGGAAGGGGAAGGGATATCTATAGACTTCATGATGGTTCTACCACCTACATCTAGGGGACATGATTCCATCTGGGTTATAATTGACTGACTCACCAAGTCTTATCACATCCTAGCTATCTGAGAGTAGAACTCTAGATCTTGAGATGCCTCTATGTTCATGAGATAGTTAGGCTCCATGAAGTTCCCTCGACTATAATTTCAGATCAAGATTCTCTCTTTACATCCCTGTCATGGAAGGGATTGTAGGAGGAATTTGGGACCCATTTGGGCTTGAGTAAAACGTTTCACCCACAAACTAATGGCTAGATAGAGAAGAACATTCAGGTTCTAGAGGACATGTTGTTTGATTTCATTTTAGAAATTGGTCATAGTTTGGAGGATCACCTAATAATGGAGTAGTTTTCATGAAACAATGGATACCATTCCACCATTGTTTTGACACAATTTGAGACTTTGTACATGATGCCCTTCTTTTCACCACAATGTCGGACAGACCCTGGAGAGTCAGAACTAATGGGACCAGAGTTGGTGCAAGCTACTACAGAAAAAGTTCATATAATCCAAGAGAAGATGAAGACTACATAGAGCCATAATAAGACTTATGTGAACAGGTAATAGAGGACTTTGTAATTATAGGAAGGAGACCATGTGTTCTAACTAGTTTCACCTCAACAAGGGTTATAGAGATTTGACTAGGGTAGTAAGCTATCTTCTAGGTTCATCGGCCCTTTTTAGATAATGCGTAGAGATGATGAGGTGGTTTACCCCTTATATATACCTCCTTAGTTAGATAGGGTACACAAAATCTTCCATGTTTCATAACTAAGGAGGTACATGAAAGACCCATTGCATGTCATTGATTGGGGTGAGATGGAAATTTAGGATGGGGTGAATTATTCTGAGTACCCAGTAGATATTGAGGATTGGAAGGAGAGGATCTCTTGTGGGTGATAAATTCCTTTGGTTTATGTCTAGTAGAAACATGGGAATCTTTATGAGATCACATGGGATTGAGAGGCTTATATTTGTTCCCAGTACCCTCATTTTTTGAGTAGCCTTTGTTTTGTCTTTTTGGGGATGTAAATCCCCAAGGCGGGGAGAATGTAATGAATTGTATTTTACATGTATTATTTTTAAATATTATATGGATTAATTTTGAGACTAGGTTCTAAGATGGTGTGTTATTTAGAGGCCCGGTTTTCCCATAAATTGTTTTTCAAATATATTAAAATATTAAATTTCATGTGCACACAGTTTTTCTAAAATAGTGGAAAAAACTCTAAAAGGTACCCAAATCAGAAATCTAAGGGCATCATTGCATTCATAAAAATGGTTTTACCTAGGCCTTACCTAATGTTTGTTGGAATAGGTCGATTGTGGAAAGTCATTTCAGACGCTTAAATGAATAAAATAAATTAATAAAATCTATTTTATTTCAATTGTAGATGTAAAAATGTAGAGACCTAACTTTATTATCTTTAAATGTGTTACTATTTCAGACATCCATGGATAGCCTCATACCCCTCTAATCCTCTAGATAAATTGGAGATAGAGATATATAGAATTTACTCATGCGTGAAATGACGAAACCTCATGTCACCGATCAACGTATACCAATCTTGTGATATCTCACCAACGATGTTGGTGTGATGTCCTATATTTGTCAAAGAATGATCTAAATTGATGTAGGATGCATTATTTTGATTTTATTTCCTATTCTTGAATTTTTATGATGAATAGAGACTATTCTATGAACAAATTATCCCACAGATCGATCATATTTTTGGGATGGGATATTTGCGGGATTTTATCGGGAGTTGATTCTTGAGATTTGTTTATCGTTCTAACAGTGACAAACCAAGATCTACATGAACATCAATTGACACTTGCCCCTCTCAATTTGTTTTGATTTTCTCCCCTATTTCATTAATTATTCGTTATTCCCCACCCTTTTACCCCTTTTTGAACAATCAATCATTTCACCTTCAATTCATGGCACAAAAATATGAATCCATAGATCTGGAACTATTAAGACTCAATGGAGGTGATCTGGTGGGTGTGGTAGTGAACTTAATGATGGTGGGTGTTGAATCCACTTTCTTTAAAGGAAATGAAGGAAGGATAAAATTTCATTTTTCAAGTCGATTGAAGGACCAAATCCTATTGATTTAGTGTTAGGATGACTAGAAAAACATGGATCTATATTTTTGAGGTGAATAGACCAGAAGAATAGAATCCAAGTGATCAACGGTGTGAGAGGGAGGAAGAATATGGGTTTCTGGAAAACCTGATACACATGGTGTGTAGTGCCTAACAACATGACATGTGTCCCCCTTCAAAGAATCTTAGCATGTACCATGGGTGTTACATAGACACAGGGTGGAGTAAACAGGTTTTCTACATGGAATGTTCTCTCCCACACAACTTGTCCTGGATTAGGTACATGGGATACCCTATGTACTGGTACATGGGTAGGGACACATGGGTTGATGCCATGTACATTCACATGGCCAAAGTACATGGGTGGACCCTAGATGCTAGGACATGAGGTGTAACCCTTCTAAATGCCATTTACCAATCTTTTACATGAAAATGTTTAAATGACACGAGCCATTGTACATGGAAATCACCTGAGTTCAAGGTACATGACATGTGACCTTACTACATGCTGTGTATCCCTTTCTACATGGCATGAACTTCCTGTCCTCTGTATCTTGGAAATTTTTTGTTAGGGTTTGTTCCCTTCATTGTTCCCCATGAGGCTTGTATGAATAATTTCATACTCCTAGGACTATGATCCCTTTAGTAGGAATTCATGGATAGATTTATTGGAATCCCTGAAGAGGCTTAGAGTAGGATCCTCAATTCATCTTCATGCCCTAGGTGGAGTTCTTGGTATCGACGTAACCAACACTATATGGGAACCAATACTCTACTTATATGGTTAATACAAATATATTTGTTGGTATCACCCCATGTCCCTATATATGATCCTTATCTGTGTATTGCATTCTCTACAGATCTATCCATATATCTCTATCATAGAAGTACCTGATGAGCAGTATCTCTCGGATATACGTCATCAATACTATCAGACTCAAGAGGTTTTTCCTCCTAGATGAGTGGTTCATATAATCTTCGAGCTAAATTCATAGGTTTGGTTTTAAGTGGTTGTGACATACCTCTAGACTATGTGTCTTGGTTTGAGTATATCTAGATATTATTGTTATATATTATGTTGACATATACCTATGTGGAGGTGACCATACATTCCTTTGATGTATTACATTGTGTTTGTGGGGTGTCCTACTGAGTATTGTTATACTCACCCATGCACGATCATTTCCTGTATATGTTGTGTCTTGTGAAGATGATCGAACTTTTAATAGATTCCTAGTAAGACTAGGACCAAATGGTGCTTTATGACATTAGGCGGCTGAGGTGTGTTCCTATGGCTACAGACATCAGCCCTAATACCTTTACTTACAGGCTGGACTTGTGTTTACAAAATCTTTTTGGAGGGATTATATTCTGGCCTTATTTACTTTACATTACTTTTTGTCATACTCTAGTTGTGAGATATAGTTGTATTCATGTATTGGTTACTTAGTGGTTTTTTAAATTTCAATACTTTTTGGGCTTGGAGAAGTGTAAATGTGTATAGGTATATAAGAAATGCCTCCCATGTTAGTGATATTCCTACTCAGTGCTGGTCACCAGCCCCTGGCCTATTAGAGGCGGGCTTGGGGAGTCACAACATGAGCCCCACTAAGACTGGTCATGAAATATCAATTCCAATCTAGCATAAAATCTATCTTTTGTCTTTATAATTATTTTTAATAAAGTTCCAATAAAACTATAAAATATTTTTTTCTAAACCTGTGTAAAATGAATTTTTTGTTTGATCAGTAAAAATCCCCAATAAGGTAGCCTGAATAAGATAGTCCATTTCCTCCAAATTTTTTTCTGATGAACCAAACTTCATTTCCTTCCAAATGTGAAATAAATATGTTACACTCTGTTATAATATTCTTCAGTTAACAATGGTTATGAGGGGGTATTATAATCCTTTAAATTGTTAATTTTTTTTCAATATATAGTAAGGATGATTAATTCACAAAAATATTTGATGTCTCATATACATTTTATTTCTTAAATTACACCAAAAAAGTTTCAAATCGTGAATAAATGGTGAAAGATACACATCAATATCACTTCCTAGCTGTTCTAGTCTAAAATTCATCAAGCTCATTATAAAATATTTTTTCTTCATACATATCTATGGGAACAAGTTATAAACTACCAAAAAAGAGTCCATGAACTATTTTGTATACTAAGGCTGTGATATGGATTCATTCCACATGTGGATAGTCCCATTTTGAGATTTCAATCTTCACTTATGAAGTCATAAATTTTTTATCAAATCTCTTTCAATGTGGTGAATCAATTGAGTGATGTATGTTTCCATCAAATATGAACTCATATGTATGTCATCTTAACCATTTTTCATCATTTAAATTTTCAAATACACACTCTAAACAAGGAATTATTAGAAAGTACAAAATTTCTTTAGAAAAAGGATTGATGCTAGTGCCTAATAATGAATCAAACTTGAAATTTTCATCTATATTATATCATGATATCCGATGTTTAAGGAGTTTTAATAGGCATTTATATTCCTTCCTATTATACACACAATCAATCGGAAAAGAATATTTATTTTTATACCCCAATCCAATTGAGAATAATATTTTCCTTGAATCATAATTGGAATATGGAAGCCCATTCATTTTGGAAGTATATCTTTTAAGAGTTCAAGAAATTAATAGAAAATGTTATCACTCCAGCATTTCATACGTTGAAGTTAACTAATCTCAGAACTATTGATAACAAAATAAAATTAGTACAATCTAAGAATAATGGTTTCTCAGAATCATTATATAGTCATTTAGTTGTTTTTTTATTGTTTCAATTCCAATATCATAAAGTAATTCTTCAATACAATCCTATCTCTTATGATGAATATTTTCATCAACATTAGATCTTGGATTTTTTTTATTTCAAAATAATATACCTAACATATATAATTATACATAAAACCATATAAAATGAGATGATCCTTGGTATATCTAGAATATAAACTTATCATATTCAAACAATTCATGCATAGAGAAAAAATAATTTTTTTTTTCTTGAATATTTCATTTATAAATTTCAAAGAAATCATCAACTCCTTTTTCATATTCATTCTTAGTTCTTCATTAATTTATCCAGTTACCATCCATTAATTACCTAAGATCGCTATATAAATGGATAATATTTTAAAACAAATAAAAATTTAAAATTATTTATAAACATATGAATTTTTTACATAAGAACATATATCGAAACAATCAATTGCTAACATTTTTTTATCATAAAAAACAATTATACATAATGATAAAACCTTATCATTGAAAAATCTAAATATAAGTAATTAAGAATATAAAAAACAAATAATTTAAACATGATTAATTTTAAAAACATAATTTGTGTAATAAAAATTTTAAAATGAAAAACAAGTTACAATAAAACAATTTAATCAAAAGTCACTATATCAAAAAATAGAATTTATAAGTGAAAACAATTAAGAAGAAAAGTAATATTTCAACCACAAAAAAATATAATGATAAAAAATATATAAATAATAAAACTTATAGTTATAAATAGTTCTAAAAAAATTACACTAACAGTTAATTTATAATTATAAAAAATTAACAATATTAAACAAATTTTATCAAAATAGATTATAATTGTATTAAAATAAATACAAACAAATAAATGGATGAATAAAATTTAAAACTAATAGATAATTAATTTATATTCCAAAATATTAAAATAAATTAAAAAATATGGAGATTTATGTAGAAAAATATAACTCAAATTCTGATAAACTCATTTGAATTTGATGGAAATATGATGAACACTACATGATTGAGGAAAAACGTTTAATAAAATTAATTAAAAAATGAACCAAAAAAACATGGAACCGAGGATGTCAGTTAACCAAAATAGGGTTTCTAGGAACTGAATAATATTTAGGATCATAGAACAAGGATGAAGGATGGAAGAAAAATGAGAAACAATATGAAGATATGATTAAAATCAACTTAATGAGAAGATTGATCATCATAAAAGGTCATGGGGTGTTGTTGGTGCCATCATAGGTTGAGAGGAAGAGGATTCAAATGAGGATAAATGGGGGTTTTAGGGTCTTAGAATTTTTTTAAAACCATTTTAACATTAATTTTTTTAAATAGAAATTAAATGTTTCTTTACTTTAAACTTTAGTTTTATATAAAATCGATGCTAAAAGGTCATTGAATAACCTTTAGGATCTATTTTATATAAAACAATCACTAAAGGTTATTTAGAAGACCATTTAACATTGGTTTTATAAAAATCATATTTTAAAAGTTCTCCATATAAATTTTAATATCAATTTATAAGAAACCAACATTAAAATCCCAATGTTGATGCCACTATTTCTACTAGTGGCTTCTTTTTTATGTATGTTTTGGTTTAGAAGTTATCATTCTTGCATCAAGATCTTGATTCCATTACCTCTAGAATGTTAATAATGATATATATATGTGATATATATTCATTATATACATATTTATAACTATCCATAAAAATAAAATATAGAAAAATTAATTAAACCATTCACAGAGATGGTAGTTTGTACATATGCACGAATGCTATTTTCATTATCTAATAAAAAGAACAAAATGAAGAAAAATAATATTTTATCACTAAAAAATCGTATTTATTTTATAAATATAATAAATATCACACAGACACACACAAATATATATATATTAAGTACATAATTATACACAATAATGTAGGGCGGTGATGGAAAATGATTTATATAGCTATGTAAAGGCGGTTTTCCAAACACATGTAATGTCCTAGCACGACTGACTATACAACTAGTAGCTAGACCGGTTTCCACATGGCCTCATGTATGTATACCTATACACTATAGACCAAAGTCTAGAAAAAATGGTATATTGATGTCATGTTGGGGAGATTATACCCTCTTAATCAGAATAGAAGAGTGGAATATCATATATAAATCAATAGATTTCATAAGCAGTATACAGAAATGATAGAGTAGTGGAGGAATACTAATAACTAAAGAAGTAATATGGAATGAAAAATGAAAAATATACAATCTTTAATCAATGTCCCAATGAGGCTATTTAATAATAAACATACATCAGGTGATACTTAATAATACACAACATGAACAAATAAAATGAAAAAAATCCCCTAAGGGCGATCTCCATGATCATCCTAAGTACTAGATCAATATTATACTCCTAAGCTCTGATGTACAATGCACAACACAATTAATAATCCAAGGACCTAGAAACATGAGGTCCTCTTAGGTACGCTAGTGTAATGGAATCCCAAATAGGGTGTGATATATACTCAGTAGGACACCACCAATGGTGTCTAAAGTATTATCCAATCTATGAATATAATATAAAAAAATGTGAAGGTATACCAAAAATGTAGTAAATAAATTAATGTAACTAACTAAATCAGGTTTCAAAGGGACACTGAACCAACCATACCTACTTTGGCCTTATCCATAATGACTTTGAACATATGTTTTCATGTATATATTTTCACACATGAAATTTCTACAAAGATATAACTGAACGGGCGATGGACATGTGGGTTAGTGACCCGGAATAAAAATGATAATAATAATTGTATATACCTAACTACAAAGTTTAATCATAAGGTATCATAACTGGGACTATCATAGAGGTTGAATACAAACATGGATCGAACCCAAGAATGTTATTTGGATTGGTATATGAATTCCTCAAAATGATAAACTAGCCTTCATTAGATATTTAACAAGATGCATTAAGGTTCTTAATAAAAAATTCATCTTGGGCCCATCCAAGTTGATCTTTAAAGAGGAATCCTGAGTATAACATCAGGATATCTCTAGTTACTCTTCATCATAAGATTCTATCCAAGGAGATCTATAAATAGGAATCCCAAATATCACTCTCGATATGGAACAAATGAAAAACCCACTGAGACCTTCCTAGTTATAACACGTAGGGGAGCAAGTATCATTCATTGCATGGTATAAAAATATTTTCACTGAGACCATCCAATGTATATCCCCTTTGGTACTAGTATCACTCATTGGGATAATAATATCAATCATCCAGTGACCCCATCCTTAGGGTTCTATAAAGAGGAAACTCATGTATCGCTCTTTCAACAAAATTAATTAGGAAACCTATGAGCATTTCCCTAGTATTATGTCATAAGGAAACCAATATCTCTCATCGTATATATAATTATAACTAGCCTATGATCCCATCCAAGTAATTCCCACTTGGTAATCTTTGTATCTCTCAAATCATCTATAATTCATTTAATCAATTGCAGTCAATTACAAGGGAGTACATATTCATAAACATTCCGTCACAAATCATGTAGAAAAAGAGGTCCATTCCAATTATTATTTTCAACTATAAAAAAATAAAGGCTACACAATGAGCATTCTGTTACATATATCAACAACCATAAAGTCCATGGGGAAAATCGATGCCATAATTCCAAGAAATACATGAAATAATAATCATTTCCGCATTAGATTAGATGAAATCACACATCAAAATATGGTTTTATTAAAAAATATGGCATTTTCACCCAAAAATTCATTTATCTCAATATAATAATCACATTTAAATGGAATAAATTAACCCACTAAAAGGTAAAATCAAATCATAATCCAACCATTCTCTTCTATGAATTTAAATAAATAAACCTCGTGGTGGTCTAAACATAAGGTAGATGTTGATAATTATCTACGAGTAATTATGAGAAACCAACTTTAAGGGGTTGTTTGGGTTGATTTCATAACATCCAAAAACATAAAGGGGGTATAAACACAATAAAAGGTGATCTAAGTATTTAGTTTAATGAATTTGATAAATTAGAAAAGACACTCGAAAAGTATGACATGTGCAACAATGATAATATTTTATAAAATGATGATATATAAAAGGAAAATATATATACCACTTACCATATACTAATGATGATCCACTCATACAATATCTAGGCTTAAATAAAACCATTTCAGGATAAATTGAAGAAACAGAAAAAAACCATGAAAATAGGGATAATTATCTCACATCATGGTAGCACTTAAGATGGAGGGAGAAAATGGGAAATGAGTGAATATGAGTTGCAGACTCACTGAGGGGCTTCCAAAGTGATGAGCGACTGTCGAAATGGATTCCAAGTGATGAAGATATCTCAATGGAATGAGGATAGGAGGAAGGATCCCATAGAGGGATTGCTACATATGGGTGGAACGAAGAAAAGTGGGGGATATAAGATTAAATTAAGAATAGGGGAAAGTTGAAAATTTACCCCATTTAATGAGGCACATGGTTTGGCCATATGGTTTTCTAAACCATGTTCCAACCATGATTCAGTCACTGTCTTGGAAGGTGTCTTGTATAGTTCAAGAACATGGAATGGGAAACCATAAATTTACCCTATGTCAATGATTTTAAATTATATGAATGACCATGGGTCCTACTGAATATTTTTAGAAAAAACCAAGGGACACACCCATCCTCTCTGAACAGGCCACACAGTTTCTACTAGAGGTTTGTACGGTTTTGGAAAAACTGTGTGGCCCTACCAGCTTCTCTCAGTTTTTAGGTTTCAAAGCCTAATGCTCTTGAAACCCCCAAAAAATCACTAGGAACATATAAAGCCTTTAACCATGTCTAAAAACAACTCATATGAGTGTTATAAAGCTTAGATTTATATTTTTAAGCTTGGTTTTCAACTCATTATGTACACCAAAATGAAAATTCAAGTTCCATTAAAACATTTATTCTAGTCTAAATGCATGGGATGCTACAATCAACCCATTTTAAAACATTGCATCCACAAGAATTATTATATAAACAATGAAATAATCACCTGAGCTACTAGGTTCGTTAAGTTACATCAAAATTGGAGAACTGTTTTTTCAAACGCTTGATGCACCACCAAGCATCACTTTAAACATACAGTACATAAGCCATAAAACTTGATCTAATGATTGTTTTGCAAATTGAACACTAATAAAACATTTACTAGAGTCCATAAATCTAGATACATGATCATAAAATCCTTTATTTAACCAAAAGTCCTATAGTGATCCCTACCATAGGTTCCAACATTTTAATTTCCAATTCTAGGTTATGGTATCTCTACGATAATATTTTTCAATTTTAACATTCCCATAAAATTATAAGGATGCTCTTGGCATGGAACATAACTTAAATGAATGGTCAACTCCTGATAAACCAAATTTATCTAGGTAGATCTTACTTTTCATGCAAAATCCTGACCAAACTCCACTGCACTCACCTCATCCTAATGATGTGACCTAAAATGGGGTTTCACCTATTTTATTCAATAAAATAAGATGAAAACAAATCGAGCCACACCCAGCCAGCTATTCTAAAAAATGATCAGCTTAGGTGGCTATAAATCCTTAACCCGATACATGACACCTTCTTCCAAGGTACCTCACATTAATTTAGAACGCATCCACAGAAGCCTATTTCTGACTTCTGTTTATGTCTCAAGACAAAACATTCACTTTAAGATGTCATACCCAACATGAACATGGGTGTATACCCATAAAACACAATTGGATTTTTACCCATACAAAAATTACATCTAATCCTAATGGATGTCCGGGGTAAGCATAGAATCATTAACTAGAGACCAAGGATCTCACCCAATGTAGTTCAAACCTAACATTTATAAGTGATACATCACTACAAAAACAAAATATCCCCTTAAAAAATGATGACTAAGCCCCACAGTTGTCAGGATGAGAATATGATGGTCTCTATGAGTTATTACAAGTAATTCAAACTCAGGAACCCAAGTATCACTCATTACTAACCATTCCTCCATATGTTATGAACTTTTCAAAACACAACTACACAAGAGACTATATAACAAGCCCAAAAACATTTATATTTAGTGTGGTGTATAATCAGAACTCTCTCTATGTATCCTAGATGATATCAATATAGGGAACATGATCTTCACTAGTACCATAGTATTCCATGAAGATATCAAGAATTACAAAGAAAACTTAATACAATTCCTTTTAGGGAGTTATAGGTAATGTTTTGAACTAACGTTGAAAAACAACATATAGAAATATCAGTCAAACTTCTCAGGTCAACTTATTTTGGAAGATCTCAGCTTCACCTATTGACACACCACCAACCTGAACATGATAACTATAGTGACCCTATCCTTTTACAAATATTATTACATGATTTTAAGAATACTTATCCATTAAATAAAATCCATGTTTCGTAAATTCTAGCGACTTTGTAAGATTACATACACAAATAAACAACATGAAACCTAAATAAAAAATATTTTATTTAATATTCATAATGAGATCCTAAATTTATTTGATCCCATACACAGATATAGGATACACTAGGGAATAAATGAGAAAAGTAATGAGATAAAAATCATATTAATTGTATATATATATGAATAAATCATAGCACATGGGTTAGAAAGAATAACATGATGACATAAAAAAAACATGGAACATGAATTAAAATATGGAGGCATAATAATTAAACCATGGAATAATATAAATATGGTATCATATAGATGTTTAAATAACATAAAACATGACTTAAGCATTAGTCAAGGCTCATTTCACTTGGAGGATGAGTTTAGGTTAACCACCGAGATTGCTGAACATGGAGCACGAGTCAAGGCTAACCACCAAGATAATTACACATGAAATCTCATGGGACTAAGTATTAACCATTGAATTGAAGAAATATCTTGGAACACCCATCATAACATGTTAATTAATATTTTTTACACATAAACAGTCATACATAATGAATCAAGCATAAGGGTTACACATAGAAATAATTGGGTATCATAATCATGTCAAAAGGATTATAAAAAAGAAATATCATAATGGTGTCTTTGAAAGAATGTATTTAAATCATACATAAAAATTTATAACTTAAAATAGGAATATATCAGGATAAGTTATGTCAAACTTGAATTATAAAATTTAAAAATATTGTTTAATAAACTTTAGAAATAGAAAAGTTTAGTGCAGTTTATTGAAAATATTAAAGATCATTAATAGAAAAAAAGGGAATAATATTTTATATAAAAGCAGAAATGATGTGATATTATTTTAATAACAAATTTTTTGATTTTATAAAAATAATTGTTGATTAAAATAGATTATGGGGTGCACATGAAAATTGGTAAGAATTTGGGAAATTCCCCTTAATCAGACTCTCTTTCCAGGAAACATTGAGAAGTGAACCTTATTAAAACAATTATATACATGAAAAGGATTGGTGAAATGATTTGGATAAATTAATTTGGAACATATAAATATAATTCATAATAATTATATAAAAATAAGTAAGAGTTACATAAGTTTAACGGGGGAGAAAGCATAACCCAGTGTAAAAATGGAGGTTCGAAAAGAATCCCTTACCTTATGTATGGAACAGTTATGAATTTGATGTTAATGTCCTGGATAATAAAATTAGATTCATTAATTAAGAATTAAAAAACTTTTTATACTTTTAATTTATTTATCATAATTTATTAAGTTCATTTATGGCATTTTTGATGAGTTATAGTGTTCAATTTCATCATTCAAGAGTGTTTGTTTTCATAGATTTCATGATTGGTTAACTTGTATATGAGTATTGAAGTTCATGTATAATGGGTATAATTATACCAAATTGAAATTATAGGTTAGTAAATAAATAATTTTCAATAGGTCTTAAATATTATTTTGATTCTACATATGAGGATAAATCAGTAAATAACATGTTAATGATAATCGTTTAGATTAATTTTAGCGGTTTTTCGATCACAACGATCTCATTTTGTTTTCTCATTTATCAAATGTATATATGTTAGTTATAGAAAATAAAAATGGTTAAAATTAAATTTAAAAATCTATTTGATTTATTATAATGGTTTTAAGACCATATTTTAAGGAGATAAAGGAAAATGAAAATGTGTCATCCATGAAGGTGATAAATCAACACCTCACAGACGACAATTTCATTTTTAGAATAAAATGGATGGAAGACAGGGCATGATGATGGATTATTACACTAGCATAATAAAATTATATTATATGTAAGTTACTATAGTTATCATTCCATTTGGATGAGGGGATGTGAGGAGATATTCAGAAAAGGAAATAATTTGAAAATAAATTAAATGAACAGAAAGAGGAATTAACCTCTTCAATTTCTCCTCCTTGAGAACCTCCTTAGAGAAACGTTTTTGGTCTTTTGATGATAAAATTTCCCTTGGACATGGGGGGGGGGGGAGAGTATTGGTTAAAATTCATACAAGTATCAATTCTTGGAAGGTGTGAGGAGTAGAGGTGGTGAGGAGTGGTATTTATAGTGGAAGAGAGGGGTGTTTCTCATTATTTCAATCATTAGTTTATTATTTTGGATCAAGAAAAGAATTAGTGTTGATTATTCTGAAAAAATATAGTAACTAGTGTATGTGAGTTCTAAAAATTTTTTCTTACCTCATCCTTACATAAATAATGCCTAAAAATTCGTCTATTTAGCATTTATCGTAACTTATCAAATTTTACTATTCAAAAAAATTAAAGAATTTTAGAAAAATAAAAAAAACTATAATTTTTTTCAAAAGAGTATAATTAAAAAATTATTTCCATTTTATGAAATTTTTTTCTATATATGATAATTGTAATTTTAAATTAAAATCATAATTTACTCGAAAAAATACCGATTTTAAAATTATAACTACTTTTAGAACACTTTGAAAATTTAAATAAGGTCTCACAAAATTATCAGAAAATAAAAAGACAAGAAATATTAATTTATGAATACATTTAATGAAATTAAATTTTCTTTTAAATCCTTATATTAATTATAAAATTATAATTAAATATTTATAACTTACAGAAACACCAAAACATTATTAATAATTTTTAAAACATTTATTTACTTATACTATGATACAATTATATCATTATTTAATTTATAAGATGCCTAAATTTTATTTATACTTTTATAGGTGAAGTTACTATTCATTTGGTTAGTTTACTATTCATAAGGGTCATATTACTATTCATAAGGTCAAGTTTTTATTTCATCGGTATAGGTTCTTTAAAATATATAAATACCACTTATTTCATTTTTTATTATTTTATAATGTTTTTATTGTGTTCTTAGTGTTTTTTTGTGATTATCCTATATGAAACAATTATAGGAAAGGTTTTTACATTGATAAAATTTTGGATTGTTACATTCTTCCCCCCTTATGAAATTTCACCCTCAAAATTTTATTTTACATACTATAGGGAAAACAGGTGAGTGTACTTATCCTATGTCACTTCCTCTGGTTACCATGATCCCTCTCTATGCTTCTGGTTTCTCTATAGTAATTAGGCAAGGTTAGTAGTATTGTTTAATAGAAAATTTTCTCTATAGTCAAAGATCTTCACCAGTAATTATTAATAAGAGAGATCATTTTCCAAATGCACCACCTCTGAATTTAGTAAATGTGAGGAATCTGGTACATACTTACTCAAGAGGGATACATGGAATACATCATGTACTTGAGATATGGAAGGTGGAAATTCTAGTGATAAAACACCGCTCTAACAAAATCAAGGATCTAGAAGGGGATAATGTACCTCTGACTTATCTTTACTTTATTCCCAAATATGATGATCATATTCAATAGAGATATATGTAGGAATAACATGTCTCTAAACTTAAACTAAAGGTCTCATTAATGATTGTCTTCATGTCTTGATGTGATATTGAATGGTATTAAGATTTTCCTCCATGTATTCAGCCATTTTAGGTCCTAGCATCTTATGTTCACTGACTGTATCCTAGATTTCAGTGTTCTACATATTTTCCCATAAAGGGATTCATATGGTTCTATTTGGATTCTTGAGTGGAAATTTTTTATTGAAGTTGAATTCGACCAGTGGTAGATATTGGTCCCATCCTCCTTTGAAGTCTATATAACATGTTCCCAACATGACTTATAGTGTCAGAATAGTCTACTCATATCAACCATCAGTTTGAGGATGATAGGTTGTACTGAATTTTAGCTTAGTTCTTAAATCATGTTGGATACTTTTCCAGAACAAGGAAGTCAATCTCATTTCTCAATCAGATACAATCGATAGTGTTACTTCATGCACCCTTACCACTTATTTGATCTATATTCCTGCTAGATGATCTAGTATGAAGTCCTCTTGAATTGTGATAAAATGAGTTGTCTTTGTAAGATGATCCATAATAACCCATAGAGTATTGTTTCCTCAAGATGTCTTTGGAAGTACAGTGAAAAAGTCCATATTAATGTTCTCTCACTTCCATATTGGCATGGGTAGTGGTTGCATCATCCTCTTATAATTTTTTCTTTCAACATTAACTTGATGATATACCAGATACTTTAATGTATATCATTTATTATATTTTCCCACCAAGAGTTCTCTTATAGATCTTTATACATATTTGTGCTCCCTAGATGAATAGAGAAGTATGAGCTATGTGGGTCTTCCAAAATATCCTTATTTATCTTTGTATCATATTGTACATATAGTCATGAACCAAATCTTTAAACTCATTCCTCATCAATTTTAAACTCTGAGGATTTCTCTTTTCTCATGGCTTCCAAATTCTTCTAGATTTCCACATCATTCCTTTAATCATCCTTTATTTTCTCCATAATGGATGGTTGAGAAATAATTTGAGAAAGGATTGATGATGTTCCTTACATAATTATTCCCTTTTCTATACTATGAAAATATTAGAATATTGGATCCTTATCAATTCTCACCATTGATAAAGATGCATAATATTTTCTACTTAGAGAATCTTCCAAATTATTTGGATTACCAGGATAGTAAAGGATTGAGCAGTCATAATCCTTGATGAGATCTAACCATATTTTCTGGTGTATATTAATATATTTATATGTGAATATATATTTGATACTATTGTGATCAGTATATATCTCACACTTCTCCCCATATAGATAATGCTGCCATATTTTTAATGTAATGATCATATCTACAAACTCCATATCACATGTAGAATCATTTATCTCATGTATTATCAATTGCCATGAGGTGTAGGCTATCAAATTATCATTTTCAACACTAAAAAACAAAGTCCCTTCTTTAAAGCATCATTGTATTCTACAAATAGTTCCCCACTAGTCCATAGTGATCGCACTAGTGTAGTGATAAGCCTCTTTTTCAACTCTTTGAAGTAGTCTTCACATTCACTCATCCAAAAAAACTTCACTCCCTTCAGTGTCATATTGGATAGTGGTTTTGAAAATCATGATAAGTTACTTTCAAATCATCAGAAATACCTAGATGAACTAAATAAACTATGGATCTCCATTATATATGTCAGCTCATGCCACTCTTCAATTTCCTTTATCCTAGAAAGTTCCATAGATATTCCTTTTCTAGTGATAACATACCCTAAGAATGATATTCCCTTCATCTATAACTCAAATTTACTATACTTTGAATAATTTTTCTCCCTTCACAAAGTCTTCAGCATGGTATTCAAATTCTCATCATGCTCTTCCTTTCTCTTTGAGTATATTAGAATATCATCAATAAAGAGTACCTAAAATTTGTCAAGGTAATATATAAAGATACTATTAATTAAATATAGGAAAATTTATAGATATTTAGTGAGTATGAGTGGCATAAATGTGAACTCATAGTGTCAATACCTCTTTTGAAAGGTAGTCTCAGGAATATCTTCCTTCCTCACCTTTAATCGGTGATATCCTGACCGAAGGTACACCTTATAGAAATAAATGGCCCTACTTAGATGACCAAACATGTCATCTATCCATGGAAGGTTATAATTTTTTTTATTTTGATTTTATTGATCTCACAATAATCAATGTAGTAGCACATTGACAAATACTTCTTCCTGAAAAATTGGATTGGTGCAGCCCATGGTGAAGCACTCAGGCATATAAAAACCTTGTCTAGATTCACCTATAACTACTTCCTTAGTTCTTCCAGATCCATGGTGACCATTATATAAGGTTTCTTTGATATAAGAATAGATCAAAGAATAAGTTCAATTGAAAACTCTGCCACTCAATTAGGAGGAAGACCATTAAAATATTTAAGGAACACATCAGTGTAATCCATCACAATGGTAATGTCTTCTAGCATGATTATCTCGTTTTTCTCAAGAATTTGTGCTAGATATACGTACTCATGAGGAATTAATATCAACACTTGAGAAAATGATTTTTAAGGAGATTTATCTTCCTCCTTACACTTGTATATAATTGAAGGATGCTTCAGGATGTGAAGAGTAATCTCCCTTTATTGATAGTTGATGTTGAATTTGTATAAAGATAGCCAATACATGACTAAAATAGCATCAAACTCTACCAAATGGAGTATGAAAATATTTTATGGGAGGTTCAGTTCATAAAAAATAACCATAGAGGAGTTATAAACATTGGATGTAATAATTTCCCTATTTATTGTTCCCACAGACAACTCAACCTTCATATTTTGAGGTAGAGTTTGAATAGTTCTACAAAACATGCTAGATATGAAAGGATGTGTACAACAAAAATCAAAAAGTTCATTTTCTATTCTTGAAT
Organism: Viscum album; assembly: GCA_963277665.1. Taxonomy (NCBI): domain Eukaryota; kingdom Viridiplantae; phylum Streptophyta; class Magnoliopsida; order Santalales; family Viscaceae; genus Viscum; species Viscum album. The sequence goes on from OY728121.1 coordinate 546,285,462, forward strand.
TAATAATGAACTTACTTGTCACTATATAATTTTTGGGCTCCACTTCAGCAGTAGTGATAGCATATACCCTTCCTTACTTCCTTGGAGGTTGTTATTGTTGATTTCCTCCAACAACCCTTGGCCTAGAGAAATGGTTCAAATAATTCAATTGTCCCTTGAAGTTGAAAACACATCCCAATATTCTGATTGTTGATATTAACCTTCCCTTATTCGTCCACATTAGTGGGAATCTTCATATCTCTTCATAAGTTATTACCCAGATGCCCCATTATTCCACGTTTTAATAATTTCCTGGTTCCCTTTAGATAGTTCCTAGGATGCTTCCTCCCACAATTTTGAAACATGGGATATTGAGTTTTCATTCCATAATGGCATTTATCAGCTGATACATCCACAATATACTCCATTTCCCTCTTTTTTCATAGGTCCCATGAGACCAGTGAGAGCCTCCAATCTCCATTTCAACCTTAAGGGAACATTGAAAAATCTCTTCATAGCTATCAAATTATTGAATCACCAATTATTTTCATAGACTTGAATTTAGTCTTCTAAATAAGTGACCCGCCTTGATTTAGGTGTTCATGAAAAATATAGAGGTGTTTCTTTTAAGCTTTGTAAAATTTTCTTCATATACCCCGATAAACTCATCTTCCTTCTTCTTAAGTACAAGGAACTCTCTTTACATCTTGAGATGAAGGGTTTGGGGAAAATATTTACTGAAAAATATTTTCATGAATTCTTCGCAATACATGGAATCAATTTCTTCCTTGGAATTTTTATTTTTGATCAGTGTCCACCAATGATCAGTTTCCCCATCAAAAGGATAGAACTTCAGTATAAATTTCTATTCTTCTGAGAACTGGAGGATATAGAATATCTTTTAAATGGATTTAATCCATTTTTTAGCGAGGATAGGATTTGAAGATCCACTAATCATGGGAGGGATTTTCCATATAATGTATATGACATCAACTTTCTCTCTCTTAGGAGAAGGAGGGTGTTATACATTATTCAAGTTATTATTCGTAACTTGATTCAGTTGATCAAGTACTATCATGAAATTTGGATCACCTGTTCCAATCATATTTGGTATATCATTTGGGAAAACATCACGTTTCTTATCACATGTATTGTTGTCACAAGTTATTTTATTCCCATCCAATAACTAATAAATTGAATTTAAACTATGGGGAGTGAATACTTAACTAATATGCACAATAAAAGGATGAACTTGTAAAGGAAACATATATCCTAAATTGTGATTACCTAGTTTTAAATCTAGATAATCCATGATTTATTTCCAAATATATTCTCTTATGGTCATTTTTCACTTAATAATGGTTTGTAATGAGATTATGAATTTACCACAACATATCTCCTGGGAGTATCAAACCAGGTGCACAGTAAAACCTATTGTCATATAATAGGTTACCCCGAGTCAAGACTAGAACACTATGTTTAAGTTGTTACTCTTAGTTACATCTTTTCCAGATCCACGTCCACATGTAGTATCCAAATAGAGATGCATTTTTTTGATAAACCACAAACTCTATACTTAACAAAATTTAGGTATGTTTTCTCAAACATAGTCATATCCCTAGGGTTCTTAATAAAGTTCCTTATTCCTATTATCCCAAAATAAATAAACCTTACTTTGATTCCATATATATTGACCCTATCCTTTTAAACTTATTATTACATGATTTTAAGCATATTTAACCATTAAATACAAAATAGGGATTATAAATTCTAGTGTCTTTGTAATACTAGATACATAAATAAACAAAGTGAAACCATAATAAAACATGTTTTATTTAATCTTCATAAGGATATCCTAAATTACTCTGATAAATTCAAACAAAATATGATACCCTGGGGAATAAATGAACAAATTAATGAGCTAAAAAACCATGTAAGGAAATAAACATATGAATAAAGCATAACAGATGGGTCAAAAAGCATAACATGATGACATAAAAAAAACTTTGAGCATGAATAAAAAAAAGGATTCATAACATGTATAAAATGGAATAATATAAACCTAGTATCATATAAATTTGGAAAAAATATACAAGATTACTTAATCATGAGTCAAGTCTCATTTCACATGGATCATAAGTCAAGGGTAACCACCAAGACCATTTCAGATTGAGCACGAGTCAAGGCTAACCACTAAGACCATTGAACATGATGTCTCATGATACTCAAAAATACGCAATGAATTAATGAAATATTTTTGAACCCCCTTCATAACATGTTGATCAATATTTATCCATATAAATAATCATACATAAGGAATCAAACAAAAGGGTTACCCATGGAAGAAATCAGGTATCATAATCAAATTAAAAGGATTATCAAAAATAAATATCATAATGAAGTCCATGAATGAATGGATTTAAATCATAAATGGAGATTAATAGTGTAATATAATCATATATCATGATAATATAAGTCAAACTTAAGTGAAAACAAGTAAAAATAGTGTTTAAGAATCATTATAAATAAAACATTTTAGTAATGTTTACTGAAAATATTATAGATAATTTAAAGAGGAAAAGAGAATAATGCTTTATATAAAACCAGAAATTAATAAATAAAGTTTTAATAATAAAATGGGTGATTTTAGAAAAAAATTGTGGCTTAAAACATATTATGGAGTGCATTTTGAAAATGAATAAGAATATGGGAAAATTCCCATTACTCGGTCTTGCTTTTAAGGAATAGTTGAGAAGGGAGCCTTATTAAAACATGTATATCCTAGAAAAAGAATGATTAAATGATTTTTATACATTATTTTGGAATATATACACAAAAATTATAATAATTATATAAAAATAAAGAAGATTTATGTTAGTTTAAAGATGGATATATCATATCCCGAAGGAAAATGGAGGTTTGGAATGAATCCCTTACCTTATGTCCAAAATAGTTCTAATATGGATCTTAATATCCCGAATAATAAAATTAGATTCATTAATTAATAACTCAATAACACTTTCTACATCTAATTTATTTATTATAATTTTATTAAGTTCATTTATGGATTTTTTGGTGAGTTATAGTGTTGAATTTCATCATTAGTGAGTGATTGTTTTCATATTTTTCATGATAGGTTCGCTTGTATATGAGCATGGAAGTTCATGTATAATGGGTATAATTATACATAATTGAAATTATTTGTAACTAATTTTATGAAACTAAGTGTCATTTTTCATATTTTTTAGATATGTGGATGAATCATTAGATAACATGTTAATGATAATCATTTAGACTAATTTCAGCAGTTTTTCAATTACAACAAACACATTTTGTTTTATCATTTAGAATTATGTATATATGTTAGTTCCATAACATAAAAATGGTTGAAAAATTATTTTAAAATATTTTTCATCCATTAAAAATGTTTTAAGTCCATCTTTGAAGGAGGCAAAGGAAAATGAAAACTTTTCATCCATGAAGGTGATAAATCAACATCTCACAGATGATGATTTCATATTTAGAATAAAAGGGAGGGGAGAAAGGGTTTGATGATGAAATTTTTTCATTTAGAATAATAAAATTTTAGTATAGGTAAATTACTATAGTTATCATGAAATTTTTATGAGGAGATGTGAGGAGATATTAAGAAAAAAACTTGAAAATAAATTAAAAAAAAGAGAGAGGTCTTTACCTCTTGAATGTCCCCTCCTTGAGAACCTACTTAGGGAAAAAGTTTTGGTCTTTTGATGAGAAATGGAGCTCATTTAAATGGGGGTGGGGTTTTGGAAGAGTATTGGTATGAATTTGTATAAGTCTCAAATCTTGTAAGGTGTGAGGAGAAGAGGTGGCAGGGTGTGGTATTTATAGTAGAAGAGAGGTGTGTTTTCTCATCATTTTAATTATTAGTTTTTTAATTAGGATTAAGGAAAGAAATATTGTTGATTATTGTGAATAAATTTAGTAACTAGTTCATGTGTGTTCCAACTAATGGGACTAACCTCATCCTTACATAAAAAATGGCTCAAAAATTCATGTATTTAGCATTTATCTTAAATTATTGTATTTTACTATTCACCAAATGTTCAATTATTTTATAAAAATCCCAAAAATTCACCCCAACCATTTTTCGACATGTAGAATTAAAAAATGAACTCTATTTTATGAAAATAATTTTCTAAATATTTTAAATTTAATATTTAATTAAAATCATCATTTACTCAAAAAATACGGATTTTAAAATTATAACTAAATTTATAAAACTTTGAAAAATTAAATAAAGTCTCATAAAATTATCCTAAAAAAATATGAAAATAATATTAATTTATGAAAACATTTTATGAAAATAAATTTTCTTTTAAATCCGTATTTTAATTATAAAATTGTAAATAAATATTTAAAACTTAAAAAAACAACCACACTTGATTAATATTGTTTAAAAGATTTATTTACTTATACTATGATGCAATTATATCATAATTTCATTTATAAGATGTCAAAATTTTGTTTATACTTTCATAGCTGATGTTATTATTCATTTGGTTGGTTTACTATTCATAAGGGTCGTATTACTATTCCTAAGGTCAAGTAAATTTTTCATCGGTATAGGTCCTTAACTTCTAGAAATACCTATTATTTCATTAATTATTCATTTTTAATGTTTGTATTATGTTCTTAATGTGATTTTTTGTGATTATACTATATGACATAATTATATGAAATTGATTTACATTAATAATTTTTTTTCGTTTCAATGACTTCACCACTTGAGGAATTTCATGATCACTCAACCATAAAAAACAAATTCCATCCATGACCAAAGGGGTTTTTTGAGGGTTGTGTACTCATCCAACCACATCATCATCATACTACCTCTCTAGAACCAACACACTTGAAATCTTACCAGCCTCATGGGAATTCCAAATTAGTACTGACCATCTTAAAATGGTCCTCCCAAATTTCATTTTTCTACTTGAAGGACATGTATTAACCAAATTGATATGATTCTCCCCACCTTATGATTGTCTGGGTCGTCTCGACTGAAGAAGGTAACTCTTTCCATGGAACACTCCCCATTATCCACTTACTATGGTTACTAGACATGGCCAACACAATTTAAAAAGTGTTAAACTGAAAGAGGGAAGGAATCCATCCACATAAAATAATTCTATATTAGGTTAAAAATCATATGGATGTGTGACACTCCTTCCAAGTTATATCCATGCGTGGCATAAAATTAGGCATAAAATATAAAAACAATTGACCAACATGTCAAAACACCCTATCCAATTTGGAACATAATCTAGAGTATTGGGACAAGCCATATTTTCTTTCGAAATCATGTAACTCTACCTCAGAGATAACCTATGATCGATGGGTAATATCTTAAGTCTTAATGATTATTATAGAACTCATATGGTTTTCTATACCATTTTAGAAACTCAACATGTATTGTGTGTATCACCACATCCAACCCTGAGGTTTCACTAGGTGAAAAAAACATCATTAATATTGTCTATAAGCTTTTCATCCTAATGCATCCCATTATTAGATGGTACAATAGTTTTAAGTATAGATTCATATCCTCCCATATGATCATTAGCCCTGATGACAACTTATCAAGTTGTCCATCATTGAAGAAGAAGAAAGGTATCATGATATACTTAGTGGATGATTGTTCCCTAGGCATGTCTAAACCATTAGAAATAATAATTTCTTGATACTCTTTCCCACAAAAAGGGTAAAAATATATAATGACCACCCATCCAACCATGGTGTCATCCTAGAAACTAAGTAGTCTTACATAGGAAAACTAGAACCTAAATTAAACATCAATTCTAAAAATAATCACAACATTAAAAAGGCATTAATGTTATAAGGGTGCTACCTATATTAGGTCAGACCTTACTCAAACAAGAATCATTGACCATATCACTACGTGATGCTAGGAATATTTCACTATGCTCTACTACATGTCATTTAGGTTCAATCTATAATAGAAGATTCTAATGATTAATGCCCACGTTCTCATCTCAAGTCAGAACTTAGGGAAGCATTTAATCCTCCCTTACAAGAGGGATAAACTAAGAACCCCAGTTTAAGGTTTCATTTTAAGTGATTACATTGATTTACATTTAATACTTAAAAATTTGAAATTACTAAATCTAAATATCAAGCACCAATTCTAAGGAAAACTATTTTTTTTACTTTATTTAACTAATTCCACAAGGCACACATTAATGCTTTATCAAACTTCCTTTTAAGAATTATTATTTATATGGAGTCTTATCTTAGTTAGGAAATTTATCATGTAATTTTTTTATCCATTGTATTAGTCCCCAAGGTTATCACAATTGGGCTTAGATAAGAAAAAATTCAATTCTAATCTATAAAGGGAAACACCCTTTTGGTTGTAATTATAATTTTAATTAACTAACGCCTCATATTAACACAACTCAAAAGTAGGTAATAGGTATTTTATAGTACAAGGGGACCAGTTCAGTAATATTTAACCATACACTTATATGTAAAACTATATAAACTACTATAAACAATTTAATAACCATTCCTATATAGAATAGGTATACCCCCATGGGGTTAAATACTAAGGAATATAAAAAAAGGTGATATACAGGGGTCCTGATCATGCAAATATAAAGGAAATATACAAAGGCCCCATCAAGTTAGTCAATATTATGTTTTGAAACTCCTTTAATGGGATATCTCATAAGAACCATAACCCAGCTGACCAAATTGGAACCGGTTTTGTATTTATTAATTTATCCATATGGTTCTCCATGCCCGAGTAATAGAGTTAAAAGCCTTTATAAAGGAAACCAATCCATTTAAAAGTCAAAATTTAATAAATTGTTTATTTATATAAATTTATCTAAGTATATAAATTTCATAAACAATTGTTCGATTATATGTGTTTGTATTTCCCATTTTGTAAAGCACCAAAACAGTTTATAAATTTAAAATTTGATCCCATTTAATCACAACAAGTATGTTTCATCCCATGAAAACAATACTTTATGCCTCAATCATGTCATGATTGGTTAGTTAAAGTTCCACCATCTATCTATTCGAGAAAAAACAATTTAGGTTGATGCTGACACTTTAATAACTAATTTTATATCACAATTATAACAATATATGTTATCACAAGAAGTAGATAAAATTAAACATGATAATAATCACAAAAGAATGGAAAATAGACATGTAATACCACTATGTAAGTAAGGAAAACCACCAAATATGTTAAATGAATAAAAATGAAAAGCATAGTACTAAAATCATAGAAGCATGTTGTATAGAAAGTCATACTAAATAAACCACACATAATGTTATACAAACAAGCATGTTGATAAGTCACACAAGGCACATATATCAATGAAACTACATGGAATGAAATTTGTGTGTCATGTGAGTCTCTATGTGCATATAATGATGCATGAAATGTTACTTTATTTCCATGTCGAGAAAAGGGTAAAATGAAATAAATCCCATGAATAAGTAAGAAGCGGAAAGTATGCCAACACTCGAGGTGAAATTACAATTAACTATAATAAATAACAACACAATAAAAAATCTCATACCTGGATACTTGATCTTCTCCTCGTGTGTGGGTTGATCACACCCAGATATGGCTATTTACCATGTTATGAAACATTCCTAGTATCCTATCTACAATACCAAAATAGTAAGAAAAAATAAATAAAACCATCTGATACCAATTTGTAATGTCCATGACCAACTGAGGAATACTAATAATAAGTGAAGACATATTATGGAATGTACAATGCCAAATATACAATCATGAATTCATGTACTGATGAGGATACACATGAATAAACATACAATTATTAATACATAACAATACAATACATTAATAAAGAAAATGAATAGAAATACCTGAGGGAGATCTCCATGAGAATCTTGAGTACTAGCTCAGTCTTGTGCTCCTAATATCACATGTACAATTACCAAAACAAGAAATAATCCAAAGACCTATGAACATGAGGTAAACTTGGGATCCCCAGTGTAATAGAGACCTAAGCAGGGTGTGAGGTATTCTAAATAAGCCACCACCAATAGTGTCTAAATCAAAATTCGGTATATGAAAATAAAATACATTAGGGTGAAGGTATGTCAATAAAGCATTAAATAATTAAAATAAACAATTCAGATCAAGTTCTTAAGGGAAACCTAAATGGATATACATGCATAAAACTATGCTAGAATTCCTCTGAACATATGTCAATAGGTACAAAATTTCAAACATGAAATGTCTACAAAGATATACCTACACTGGTGATGGGCCTATGGCTTAGTCCCCATGAATCCAAATGATAATAATATTTATATATACCTAACTAGAGGGTGTAATCAAAAGGTATTATAAGTGGGTCTATAATAGAGGATGAATAAAAACATGGACAGAACTCATGCATGTTCTTTGGATTGGCGGATGTGTCCTTCAATATGATAAACTAGCGTTTCCTAGTTATTTAATAAGAAGCTTTAAGGTTACTAATAAAAAGGAATCATGGGCCCATCCATGGTGATTTATAAATAGGAATGCACAATATCACACCAATATAACTATATTTACCCATCTCTATAAAGGGTCCATCAAAGGTGATCTATAAAGATGAATCCTATGTTTCACTCTTGGTACGGTATAAGTCATAACCCATAGATCCAGTCTCAGGTATCACATGTAGGGGACTGAGTATCACATGTGACATGGAATAACCATCTTACCACCGAGCCCATCCAAGGAATCTCTTCTAGGGTACCTGTATCACTCTTGGGGGTAATAATCTCAATTGGCATATAAGCCCATCCATGGCGTTCTGTAAAGAGGATTCCCATTTATTGATCAATTAATTACATTAATCAGTCAAACTATGATCCCATCCTTAGTATTCCATAACAAGGAAACTAGTATCGCTCATTGTACATATACTTTTAAATAGCCTATGATCCCATCCATGGAATTCCTACTTGGGAATCCATGTATCGATCAAAAAATTCCTAATTCATTTAATCAATTAATATCAATTGCAAGGGTGTCCATATTCATAAACATTACATAATAACTCAAGTACACAAGGAGGGTCATTCCCATTTTTCATTTTAATGATAATATAATTAAGGCCATGTACAAAGCATTCCAATACTTCTAAAAAACTATAATGGCCAGGGGAAACACCCATCCCATAATTCCAAGAATGATATGAAACAATAATCATTTCCTTTTTATTTTAGAAGTAAATTCCAATGAAATGGCTGTTTAATTATAAAACATGACATTTTTACCAAATAATTCATTTATATCATTCTAATAATCACATTATAAAAGAATAAATTAACCCACATAAAGGGAGATTCAAATCATATTCTAACCATTCTATTGCAAGAATTTAAATTAACATAACCCAAGGGTGGTCTAAGAATTAGGAAGAGGAAGATAATTATCTTTGAGTAATTATTTGAACCCACCATAAAGGGGTGGTTTGGGTTGAGTTCATAACCTCTAACCATATAATTGGGGGACTAAACACATCACAAGGTAGTGTGGGGATTTAATTTGTGTCATTTCATAAATTAGAAGAAACACTTGGAAAGTATGAAGCATGAAACAACAATGATATTTTATAAAACAATGAACCATAAATTGAAAATATATAAACTAAATTTCTTATACCAAGGATTGTATAATCATCCAATATTGAGGCTTGGATTAAGCTAGTTTGAGAAAAATTAAAGAAATGGATAAACACCGTGAGAATGTGGAGAATTAGCGCACACCATGATAACATTTGAGACAGTGAGAGAAAATAATAATAGAGGGAAGAGGAGTAGAAGACACACAGATTGGATTCCAATGTGAGGATAAATGGTAGAAAAGGAGTCAAAATGAGGGATATATCTCCATGGAAGGAGGATAGGAGGAATGATCCGAGGGAGGGATTGCTACATGTGGGTGGAAGGAAGAAATGAGTGGGAGAGGATATTAAAAGAATATGGGGTAAAAAGGTTAAATTTACTCAAATTAATGAGGTAAATGATTGGAAACCCCATGAACTAATCATTCCTTATAAATTTAATTACAAGGGGTGTTGCACATTTTAAAAACATCATTTGGGAAACTATGCGCAAACCGTAAATTTTCCCTCAGTAAAAGATCTACAATGAGCCGTATGGCCATGTGGCCTGGTGCGCATGGTCAGACCATGTAATGACCCTCACCACATGATCCCAGATCAAATTCCTACTACCATTACATTAGTATAAGATGAAAGTAATCATATCCCAAAGGACTGATTAGTTTACCTGTCTTGGTAAAATAGATACATACATGAGTCTTACATTATATTTATAATACACAATTTTCAACATATTTTTTTTGAAAATAACATTATTCTATATAAAATGTCCCTACATAATAGACATATTAAAATTCATGGAATCTTAGTTAAAGGAAATAATGTGAGGGTAAGCTGAAATTCTTTGTAAGGGTTGAGTACAAAATAATCTATCATTAATCAATGATAATAATCATAATAGTAAGGTAAATAATTGAACACACATTCAATTTAAATAACTAGTCAATGAATAAAAAATATGTTATGGTAAATAACTGAACAACCATGCCATTTAAATAAATGGATACAGAATAATCAATATGGAAATGTAAATAAATGAACACACATTCCATTTAAATAAGCTCATATGGTGTAATCAATATGGAAAGGTAAATTACTAAAAACACATTCCTTTTAATCAATAAACTGAGAATGAAATGAATTGATAGATTTTATCATATTGATAATCTCATGGATAATAATTAAATATAAAATTAAGGAAATGGTTCATTATCATAATTCATGACTTTAGTGCATAAAAACATTTATTATCATGATCTATCCTCCGGACAGTTTAAAACTACAGGTAGAAACCCGTTTAATTTGGCCAAATAATTTATCTCATCAGACCTGTCGATGCATCGAGGGATATATAAAGTCCATGTCCCACCCATAACATCATTTTCAAATAATTATTCATATATTTAATAATAAATTTAATTCATTATCAATATTCCTTATCATAAAATATAAGTATTGAGTAAAGGATAAAAATTTATCAATATTTACCTAGTTAATCAAATAAATTTCAAAGTAAAAATAGCCTGTAAAAATTGTATATGGTTTTAAATATAATCATATAAAACAACCAAGAATATTTATATTTAAGATAAATTTAATTTCCAATTAAAAATTATTAATATAAAGTTATTGTATCAATATAGAGTTTACAATCACAAAAGAAAGATAGACTTTTTAACAACTTTTAAACATGGTAATTTTCAAGACAAATCCACTTGGATGACATAATTCAAATTAAAAATTATAATAACATAAGTAATGAATTATTAAATATATTTAATTTCAAATGGGAAGCATATACACCACATAAAATTTAATTGGATCATAATAAAAAATAAGTCTTGATGGAATGTAAATTGAGATGAAATCCATTAGCTTACACTTCCTTTTGGCTAAACACACCTTAAACTCCAATATAATAGTTTTATAAAAGTTATTAGCTTATAAAATAACCATATTAATAATTATAATATCATATATTATCCTTTTATAACATCTTATAACCTTTTTGTTAATAATTTTTCATTATTTTCATTATTTCGATTGTTAGTTGCCTTGTTTTTCGAGTATGTTTTTACTTTTATTTGTTATTCATATTAATTATATCATGATTTAATAATCTAAATAACTTAAACCATGATTTAAATATAATATATATTTAGTATATATGTATTTAGAGTAATTCATTATATTTATGGATTGTAAATGAAATACACTGTAAATGGAGATGGTAGGTCGTACGTACCCATTTATATTGTTTCTATTTTCTTGTAATATTGAAATAATGGGAAATAAATTAAATATATACATATATATATATATGATCATTATATTTTAATTATTATTTCATATATATCACATATTTTTATTTAAACCATCCTTAATACATTCCATTTAAAGCAATAACGAAACACATTGCTTCATGATGTGGTAGTCCACCATACACACGAAGGACGTCATCATATTCCAACAAAACGGAAATCATGAATTTATGTATTATATAACATTTATATAAGTATAAATACATAATAAATATCATATATATCATATATAAAATATTATTTCCATCATTATTAACAATCTTTAATGGTGGTAATGGAAAAACGAACAACATCAGTTTGTGAGATAGTAATCCTCCATACACACGAATGAGGATTTCATAACCCATTTTATGGAAGAGTGTAAAGTTATCAGTAATACACTTAACATAACAAAATATAATTACATTTAAGATATGTATTTTATTATATAGTCATGATATAATAAGAATTTAATGAGGTGGAGAAGGAAATAAAATAAAAATTCTTTTATAAGAAAACTACATCTTCTTTAGGTATCCTCCTTAGGTTTGAACTAATTACTTGATAAGTTTTATTTTATTACCATGATAAGTATTATATGACGTGGGTAGGGAATTTTGAGAGTGATTTTAGAAAGTATTTTCTGAAATAAATTTGTTTTAGAGGTGTGAAGAAGGAAAGAGGGGGAGGCCTTTTATAAGTGCAGTGAGTGGAAAACATGTAAATTGTTGAAATAGGAAATTACAACAACATTTTTTCCATATCAATTGGATACAATAATGTAAAAAAATATATCCTATAAGGTATAAGTTCTAAATATGGCCATAAACTAGGTGTTTGATATTTTTATAGGTTATTTGGCCCTTTCAGTTTTAAGTCTAGTCCCTTAGTAAACTCGTTTGTCTCTTAATCACTTTAATTAATTTTAACTTATTTTACTAATAATTTTGACAAAAAATTAATTTTAATATATTACAAATTATAAATTATTATTATTAAAATATGGAATCTATTTTTCCATCATAAGTGGAAAAAATTAATTTAAAATTATTCTCGTAGACGGGATGGGGAAATAAATTTCAATAGTGGAAATGTCTAAAAGTTTAGTTAGAATATGTATCCAAATTCAATATAAAAATGATTAAAATTAACTAAATTGAATTAATATATGTATATTTTATCTATTTTTACTTTAAAACCAAATCAAAATATTATTTTTCATTATAAATTATTTAGATGAAAAGTCAATTTTCAATTAAAATTTTGTATTTTTCACTATTCATCAAAAAATAAAACTTCTCATAAAAACCCCAAAATTAACCTAAAGATAATTTTGAAATTAAAATTTAAAAATTAAGTTTACATTTCTATATAATTTATCAAAATTTATTTTTAAAACATGTACTTTATTAAATGTTGGAAAAACCGCCTTTAGAAAAATAAGACTTATTATGTGTAAAATTGGATTTGTTCGTATCTTATGCAAATAAAAATATATTGGATGAATTTAATTTTTTTGAATATATAATATATAAATTTAATTAATATAATTCACTAATAATAATTAATTTAATTTATTAATATAAAAACCTTTGGTGCATAAATTTTTTTTTATAAAAACATTTTTATTATATTCAATTCAGTTTTATATTAATTTCTAATTAATTAGTAACTAATGAATTAAAAAATATATTTTTCATAAGTTATTTTATCTAATTTATAACTGGTAATTTAATATATAGGAGGTAATTTTCATTTTAAACAATAATATTGATATTATTTTATTGTTCGGTAAAACTTGGCCTTATATGTAACACAAGCTATCCATGGAACTCAGCGTTGAGTTTAATAGATGATAACATGGTATTGAGTGAACTAAAATCTATAAAATGTATTTTATTTCTTAAAAATAGTAAATATTTCATGAATTCTTGGGAAACTGTATTTCATTCTACTCATGGTGTTGTCTGTCATGGATGCTATCGAATATGATATTCATATTTTAAAATTTCAGGGTGTTACATTCTCTCTGCCTTAAATAAATTGTATCTTCACAATTTAAAAAAAATATAGGTAATTAAAGGATTTATATATTAAAATTCCTTATTTAGAAACCCACATCATAAAAGGGTTAATAAAATATCTTCTTAATAAGAGAGCAATGGTAGCTCAATGATTATATGGAATAACATAACTAGGTTTCTATGTAAGAGAGAATTAGTGGAAAGTGAAGATATGGACCTAGAGGAAATGTGTATATATTTATAGATATTTATCAAGGTCATTGATCACAAAAATTTAACAATTAATGGAAATTTGAGGGCCAAAAATCCATAAAACTATGATGATTTAAAAGTCCACCAATTAAACAAAAATGATGGTATTGGGATACCATTTTTGTTTCAAGGTCATTTTTTATTCTGGATTAAACCTTTACTACATAATAATATAAGGAAATATAATTACTGGATATATTTCTATAAATAAAATTTCATCATTTGGTTGTGCTTCCATAAATTTCAGGTTCATCCATTACTTCATGAATTGAATATCCAAAAATAATTTTTTATGCTTGAAGCACTAAAATTGACTTTTAATGGATCATAAATCCATAAAATATGTCTTTATATTTGTCTCTATCTATTTTCCAAAATCAATATGATTAATACTTTAATCTCTAAACCTAAAAAGTAACACTACAGGTTAATCATTATTTTTATCCATCATATTTTTAAATAAAAATAATTACATATTAACAAGGACATCACATAGGATAGTGGTAGGCGTCAGACCCTTATCATCCTTCAGTCATGGGTTCAACCCCCATGCCTCACAAGATATGATGAGTTGTCACCTTGATTGAGATTTTTCATTTTTCAAAACTACAATAATATTATTCTAATTACATTCTAAAAAATTATGATGGAAACCGTTGAAATGAAATTAATCATCAAATAATTTTTTTACAAGGGTTTTTAAAATAACTTGTTCTTTTCACAAGTATGATAATATTATTTGACTATAATTAAAATGTAATTAATGATCATATTAAACCTATGTGTATCAATACCTTAACAATTCTATCTATAAAATGTAAGGGTATTATTCCTTAAATAAGTTTTCCACTAAAACATATACATTCCATAAATTTCTCTAATAAAAGTCCTTAATCTTGGAACATTACTACCACATATGACCTAAAATAGGTGTTTAAGAATTTGAACTTATGATCAATCTTAAATTTACATCCCATTATGTTGTTTATAACTCTTAAGTTAATGAAGACACATATTCTTCTAAAATTTAACACAATCCTTATATATTTTATAATTCTAATAACCAAAATACCATTGGTAAAATACATATATTATTTAATTATTGATTCCAAATACATAAATAATTCATCAATTTTATCTCCACATAGATCCTTTCTTGGTTTAGGGTTAATATTAGGCCTTTCATTTTAATTATCTATTCAAGTCGTTCGTAATGGTTTGTAAATAAAATGTGAATTATCCTGAGCATATCCCTCTAGATTTTCAAACTAGGTGCACATTAAGCCTCATTGTCATGTACCTAGTTATGCTTGAGTCAATCCTGAAGTTACATTTTCAGAGTTATTTCCCCTATGTACAACTATTCTAGAACCACATCCACTAGTAGCATCCAGAAAGATATGTATTGTAAGGAATACCCACATAATCTCTACCTTACTAAAAATTTAGGATTTTCTTCTACTCATATCTTCAAATTCCACCATAGGGTTACGTTTCCTAATACATGTTTTCCAAAATCTTGTTCCCAAGGTTTCTAATAAACATTCTTTGATACCAACAATAGATACCCCAACCCCAGTATCTTAGAGCTGGTGCCTACTACCATTAAATTGACATAAGATATATGAAATCACATTCCAAAGGACCGATCAGTTTAGTAGTATTGGTAAAATAGATACACAAATGATTCTCACATTATATTTGGAATATAAAAATTTTGAAATATTTTTTTTGAAAATTAATTTATTACATATAGAGTATCCCTACATAACTACCATAATAAACTTCATGGAATCCTAGGTAAGGGAAATAATGTAAGGGGGATCTCAAATTCTTAATAAGTGTTAAGTACAGAGTATTGGATAAAAATGTATATGCATATGACAAACAACAATAGGGGAGTGAATTATATGTTTAAAAACTTTTATTTATATCGTTAAAATAATTTTTTTAAATGGATTTAAACAAATTCAATTCAAAAAACCTTTTATGATGTAAAAAAATTAATCGAATATGTCCCTCAGTCTGATGGAAAAAGCATCATAATTAGAAGGTTATGATAAGTATTTCATAGGTTGTATTTAATCATATTCATAGTAAGAAAATTATTTAATCAGGGTAATCATAATATGGATCGTAATCACAATAGTTATGACAAAAATATTGAAAAAATTAATTATTCTATCATTAAGTGTATAAAATTGTATTGAGTAAATGAATTTTTCATAATCACATAAATTATAATTACAAAAATCGTAATCATAAAATGTACAATAGATAAATGAATATATAAAATAATTCAATTCCTATTAAAATATAGAAAAAATGTAAAACAAGTAAATGAATAAAATTCTCTTAAACCAAAGAGAAGGATATCCAAAAACCTTGGATAGAGATTCATTTATTTATAATTTCAATAAATTCTATCTTACCCACACAAGGGTAAGACCTTGATATGATTATAGGTATCTATATTGCTATCCCCACAAGCCCTAGATCAAGAAGGTGATTAATGCCTCTTTCTTCCTAGCCTCAGAAGCCCTAAATCCACAAAAGTTCAACACAAATATTTTCCTATCCATGGAATCCCTCAATCATAATCACAATGATCAGTGTCCCATGAAGAAAAAAAATCTCTCCAGAGTAACAGGTAAATAAAAAAAGAAGTTCACAACAAGTAAACTTCAAGTTTTTCACACGTAGTAGAAATTTGGAAGATCTCTCACAAAGCTTCAAAATTTAGTATCATCAACTCTAAGCTCATTTAAATGATCTAGTATTTATATGAATTTGTAACAATAATCATCTTGGTCTAAAACGGTTGGATTTTATCCTAAAATCTCAGAGGGACTTAGACACCTGTCACTCCAACGGTCATATTTTAATTGAATCAATGACATCATTTTAAATTCACATTTAAATAGAATATAGAAAATCATTTTGATTTAAATATTTTAATTTCATTATGATACAAATTTATGGATGCAGAATACTAAATGAAAAAGGGTCTGCTGATTTTTCTTATGAGATTCAGTATTATTAATATCATTAAAAAAATATTTGAAGTATGAAAATTGGACAATGTGTATGATAAAAATCATATTCGGTGTGTATGATAGAAATATTATCTTGGATCGTTATGAAAATCATGGAATGAAAAATTTCTGGAAAAACATTTGAGTATGATTATTGTCATATGCATATGAAAAAATTTTATTGATAAAATATGAATCAAAAGTCTTAAGGAATGTATGATAAAAAGATATATGATTATATTCTTAAAATAATTTGAATATAAATGAGTTAGTAATTTTTTATTTGAGAAAGATTTTATGATATCATAAACAAAATAAATAGATAAGTCAAAATGATACTTTTGACTCAATAATATCCCCCTTTTTGGAAAGCACAAACCATAATTCTAAAATTGAAAATTACTATGTAAAACTTGAGTCCAAAATATATTTAAAAAACTATCATATTTATAAGTAAACACTTATACTTATCTACTTTTGAGTTTTAAAACACTTATGAATATGATGTGGAATACGACTAACTCCCCCTTAGGATAAAAAATACATATATATCCTATTCCATTTATTTTAGAAAAATATCCCCCCTTACTAAATTAATCCCCCTTCTATTATTATCATTCTTCCATTACCCCTGTCAAATACATTCTCCCATATCAAATACATCCCCCCCTTTATAAATCATTCTCCCCATTTGTTATATTCAAAAATGAAAGGAAAAGGCCTTTTAATACCTGTAAAAAGGTTAGAGAGACAAAAAATATACAAAGTAATAAAGAAATTGAACATCTAGTATAAGTGAAAGAACAATGAAAAAATGGAAGTCATTCAATCAAAATGATTGTAGATTTCAAATTATTTCATTAATGGTTCAAAAAATTATAAAACTAAAGTTAAAAAAATAGTTCTTCACCTTTTCATAATCCTTATTTAAGAGATCAAATACAACTGTCATTATTTTCTTGAATTACATACAATTAACCATCATCTTGTCAATATATTCCTTCTGAGACTAAAAAACTTTTTTCTGTTCTTCAAATAACTGGTCCTGGGTTTGATTCTTTTTTTCCTGTGATTGAAAATTTTCTTCCAGAGTAAAAAACTTGACTTCTTGGGATTTTATTTTCTAATCCTAAAATTCAACTCTATCGATCAACAAAACATTTTTACTTTATAAATTGATTATCTCATCTTTTTAAAACATCAATATTTGGACCTTTGATTGAATAACCATAAAATTCTTGTCAATTTCTTTAAATTATTTGGATTAAGAATCATCTAGTATTTGGAATTCTTTCCTTTTTCTATATGTATCACGACAAAATATGTTGAATGCAACTATGACTTCATTTACAATCCTTATAATATCTTTAATTGACTCTTTATGAAGTCTAATACTTGTATTAGATTCATGTGACCACTTCACCAATTTATTTCTAGACTTTCAGAATTCTATTGATATTTCTCAAAACACTTTGAATTCATCTCAATTTTGACCAATATGTTTCTTAGAAGCTTTATTGAGTTTGATCTTTTGTTTTGGAAATCTGTAACAAAATTAAATTTTCCTTCAATGTTTTAGAGGTAAGGAATTATCTTTTCAAATATCTTTAGGGATGGAATGATGTAATTGTATTTTTTCAAAAAAATTGTATTGTTTGTATCAATATCTTCCTCATAAAAAACTCCCAAAAATGAGTTCTAGCATCCTCTTTTTCTAATTTTGGATAATAATCTTCATTAGTCCAAGTATCTTCATCATTATTTGAAAGATGAAAAAAATTATCTGCTTGGATTCCCTGAGTAGGTTTCTTTGAATTCTCTACTCATGGTGAAGGTAATTTTAATTATGTATCTTCTAAAGATCTTACTAATATTCTATCCGATTGAGATTTTTTTCTTGACCAAAACCCTTATGATTTCCATCTTTCCCTTTATTATCATCTTCCTCCTTTTCTTCTTATTATTTTTATTATTTTTACTTTTCTTCTTTTTTATCCTCTTTATTTATTTCTTCCTCTTTATTGAGAAACTCTCCTATCTCTCTCATTTCAGTATCTTATTGTTCTTCTGAGAATTATTTTTGAGCATCCTTCGGTGGCATCGATTATTCAACCACTATTTGTTTCTTCATTCCTTTATCTTGGAAAAATAGAGTGGTTGTTTCTTCTTCAATTGATTCTATGATATTAATTTATGCACTTGACTTTTCAACACTTTTCAACAACTTATAAATATCTAAAACATCATATTTTATCTTTTCAGTATCTTTTTCTTCTCTTCTTCTTTAAGAACAACTTGGGTTCAGATTTTTTATCTAGGGATTCAGTTGGATAAAGACCAAACTGTGGGTCTCTTTCTATTTCTCTATTGAGAAAATTTTTCATCACTATAAACTTTTTACTTCTTTGGGGTTAATGTGGAATCAGACATAACATTTTTTTATTTATCAGAAATAGTTGACCCTAATTTTTTTGAAGTTCCATGACTTTTTCCAACTATTTCTTTTAGAGCTTCATCTTCAGTATCATTAAAAACATATCTGATTCTAAAAAAATGAATTATAAACATCTTTATTGTATCATCAGTAATCCAAGGAACTTTTAAACTTCTATACACTAATTTGAGTGGGAAATTATAATATTTTAAACATTAAAAAATCAATTTACTCAAAATTGATCAAAACATATTCAGTTGAGACTTAATTGCTTCTCACATAAGAATTTTTATGATTATGAAAATATAACCCATAAAATTAAGTTTCCCCATATTAACCAAATAATCAAGGATGAAGACATATGAAACCTTCATGGTTTCTCTATCACCTTTTTTAATAATTAGAAATCCTTGCATACAAAGTCCAATAAGACTATTGTCCACTGAATGATGAGTAATTTTCCATTTGTATTTATAAATCTCAAAAAGAGATTGCTCAGATCTTTCCTTATTGAAGGTTCCTTTTACTTTTGAAAGCTTGTGATAAATACCAAAGGCATCACCTTCTGATTGTATACCAAGAAAATGTATGTCTTGATGTTCTGATTTACTAATCACTATATCATACATTGAAAAGGTTACTTTTAAATCACTATCAACTTTCATAGTACTATAAAATTGTCTGACTTCATCAATGATAATAAAATATTGAAAATATTTTGGGTTTATCTATACAAATAGATTCTCATCCTTGTAATTGAATAAATCTTATCAATGAATAATCACACTTATCATTGAAATATATGGTTACTAACCTTTCTCTGAAGAATTTCATCCCAGATAAATATAAGAGGGAAACCAAATTTGGAGACATGGTGTGAGAGGTTTAAGTTGTTTTTGACATGAGTATGATGAAAAACTATGGACACGAAGACCTTTTAAGTCATCTACTTGAAGCGTGATAGAGTTTTGGTGTAAAAAGAGGCAACCAATGTGGGACAGGGTAGGGGGTCACTTCATATAGGCAAAGAAATGTGACTATTGAGATTATATCAGTCATATTAGATAAAAAAGATCTAATTGTTGAAATATTTTAACTCTTGATGATTTTAAATAAAATAAATAATAATAATTTATGATATTCAAAATAAATCTGAAAAGGGTTTTAAAATAAAATGAAATACCAACCAAAAAATTTGAATTTAAAATGTGTAAGGTAAAAAATCATACCATTCAGCATCTTAGAATAGATCTATTGGTTTTGATATTTTGTTCTTAAAAAAAAATTGAGTATGAAAATAAATGAAGTATGAAAATGTCTGAATAAGAAAAAATTTGAATATAAAAATTTGAGATCAAAAATTTACGAGTACAAAAAAATTTATTAGTATAAAAAGTTTATGAGTATGAAAAATTTATGAGTATAAAAAAGTTATGAGTCTGAATGTTTTTGAGTGTGAAAATTTATGATTATGAAAATTTTGTAGTATGAAAAAATTCTGAGTACGAAAATTTATAAGTTAGAAATTTTAAGTGTATGGAAATTCATGAGTATGAAATTTTTTGAGTAAAGAAAAGAGAAAAAATTGAATCATATATACTCTCCCTATGAAAATGAGTAACTTAATGTAAGGATATGATTTACACAAAAAGTAGATATAAACTATTACTTTATAGTGATCATTCATAGATTCTTTTTAATATATTCAAATCTATCAAAAGGTAATGGTTTTTTAAAACTATCATCAAGATGTTCTTGCATTCTGATGAATTGAAAAATGACATCTCCTTTAAGTGTGTGGTCCCTAAGAATGTGATGCCTAATATCTATGTCTTTTTCATGGGAGTGATGTGAATGGGTTTTTACTTAAATCTATGGAACTAATGTTATCACAAAGTATTTGAGTTTTAGTAAAAATCATGCCACAATCATTTAGTGTGTGTTACATCCACCACAGTTGATCGCAAATACTTCTAGCTGTTATATGTTTAGCTATAACAGTGGAAAGTGATACTGAGTGGGTTTTCATACAAAACCAAGAAACTAATGAATCTCTAAATAAATTAAAAGTTCCAGATGTACTTTTTCTATCCATTTTATATCCACGGAAGTCAGCATCCAAAATTGTTTAATTGAAAATCATTTCCAGAAGAATAGAATAGTCATGAATCCATAGTTCCCTTTAAATAACAAAAAAAATATTTTTTAGATTTTAAATTGGATTCCTTTTAATTTTCTTGATACCTTGAATATAAGCATACTAAAAAAATTAAGTTTGATTGACTAGTAGTTAAGTATATTAATCTTCTTCTCATACCAGTAAAATTTGTTTGGTTTAGTTTTTTTACAGCTCCATCAAGTTCAAGAGTATTTGTGGTACCGATTGGAGTACTAATAATTTTAGTATTATCATATCCATAATTTTTAAGAACATCATTTATATACTTGGTTTAGGTTATAAGTTTTCTATATGGTTTTTTAGAAATTTGAAAACCAATAAAGAATGTTTACTCACCCATCATACTCATTTCAAACTCAGATTCATATGATTTTCAAAATAATCAATTAAAAATTGTTGAGTTGATCTAAATATAATATCATGGAAAAAAATTGAATAATAAAAAAAATATTTTCTTTATTTATGAAAATAGTTGGATCCACATTTCCCTTAACTAAATTGTATGGTAATAGAAATCTTGTTAATATATCATACTAGGCTCTATGGGATTGTTTAAGACCATATAAAGATTTGGTAAATTTAGAAACATATTTTGGATGTTTTTTATCTTCAAAACATATGAGGTTACTCAATAAAAACTTCTTCGTGAAGATATCTTTTAATAAAATCTCACTTCACACCCATTTGAAAATGTTGGAAATTAAATATTATTTCAAAGGCTAATAGAATTTGATTATATTACATTCTAGATACTGGAGCATATATTTCTTCATAATCTATTCCCTCTTTTTTATTATAACCTTTATCTACTAGTATAGTTTATTTCTAATGATTATTCCATTTCCATCACATTTGTTTTTGAAGACCCGTTTTACTCTAATTAGATAATTTTCTTTTGGCATTACAAACAAGGTCGAAACTTTATTTCTTTCGAATTCATTTATTTCATCTTACATTAATTTAATCCAATCATCATCACCTAAAGGCTCATCAGTTCTTCTGGGTTAGAATTGAGAATGAAATGCTTGATATTCAAATTCATTTCTCAAATAACTTATTGTTCTTACAGGTTAATTTACATCCCCAATGATACTATCTTTCAGATGATTCTTTAGAAATAGATTACTTGGGTTTTCTAAAACCTTTTCATCAACCTAATATAGAAAGTATTCTAGAGTGAATAATTCAGAAACAATTTCTTGAGTATTTTCCTTACTAAAAGAGTCTTCTATCAAAGGTTGATAATCAGTTTTGGAACACACATCAGAAGATGCAGGTTGGGATTTTTTAAAATCTAAAGGGTCAATTTCATCAAATTTAACATGTATTTTTTCCCCAATAGCACAATAATTTTTATAAAAAAATATATAAGCCTAAAAAGTAGTGGAATAGCTTAAGAATACACCTTCATCAGATTTTGGTGTGAATTTATGTAAATTTTCTTTTCTATTCAAAATGAATACTTTTCATCCAAATACATTGAAGCTTGAAACGTTTGGTTTTTAGCCTTTCTATAACTCATAATGTGTTTTGTTAGGATATTTTATAATTAAAAATAGATTTATAGTATAGTGATTAGTACTCATATATTCATCCCAAAAATGTTTTTCAATAGAATATTCACTCAACATGGTTATTATTATCTCTAGAAGAATAACATTTCTTCTTTCCACAACACCATTTGGTAGATGAGATCTTGGAGCTAAAAAGTTATTTGTAATGCCTTTTTTATGAAAAAAAGTTTCAAAATCAAAATTTACTAATTCTCCACAATGACCACATTGAATAGTTATCAATGGAAGGTTTTTATCATTTTTTTTACTTTGGCTACAAAAGTTTTAAAATAAACATAGTCTTTATATTTCATTTCAAGAAAATAGACCCATGTATATCTAGTGTAGTTGTTACCAAAAAATACAAAATAATTTCTCCTAAAACTTCCAATTTTTTTTGGACAAAAAATATCCATGTTCACTAATTATAATGCATCAGAAGTTGAAACTTCACTAATTTATTTAAATCTTGACTTATGTTTCTTGATATATTGACATGGGTCACAGACTTTTGAAGATTCAAATCTAAGTTACAGTGGATCTTTAATAAGTCTTTTATAGAAAATTTATATCAGTTCCTATTTTTACAATATCCTAACCTTATATTACATAACCAAGATTGATCTTCTATTTCATAAATTCAAGGTAAGTCTTGGCTCCTAAGGTCTTCTATGTTGACTGTGTAAACATTCTCATACCGATTGGAAGAAAAAATGAATTCATCATTGGATTTGTGTACTACACATTTATCATTCATAAAATTCACAATGTAACATTCATCACATAATTGACTTATTATTATAAGGTGGTTATTAAGAACACTTAAAATAAAACATTTGAAATCAAATCTTTTCCAAGAAGAACAATATTTCTTATACCAAAAATCTTTCCCTGACCATTGTCTCTAAAGTTAACTCTTCCTCCTTTAATTTCAACTATCTTTTCAAGTATGTTTTTGTTAAAAATTGTATTTTGGGAACATCCACTATCCAGGTACCATATATTTTAATTTTTGGTACTTCCTTTTTTTTCCTAAAAAAACAATTAGACTTTTGTAATCTAAACTTTCCTGGATCCAAAAAATATTAGAAAGAAAACTTTTACGAATCCACATTTTTTTTAAAAATGGACTTTTTGCAACCCCAAAGATTATATTTTATTTAAGGACATTTTTTTACTCTAATGACCTCAACATTGGAATTTTGTGAAAAAGGAGGAATTTTTTGGAATAAAATAATTATTACTAAAATATGGTTTTGAATGAGTATATACCACTCCAAAATATTTACTTTGTATACAATGTTGTTTTAAATTTTTATCAAAACCATACATTATAGTGGTAAATTTTGATAAAATTTTATTCAAAGAGAAAATTTCATATTTATTTTTATAACTAAATTATTATCCATATAAGTACTGGTTTGAGTAGTGAGTTTTTTTCTAAAACATTTTTCTTAGAAATAAATATTTCAAATTTTTTTGAAAGATTACCCTTATTATAATTAGATTCATGAAGATTTTTTTTGAAATAAAATAAATTTCAAAAACCATTTTATCAATATCATTAGAAAGATCTGATACCTATTTATTAAAAATATTTATTCTATAATTTTATTTATCATGTTTCTTACAAACTTTTTAATTTTAAATTTCATGAAAATTTGAAAATATAGAGACATGTTTATATAAAGGAATATTATTATCTATTAGTGGGGAATTTTCTTCATCAAAAAAAATATTACCATTCTCATCAGAATATTTTTCATTTCATGACTAATTTTTAAGGGTTTATATGTGTGTATCTTTACCATAAAAAATATATTTTCAAAAGTTATTCTATTATATAGATCAATATTCATATGTGAGGAATTTTCATTATCTGAAAAATAATTATAAGAATACCCTACACTAGCACTCCACGAGTCATTGGATTTCAATCCATTATTTTCTTTTGGTTTTTAATTCTTTTTCTTATTTCTATCATAATTTCTTTCCTTTCTATCTTTTGTTTTGATATTTAGATAATAAGGTCTTATATTACAAGACATTTTTCTTTCATAATAGGTAACTTCAGTATCTTTGTTATCCGTGTTACTTTTCTTATGCTGATACTAAAAATATTTCATTCTAAAATCATGTTCCTCCTATATCAATATTATCTAAACTCATTTTATGTATGTTTTAATTCACTTGAGTCTGATTGAATAAAAAAATTATTTTTCTCTGATGAATTCACTATATTTTTTGGAGTCTGAGCTTTCATTTTATTTTAATTATAAGTAGAAGAAAATCCCCAATTCTTCTTTTGTCCTTTTTAGCATCTCTTTTCAATTTTTTATCATATTGAAAAAGAGTTCCCAAAAACACATCAAGAGTTACATTTGTGACCTTTATTGACTCATCAATAGGTGTTCTTTTTTATTCCCATTAATTTGGAATAATATCTATAATCTTTTCTATAAGGTTATCATCATATAATCATTTAACCACCATAAATTGTAAACTATTTACAATTTTCATGAACCTTTGTTGGACCTTAACAACAGGTTATCTATAAGGAAATTTAAAGGACTAATAATCTGATCATAGCACGGTTCTTCATGTTTCAACAAATTTACATGTATGGAAAAAATTATTATCTAGGGTTTTCCAAATAGTGTTCACTGCTTCATATGATTAAATATGTCTATATATATTTCTATCCATAAAAAAGTAATGTATTTCATACCATATAATTCAATTGATATTTCTTTTTCTCTTAATTAGTAAAGACTCTAACTTCTTTGTTAGGAAATTTATAGTCTCCAGTTAGTATAACAAAATTATAAACTCGTGTATTGATTACAAATCACTTCATTTTATCTCTACAGTATTCATAATTATTTCCATAAAAAATTGGTGGTCTTGTAGGATTGAGATTATCAATTGAACCAACATTGAGTTCTGCCATCTTTAAAACAATACAAAATTTCTTTTTCCACAGTACAAGTTAGTGTAACTAATATTTATTAAAAAATGTTTATAAAAGATATATAACTAACTTTTGAGAGTAATGTATGAAAATATATAATCAGTGGAAAACTCCTCTGATTCCAATTGTGGGACCGAAATTTATATGAAGATGAAAAAATATCACACGGGGTGAATTATAAGTTTAAAAACATTCTTTTTTAACCTTAAAACAATTTATTTTAAATTTATTCAAAAAAATTCAATTCAAAAATCCTTTTATGATGTAAAATAATTAATCATATATGTCATTGTGTCTGGTGGAAAATGTATCATCATTAGTTGGTTATGATAATTATTCCATAGGTTTTATTTAATCATATTCATAGTAAGAAAATGATTTAATCATAGTAAGAATAATATGGGTCATAATCACAACGGTTACAATAAATAAAGTGAAAAAATAAATGATTCTATCATAAAACATGTAAAATTTTGTTGAGTAAATGAACTGATCATAGTAACCAAAATTGTAAATACAATGATCAGAATTATTGTATAGAGAACAGAAAAATTAATATATAAAACAATTCAATTTCAATTGAAATGTATTAGAAATGAAAAATAAGTAAATGAATACAATTATTTCAACCCAAAGATAATGGTATCCAAAAACCTTGGATAGAGGTCCCTAGATTTATACTTTAATTAAATTATGTCTTACACACACGTGTAATCCCTCGATATGATTATAAGTATCTATCTTGTTATCCACGAAATCCCTTGATCAAGAAGGTGATTGAAACCTCTATCTTCCAAACCTTAGAATCCCTCGATCTGCAAAATATCATCACATCAATATTCATATCCATATAATCCCACAGTTTTATTCACAATGATCGGTGTCACACAATGAAAAAAACTATTGAGAGTTATAAGTAGATGGAACACGAAGTTCATGACTTGTAAGCTTCAAGTTTTTCACAAGTATTAGAAAATTGGAATATCTATCATAGAGTGTAAAAATTCACTAGCATCAACTCTAAGATCATTCAAATTATTTAGTATTTATAGGTGTATTCCAATGATCATCTTGGTCTCCAACAGTCATATTTTCTCCTGAAATCTCTAAGGGACTTAGAAACATGGCACTCCAATGATCATCTTATTACTTAAACAATGACATAATTTTAAATGCATATTAAAATAGAATACATAAAATCATTTTGATCTAAATATTTTCCTTTCATTACTATATCGTTTTCTGGATACAGAAAGATAAATGGAAAATGGTCTGACGATTTTTGTTATGAAATTCAGTATGATTTATATTATTACAAAAATATTGTCAGTAAGAAAATTGGATATCATGTATGATAAAAATAAAATTTGGTGTGTATGATAGAAATTGTATCTAGGATCGTTATGATAATCATGGAATGAATGATTTCTACAAAAATCATGACTATTATTATTATCATATGCATATGAAAAAAATCATATTGATAAAATATGAATCAAAAGTATTAATGAAAGTGTGATAAAATTATATATATAATCTTAAAATACTTTAAATGTCAAACGCCAAGTTCTCACATTGTTAATTATTTTTAATTTTAAACTTTATCTGATAATTTTATTTTATTTAATTGTTTTTCCAAGGTTTAGGATGAGTCCGACGTGAATTTTTGCAGTTTGGTGATAAATTAATGTTTGTCTTAGCTGCATACGACACTCGTACAGAGCTCATTCGAAGCTGAGTCACTTCACTAAATCACAATGCACCCCGCCCGGTATGCGATTAATTAATTAATCAATGAGATAAACATTAAAGTGTTCATAAAATAAAATAATGAACAAATAAAATAATATTATTTAAGACTTGTCTTAATAATAATGATGATAATAATATTATTATTATTATTAGGGATTATTATTATTTCAATTGATATTTTAATTTGGTCATGGATGTTAAATTAATGTTATAATTATAAAATTATTAACTTATTATTATTATTATTAAATTACTTAAGTTTCTTTTATTGGGTTTTATTTTGTTTTCAATTTATTTTTATTCTGTTTCTATTTTCTATATTTTTTTATTTTATTTATTTTTTATTTTACTTTAACTCTTTTTTTCAGTTCCACACAAGCCCAACAGCCTCCTCGAAGCTTCGGCCAACCTCTTTCACCCTCGCCATAGGTGTGTTCCCCTCTTACTGGGTTATTCATCCATTTTGGGTAATTTATTGGTTTCGGTTTGGTTTGCGTTTGGTTAATGTATGGTATAATTAATCTGATTGCTTGATTTTAGGGATTAGTTTTTTTGTTTTTGGCGCGATTGAAGTGCGATGGAATTTGTGCACCAAATATATGAATTTGGTCTACACCGAGGTAGGTGGTCCCATGTATAACTATAGTTTGATGGATTAATTTTCTTGTTCGATTAATTTATCATGGCCTTCCATTAATTACTTGGGTGTGAACTTAGTTTTTAAAAATAATTTAACATGCGTTGATTTATTTTGTAGCAAGTTAGTATAGTGCTTACTATGTTTTTGTGAAAACCCTTATTGAGTCATTTGATTATGTTATATGAGTTGTGAAATAAGTTTATTTAATTTAGGAAGAGTTTAGAATTATATTATGAAGTGGTTTTGATGTGCATTTTGTAATAAAAGGAGTTTTTGTGTGAGTCTTGTGTGTGAAAAATCATGTTACGTCACTTGGAATTGTTTTATAGAATTTCTTAATGGTTTATGAAATGATATGGAAGTTTCAAATTTCTTTTTGGAAACCATATTTGGGTGCACATAATTCCAGAATGGATATTTTTCATTTATTAACTAGTAGCATGTTTATGTCTTATGAGTTTCCTTTTCTATGAAAAAACCATTCTGATCTCTTTACTATTTTATAAACTTTGTTGCTAATTTAATAAAATGTTTAAGGGATGTAGTGGTGTTTTGGGTCTGTTTTTGAGGTAATCTCAGAAGGTGCTTCATGAGTTCATATTTATAAATTGTAAAATGTTTAATTAAATGATATTGGTTGTGAAAACCATGTTTTGATAATATTTTTCTATGTATTTGTTTATGAAAGAAGGTTTGGGTCGATCTAGTGTGTAAAGTGATGTTTTTCTCTTTAAAATTTATTTATGAAAATTTAAATTGTTTTATTAAATAATTATTAAGGGTGAAAAATATTCTTTGTATGAATAGTGTAAATGTTTCTAGTGAATAAAGTCATGTTACGTGTGTAGAAATAGCTTAATAAATTCTTTTAATGGTTTTTTTGACCGTGTACGTGCTTTCTTTGACTGTGCATTCATCAATTGGTTGTGTACGTGATGCAGATTAAGTTTTGGGATATTTTTAGTGTGTGTATTATTTTTAAATGTTTTTTTTGGTTTGTGCGAGTGTAGTGTTGGGTAGAGATAACTCCTCATTTGTTTTGTTTGTTTGTATTTGAAATATAAAATGAACTCTAAACTACTTGAGCACAAATGGGAAGCTTGGGTAATAGGTGGGTGTACCAGGACTCGTGCGCTAGTGATACAGAAGTGGCATTGGCCTAGTTTTACTTAGCTGGATTGACGACTACAACACAAACTAAACTTTTGGATGATGGTTGGAGACCACTAGGTTATGGATATGTTTACCTACTAGTTTCTCGTGCACGAGAATGTATATTGTTGTGTTTCTATACCATTCCTCATTGAGACACGATGTTCTAGGGTCCCACTTCTCGCTAGTATCTTTAGGGCCTCTCCCATGTTTTATGCTTATATTTTTCTTTTTGCTCACCATCGGCACACGGTGTGACAATGGGGTTACCATTAAAGTGTGTGTGTGTTTTAATTTATGTTATTTTTCTTTAAATTAGTTTTCCTAAAACTTTTTTCATTAAAAAAATTTAAGAATTTATTTATTTTTCATCTGTTAAGTTGAAAATGTATTTGTCATTTAATAATTATGCATGGAACCTTTTCTCGGTGGAATCCTACTGGGATTTTAGCTCAAACCATACATACACCTTTGGGTGTATATAGATTCTATTTCTTCTGTATTCTAAGTTGATGCATCGAGCATAAAATTGGTGGTTCGTTTTGTCAGTGACACCCTCGTGTTGGTTTGGTGGCAGTGGCTAGGGGATGTGACCCCTCATGTTGCACTAAGGTTTGAGTTGGACTTTTGGTTTTCCTTTGATGTAGTCTCTTTTGGGTTTTTAGTTCAAGTTGAATACTGTTAATCTATACATGGTATAAGGGTCTGTTTTTTTGCCTGATTTTAGTTTTAAAATATTTATATTATTGTTTGTATTATATTTATTTATTCAGGTAAATCGTTCCCAAGTTTTATTTTTGATACGCGGGCACTTGTACCAACCCATGGAGATTGGGAACGTCCTTAGGGCCTTACTGTGGACTGGTTTGGGCGTCAGTTTAAAGCCGACCCAATGTGGTTCATGAAAAATGGTATTAGAGGAGGTTTGTTCTTGTTATTTGGGGCATCAGGTAGATCAGAGATAAGACTGTCATTACTCAAGTTGTAGGTGCGAGAAGAGAATCGCGAACTCTTACTCGTTCTGATCCTTGATTAACCAAGGATTTTTTGGGATTTAAGTTTTGGCATTGGTCATTGTGGATGGGGGATGAAATTAGGAGTAAACCGGTATGGCACACATTCCTAAATGGAGTAGCGACCCATGTGATGCCCGAGAGTACAGTGCAACACTCATAGTGGTTGGTGCTTGCCTAGGGCATGGTCTAATAAACCATGTATCCAGGTTAGAAATAAACACTAGTCATCCATCTAGGTGCTTTAATGTTTGTTATGTCTTGATTCAGTTTTGGTTTCATGCAAATGTGTTTTTTTAAGGAAAGAGGACTTTGGAGTTGCTCTTATTTTATTTTGGTTTGTGTTTGGCATGATTCTTGGGGTGTGTTTATTTTGAACCTTGTTTCTGGAATTTGGCATTTGATTTGTCAAAGTCGAATTTCTCAAATAACGTATTGGTTTATTTGAAATCTAAGTGAGTTATTTTGGAAATGGGATGCATTTTGAAAAATTGTCTTGAATTTTTGAAATGGTTTTGAAAAAAGGTATATTCAGATATTGAGAATGTTTTGTTTTGAAAGTATAGTAGCCTTGTTTTTTTCTAGTGGTATTCCTATGGGTGCTCGCATGTGAATGTGGATGTGAGTAATGGACAGTTGGTGGATCGTGTGGACGGGTGCATGAGTTGAATGAAAATGCATACTTACGAGGCATCATGGAATATCAGTGGTGATTGATTGATTTCAAAGGCTGCTTCTTATTTCCTAGAAAGTGGGATTTTTTCTATAATGTGTTTTTGTGATTGAATGTTTTTGGAAATTGGAAAATGAAATTCAGTTCAAAGTGAAGATGAATTTTTCAAAAGAGATTTTAGGAATTGTTGTGCAGTGTTTGGTTTTTCAGGTGGGTGTTTTCCATGAAAAAAAATGATCTTTTAAATTGGAATTACTGGAATTATGTTTGAGGTGTGGATGCTTGTTTTGTGATGTGTTTGGATTTGTGGAAGGATGTTTTGTGTTCTTGTTTGATATATATCCCCTAGAAAAGTTTTAGGGGTTTCTAGTGGGTCTCTCACTTCTTGGCTCAACCCAGACTCCCAGTGGAGTTGCGATGATTGGTTCTGCTCAGTTGTGCCGACTATTTGTAGATGTCGAGGTCAGTTAGATATCATTGAGTTCATTGATAATTTTGGGAATGTCTCCAGTTTTTGAGTGACTCTAAATGTTGTGCATGCGTAAGTTATCATGAGTATGTTTGGAGGAGCGAGACTACACCAGCAAATGGTGATCGTTCCATTTTTTTCACAAGTGGGGATGTATTGAGCGATCCTCAAGACAAGCCTCATCCCATGGTTGTACCTAAGGAAGTGAAGGTTCCTCATCCGATGAGGAGTGTGAACCAAAGGGTCCTGTTCTTGGAGTGTTTCTTCCATCATTTCATGTTGCATGTCAGACAAATCACTCAATCTCTTATCTCTAGTGTGGTCAGTTTGACACTCAAAGTTGTTCGCTTCTCAGTGTGTATGTTGATGGTGTGGTAGCTTGGGATATGAGGAGATGTATGTATATTTCTTTTCTAGAAGAGGAAGTTACAGACAGAGGTGGTCAGCTTATGACCGTGAGGCGGTAGATGCTTCAGACATCATATCTCCCTCCATTGGTGTCGGGTTGAAGCTTGTGTATAGTCAAAACATGTCAAACATGGGATGGTCTTGGTCCCACTTAAGTCTACAGTGTCAGGATGAGGATAATATAAATTTTCCTATTGCAGTATCATCTTTGAAGGCTTCATTTTTGTTGGGAGGGGCATGAAGCCCCTGTGGGATTGACACGAGCCTGTATTCCTGTAAAGAAAGCAGGCATTCTCTGTGAACCTTCTCATGGTTGGTTGTGGATAAAAATTGTACTCATTTCAGAGATGCTCATGTCTTGTGGGATTGACACGTTCCTGTCCAGTTTTGCTACTAGGTTGGGGTTTTCTACTATCAAATCCATCTCTTTTGGTGGAGTTTTGTCCCGTGTAGGAGTCATTCGGGTAGGTTAACTTGTGTTGGTGGGTTCGTGATGAAGAGTCCAGTTCATATCACTCAAAGTAAACTGGGAATACTCATGCAGGTGTCGTGGTGTTAGAAAAATTTTAAAATGGAGGGTAGACCCAGTGCGGGTATCATCGACGTGTTCTCTTATGTTGGTTTTGTTAAACTTTAGGATCATGGAGGGTCAAGTCAGTGTTAAAGGTTGTATGGAGAACCAATATTTGATAAGAATCCTAATATGGTGTGGAGACCACCAGAGGAAGAACTTGTGGAAGACCCTATTTTCAAAGTGCACTTGGTGAGGCATACCATTACTTCTACTCCGCCCAACCACGACCATGCTAATTGGTTAGCTCTGGTAGTGGGTCGCTGGATGAGTATTCTTGGAGATCTCAAATGGCCTCGATGATCCCTATGTTAGGGGTCGGGGTGTTCCATGTTGTATTTCTGTTTGAGGTGAATTCCATGTTGCCGGTTATTTTTCATGGTTATTCTTGTTTTGAGTTCTTTTAAGTTTCAGTTCATGGGTGTTTTGAATGCCCGATCTTCAGGTGACTGAGGTTTTGTTTTAGGTGTCTTTATGGACTCACTTGTAACCCTTG
This sequence comes from Viscum album, assembly GCA_963277665.1. Lineage (NCBI taxonomy): Eukaryota > Viridiplantae > Streptophyta > Magnoliopsida > Santalales > Viscaceae > Viscum > Viscum album. The sequence goes on from OY728121.1 coordinate 546,319,037, forward strand.
GTTGACCTAGTCCTTGGGACATTCTGGGGCCAGAAAGTGTCATGGTAGGGAGAATTATCACACCCTAACTTCACACAGTGGTAATGATTTTTAATTTTTACCTTTATCTGATAATTTTATTTGAATTAACTATTTTTTTGAGGTGCGGGCCGAGACCAATGTGAGTTTTTGTGGTTTGCTGATAAATGAACATTTGGTTTAGCAGCATTCCAAACTTGGATAGATCTTGGTCGAAGCCATGTCACTTTAATAAATCACCATGAACCCTTCCTGGTACGCAGTTAATTAATTAATCAGCGAGGTAAACATTAAAGTGTTCATAAAATAAAATAACAAACAAATAAAATAAGATTATTTAGTATTTTTCTTAATAACAATGATGATAATAATAATAATAATGTTGGGGATTATTATTATTTCAATTGATATTTTAATTTGGTCATGGATGTTAAATTAATGTTATAATTGTAGAATTATTAACTTATTTTTATAATTATTTTTTTAAAATGGCTTAAGATTATTTTTTTGGGTTCTATTTTGTTTTCAATTTATTTTTATTCTCTTTCTATTTTCTTCATTTTCTTTTTATTATATATTCTTTTATTTTACATTCACTCTTTTTTTCAGGGTCGTGCACTCTCGACGACCATCTCAAAGCTTCGGTCGACCTCCTGTACCCTCGTTGTAGGTGTGTTCCCCTCTGACTGGGTTGTTCTTACATTTTGGGCAATTGTTTGGCTAGGTTTTGGTTTGTGTTTGGTTCGTTTAAGCTGTAATTGATCCAATTTCTTTAATTAAGGTCTTAGTTGTTTTGTTTGCGGTGTGATTGAAGTGTGGTGGACTTTGTAGACCAAATCTACGAAGTTGGTCTACACTGAGGTAGGTGGTTCTACATATATCTATTTCTTGATGGATTAATTTTCTTGTTCGATTAATTTAGCATGGCCTTCCATTAATTACTTGGGTGAGAACCTAGTTTCTTAAAATAATTTAACATGGATTGATTTATTTTGTAGCATGTTAGTATAGTGCGTAGTGTGTTTTTGTGAAAACCATTATCGAGTCATTTGATTGTGTTATATGAGTTGTGAAATAAGTTTATTTAATTTAGGAAGATCTGAAAATTGGATTATGAAGTGGAGATGATGTTCATTTTGTAATAAAAGGAGTTTTTGTGTGAGTTTTTGTGTGTGAAAAATCAAGTGACATCGCTTGGTATTGTTTTATAGAATTTATTAATAGTTTATGAAATGATATGGAAGTTGCGAAATTGTTTTTGTAAACCATCTTGGGGTGCACATCATTCCAGAATGGAAATTTTTAATTATTTACTAGTAGTATGTTTATTCCATATGAATTTTACTTTTCTTTGAAAAAAACCATGCTGATCTATTTATTGTTTTATAAACTATGTTTCTACTTTAATAAAATGTTTAAGGGCTACAGTGGTTTTTTGGGTGTGTTTTTGATGTAATCCCATGTGGTGCTTCATGGGTCCCTTTTTATAATTTATAAAATGTTTAATTAAATGATATTGGTGGTGCAAACCATATTTTCATAAGATTATACTTTTTGTTAGGTTATGAAAGAGGGTTTGGGTTGGTCTAGTGTGTAAAGCATTGTTTTTCTCTTTAAAATTTATTTATGAAAATTTGAATTGTTTTATTAAATAATTTTTAAGGGTGAAAATTTGTTTTGGTTAAATGGTGTAAATGTTTCTGGTGCGTAAAATCATGCGATGTGTGTGGAAATTGTTTAATAAATTCTTTTAGTGGTTTGTTTTACCATGTAAGTGCTTTCCCTGACTGTGCAGTTGTAAATTGGTTATGTAAGTGATGCATATTTGGTTTTGGGATATTTTAGTGTGTCGATTATTTTTTAATGGTTTTTTTGTGTGTGTGAGTGTAGTGTTGGGTAGATATAACACCTCATTTGTTTTGTTTGTTTTTTTTTGAAATATGAAATGAACTCTAAACTACTTGAGTACAAATGGGATGCCTGGGTACTAGGTAGATAGACTAGGACTAGTGCTCTAGTGATATAGAAGTGGCATTGGCCCGGTTTCACTTAGCTGGTTTGAAGACTACAACACTAACTAAACTTTTGGATGATTTTTGGAGACCACTAGTTTATTGATGTGCTTCCCTACTAGTGGATCGTGTACAAGAACCTATATTGTTGTGTTTCTATAGCACTGCTCCTTCAGACATGATGTTCTAGGGTCCCACTTCTCGCTAGTATCTTTAGAGGCTCTCCCATGTTTTGTGCTAATATTTTTCTTTTCACTCACCATCGGTACACGATGTGATGTTGGGGTTACCATTAAAGTGTGTCTGTGTGTGTGTTTTAATTTAAGTTGTTTTTCTTTAAATTAGTTTTCCATAAAACTATTTTCATTAAAATTGTTTAAGAATTTATTTATTTTTTGTCTGTTAAATTGAAAAAGTATTTGTAATTTGATAAATATGCATGGAACCGTTTCTCGATGGCATCATATTGGGCTTTTAGCTCACACCCTACATACACCTTTGGTTGCAGGTAGATTCTATTTCTTCTGCATTCGAGGTTGAGGCATCGAGCATGGCATTTTTGGTTCATCTTGTCAGTGGCACCCTCATGTTGGTTTGGTGGTGGTGGCTTGGGGATGTGACTCATCATGTTTCCCAGTGGTTTGATTTGGAGTTTTGGTTTTCATTTGATGTAATCTCTTTTGGATTTTTAGTTCAAGTTGTAAACTTTAAATCTGAACTTGGTGTAAGGGTATGTTTGGTTGTCTGATTTTTGTTTCAATTTATTTATATTGTTGGTTTTTTTATATTTATTTATTTGGGTGAATTGTTCCCATGTTTTATTTATGATACTCGGGTACTTGTGCCATCATGTGGGGATTGAGAATGCCCTTCAGGCCTTGCCACATACGAGGTCGAGCGTTGGTTTGATGGCAAACCGACTTGGTTCGTGACATTGAATAAAAAAGAGTTACTATTTATGTATTTAAGAAAGAGTTTCTGATTTCTAAAAAAGTAATATAAAAGTAAAAAAGGATACTTTTTACTCAAAACATAGGAAGCTATCATGAATCAATATGTATAATTAAAATAGGAAGGTAAATAAATAAACACACATTACATTAAAATAAGTGGACAAGGAATGGTCAATATGGAAAGGTAAATAAATAAACACAAATTACATTTAAATAAATATATAAGGAATAATCAATATGGAATGGTAAATAACTGAACAATGGTTCCATTTAAATATATGGATAAGGCATATTCAATATGGAAAGGTAAATAACTGAAAACACATTCCATTTAATAAATAAGCTGAGAATGAAATGCATCCCTAGATTTTATCATAGTGGAAATAACATGGATAATAATGATAATTGAAATTAATGATGCATAATTATCAGGTTTCATGCCTTAATCACATGAAAACAAGTAATATTAAGATCTATCCTCCATAAATTTTAAAACTACATGTAGAAATCCATTTAATTTAGCCAACTGATTTGTCTTAAGAGACCTATTGATGCATAGAGGGGATATATAAAGTCTTCCCCCCACCCATCACCTCATTTCCAAATCATTCTTCATATATCAAACAATAAACCTAATTCATGATCAATATACCTTATCATCAAATATCTATATTGATTAAATAACGCATATTTATCAATATTTCCCTACTTAATCAAATAACTATCAAAGTAAACACCATATGTAAAAATAGAATAACGTTTAGTAAATAATCATATCCATAAAAAAATAATATGGATATTTAATATAAATTAAATTTCCAATAAAAAATAATTACAATAAAGTGACTGTTTTAAGATAATGTTAACAATCACAAAATAAATTGATATTACACAACAACTTTTACAACTTGGTATCTTTCATTTAATATCCCCTTGGATGAGATAATTCAAATTGAAACTGTAAGTACCATTAATAATGAGGTATTAATTATATTAAATTTCAAAGGGGAGGTATATACACCGTGTAAAATTGAATTGAAACATTATAACAAATAATTCACAGTGGAATGTAAATTGAGACAAAATCCATTTCCTTACATGTCATTTTCATTAAACACCATTTAACCTATTTTATATTTGTTTTAATCATTTTATTAATGTATAAAAAACCATATTAATATTTATAATATCATATATTCTCCTTTTAGGATATCTTATCACCTTTTTGTTAATAACCATTGGTTATTTTCATTGTTTCGGGTGTTAACTACCTTGTTTTTCTTGTATGTTTCCACTTGTTTTTTAACTTACTTAGATCATGATTTCATCATATAAATAATTTAAACCATGATTTAAATATTATATATATATATTAATTATATATTTATTTAGAGTAATTAATAAAATTTTGTTATTGGAAATGAAATGCACCATTAATGGAGACGGCTGGTCATACGTATTCATAAACATTGTTTCCATTTTCTTATCGTATTGAAATATAATTAAGTAAATGATATATATATATATATTATAATTAAATTATAATTATTATTTCATATATGTCACATCTATTTATTAAAACCATCCTTTATAGATTCCATGTAAAGAGTGAACGAATCACATCATTTCGCGAGGTGGTAGTCCACTGTACACCGGAATGATGTCATCGTATTCCCACAAAATGAAAAGCATGAGTATATTCTATATAACAATTAAATAATAATAAATAAATTTTAAATATCATATAAATAAAATATAAACATTATTTCCATCATTATTCCCAACCTTGAAAGACGGTAATGGAAAAACGAATGACATTAGTTCGTGAGGTAGTAGTCTATTATACACACAAACAATGATTTCATAGCCCATTTGATGGATGTGCATGAAGTTTTATGTCACAAAAATAACATAAAAAATATCAGTGTATTTAAAACACTTATATTAATATACATGAATGATATAAAAATAATTGAAGGAGGTGGATAAGGAAATTAAAAAAACTCTTTTAGAAAAACATTACCTCTTCTTCAAGTATCCTACTTAGGTTTTTACTAAAGAATTATTAAGATAGAATTATATCAAATATAAGTATTATTGGATTATGGGAGGTAATTTTGGGAGTTCTTTGGGTAGTTATTTTCCAAACCAAATTTGTTTTAGAGGTGTGAATAAGGGGGGAGGCCTTTTATAAGTGGAGTGAGTGGAAAACTTATAAATTTTATAAAGAGGGAATTCCAACCACATTTTTCCTTGTCAATCAGATAAAATATTGTACAAAAATATAAAATATACTTGATATGGTCTACATATGGACATAAAATGGGCTTTGGACATGTTTCTTCGTCATTGTTTCCCTTAACTTTAATGTTTGGTTCCTTATTAAACTCATTTTTCTCTTAATCGCTGTATTTAATTTTAATTGTTTTCACTAATAATTTTAATCAAAAAATAAGTTCAACTTATTACAAAATTAAAAATTATAAAAATTTCTAATATTGAATCTATTTTTTCAAATTAAAATCATAGAATTGGTAGAAATCAATTTAAAAGTAATCCTGCAGATGGGATGCGAAATCATGTTTTTAAAATTAAATTGTTCAAAATTTTAATAAGTTTCTAAATATAAATTCAAAATAAAAATGATTTCAAAAAAATAAATTATATTAATAGATTTATATTTTATCTATTATGAATTTATAAAAAATTTCAAATTATAATTTAACATTATTAATTATCTAGATGAAATGTCAGTTTTCAATTAATATTCAGTATTTTTCACTATTCATCCAAAAATAAAACATTTTAGAAAATTACAAATAATTCACCCTAAGATAATTTTGATTTTTTTTAAAAAAATTATATTTATTTTGTAAAATAAAATTTACAAAATTCATTTTTAAAATATGTGGGACATTAAAAGGCTGCAAACTTGCCTTTAGAAAAATACATCTTTTTATTCAAAAAAATTGATTTGTTCTTATCTTATGAATATCAAATATATTGGATGAATGCAAAAAAATTATTAATATGTATTATAAATATTTTATTAAGACCATACACTAATAATAATTAATTTAATTTATTATTATAAAACTCCTTTGGTACATAAAAATAGATTTTTATAAAATCATTTCCTTTATATTCAATTGGTTTATATATTAATTTATAATTTATTAGTAACTAATGAATTCAACCATATATTTTCATATGTTGGATATTCATATTAATAACTGCTAATTTAACTACTTGGTCTTTATTTTCATTTTAAATAATAATGTTAATAGTATGTTTTTGTTCAATAAAACTCAGTCTTACATGTAAGATAAGCTATTGATGGAACTCATTGTTGCATGTAATGCATGATAACTCGGTATTACATGAATTGAAAGCTATAGAATAAATTAAATTTATTAAAAATAGTAAATATATCATAATGTCTTGGTATATTATATTCCCTTCAACTCTTAGTGTTGAGTGTTATACAGGTTATCGAAGATGATATTCGTATTTTAAAATTTCTAGTTGTTATAGAAGAAATCATGAGACACCCTTAGGATTTATAAATAAGTTGTATTGTTTCTTTTAGAGGACTACATAGTTTCAAAAGGACCATTTCCCTTTCCATGTTCTCTCAATTTTGAGGTTTTAGAGCTCAACGCTCTCGAAACCCGACAGAACACCTAAGGTAGCTCTCAAGCCTTTAACCAACTCTAAAAACTACATATTCATGTGTTGCAATCCTCAGATTTACATTTTCAGTCTTTTTTTACTATTTTATCTTCCCACTAAACTAAAAAATCATGTTCCTTTATAAAATTCCATCCAGTCCTAAAACATGAGACGCTATAATGTACACACGCATTATACTTTCCCATTTGATAGAAAGGAGGCAGAAAATGTTTTTCAATTTTTCAAAATAATTTACAAGTATATTTATAGTAATATATTCATTATTTTAGGATGGATACAATATAATCAGAGGAACTATAAGAATAAATAAACATTGAAAGATTCAGTTAAGATGATTAGGTCTTCTTTGAGAGGCCTACTTTGGATTACTCCTTAAGCCTTATTAGGATTATCATAAGAAAAGAAAATAAGATAAAGAAAAAAGGTAAGGAATGTATAAAGGTTTGTGGTTAGGTCTTGGATAAGATAGAGGGATCAAATTATATAAATAAGGGAGGAGAAGATGTTCCCTTTTATAAGGGAGGGGAGGATCACACATGGAATTACTGAAAATATTTAAATAATAATGTTACTTTACTATGAAAGTGGAAGAAAATTGACTCTAATTAAAAGTTAATATATTATAACTTTGAGATATCTTTAATAAATAATATTTAAAAAAATTTATGAGTAAATTTTACCCTTATCTCATTGTTTATCCACAATATACTCATTTTAATCCTAACCATGGTAACAAATTTTAACTATTTTAACTATCAATTCTAAATAAAAAAAATGTGAACTAATTAAAAAAAATTATAATTCCAAACAGGGCATCAATTTTATCAAATTTAATTTTTATAAATGTTAGAAAATAATTTAAAAACAAACATACAAAACACAATGAAAACTATTTTTTAGACAAATATATTTCTATGTATAAAACTTAGTTTAATTTCATTCCTTGACATGAAAAAACTATTTAATAAATGTTAAAATATTTTATTGAATAAAAAATCTAAACATTTAATTAAAATTATTAATCAATAATGATCTATTTAATTTACTAAGATAGAAAATATTTTAAAATATAATAACTGTTTTATGAAAAATAACTATTTTCTCCTTCAAATTATTTTATCTTCTTTCCTAATAATTAGATAACTAATGTATGAATAATTATTTGTAAATTAAAAATAAACTTCACTAAAACCATTTTTTAATAGTGATCACTATATTTTTTTATATAAAAAAATCACAGCACCTAGAAAAATATATTTCTTCCAAAAATAGGTGTCTCAATCACAAAATGATTTTATTAATATTTTAATGACTCTTTCTAAGGAATTAAAAAATACATTTGAATTAAAGAAAGAATTTTTGTATATATGCAATAATGATTTTTATTATTCACACCCATTAATCCAATTACCTAGTTATAAAAGTCAAAATATATCATGGTTCATTTAGTCTTGGGTTGTCTCTAGAAAAATATTCCAAATACTTTTATTTTTTCTGAAATAATTGCTTATAAAATCTTATGGTGTGAAATTATAATCCCCATAAAATGACTTTTCCCTTGAAATTCCACCACTGTGATACAAAAAAATGAGGATACTTATGATTCGTTTCATCCTTAGGTTCCCATATAGCTTCCTCAAATTTATGATTCATCCAAATAACATTAAACAGGTGAGTTGTCTTATTTCAAAGAACTTTATCTCTATAAAACATGATTTATACTGGTTATTCTTTATCGGAAAGATCATGATTCAGTAGAAAAAATATACAATTTTTTTAGATATAAATGATTATTTATATACTTCCTCAAAATAGATACATGGAACACATCATGAACTATGGAGAGATTCTACAGAAGCACCATGAAATAAGCTATCATTACAACTTGATAAACAATATCTAAGGGGTCAAAATAACTATGTATTATCTCTCACTTCTTCCAAAATATCATAACCATTTTCCATAGATAAATTCACAGTAATACCTTCTCACCAAATTTTAATTCCCAGTCTCATTGAAAATTATTGGCATAAAAGTTGTGATTACACTGAGATTCCTTGATGTACTTATGAATGAATCTAACTTTATTTTCTATTTTCTCAAATAGATTATTTCCCAATAGATTTAATTCTCTCACTTTATCCCTTCTTATTATAGTTCTTAAATTTTTTTATATAGAGGGATTAAAAAGTATCCATATGAATACTTGATTGAAAGATATTGTTATAATAAAACTTAATACTAGTAAGGTGTTGATCCCAACCACCTTTGAAATACTGAGAAATTGATCTTAGAATGTCCTACTAGTTTTAAATGGTTTACTTAGACTAACGATCAGTCTGAGGATGACAGACATTAGTGATACATAACATTGTATCAAGATCCTACTAAATAATTCTCTAAAACTTCTAGGTAAACCTAGAATCCTGATCAAATATAATATAATGTGAAACTCCACATAACCTTACCACCTAATTAATTTATATTTAAGAAATATTCTCTTATAGTAATGAAATTTCTTGATTTTATAAGGCGATTGACTACAAACCCAATATCATTATGACTTTTATATGTTTTTTGGAGTCCAATGATTAAATACATGGTGACATTTTTATATTTCTAAACATGTATGGGTAATGGTTGAAACATCCACTTAGACTTATGCCACTCATCCATGACTTTTTAGAATACCAAGCACCAAGATACATACACTGCAATATCTCTCTTTAGGATGTCCCGTTATAAATTCTCTTTAAGTTATATATACGTCTTCATACATCCAGGATTTATAGATAATTACGAGATATTAACTTCACGAAATATATCCTTATTCAATTCTAGCATAATAGGGACACATAATCTATTCCTGACCTTATCATTCCATCACAATCTAGATTAAACTTAGTAACATTTCTCGCCATCTTTTGTTGCTCTATATATTCTTCTGCGACTCTTTAATCTTTACTTGGAAAGATGGTTTAAAAATCATTTGATCAAGATAATATTTCAAGGTATATATTTTGAAAATACATAAATATTAGATATTTTTTTATCATTATCATATATAATCTATAATGATCCATTAAACTCAAATCATCAACCACCTTTTTTTTCTCAGCATGGTAATGTATTGGGTATTAAAAATCATTAATTATATCCAACCTTATTATCTGGTATACATTAAAATATTTCTAAGTGAATATATAATTCAAACTTTTATGATCTATATATATATCAAAACATCCACCATAAATAAAATGACTTCATATCTTTAATATAAGGATTACCATAGATAACTCAAAATCATGAGTCGGGTGATTTTTCTCGTGAACTCTAAATTGTTCTGAGACATAACCTCCCACTATATAATTATGTTTAGGAACACACCCCGAACCCTTAATCTTTGAATCTCTATAAATCACAAACTATTTTATACTATAAGGTAGTTTTAGTAAAGGTGCACAAACCAACCTTCTCTTTAACACCTTGAAATTTTCATCAAATTCATCAGTTTAAAGGAACATGATGCCATTCTAGGGTAACATGGTGAGTTGATTAGGTAGATTTAATAAATTATTCAAATGTTTAAAATAATATTTATAAAATCCAATAAAATTTTGGGTCTCTACGCCAATGGTTAGTTCAGGATAATGTTCAAGGACTTTTGATTTAAAAGGATCCAATATACCCTCTGTAGTGATCAGATGTCCCAAAAATTGATACTTTCTGTAACCAAAATTTATAATTGATTAATTTGGAATATATTTTATATTTCCTTAGGGTCCTTAACAAAATCCTCAAGTGGTCTTTATGCTCTTAATTTACCTAGGGTTATATAATAATATCATCTAAAAAGAATACCATAAATTGATCAAGGTGATCTATAAAGATTCTATTCATTAAATCCATGAATATATTGGGGGAATTAGTGATTCTAAATGGTATCACTATAAAATGATATTTTTTATACCATGTATGGATGGTTTTATTGGGTATTTATTCACTTTTAACCCTCAATTGATTGCATCAATAAAAAAGGGAAATCATGGAATAGTATTAATATCATTTTAGTAGATCAAATCAATCATCAATACAGGGTAAAGGACAATTATTCTTGATTGTGATCTTTTTAAGTTCCAAATAATCAATAAAGATCCCCATTTATTGATAATTATTCTTAATAAAAAGAAAATTTGTAACCTATAGCGATTCAAGTGGTTGAATGAATACTTTAATAAGATACCCTAGAGTTTCTTCTTCAATTCCAACATCTCAATTAGTGCCATTTTATATAAAGTCTTTGAAATTTCTGTAGTACCAAGTATGAGTTTTATTGAAAAATAAACTCTAGGATTCAGAGGAAAACCAGGAAACTCTTCTAGAAAGAATTCAACAAACACCTGTACAGTATGCATGTCTATTATTTTGAGTTTATCCCCAAATTAACCCTCACATGAATAAATGATAACATGTTTTTTATAGAATATGAAATGTGATTTTATTATTCTAGATATGTATAAGTTATATATGTAGATATTGATAATAAATTGTCAAAATCATATCAAAATACAATAAATGAATAATAATAATATTTTCATATGAAACATTCTTACAAAAATCAATGTTACATCACAAACATTGGAGTGAAGGATAAGAATTATTTAACCATAATGATCCACTTTAAGGATTAGAAAATAATAGACCCATACTTGGTATAGGATTTATCCCTTGGATTAGAGAATTGACATAGATAATTCCCCAGTTTAACACACATAAGACATTGAAATGTAAGTTGTACCATATGATGTAATTTATTTACCTCCATCAAACTCTTCATTTTTATTCAATAATTACTTAATCTATGCCCTTATTTTACACATATAAAACATATTCTATTTCCTATGATAAATTTACCTTGGAAATTATTCCCACATTACTAACATTTAAGAAGCTAAATATATTTTATTTTATAGTTTATATCACCTAAAAATTACTAAAAATCCATTCTTATCTTATTTGGTGAGTTTGGAAACTCACCAATCACTAATGCGTAAATTTTTTACCATGTCGGTGTTTTTTACATCGGTTACATATATCAAACATGAAAAGCTATAAAAATTATTTTATCATGTTGGTTATTTTTTAATCGATGTCATAAATGTAGAGAATCGATTTATAGCATTGGTTATTTTATAACTGATATCAAAAATACAGATATTTGTTTTATCACGATGATTGTATTATAACCGATGTTCTAAATCAAATCTCATCGAATTATCACATAGGTTATAAAATAACTAACATGATAAAGAAAATATTGGTGATTTATCACGTTGGTTATTTTATTACTAATGTGATAAAGAAAATATCAATGATTTATCAAATAATTTATTTTATAACTGACATGATAAACATAAAAAACATTTTATCACATCTGTTATTTAATAAAAATCGTGATAAACATAAAAAAATAGTTTATCACATCGATTATTAAATAACCGACATGATAAATCTTTTAAATTATTTATAGGGTCCCGTATTTTATTGTTTTGTTTTCTTTGATTGGGCGACTTGAGAATCGTCTCTCTACCGTGAAAAACCTAAAAACGATTCTTCAAAGTCATTATCTCCATCCTATTTTTTCCAACTTCATTCATCACCTTTATTTTCACCGGATGTATCAGTTCAACTCGAAACACTCAAGAAAGCCCCACATGCCTTTGTTTCATTATTTATTTTTTTCGATGCCCTAAATTTATGTTTTGATATATTATTTTTATATCATTATTCTTACTATCATGGTAAGTGTCATGGATTTATTTTATACCGTGCTATGTTATTTTCTAGTAAAATGAACATTGGGAGGGATATCATGTGTGTTCTATGATTTTTGTTACTGCCATGTGTTTTATATCATGTGTTTGTGCGAGTACTTCCATGTGTGTGCTACCATGAAATCATTATCATAAAAGTTCTACCATATAACCTTACAATCATGTAAGGTTTTTAATAAATCTTTCTACTATCAATAATTGTATCATCCTGTAATTCTTAATTTTGGTAATATATTCAAATTAAGATTCATTTCATATTCAAAATTTTATTTTTCCTTATATGATAATACTCATTATTAAGTGTTTGAATCTAAACCGACTTACTCTCTACCATTCTCTTCAAAAATAAACTTGGTTGGGCACAAGAGATATAGTGCTGAATATAGTCATCATATTGTGCTATATAATCCTCTATTATTGTCTCTATGAGTTATTGAAGAAAAATAAATTGAAGTTTAATGATTGTAGAAATTTATTATGTGGGTAGTCATTCAATGATAAGGATAGGTATATTTTTCTCTAATAATGATATCTCATTCTATCATAGCCTAGTTTTTACTTAAATTGTGTTTAATATGATTTTATAGATTTTAAAGACTTCAACAATGTATTTTTTGTGGATAAGAGCTCATATTATCATCGAATGAATGGTTTTGGTGATTTTAAATTCATCATTAAGAAGTATATAAAGATTTATATGGTTATTGCCTTATTATACATATAAGTATTCTTATTGAGAATGATCTTCAAGAGTTCACTAGAGATGTTAACGCTTGAATACATGTTTCTTTGGATCAAGATGCTGAATGTATACATATTCTAATATTTGTACTTCATATTTCATGATAATGGAAGGGTGAATTTTGTATCTAGTTTCCCAAAGATGTATTCTTTGTGTACCATAAGAAGAAAGGATCCAAGATGAATTTATATTGTTATATCATGATCCATATTAGAGAGATATGTAATCATAAAATGATTTTCATATTATCCATCCAAAAATTGATCTATTCAAGAGAATATTATAATTTAAAAATAAGGTTTACTCTTCCATCAACATCAGTGATTTCATAATTAATTTCTTGAAGGTTTTTTGGTTTATGATAAAGGTAATAAATTATTACCAGAAGTATTTATAGTTTTAAAATTCATTCACTTCAACTTATTTGGAGATAAAATTTTCTTGGGAAAGCAAGTTATTCTTTCTAAATGATCTCCATTCTAAATTAAAATTTCATTTCACACCCTTTGACAATTTTTTCATGGGTTTTTTATCATCATCATAATATAATTTCATTGGAAACTTTTATATGAGATGAATAAATTTTTTATATCGATAGAAATCAAGTAGAATCTTTTCATTGAATGTTCCCCAATCCCTGATTACTAACACATCTATTCCCAATCGTTTTTTCAAAAAAAAATTACTTTCAAATTATGTTAATATTTCGTATAAATATAAAACTATTATATCAAACTATATTTTCCTTTTTAAAATTATTTCCATGAATATATTTTTCAGTTAAAAATATATTATTTTTATATTTCAAAATTTTTTTACATTAAAATTAGTATATTTTTCATATAAATCTAAAATTATATTATCTTAACAAGATGTATAATTTTTATATTTGTTATAGGTAATAATGAGTCAAAGTTAGATTATGGAACATCGAATTAGTAATGAATATGAAGAAGGCGTTGATACCTTTTTTGAATTTTATAAACGAATTGTTCAAAGTAACGAAATTTTTTCATGTCCATGCTTGAAATGTTTAAATTTGAAGAAGTTGAAAAGTAGATAGATCAAAGATCATCTGATTTTTCATGGTTTTAATTTGATTTACTACCCTTGGATTTGGTATGGTGAAATTGGACAGAATGTCAGATCTACTGATGATGATGATTTAAAAGATGGTAACTCCAATGGAATTGAAGAAATGATTCCTGATATTATACCAAAAAAATTGAGATAGAACTGACTGTTGTGCGTCTATATGGTGATACTGTAAATCCATTTTATCCTGGTTTTATGAATTTTACGGTTTTTTCGGTAGTATTAAGATTGATTAACCTGAAGGACAACAAGGATGGAGTTATATAAGTTTTATAGATACACTACTATTGTTAAAAGACATTCTTCGAAAAGATATAAAAATATTCCAGATTCACATTATAAGGCCAAGAAAATATTACGCTTGATGGGATTGGGATACAATAAAATAAATTCCTATCCAAATGATTGTATGATATATAGGAAGGAATATAAATTTTTTTTAGAGTGTCCTAAATTTGAGACAACATGGTATAAATTGAAATAAAAATAAAAGTTTGATATAGAGATTATAGAGATCCCTGCCAAGGTATTCTGGTATCTTCTTATAATTAATCGTTTGAAACATTTATTACCTAATTCACATGATGAAAAACGGTTAACATGGCATACTGATTAGTGGATATGTGATGAAAAATTACATCATCCAGCTAATTTACCACAATGGAAGAAAATTGATGAGTAGTATCCTTTATTCAGAAATGAAATTAGAATTCTCATACTTGGGTTGTGCATTGATGAAACAAATCCATACTGAATCCTTGGTAACACACATAGTTCATGGCCTATTTTAGTGGTAATGTACAACCTCTCTCCCGAAGTGTGTATAATTCTCAAATATTTCATGTTGAGTATAATGATCTCTGGTCTGAAGCAACTAAGAAATGATATTGATGAATCCTTGTCACCATTTATTAATGATTTGAAACTTTTATGGGAGGATGTTATTTGGGTTTATGATTCTTATAAAATGGAATATTGTCAACTACATGAAGTGCTTATGTTCACTATAAATGACTTCCCAGTGTTTGTAAATTTGTCTTCATATAGTGTTAGGGGGCATAAAGCTGTAAATTTGTCTTGATATAGTGTTAAGGGGCATAAAGCATGTCTAATTTGTGACCAATAGACATCATATTGTCAATTTCATCATGGGAGGAAAATAGTATACATGTATCATCGAAAGTGTTTGCCTATGGATCACTCTTATAGAGGACTAAAAAAGGAATTAATTGGATCACAATAATTTGATATGGCTCCAAAACCTTTATCCTCTGATGTGAATTTTGAGAGGGTGAAAAACCTTGGTGTGACATTGGTAATAACACATAAATCTGGTAATGATTGACTTATTTAGAATAAAAGGTCAATATGTTTGAGCTACCATAGTGGATATATCATGAACTAAAACATAATATTGATGTCATGAATGTGGAGAAGAATATCTACAACAGTTTGATTAGAACATTATTAGATATTAAAGGAAAGACTAAAGATGGGTTGAAAGCAAGAATAGACTTACAATCAATGGGAATACATTATGAGTTAGTAACCACTCCTAATGTAATATGAACATTTATTCCCCCAGATTTCCATGCATTATCCAATAGGGAGAAAATTATCTTTTTTCAGTGTCTTCATGATATCAAATTTTTGTAACATTATTCTTCAAATGTAATTTTTTTGCCTCTTTGAAGGATTTGAAGTTGATAGGTATGAAATATCATGATTTTCACATTATGATGCAACAACTTCTACCAGTTTCATTGCATGTAATATTTCCCATCCATGTTAGAAAGACTAGAATAAAGGTGTGTTATTTTTTCAATTCTATTTGTAATAAGGTTATTGATTTGAATGCTTTGAATATTTTTGGAAAAGGATTAAATTTCTATACTTTGTTAGTTGGAAATGTATTTTCTTCCATATTTTTTTGATATAATGTTCCATTTAATGGTTCATTTGGTTTGAGAAATAAATCTTTGTGGACCTGTATATCATTATTGGATGTATCCTTTTGAAAGCTATATGAAAATATTAAAGGGGTATGTTAGGAATCCTTATCGACCTGAAGCCTCCATTATTTTAAAGTATATTTCTGAGGAGGTTGGGTAGTTTTGTACGACCTACTTGGCTGTGGCAGATCACATAGGTTTGCCTCCATCTCACCATGAATGAGTTACAAATGAGGGAAAGGGGATTCATGGCTGGAAAGTCAAATTGTTTTCAGATGAATAGAAGAAGAAGGTACATTTATACATCTCGGATAACATAGCTGATGCTCAACTATATATCACATTTCATATTAATTAGTTAAAACAATGTCATCCAAATAAGAACAAAATATGGATTTTGAATGAGCATAAAAAAACATTTTTGACATGGTTTAAAAAGACCATTCTTTGTAAATCCGATGTATCAGAGACATTAATATGGTTAGTTGGTGGTACAAGTATAAGTGTGATAACATGGTCTAGGTATGAAATTAATGGCTATATATTTCATATGAATTATAGGGATAACATAAGTGCGGTTTAGAATGGTGGTGTGTTGGTGTTTGCATAAGAAATTCATTTTTTGAGTTCTAAATAAAAAAACCCAATTTCTGCATCAAGTGTATATTATGGAGTCATTGAAGAAATATGGGAGGTTCATTACTTTAAAACATAATTTCATGTTTTTAACTACAAATGGTTTATCAGTAGCAATAGTGTTAGTCGTGATGAAATTGGAATGACAGTTGTTAATATGAATATATTGGAAGACACATCAGATTCTTTTATAATGGAAACATATGAAAAATAGATTTTATGTGTAATTGATCATTTAGATATGCAGTGATCTATTATTTTATAACGAAAAAAAATATGTTGGTGAGGACCAACTTGATAAAGATGATGATTTATGTGAGATACCTACTTCCATGTAAAGATTAATAGAAAATAATGATGATCATGTTGAAGACATGGTTTGTTCCAAAAGGAATGCTCATGATGAAGGAATTTGGGAAAACAATCCATATTTATCTTCTAATATTAGAGGTAACATATGTTTATTTATTTTGTACATTTATTACTTTCATAAAATATGTGATATTGTAATTTTTTTATTTATTAAAATGTGTATTTAAACAAATAAGTATAAAAGTTTGCTTATTTTAATTTTTTTAGTTTAGTTTATCATGCTTATCATTATGTATTTTATATATCTATTTATTTTGTTGAATGAAAATTACTTTACCATGTTTACCATGTTTACCATAGTTACTATAGTTTACCTTTACATAACTTATATATTTATTCATTCTATTGAATGAAAATTACACTACCATGTTTACCATCTTTACCATTTTTTAACATGATTACTATATTTATGATGTTTAATATTACATAACTTAGTTCAGTTTTTTATTTTTTTTACATTAGTATTGTAATATTTGTATTTGTATATTTGTGAACTAATGTTTTCTTTTTTTCTTTGAAGGATAATGAAAGATCAATCAGTTGATAAACCACATGATTCTGGAGATAAGAATCATGATCATACCTTTGGGGAGGAACATTCACATGCTCCTCTTGATGTTCCCATATCTTCCTCATGTTCTCACATAATGAAAAATAATAGTTTAAGAGTTGGTAAATGTGGCTGACAACATTTACCAAAATTATCACTTGCCTGTAGCTAGGACTAGAGGATACTCATTGAGTTTGATGAGAATGATATTCATAGTGGTAGAAATGAAAATTATTTTAATAGTTTTGTATCAACTCAGGGTAAAAGAAAAGTAAGCATTTGGTATAATGATTAGAGAAGTGTGGATAGAGTGATAATATATCATTTGTGGGAGACAATTTTGGTAAGATATTTTTCTATTTTTTGACTAATATTTTAATTTTTATAGTATAATATGTTTTACCTGTTCTTTATTAGATGACATTTGATATTCCTGACAATGGATGAGTTTGGAGGAAATATTTATTGATAGCTGCTATGAGATGGAGGGATTTAAAATCAACCCTCACATCTGATTTAATTTTTGTTCATAGGAAACATGACAATCCATGTCATATATATCCTTTCATAGATGAAGACATGTGGAAGAAATTTGTAGAAACTAGAAGAAAATATTAATTTTTCATAAGGGAACCGTAAAAATTTATAATCATTCTTATATAAATTATATAATTAATGTTTTGTTAATTATTTATTATTATTAATTTGCAGAAAAAAAGGAAATCTCATCAGGAGATCCAATCTAAAAATTTGTAACATCATATTTTATCTCGGGTTGGGTATAGATTATTGGAAGAGAAAATGATGACAGAAACATTAAAAAACGTAGAGTTGAGTATTCAAGCTCGGGAGAGGTTTCCCCTCCATCCCCTACATCTAGACATGAAAAATGGAAGAGATATCATATGATCAAAAAGGGTAAATATCATTTGGAAGAATCAATAATCATAGCTGAGAGGCTTGTAAGATATTTATTTTATTTTTTAAGTTAATTGTATTATTTATATACTTTGAATCATTTCTGAAATTTTCTATTAATTAATACAAGATTCTCTTAAGGAGTAGAGCACACATGGGGTATTTATAGCTGTTGGGAGGAAAGATATTTTATTTACAGCATTAGGAAATCCCGAATACCCTAGTCGTGTATGAGGATACCTGATGGGTGTATTGGTAAGAAAAGTGTTGCCTCATTCTGCAACTTCTTCCATTGAGGATGTTTATCTAAAAAAATATAATCCTTAGAGGCTGAAGTTCATAATATTAATGTGAAGATGGAGGATAAGATTAAAGTGTTAGTAAAATATATGTTTGCAGACATGTAAAGGCAATTTCATATTGCAGCTCCCACTCCTCCACCTCCCCCTACAGACACCATTATTTATAATCCACCTCCTTTAGTAGTTCCCACTCCCCCACCTCACCATGCAGAACCCATTATTTTATTCTACTCCTCCGCCATATCTTCTTGCTTATTTTGATTTGTATGTTGATGGTCCTCACCATCATATAGTTGTATATGGGCTGGTATATTGTATAGGAGATATAGTTCATCATCAACAGTTAGAGGAAGACCATAATAGAGGTATGTATGTTATATCTTTTATTTTATTTTTTTATTAAAGTTGTTTTAACATTTGAAAAATAATATATTTTTATGTTTATTTATAGGAATACTTCAAAGGTAAATAAATACTGTATAGACAACAACAAAGACAAATGTCTTTGACATCTAATACAGATTCTAATAGTCTTGAAAGATTGGAAAGATATTCAAATTTTTTGGTGGATCATTATTCTTTTCAAATGGAAGATCATGTTTGTAGACATGAAATAAATGTGTGGATTATTAAAAATGATGTCATGGATCTTGTTACTGGAGATAAGTTGGGCCTCAATAAGGCAAATTTTTTTCCATGTATGTCTTAACACCTTTTCCTGTGTTATATTTATTAAAAATGTATACTTATGTCTATTTTGTATTAGGTGTATTTATAACATGAGTGAGAAGAATAAGAAAATGGATCTATATGGATTCATGGAGATGCATATGATTTCCCTTAAACCACATACATTAGATGAGGAATAAAAAACACTTTAAATTGCTGAAATATTAGAACAGAATATAATCACACAGTGTTGGATGATGTATTTTTGTGATAGGTATGAAACATATATCTAGAAAAGTGTTCTTTATCTTTTAATATAAAAAACCACCAACCTTAAATTCTCTTTTATATTAGTGATCATTGGATGTTAGGTGTTTTTTCCCAGGGAGAAAACAATTTTTGGGATATTCTCTGTCCATGGTGATGTGCGGGGATATTTTAAGAATATGGTGGAAAAGTAAGTTTCAATTTCTTAATAGTTGTTTATATTATAATGAATTTTAAATTTATCCCATTCATATTATTTTCTTACAGGGGATGGGCCTAATTTTCAATAAAAAACACAAAGATAACAAGTGGAAAGATAAAATATGTAAAAGTAAAGGTAAATATCCATTTATAATTTTTACTTTTTGATGTATTACATAAAAATGATATTTTTAATAGAATCTCATTTAAATAAAATTATCATGCAAAAAAAGGTGTCATCTAATGCAAATATTATATGTTAAGATTTATGTATGAAATAATTACAACTGGAACACTTTTGAATTTTGAACATGCCAGATTTCCTTATAAACTTTTCTATAATCTTCCATTTTATTTATTCATTATACATGTATATCTAATTTGCTTTTAATTTTTTGTTATTTTATGACCCTCAACCCTATATTTCTCAAGTGGCCGAACAATTAAAATTGGAATAGTTAAATTATTTTACTAGTTTGATTGGATTTTAGTTTGATTGTAGTGTAAAATGTAATTTTGAATATTCTAATTGTAATTATGTATTTGGTATTTGTTTTGGTTAGATTTAGGTTTTTTAGTTTAGATTATATGTTTTGAATGTTATAAATTTGAATGTTTAATTTTGTTCTGGTTCCTCTTGTTTTGATCTAGTCCTAATGATTTTCTGATATGGATTATGGTCTAGATTTGGTCTTCTTTTAGACTGGTTTCTATTTGTTTTAGGTCTACTTTGGTAGAGAATAGTAATGGTTTTCCGATTTTATTAAAAAAATTGGGTTTTTACATCGGTTATTTTATAACTGATGTAATAAATTCCTAGGGAATGGTTTTTATGTCTGTTATTAAATAAATGATGTTATATATCATTTTTCACATCAATTACTGTACAATTGATGTGAAAAGTGCTTCGCAAACTGATTTTTATGTCTGTTATAAAATAACCAGCTTATTAAATTCCTAAGAGGATGGTTTGTTACATTGGTTATTTCATAACCAACGTAATAAATTCATGGAGAATGGTATTTTATATCGGTTATTTAACAACCGACATCATATAACATTTTTCACATTGGTTATTGTATAACTGACATGAAAAACACTTTTGAGGTGTGATATATTACATAGTTTATGTAACAAACGATGTAATAAACTATATACCATGTTAGTTATTAAAAAACCGATGTAATAAATCGAGCCTCTGAATCATTTTTCACATCAGTTATTTAAGAACTGATGTGAAAAACACTTCAGATTGAGGTTTTTTATGTCTGTTTTAAAATAAACAATGTAAAAAACAATATTTATAATGTATTCTTTAAAAACGTTGACTAAAAACCAATGAAAAAAATAAAAAATAACTGACATAAAAAACAATTTTTTCACTAGTGTATATTCAAGTTATTTATCATAATTCAATATTGAATATAAGGTTTAATAATATAATTTTTTATTCGAAACCTTACTTCATTTGGTTGATCATGGGGAAATTTATTTCATTAGACATCAAATTCAATGTTAACATGATTCCAACTAGATCTATCCATTGAAATAAAAAAATCTTAGTGTGAGCATCATGTTACAATAATCAGAGTGAGAAATTATAAAATCATTAAAATAATTCTTGAGATGTCCTTAATTATGAAACGTTCTTATCAACCTATTAATATTTCAGTTTCACCCTATATCACTTTCAACTCATCATAGGTTGTCTTAGGTTCTATCGTATTCATTTATCATAATGGATTATAAAGTGAATGTGAGTTAACCCAAGCATATTACCTAGGAGTGTCTATCCAGGTGTGTAGTCTTGGGTCTATTCATCAGGCACTGGTGATGATTATCTTAATACCTAATATGACCCTTTCAGAGATTTTAACCCTAGGTGAATCTATTCTATAGTTGTATCCGCCTACCAGTATCTTTACATAGATGATTTTTTTGTAGAACCACCCTCCTTTATTTACCATAACATAGGATATTCTCATATAATTAGGATTATTCTAATGGTTCTCACTAAATTTTTTCTAATCCTAATCCCAAAAAATAACTAAATCCTCATCTGATACTAATTGAGGAAACCTAAACATTACATATATATACATTAGATGAATTTAGATAAATATTCATCATATTTCACAATTTTATAAGCTTGAGGACTATAATGGTTTAGTTTATTTAAAGACTAGATATATAATCATCTTATTTTGTGAATGATATTTAACATCTCCCACAATGTTCTTCTCATTTAGTAAACGTATTTGTCATACCAAGATCAAAACATTTCTTCATAACCTAGGAAAAGGAAATATAAGAAAGAATAAGCTTTGAAGACCAGTAAGGGTAATCATAAGAGATAATAGTTAATGATCATCTGTAAGTATAACATGACCATAAAAGTTTACTAATATGATCTTATAATTTGAAAATCATACCCATAAATTCATATATCATAATCATTGAATGTGGATTTCAGATTTTAGAAGATAGAAATAATTAAATAATTAAATATTACAAGCTATGAGAAAATAAAACTGGTAAAATAAAATGTCATAACAGAATGGGATAAAGTGTGGAATAATCAGAATCATAAAAAACATTTTTTTAAGGATATATTTAAAGACATTCATCACTTGTTGGGCCTGGTCTAACAACCAGTGTACCCACTTTGGTCATGGGATAACCTCCACTGTACCCTATTTCAGGCTTGAGATAACATCCCATGTACCCTTTGAGCCCATAAACTATAAAAATTACCCAAATCATTGGATGGATATAATAGACCCACCTGTCACATGATCATAATTCATTAATGTGTATTCTACATAATCATGAAAAAATTTATCACTTCATTATAGCTTAACCCATAAAATAGAAAATGTGTATCATCAATATTTTGTCATCATAATCATAAAACATACATTGAATGAATAAATATTTTATATTTGGATAATATTCCCAATCAATAATAAGTAACATCAATGGATGTTATCATATATTAATAATACATTTATAAGATTATAAGAACATTTCTTGAAGAATATACCCATTTTATTTTGAAATCACTTATTTATACTCAAATAATTTATAGAATATTAAGAAAAAAAATTCTTTGAAATAAACCTTGGAAACATGAAAATTAAAATTTAAATCAATGAGTATTCATGATATCATGAAAATCAAATCATGCGGTATATGTAAAAATAAGGATTGTTTTTCAAACATTTGATAAACAATACCTTATTCTGAAAATAATAAGAGGGTTCCATTTAAATATATTTATAGAGAGTAAAAAATGGGTTAAAATGACCTTAATAAATCATTGGGTAATAGTAAAATCATTCTTCAATGAATATTAAATAAAATATAGACATGGAATAAAAAGAATCTTTATTAAAGAGATAAATAAAATTAGTTTTCCTTATAAACATTCTTTCAGAATTTTGGGTGATTAGAGATAGAAAAATGAAAGTAACACAAATAATATCTATAAATAACCATAGCATAAAAAATAAATAATATTTTTTCCAGATATATTATATCATTTTATAATAATATATTTATACATAACAAATCCGAGAAAAAAATAAGATTGTAACATAAAACCCTTACCGCTTTGGTATATTTTGAATAATAACCCTGTTAAATAAATAACATCAATAAAACATTAAATAACATGAATATAAAGTTATTTATGATATAAAATATAAAATGGAAAATATATTTAATCCACATTAATTATATAAGTGTTGAATATGAAATATATCCCATAGAAACAAAAGTGAGACAAGAAACCCTTACCTGAACTACTTCATATACACTCTATCCTCTTATATAATAAATTTAAATTTAATATAATATTATAATATAAATTTATTCATTCTTATAAAAACATAAAATATTTTATTATAACATATTATCACCCATTCATTAAAAATAATTAATTATCATTTTCATTTTGGGAGTTATTTTTTAATTTCTTATGCATGTTTTCAGTTCAGTTGTTATAGACCTTGAATCTTGATCATGGTTCCATAAAATACAAAATTTTAATCATTATATAAATATTATATATATATTCATCAAATATATCTTTATAACTATCCATAAAATTCAATGATATGAAAATTAATTACACCATTCATGGAGACAATAGTCTATACGTACACATTAACACTGTCTTCATTTTCTTACAAAAAGAAGAAAATATGGGTAAATAAAAATTTATCATTAATGAATAATAATTATAAAATAAATATAATATTTATTTATTTAATACATTATTATATCCATTAATGCGAGTCTATGATGGGAAAATATTCATATTGCTATGTGGAAGTTGTAGTCCACTCATACGCACAAGCGATACATTCATTTCCCATTTTATGTAAAAGAGGTGAAAATGGTTGGTATATAATAACAAAAACATCTCATTATATTTATGATATTGAATTAATTATTTTATGATGAATATAATAGATTTATTGGATGCTTAAAGAGAAATAAACTTTGAAAGAGCTATGTAAGACAACTACCTATTATTTGAAAGACCTCATTTGGATTAAACCATATCACTTCTTAAGATGGTAATAGGAGAATAAAAAAAGATAAATAATGAATGTAATGAATATTTTAATGTTTTTTGGTAGGTATTAATCGATATAGAGTGCTCATATTGTGTGAATAATGGAGGAGAAGGGGTGCACTTTTATATGTGAGTGGAGAAACACACATGGAATTACTTAAAATATTTAAATAATATAAAGCCACTATCCTATGAAAGTGTAATAAAATGAAAACTAATTTAATGTTAAGATAATATAATTT
Source organism: Viscum album (assembly GCA_963277665.1). Taxonomy (NCBI): domain Eukaryota; kingdom Viridiplantae; phylum Streptophyta; class Magnoliopsida; order Santalales; family Viscaceae; genus Viscum; species Viscum album. The sequence goes on from OY728121.1 coordinate 546,344,075, forward strand.
CAAAAAAAATTCAACCAATAAGTTTTAGACAATTTTAAGGGTTAATTTTACCCTTATCTCTTAGTTTATAGTCGATAATCCAGTTTTAATCCTAACAGTAGTAGCAATTTTGTAATGATTCTACTATTAATTATGAAACAAAATATAAGAGGAATAATTAATTTTTTATTAAAATTATGATTCATAATATTTTAACAATTGTATGAAATTAAATTTCTACAAGAGGTAGAAATTAATTTTAAAATAAATATGGAAAACACAACGAAAATGTTTTTTTAGAAAACTGCATTTATATGCTTAAAAATGAATTTAAATTCATCATATGTATTTTAAAAACTATTATATGAATGTAAAAATATTTTATTTAATATATAATCTACACATTTTATTATCTTCAATAATTTACAATGATTTATTTAATTTATTATGTTAAAAAAAATGTCAAACATAAAAAAATTATGAAAAATAATTTTTTATCTTTATAATAATTTTATCTTCAATCCTAACCATAATATAATTTCTATAATAAATGATATTCATAAATTAAAAATATTTTTTAAAAAAGTAAATTTTTAATAATGGTCACTATATATTTTTATATAAAAAAATTCTTGAGCACATAGAAATATACATTTCTTCAAAAATAAATTGGTCTTTTAATCATGAAATTATTTTATTAAAAATAAATGATAATTTATTAGCTATCAGTAAAAACATTTTAATTAAGTAAAATATATATATCATAATGTTTTTATTCCTATTAATACCCTCCAATCCAATGACTAGGTTATAAAGGTTATAATATATCATGTTATATTTATAATTGGAGTTGCATGTAAAACAAGATATCAAATATTTCAAATTATTTCATATAATGGATAAAAAATCATAGGGTGTTATAAATCATTCATCTTCTACAAAAAATCATTAATTAATAAAGATAAAATTTTAGAAATTTCACACCAAGTGGTCATGGCATTTGAACAAAATAATATACAATATGCTCTTTTTAATACCATTAATGCAAGGGTAAAACTCTACAATCAAATAATATAAAATATATTTTAATTTTTTCGATTACTTATTCATTTTTATATTTTTATCAATTACTAGATGTTCCTTTCAATCAATTTTTCTATTCCATAGATATATTTTTTAGATCCAATTCATGGATATCCAATGAATCAATCACACATGATGTCTCTTATGAATTTATAAAAAACTATATTAAAAATTTTACAAATAAACATTAAAATATATGTTTTAAATTATGTTTTAACTTGAATTTTTTTATGATATAAAGTTGTTTATTTATTATCCAAACCATGGTATGAGGATGGAAAATGCGTACAATAAGCTTATTGATTTCAAAAACTCAATAAGGATTAGGGTATATATAATAATATTTCACTATAAAAGCATATAAAAAATTGTAATTTTTCTCAATGTATCTATAGTATCTAAAGAAAAGTAATCAAATAAAATAGGTTATTAAATTTTTAAATTTATTAAGGATATTATATTCTAGCCACAAATTAGCAACCTTGAAGAATTATTTCTGAATGTAATTATAATTTCATTTAAAATATTTATTAACCATTTTGTCCATATTTTTTAGAATTGATAGAATTTTCCTAAATTAACATACCCACAAGATTAAATATATTTGTTTTAAAATGATTGGGTAGCTTACATGGTGTCATAATGTTTAGTGACACCCTGAAGAGGTGGTTTCCTATCATGTTTGTAATTTTATATTCTATAGAGATCCAGAATATGTGGTTTATCTACTAAATATTTACCTAATTATTTTATCATTTTAAGATAGATTTATGGATAGAGACTTTACAATTGAAAGGGAATCTTAGTTCAAAATGTATCTCATAAACTCAAAAACAAGAAAACAGAATTATATTATCTTGATAAATTTGGAAAAAGATTGAAAATTTATTTGCATTCTATAGGAATCTACCACATGTGAGTCTAACACATTGTGTGTTAAATATGACTCAAAGTTCATGTTTATAGTTTAAAAGTGTCATTTTAACTCGTAACATACATCATATAGTCAAAACCAAAAAACCATTCTTGAATTATCTTAATACACTATGAAAAAATCCATTATTCATTTGTAACATATAGAAATTAACCTCACTTCAATTTGACACACGATGTTGTCGGTATGATTAAAATTGATTGTTTTCATTTAAAGGTGACAATTTAGATCAAAACATACATCATATACTCAAAATTGATAGAAAATGCTCGAATTGTCAGGTTAATTTTTTAAAATGATTATTTATCCATTTGTGATATGTACTAATTAACCACACATCAATCTAATATGTGGTGTTATTGATATAACTAAAAGTGTGTGTTTTCAATTTAAAACGGAAATTTTAGTTCGAAACACACTTCACATAGTCATAATAGAGAAAAAAAATTTATATTGTTATGATAATTTGGAACAATAATTGGTTATCCATTTTAACATGCAGTAATTATCATCATGTCAATATGACATACAGTGCGGCTGGTATGATTGAAGGTGCATCACATACTCAAAAAAGAGAAAACACACTGGGAATGTAATATCACTTTTAGTTATTTTTATTTATGTATTATGTTATCCATTTATTTATATATTATGTTTTTTCATTCATTTATTCCTCTTTGTTTATGCATCATCATATCAAATTTATATTTTATTTAATTCTTTACAACATTACTAAAATAATCATTTTTACTATTATAGGTACACACTTATTTTCTCCAAGATATGGGTGGTGTGTCAATATCTGTAATCATAATTGGGTCCGAAGGAAATTGGAATATGAGGCGACCTAGTATTCTATGTGTTTAATTTTTTTGAGTCGGTTATAAATTCTAAATGTTTTTAACAAATTATTTATATCAACATAATAGTAAATTATTGAAATGTTTTTAATGTAAATTTATTTATAATTATAATTTCTTATAATATAATATAATTTTAATGTATTTATGTTTTATTTATTTGAATCTTTTAGTTTTCTATTCAAGTAAAATCCCCCTACTAAAAGAGATGTTTTTATCGGTGTTGGAGATAGATTTGAGAAAAGTATCAATTATCATCACTAAAATTAGCAATGAAAAAAGTGTAATTTTATCAGCACTAACTATAGAACTGATAAAATTTCATAGATTTTATCAGTACAAGAATAATCAATTATTTTTTCTCATCAAAAAATATAATATTACATAATGATAAAAATCCAAATCTTTATTATTTTTTGCGACAAAAAAATCAAAAACACATAAAAACAATATGATAAATGTAAAAATATACACAAAAATAATATATACACATAACATATACTCTATCATTTTTTTACAAATTTTCCTTTTGATATAGAATAAATGAACTTGTATTGTAATTCATTTTATAATTTTATGATGTGTATATAGACAAAAATACACTTTTAGTCATTCGAAACAACTTATTTGTACTTGAAATAGGAACATAACAATAATTTTATTCATTATAACCCATGTAAAAATGTTATTATATAAAAAATATTTTTTTTTCATACAAACCTTCAGAATATTTTAAACAATCTTTTATTAATGAGTCAATAAGTCATTTTTATCGAATTAGAATTATAGATTCCCAAATATAATACATCATTTTTAGTCTACAAGCATATGATTATGTTAAAATTCCATTTCCTCATAAATAAATCCCCATATGTGAAAAATTATTTCATGATTATGTCTATAATAATAGTTTTACCCTTAGGGAAGTATTAATTTGGTTAACGTCTAGCCTATTGGGGAGGTTTTGTCATCAGTGGAGTATTATAACTAAATAAATATTTTTTTTTCATTTAATTAATATCCATGGAACCCTTATCCTTCCTCTATTTATTTATCCTTACCTATTTAATTTGGGTTTTGAGTTTCATTCTATTTAAACTCTAAATTATGGAGGATCTTGGGAGGATTAGAGATTTGGTGCAGTCGACGAACACATTCTTCGATGGGAATTACCAATAGAATCTGGATTTGATGAGACCATCACCAAAAAGTGATTCCAATCAATACATGGCTATTTTTCTTGATTTTTTAGCTCAATATTTTCAATTCACATGTATAATTGATTAAAAAATCCTTCAATTTTTAATTTTAACAGGATAAAATATCCCCAAAATTCGATTTTTTGGATATATGCCTAAATGTTTTGATCTTCTCAACATTCTTTATCAATGGTGAATCCAAACCTAATGATTGGTTACTGGAACTTGACATTGGCCACCAAAAAATCCTCTTATGGGGTTTCCTTCCAGCTTTCCCTCCTTTTTCATCACATATTAATTGTTGGACTTCTCCATGGATAATGATTGATTAAATTGGTCTTCCTTGATTAATAATAAGTTTTTTGATCTATAAGAGGCCATTTTGGGTACAAAAATAGAGATATGGGTGTATGAGATGCTTGAGGGGATACAAAGAAACAACATGAGGTATAAAATTATAGGTTATTGAAATAAAGTGGTGTGTAGGGAATTAGAGATGTTTGTGAAGTTATTATGGACGTTTTTATAGAAAAGGATAACTAAAAATGGGACCCTGGAGGAGTGAAACTGTTGTTCCTATCCAGTGACAGTGTTTTGGGCATGATCATAGGTGAAATCAATAACAACAATGTTATTCCGAGTGAATTACAGATATTTAGGTCAAAGGAAAAACCATATGGTATTTACTTCTAACCTATATTTCATGTATCTTGATAATAGTGGTAGATATGGTTTTATTCGATGTTAAATATTATATGGGGTATACTTTAGCTACACACTCTGTGTAGTGATAGGTTACACAACTCATCATGTACAACAATCCACACTAAAGAAGTCATCTGGACCCACATGATGTGTGGTCTAGGGGTACATGTCATGTAACATATCATATACATGACTCGACCTACCAATGGAATACACTAAGTGAGTCAGTGGAGGAATATACATCATATACCATCTTAGGGGAACACCATGTATACTGCCCCATAATCAACCCTAGGAGATACGATACACATCAAGTATCCCTAGGGGAGCCACACGCCATGTACACTATCATACATACTGTACAGGCTGGCCCCATATGACATGTAGACTGAATTTGATGTCCATCCTTGTCTTGAGGTGCTACACTCAATATACCCTGAAGTACCTATTGTGTAATATTTTTTAGACTTGTATAATTTCATATTCTTCTTTACAAGAGTCCATATTTGGTTAAGTAAGTATTCTATCCTAATAATTTTACTACATAGAATGAAATTGAATATCTCTATTTGTAATAAGAGGCGATATAAAGGGAGATTCATATTGTTTTGTTTCCTTATATACAAATGACTCGCAAATAATATCAAGCATAATGATTGGATCAAACACAAGGTTAGAAAATCCCCAGAAGATATTCTAATTATATATAATGGGTCCACCACAATATTGATATAGTTTGATACTCCCCCACTCAGGGAGTACATGTCCTTTACCAATTGATTTATGTACTCCCTCATTTAACATCCTCTTCTCCACAAGGAATGGGTGTTCCACTAGGTATGGTTACTCCCTTAATCGACACTTACCCCTTGAAAAGGTGTGGGTCCCCCACCTCATCTTCTGAGAATTGACATGGGTTACAAGGATATATAGTTCATATTAATGGGTTTATTTCTTAGGTTGTTTCTACCAAATATGGCATATTCAATGAGATAATTTCTTCTATGTATTTGGTTATTCACCTATAAATAATATCTAGTGTTTACTTCTTTCTTTTGAGATTTTAATCTGATTGGTCATTTTATTTATAAATTTTGGGTTTCAGGGAATCATATTGGGTATGTATATACATATCCATGAATGGGTGTTTTTTACACATGTGGCATGTATTAAAAAGATAGTGGAAGGTTTAGTGGTGATTTGGGTAGTCATGATATCGAGGTGGAACCTAGAGGTGACAGATGCAAATAGAAATCATGTTCTGGAGTTTTTCATCATGGAGTCATCACCATTTTACAATTTACTATGTTACTTTATTTTATTATTTTAGTCCTTTTCCCCATTTATCTTATTTATTTTACTCTATCAAACCATGCTGATGTTTAGTATATGTTGCATGTATTTTTTTATATTTTGTTAAGTTTTATTATCTAGCATGAATTTTTATATCTCTTATGGATATGTGTGGTAATTTATAGGATAATTATTTTAAGACCTCCCATGTTGTGTGATTTTCCTACTCAATGTTAGTCATTATCACCTGGCCTATTGGAGATGGGACTAGGGTGACACACTCAACTAGCTTCAAGGCTAGGCGGGGTCCTTATGGGTTAGGTCATGTCATAGTGATTTTGGAGTGGGACAATATTTATAATAAAGTTTATAATTAGAATTTATTTTAGGGTTTTTTGGGTAACATAGTTAAATGGTGTTAATGGGTATAGAGTTGGAATTTTAGGCTCGAGAACCCATTATTGGTGTAGTGGCTAATGTATCCATCTTCTAGGACTGTCATTTACCAACTATTGACTCAAATTTATATGTCACTTGTTGTTGGGAACCAGTAAATGGTACAAAGGATCTTATAGGAGTTGTTCATTAATTTTGGTGTCTTCATTTAGAAAAATACCTTTATATAATTAAATATATGTGTTTCATCTTGTTAATTATAGTATATTTCAATTGATTATCATGATCCACGATGAGGTGACTCATCCACTATAAGAGTTTTAGTGTCTCCATTATGATGTTTATTTCCTTGATAAATTGAGTGTTATATGTATTCATGAGTTTTTGGAACTAAATAGCGTATAACTCCACTCATAGATTAAAATTCAAGATTCACTAACCTCATGAGGTACTACATTAACTTGAGTTGTGAGAGGTTCCTTCAAGAACAACCTCCATAAAGAGTTCCAAGTCTGTTTCCCCCTTTACATCCCCACCTACATAAGTCTTGAAGAGATATCTAGTGGTAAACATCTTTCTAGAAGAGGGTTAGTTGGTTGAAGTTTCTAAAGGTAGTTATATTAGGGGAGATTCATCATCTTTAGCCAATAAATGATAGGGGTTGGGATCGTGACACTGGATTCATACACATGCACGGTCTTATTCCAATGGATTACTAGCTTGAGTGTCATATAAAGGATCCATCCAACTAGAATATAAGATTTTATATACAAATGGAGGATGATATTTGTATTATACATATATATAAATATTTTTATATCAATTGGAATTTATATATGTTTTCAATAGTTATTTATTGAAAAAATTACTTATTTTTTCTTTATTTTCACTAGTTATATTTTTTTAATGGAAAAAACATCTAAATGAAATATAGGGTCTTGGAATGGGGAGAAAATAGGAATTGAACCATGAATATTTTGACGTATCTCTATATTATCATGTGATCACCAATAAATGTGTACGCCAAATTTGGAATGATATTTCTCATGCCATAACCATGATGATCATGCCATGACTATTACACATGAAATACATGGAATCATGATAGAGCCCGACACTTCCCTTGAATAAAATAAAGAAATAACCAGCATCATGAAGTGTAATGATAAAGAAATTTTTATGTGATGATTTAACAAACCATTCCCACTATTGGCATGCAATGATAATCTAAATTCATTTACATAAAATTATACAAGGAAATATGTAAAATATGTAGCAGATTCAAGCTTTCTATATATGGATCTATTGTCTTTTACATAAAATGGAGGAAGTGGGTACATAGAAGTGATTTACATAGTTATAGAGGGTTTTACACTATGATAAGATATTATGTAGAATTATACATGGGGATGTTACTAATTAGTAATATTATTTATTCTACAGGGAATAATTCCATGGTATGTCCTTTGTACGATCCATAAAAATTAGGGTGTTCCATAGCTTGAAACTATTTTGTCACATTATCATCATGTATGAGTTGATTCAATACTTCATGTACATATTTCATCACAAATTATGAGTTTATTTCCATAATAGGAAAAATATATTGAGGATGGATGAGGCTTAAGAGTCATAAGGGAGTCGATGCACCGCAGAAAGAGTTGTTCTACAATAGAGAAGAAGTTTTCACTATAGTGAGAATTATTGAAACATGTATGAGATGGTGACTTATTTTAGGAATAATATAATGTTTATGATATATAAATATATTTTTTCAAATTATTTAATATTGGTCTGTTGTGGTCTTGAAATTTCAGTGTAGAGAGTTCTTGGTGGGGCTTTATCATGTCAGGATCTACACTATTATGCTATGAGGATTTAAATAGTGAAATATTGAAAATATGATCTTCATATATTCTAAAAAGCGATAAGGTATATTCAAAGGGGAAATAATGTGTGTAATTATGAAATTATTTAATAGAAAAGGTTGTTACTTAAAGGGGATCAATTATTGATTAGGGAGGAAGACCAAGCATCGACTCGAAGATTGAATTTGATAGGATTTTTTCTTGTTTTTTACTTTTGAGAATTTTTGTATGTAATATAGGAATTAGATATTGTATAATATCACTCTTTTATTTAAGGTTTCTAATATGACTCAATTATTTTTTTTATCTTTGTCTATTATATCTTCCATGGTGTTGGGTTTCTTTATTATCGATGGCCACTCAATAATGAGTGGCTAAATCCTTGGACAGAATTGAATAAAAAAAAGTGGGTGAGTATGTATTATTTTAATTATTTCTTCACTAATGGGATAACCTTATTATCTAGTGTTTTTTACAACATAATATCATCTCATTCTTTATTGAATCCTTGACCAAGGGTATTGAGTATTGGAGGAACCCCAACATAGTATAGGTAATTATTTTATTAATAGTTCAATGGATTATTATTTTTGAAATGCAATATACACTTAATTCACTTTATCTATTTTAATTGATTTGATCCTGAGGAGTTGAGATTCCAGGGAAGTGTTTATAGAAGTAAACAAGATTGATTTATATTACATGGATTATTTTTCTACTACTGAGTATAGTTTATTATGAGTAAATTTGAGTAGTTCTTTTTAGAAAAAACACCATGGAATATTGATTCCCTTATCTTCATCCTTTTTTCAATATTTTTATTGAGTAATTTATTTAATATTTTAATTTAGTGTAAATTTGATCTCATGGATATGATTACACAATAAAGGTATGTCGTTTATTTTGGAGTTGTCTTTAAGATTCTCTATTCCTCCTGAGATTGACTCAGAATTTCAATGTGATATTCCCCTATAGATAGTGTTGGTTAAAAATACTATAAATTATAAAACATTTACACCATGAATAATTAACACCACCTCATGGATGGTCAATATTTTAGCATCATTTTTCAAGGAATTCTAAAAAGTAGAAAATGACTCAAAACTAATTTCTTGGATAAAATACCTTTTTTCTCATTTGTTTTTTTAATTTATTTTATCTTTTGTTTTTGTCCACATTTTTTTACACACTTTTTATTAATGACGCTGTTTGTAGGATGTACTACATGATATATCATTATATATTCTTCCTAAAACAATGCAATGGAATATAGGAGTTACCAGTCCGGCACACAATTGGTGTATGTTTGGGGAAAACTCTGTGAAAAATGATACAATATAGAGATTTTTGGGATAGATTCTATCCTCATAGTTGGTGAATTATTTTTTATACCATGCAACACAACAATTCAAACCTATGTTTTATCTAGTATCACTCACATGTTTTGTGAATAGTTTTTTAAACTGTGAAACCTAATTTTTTATTACTTTAATAATATCCAAAAATTGTATTTTTATAACAATTATTACCAAAGAACTATCATTCTTCCTTCCTTATCATAATCCCTTTACATCTATTCTTCTATTAGGTGTTTTTGTAACTCTATTCCCTATGTAACCCAATTTCATTGTGTAAAAGTGTGTTGGATCTTGGATATTAATGTTAAGAGCCCAATATTATCCTAGTTCTTCTCTTCTTTCTTGATCCACTCATTTTTCCTTTGAATGAAATATTACATATCGGTTGTTATTACTATGTATATTGGTTCAATCAGGTTTTCACAACTCCTTTTTGGGAATTATGGAAGGAATTGGAAAGAGATTCTAGATCGACTAGATCACATCTTTATTCTTCATATTCTTCAAGATCTATCATGTGGTAGGTGGGGTTAGAGAGATGGGAGACCATCTCTCTCTAAAAATCGTGAGCTAACTAGGGTTTACCCCTATGCACTCTCGATCTTCACATGCATAGCAGATTTTCTTATGGCTGGGAGATTTCAATATAATCACTATGATAATTCTCGAATGAGCCAAGGATCCCTTTTTCTTCTTCCAGTTGCGAAGAAATACAATGACGATGACCCTGGGGATATTTCTCACATCCTCTCTTTATCTGGTCGATCCCAAGGGATCTCGTTCTTAGATGTGCTGAAGTCTTCTGAACATAATGTAAATATGATGAAGATTCCACTGGTCAATAAGCTTGATGATGGCGAATTCTTGGTCGAAGTGGATCCAGATATGATACAACAACACACGCAAATGTGCAGGTTCTCCATTATGGCTCGTATCTCCTATATCAGAGGTAATCATCCCTGGTCACTCTCTGATTTGCATGCCCGTATTTCCCTCTGTTGGAACTTTTTTAACTATAAATTAATCCCAATAGGAAAAGGTTAATTTCATATATTGTTTAAATCTCAAGAAGAGTTTGATAGAATTTGGAAATTAGGGAACCTTAATCTTAAGCCTGGTTTGCTTCGCCACTCTAATTGGGACTCAAATTTCAACCCACACACTTATCGCAACACAATGGCCCAGGTTTGGATCAAAATCCATGGGCTTAATTGGTTTTTTTGGCACCCAAAAATACTGAATGACATAGCTTCATTCATAGGTTCCCCCCTCAAAATTGACCAACGAACTTTGAATGCAGATTTAGGACACTTTTCTAGAGTCATGGTAGAAATTAATTTGGATTAAAAGCTACCTAATACTATTAATTTCACTGCCAAAGATTAAAAAACAGAAATCAAAATTGAGTATGAGAGGAAACATCCTTTTTGTGACCATTTCAAGATCATTGATCATACCGTCTACAACTATAGAGTGATTAGAAAAAAACCAATCCAGCCTCCTGAAAATGATTGGAAAGAAATAAGGAGGCTTAGGAAAGATAAATCCCCCTTGATAAGTGTACCTGAAACAACTAAAACTGCAACCTGGGTGAAAAAACCTATAACTTCATCTCACTTAGGGGAGACCTCGGGTACTAAATGGGTTGACCTTATTGAAGAGGAAGAAAAAGGCAAAGACCACTTTGTAGAATTGGAAACTATTATTTTAGACACCCTTAAACAGGATACAGATATTGATAAACCCAGCTCATGTACTGTTGAAAAGAACACCCCAATTAATCCCCCACTGCCCACATTTCCACTTACAGCCCATTAAGTCTTGTAAAGCATAACAAAAACACCACGGCTGTGCAACCTGCTACTCAGGACGACTCTAATTTTATTTTTCATGATTTTAATTCTTTGGTAAAAGACTCCACTAACATGTAGGAAAATTAAAATGCCCTTCCAGAGATGCAGTTATCTTCTTTGGATATGTGCATGGACAAACATCACAATGAATCTCCTGCTAATCCTGATGGAGACACACAACCTGCTAATATACTGCAGGTCCAGGATAACATGCAAATGATACCAGCCGTAGAGGCATCAGAAAAAGAGCAGAGGAATTTATACAACACTGGGTAGAGCAATGTTTCTCAATGTTCGAGCATTGAATAGAGGTCAGTTGATCTTGCTGCTAATCAAAAAGATATGGGCGATTTACCAGGTACCTGCAACACTTCTGTTCAGCATTCTACTTTTCATATTAAATGCATTGATGCTGATAACAACAAGGAAATTAGTACTGCTTTGCCTCCACCTACTAATAATAACATCCAAGATATTGGAACTCAACCTATTTCGATAGGTGAAACCACTAACTTCTTTGACCCTACCAAAGGCAAGAAAGTTCCTAACTCAAGCACTAATATGTCAAAAAAATTTAGAAGATTAAATAGGCATAAAGGATCGGATAGTAAGAAAAAAGGGATTTCTAACTCCAAACAGAGATATAAATGAAGATTCTTTATTGGAACTGTCAAGGTATTGAAAACTTTGATACCTTTAATATTTTAAAAAGAACGTTAAACATTCAGAAGCATTTAATTTTTGTTATTACTGAACCTAAAATAAACTTTTCCTCTGATTTAGTTCACTTTTGTCATTTTGGATACACCTTCATCAGCGCATGTCAAAACAATAATTTTTTTGATATTCTTTGGACTTTTTCTCATCCTTATATATCTAATGTAAATGTTTTCCATATTTCTGATCAAAGTTTCACTTGTGACTTTATGATCTATAATTCCCATCTCTTTTTTTCCTTTATCTATGCCAAGAATAAATATCAAGATAGGAGGTCTCTCTAGAAGGACCTCTCCTCTTTGAACTCAAAAATTCATTCCCCCTGGATTGTTGTGGGTGATTTTAATGATATTATTTCTGCTAGTGGAAAAATTGTCCCTCTTCACTCAAGTCTATCTATGTGGGATTTTAAGGTTGCTATTGAAACCTCCAATCTTACTGAAATTGCTCTAAGAGGCACCAAATACACATGGTATAGGAAAAATTACAATGGAGTGGTTGCGAGCAAACTGGATAGAGCCTTTACTAATGATCATGCTTTAGATATTTGGGATATCGTTTCCAGTACCACCCTACCAAAAATTCATTCTGATTGTCATCATATTTTGGTCTCCATTTCCTTCAATTCTTAGAAACCCTCTCTCCCCTTTAAAATTAACAATGCTTGGTTATTAGATCCTGACTGTTGTAATCTCATCAATCATTTTTGGACCACTCTGACCCATTCCTATGATGACTTTTTCTGTCCTCTTAAATTAAAATATCTCAAACACAAGCTTAAAAGTTGGTGCAGCATTAAATTAAAACAAATTGATAACGACATCCTCTCTCTTGAGAATGAGCTGTATAAAATTCAAAACAATATCACCCACTCATACTTTGCTTCTGATCACAATAAAGAAACTAACATTACTGTAAACCTGAATACACTTCTCACCTTCAAAGACAACATCCACAAAAAAACTTTTAAAATCAAATGGCTAACTGATGGCAATAGTAATAGAAATTTCTATAACTCTTTAAAAAGAGTTTGGAAAGCTAGTAGAACCCTTTATTCCTTCAAATATGGAGATAAACTTTGGGATAAAGAAGAAGATATTGTTAATCATGTTTTCTCCTACTTTGAGTCTTTATTCAATGGTCCTAGTAAGAACAAGGACTTCATTAATTTCATCATACCGATAATTGTAACTAATGTTGATAACAGTTTTCTCCTTGGTGTTCCCTGTGATCATGAAATTAGAGACATTGTCTTTGGTTTGAACCCTGACAGTGCTCCAGGTCCTGATGGATTCAATAATGGTTTCTATCAAAAGTATTGGGATTTCATCCAAGCTGATGTCTGTAAACTTGTAAAATCTTTCTTTGCTAACAGTTTTTTACCTCATAGTTTAAACGCCCAGTTCCTTGCTTTAATTCCCAAAGTTGATAATGTTTCTGAAATTTATCTCTTTCATCCTATAGCTCTTATCAACACCCTCTATAAAATTATCACCAAGTTGATTTCTAATAGACTCAACACTATTACCGATAAAATTATATCCTATAACCAATTTGGCTTCATCATGGGGAAATCCATCCAAGATTGTATTTGTCTTGCTTATGAATGCACTAATATGTTAAATAATAAAAATAGAGGTGGAAACATTTCCATTCAACTGGACATTCGGAAAGCTTTTGACACAATGGACTAGAACATCATCTTCAAAGTTCTTCATGGTTTTGGTTTCAATGATAACTTCATCTCTAGAATTAAAACCCTCTTCCATTCTACTCACATTTCCATCTTGATCAATGGATCTCCTAGAGGGTTCTTCAATTTCTCTAAAGGAGTCAGAAAAGGGGATCCCCTATATGAAATTCTTTTTTCCATTGCAGAAGAATATTTAAGTCGTAGGCTCACCCACCTGGTTGAACAAAACAAGCTCAAACCGATTCATGCTTACAGAAACATGAATGCCCCCACTCACCTCCTTAATGTAGATGACATCATTCTATTTTTTAAAGGGTGATATAAAAAACCTCAGAACTCTTAAAGATCCTCTCACTCACTATGAGGAGGCCTCGAGTCAAGTCATTGGATGGCATAAATCCTTCATTTACTTTGGGAAAAACATTCCAACTGCTCGAATAAATGGTATTATTAATGAGCATAACATCAAATTATTGATTCTTACCATTTTTCTACCTTGTGGGATTTCTTGATTTGGGAACCTGCTCATAATGGGAGTCTAAACTCCAAATATTTCTATAATAACTCTTTACATAACCCATAAAATGACTAGAAATGGATTAAATATTTTGACAAACCTTGGATTGAACCCTCCAGACTCACGCTTATTTGGCGTCTCGCCTATAATAGGGTTCCCACTGACTCTTGTCTTCAAATTTTTGGAATTCAACTTTGTCCAAAATGTAGTTTTTGCAATCAGCATAGAGAAGATACTAATCAATTATTTCTATCTTTCTCTACTGTCATTGCTCTTTGGAACTATATTTTTGACACTTTTCATTGCAGATGGCTGGTTCATAACTCTATTGATGAGCATCTTAATCGTTGTGTTGATATGGATAACTCACAAAAAATCCGAAACTTGTTCCTTACTGGGGTTGCAGAGCTGTTTCATGTGATTTGGTATGATAGAAATACAATTCTTCACAATAAATGCTCACACAACATTAATGCAGGAAAAATGAGAATTCCCATCACTATTCGGGAAGCTGTATCGATTCAGAATGGAACCTGCAACAACTCTGTGGTAGACTTTATGATCCTTAGACGAATTCGAGTTGATTCCATTTTCACACAACCGAAACACACTTTTGTGGTTTTCTGGAGACCTCCTCTTCCATGTTAGATTAAAATCAATGTGGATGGAGCCTCTAAAGGAAATCTAGGACCCGCGGGGTGTGGTGTCGTCTTCAGAAATCATCTTGGTCACATCATTGGGTGCGTTTTGGGAGGTTGTGGTACTGAAACCTCTCTGGAAGCTGATACGCTGAGTGTGATTCATGCCATTGCATTCGATTTTCTCCATGGGTGGAACAACTTGTGTATAGAAAGTGATTCTACTACTATTTTACAAGACATTTGGAAGGGGTATTTTCATATTTCTTGGCTGCTTACTACGCGCTGGATGAATTGTCTTCAATATCTCCATGACATCAACTACATTGAAACTCATACTTACTGAGAAGAAAATATGGTTGCAGATTCTCTCACCAACAAAGGAATTGATCAGTTCAAAACCTGGCCGGTGGAGCTCCCAGAAAACCTAATTCCTTTTCATGTTAAAGATTTTAATTTTATACCATCTTTTCGACTCATGTAACATTTCCTATCTTTTTGAAAATAAAATTGCTTTGGTCTTTTGACCAAAGCTCCACCTTCTTAAAAAACAATCGTGTGGTAGGTGGCTTATCAATTTTATTCACTTTTCCTATGATTTGAATCCTTAGTTTTCCATAAATTAGTTTCATTGATTTTTATGAAAAATATGGTTGATTTATTTAGTATAAATATTTTGTGTTATTTCTTGGAAACATTTGATTTGATTTTTTTTCTGAAAAAAATACCTTTCTGTTAAATGCATTCAAACTATGGTTTCATTTTAATGCATGGAAGATGTTTGATTAAAATTTAAATATATTAATTAATATGAATAAATGAAGAGGTGTAGTACCTTATAATTCAAATTGAATTAGATGAGTTCATATTTAATTAAAATACACCTTATTGGCTTCAAATGATGGTTGTTGTCAACAGGGTACTTGGATTCAAAGTCAAGTGACAACTTGATTGGTAGGACATGATTATATTTGTGTGTTAGGAATTATTATTGTTGGATGCACGGATTTATGTGGGTGTGTGATGTGTAATGGGTATGCCACGTGGAAAAAATTGATGAATTGATTCTGCTTCTTAAGATTAATCAATTTATATTGAAAAAATGCTTTGGATTTATTCTCATTTATTTTATTTATATTTTTAATTGTGAGATAACTTGTTCTTTTTCGGGTGGTATGAGTTGGGAATTTTATTAGGGACTACCTACTAGTATGATTACTCACCCCATGTATATTCACTTTTTTTGAATATTTAGACATTTTTCTTCAAAAAATATGTAAAGGAAAAGTCTCTTATTTCTCTAGTGGTAAATCGTGATGCTACTTTCTCAAGATTATGGTAAGCTTGGAAATTTTTTGTGGATGGTTGGAGTGATGCCACGTTGATTATGCTACATAATGATGTATTTTAGTTTTTTTGGATATCTTCTTCCACTTTTTTATACTTCTCTAATTTTCATTGTTGTTGGTATTTTTTAGTTGTATCATTTACATTTCTTGTATTATATTGTTTTGGTATGGTTGTTTTATTTATTGTGTTATCTGGTTGTGTATGATTAAAGGGTAAAATTAAACCCCAATTATTTAGTAATTCCTCTGCATTTGTTTTATAATTTTTTTTTCTAGGGGATTTCACTTATGTTTAGTCTCACCTCGCCTCTTTCCAAGCTAACGATTAGGGTTAGGATGTTTCAAATGGTATCGGTTTGGTCTGTCTATCATTTTGAGATGGTAGAAATAAGATAGGCAATGGAAGAACATGAAATGTACAACATATAAATACACATTTAACCTCTTTATCATGAACTTCAAGTTACTAGGGTGTTAAAGTATAAAAAGTTTTTTATGAAACCTAAAGGAGTATTTGAACCTCATCATCACGGGTTTAGTCGATGAGTGTATCATATCATGCTTTAGTAAAGTCAAATACCACTAGTATTGCATTTTTCATATTTTTATTGAAGATTATTGGACATTCATTATAATATTATTTTGATTTTTAATGATTTGGAAAATCCTAAGACTTTAGTTTAGTAGTTGAGTGGTTACTAAATGGTGTTTTGTTCTAACTATATAGAAATGGTGCCTGTTAGGTGATTAAGAAACCCACATGAAGAGGCCACATGGGATGTCATTATACTAGAACCTAAGGTGAACGAGAAAAATTGTTTAAATAATTCTCCAAACAATTCCAGTTGTTATTAAAAGAAAATGGAATTATGAACCATGATATGTAGATCATTTAGTTTAGTTCCAGAAATAGAACCCACCATTATTTTATAGGGATTTAGAACCTAAATAGTATAATCATGGATTAGTATAATGAATTGGATCTTCGATTTAATTATAACCCCAGTTGATATAAATGTGAATTTAGTATTCTACATGTTGGAAGATCTCACATGCCTATGGTGGGATTTAGCTTTCCAAGATAAACTCAACCAAGGTATTACATGAGAGGTATTTGAAGAATTTTTCATTAAAAAATTATACCCATAATAATTAAGGATAGCTAGAAAAAGAGATTTTTTAGTCTTAAAAAAATAAAACTATTAGTGATAGAGTATAAAATTATGTTTATGAACTTATTTCACTTCTCACCTGAAGTAACAACTAGTGAGTCCTTTAAGGAACATATATTTGAGTTTAGATTGTGCCACGAAATTCATTATAAGAAATTTTTTACCTGTATTACTGATTATATGGACATGGTTAATAGATAAATAGTTTAATAAATGGATATTATTGGGAATCCTTTTGGGGGAAACATGTTTTTTTACCTAGGTACAAGTGGGAACTCGAATGCTATGATCAAATAGAATATGGGAACCAACATCTAGGGAAGTATAGAATCAAAGAACCAAACCACTGAATCAGTTAAGTTTCATACATGACCAATTAATAAGCTTTAATTTTTACAATAAGGTAATTTAGAGAATAAAAATTGGGATTGTACGACACCACCCAAAGCGCATCACAATTTTAATATGCTATGAAATCTTCAATGTTATTTCCCTAATGCTCTAAGGTATATTGTTGGAAATATCTATATTATGTATCAAATATATTATTATTAAAATGGGTGATGATTTTATAATACTTCTCATCCTTTAAACCAAGCAATCCAAGGTGATTCTAAGAACATCCTGACCCCTCATACAATGAAACCATAAAAAAGAAGTAAGAAATTAAGGGGAGTGAGTAAGCATTCATACGGTGCTGACCAAATGATCATAGAGGATCAATCCGGTCCATCAAATATATGATGTACCACTCTACCTAATCTCTTACTCACATATATTTTAATATATGAGTTCTATTAAAATATCCAAATGTGTTTGATAGCTTTCTCCACATGAAACATCAAACTTAAATGAAACCAAAATATATTTAGATAAAATATAAATACTTAAGTATGACAATTAAATCCTAGTCTTTGAATTTTTGGGAAAATTGTGAATTTTTTATTTTGGAAATATATGTATGATGACATTATATTCCACTTTTAATATAAATTAAATTTATTTAGCTTACCTAAAATGATTGATAAGTTCATTTACTGTTTATAAAAGTTTTTTTTCTATAAATTACCTTTTTATGTGATATATATTTCTATCTAAATAAAATTATGATTATTTTTGATTAATTAAGTTTTATATTAATAATTGTTTAACAAAATTTTTTTTATAAATGATATTAAATAAAAATAGTAATAGTTAATATTTGAAAATGTCATTTTCCAATAGAAATTGTTTTTCATTGTATTTTATGATTTTATAGAAAAATTGAATTTATAAATTTTAGAATTATAATTTAACATTTTAAGAAATATTTTTTATTTATAATAACAATATTAACATAAGATAAATATCTCATATTTTTTAGAAATAGTTTATTTTTTTAGGTGAATAGTGAAAAAGACAGATTTTTCTAAAAATGTAACTTTTATGAAATTATGATCATTAAAAAATGGATTAATTTTTTTTGAATTTTTTTATAATATGTATATTTTTATGTAAAATATAGTATTTAAAATTACTATGTTTCTTTTATAAAACCTGGTATATCACTTTGGAAAAATAAGTAATATTTTACTCAACAACCCATATAATGACTTGAATTTTCCTCTAATTTATTTTAAAAAATTAATTGGGAGACTAATGAGATCACAAACTGAGATGACATGATATTCCGAGGCCCTATGTTCCAAGAATAAATTTTCAAATAAAAATCCTTTTTTAATTAAAAATGCTCAGCGAATAACTTTGAACTTTAAAAACATCTAAATGAGTGCTCAGAATGAAAATCTGAAGGCACCATTATGTATGAAATATAAAAGTTACCTTAGTCAAGGCCTAACATCATCTGGTGTGGGTAAGACAAAAAATTTAGATTTTGGACGTAACTGTCATTAAATCTTTTAATAAAAATATTTTTATTGACGCAACATATATTCATTCTTTTTTCTTTTTAATCAAACCTTTTACAGAAATCCACGGTTACTACCATAACCCTGTAATTTCTATGAGACAAAGAGGAGATACCCCCCATGGATTGGAAAGCAATGAATGATGATTGAGGATTGTGATCTCTTGTGGACATATTGATGACGAATCGACGAATGACGAATGAGAATGTTCATCATCGACCGATCCAATTTTCTAGGTAGGGTGTTTGTTTACCATGTGAATTAATTCCAATTCTCGATTATTCTTATGATGAACTTCAATCGATTGATGAACACATCGATTCACGAATCATACATGTTTTTCGGGAATGGTTTTACTTGTGTGGATTGAAGCGGGTTAAATCAATTTAGAAATTTTATTATTCTCCCCCTTTGTTCTTCCTCTAACTTGGATGGATCGATTCTGACAAAAACAAGGCCATGATCCATCCCTATTGGTTTTTCTTAGTGTGTCTTACTTCCCCATTCTCCGTGCTTCATCGTTGAACCCCTATGGTCACAGATCGACAATTATCGAGATGTTCTGTATGCGATCAGACCCTGAAATCAAAGGTGTTTCGACCACATAGACTAGATCAGTGTAGATAGGGACTCGAGGATCCCAAATCTATTTTTGAATTAATTTTTTGACTGATGAAGAAGGATTGTGAGCCTTAAAAGGAGTACTGACATGGGGCAGTGATGGCGGAGATGCACGGTGGCACCGACGACAACACCAGTGGTTGTATCTAGAGGCATAATCACTTGGTGGTAGACAATCACTAGCTTGACAGTCAATGGTGGAGGTACACATGACAATAGTCACGGGCGGTGAGCAGAGGTCATGGCCAAGTAGGCCACAGAGGTGTAGAGAAGAAGATACAAATCAATCAAAAATACCTAAAGCTCATCCAAAGGTGTGTGCTGACATGCGGTCCATGGGACCATGTGCGGGGGAAGGCGACCGTCCAGCTGGTAGTTGTGTTGATTGGGAAAGGACGTGGCAACTGTCGTATTCTTGCAAGACGAGTTGGGATGATCTTGTGGGCTAGGCTTGGGAAAAGTAGGCAGCCCCGGGTGTCCCCATGAGCTGGAATTATGGCCTAGAAGGCCAGACCCACAGCCCCGTAGGTTGGGTCGGTCCAACTAGGTCAAACCAGGCCTAGGCACAACCGACCTCTTGTTACCTAAATCCTTATAACTTCTAAACTGTATGTCTGATTGATGAGTTATTTGTGGAATTGGGATACTTATGACGAGGTGGTATTTTTGGGATGCCTTTTTGAGACCTTATTGAGGTCCATTTTAGGTATGGATCTTTTGCCCTTGGTCCTTTCCTCTAGGGTTTAGTACAGTATTTCATAACAATCCCCTCAAGAGACCAAGTCCTGGATAGAGTTATGGAATCCTACGTGGGACTATAGTGATACTCTACCACCCATGATGGAGTTTGTTGGGTATTAATGTGACCTATAACCGAAGATCAATAATACTCTATCTAGTGTTCCATATAAGTTGGGTTCACAATGTTCTTCAAAATCCCCTATGTTCAGAGCTACATCGTTAGGGTTTGTGGTATTCTTTTAGAATCCCCTACATTATGGGGTAATATAGATTGGGTTATTGGTATTCTATGAGAGAATCCTCGATCTGTATAATAGAATCTTTACCAATAATGGCCTCAGATACTGAGGAGTGAGTCCTCCCAGAATGAGCTTGCCTCGATCAGAATCCTGTGGCAGAAGTTTGGATGTGACTTATCCTTTATAATTTGTAGGTGGTATGTTGAGTACATCTGGATATCCTTGGTATATGTATGGTTTTATACATGTGTAGAGATGATTGTGCATTATTTTGTGGTTTTTCCTTTGTGGTTTTGGGGTGTCCTACTATGTACTGTCTTAGTCACCCATTCATGGGATTTTCCCATCATGTGTCGTGTCTTGTGCAGATAATCAACACTTTAACAGAGTCCTAGGTGGAGTAGGACCAGGACTAGGACCAGACAGTTCCTTGTGAGATCAAACAGGTCGAGATGTTCCCGATAGATTTATAATGAGTCTTCAGCTCCCTTATTAGCTGGTTGGACTATTTATTTTTATTAATTTTGTTGGTCTTGTATTATATCCCAGTTGTACTTTAATGTTTTTCTTTCTATCATACTCTATTGTTGGGTTGTAGTATAATGCATTCTTTTTCTTATTTAGTGATTTTACTTTCCAGTATCTTTGGCTAGTAGTGGAGTGTGTTTGTGTGTGTATAGGTTCTTAGGAAAATACCTCCCATGTGTGGGATATGCCTACTTGGTGCTAGTTGTCAGACCCTAGCCTGTTAGAGGTGGGCTGGGGGTAGTCACAACATGGGCCCTGCAGGATGGGTCATGATAGAGTGGTATTAGAGTGGTCAGTTTCACTTTAAGACCTCAAGTCACTGAGATTGGTTTGGGGAAACATTGTTAAGTGTTTCGAGTTTGGCTTTCAGGATAGTGAATCTAGTGTTGGTGTGGTGGCCAACGTATCCAAACACCCAGACTCTGGGCACCTGATTTCCGACTCGATACAAGAAAAAAATAGTTGTAGGGAAATGAATGGCACCTGAATCATATAGGAATGGTTTGTATTTTTCCATTTCCTTATTTATCCATCTCTCATGGTATACTCAATTGACTGTAGATAATCTTGATCTATTTTAGGATACCTCCATGTAGATATCCAACCATGATTCTGATGCACAATCATGAGGATGATCTGATTAGTGATGAGTCATTATTATTGGGGCCTATGTCAAACATGGCACCCCCAGGTGGGTTTCTAGATGTAGTACCAATAGTCGAGCAGTAGTTTTTTCCAACGCTACAGGTCAAGGATTCACATAGGCTTAGCGCATTACATGATTTCCAAAGGAAGAGACCTTCCAAGTTCAGGGTTGAGACTGACCCCCAGGTAGATGAGGATTGGATGGTGGTGGTTACTCAAATATTATGCCTTAATAGGACACCACCAGATCAGATGAAAATCTTAGCCATGATCCTTCTACAAGTCTCAGAAGCAAGGTGGTAGATCTTATTAATCCATATGCTTGAGGAGGTGACGCTATCCTGGAAGTACATTGAACGCCTCTTCAAGGAGGAGTTATTTCTAGCTACGTTATGATCTGTTTGTATATAGATGCTACTACACCTACAGTAGTTAATCTAGTCAGTAGAAGAGTACTCAAAAAGATTTACAAATCATTCTCTCTACTACATAGACATAGTGTAGGTCCAATTCTTCAGGGCCCATACCTTCGAGTAGGGACTACTATGGGAGATCAGGGAATCTATTGTCTCTTAGTATCCCCTCTCAGGATGGGGTGTGGGAGCGAGATTTACTTGTGGAGAGCTTCCTGTTGGAGTAGGCACCAGCAGTGGGAGAAACTATTAGGCATCAGGTGACGGAGTCCTTAGTATTGTGTAGAAGGTATCAGACGAAGTGGCCCAAGTGGGCCAGGTCCTTCAGGATAGAGCCATAGGATAGAGGATTAGTAGTGCGAGGCTCCCAGGGAAGAGCAAGATAGCGGAAGGACAGACTATGTTCCATGTGCAACGGTGCTCCAGATATGATTAGAGGTACGATCTATGTCTTCTCCAACCTAGCTGTAGTTCTCATAAACACAGCTTCTAGTCATTCTTTCTTTGTTACAGATCTTGTTTGGAACTCGGAGATTCCGATGGAGCTGTTGGCTCGATCCTTACATTTAAAGACTCCAACGATAGAGGATTAGATGATCACACACTGGTGTCAATAGTGTGATTTTACTCTTGGGGGTGAGATCTTCGTCTGGGATCTCCTAGTAGCGGTGTTGAGGCCTTACAATATTATTCTAGGTATGCACTAGTTATCCATAGTCCATGCTCAGATTGACAGCTTTAAGAATAGAGAGTTGTGGGTCCATAGAGATAGAACCAGGTTTTCCTTGACCGGTGAAATGGAAATGAATGTAGAGTAGGATAGACTTTATTAGAGGAGGGTGAATCTGATTAATCACTAGTTGGATAGCCTCACCCTCAGTGTGGTGGGGGAGAGTACTCCCCAGTTTCCTAAAATGGTGGATGTGTACGAGAACTATTCCTTAGGGATGCTCTGGTATTACCCCTCATAGGGAGGATGACTTTTCCATTTATTTGTATCCTGGGACAACACCGATATCCACACCCGCATATTGGATGGCTCCCACAGAGCTTCGGGAGTTGAGGGTACAGCTAGAGGATTGCATGGGAAGGGATTTGGGGGACCCAGCATCTCACCCTGGGTGGCCCCAATTTTTTTTCCAAGAAGAAATATGGGAGTTTGAGTTTATGTGTAAACATCAGGTGCCTGAACCAGGTGACTGTGATGAACAAGTATTTGGTGCCAAGAATTGATGACCTCTTCGACTAGTTAAAGGGACCGAGGTGGTTCTCAAACATAGACTTGAGATTTGGATATCATAAACATTGTGTAGTGGGTGAGGTTGTAATGAAGATAGCCTTTAGATGTTGGTATGGCCACTATGAGTACTTGCTTATTCCATTCAGAATAACCAAAACCCCAGTTGTATTCTTGGGACTCATGAATAGGATCTTCTAGCCATACCTTGAATATTTCATCATGGTCTTCATTGATGACATTCTGGGGTACTTAGTGTCTTAGGAGGAGCACATGATAAACTAGAGGATTGTCTTGGACATGCTCTAAGTGCACAAACCTTATTGGAAACTCTTGAAGTTTCATTTCTAGATTTGGGATGTCCACTTTCTAGGACATTTCATTTCAAAGTCTGCAGTTGTGGTGGATCCATCAAACATTAAGGCATTACTTTCTTAGGAGCCACCCAAGAGTGTGACCAAGTGGAGGAGTTTCTTGGGTTTATCTAGGTACTATCATAGGTTCCTTCCCTAATTTTCTTGGGTAGTTTGACCATTGACGGCTTTGAAATAGAAGGTATATCCCTTTATGTGGAAAAAAAGTCCCATCAGTGTTTCCAAGAGCTGATACAGTGATTGAAAAAAGATCCCATTTTGAGGCTACCAGAAGAGGGTGTCGGGTATGTGGTCTTCATCGATGCATCTGGGACTAGGATCAGATGTGTCTTGATGGAAGGAAAAGTGGTGATTGCCTATGGCTCATTCCCGTTGAGGCAGCATTAGTATAACTATGTGACCCATGATACTGATATGGTAGTAGTGGTATTAGAATTGAAGACGTGGTGTTATTACATGATGGAGGAGTAGTTTACTATCTTCTTCAACCACAAAATTCTCAAGTATATATTTTACCAGAAGTATTTGAACTTAATTACATAGGATTGTCTAGAGTTCCTCTAGGAAAATGACTTTGAAATAGTATATACTCATGGGAAGGGGAATGTGGGGGAAGATGCTCTAAGATGGAGATCGAGTTCACAACTACTGAATGAGGCCTCAGAGCAGTTGGCCTCACTTCAGATATCCTTCATGGATGGAGATGGACCAGATTATATACAGTCAATGGGAGTAACCCCTCCAATCTTATAGTGATTCAGGGAGGCATAACACGGAGATACCATCTGTGAAACTACACATGCTCAGATGTCTACAGGGCATGCCCCTTATGGATATTCGAAAGGTGGGGAGAACAAATTCTCTTCAAAGGGAACACTGTTGTGCCAACAGTTTTACAAAATGAGGTTATGAGGGAGTTCCACAAATTCCCCCTTAGTGGTACATCCAGGTTTGGAGAAGATGTACCAGGACCTCTAACCCCAGTTTTGGTGGCCAGGGATGAAGAAGGTAGTGGCAAAGTTCATTTTCAGTGCCTCACTTGTTAGTAAGTAAAGGCAGGGAATCAAGTTCTAGTAGACATAAATCATCCACTCGAGGTACCAGAGTGGAAGTGGGATGGAATATAAATGGACTTCAGGATTGGTTTACCAAACATGTTTAAGGGAGACAATACCATCTAAGTGATCATCAACCGACTCACCAAGAAAGCCCACTTCCTACCCATTTGGGAGCAGAGTTTCATAGAGGGAATGTGATTCATCTACATGTAATAGATAGTTAAACTTCATGAGGTGACTCTGAGGATCATTTCCAATCATGAAACTCAATTCACTTCCTGACTAAGGAATGGTTTTTAGGAGGCTTTTGGAACTCAGTTGCATTTGAGCAAGGATTTTCATTCCCCGATGGATGGTCAGACAGAGAGAATGATCGAGGAGCTAGAGGATATTCTTCGTGCGGGAATCATGGAGTTTTGTCACATTTTGGAGAACAACTTACCTCTGTTTGAGTTTTAATTAAAAAAAGCTACCACTCCTCCATTGGTATGGCACCGTTCGAGGCTTGGTACGGTCAACCTTAAAGATCACTGTCATGCCGGACAGACCTGAGGGAGTTAGCAATTGTGGACCTAGAATTGGTGAAAACTACCACCAAGAAGGTGCATATAATCCATGAGTAGATGAGGAATGCACAGAGCTGGTAGAAGTCATAAGTTAATAGAATAGAGAGGCCCTTCGAGTTTGAGGAGGGTAACCATTTTTTTTCTGGGTCTCAACTCAATGGGGTTTAGAAATATTTTCCTGGGGTGGAAAGTTGTCTCCGAGGTTCACATGTCCCTATTAGATTTTGAGTAGAGATAGTGATGTGGAATACCACCTATTTATACCCCCAATATTTCACTAGGTACATGATTTATTTCTTGTGACATAGATGATGAGGTACGTTCCAGACCCATCACATGTTATCGATAGGAGCAAGCTGGACATTGATGATGGGGTGACATTTGTGCAGTTCCCAGTACAGATTGAGGATCATGTAGAGAAGGCCCTTTGTGGGAGTTTGATTCTTCTAGTGCACATTAATTGGTAGCATGGGAAGCTCCAAATGATCACCTAGGAGTGTGAGTCTCAGATGCATGCTCATCACCCTTATCTTTTTGTCGAGTATCCCTTGTTTTTTCTTTTGAGGATGTAAATACCTAAGGTGGGGATAATTTAATGACTTGGATTTTCCATTGATTTATTTTAATAAATTAATTGGGAAAATATTGAGATGCCATGCTGAGATGGGATGAGATTCCAAGGCCTGGTGTTCCTGAAATAAATTTTCAAATAACGTTTAGTTTTTAATTAAAAACACTAAAGGACTAACTTTTAACTTTAAAAACTTCTAAAAGGGTGCCCAGATCGAAAATATGAGGGAATCGTTGTGTTTGGAACAACAACATTACCTTAGGTAGGGCCTAACATCATCTGGCACATTCCAAAAGAAAAATTTATCTTTTGGACGTAACAATCATTAAATATTTTAATAAAAATATTTTTATAGACGCAGTGAAGATTCTCTCCTTTTTATTTTTAAACAAAACTTTGTTAGAAATCCAAGTTTACTACCATAACCTTGTAATTTCTATAAGACAAAGAAAAGAGACCCCCCCCCAGAAGTATTGAAAAGCGATGAATGAAGATTCGAGGATCGAGATTGCTCGTGGATAGATCAATGATGAATCGATGAATGATGAATGAAAATTCTCTTTATCTACGGATCTAATTTTCTAGGTAGGAAATTTGTTTCCCTTGTGAATTAGTTCACATTCTTGATTCATCTTAAAATGAATGTGAATTGATCGATTAATAGATTGATTCACAGATCATGTTTGTTTTGTGGGATGGGTTAAAATTGTGGGAATTGAAGAGGGTAAAATCAATGTTGAAATTTGATTATTCTCTCCTTTGTTATTCATCTAACTTGGACGGATTGAGTCTGACATGAATAAGGCCATGATTCATACATATTTGGTGTTTTTAATGATTCTTCTTTATCAATTCTCCGAGATTCACTGCTGAACCCCCATGGTCATGGCTTGACAATTTTCTGTCAGTTCTGTATGCGATCGAACCCCCAGATCGAAGGTGATTCAACCACAGAGACCAAATCATTGTAGATAAATACCGGAGGATACTGGATCTTTTTTCAGATGAATTTTTAAACTGGTAGTGCAGGATTGAGAGTTGTGGATGGAGAAATGGTGTGGGATGGCGCTGGCGGTGGTGTGGCCACCTGGAAGTAGACAGCCTCCAGCTCGATGGCCGATGACAGAGGAACCCATGACAATCATCGCAGGCAGTGAGTAGAGGTCGCTACTAGTCGGGCTGCTACAGTGCAGAGTAGCAGTGCCACGTCAGGCCAGAAGACCCACGGCTCAACTGTAGGTGTGCACTGGCATGCATCCCTTGAGATCACATGTGGGGGAAGGTGGTTGGCCAGCTTCTAGTCGTGTTGACTGGGAGAGGGCATGGTTATCTCCACATCTGGGTGAGTTGAGCGGGCCCGCTTCAGTAGGCCGAGCTAGGAAAAACTAGGCCACCTTGGGTGGCCTAGTAGGCTGGACCCACGACCCAGTAGGCCTAACGAGCTGGAACAAGGTTGGTTCAGCAGACCTGGGTCGGGTCGACGAACATCGGGTCAGGTTTTCTTAGATCAAGCCCAACAAAAACCAGCCCTTTTTTACAAAAATCCTCATAACATTCAAACCGTATGTCTGATTGACAAGATTTATATGGTGTTATGACCCTTGTGATGAGGTGGTCCTTTTGATATGGATTTGTGAGAGCTTAGTGAGGTCCAATGTAGATATAGATCTTTCCCCCTTGTCCTTTCCTCAAGGGTTCGGTGCGACATTTCCTAGAAATCCCCTCAAGAGATGGAGTCTCTAATAGGGTTATGGAATCCTCCATGGGACTGGAGTGATAATCTATCACCCCTGATTGAGTATTTTGGGTATTGATGTGACCTCTGAGTGAAGGGTTGTAATCCTCAATCTAGTGGTCAGTATCAGTAGGGTTCATAGAATTATTTGGAATCCCCTACGATACGAGCCACATCGTTAGGGTTGGTGGTATTATCTGAGAATTCCATATTTTGCATGGTAATACAGATTGGGTTCACATTATTCTCTGAGAAAATCCCCTCTCTATATAACATAATCTTGACCAGCGATGACATCAGAGCTTGAGGTGTGAGTCCTCCCAGAACAAGCATGCCTCGAGTGGAATCCTATTGCCAAAGTTTGAATATGACTTATCTTTTCTACTTTATTGCTGGTATGTTGAGTATATTTGGATATAATTTGTATATTTATGGGTGTATACCTATGTAGAGATGACTATCTATTCTTTTTTGGTTTTTCCTTTATGGTTTTGGGGTGTCATACTGAGTACTATTTTACTCACCCCTACATGGTATTTTCTCGCACATGTCATGTCTTTTGTAGACGGCTGATGATTTGATAGAGTCCTAGGCAGAGCAGGACTAGGACCAGGACTGGATGATGCCTTGTGATATTAGATGGTCCAAGGTGTTCCCAACATATTTCTACTACATCGTCAATGCTGTTATTAGTAGGTCATACTTTGTAGTTGTCTTACTTTTGTAAGGATTTTATTTTGGCCTAGTGGCACTTTACTACGTTTATTTCTATCATACTCTATTGTTGGGTTGTAGTGGTATGAATGCTTTTTCTAACTTAGTGTTTTTACTTTATAGTATATTTTGATAGGATTTGTGTGCATGTGTATAGGTTCTTAGGTAAATGCCTCTCATGTGTGGGATATTCCTACTGGATGCTAGTCACTAGCCCCTAGGCTATCAGAGTTGGGCTTGGGGTAGTCGCAGCATTAGCCCCGGTGGATGGGTCATGACAACCCAATTTTATTCACTTATAGTAATAATTAATTTTTATGACTTATAGAAATTAAATAAATAAAAATGGATTTAATATTTTAAAATAAAATAATAATATTATGCAATAAATTCAATTTAAAATTTGGTTATGAATGTATGATTACTAATATTAATGTTAGTTCCCATAATAATGGTAAAACTATTATTTTCAAACAATTATGTTGTTAATATTGTGAAATGTTTATCCAATAAATTTAATTAACATTTTTGAAATTATTATTATATTATTTTTAAAAATATATATAATTATATTAACACACATTTAGTTGGTAAGGAATTTTGAAAAATATTAAGAATGGATAATGGTTAAAACACCATACCCATTATATATAATTCATTCCTAAAAATTATCATTTTTATACTTTTATAAACCTATGTCATGTTTATAATCATCTAGTCTCAATTATTTATACTAATCTCTTCATTTACAAGGATAATTTCAAGTAAAAGGTCAAAGTCCAATAGTTATTATTGTGTAATCCTTTAAATTTTATTCTTAATATTTCTCTTCAAAATTGACCATTTCCATAGTAATATAAAAAACATAATATCATTATTATAATTATTTGTTTTTATATTAATGTAAATAACTTTATTTATTCAATTCTATCCCACATAACAACAAAAGGGTGTTAACTGTGCATTGTGCGGACTCCCACCTTAATGAAGTAACATTTTCTATTTTTTGTATTGTATTTTTTTATTTATAAAAACCACATAAAATTTTATTCAAATTATTTTAAAAATATAAATAATATATTATTATAATACTGTTATAATAATACTATACACTTTCCAAACCATAATCATCCATTGAGATATAGTGTGTTCCTGTTTGGGTTGGTTTAACCACGTATAAGAATAATGTTACAACTATTAAATGGATGACTGTGTGAATTTAAATTTTAATGTTATTAAAATTTAGTAAGTAATTATATACTGGTTTTCCTATAATTATTATATTAATTATTTTAATTAGTATTAAAATATCATCTTTGATCACTAAAATTACAAAAATAAGCCAGCACGAATTTAATTCACATACAATCAGAAGAAAAACGTATATAAAAAATTAAAAAAATATGAAAATAAATAGTACATAATAAATTAAATATAGAATAAAAATATTACTAATAAGGTATCTAAAAAATTTAATCCAATTATTTAGGAATTTGGGTGCATTCATTGAATGAATCTGGAACAAGGTGAGGGTTTTCATCTCAAATTTCTCTCATTGAGACATGTTTGGTATTATACACATATTTTCATTTATGTGTTTTATATACTACCTATTTGATATATCATAAAATGAACTATATTTTAATAATTGTATTTTATGTTCAATTACAAGCCCACTCTTGCAAGTGGTTTTGATTAAAATGTTACTCAATACACAAAGGGATCTTAGTATCAAACTTTAATTCCTTGAGACATGTTTATGTTAAGGCCCATGTTTTCCATAGAATGGTATATTCACAACCCATGGATGTATATTTATAATATTTTTTATTCATATAAAATACTAATCCAAATTAGTTCCTCTTTTTTCAAATGTAATTTACTCAATTATTACCCCATTTATAATGTTTTTTGGTAACATAAATTCTATTCGTTGAGTTCTGATCATACACTTGTTCTTTAATGTTAAGAACATTCTACCAATTTATTATATTACTTAATATTGTATATATTTTTTATGAATTTACATTTCTACCACATAATACACATTTTTGATATATTTCTTACTTAAATTAGTATGTTTCTCCTACGGTATATTATTAACTCAAGACACCTTTCCATTAGATACATTTTTCATCAAGAAATTCATTTTTCATTGATTGGGTATTGTAAATCCCCAAATTTTATGAGATTTATTTTATAGAATAAATAAATTTATTTGATGGATTTATTTTCATGCTACACAAATTTCAAGTTTCATTATATGAAAACCTAATTTAACATTTGTAAAGACCCGTAAAATTCAAGGAATTTTTTTTTCTTAATTTTATTGGATTTTACAAGAATGCAGTTTCTGACGGCACTTGATTCCGAGGCTCGGTGTGCCTGGAATTTCTATCTGAAGTTTAGATCAGGTACGTTCAGTGAACGAACCAGGGGAATTTCATAGCTTTTGAACCGGTGCTCGGAATCTAATTCCGATGGCACCAATGGAACCGCAGTGCCGGTAATTGCTTAGAAACACCTTTTCTGGAGTTGCGTTTTTATGAGAGAGGTTGATAAAAATTGTGGAAGTTAAAATAAAAATTTAACTACAATTTTTTATTTTCTCTAAGTGGATTTATGCTTTGGGTGGAAGTTGGGTAACTACCCAACTTCCCATGGGAGGTTATGAGGGTGGTGGGGCCCACACGAAACCTACCCCTTCACTTTCCCTAACTCCCTCAACTCACTATTAAATTTGATAACTTAAGTTTTAATAATTTATGATATTAATGAAGTGAGTTTAATGTGAGTGTTTGAATTTCAAACTAATGTCAAGTTAATAAATTAAGTGTGGGATTATTTTATTATGGGTTGGATTCTTGTTGTGGAGTCTTTGGGAGAAAAGGCTAAGGAACTTGAGGAACTTCTTTGTCTTCGACAAAGAACGAGAAGAACGCTTCGATTTCCGACGAAGAATGCCGAGTCCTCGGAAACCGACTACGCGATGTCGTATACCGCGACACCGAAGACGTCTTCTTTCACGACGTCTCTTTCCGTGATGGATATTCCACGACGAATCCTCGTTCGACAAACCTCTGTTCAAGCTACGCTCGAGGTAGGGGTTTATATGATTTTTCTTTTCTTGATTTACTCTCATTCATTATCCACGTATAATTGGACGGCATGATATCGATTTACAGGAGGAGGTCGGACCGCAAAAACACGGCCGACCCCCTCCCTTTTTATTTTCTTATTATTGCGGAACGAAGGTAAGTGACGCGGTGCCGACGCACCACGAGTGATCGAATGAAAAGGATGCGCGATGTCGTCGCGCCGCGTTTTTTTAAAAAAAGAACCAAGTCATGGTGCCGTCGCGCCGCGCCGGAAAACCGCAAAAGCACCGCGGCCGGAGCGGGTCCACGGAGGAGGGGTGCGGTGCCATCGCGCCGCAACGGATGAATGAAGGTCGCGGCCGGTACCAGGCCGCGGCAGAGCGTGTGAACCGGCGGCTGGAAACGGGCCGCCGGTGTCGGGGCAGGGAGGGGACCGGCCGTCGCCGGTCCCGTGGTGGTAGGAACCTGCTGGCCGGGGCGGGCCGGCCGGACAAGGAAAAATTCGGGGGTTCAAACCACCGGCCAGCCAGCTGAGAAGCCCCCATTAAGGGGGATGCTGTTACAAACCACGGGGGTCAGCCCCCCCCCCCCTGCTATCCGAACGGGTCAGCTGTTCGGCCGAGCCACCTGGCGCCGCGCGCCAGCACGCCGGGCCATGCCAGCCGGGCTAGGACGCGCCCAACCGGGCCGGGCAACGCCCAGCTGGGGTGACCCGGACCTGGTTCGGGCCGACCCCGGGGGTCTCGGGCCGGGTCGGTCCAGGCTCGGAACCCCCGTTTTCGGACCCTCTTCGGTCTTTTTCCCATATCATGGGCTACAGACCTCCGATCGACGCACCGTCAGTGGCGATGGGATCCTTGGATCAAGACAGTCATTTCGACATATTAAACTCAATTTTTCAGAGAACCTTGGGGCCGGCTGAGTTGGTTCATACACGATACCAATCGGGCCCTCGGAGCGAAAACACTCATATCTTGAGCTCCGGATGTCTGTTTGACGTACCGTCAACTTTGATGGATTCCTCTAAGTGATATGGATCTTTTGGCTTGCTCCGCCCGAGGTTTGGATGCAAGTGGAGTACGGTCGGGTTGGTTTTGACTTAAAAACCAACCGGGCCCCTAGGACGAAAAAGCCAATAACTCTCAGACCGGGCATTCGATTGACGCG
Organism: Viscum album; assembly: GCA_963277665.1. Lineage (NCBI taxonomy): Eukaryota > Viridiplantae > Streptophyta > Magnoliopsida > Santalales > Viscaceae > Viscum > Viscum album. The sequence goes on from OY728121.1 coordinate 546,377,303, forward strand.
CCGTCTGTGGCGTTGAGTTCCTGTTGACGATACAGAACTTTTGGATACATCAACTCTGTAATATGTGTCAGTTGATGTGTCAGCCTCTCGGCTCGTGGAGCGAACCCTCCCGAACGAGCTTATTGTGTGCGGGAACCCTAGTGCTGGCTGCGACTACGACGCCGACGATGACTGTACAGAGATCCTCATTGGATTCGACGACGACAACTACATCATTCAGTGATCCTATGTGGATTAGTGCTACCGATCCTGGGTGGGTCTGATCTTGTTTGGATCAGCGCTCAGTGGTTTTGTGTGAGCCAACGCCTTCAGATCCTGTGTGGGTCAGATCCTGTGTGGGTCATTGCAGGGGTTAGTACCTATCAATACTTTGTGGGTCTGACGAATTAGATGAATCAGTGGCTATATCTGATCATCTTTATCATCATACGGAGAAGTATACATGTATGAGATGAATCATGTTTTTCTTTCCTATGTGGATTGTGTTGTGCTATCCTGTGTGGATTACCTTTTGCTTTCCTGTGTGGACTGGGTTGTGATTTCCTATGTGTATTGGGTTGTGCTTGGGCTTGGAGGCTGTAGCAAGCTGGAATTGGTGACTTAGGTATATGTATGGGCATATACCTAAGCAGTGTCGGATGTTACTTCATGATTGTATCTTTCCTTTGTGGAATATCCTTTGTGGATTCTGGGAGACCTTCGGGGGTCTTGGGGTCCCTACTGAGTAGCTTATACTCACCCCTGCACGGACTATGCCCGCAATACGTTGTGTTGGTTGCAGATGACGGACATCACTGATTGTGGTTGAGGCTTGCAGAGCAGGACAGTACCTAGAGGTGGACCACTGGGCGGGACGTACTCAGAGCGGATGGTTAGACCCGAGGAGCTGTGTAGGCTATCTCTACTCACCCTTTAGGTGGGATGTCCAGTGGGCGGCTCGACGTTGTGGCTTTACTTTCAGTTGTTGTTTTCCCTTTCGAGTTGTACTTTACTTTCAGTTTGGGTTTGTATTCTGGTCCACTTACTTTTTCCGCACTTACTGTTGTACCCAATTTTTAGTTAGTGTTTACTTCTACTACTTTCCTGCTCTGTGGTGTTTGTTTACTTTACAAAGGCAATGCCTTCCCTTGTTACCAAAATTTACGCCTTGGTGCTAGTCGCCAGCCCCTGGCCTATGGAAGGCGGGCTTGGGGTAGTCATGGCACGGGCCCTGAGGACGGGTCGTGACAAATTGGTATCAGAGGAGTTCGGTTCTACCACAGAACTCAGGACTCTGATCTTTTTCTCTGTGAAGTAATAGTGTTTAGAGTATTAAGTGTGGTTATCAGTCCAGAGATTTCAGTGTTGGTGCGGCGGCTGACGTATCCGTACACCAGGACCCTGACTTCTGATTTCCGACTTAATGCACGAAAACATTGATTGCAAGTGTGTTTCAAGTTTTCTTTGTGATTACTTTGTGTCCGCTCACCTGGTATATTGTTCTAACTGTGGCGCACCTGTCTCTTTTCAGGATGACCCAACGACGGCAGCCATCTAGGGTTCTGAGAGTTGTGCATGACGACAGCCCACCGAGCGATGAGGCCTCGGTACAGGGCCCTTTGATAGCTGAGGCACCGACGGTACCTCTAGCCACCGAGCCACCGATGCTACCAGCCCCGGCCTATGACGATGCACGTCGCCTTAGTGAACTGCATGAGTTTCAACGCCAGCGACCGCCCAGGTTCTGCGGGGAGACAGACCCCCAGGCAGACGAGGACTAGCTGGAGGCAGTTGTTTGTGTTTTCAGGTTAGTGAGGACACCAGCAGACCTCATGGTGATCCTCGCAGTAAGCCTACTGCACGCGGCTGCGGGCCGATGGTGGAGCTTGATACTCCAGGTGCACGATGAGGCGTCTCTTCAATCGTCGGACTTTGAGAGCCTCTTCCGCTCGGAGTTCGTCCCAGCCACCCTTCGTGCGGTGTGCATCCAGGAGCTTCTTCAAATGCGGCAGGGCAGATTGTCGGTCACCCAGTACTCGGCGATATTTACCGATCTCTCGCACTACTCGACAGACATGGTACTGGACCCATTCTTCTGGGCCCGGACCTTTGAGCAGGGATTGAGGCATGAGATCAGGGCATCGATGATCTCCCTCAGCATTCCGACTCCGGAAGGAGTACTGTAGAAAGCCCTTCTGATCGAGAGTTTTCTTGCTGAGTCTACACCAGCAGCGAGACCCACCGCATGGCGGAATGTAGCATAGTCTTCTGCATTAGTCAGTCGACGGATGACTCATGGGTCCAGGCAGACCAGACCCTCAGGCAGACAACCTCAGGACACGGGCTCAGCAGTGCGGGGAACTCAGCGCGGATCCAGTCTTTCGAGAGGCAGACAGTGCTACGCATGCGGCGGGCAGGGCCACATGGCTCGTGACTGCCCGACCCGCCATGCTAAGGAGCATCAGACGGTTGAGGGACCACCCAGGCAAAGGCAGAGGGTTGAACGTGGCGGTCCGCAGGGAGCAGACGGACGAGGCAGGGGAGCTGGCCGAGCAGTAGGTGGTGGGCGATGCTTTGAGGCCCTACCACCGCCACCACCAGGAGGTCCACCCCGACAACAGGGAGATGGCTGGAAGAGACAGGCACAGCTCCAGGCAGTGGAGTCCTACGACCACGGCGCACCCGAGATGATTCGATGTACTATCTGTGTCTATTCCACCCTTGCTGTAGTACTTATAGACACAAGAGCGAGTCATTATTTCATAACTGTTTCCCTTGTTTGGAGCTCGAAGATTCCGACAGAGCTGTTGGCTCGATCCCTACGAATAGAGACTCCTACAGGAGCAGACTCGTTGATTATGCACTGGTGCCGGCAGTGTGAGCTTACTATAGGAGGATAGAGCTTCGGCTAGGATCTTCCTGTAGCGGCGTCGAGGCCTTACGACGTCATCTTGGGCATGGATTGGTTATCTACAGTCCATGCTCAGATCAACTGTATTAGGCGCAAGGTGCGATGTGTACGCATCGACGGGAGCAGGTTCACCTTCACTGGTGAGAAGGGAGCCTTCGCAGCACAGGATGGACTCTTGCAGAGGAGAGTACATCCCATCACTCATCAGTTGGATAGCCTCATCCTAGGAGCAGTTGACATGCGGAGTCCTGGTTTTCCAGCAGTGGTGGATCAGTATGCGGACATTTTCCCCGACGACGTTCCAAGACTACCTCCTCACAGAGAGGTAGACTTTTGTATAGACTTGTACCCCGGGACAGCCCCGATATCGACTCCAGTGTATTGGATGGCCCCTGCTGGGCTTCGAGAGCTATGGGTATAGTTGGAGGACATGCAGGGAAAGGGATTCATCCGACCCAGTGTTTCACCCCGGGCTTCCCCGATTTTGTTCGCCAAGAAGGAGGATGGGAGCTTGCGACTTTGTGTTGACTATCGTCACCTGAACCAGGTGATAGTGAGGAACAAGTATCCACTATCGAGGATTGATGACCTCTTCGATGAGCTCAAGGGAGCATGGTGGTTCTCGAAGATAGATCTCAGGTCAGGCTATCATTAGCTCAGAGTTCGGGATGAGGACGTGCAGAAGACGACCTTCAGATGTCGGTATGGCCACTATGAGTTCTTGGTTATGACATTCGGCGTAACCAATGCTCTAGAAGTGTTCATGGCCCTCATGAACAGGATCTTTCATCCATACCTCGATCGATTTGTCGTGTTCTTCATCGACGAAATTTTGATTTACTCGACCACTGAGGAGGAGCACACCTACCACATGCAGGTTGTACTAGACACACTCCGAGAGCACCATCATTATGGAAATATCTCGAAGTGTCAGTTCTGGATATGCGAGGTCCACTTCTTGGGGCACTTCATCTTTGAGGCGGGAGTTGCGGTGGATCCTGTGAAGATCGAGGCAGTGCTAGCTTGGGAGCCACCCAGGAGCATGACTGAGGTGCGGAGCTTCGTGGGTCTAGCTAGATACTATCGAAGATTTGTACCAGACTTATCTAGAGTTGCAGCACCACTATCATCTTTGACGAAGAAGGGGAAACCCTTTGTGTGGTCAGACAGATGTCAGCAGAGCTTCTAGGAGCTGAGACAGAGATTGACCAGCGCACCTATCTTGAGGTTGCCGGAGGAGGGATTAGGGTACGTAGTCTACTGCAATGCATCAGGGACCGGACTCGGATGTGTCCTGATGTAGAAGCGTGAAATTATCTCTTATGGATCACGTCAGTTGAGGTCGCATGAGCAGAACTACGCTACCCATGACCTGGAATTAGCAGCAGTGGTCTTCGCTCTGAAGACTTGGTGACACTATCTGATGGGTGAGCGCTTTACAGTCTTTTCTGACCATCAGAGTCTCAGGTACATCTTCTCTCAGAAGGACCTGAACCTGAGACAGCGACGATGGCTCGAGTTCCTCCAGGACTATGACTTTGAGATAGTCTATACTTCTGGGAAGGGGAACGTGGTAGCTGATGCACTCAGCAGGACTACAGGCATTCAGCTACATGGGGAGGCGACAGAGTAGCTAGCCTCTTTACAGATATCCTTCATGGATAGATATGGATAATCCTTCCTTCAGTCACTCTTCCACTACTGCAGCGGGTCATAGAGGCACAGCGTGGGGACGCAGACTGTGAGACACGACGTGCGTAGATATCCTCAGGACAGGCACCTGATGGTTTTTCTTTAGGAGGAGATCACAAATTTCTATTCAAAGGATGTAACATGGTACCAGTTGCTTTGTGAGAGGAGGTGTTGAGAGAGTATCACACTTCCCCTTTGGCAGTACATCCTGGAGTGGTGAAGATGTACCAGGATCTCAGACGACAGCACTGGTGGCCAGGCATGAAGAAGGTTGTGGCGGAGTTCGTTTCTCGATGCCTCACCTGCCAGCAGGTGAAGGAAGAGCATCAGGTACCAGCAGGCTAGGTACAACCCTTGGAGGTACCGGAGTGGAAGTGGGACGGAATATATATGGACTTCGTGACTAGACTTCCACGCACTTCCAGAGGTCACGACTCCATTTGGGTGATTTTCGACCGACTCACCAAGTCGTCACACTTCTTACCCATCAGAGAGCAGGGATCAGTGGAGAACTTGGGACGTCTCTACGTTCAGCAGATTTTACGGCTTCACGGTGTGCCATCATCTATCATCTCCGATCGAGATTCTTGCTTTACTTCTTGGCTTTGGAAGGGGTTGCAGGAGGTGTTCGGGACACAGCTACGTCTGAGCACCGCCTTTCACCCTCAGACGGATGGTCAGACGAAGAGGACCATTCAGACTCTTGAGGACATGATCCGCGCATGTATCCTCGACTTTGGTCGTAGCTGGGAGGACCACCTACCCTTGATGGAGTTTGCGTACAATAACAGCTACCACTCCACCATCAGAATGGCTCATTACGAGGCGTTGTACAGCCGACCCTGCAGATCACCGCTGTGCTGGACAGACTCGGAGGAGTCAGCACTTGTGGGACCGGAGATGGTCTAGGCCATGACAGAGAAGGTCCAGGTCATCCAGGAGCAGATGAGGACAGCTCAGAGCTGGCATAAGTCTTATGTGGACAGGAGGCGGAGGCCACTGGATTTTGAGGATGGAGACCACATATTTTTGAATGTCTCACCTCGACATGGTATATGGATATTTGGCCGAGGTGGCAAGTTTTCTCCACACTTCATCGGACCATTCAAGGTCCTCAGCAGGATTGGCGAGGTGGCTTATCGCCTGGCTCTACTACATCAGTTGCACCGGGTGCATGACGTCTTCCACGTATCTCAACTGAGGAGATACGTGCATGACCCAACGCATATCATTGATCATGGGGAGATAGACATTGATGATGGGGCGACTTTTACGGAGGTCCCAGTGGAGATCGAGGATCGACAGGATCGGGTCCTACGTGGATGGTCGATCCCTCTAGTGCGCATTAGATGGCAACACAGGAATCTCCAGGAGATCACTTGGGAGCGGGAGGCTCAGATGCGTGCTCAGTACCCACATTTGTTTCCCTAGTTATGATGTATCTTTATGATGACTTAAAGCCTTGAGTTGGGAGTAATGTAAAGACCCATAAAATTCAAGGAAAATTCTTTTCTTAATTTTCTTCGGACTTTACAAGAACGCAGTTTCTGACGGCACTTGATTCCGAGGCCCGGTGTGTCCGGAATTTCTATCCGAAGTTTAGCTCGGGTACGTTCAGTGAATGAACGAGCAGAATTTAAAACTTTTGAACCGGTTCTCGGAATCTAATTCTGAGGGAACCGATGGAACCGCAACGCCGGTAATTTCTTAGGAAAACCTTTTCTAGAGTTGCGTTTTCACGAGAGAGGTTGATAAAAATTGTGGAAGTTAAAATAAAAATTTAACTACAATTTTTTATTTTCTCTAAGTAGATTTAAGCTTTGGTTGGAAGTTAGGTAACTACCCAACTTCCCATGGGAGGTTATGAGGGTGGTGGGGCCCACATTAACCCTACCCCTTCACTTTCCTTAACTCCCTCAACTCAATATTAAATTTGATAACTTAAGTTTTAATAACTTATTATATTATTGAAGTGAGATTAATGTGAGTGTTTGAATTTCAAACTAATTTCAAGTTAATAAATTAAGTGTGGGCTTATTTTATTATGGGTTGGATTCTTTTTGTGGAGTCTTTGGGAGAAAAAGCTAAGGAAATTGAGGAACTTCTTCGTCTTCGACGAAGAATGCAAAGAACGCATCGATCTTCGACGAAGAACGTCGAGTCCTCAGAAATCGACTACGTGACGCCGTATACCGCGACACCGACGAAGTATTCTTTCGCGACGTCTCTTTCCGCAATGGATATTCCACGAAGAATCCTCATTGGATGACCCTCCATTCAAGCTACGCTCGAGGTAGGGGTTTATATGATTTTTCTTTTTGTGATTTACTTTCGTTCATTATCCACGTATAATTGGAACGCATTCTATCGATTTACAGGAGGAGGTCGGACCGCACAAACACGGCCGACCCCCTCCCTTTTTATTTTCTTGTTGTTGCGGAACGAAGGGAAGTGACGCGGTACTGACGCACCACGAGTGATCGAACGACAAGGATGCGCAATGCCGTCGTACCGCGTTTTAAAAAAAAAGAACCAAGTCACAGCGTCGTCGCGCCGCGCCGGAGAACCGCAAAAGCACCGCGACCGGAGCGGGGCCGCGACGGAGGGGTGAGGCGTCGTCGCGCTGCACCAGATTAATGAAGGACACGACCGCTACCGGGCCGTGGCAGAGTGTGGGAACTGGCGGCCGGAAATGGGCCGCCGGTGTCAGAGCAGGGAGGGGACCGGCCGTCACCAGTCCCGTGGCGGCAGGAACCGGCCGGCCGGGGTGGGCCGACCAGACAAGGGAAAAGCCGAGGTTTCAAACCCCCAGCCGGCCAGCTGAGCGGCCCCCATTAATGGGGGCCATGATTACACACCGCGGGGGCGCAGCCCCCCCCCCCCCCCCCCCCCCCCGCTATCTGAACTGCTCGGCCGTTCGGCCGATCCACCTGGCGTCGCGCGCCGAGCCGCCGGGCCGGGCCGCACCCAGGTCGGGCCGGGCCGGGCCACGCCCAACCGGGCCGAGCCGTGCCCATCCAGGCCGACTCGGACTTGGGTCGGGTCAACCGGGTTCGGGCCGACCCAGGGGGTCTCGGGCCGGGTCGGTCCGGGCCCGAAACCCCCGTTTTCGGACCCTCTTTGGTCCTTTTCCCATATCTTGGGCTACGGACCTCCGATAGACGCACTGTCAGTGGCGATGCGATCCTTAGATCGAGAAGGTCGTTTCGACATATTACACTCAAGGTTTCATAGAAACTTGGATTCGGCCAGGTTGGTTCGTACACAATACCAACCGGGCCCTCGGAGCGGAAACACTCATATCTTGAGCTCCGGACGTCCGTTTGATGTGCCGTCGACTTTGAAGGATTCCTCTAAGTGAGAAAGGTCTTTTGGCTTACTCCGCCTGAGGTTTGGACACAGTTGGAGTATGGTTGGGTTGGTTTTGACTTAAAAACCAACCGGGCCCTTGGGACAAAAAAGCCAATAACTCTCAGACCGTGCGTCTGATTGACGCGCCGTCTGTGGCGTTGAGTTCCTGTTGACGATACGGAACTTTTGGATACATAAACTCTGGACTACGTTTCAGTTGATGTATCAGCCTCTCGGCTCGTGGAGCGAACCCTCCTGAATGAGCATTCTGTGTGCGGGAACCCTAGAGCTGGCTGCGACTGCGACGATGATGATGATTGTACAGAGATCCTCAGTGAATTCGACGATGATGACTACAGCACTCAGCGATCCTACGTGGATCAGTGTTACCAATCCTATGTGGGTCCGATCCTGTGTGGGTCAGCTCTTAGCGGTTCTATGTGAGCCAACACCTACAGATCATGTGTGGGTCAGATCCTGTGTGGGTCATTGCGGGGGTTAGTACCTATCGATCCTTTGTGGGTCCGACGACTTAGATGAATCAGTGGCTATATTGGATCATCTTTATCGTCATACAGAGAAGTATACATGTGTGAGCTGAATCCTATTTTGCTTTCCTATGTGGATTGTTTTGTTCTATCCTATGTGTATTACGTTTTGCTTTCCTATGTGGACTACGTTGTGATTTCCTATGTGGACTGGGTTGTGCTTGGGCTCGGAAGCTGTAGCAAACTCGAATTGGTGACTTAGGTAAATGTATGGGAATATACCTAAGAAGTGTCGGATGTTACTTCGTGATTGTATATTTCCTTTTTGGAATATCCTTTGTGGATTCTAGGAGTTCTTCGGGGGTCTCGGGGTCCATACTGAGTAGCTTATACTCACCCCTGCATGGGCTATGCCCGTACTACATTGTGTTGGTTGCAGACAACGGACAACGCTGATCGTGGTTGAGGCCTGTGGAGCAAGATGGTACCTGGAGGTAGACCACTGGGTGGGACGTACTCGGAGTGGACGGTTGGACCCGAGGAGCTGTGGAGGCTATCTGTACACACCCTTCAGGTGGGACTTCCAGTGGGCGGCTCGACGTTGCGGCTTTACTTTCAGTTGTTGTTTTCCCTTTCGAGTTTTACTTTGATTTCAGTTTGGGTTTGTATTCTGGCCCACTTACTTTTTCCACAATTATTGTGGTACCCATATTTACTTATTCTTTACTTCTACTGCTTTCTTGCTCTGTGGTGTTTGTTTACTTTACAAAGGCAATGCCTTCCCTTGTTACTGAAATTTACGCCTTGGTGCTAGTCGCCAGCCCCTGGCCTATGGAAGGTGGGCTTGGGGTAGTCACGGCAGGGGCCCCGAGGATGGGTCGTGACAACATTTCTCTGCACACAACACCAACTTACCTTGCTTTACACGTGACACTGAATTTCAACGAAAAAATATTTTATTATTATAATTATTTAAACAAGATAGTTATAAAATAGTTATTAACATTAGTAATATAAATAGTTTTATCAAATTTTTAAATATTATTTGTTATGGTTTTATATAAATAAATAATATTCGTAATGAATTACATAATGTTTGGTAAAGTATTTATAAGTTTTAAAAATACTATTTTCTCAAAAGAATGCCTTTTTATGTCCTTTTGTGAATAATAATAAAATTAATTTTTAAAACATTTAGAAGTTTAATTTGATAATAAAAACACCATTTTTGAATTCATAATACCGAAATTATTTTAGCATGAATTTTCCTTCTTTGAAACGTATGTTATGTTATGCGCCTGTATTATTTTATGAGGTGTATATAAAAAACCTTTGACATTTAATATCATGAATTTTTAATCCTCGTGATATTTTAAGTTTAATTTTTATTTTATTCCTTCATTGGTTTTATGATTCAAAGATATCCATGTAGTGAGACTTTATTCCTACAATCTCATTGGTTATAAGGATTGATTATGATTATGCTTCCCTTGATGAAATATTATGATTCATATCCCAAGAATTATCATTAATTATCTTATCCTATTGTTTTTAATTATATATTTAAGTAATATTACCATTATCCTTCTTTGGTACATAAGATAATTAAGAAAATATTTTTAAGAAGATATGACTTTATTTATCACATTGGTCAGAAATCTGTTTTTTTTTCAAAACCATGTTTTGTTAAATTATTTTCATGTGTTTTTAAACTTTTAAAAATATTTATTAAAGATTTTTTCCCCATTTATTTTTTTTAGTTTTTATATAGAATATTCTCTTTTTTTTCCGATCATGTAAATTTTCTAAACTTTTTATAATGTACAAGGAATGTTCGTTTAATATGTACGACATGTCTGGATTACCCACTGACCTGACCATCATTTGTTTAAAGATTCCATTCCAAGTTTACAAGGATATTGTTTTTATAAAAAATTTCGTAATATTATTGAAATACATTGTTTTTATTTTGGTTTTAAAATGAAAAGGTTTTCAAAAAATGTTTTATGTTTTAAAAGTCATTTTTCCAAGTAGAAATGATATTTTCCTCAAGAAATTTTTTAAATGATCTTTCAAAATTATTTTCCATATAAGATGGCATATGTTGGTGTAAATCATTCCTTACTGGGGATATTATATAAGGGTATAATTCATATTATTTCTATGAATGGTTTATTTTTTTATGGAATGATATTTATGAAACCCATTTCTCTTCCATAGGTTATATTCTTATGAAGCCTATTTCTATTCCATGGGTAATATGATTATGAAACCTATTTATCTTTCTTGGGTTATATGCTTATTAAACTCGTTTATTTTCATTGGTTATGATTTGATGAAATTATTATGAAACCTGTATCTTTTCCACATGTTAATATATGATGAAATGTGTATAATACCCATTTCATTTCATGTGTTATGGTATGATGAATTTTAATAATCTTGTGGAACACATATTTATGATTTCATTATAATAATGATGGGGCCTATATCTTCCTCTAATACATTGATTAAAGATTTTAATATCTCATGATATTGAAATGGATGGAATGGGGAGTGAATTTACTACATTAATACAGGTTAAGAAGATATGTATTATGTATGATGTGTCTTATAAGGGTGCTAGTTATGGATAATATAGTGGGAAATTATGTAGTTCACCTATGGACTAGATTTTACGTTTCCATGTTTTCAAAGGCACTAAACTAAAATAGTATTTAGTCATGTATTTATATAATGAAATAAATATTCCATAAAAATGATATAATTTTGATGTACTAAAATATTTGGTTATAATAGTTGGTATCAAATCAAAGGGTTTGTTAACCTTTGGAAAATATGATGAGAAAAACTTAGTGGGACCCCAAAACACTTGTCTAAGGATATGTCTAAGGATGAGGCAAACTATATGAAAATTTCCTGAAATATTTGTAATAGATAGAGTGAGTGTTTTCCTAGCAAAAAATCCATATCAAGATACTAAATTTTGATGTGGATTCATCATAGATATAGCTAGAAGAAAACAACCTTGAAACCCCTTACTGAGTTAGACTCAATCATGAGATCATGCACAACAACAGGCCTTACAGTACAAATAGTTTGAAACTCTATGGGGATATTATTTGTGAATTCAAAAACTCGTTATAAACCATCATGGATGATTTAAATAGATAATTACTATTAATGACCTAGGATAAACCAAAGGAGTCATAGATTAAAAAAATATTGTCTTGATTTAGATATCATATAAGTGGTTTTTTGGATTATTTGGTTCCCCACTATGATTATTGTCTCTTATACTACATTATTTGGTTTTATTTAAGGGATGGAACTTGTAGGAACAATGTTAATGATGAGTGTGACAGAAAATTCTATGATTTTCCTCTAGACAATCCAAATATTATGGGATTCATAATGAAAAATCTAATTTCCATACTCACACAAATTTATCAAGCTATAAATCATCCTGTAATTACAAAAGAGAAAAAGGGGGAACAACATTCTATTAAGTCCTTGATTTGGAAACACCCACCTTTTTTCAGTGTGTATTTTAAACCACTAGTTTCTAAACTATGGATAAGTACCAATAAAATTATATTTTCCATTTTTTAGTGTTTAAAACATGAAAAGTAATTTTGGTTGTATACCATTTTGAAGGTAAAGAAGATTGATGTTGGAAAGTTATAAATAATATAAGTAAAAAAGTTGAAATTAACTCCAAGGATTGGGACGAGTTCAGGAAATTATTTTTAAATAAGTTCTTTCCTAATGTTCTTCATATAAAGAAAGATAAGAAGTTCCCATAGTTAATGAAAATGGATAATGAATATGTCAGTACCTATGAGGGTAATTTTACAAGACTTGAAGTATATTATTCTATTATTATAATCTAAACTGAGATTAATGTTGACTGATTCTTCATTGGCTTAAAACCATGTATTTTAAGGGTTTTAGCCATAATCGACTTCAGTAGCTATGAATATATTGTGTGTTTTGTTGTCAAGGTGGAAATGGAGGTTGGGGTTACATATAAATCTCATGGTTTTGACAAGAAAATGAATATGGAGCTCAAAGGAAAATCTAAAAACCATGGAGAGAAGAAGATGAGATTTCATTTATGCTCAAGGTGTGGGAAGAATAATGGAGGAAATTTTTATTAATGAGGATACTAAATGTTTTAATTGTGTAAGGTAAGGTCATTGGGAAATGGATTGTATAAGTGATTGGAATAAGTTAGCTAACAATGTGAATAGGGAGGAAGATACAAATAATGAACCACCCCACTTTAGTGTTTCAATTGTAAGGAGAATGAAAATTTTGCTAACAAGTTCAAAAAATGGAGGTTTATCGATGATGGTCGACATCAGAAACCTCTTAAGATGAGGTAAAAGGGTAAATCTCATGTTATCGGCATTTATAATTATGGGTATGATAATGAAATTGTGAAAGGTATAATTATCATCCACTCTAGAACAACTAATGTCTTATTTGACTCTAGATCTACCCATTATTTCATTTCTAAAGAATTTAATAAGGGTATAAATATTCCACCCAAAAAATTCAATATAGAATTAGCAATGAAAAAACCTAATGGTATGATGACCACATCTCATGTGTATAATTCTACTCTGGTTGACATTGATGGAAATATGCTTTCTGAAAATCTTTACATTCTTTCTCTAGTTGAATTTTATATCATTATAATCCTAGATTGGATTTATATACAAAAATACTACATCTATTTTCAAGGAAGGGAAGTCATATTTGATATTTCAAACCAACCTATGATCACCTATAAATGTGACGATAAGTATGAACATTCGATGGATATCACATCCAATGTATGGGTTTTAATTCCCATACAGAATGGGTATTTATCTATGATAGTTGGGAAGAAACTCTACAATGATGATATTTGTATTGTTAGGGAATTTTTTGATTTATTTCTAGAATAATTTCTCATACTTCCACCAAAATGTGAAGTCCAGTTCTCAATATAACCCATACCATGTTTTAAACTAATTTCAATCACCCCCTATAGAATGAACCTGATTGAGTTGCAGGAATTGAATAGGAAACTCCAAGAAAACCTAAATAAGGGATTCATTCATCCATGTGTGTCACCTTGAGGCATACATGTCTTTTTATCAAAAATAAATATGGGTCACTGTGACTCTATATTGAATATCTGGAGTTGAACAAGATAATGATCAAGAATGAGTATTCTCTTCCCTATATTTATGAATTATTTGATCAGTTACGTGAAGCTCAATACATTTCCAGGATTGACCTTCATTTGGGATATCATCAATTGAGGGTTAATAATAAGGATATACCTGATAGAAAATTTTATACAAGGGATGGATACTACAAATATATATTGATGTTATTTAGTTTTACTAATGCTGATATTATCTTCATGGATTTAATGAATATAATCTTTAGAGAATACCTTGTTCGTTTTGTGTTAGTATTTATATATTACATTATTATCTATTAAAAAAGAAACATAGAGCATGAAGTTCACTTGAGAATTTTACTAAAGTCTCTAAGGAAGGATAAAATATATGAAAAATTTAGAAATTGTGAAATTTAGCTGAAAAAGGGTTCATTTTTTGGGTAATATAAGCTCAAGATAGGGTATATCAGTAAATCCATTAATGACAGAGGCTTTTGAATGTTTTCCTAGACTAACCATAGTGACTAAGATCTATAGTTTTATTGGATTAGCCAGATATTATCAATGGGTTGTGAATAATATCTAATGACTATATAATCCTCTAACCTAGATAACTTGGAGGGGGAAAAGTTCCTTTGGACAGATGAATGTGAGGAAAATTTCAAGGTACCAAAGAGAAGATTAGTCAGCGCACCTCTGATTACATTACCCTATAGTAGATAAGGTTCTGTAATCTATAGTGGTGAGTCCAAGAAGGTATTGGGATTTGTTATAATGAAAAATTACATGGTTGTATATTATTCCTCATGAAAATTAAATATTCATGAGATAAATTACCCAACACAGGATTTGGAGTTAGCCACTGTAAATTTTTGATTAAAAATATGGATTCATTGTATTTATAGAGAAAACTATGATATATATTCCAATAAAAAATGTTTAAAATATATATTAATATAGAAGGATATGAACATGTTCTAAATAATATAGTAAGACATAAATAAAGATTATGAATTCTAAATACATTAGCAACCTAATAGATTAAGGTGTCCAGTTTTGTAAGTCAAAATCATCATGTGTTACACCCCAAGATTCCACGGTACACTTCTCTTTGAATAAAATAGTAGCGTGTGTTGTACGCAACTTTGAGTTCTAACACACACCACAACCAATCAAACTAGATATTACGAATTGTAATACACACTTTTTTGAAATTTTATAAATTTTATCATTCAAAACGGACTTCATTTTTGGATTCAAATATCAAAATTATCCTAGGGTGAATTTTTGGTATTTTTCTGAAAACTTTTAATTTTTGATGAATAATGAAAAAACACTGAGTTATAGTTTAAAAGAGAATTTTTATTTAAATAATTATTTATTTTATTTAAATAATTATTTATTTTATTTAAATATATTTTAGATCAAAATATATACATAATACCTATATATGTTCAATATAATCATTGGAGTCAGTTTATAATAATTTTAGATATATAAAAATTTTATTAAAGTTTTCACCGTCTTTTACCCATCTCCTAGAAGAATTTGCAAATTCACATAAAACATAATTTTTTCCGCTTCTGTGGGTGTAATTTCAAAAATCTGAGAGACACGGTTAATATCAAGGAGTAAAATTTGGTTTAATAAGATAAAAATAAGTTTTGGGGAATAGTAACTTTTTACGTTTATTTACCACGGTTAAAAGTAAATTCGGTAATTAAGGGTAAAAATGATATTATTATTACCCTAACACATGTCCTAATTCTATTGGCTAAGTATAATTCTACCAAAAACAACCTTAGGAATAAAATATGAACCTCTTTGGTCCACATGTATTAGATTAGGACATTTATTATTATTTAATTCAAAGAAGAGTTAAAAGAGTTAAAATAAATGTTTAATAGATAAGTCATTTTTAATATAGGGTTATAAAAAAGATAAATTCGATTATAAATATTAATTAGTAAGATAAAAATATTTCCTATATAATTGTATTTTATTTATAATTTTTTGACATTAAATAATTTAATTTATTTATGACACAATGGTGATGCAGTAATTACCAAATAAATTAAATATTAAAATAATTGAAATTATAAATATCAAAATAAATGTAATTTGAGAATTTTTATGAATTCCAATAATTTCATAGGTTAATATTAAATGTTAGGATTGATTAAACGAATTTAGTTTGAATTAATACCGTTGTTATAACTTTAACAAAAATCAATTATTAAATAGTGTCAAAATTGACATAAAGGAGTATTTAAAAAAATATTATATTATTAATTGATATTATATTCCTAAAAATATAAGGTTCTGCCAAATTCCTTATATAAGGTTATATATATTAATAATGAACCACTTGGGGTTATCTTGGCTTGTTAAAGTAAGTTTATTAACCATATAGTATAAAAATACAAAGAGACATGGTAAAAGTTAAACTATTTAACTAAGAGTTAAATATAAATGATAAGGTTAATATAGTGACCCAAACCAGTCTAAAATATATTGGTTGAAAGTATTTCGACTTATCCCCACCTTTTCCTCGAAATAAGTCACTTTGGATCCATTAATAACCAAATATAAATTTATTATAAAATAATTTGTTAAGTTTTTCCTAAGGTGCCCCTCACCCCTCTTATAAAAGGGCACTCCCCCTTCTCTCAAATTCATACCTTCAAAGACTTTTGGTTCGGCCAACCCCAGACTAAATATTCTCTCAACTTCCCCCAATTCAACCTTGAGGCCTTATTTTGATCATAAAGCCAACATAAGGAGCCCTTTTGATCAAATCAAAAGGAAGAACCCGAAGAAGAGGTAATGTTTTCACCACCCTCTTTCAAGTTCCATTCTTCTTCAACTTCTTATTTATTTGTTATTTCCATTATAAAATAAAAAATCCAGTATATTCTATATACAGTGATGTTATTAAAAATATGGTACAACTATATTCAGTATTCTATCCATCCTTTGAATGACATGTCACCATACGCGCGTACGTACGGCTTACCGTCTCCACGTCGTGGTATAATTGTTATTCAATGAATTATTATTTGGATGGGTATAATAATGATGTGCAATTCATGTAAATAATAAATATAACATGATAATGATTCTGTATATATGATACACCATCCAGTTATATATTATTTTAATATCAAAAGAATGATATTATCGCTCGTGCGTACGTACGGATTACCGTCTCCACGAACGTGATGAGATTCATTCCCCATCGTATCAATTCAAAAATAATTTTCATTTGAAAATTAAAAATAATTTTTAAGGACTTGATATCATTCTGGTTATGAATAAGATACAACCTATGTATGAAAAGCACAATAAATGTAACAAAACATATAAAATAAAATGAGTAAGTGAACACCCACAATGACGATAATACTAAGATATTATTAACAAAGAAATGTTAAAATATCATATATGATATCATATTAATTTATATGATTCTTGTATAATTTAATAAAAATTATTTCACCATTATACAGGAGGTTAACCTTCCCTTGACCAAGGAAAAGTACAAGGTAAGGGTTAATTTCACAATCTCTTTATTATCTGAGATTGTTTATACGTAATTATCTACTGGGTCATATTTATCATCAACATCCATGTTTCTTAAAAATGTATTTCAATCCATTATTAATATTTTACAAATAATGGGTTAAAGTAATTTTCAACCTTTTTTTGACTTTTTATAAGAAGTTTATTATGGATTCTTTCGGTCGTTTTCCAAACAAGGTTCATTTTAACATTTTCGACAGAATTAAGGTAAGAATGTATTTTTTAACATATACGGAGGGTGTGGCTATTTTCTGCCATTATAAAATCCTCGAAGATTCCCTTACAAGATTATAAAAATATTTTCAAAGTAAATGTTTTATTTTATAATTAGGTGACTTTTAAAGGATTTCAAAAAAAGAGATATTTCTCTCAAATAGTTTTGATTTGATCTATGTCAACATCCTTTGATGGATTTTAAGCTTATTTGAAGTTGATTTATTATGATACAAAACTGCCATATAGTATTGAAGGTTTTTTGATATGTTTGACTATGGATGTGTTATTTTTATACCATTCATGGTTTATGGATAATGTATTGACATTTCATATTCTAGTTTTAATACGAATGTTTATGTTATGTTTAAACCAGTTAATATGAGGAATACATTAGACTTAATAAGTGACGGGTGGATCCTGCTATAGATCCTTGATACATCGATAGGACTCATGAGACAAATTAGTGTCTTGGCGTAAGACCTTGAAAAAATATTATTTGTAGTCTTGGCACAAGGCCTTGACTATGTGGTTATGATAGTCTGGCATTATGCATTCCATCATTATGAAGGTGGTTATTGATATTGCATGTGATTATTCGATTAGTAGAATGTCCATGTGAATAATTAAATGGAATTATCTCATTTTATTTCTGCCATATTATGCTGAGGTTCAAGTTTAAAAGGGTTTTGTTTTAGTTATACATTGCCTTAAATGTTTATGCTTATTTATGAAAGTTTCCGCTATATTGTTATCCTTACTAGGCATCTGAGCTCACTCCTTTCTATGTTTTATTTTTCCCAGGATGTAAAGAAGTATTTTATGACTGAACTGTAGGGATAATCTGAGGGGATATGAGTGTGGACTATGGATACTATGTTGTTGCAGTTTCCATTTTATGATGTAATGTAAACTTTATGAATGTATCTAGTGATTCCAAGTCTACTAAACTAATTTGTCTTTCTAGACTTGATCTTTTGTGATCATGTCAATGTTATGTAATAATGCACCAAATCTAGGTAACTAGGATCAGGGTGTTACAGTTGGTATCAGAGGAATTTTAGTACAAATCTTGGAAGATAGATTTAGATAAACTTTGATTAGAGAACATAGACCTAAGATGGACTTTGAGGATTAGTATTGAAGAACATCCAAGAATTTTGGTATTGTAGAGATCTTATGAGTTTTCCGAGAAATAAATCCCTATCTGGATACAAGCAGGTAGAGGTGGCTCTAGTACAGATGTACCTAGGGGTAAAACCCAAAAACACCGCTTTGAGCTGGACTCGAATGAGAACTTGTGCACGACAACGGTCTTTGCTGCACTCTTTGTTACGACACTCCCATGGGATATGCTTAGGATAATTCTCATTTTATTTACAAACCATTATAAAGTGGTTGTGAGTATATAATTCCTTAAAGAAAACATTTTTATGATTAGGTATTATATCAATAAACCGCTCAATTTATGTTAAGTGTTTTACAAGTTTGGATTTATGTATTGGGATTCATATACTAATCTAGTGTATGCCATTGTTTAGAAATGGAACCTAGTGGAAATAATGGAAACTATATCAATGCATTCACTCCATGTAGGGATTTCACTCCTTCTCAAGATAATTATTGTGGAGCTGGTGATACAACTGGTGTCGATCAGCTTATCCCCATACTGAGAGAACTCACACAGGTTATGAATAATAACCTTACCCATATGGAGAACCCAGATCCATAGCGTGGAGGATCAATGTTAAATCGATTTATGAGGTAACAACCACCGAAATTCAAGGGGAGTACAAATCTATTAGTAGCTGAGCGATAGATAAATTCCTTAGAGAAAATATTCCATGCCTTGGGGAGAAGTGAAAGGGAAAAAGTTATCATGGCAGTTTACCGCCTCACTAGAGATGCTGACCAATGGTGGTCATTGATTCAAAACACAATGGAGGATGATGATGTATCAAATATTAAATGGAGAGAGTTCAAATATATTATCTTAGAAAAATACATTCCTCGTGACCATCGAGTAGATATGGAAAGGCAATTTTTGAGTCATGATGAGAATGTCGCAAAGTATGAGGCTAACTTTACATGGTTAGAAAGGCATTCAGTAGATTATATATATAACCCAAGGAGTAAGATTGATCATTTAATTGACGGGTTAAAACCATTTCTCCGTCGATCATTAGTCTCACAATCCTTCTCGTCGTACGAAGATATTATCTCATGTGCTATCAAGACAGAAAAGTAATTCTCTAAGTCTTATGACTTTAAAGCAAAGCAAGAGAAGAAGAGATCTGTTGATCACTCTGGGAATGGAAATAATGGGAATAAGGGAAAAGTTGAATATCCATCCTACAATAAATGTGTGAAGAAACACCGTGGTACATTCTTGAAGGTAATGGGAGTCTGTTACAAGTGTTGTGAAAAAGGCCACCAAGCTCGTGATTGCAAGGGGAAGAAAGAATCTACCGATGTTCAATGCTACAATTGCAGGGAGATGGGACATTATGCAAATAAATTTCCTAAGCGTCAGGGGAACGTACCTCAGAAAAGGACAAGAAATCAAGGCCAAGTTTATGCGATTACTACTGCTGAGGTTGAATCCCCTAAAGACATGGTGGAAGGTAATTTAATGGTTTCCTCATGTTTAGAAAATTCTTTATTTGATTCTGTATCATCACATTGTTTCATATCTTCCTAGTTTTCTAAGAAAGTTAGATATTTCCAATTTGATTTAACAAGGGAGTTGTCTGTCAAAACTCCTAAGGGAAGTATCATTGCAAAAAAGTTTTGTGAATCAGTCCCCATTAGAGTATATAAATGTTCTTTATCTGTTGATCTTATCATCATACCCATGATTTAATTGTATATAATCCTCAGTATAGATTGGCTTTTGGACCATGATGCGAATAATTATTGTAAGAAGAATGAGGTTTCTATTTTTGATGATGATGATAAGGAACATATTATCTTTAGAATAGAATCATCACCACCCAATTCTTATCTAGATCCACCCCCAGTAGCTCAACTAAATTTAATTATCGGGGAGGAAGAGAATGAAATAACTGTGGGTGAGGAAACCAATGTTCAAATAGAGGATGTACCTACTATTAAAGAATATTTAAATGTGTTTCCGGAAGATTTACCTAGACATCCTCCAGAATGAGAAATTGAGTTTTCCATTGATTGTATTCCTGGTTCAAGGCCCATATCAAAGAAACCTTATAGAATGGCCACTGTGGAATTAGTTGAACTAAAGAAAAAACTAGAGGAATTGAGTAATAATGGATTTATTCACCCTAGTGTTTCTCTATGGAGAGCCCCTATCCTTTTTTTTAAGAAAAAAGATGAATCTATGTGGTTATGTATCGACTACAATAAAATCAATGCTATAACAATAAATTAAAAGTATCTCTTACCTCGTATTGATGATTTATTTGACCAAATGCATGGAGCTCAATAATTTTCAAAGATTGACCTTCGATCTGGATACCATCAGTTGTGTGTGAAGAAGGAAGACATTCTAAAGACAACATTTCGAACCAGGTACGAGCATTACGAGTTTACAGTAATGACTTTTGGGCGGACTAATGCACCCTCTGTATTCATGGATCTAATGAATAGAGTTTTCAAGGAATATCTCGATGATTTTGTGGTGTTATTTATTGATGATATATTGGTATACTCCAAAATCTACGAAGATCATGAAAGTCACTTGAGCATTATCCTAAAGACTCTTAGAAGGCATGAATTATATGGGAAGTTTAGCAAGTGTGAATTCTGGCTTCCAGATATCTCTTTTCTTGGCCATATTGTCTCTAAAAATGGAATCTATATTTATCCTTCTAAGACCAAGGCAATCCAAGAATGGCCAGCACCGACGAGTATAACTGAGGTATTTAGTTTTATTGGTTTAGCAAGTTATAATCGGCGTTTTGTCCATAATTTTTCCCGATTGGCTAACCCATTAACAAAGCTCACATGTACAAGGGTTAAATTTGTTTGGACAAAAGAGTGTGAAGAGTGTTTTGAATAACTAAAGAAAATATTAGACAATGCTCCTATATTTACTCTACTATCGGGGAATGATGGGTTCGTTATTTATAGTGATGCATCAAAGAAAGGATTTGGTTGTGTCCCTATGCAGAATGATAGAGTTATTTCCTATGCATCATGACAATGGAAAATTCATGAGCAAAACTATACTACTCATGATCTTGATTTAGCTGTTGTAATATTTTCTTTGAAGATATGGATACATTATCTCTATGATGGAAAATGTGATATATATACCTATCACAGGAGTTTGAAGTATATTTTCTCACAGAAGGAACTCAACATGAGGCAAAGGAGATGGCTTGAACTACTCAAGGATTATGATTTCACGATACACTACCACCTGGGGAAGGCAAATAAGGTAGAAGATGCTTTGATCAGAAATGATCATGGAGTTTTGAATAAGATGAGAGTTGAAAAGGTTCCTATATACATGGATCTAGAAAAGATGGATATGGTAATGACCATGGAAGTTGAAACCTCAATACTTTTTCAAATGGTTGCCAAACCATCTTTACTAGAAAGGATAAAGAGTTCTCAGACCAATGATGCAGAGTTTAAAAAGAAGATTAATTCTATGAATGATGGTAGATTGAGTGAATTTGTGTATGAAGATGGAATTTTGAAATTTGGGAAGAGACATTGTGTTCCTGATATACCTGATTTAAAATGGGAATTGTTAGATGATGCTCATAGTTCCAATTTCTCTATACACCCTAGGAGCACCATAATGTATAGATATTTAAAGGAACATTTTTAGTAGGGAAACATGAAAAAGGAGATTGCTGATTTTTTGTCAAGATGTACGGTTTGTCAACAAGTGAAAGCTGGAAGGCAATAGCCTGGAGGAGTCATGCAACCTCTTCCCATACCTGAGTGGAAATGGGATAATATTACAATGGAATTTATCATGGGGCTACCAAAGACTCCTAGAAAGAACGATGCAATATGGGTCATTGTTGATCGTCTTACCAAGTCTGCACATTTTCTTGCTATAAGAGAAGATTTTCCACTTGAATGATTAGCAAGACTATATATTAATGAAGTTTTAAGACTTCATGGAGTACCACTATCGATTGTTTCTAATCACAATCCACGTTTTACTTTATGATTCAGGAAGAGTCTTCAGATGGCCTTGGATACCGAACATTGTTTGAGCACTGCCTACCACCCTCAAACAGATGGACAATCATAACGGACTATTCAAACCTTAGAAGACATGTTGAGATCATGCTCACTTGACCTTCAGGGTATGTGGGATCAATATTTACCTCTGGTGGAATTTTCCTATAACAATAGCTTCCATTCATGTATTTGGATGACACCATATGAAGCGTTATATGGTAAGAGATGTTGCACACCAACCTATTGGGATGACATTGGTAAAATAATACTCGTAGGCCCAGAATAGGTGGAGGAAATGATAGAAAAGGTGAAGGTAATCCAAAACCACGTCAAAGCAGCTCAAAGTAGGTAGAAGAGCTATGCCGATAACCGAGGGAAGGATTTGGAATTTCAGGTAGGAGATCATGTTTTCTTGAAGGTATCTCCATGGAAGGGAGTTAAACATTTCGGTATGAAAGGTAAATTGAGTCCCATGTACATAGGAACTTTTTAAATTTTAGAACTAATTGGGGCTGTAGCTTACCGTTTGGAAATGCCGCCAAGTATCTCCAAAGTTCATGATGTGTTCCATGTATCAATGTTGAGAAAACACATGCTTGACCCAATGCTTGTACCCACTTATGAGGAAGTAGAACTGGAACCTAATCTATCTTATTGCGAAGAGCCCATCAGGATTCTTGATACCAGAGAACAACTGCTGAGAAACCAGACGACTCGTCTGGTAAAAGTTCTATGGAGAAACTATAAGATGGAAGAGGAAACGTGGGAACCCGAAGAACTTATGATGAAGAACCACCCGAGTCTTTTCATGCGGTAGTATTCTTGAAATTTTGAGGATGAAATTATTTGAAGGAGGGGAGAATGTTACACCCCAAGCTTCCACATTACGCTTCTCTTTGAATAAAATAATAGTGTGTGTTGTACGCAACTTCGAGTTGTAATACACACCACAACCAATAAAACATGCCGTTATGAATAATAATACCCACTTTTTGAAATTTCATAAATTTTATCTTTACAAATGGACTTAATTTTTTATTCAGAATATCGAAATTAGCCTAGGGTGAATTTTTGGTATTTTTCTAAAAACATTCAATTTTTGATGAATAGTGAAAAAACACTGAGTTATAGTTTAAAACCGAATTTTTATTTAAATAGTTATTTATTTTATTTAAATTTATTTTATGTAAAAATAGATACATAACATCTATATAAGTTCAATGTAATTCATTGGAGTCAGTTTATAATAATTTTGGATATATAATTTTTTTTGAACATTTCAACGTCTTTTACACATCTCCGAGGAGAATTTGAAAATTCACATAAAACATAATTTGACTGCTTCTGTGAGTGGAATTTCAAAAATCCAAGAGACACAATTAATATCATTGTGTAAAATTTGGTTCAACAAGATAAAAATATTTTTTTGTGAATAGTAACTTTTTACTTTTATTTACCACGGTTAAACGTAAATAGGGTAATTAAGGGTAAAATGATATTATTATTACCCTAACACATGTCCTAATTCTATTCTATAAGTATAATTCGACCCAAAACAACCTTAGTAATAAAATATGAACCTATTTGGTCCACAAGGATTAGATTAGTACATTTATTATTATTTAATTCAATGAAGAGTTAAAAGAGTTAAAATCAATGTTTAATAACTAAAACATTTTTAATATAGGGTTATAAAAAAGATAAATTCTATTATAAATATTAATTAAAAAGCTAAAAATATTACATACATAATGGTATTTTATTTATAATTTTTAGACATTAAATAATTTAGTTTATTTATGACACAATGGTGATGCAGTAATTACCTTATAAATGAAATATTAAAATAATTGATATTATAAATATCAAAATAAATGCAATTTGAGACTTTTTATGAATTACTATAATTTTATAGGTTAATATTACATGTTAGGATTGATAATTTTGTTCGAATTAATAAAGTAGTTAGAACTTTAACAAAAATCAGTTATTAAATAGTGTCAAAATTGACATAAGGATTATTTAAAACAAATATTATATTATTAATTGATATTATATTCCAAAAAATCTATGGTTCAGCCCAATGACTTAGATAATGTTATATATATTAATAATAAACCACTTGGGGTATGCTTGGCTTGTTATAGTAAGTTTATTAACCATATAATATAAAAATACAAAGACACATGGTAAATGTTAAACTATTTAACTAAGAGTAAAATATAAATGATATGGTTAATATAGTGTCACAAACCTATCTAAAATATATTGGTTGAAAGTATTTCCACCCATACACACCTTAGTATCTAAATTAGCCACTTTGGAGCCATTATAAACTGAATATGAATTTATTATAAAATAAAATTTTATGTTTTTCCTAAGGTTTCCCTCACCCCTCTTATAAAAGGGCACTCCCCCTTCTCAAAAATTAATACCTTCAAAGACGTTTGGATCGGCCAAACCCCACCCAAATATTCTCTCAACTTCCCTAACTTCAACCGAGAGGCCTTAGTTTGATCATAAATCCAACCTAAGGAGGCCTTTTGATCAAATCAAAAGAAAGAATCTGAAAAAGATGTAATGTTTTCACCACCCTCTTTCAAGTTCCTTTCTTCTTCAACTTCTTCTTTCTTTGTTATTTCCATTATAAATTAATAACTCCAATATCTTCTATATACTGTAATGTTATTTCAAATATGGTACAACCATATTCAGTATTCTATCCATCCTTTGAATGACATGTCACCATACGTGCGTATGTATGGCTTACCATCTCCACGTCGTGGTGTAATTGTTATTCAATACATTATTATTTGGATGGGTATAATAATGATGTGTAATTCATGTAAATAATAAATATAACATGATAATGATTCTGTATATATGATACACCATCCAATTATATATTATTTTAATATCAAAAGAATGATATTTTCGCTCGTGGGTACGTACGGATTATTGTCTCCACGAACGCGATGAGATTCATTCCCCATTGTATCAATTAAAAACTAATTTTCATTTGAAGATTAAAAATAATGTTTATGGACTTGATATCATTCTGGATATGAATAATATACAAACTATAGATAACAGGCACCACAAATGTAACAAAACATATAAAAGAAAACGAGTAAGTGAACACCTGAAACGACGATAATACTAAGATATTATTAACAAAGAAATGTTAAAAGATCCTATATGATATCATATTAATTTATATGATTCTTGTATAATTTAATAATAATTATTTCAACATTATACAGTAGCTTAACCTTCCCTCGACCAAGGAAAAGTACAAGGTAAGGGTTAATTTCACAATCTCTTTATTATCTGAGGTTGTTTATACATAATTAACTACTGGGACCTCTTTATCATCCACATCCATGTTTCCTAAAAATGTATTTCAAATAATTATTAATATTTTACAGACTATGGGTTAAAGTCATTTATACCCTTTTTTGACTTTTTATAAGAATTTTATAAAGGAATCTTTCTGTCGTTTTCCAAACAAGGTCATTTTTAACCTTTTCGACAGAATTATCGTAAGAATGTATTTTTTAACTTATACGACGGGTGCATCTATTTTCCGCCGTTATAAAATTTTATAAGATTCCCTTACAAGATTATAAGGATATTTTCAAAGTAAATGTATTATTTTATAATTATGTGACTTTTAAATGATTTCAAAAAAAGAGATATTTCTCTCAAATAGTTTTGATTTCATCTATGTCAACATCCTTTAATAGATTTTAAGCTTATTTGAAGTTGATTTATTATAATAAAAGACATCCATATAGTATTTAAGGTTTTGTGATATGTTGTACTATGGATGTGTTATTTATATACCATTCATGGTTTATGGATAATGTATTGACATTTTTTATGCTAGTTTTAATATGAATGTTTATGTTATGTTTAAACCTGTTCATATGAGGAATGCATTGGACTTAATAAGTGACGGGTAGAGCCTGCTATAGCTCCTTAATGCATCAGTAGGTCTCATAAGGAAAACTAGTGTCTTGGCACAAGGCCTTGACAAAATATTATTTGTAGTCTTGGAACAAGGCCTTGACTATGTGGTTATGATAGTCTGGCATTATGCATTCTATCATTATGAAAGTGGTTATTGATATTGCATGTGATTATACGATTAGTAGAATATCCATGTGAATAAGTAAATAGAATTATTTCATTTTGTTTCTTCCATATTATGCTTAAGTTCATGTTTAAAAGGGTTTTGTTTTAGTTATACATTGCCTTAAATTTATATGCTTATTTATGAAAGTCTCTGATATATTGTTATCCTTAATGGTCATCTGAGCTCACCCCTTTCTATGTTTTATTTTTCCTAGGATGTGAAGAAGTATTTTATGACTGACCTGTAGGGATTGTATGAGGGGTTATGATTGTGTACTATGGAGACTATATTGTTGTAGTTTTCATTTTATGATGTAATGTAAACTTTATGAATGTATCTACTGATTCCAAGGATACTAAACTAATCTGTCTTTCGAGACATGATCTTTTGTGATCATGACAATGTTATGTAATAAGGCACCGACTCTAGGTAACTAGGGTCGGGGCGTTACATCATGACATATTATCCATGATGAGGATCTCAAATGATCCAATACTTATGGATTTTAAAAATGTGGATATAGAAATCCTAGAATAAGGGGTATAATATTATATTGATCAATTTAATGTTTAAACATCAATCTATGTATTGATTAAATAGGCATAAAAGGAATATGTATAGATGAAAAAGATGTTTAGAAATGTTCCTCAATTTAAACTCGATCATGAAATAATGATAAGGTTCAAGAATAGTGTATGTGTTCCTTTTATACCATATTTTAAGAAGGAGATGTTAAAGGAATACCATAGTTCTTCATTCTTTATTCATCTAGTAAGTCTAAATATGTATATATATTTGAAATAATATTTTTGGTTGGATTGAATGAAGAGTGATATTGCATTGTTTGTATCTTAGTGCTTGGTTTTCCAACAAGTTAAGGCTGAAAGACAAATTTCTAAGGGGATGTTACACACATTACCCATACTAGAATGAAAATAGAAGTCTATCACCATGTATTTTCTCTTTAGAATCCCCAAAAAATAAAAATTGAATAATTATATATGGGTTATAGTTAATCGCCTTACTAATTCAACACACTTCATCACTATCAAAGAAGACTTACTTCATTATCATCTTTCCAGGATATACATTAAGTAAGTGGTAAGGTTGATTGGAGTACCACATTACATTGAATATGATCATAATATGAGGTTTAACTCAAATTTTTGGTGAAATCATTAGCAATACCTTGATATAGAATTGTGTTTCCTTAATACTTATCATCCACAAATGGATGGTCAGTCTGAAAGAATAATTTAAACCCTAGAAGATATGTTGAGATCTTATTTGTTGGATTTCAAAGGTGGTGGGGATCAAAACCTTCCTCTCGATGAATTTTCCTACCACAATATCTTTTAGTAAAGAATTAAAATGGCCCTTTATGATTCCCTCTATGGAAATAAATTTAGATCTCTAGTGTGTTAAGTTTTAGAAAGAAATCTATTATTACCTAACATATTTGAGGAAATGGAATGGAAGGTCGGATCCATTCAGCAGAATATCAGGGAATCTCAATTTAGGTACAAAAGTTATTCTCATAATCATTGACGTCATTTAGTTTTTTATTTTGGTGATAGTATTTTTATAATAATTTCTCCCTGGAATAAGCTTATTAGATTTATGAATAAAGGGAAGAAAATCCCTAGGTATATCAATCCATTTAAAATTATTGATTGTATTGGGAGGGAAGCTTATTGCTACTTCCATAAAACCACTATCAAGTCAATTATTTGTTCCATGTATCTATCTTGAGGAATTTCATACCAAACCCTTCACATGTACTAAACATAGATTTCATACCACTAGATTTGGACATTTCTAATGGGGAAAAACCGGTGGAGATTATGGATCATATAGAGAAAGTTCGATGAAACAAGACCACTAACTGGGTAAAAATTTTGTAGGGAAACCACAAGTTTGAACAAGATACATGGGAAAATGAGTATATAATGAGGTATAATTATAATAATTTGTTGGGATCAAAGTGTGGAATTTTGACAAAAAATTTCACTTTTAGTAGGGTAGAATGTAACACCCTGAGTTTTTATGAAATTGTTTTCCCAAATAAAATAAATTTATTGATGGATTATGTTGAAAATTACACCAATATAATATTTAATGACACACAACACCAAGTTAATCTTTCAATACATGCAACACTGACTTATCTTGAGTAATACGCGACATTGAGTTCTATGAAACAATATTCTATTATTATAATTATTTAAACAAGATAGTTATAACCTATCCATTAAACTCAGTAATTCTAATATAAATAACTACTTTTTAATTATTATTTATAGTGTATTTAGATAAAAAATACATATTTTTTATTAAATACATTACTTTTGATAAATTATTTATATGTTTTGAAAATACCATTTTTTCCAAAGTACTACTTTTTATGTCCTATGAAAATACTAAATTTTAATTGAATAATTCCCTTTAAAAAACTTATGTATATAGATAAAATATGTTTTAAAATTTTATCATGTATAATTAGTTAGATTATAAATCAATAAATCCAATATATTTCATTGGAATCAATTTCATAATTAAATTTTATATAAAAATATTTTAAACCTTTGAACTTTTTCACTTTAAAAAATTGTTTTCTCATATTGTATATGAGATTAATTTTATAATAATTTATTCCATTTATGCGAATGGAATTTTTAAATAATGGATTAAATATTTAGAATATTCTAAATTTTAAATTTCATATAATGTAAAATTAATATTTCACCAAAATATTTGGTGAACATAGATAAAATTAATCATGATAATTATGAGAAAAATTAGATTACCAAGGGACTTCACTTTAAAAATAAGGGAAAAAGACCTAGAAAACAATAAAAAAAACCATTGGATATCTAAATTTATACCATTACCATTTATGGGGAAAATTTGTTCATTATTTATGTCTTTTTAGTTAAAAACAAGGGTATACCTTACTTTATTTTTCAAATATGCCAAGTGTGTCCTCTACCTCACTTATAAAAGGCCACCGCCTATCTTCCTATCTTTACACCCTAAAAACTCACTGTTTTATTCAATAATTTAAAAAATAAACTATACACTTTCCTCTTTAATCCTATAATCATTACTCTTTTCATAAATCTAACCAATGAAGGACTTTTATGCACATAAAAAAGAGATACCCAAAGAAGAGGTAACATTCATCAATGAATGTTTATTGTTTTATTTCTTCCTCAAACCCCTAATTATTTTTATATTCTAATTATATAAAAACATAAGTATCTTAAATATTATGATATGTTTTCATATTAATATTATGATATACAACCACACACAACTCCATCAAATGGGTTACAAAATCATCATTCTTGTGTACGGAGGACTACCGCCTCGTGAACCGACGTCGTTCATTTTTTCCTTACCACCGATCAAGGTTTTGAGTAATTATTAAAATAATATTTATATATGATATTTACTATTGTTATGATGTTATTATGATTCATTAATTATTATATCACACATACCATTATGCTTTCTATTTTATAAGAATATTATAACATCGTTTATGTGTACGGCAGACTACCGCCTCGCAAAGCGATGTGATTCATTCACGCTTTACATGGATTATATTAATGATAAGTTTAAAAAATATGTGTGAAATTTATTAAATAAAAATTATTCTTTAATTAAAATATCTCATGTAATTTTGTTTCATTAAATCCAAAAATAAAATTTAAATAGCATTCAAGCGTATGTGCGGCCTACCGTCTCCAAGAACGATGTATTTCATTTACTATTTCTATAATTTATAGATTATTGTAAATACATATATACTGAATATATATTATATTTATATATTTTTATCGTTATTTATATTATGAAATAATAATTAAATTTATACTACCAAAAACATAAAAAACAAAACTTTTATGAAAAAAGCGGTTATTACCTAAAACATAACTTTAATATGGAATTAATAATAAACTAGTAATAAAATGTAATAATAAAATCATATATGGTATGATATAAATTAATATTGGTTTTTAATATATTTATAATAAAATTATATTTATTATACAATATTATTGAATTAATACAATGGATGTCCAGAATTAAGGTAAGGGATTTCCATCTCATTTTTATTTTCCATGTGACAAAAACAATGTTCCTTACCTATTTCTTGAATGCGATGTGTATAATTTCCATAGATATATTTGATGATTATTATAATATTAATTATTTATATTGATATATCCATTTTAGGATCTCACTTTCATGGGGTTTACGGTTAAAACAATTCTATAGTGGTAAGGAGTTTTTGTCTCAATTTCCATTCTTTGAGACATAATTTATGTTAGGCACCTCTATCCATTAACAAGGTGTATATAAATACCCTTTGATATGTAATAACTTAATTTTTTCATCAAAATGTTGTGTTGTGTTTCATTTTTATATTTTCCCTTTAGGGGGTTTTTGATTCAATGTTACCAAAGTGGTAAGAGTTTATTGCTACAATCTCATCATTTGTCAGGATTGTTTATTATTATTCTTCCATTAATGAAATATTATGATCCAAACCTCAATAATTATCATGAATTTTATTATCCTCTATTTATTAATTATATTTTCAAGTAATATTAACATTTTTCGAATCTTGGGTAATTAAAATAATTAAGAAAATGTTTTTAATAAAATATAACTTAATTTCTTTCTTCAATCAGAAATATGTTTTCTTTCAAAACCATGTTTTCTAAAAATATTTCCAATTTTTTTTTTTAAAATTTCATAATGATTAAATAAATTTAATTTTACACAATTTTGCAAAAGTTTTCAAAGGAATATTCTTGTCATTTTCTGAAAAAGGAATTTTTCTAAACTTTTTACAGTGGAAAAAGAATGTATGTATAACATGTATAACTTGTACAGATTACCCAACTCCATGACCATAATTTCTTTAACGATTAATTTTAAAGTTTATAAGCCCATTTTTATAAAAACATTCTAATATTTTGTAGATTCATTGTATTTAATATGGTCTTTAAAGAAAAAGGTTTTCAAAAAAATTTAAGATTTAGAAATCATTTTTCAAAGTGTAAATGATGTTTTCCTCAAGAAATGTTTTAAATGATCTTTAAAAATAATTTACATCTAAGATGGCATCTGTTGGTGTTACTCATGCCTTATTGGTGATATGATCTAAAGGCACCATTCATATTCTCTCTATGAATGGTGTATGTTTTCATGGCATAATATTTATGAAACTCATTTCTCTTCCATGGTTATATGCTTATGAAACCTATTTCTCTTCCACAGGTTATATTCTTATGAAACCTATTTATATTCCATAGGGTATATTATTATTAAAACCACTTCATTTCATTTGTTATGATATGATGAAATCGTTATTTAAACTTTCTCTTTTCCATAGGCTATGATATGATAAAATTATTATGATACCCATTTCATTTCATAGGTAATGATATAATGAATTTTTTTAATCTTATTGACCACATAGGTTTGATTTCATTATGATACCTATGGGAAATATATCTCCTTTTAATTAAATGAGTAACAATTATAAATATCATGATATATTAGTGGATGGAATAGGGAGTGAACCCGATATAGTAATACAATGATGGAACAGGGAGTGAACTCGATACAATAATACTAGGTGGGAACGAGTAGTGAAATCAGTAAAATAAAGGAATTTATCCTTTATGATGTCCTTGTAAGTGAGCCTTAACCAATATACAAATGAATTAATATGCTTATTTGTATGCCAAAAATTCATGCCTTATGCCAATTTTTGGCCCTCATGGATTATTTTATTTGATTCCCTTACGATTCATGTATTATGAACTCCCAATATTTTTTCCATGATTCATGATTATGATTTTTGATATGCAGGGTTTGGTTTTCAAATGTTATGATCATGTTTTAATTCCCTTATGTTCATGTTATTCTTATGTATCTATGTTTTTTACACTTACTGAGCATCTGAGATCACCCTTTCTTATGTTTCCTTTCCCATGGTTATAAAGATACATATTGTTCTTGATACATCTAATAATATTGCTAGTTATTCAAAAAGTACAGTGAGATGATTTAGTTCACTCATGGATGAGTTTTTATGTTTCCATGTTTCCATCGGTGCTAAAATAATATGGTCTTTGGTTATGTATTTATGTAATAAAATAAATATTCTTCCAAAATGATATAATTTATATGTATGAAAATATTGGGTTACTACATGTTCTCCCATCATAATATTTTGTTATGTATTAAATTATAATCCTATTAATGAAAATTATTTTCTAATAAAAATAAGGTTTTATTACTCTTTTTTCAATGTGGGGTTAAACAAAGGTAATTTTAAAGTATTATAAAGGTTCCTTTTATAATCATTTTTTATCTTTGTCTCTACATTTCCTATTAAAAAACACTAAATAATTATCAAGGATCCATTATTAGTGATTCCTTTTCATTGTAAATTTTTTAAAAATATTTCACATAACCTTTTGAAAAGTTACATTTGAATGTGAGATGAAATTTTGAATTTTACATCAATATTATAATTTTTTTCTAAAATATCTTTTATGTTTTGACATATATTTTTATTTTCATATTCAAAATACTTTACACTCATGGGATTTATTTAAAATGATTTATTATCTAATAAACACACACACATATATATTGATATATATATATATATATACAAATTAATTTTGGGTATTGAACTTCTTGTATATAAAAATCTATTCTTAGTCACCTCTTGTGTGATAGCATCTGAATCAATATTTTTGGAAGGATTTTTTTCATGAATTTTAACTTCCTTATGTGTTTATTTTCACATATTGGGGTTATTTTCTTTTTTAGTGAACCGCCTTCTTCATTTATATGGAATATGATCATGTTATTCTAGAATTTACTTAACCATTTACCACTACTCCATACATTTTTAGCTTTAAGGGTGCTTAAATTGAAAGATATTAAATTTATTAATTGATAAACTATTAAAAGTATTTATATTCATTTTTTTGATATGAATGTTTATTGATTACTTTGGGAAGTTCAATATGTATTTTTTAACCATCCACTGTCTTCCTCGAGATGGGTTATTATCATATTATCCATTTTATTGACATGGGTATAGGTATTGACATTTCGTATATTGTTATTTTAATATTGGTGATTATTAGAAAGTTCACTATTTATTGTTTGACCATAAAACTTCTTTCTACACATAGGTTATGATCATATTATCCCTTTTGCTGAAATAGAGAAAAATAATGAGGTTGCGTATGTTATTATTCTAATTTGGATCATTATTGTAAAATATTATTATTTATTATTTATTAATTTTATCATATAATCAATGCATTAGACATAAAAAAGTGATGATTGGGGCCCTAAATTATATTTAACCTCGATGAATCGATACGTATTGTGAGGGAAAAAACTTGGGATTTGGCGTATACCTCTCTCTTTATCAGTATAATGTCTTCTCACAAGGCCTTGAGAGAATGATATTTTATGCCTCGCATTATGAATTCCATCAGTATGAGACTATAAATTTTTATTATACATGTTTTCATTTATTTTAAAAGATTTTGTATGATATCAATTTTATATGATTATGGAATTATGATGATTACATACTCCTTCAATAATAATTATGCCATGTTTATTCCATGATTTCATTATTTGTATGTTTTCCTTACTGAGCATTTGAGATCACCCCTTTTTTTTCCATTTCCCAATTTTATGAATAAAAACATTACCCATGATATGT
Organism: Viscum album; assembly: GCA_963277665.1. Lineage (NCBI taxonomy): Eukaryota > Viridiplantae > Streptophyta > Magnoliopsida > Santalales > Viscaceae > Viscum > Viscum album. The sequence continues at coordinate 546,411,794 of OY728121.1, forward strand.
TTAATAGGATAGTTTGTGTGTAAAATTTGTGGGAAATATTGAATAATTTTAATGGATTAGTTAGTTTCTTATAGTGGAAAAATATCCTTTAGTTGAAAAAGAACATGTGATTTATTAGTTTTTTATTTATTATAAATCTCTAAAGATATAAATCTAAAATTACTTGGGAATATATGTCATTAGATTTTTTTATTTCATGTAAATATGGATATTTATATCTATAAATATATAGTTGGTATCAAATCATGTATGTAAAGTATGTGTTATTTGCATCAGATCTGGGAGCCTAGGTCTGGGGTTTTACATAACTCAAATCCTATATAGGTACTACTTGATACTTATAAATACATTTTTTTTATTTATTCCCATGTTTTTAATAAAAATGGGTTTTATTTCAAGATTATTCCACATGCGATGAGAATCTATACACCTCTCATGTAGTGAGATTGTATAGCCATTAAGTTTACATCTTATTGTGTAACCATCAAAAGAGTCTAGTTTGTTTGGGACTTTACTGTTATGAACATGGATATCTTGGAATTAATCATGATAATATATTAGTTAATTTCTTTAAATGAACACATCTATTTTTATGTGTGATGAGTGAATTTTACATCTCCTTATGGGATGGTGCATCATTTCAAAGGAGACTGGGATGTGAATGTTGGAAGAGAATTACATTTAGCACTAATGGTTAGAACCATTTCTTATCAGTTAGAAGTGATCTCTTTGATTAATAATAAAATAATTGTAAATACTTTTTTTACCATTTTGGATTGATATCCTGAGGCATTTTCTAAAAAAAATCACTAGGATTTCAGTTCAAATGGAAGTTAAATTTTTGATTGAAGTTATTATGGGGAAAAGTCATATTTCACTTCCATCATACAAAATGAAACCAACATAATTGGGGAACTGAATATCTAGTTAATAAATAGTAAATTAAAGGTTTTATAAGATTTTTTACACCACCATTGGTTTCTCAATTTCTATTTGTAAAGAAGGCATATGGTTCGTTATAAATTTTTATTGATTATTATAAATAGAATCATATTACGATAAATAATAGATATTCTCTTCCATGAATTGATTATATTTTTTATCAATTAAAATGATCCTAATAGTTATTAATGATTTATATATTCTTTGGATATCATCAACTTTAGGTTAGGAAGGATGATAGTATGAAAACAACTTTCATGAGTTTCTACAATCATTATAAATAACTGTTCATTCCCTTTGGTATTACAAATTTACTAGTAGTTTTCATGGAATTGATGAATCATTTATTTAAAAGGTTCCTAGACTAATTCATTATAGTATTTTTTTATGGCATTCTGGTGTATTATCAAACTCTTAAAACCATAAATAACATTTATTGATTTTTTTGATCATTTTATGAGATCACATGTTGTATGAAAAAATCTCAAAATAATATTTATATATATATATTAGGTTATCTTCCTTGGGCATTTTATTTCTAAGAATGGTGTATTAGTAGTCCCTATAAAGATAAAAGATGTATCCACTTGGAAATGACTAAGTATGTTTTTTGAGATAAGTATCTTTTTAGGATTGTCAGGTTATTATCTTAGATTCATTCACAACTTCTCATGTCTCACATATCCTATGAATGCACTAATAATAAAGGGAAATAAATTTCACTATAGGGATGGTTGTAAACAATCCTTTTTGGAGCTTATATCTAATATCACTTTATTACCAATTTTAATCTTTTTAGAAATTATTAATGGTCATGTGGTCTATTAGGATGAATCTAGTTTTGTACTTGGTTGTATTATCTTGTAAGGAGATCATGTTGTATCTTATAGATCATGATAGTTAAAAATTCATGAAAGTAATTATATAAACCATGAATTTTAATTCTATCAAATTATTTATTCTTTAAAAAAATTGTCATTATATATTTGGTGATAAGTACATTGTTTTCAAAGATCATAAAATCTTGAAACACATCTTATCACATTATGATTTCAACCCGAGAAAAAGATTATGGATACAATATCACTATATGTTCAACTTTTAATTAGTTTATACACAAGAAAAAGAAAATTTCATGGATGATTATTCAATCTAAAAGTGGTATAACTGTAACACCAGGATATTTTTATGAAATATTTTCTTTAAATAATTTTTATCCTTTAGTATCATGCTTTGAAAGCAATCATGAGTTAAAACGAACTGTGAGATGCCCTTAAAATAAAACTACAGTTTTACCCTAGTTGTTAGGTTAGTGTGAATAATTATAACTAAAATAGGAAAATGCATAATAAAAAATATAAATCAATTAGATATTTTTATTTTAGAGTTAATTACTTTTTGGAATGAAATTAGTAATATCTATATGTGTTATATACTTAATAAAATATTTTTTATGTTCATTCAATGGATATTTTAGTCATAGGTTATGAATAAAACCCAATTTGATGTTTTTTTAAAAGGTTAATTTTACAAGTTTGAATGGAGAACCCATTTTAAATTAATACATTGAAACATTAATGATTTTTATATGAAAACATAAATATTTTATTTTGAATTGGGGTATAAAAATCTACTTTGGATAATTTTTTGATATTTTCGGACAACATTCATATGTTGATGAATAGTAAAAATATGATATGTTTTAATTAAAAACAACATTTTTCATTGAGATAATTATATGGATAAATTTTAATATTTATTGGTTTTAATGTATAAATATTAAATATTTTTAACATTTAAAATAATCTATTTCATTATCATTAATTTTACATTGAATTAATAAGTAAAAACATTTCAATCTTTTGCAATGTTTTAACATTTAAAACCCGTTTTCTCAGCAACATGATTAATTTTAAATTAATTACTGCAACTTTAGTATTTTATATTTTAAAAAATGGATTCCATATTTAGAATAATTATGTCCAAATTATGTTAATAAGAAAATTTTCTTTTTGGTCACTATGAATACTAACTTTGGTAATTATTTGTATTATCATGGTTAAAGGTGAATTGTGTAATTAAGGGTAAATATAATATTATAAAATTACCTTAACACCTATAAAAATCTTATTGGATGGTGATATTATACCCTTATGATCTATTTTTATAAATAGAATCACTTTATTTCCATTTACATATGAAAATGACATGAATGTAATAAAAACTAATGAAATGGACAATGTGTCACAATCTATTTTTATATAAGTGTAATAATTTTAATATATGGATAACTCAGAGATAAAATAGACTATATATATTATTTGTAAAGATAAAATAATTACCCACATAATAAAAATTTATTTCTAATTTTTAGCGATTAAATAATTACCATTAATGATGACACAATAGTGATGTAGAATTTATTTTATTAATAGAAATATCAAATAAATTGTATTAAAAATGTTAAAAGAAATATCATATAAACTAATTAATGTTTTCCATGAATTTTATAGGATACTATTACATTTTTTGAGAGTATTAAATATTTTTTCTAATTTATCTTATGTTTGAAGTTTATTTAAAGTCTAATAGATTAATAGTGTCGAAATTGACAGTATTGATATTTTATAAACATAAAATTTTATTAAATTGTTTAAAAAACATAAAAATATTTAAAAATTACAAAGTAATAATTATAAGGTCTAAAATATCATAAATTATCCATATATGGTAAATTACCACCACAGAAGTAAATATTCATTACCATTAAATATTTAGAATTTTATTACCAAAATTAATCTTTAATAGAATAACTAAGGGTCAATTAAAAATATAAGGTTTAAATTCACAAAATAATTTGTCCAAAATTTATTTTTTGATGATATTAAAATCCTATATCATCTCATCTTAGAATTAGTGACACTTTTGACGTTTTTGGTTGAGTTTTTTTTATTATAAATTTTTGAGAGTTTTCAAAAGTGCCCTCTCCTCTTTTATAATAGGGCACATACTCCCTCTCCTCTTCACTCCATTTTGAGCCTCAAAGCTTTGAAAACCCTGGTAATTAATCTTATAAACTTCCCTAGTAACATTTTGGAGGTTCTTGTCTTCTCCTAAGACCATCTCTAGTACCCTAAGTAGAAATTCAAAGGAGGCGCATCGAGGAAGAGGTAATCTCTTCTACCGATTCTTTCAAGTTTCTTTCTTCATCTACTTCCTATTATTTAGTTGTTTTATTATAAAATAATAAAGTAATTATACCTAATATAATTATATGTTATTATAAATATTAATCAACCCTATTTCACCTTCTATCCATCCTACAAAAAATGAAATCACCACGCATGCGTACGTACGGCTTACCGTCTCCACGCCGTGGTGTAATCAGTTTTTCACCACCACCATACTTGGATGGGTATAATGTGGTAAATAATACATATATATGAATAATATAAAATTCTAATAATTCTAATATAATATACACCATCCACTCTAATACCAATAAACAATTATGGGAACCATATCATTGCTCATGTGTATGTACGGCTTACCGTCTCCATGGTGGGATGTGATTCGTTATACGTAATCTTTATTAAACCATGATTATATAAATTAATTGAATGAATAAATATGATATATATTATATTAATATAGTTCTATAAATGATATAACTATAACCTAAAAATAGGAACAATAACTTATTCGAAAAAACATACGTAAGAACATGAAGCAGTTAATACCCAAATAAAGAGTAAAAATGAAATGTTACAAACAAATAGATGAAAAAATGATCATAAATATTATAATAAAAATGATTATTATTATGGAATTAGTCCTTAACATTATTTAAATCATTATAAATTAGGTTTGACTATATATGAATCTTATCATACCTAAGGTAAGGGATAACTTTTCCAATCTCATTTTTATCAGAGATTTTTTATCCGTAAGTATTTACGGGGGGTTATATTTATCTACCAAGTCCATGTTTTCTAAAAATATTTTCATAAAATGTTTAATATTATTCCATGTATATTTAAATCCATTTTAACCCTTTTTTACTTTTACCACATGGAATGCAATGAATCTTTCTTTTGTTTACCATACGGGGTACTTTTTGACTTTTTCTAGTAAACGTACGAGGAGAATGTTTTTTAACTTATACGACATGAACATATTTTTATGAATTCATAGAGAATTATTTCCATTAATATTAATTTATAAATTTTCATGTTTATTTTCTATTAACTTATTTTCTTTTAAAATTGCACGACATATTGAGAAAATCAAATGTTTTTGAAGAAGAAAAGATATTTTCCTCATGAACTAAGTTCAATTGTTTTATCAAAATCATTTTCCATATAAGATGATATAGGGTTATGTTTATATCCTTTTTATTACTTTTATATTACTATGTTATGTGGAATTATCTTTATAAAGTATTTTTATCTTTTATGGATTATGTTATGATGGCATGATGTTTAAGAATCCCATTTTATTACATGGGTTATACTATGAAGTATGATTTATTTTTTTGTAGAACACATAAGAATGGTTTCATTATGAGATGGGTGGGACCTATATCTCTCTCCAATGAATTGGGTAAATATTTATATCTCATAAGATAAAAATGGCTAGAACGAAAAGTTAATCTGGTTCACTGTTATAGGATTGGAACAAGGAGTGAAATCGATTCAGTAATGGAATTTGTCCGCAATATTGGTCTAGGAAATGATCCTTGACTAATATGAAATTAATTTCTATGCTTATGTGTGTATAACAAAAAGTTTCATGTCTTATTTCATGATTATTGGGATTACATTTCACTGTTATGATTTATCCCATGACATGATATAGTAAACTCTTATGGAGGATAAGATCTTCAAATGATATGTTCTTATGAATATGCTATGATTTATATTTATTCATTTTACACTTAATGAGAATTTCAACTCACCCTTTTGTATGTTTCTTTTCCCCAGGTTAGGAAGAAGGGTATTAAATATGATATACCAAAAAGGAGTCTAGTTATGATGAAAAAACGGGAGACATTGTAGAGGTTTTTTGAACCAGTTATTTTTGTTTCCCAGTTTCTAAAGTCACTATACCTGTAAAATCATTTCATGGTTTTGTTATATGTTTTAATAAATAGAATTCAATTCTGTAGTAATAATAATGTATGTAAATTATGGGTCGTTATAGTTGGTAGAATAGGAATGGTATAGTTAACCTATGGAAACTAGGATGATAAAGCCTTAGTAAGAACCATAAGGATATGTATAAGTATAGGATACAATACTAGTGTTTTAGAAATTCCCATGACTAACCTATGATAAAAACCAAAGTGTTATAAATTGAAATTTTATTCTTGATTATGTGGTTTTCATGTTATTATTAGTGTTTCTCACACTATGATTCTTGGTTTTCTTCAATGGTTGGAGCCCAAAGGAACCACGTTAATGCTGAATGCGACATGTAATGTAATGATTGTCCCCAAGAGAAACCAAATGTTATGGGAGTTGTAATAAAAAATCTTGTCGACATGCTCACACAACTTTATCAAGCTATGAGTCATGATGGAGTTTCAAATGAGGAATGGAAGAAGCAACATTATTATGAATCCTTCAGCAGTCAACATCCACCTTCATTCAGTGGGTCTTCTGATCCATTAGTGGCTAAAAAATGGATCAGTATCAATGAAACAATTTTTTTATTTCTACAATGTTCAGAACATGATAAATTCATCTTAGCAGTATATTGTTTGGAAGGTGAAGTTGATCAATGGCGGTATCTTATCAAGAATACAATGAAAAGAGATGAAATTGAGTCTATGTATTGGGATGATTTCGATAACTTATTTTTCAATAAGTACTTCCCTTGTATTATTTGAAAAAATATGGAGAATAAGTTTCTTTAATTGAAGCAAAAGGATGATGAATCTGTTGGTACCTATGAAGTAAATTTTACAAGACTTGCAAGGTACGCTTCCAAAATTATTATACAACATGAGAGTATGATTGATCAATTCTTTAGTGGCTTAAAACCAAGTATCTAAAGGGAATTATCCATATGGGACTTCAATAGCTATGAGGAAATTTTTATATGTGCTCTTAAAGTTGAGATGGAGATTAGAGTAACCCATCAGTCGTATTGGTTTGATAAGAAGAGTAAAATGGAATTCAAAGGAAAATCTAAAGACCACACTAAAAATAAGATTATTTTTCCCTTATGATCAAAGTATGGAAATAAATATGGAGGGAATTGTCTTAAAGGTATAAATAAATGTTTTATGTGTGGAAAAGAAGTTCATCGGGTAATTGAATACAGAATTGATGAGAAAAAGATGTCTAATGATGCGAACAAAGAAAAGGATACACATTATGAACCTCTTACAATAAAATTTTACAAGTTTATGGAAATAGGTAATTATGATAATAAATTCCCTAATCCAAGGCTTATTGATGATGATCAACATCAACAAACTCTTGAGGCTATAGACAAAGGAAATTAACATGAAATTACTATTGGCGATGTGGAGTACGATAATGAAGTGGTGAAAGGTACACTTACCATCCACTCTAAAGTAGAAAATGTTTTATTTGATTATGGATCCACCCACTCATTTATTTCTGATGAATGTTATAAGGTTATATCTGTATTACCTCAAATTTTAGATGTTGAGTTAGCTGTGACAACTTCTAATGGCACAACAGTCGCATAAAAAGTTTACAATTCTTTCCTAATTGAAGTTTGTGGGAAAGTGATTCCTGCAAATCTCATGATCCTTCATATAGTGGAATTTGATGAGATTATTGGCATTGATTGGATTTATTTATATAAATCTCATATCAATTTCCAAAGAAGGGAATTCACATTTTATATTCCAAATGAATCTACGATCATTTATCGATGCAAGGATGAATACAGCCTTCCAGTAGAAATTTCTTCCATCTTATGGGTATTGATTCCAATAAATTAAGGTTATTTATCTCAAATGGTTGGCAAGAAATTCATGATTAAGAATACACATATTGTATGGGATTTTGATGATGTCTTTTTAGAGGAATTACTAGGTCTTCCACCAAATCGTGAAGTTTAGTTTTCAATAGAACTCATACTGGGTTTTATGCCTATTTCAAATAAACCTTATAGAATGGCCATAATTGAGTTGTAGTAATTGAAGAATAAAATCCAAGAGAATCTTGATAAGGGATTCATTTTACCTAGTGTGTCACCTTGGGGAGAACCTATTCTTTTTGTTAAGAATAATGATGATTCAATGATACTCTGCTTTGATTATCGAGAAATTAACAAGATCACTATCAAGAAAAAATATCATATCCCACACATTGATGACTTATTTGACCAACTACGTGGATCTCAATAATTTACAAGATTAATATTTGTTTAGGGAATCATCAATTAAGGGTCCAAAAGGATGATATACCAAATATGACATTTTATACAAGGTATGGACACTATAAATTTATAGTTATGTAATTCGGTCTTACTAATGCCCCTGCTATCTTCATGGATCTAATGAATAGAGTCTTTAGAGACTATATTGATCAGTTTATAGTAGTCTTTTTAGATGATATTCTTTTCTATTCGAAGAGAAAATAAGAAAATGAAGATAACTTGAGCATTGTACGGATGACCCTGAAAAAGGATAAGTTTTATGTCAAATATACCAACTGCGAATTTTGGCTTCAAAAAGATTCATTCTTAGGTCACATAATTTCAAGAGAGGGGATATATGTGGATCCAGAAAAAACAGAGGTTTTTGAAAGATGGTAGAGACCAGCAACAATAACTAAGATCCAAAATTTTCTTGGTTTGGATGGATATTATTGACGTTTTGTGATTGATTTTTCATGATTATCTAATCCACTCACCAAGTTGACTCAGAAAGCAGTTAAGTTCATTTAGACGGAGGAATGTGATGAGAATTTCAAAGAGATAAAAAGAAGGATAGCTAGTGGACCTGTGCTCACACTGCCTTGTAGTGGACGAAGGTTTGTGATCTACAGTGATGCATCCATGAAGGGGCTGAGGTATGTTCTCATACAAAATGATATGGTGATAGCTTATGCCTCACGATAGGTAAAAATCCATGAGAAAAATTACCCAACTCATGATTTGGAGTTAGCTGTAGTAATATTTGTATCAAAGATATGGACGATTTATCTTTATGGTGAGAGATGTGATATTTATATTGATTATAAAAGATTAAAGTATATTTTCACACAAAAAGGATCTGAATATGCGCCAAATAATATGTTTGAATATTATTAAAGGTTACGACTACTCAATAAATTACCACGAGGAGAAATCAAACAAGGAGGAAGATTCATTAAGTTGACAAGACCAAGACAACTTATCCATGATGAGGATCCTGAAAGATCCAATATTTATGGATTTTCAAACGATGGATCTTGAAATTATCACAGAAGGGGAGAAATATTACCTTTCTCAAATGAATGTTCAACAATATATACATGTGAAGATTAAAGAGGCACATAAAGAAGATGTAGAGTTACAAAAAAAGGTAATAAATGTTCAGGAATTTAACCTTGATTGTGATGAAAGAATAAAGTTCATGAATCAGGTTTGTGTTCCTCCCAAACTAGTATTAGAGAAAGATCTATTGGATGAGGCTCATAGTTATTCATTCTCTGTTCACCCTGGAAACACAAAGAAGTACATGGAATAGAAAGAGTACTTATGGTGGGATGGCATGAAAAAAGATGTCAATGAATATGTCCCTTAGTTCTTGGTTTATCATAAAGTTAAGGCTGAAAGACAGAAGTCTAAGGGGATGTTACAACCATTAACCATACTAGAATGGAAATGAGAAAACATCCCTATAGACTTTTTCATCAGACTTCCCAAAACATCCAATGGAAATAATTCTATTTGGGTTATAGTTGATCGTCATACGAAGTCAGAACACTTCATTTCTATTAGAGAGGATTTCTCCCTTGATCAGCTTTCTAGGATATATATAAAGTAATTGGTAAGATTTCATGGAGTACCACATTCCATTATATTTGATCAGGATCTATGGTTTATGTCGATGTTCTAGAAAATTCTTCAACATGATCTAGATACGGAGTTATGTTTCAGCACTACATATCATCCTCAGACATATGGTCAGTCTGGGAGGACAATTCAAACTCTAGAAGACATGTTGAGAGCTTTCTCTATGGATTTAAAAGGTGGTTGTGATCAACACCTACCATTGGTGGAATTTTCTTACAATAATAGCCTTCACTCCAGTATTCAAATGGCTCTTTATGAACCACTGTATGGAAATAAGTGTAGAATTCCAACTTTTTGGAATGAATTTGGGGAAATGAATCTATTAGGACCTGATCTTGTTGATGAAATGGAAGAAAATGTCAGATCTTTTCAACAACCTATAAGAGCATCTCAGAGTCAAAAAAAATTATCTTGACAACTGATGAAAATACCTTTAGTTTGAAGTAGGTGATAAGGTGTTATTATGAATATCTCCTTGGAAGAGAGTAATGAGATTTGGAAAGATGGGCAAACTGATCCCTAGGTATATCGGTCCTTTTGAAATTATGTATCTTGTTTGGAAGGTAGATTATCGATTGGGCTTCCATTTAATCTCTCTCAAGTTCATAATGTGTTCCATATAACCCTCCTAAAAATGTACATACCCAATCCTTCACATGTTCTAAGCTCAGAAGTCGAACCACTAGAGAAAGATCTTTCTTATAAAGAATAATAGATAGAGATTTTGGATCATAGAAAAAAATTTATAAAAAAAATACCCCTCACTTGGTTTAAGTTTTCTGGATGAACCATAAATTAGAAAAAGCTACATGGGAACTTGAGGATAATATTAGGGAGAGGTATCCTAATCTATTTATTTCCAAGTGATGAATTTTGAGGGCGAAATTCAGTTGAAGGGGGTAAAATGTAACACCCAGATGTTTTTATCAAATATTTTCTTTAAATATTTTTTATCCTTGATTATCTTTCTTTGAACGAAATTTTGAGTTTAAAAGAAATTTTAGATGCCCTTCATATAAAATTGCCATTATAGCTTAGCCGTTAGGTTAACTGAAATAATTATATCTAACTTATGAAAATACATTATGAAAAATATAAATCAATTAGATAGTTTTATTTTAGAGTTAATTACATTTGGTAATGAAATTAATAATATATATATATATGTGTGTGTGTTATATACTTAATAAAATGCTTTTGATATTCATTAAATGGATATTTTAGTCATAGGTTATTAATAAAACCCTATTTGTTGTATTTTTTTTAAAAAGGTTAATTTTACCCCATTGAATGGTGAACCCATTTTAAATTAATACTTTGACACATTAATGATTTTAATATGTCAAAATAACCATTTTATTTTGAATTGGGGTATAAAAATATACTTTTCATAAATTTTTGATATTTTCTGATGACTTTCATATTTTGATGAATAGTGAAAATATGGTAAATTTTAATTAAAAACAACTTCTTTCATTGAGATAATTTATATGATTTAATTATAATATGAAATGGTTATAAATTATAAATATAATATTTTTTCCATTTAATATAATGTATGTCATTGTCATTAATTTTACATTGATTTCATAGGTAAAATCATTTCAATCTTTTGCAATGTTTTAACTTTTAAAACTCGTTTTCTCAACAATGGGATTTATTTTAATTTAATTATTGCAACTTTTGTGTTTTGAATTCTGAAAAATGGATTCCATATTTGGAATCATGAGATACAAATTATTTTAATAGGCTAGTTTTAATTTTGTTCATTATGAATAGTAACTTTGTTAATTATTTTTATTACCATGGTTAATGGTGAATTGGTTAATTATGGGTAAAAATAATATTATAAAATAACATTAACATTTATAAAAATCCTATTGGATGATTAAATTATACCCTTATAATCTATTTCTTTGAAATGGAGTCACTTTATTTCCACATACCTATGAAAATGACATGAATATAATAAAAACTAATAAAATGGACAAAGTGGCCCAATCGCTTTTTATATAAGGTTGTTAATTTTAATATATTGATAAATAAAATATAAAATTCAATATAGATAGTCTATGTAAATCTAAAATAATTACACACATAATAAAAATTTATTTATAATTTTTAGAGACTAAATAATTACCATTAATGATGACACAATTGTGATGTATAAATTATTTTATTAATAGAAATATCAAATAAATGGTTTTAAAAATGTTAAAATAAATAAAATATGAACTCATTAATGTTATCCACTAATTTTCTAGGTGACTATTACATTTTAAGAGTTTATTTAATATTTGGGTTCGAATTTATCTTCTGTTTGAATTTTATTTAAAGCCTAATAAATGAATAGTCTCAAAATTTATATTATTGATATTTTATAAACATAACATTTTATTAAATTACTTAAAAATCCAAAATATTTTTAAAAATTAAAAATTGATAATTATAAGGTCTAAAATATCATAAATTATCCATTTATAGTCAATTAACACCACATAAGTAAATATTCATTACCATTAAATATTTAGAATATTATTACCAAAAATAAACATTAATATAATAATTAAGGGTCAATTAAAAAGATAAGGTTTAAATTGAAAAAATAAGTTGTGAAAAGATTATTGGTTGGTGAGATTAGAACCCTATATCTTTAATCATATAATTAGGGACATGATTGAGGTTTTCTAGTAGGGATTTATTTTATTATAATTTAATATTTTGTAGAGTTTCTTAAAGTGTCCCTCTCCTACCTTATAAAAGGGCACATCCTAACTCTCCTATTCAATCCATTTTTATCCTTCAATATTATCCAGAACCTACCCATTACTCTTCTCAACTTCTCTAGTAACATTATGGAGGTTTTGGTCTTCTCAAAAGTCCAACTCTAGTGCGCTAAGTAGAAATTCAAATGAGGCTAATTGAGGAAGAGGTAATCTCTTCTTCCGATTATTTCCAGTTTCGTTCTTATTCTACTTTCTCTTATTTAGTTTTTTCATTTTAAAATAACAATTTCAATATCAATCATAAACTGACATGTTATTATAAATATGAAACAACATTATTTCACTGTCTATCCATCCAACAAAAAATTAAATCACCACGAGTGCGTACGTACGATTTACCGTCTCCACGTCGTGGTGTAATCTGTTTTTCACCACCACCTTAATTGGATGGGTATAATGGAGTAAATAGTACATATATATGAATAATATAACATTATATTAATTCTTAGATACTATACACCATCCATTCAAATACCATTCAACAATTATGGGAACAATATCGTCGCTTGTGCGTACGTACGTCTTACCATCTGCACATTGCGATGTGATTCATTCTACATGATCTTCATTAAAACATGATTATATAAATGAATTGAATGAATAAATATGATATATATTATAATAATACCATGATGTAAATTATATAACTTAACCTAAAAAATCGGAACATGAACTTATCCGACAAAACATACTTAAGAACATAAATCAGTTGATAACGGAATAACAAGTAACAATGAAATGTTACTAAAAAACGGATGAAAATATGATAATAAATGTTATCATAAAAATGATTATGATTCTAGAATAAATACATAACATTATTTAAATCATTATATAGGATGTTCAGATACATACGTAGCTTATCAGACCTAAGGTAAGGGATAACTTTTCCAATATCGTTTTCATCTGAGATTGTGTATTTAAAAGTATTTACTTTGGTTATATTTATCATCCATGTTCTTATTTTCTAAAAATGTTTTCATAAAATGTTTACTATTCTTCCATGTATATTTAAATTCATTTTTACCCCTTTTTTACTTTTTTCCATGTGGTATGGAAGGAATATTTCTTTTTTTTACCATACGAGGTACTTTTTGACTTTTCCGACAAAATTCTGAGGTTATTGTTTTTTTAACTCATACAACTTTAATAGATGTTTACAATTTCATAAAGCATTATTTCCATGAATATTACTTTAAATTTTTTACATTTATTATCAATTAACTTCTTTTCTTTTAAAATATCACGACATGTCGAGAAAAGAAAATGTTTTTGAAGAAGAAAGGGTATGTTCCTCAAGAACTAAGTTCAAGTGATTTATCAAAATTATTTTCCATATACGATGATATAGGGTTATGTTTATATCCCTATTATTACATTGATTTTATTAATTTTTAATGGAATTATTTTTATTAAGTCCTTTTACCTTATATAGATTATGTTATGATGGCATGATGCTTAAGAATCCCATTTTATTACATGGGTTATGCTATGATGTATGATTTTTTTATAGAACACATAAGAATGGTTTCATTATGAGATGTGTGGGACCTATATCTCCATCCAATGAATCTAGTAAAGATTTATATCTCTTGAGATAGACATGGATAGAACGTCATGTTAATCCAGTTCAGTGGTACAAGACTAGAACAAGGAGTGAACTTTGTTCAGTAAGGGACTTTGTCCGCTATGATGATCTTGGAAATGAGCCTTAACTAATATTAAATGATTTTCTAAGCTTATTTTTTTATGTCACAAAGTTTCATTTCTTATGTTATGATTATTGGGATTACATTTCACTTCTATGATTTATCCCATGACCTGATATTGTGAACTCTTACATAGGATAATATTTTCAAATGATATGTTCTTATGAATATTATATGATTTACATTTCCTTTTCTTATCCTTACTGAGTACTTGAGATCACCCTTATGTATGTTTCTTTTCACCAGGCCAGGAAAAAGGGTATTAAATATGATATTCCAAAAAGGAGTCTAGCTATGATGAAATAAATGGGAGACAATGTACATTTTTTATGAACCTGTTGATTATGTTTCCCATTTTCTAAAGAAACTATACCTATACGATCCTATCATGGGTATGTTATATGTTGTAATAAATATACTTCAATTCTTAAGTAATAATAATGTATGTAAATTTTGGGACATTTTAATAACCAACTATCCAAAGAATCTCATATTCATTAGAAATTGATGAGTATAATTGTGGACATGTATTTTGATTGTATTAAGTTGTTTGAAGTCATAATATTCTTTCTCATGACTCTCATACCTGATTTGGTTGGAGAAATTTAAGAATTATCAAATATTTTATCCTGATTTCCTTACCATTATATTAAAACAAAATGGCGGGGAGGCTATCGAGGGATAAAAAAATATGATGTAAATGTTTCATTTTTAGTATTAGATAGTTATTCCACCGTCTTATCAAGAAAAACATATTTCTACTCATAACCATTATAACTGGGAAATTCATCCAAGAATCCAAAAGGTGCACAAGGCTATGATTACCCATTTTTTGGGGTTAGGTATGAAATAAAATTTGTTTGATTATGTGACCAATTACCTTACTTGTCAATAGGTAAATTCTAAGCATAAATTACCCGACGGAGTTTTGTAATAATTACATACAGCTATATAGAAATGGGAGAATATCATAATGGAATTTTTCATAGGTTTACTGATAACTATCTAGAGGTATGATTCAATCTAAGTTATTATAGACTGGCTCAAAAATTCATCCCACTTCATTCCAATCTGTGGATCTTTTATGGCAGATGATTTGATAAATATATACATTTGGGAAGTGGTAAAATTTTATGAAATACCCATTTCAACCATCATCGACCAAGATCATCGATTTAGCTATCAGTTTTGGTGATATTTTCAAAAATATTTGGGTACCCAATTGTCTATTAATATATAATATCATCTTAAAATGGATGGGAACTCAGAATAAATGATTCATACATGCGATGACTTGCTCATAGATTGTGTTATGGATTTTTGTGGCTCATAGGAGGATTATTTTTCCCTTGTGGAGTATTTATATAATAATAGTTATCTAAACATGATAAATATGGCTCCATTCAAATAATTTTATGAACATCCTTATTTTTCCCAAATTGTTTTGGGTAGAAAATAGATAAAATTCACAATTGGGACTTAGAATTTTTCCTAAAATTATTGGGAAAATTTATATGATCAGGAAATAGATGATTTGGGACAAAATACATCAAAAATAATTAGTGGTTCCTAATCATCGCCCTTTATCCTTTGTAGTGGTAGACGATGAATTATTGAAAGTCTCTCCAAGGGTAAGGAATCATTATTTGGGTAAACTTTTAAAGTTGTCTCCTCGCACTACCACAAAAAAGTGTAAGGGAAGAGATGCCCTTTATCAGCTCTAAATAGAAATCAATGATAAAGTAGTTCGCCTTTATCAGTGCTAGTTAAAAGAGCTTATAAATCTAACCATTATTAGTGCTAAAATAAGAACTCATAAAAGGTATCATTTATCAGTGCTTATTTTAGCGCTGATAAACATTTTTATTCTTAATTAATATAAAATTATAATATTTATAATAAAAAAATAATGTTTTTTGTATAGATTAACAATTATATACCAATATTTATAAAAATATACTCTTTATTGTTATAATTATTAATAAATATATATATATATTTATCTTATAATCCATTTTAAATAAATATATAAGAATATAAATAAATTATTAAATAAAAACTGTGGGAACCTTTATTAGCACTCATTGAAAGCACTGATAAAGGTAGGTTTTATCAGCGCTAAAATGAAAGCGCTGATAAACGTACATTTATCAGCGCTTTTTTAGCACGGATAAAGAGATACCTTTATCATCCCTAAAAACACCAAGATAAAATACCTATTTATCAGTTTTAGAATTATATCCTTGATAAATTGGAATTTTATCAGTTCCTTTTTAGCACTGATAAAGGTACCTCTTTATCAGCGCAAAAAAAAATCCCTGATAAATGTATGTTTTATCAGCGCTTTTATTTTACCACAAATAAAACATAACTTTATCAGCACTTTGAACGAGCACTGATAAGGTTCCAGTGATTTTTATTTAATAACCCCAATAGGCCCTCGTCTCTCGCACACATTCAAGCTTTCATGGAATCTGAACCAGGCCCCTCTTTCACTACGATCTCTCCTCCTCCTCCTCCTCCTCCGCCATTGCCGTTGGGTTTTCCTCCTCCACCGCAACATATGTTGCCTCTGGAGCCTCTACCTCTGCCACTGCTGGTCAGTGTAGGAGTATTTTCCCTCTCTTGGGTTATTATATTCCTTTATAGAGGCCTTTATTTAGGTTCTATCCTTGGGGAAGATTGGTGACCCTACATAATGTGAGTTCTCATGGATGAATCACATTCCATTGATAAAGCTAACTGATGGGATTCTTAGAATGGGATATGAATATGGGCTTGTACCTTATGTTTTACTAAAAATTTCTAATGGATCCCTTCAAACCAAAATGGATTACGTTCCTACCTTTTAGTAGTTGTTGAGTTATTTCATCATCCTTCTTTAGGATAGGGAGGAGCAAGAATGTGTGATTAATTCAAAGATTAAATTAGGATATACTAGTTCTCCTTCAAGACATATGTGAGAATATGAATCCAATCCTATGTTTTTGTTGGGATATGTTAACATTACTCTTGAAGGGGTGTGGGGATATAGGTCTGGTATCATACGGAAATTAGGATATGATGTTACCTTGCACAACATTTATAAAAGCATGAATATGGGCTTACCCCTATGCGATATTTGAGATATGTCTATTACCACTTTCTACTAATTCTTCAAATATATGTTGACAAATATTTAAGACATGGGTGGGGATATAGGGTTGTTTTTATATTTCCTCCAAGTTGTATTGATGGGATTCTATAATTTCAATAGGATTATGAGCTTGTTTGTTTATAGGAGTGGGGATATATACCTACTCTTTCCCATCATCCACTTATATAAGAAAGTAGTGGAATTTATGCATGGGTGTGGAAATATGTCCATTCCACCTAATTTTTTTCAAGATGTATGGGTAGGATCGTTGAGTTTGAATAGGGATATGATCTTTCTCACTATATACCACGTGTTGTGTTGTAAAACTTATTATGTGGAAGTGGGGATACGAACCTTCTCCCTATGATCAAAAGATCTTAATTCCCATAGAGACCTCATAGCTTCATGGATATAATATATTGGTGAAGGGGTCTTCATTTTAGTGCCCTCAATGGGCTTCTAAGGGTTACTTTTCACAGGATGTTGGCGATAGTTGTGATTTTTAGGAGCCATAATGGGTGACCCCTGAACTGAGTTGAGGTCATGGATGACTTCTTGATCCATCTTCCTAAGATAAGGAATATAATGATTATCATTATTTAGGGATATAATTCAGAATTAATGAATGGTGGTGGTTGGTGACATTTGATTAATTATAGTTTCCCTATAATGGGATGGGTTGTGAGGCTTCAACATGTGAAGACCTTCATATGAAACTTTAAGAGTAGAGATGGTACTGCGTTAGTGGTACCCACTTACCATAATGTCATCCACCTATTTTAGAGGTCTCTAAATAGGTGTTGTATTCCATTAGATCATGGGGGTCTTAGATTTTTCATAAATTGAAGCATGGGATCATCTAGTGGATAAAGATACCTTCATTTTCGATGGAATAGAGCTCATAAGGGGTACCTATATACAAAAACTACCAAAAAATACTGATTTGTGAATTATTAAAAATAAGTATATTTGATTAATCATTTTACCAAGTAAACCATTCATGTTATATTAAAAAAATTTGTTTACTTGGAAAACATGAAACAAAATAGCCTGACATCCTAGGAACACCATTATATTCTCATTGAAGAATTCAAATTAGGTTCACTTTTTTTGTATGTGACACACAAATAAAATGTTCTGATAATATACAATGGGTAGATCACTTATAGAGTAGCTTGAAATGGGTCTGTAGTGAGGCATCAAAAGTTCCAACCAACCAAACCAATTCCAAGCCCATGTAAAGGCCCAAGAATTATATTCCTGTCTAATTTGAGGCCCAATATATCTTATTTAATGTCATGAATTCCCAAAATATGCATAATTTACCTTTCTCACATTAGATTTATGTGAAATTTCGTTCTTATTCCTCCAATATATTTTTTGTTTAGTGTTTTTCCTTGATTTGTTGAACTGTATCTCTTCAAAATATATATGATTTTATAATTCATATTATTTAATGATGTTGTATGATTAATATTTATTTTATTATCAAATATATAATGAAAATATAGTTGGATAAGTAAGGTTATTAATGGGTATACTATAAAGAACTAAGAGGGAGGGGTGTCCAGGAGGGAGGGGGTATCCAGGTGGGAGGGTGGGTGGGGGTCTCCAGGAGGGGAGGAGGGGCTATAAAGGAGGGGAGGGGGATATCCAGGGGGTGGGAAGGGGGATGTCCAGGGAAATGGAGGGGATTTAAGGGGATGAAGGGGGGTTGTCCAAGAGGAGGGAGGGGGATTTCAGGTGGAGTGGTGGGAGGGAGGGGGTTGTCTCGGGGAGGGGAGGGAGGTGGTTGTCCAGGAAGGAGGGGGTGTCCAGTAGGGGTTGGGGGCTATCCAGGAGTGGAGGGGGGCTGTCCAAGAGGTGGGAAGGGGGCTGTCCAGGGAAAGGGAGGGCTGCAAGGTGAGGGTGGGGGTGTCGTCCAAGGGAGGGAGGGGTGTGCTTTCCAAGGAAAATGGACACGTAAAGGCTGTAATAGGTAATAATTAACATTTTATTAATTTATTATTTCATATTAATGTTTAATTTATTTCATTATTGTATTACTAACATAATATTTTTTTTCTTATATAGGTGAAATCTTTTTCCATAGTTCGAATGCTTTGTTCAGCAACTAATACCATGGATGATAATTTTTTAGAGCTGATCATGGATGAAAAAAGGATGAAACATCAATGTTTTTAATTGTTTATTGGATAATTATAATTGTAACCAAATTAATCATTGTTTGAAATGTATATAGAAGTGTGTTGTTTTGTATTCATGATTTCAAGTAAATGTATATAGCATTTTAGTTCTTCTGTGCTGTGTGTGTGGTTGTGGTTTGTGCTATGTGCAGGTGCTATCATATGTGTGCAGGTGTTGTGCAGGTTCTGGGTTTTCACAAGCAATTTGGACATTATCAGCGCTAATTAATCATTGATAAATGGATAATATATCAGTACTAAAAATAGTGCTGATGGAGGTAGTATTTATCAGGGATATTTTCAACAATGATATATTATTCATTTATCAGCATTGAAAATAGCGCTGATAAATGTCCCCCTTTATCAGCTCTATTTTTAGCGCTGATAAAGGGGACCCCCCTTTATCTTCACTGAGATTAAAAGTGATTTTTAGCACCATTAAAGGCGGTTCTTACCGCTATTATAATCCCTATTTGTAGTAGTGGCGGTAAGTTTTTGTTTTTGATATAATTGAATGTATTGGTTATGTTTCTTATCAGTTGGATTTACCACCCCAATTCTGTTTGGTTTAAAACTGATTTCAGGTATCTCAATTGGGGAATTACTAGGACATTCCTAGTAATGAAATTCAATGGGATCATATTGATATTGAACAAGATTTTATATTTTTTTATGGACTGATTCATATCTTGGAAAAACAAGATAAAGTCATGTGTTGAAAATGTATTCCCTTGGTTCAGGTATTATAGGATTCTTGATAAATTCAATAGTGGACAAGGGAATGGGAAAAATAGATATTGGAGTAATAGATAAAACTATCCAAGTCATCACCAATAAATAAGTTTCTACGAAAAAATTCCTAATTTCGGGCAGAATGTAACACACCCAATTTATGGTATTATTCCCTTTTATTATTTATTTTAAAGTTAAATAATGGTTTAGGTGAATTTGGGAGGTTTTTATGGGTTTGGTAAGTTTTGGAAGAAATTTGAAGGGTTCAAGGTGTGATCATGGTTAGTTTAACCATATAACTTCTCTAGGAAACAATGTAGGGAAATATGGGAGTTACAAGGTAGGTGTATAGTTGATGCATAGTTGGGAAAACATGTTTGAAAATCCATGTGATTTGGGATTTTTTTAGGATAGATTATTTTTTCATGATTGGAAAATTATTTTTTAATCCATGTTGAAAAAATATGTTACCCCAGATTTTTTCCATTATCACTCACACTATTAGTGGATGGTTTGTTAAACTATACAGCCTAACCATGTGATAAATTTTATAACATTAAAAAATTGGATTTCTATCCTTATTACCACCCGAAAACTCTCATTCTTCCCTCCTTAGTCAAGGATCTAGACTCCAATTATTCTATTAGGAATTTTAGTTACTCTATTCCCTCAGAAACCTGATTTCATCTAATTAATGTGTGTTGGATCTAGAAGAATAAATGAAAGATTCATGTAATCTCTTAATTCTTTTGTTATTTCTTATTCCACTTGTTCTAATTTTAATAAAATCTTATATCATGGTTTTTATTCTTGGAACTGTTGTTTCAGTCATGTTTTGGAAATTCATTTATGGGTTTTGTTAAAGGAACTAGAAAGGGTGTCTCAATCTTCTATATATAGAGTCTTGATTATTCATGTTCTATAATATTTTTTGTGAGGTGGGTGGATTCCCCTTATTATCCACTTATATAAGAACATTAAGGCTTAGGTTTTCTAAAAAAATTCTAATATATTAAATGAAACATTAGATTATTTCTTTTAGGATAACCCTTTTTGTTTATAAATGGTTATCGTTGGATTTGAATTGTTTTGGAAAAAACAACATTTCTATTACATGGTTTAAAATTTTGTTTTGTTTTAATTCATGAAAGATGTTTGATTAAACTTTATAAGATATTAATTGATGATAATAAACAAGATGGTGTAAGATAAAGGATTTCACATAGAATTATGAGAATTTATACTGTATTGGAAGACACATTGCTGGTTTGAACAAGGTTTTAGTGCTAACAGGGTACCCTGGATTCATTTCCAAATGATAACTTGATTTGTGGAATAAGATTATACTCACTATTTTGGACTACTCTTGGTTTATTTTCATGTATGTGTGTATGTGTGATGTGGAATGGGTATGATAACTGAAATAAATGGTTAGAATGATTCGGCTACTTAAGTTTAATTTATTTAAATTGGTAAAATAATTTTGATTCATCTCATTTGTTTTATTTATATTTTCAATTGTGAGATAACTCATTCTTGATCTAATGGGGAAAGTTGGGAAATATCTTGGTTATTTCATACTAGGTATGATTACTCACCCCATGTACATTCACTTTAGTGCATATGAAGATGTTGTTATTCATGACATAAGTAAAAGGATTGTTTTTAATTTCTCTTATAGTGCATCATGATTATAATTTCATAGTACGATGGTTGGAGTGATACAAAATTGGAGATTTTATGTAAATATTCCATTTTTGTTTTGGATAGATATATTTTTCCACTTTTTTCTGCTACACTAATTTTGTTTATTCTTGGAATCTTTGACCTGTATTGTTTAAATTTAATGAATCATATTGTTTTGGTTAAGTCATTTTATTTGTTTTATTTATAGGTTGTGTATGGGGAAAATCATCCCCCAACGATTTAGTAATCTATTAGAATTTAACAAATACCATTGTTGTCTGGGAGATGTCATATAATGTTTGTGAAACCTCAGCTCTTAATAATCCAATCATTAGGGTCAAGAAGTTACAACCTACAGCTTAACATGTTTAATGTGCATCAACTGAGGGGGTTACATAATCCATAAATGTAGGACCCATTCCCCCTTACTCTTTGGGGTGGGGTTATAAACTCCACCAAGTATATAAAGTACCTATGCTCTTGTATCAATGAGTCACAAGTAGGGTTACTGACCCTACGTCTACTCCAGATGTCTCTACCATAACTTATCATCATCACCATAAGGATAGAAAACATTAATTTCCTAAAACACATTGATAATGTTACCTTATGATAAATAGATATGCATATCATGTTCTACATTGACAGAATACTTAAAATGGATTACTTGCTTGTCTGATTCTGTCACCTGAGTGAGAAGATACATAAAAAAAGATACTCAATTCAAGAGATGTACTATTATATACTTAGAATGTATTCCATAATAATTGTCGTACATGTAACACTATTGGGACATGATTTTGTTTCAAGTATACATTGTGTGAACACAAACCCCCATGATATATGGGTCCAGGGTGTTAGTTAGGTGTGTACTTGGGCACATGTCATAGGGTGAAATCCATTATACACATTATGAGATTTTAAATCACACACCATGTGATATTTAAAACTTATAGAATCCATACCACAATAAGATAATGACAAAAATGGTGCATGACATAGTGTAGTACATGATGTATAGTTGGTAAATTCTTTCCAAATCAATTATCTTCTCCATTCTTACCATAACTACATTGAATTCTAGGTCTGGTTTCTACTGTTTTTAGTCATCTAACCCATACCAGACACTATAGCCACACAAACTACCACCAATTTCGACAAAAAACCTTATAGTACCATTATAATTCCAGTTTCTTTTCGTCCCCTCCTCTGTTATTAAATTCAAACCTTGTATCACCATCCTTCATAAAACCTCAAGTCATTTCATTGTTGGTCAACACAAATCCACATCTTCAGTAACATCCACCACTAGTTTACACCATTTATAATAGTGAGAAGAGGGATAGAGGAGATAAATAGTGCACAATGGATGGTGTAAGAATATTACCACGGTAATGGAGTCCTTATTTATGTTCATTAAAGAAAATGTAATTTGAAATTATATTTATAAAAATTAATGATAAATGGGGGAATTTTTCATGGGGATTCAACAAAATAATTTATTTCAAATAACTTTTATAAAAATTCATCACAAAATGATCTTCAAAAATCTAGATAACCCATTTGGTCTATAATGAAATAAAATTTTCAATGGTCATGACATAATAAAAATAATCATATAATTTTATAACAATTAAATAAAAATAAACATGATATGTTGACATGATAAGAAAATTTAGAACATGATCATTTAAATATTATAGTCAATATGATTTTGGATGATGTAAAATAAATAAATCTTGATTTAAATAGATTTAACTATATGAAAAATAAGGCATAATGATTTATAGAAAATTCCTAACCTTCATGGAAAAATTATTGTCACCTTAATTCATTGATTATCATTTTATACATCATCTCCACTATGAAAATATATCAACTCCTTGCTAATTTAAAGAACTATAATTTTCATCATAAGAATAATGTAAAATTATAATATTTTATTCAACTAAAATGATGGAAATGATGTGAAAATAATAAGAATCATGTCCCACCTCAATGATTATTCACCAATGATTCCATCATAATCCTTAATTTTTGATCCCATGGTGTAACCTGCATGACAAAATACATAATTCTTCATTTAGGGTTTCATTTTCACCAATGGTTAAACAAACAAGAAAAATATTTAAGGGAGTATTTATATTTCCTCGGTAGGTCATCCTGATCAAATAATCAAATACCTTGAAATGTTTTTTTGACAATCGATGTTTAAATATGAAAATTATACCAATCCTAGGTAAAATCCACCTTCCTAGTACAACTGTGGTGTCATAACTATAATACGGTGTAGCATTTAAAAGATAAAACTACTCCTATATACAGAATAAATTTTTATTTATTAAATAAATATAAAGTATTCTATTAAATTTAATTATCTCAAACAATTTCCAAAGTCCTCATCAAGGGTAAACACTGTATATCAAGATCAATAAAATAATGAAAAAATCCAAGACCATTTATTGTTGTAAAATTTATATTTTATCTATAATATAGTTTGAAACTTCTTATCTTATAAATTAACTAAGTCCTGAATATGATAAAATTTAGGTTGCTAAAAATGGTTAATATATAACCAATAAAACCACAACATAGTATATCTTCCATAATTACTAGTAGTTAAATATTTTAATCCAATCCAACACTTAATAAAAAAATTAACTACTGGGAAAAATAATACCATAATGGAACCAATTATAGACTATTTTTTTACTCAGATATAAATTTAGACAAAACATAACTTATCATCCTTCTCCTCCTTCTATAGTTTCCACAAACACACGAGGACGGACATGTAATGAAAATTTAAAAATCTTTACAACCATAAAAGACCCCATTGATCAAAAAATGTGACCATGAATTACCCTTGAATCTCTCTAAGTCTAAATTTTTATTTTCTGGATAAATCAGTATTTTGTTGAGTGGAAAGTACACATATATTCAAATAAAAAAATCAACCTCCACACAGAATTCTAAAAAATACAACCTTGTGTAAATAGAATCCATATTATCTAATTCAAAATTCAAAAAAATGCACAACCTATTGTCTCAAACTACGAGACACCTAGAACCAAGAAACCAACCTTGAAAACAAATCCATTAATACCTAGAACCACAACATTAAAATGGACTCATCGGAACCCCATCATCATTACCAAACAGAACAAAAAACAAAAAAAAAAAATCAAAAGCCACACTAAAGAGAACCCATCAAAAACCTCCATCACCACCATGTATTACCAAACCAACATCATATCTCACCATCCATAAATTATTTCCACCATTATAACATCAATGGGGGGGATTGGAACATTCAACAATTCCATGGAATAAATATTAGATCCAAAAAAACTAGAAGATCATAAACACCATATGCAATGTCATACCTCCTGGATCTCTAACTACCACTCAAAAAACACTTCAAAAAAATACATGAGAACCACCACCCCAGACTAACATGAATTTGGAGTGATAGAACAAGGAAGCCAATGTATATTTTGAAGTGGTCATGGCATCAAAATAGAGTTGTGATGTTCAATAGGACCACCACCCCATGTAATAGAAACCACCAACAATATACATAAACCATTAATCAAAGGAAAAAAAGAAGCCAGAAAAGGAAGAAACCTTATCAACATAATCAAACACCTTCAAAATAAATAATGAAAAAAACACTAAGGAAGAAATATCCTCTTTGAATGAATACCATGAAACACAATGAACCGGAAGCCATAAGCGTCATCCTGGAACACCATTGAACCACCATACCATATGATTTAACCAAAAACCTATGGTGAGGATGAAACCGGGAGAGAAAAACCCTCATAACCAAATGCATACCCCAAAACCATATGAAACTACTCAAACACCTTCATATCAAACTAAGGAAATTTAAAGCATAACATGGATGGTGGAAGAGAAAAGGAGGGAGATCGTTCCATTAAGGAATAATCTCAACGTGAACCTAAAATAAAAATCAAAATCCATGGGATAACCTTTGTGAAAAATAAAGATGTAGTTTTCCATTGATGTTATGGAAATAAGAATTATGTTAAAAATAATTAGGGGCACGAAGTGTCTAGGAATATCCCACTAAAAGGGAACCAAAAGAACCATACCGCCATAGTAGAGTAAAAAAAGTGGAAAATAAAGAGTGTTTTGGATAGTGAGTAAGATAGATGTTGGAAGGTACAAATTCTATATCTCCGAGAGAGACTACAACAGAAAGAATAGGATAATTGAAAATGGTGAGGAAAAAAAGGAAAATAAATAAAACCAAACCATTGTGTGATATTTTAATAGAGAGGAAGAACATAGTGTATACTATGACCAAGTGTATTAAAACACATAAATAGGAGGAATTAACCTTTATATATTTAAAAAAATAAAAAAAATAGATCTATAATAAACTATTAAACCATCTTCAATATCTCAAATGAAATAATGTATGGATATATTATACACAAAAATACAAACACAAACTAATAAAAATAATACACCAACTACAAATAAATATAAAAAGACATGATTTTTTTCTAACCACAACAAGATTACCCCACTCCCAAATAAACATCGCCTGATACCACCTTCAATATTATCCAATAAGTAAAAAAATAGTTATAAAAATATTAGTGGATGTATTAATATACTATGTAGGTTCCTCCCCTGAAAATATCATGCAACTATATATATATATATATATACTAAATTATCCATGAATGGTATATATATTTTCAGTAAATTTATGAAAAAAAATTAAATTTAAAGATTTAATTTACTCAAACCATTATCCTATTCCATTCACCCCATATATCCTCATCATTAGCCAAAATATTCCAAATCAATATCACCCATATTCTATCATTCAGATACCACAATTCACATCATCGTCCTCATTACCACAACCAGCTCACATCATATATCTTTTATAATTGTCGAAAATACTAATGGTGATATAGATATAAAAACAACGACCATCTATTACTATAAAAAAATAAGGAAAATTTTACATGATGAACAAATAGTTACAACAACAAAAACAACAACTGAATAGTTTTAGGGAAACAAAAATAACAATCACACCTATATTGGGAGTATAATATTTCATAGGGAATATAATATACCTCTATACCTCATAATCCTCTAAGAATACAATATCACTTCACAACACATTGATATCAAGTCAACTAAAGAATATCAAAATTTAAATAAAACACATCAATATCACTTAAATTAAATCATTATCAAATCACATTATCACTTATAATATGACACCATATTACACAATATATGAATTCTCATAAAAAAATTCCACCTTATAGTTATTCCTCAATTTAGGCTATAAGAAGTTAATTATCATCAATTGAAAACATTCCTTATATCATGGATATTTAAATTTTTTATAATATCTTCCCTAGCCTCTTTATATTGGAAATCTGATTTCAGTATATTCTATCTACCCCCCCACCCTTCTATATACACACATACATTTAAGAAAATGAATTATTTCTAAGGGTTTGATAAATATTCATATTTTTTATATTAAGTTTTATTCCTTTAAAATTCTTCTATACATCCCCTATTTCAAGAAAAAATAACATAGAAAGTATTGGGAAGTGAGAAACATCTACAGATTTACTATGAGTCTATATCAAATTACAAAAACACATGTGGAAACCAAATTGACCCCATATAATTTATTGGGTGGAAGCTTATTTTCATATGAAATAACCCCCTTTCTATTTGGAATTACCCTATGCCAAAATTTATAAACTAAGGATAAATAAAATTAAGTATTTATTTAATAAACTCTAGCTTATCACAGTTAGAATGTTTTAATAAAATTTCCCAATATCAATTTTAGTCATAATTCCATGAACATTGTTATAAATAAATGTAATTATTTCCAACACTAAAATTTTCAAAATTTTTTATATCATATATTTCTCAATATATAGGGATAATTATCAATATTTCTATTATAACCACATTTTTTCATAAAAATATTCAATAACCACATACCACATTACTTTAAATATTTATACTCGTCATTGTTCTAATATTTTTATCATATAATTTATTTCTCCATCATAATATCATATTAATATAATTAATAATTTATCATTAATTATAATAAATTTCTACTCACCCCTAAAAAAATCATGTTATATTCACATTGATTAAAGATTGATGATAATATCAAGTCACTTAACTAATTTTCCTATATTATCTCAGATCCTCAACTATCATAATTTTTTTTGTCTCATATCATTATTTATCCACCTACTTTGATTCACTACAACATAAGGAATCTATGAAATCCTATCAAGGAAAAAAAGTTGTTGTTAGTGGAAAGGAAAATTAAAATGAGATAGAGTAAAATATCCACACTATCAAATATATAATAATCATGTTCCATTTATATACGTATCATCTCGTCTTGACTTTCAATTCAAATGTTCACTTAAATTATCTTATATGAAACACCTCATGTATATGACTAAGTCTAATTCCTCTTCCATCTCATTCAAATATTCCATGCTATTTTACTCTGAAATAATACAGTATTACAAATTTATAAATTAAATCCAAAAAATTAATTAATTAAATAAATAAAATCCATAAAAATGTACCATTATACAAAAATTTTAAATACTATAAAAAATTATCAATAATCATCCTAAGGGTAAAAATATCATCTTGAATCCAATTAAATAATCAAAAAAAAATTCTAATATCAATTAATTTACCATTTTACCATTTATATATGAATCCAAAAATAATAACAATAATTAAAAAAACTACAAAAACCAAATTTCTATGTCTGTATATCACATACCCCTTAGAGAATTTTCATATTAAAAAATATAAAAAATATAACTTAAAAATGAGTAAATAAGTCACCTAAAACTTATGTCATCACATCAAATACCTCTTTAACACTTTTTATCCATAAAAATATTAATATTCTATATATAAAATAAATTAGTTACTAAAAATAATTTAAGAAATTACAATATGATATCATGAAATACAAATATTTAAAATAACTCAATATATTAAACTTTTATCCATGTATCCCATTTCCAAAAAAAACCCTCCATACCACCATGTCACCATGGAAATCAAAATAATGAAATGTCCAATTAATGAAACACCATCTCTTAATGATTTTTAATTTCAACCAGATGTTCTAGTAACATTACATTTGTTTTAATATCGTGTACAGACTAATTAATCAATTGCGACTCTTCATGAATATAGTTTCAAATGTGATATGCATGGAATTCATTTTGAATTATATTAAACCATTGGGGAAGTACTAAATAATATTTCAATTCACCAATTCAATACAATATATTGAAAGGTCTTATGAGCCTGGAGGAAATATTTCTACTTAAAATAATCCTAAAATTTCCACAATGGAAAGAAATATCTATGAACACATAATCTCCAACATTAAACACTAATGATCTCATCCTCAAATTAATTTATGAATTTTGAATACTCTGTATCATCCTCTTTATCTCCTAAATCATCTACACTAACATTTTTGTATCTTATACCATATATGGTCCAATAATCATCATTTAACAAACATATTTACAACATATAAGTGATATATAGGGTTTTTCATACAATTATTCAAATGGTTCTATTAAAATAGATGGTTTATGATTTTTATTACAAGCAAATTAAATTAGTGAAAATTGGTCATACCAAGATCCACCAAAATCTAAAATGAACACCCATATAATATCCTATAAAGATTAAATTATTTTCTAATTTTTACTATCATTATGCGGGTAAAATGTGATGTTAAAAAACAATAGGGTGCCAAAATATTATTGTAATAGAATATATATTAGTGATTTAAATTGAAATAAATGGTTTGAAATAATCATTATAAGAAACCCAAGAAGATTCACCACCTCCACCATGTAAATCCTTAGAAAAATATCTACCAAACTAAATTACTTTATCTGTAATAATTGTGATAAATTTTTTAACCAATAAAAAATAAATCAAATAATATCATTCCTTCCAATGAATGAGGTTTTCTAGTTATAAAATATTGGGAAATATCCTTACACATCCATTGAAATACCCTCAAGTTCTATAAAAACCCTTCCTTAACATGATGTTTAGATTTCACTTGTTATCATCTAAGAAGTTTGGATACAAAATTCACCACTGATTTCTTCATTCTAAGACACCAACGTTGCCTCTTTAAATAATAACACAACATTTCAATTTTTATATATATCTCTAAATGGGATATATTAAACTCATAAAAAATTGATTCATATGTTCTTTGAGGAACATATAACATTCCACAAAAAAATTATGTTCCCAATCCTTTACGAAACCATCAATAATATAACCATTAACCACTCAATAAAATCATACATCCACTATAGAGAATATTATATGAGATTCTTCCACCTATTGAAACAAATAATAATTTACCATCATATGTTATAAGAAAAATTTACCACTAACCATATTCATACCAAAATATAATCTTCCAAGCTGATCTATAACCTCCCATTTATTATTTTACTCAGAAACATCAGTTGAAGTTGGTTCCCTAGAACACACTAAATGATTATTTTTTTATTTCCTAAATATTAAAATACATTAATTTTAATTAATATCTTACCAAATTGTGAGTGTTTTTTATATAAAATTAATTTGATAATATCCTCATAGAATTTATCGTATTGAGAAGATTTAGTATTTTCACACTATAATGAGAACCTTGAATCTCTCTAAAAATATTTTTAAACATATTTCAGATAGTATATATGGAATCTATGTAATGATAAATAAATTACATTTTCACTATTAGGTGATAGATTCTCTTAATAATATGAGGATTTAACTCATGAAGTTTCATACTTCGTAATCTATAAGAGAGAAGGTAATCAGGAAAGAATCACCAATAACAATTTCATATGTTATATGTTTCATTGAATATTTCTATAAATGTAAGTGTGTATTGATAATTATAATTTATATTATAATTAATGTATATTATGAATCATGTATTTTGATATAGTTTCAAAAACCATGAAAACGTATGCTTGTGGTGAATTATGATACATTTGTTGCGTTATAAGTGATAATAATTTGATTTAATAGGTCTAAAAATCATGTGTTTCTTCTATGACTAGGAGATGATATCTCAGTTCACATGATTGACATGAAAATTTCTAATTATTTCTCTGGCCATGGTTATTTGTGGATGAGTTCATTTTAGGTAATTAGAGAAATATATATCAATAATACACTTTTATGAGACAATTTTGTAACCTGCTTGATGAGATATCATGATAACGGAATTGTGTTACATAATAAGAATTATTATGCGGTTGTTTCTGATGAAACTTTCTCTAGGGGTGTCTTGATGTGTTTCTAGATTATAATCTTGAACTTTATGAAAGACTGACTAATGTAATTGAGATTGAAGACTAGTGGGTCACATACTAAGTGATTTCAGAGTCGCAGTTAAATTTTATTTGAATTTATTATAGGAAAAATATTATTATCAATGCCAAGATATAATAATTATTCAAGTTATTTTGATTATATAAATTCAATAACCAATTATATGATTTGAAAATATATGTTAATTGAATATTAATAAATATTTATTAGCCATATAATGAATATACTATATTATTTATTTATTTATTAAATAAAAAATAAAATAAAATAATATTTATTTATTATATAAATATTTATTAATCACCATTTGATATATTCCACTGAATATTGGTGAGTCAAGTTAATTTTATGATAGAAATGATATATTTTATGTAATATAATGTAAATAAAAATAGTTTATTTAATTAAGAATTGATATTTAAATATCTGTGAGTTAGAAAATTTCATGGATCATGATGACAACAGTAATAATAATAATATTTTACACAGGGTCCATTTAGATTTAAGAATTATATAAGGTCCTCTATGAAATTATAAATTGTTTATGCCTGCGTTTATAACCCAATATATATAATTTTTAGAGTTTTGAATTATAATTATTGTGAAAAATTATATTCTCCCAAGTTAATTCACTCAAGACTAATGATAACTCTTTTATGAATGTTATCAATAATTGGAGGTGTTCCTACTCCTCCCTCAGAATAGAAATAATTATTCAATCCCAGAGGAATTCTTATTATGGCCAGTGATGAATTATGAAAGATGATTTGTACCCCCACAATAGAACCTTGAGTTCCATCAGTGATCTTTTGAGATTCATGGAGCATGTTTGGATACTGTTAGAGGAGTTTTTATTTTGATTCTTTATTGGAATAAATATATGATAATAAATATAATCGATCTATTAATCAATGATGAAATAATTATCAAGATGTGTTCATTATTATTTTAAATTAATTATAAATTTTACTTAAAAATATTCTCTATATGAATATTCTAGGGTTAAAGATGTACAATTCTAAGGATTTATCAGAAGAAACTAATGAAAAAAATTATTTGGAATGAGCCTAACTTCTTTCACTACACCCAATAACCATCATGTGGTATAAAATTAGTCACATATTAATTTAAAATTATTTATTATTTATATATCAAATATATATTTTATTTTTAGTCTTTCATTTACAGTTTTCATTTTTAATGTAAGAGTTGAGTTAATATAAATATTATGTTTCATATGATCAATAACATGCCAAGAATAGAGGAATAATTATTTAATATCACATCCATAGGTGTCGAAGAAACTGGATGAGAGACATGGTTACATGACATGTAGCATAAAAGTACACATCATATACCCATGGTCAACCACACAAGGGTGAGTCAAGATAATCATGGCTCACCATGTGGGTGTTGATATATAGTGTATTTAATTTCAAAATTAGTTTTTAATGCAAGATGGTATGTGTATGTATATAGATACATGATATATAGATGATGTACACAATGTGAAACCCCACAAGATTCATCCCCAAATAAAATACAAAAGTTCCTTGGTCAATGTATTTGGGATGTGATGAATACATTTCATGTAATGATTGTCGACTGAGTGATACATAATTACAAGATGTATATAGTGTGTAGAAATTTGTACACACTATGTAACATGCAAAACCGCTCATGAGATATACACCGAGTCTCAGGGTTTATAGTGTAGATACCTAGTAAAAAATCACACATCTTGTAGCTCTCTATGCACAAAATGTAATTCAAGAAAAATCAATTAGGGTAAATACCGAGATAGGTTCATTGCGTGAGTCAACACATTGAGAAATTAATTAAATTAAAGTAAACCCAAATAAATAGTGTGTATCTAGCTGTACCTATTGTGTAATAGGGTTTTTTCTCACGGATTACATGCTAAGTGATTCTGATGGTTTGTGTGGGATATTATATGTTTTATTAATTATTTTATAATTAATTCTATAGATACACAACATGTATGGTTTTTATAAATTCTATGTACTTCATGGGTATTAATAGAGGTACATTTTTCATCTGTACATGCATATTTTGTGGTCATACACACCATATAAACTACATAGGATGTCCCACAAATCAACATATCATTTATATTATGACACACTATGTATCCATACATGTTGTGTAAGTACCTATTAAATGAAAAGAAACATACAAAATATTAGTTGTACATCATTTCATGTGGTGAAACAGTTCATGTAATAATTGAAATCCAAATATTGGTTTAATAAGATATAAAAACGTGCGCATTGTTCCACCTCACACACACAT
Organism: Viscum album; assembly: GCA_963277665.1. Lineage (NCBI taxonomy): Eukaryota > Viridiplantae > Streptophyta > Magnoliopsida > Santalales > Viscaceae > Viscum > Viscum album. Next base: position 546,445,776 of record OY728121.1, read on the forward strand.
TGTGTATTGAATAAAATTTAAAAAAAATAATTCATTTAATTTATTTAAATTATAGTATATGGTAATATAAAATAGTTTTTTGTACGAATAATTAATATAAATAATTAATAACTTAATAAGATGATTAATTAAATATTAGAAAAATTTATTTAATAAATAATGTAATGAAATTAATGTTGTATAGTTTTAATGGATAGTCGTTTTATATATGGATGATCACGATCTTGATCGACCTATATATGTGTTGGGTTTATATTTAATTTAATTTTGTAGGAATAAATTTTTGTGTTAATATAATTATTAAATTAAATATGATGATCTATGTATCATTCATTCCTCATTATATATTTGGGATTTTATGTCCATGGCTTATTTATGTATCCCTAAACCCCCAGTTCCCCTCACCTATGAGTGAGTAAGAATATGTAAAGGAAGGAGCTATCAGGAGAGAGTAGATGGTTCAAAACCGACCAAAGGTCAAACCGACAAAGGATATTTACTAGTTAAAGTTAGAATTATGAAACTCAAGGTAGGACCAACTGAAGGATTTATTCCTCTATGGTTAATATGTTAGTTTGTTATCTAATCAATAAATCAAACTTTAGTTAAAATATCATGATCATACCATAAGTTTATTTTATTTTATTTTCTGTGTGGTTATATATTTATTTATGTGATGAAATGTTTATTTGATGATTAAACATGATAACATAAAATAATATAAATAATGAACATGCTAATGTAAAATAAAATAAATAGATAAGGTAAAAAATATTTTATCGAGAAATTTATAATTAATTATATTAAATATGAAAAATATTAATTATAATGTAATGGATAATATAATAAATATTTATGCATAAAGAAAATCAAAATACCTTATAAAAATATTAATTCATAAAATCCTTTCATTACTTATATTAAAATTAAACCATATAGTCATGTGTTAATATGGTCCTTATAAGAGAAATTTCATTCATTGGAGAGTTATAATGAACGTTTTTGGTTAACTAACCAAGAGAGAATTGAGAGTAGTTTTCCTAACAATAATAGGTATAACTTTTTGGAATATTTAGAGGAAATTTGATTCTAGGATTATAGTATTAGAGAGTCCACTCAAGGGATGAAGGAATTTTGAGTGAATAAATTTGGTAATACTTCATACCTAAATACCTTCAAATAATTTTACTAATCCTTCATCTCGGTAACAATAAGGGAAATATGGATCCTTAAGTCTATAATATCTACATGATAATATATTCTAAATCTAATGGTGAGGGATATTTTTAATTGATCAAATAATGGGAGACCAAAAAAATTAAATTTAATACATAAAACTTTTGGTAATCACGATAAAGTAGACAAAACATATTTTATTTTTTATAGAAAATGAAAATTCACTCAACTAAGAAATTATCTATATAATAAAATTTAGAGAATGAAAATATTTTGAATAATTTGAACTTCTAAGAGTGGTATAGTTTCTTTTGCATAATAAGATTATGATATCATAATTGTTATATTCTATAGTCCCTATTTCTTGATGATATTTCTAACGAGGAAAATGTGGAAGAGAATTATATCTTATTGAAATATGCATATGATACATTGGATGACTAATTCCTTATGATATAATCTATGAATAGTGATCTCCAAAAGTTAAACCATAGATTGGATACAGACACCATGGTTCTTCATCTCCATGATCTTTATCCAAAGAAAGCAACCACAAGAGAGGTATGATATACTTAAGGTACTATTTTCATGCAAGATTAGAGAAGGTTAACAAGTTGGGAATCATGTATTCATGCTGATTGGATATATTGAGCATTTATAAATTTTAGTTTTCAAGGTACCAAAGTAATTATTCATGGACCTCATCTTCACCTCACTTCCTTAGAGATTCTATGGTTTTATTATTGACTTTGACATGAACAATATGAATAATACACAAACCAATATTTTGACTCTGATTCTCCATGTAGTTAAAGAAATGAGGAATGACAAATTTCAATCCTTATGTTGAATCAAAGGAAGGAAAAAGGAAAAATCCCTAAGAATAACTCAAAGTATAAGGGACCATGGAACCATCCAACCAAGAGGATGAGGATAAATGATCTTAATAAGGAATAATATGTGATATGTTTTTTAGGTTGCAAGAAGAGATAAGGGAAGAAGAACTGAACCTAAGTGAAGAAGAAATGGGAAGGTTCAAGAATTATTATTATCGAATATAATATTTTAATTTATAAACTATGGATTTTAGATATATCTTGTGACACTCAAATTTGTATCCAAATATAGAGATGAAGTACACTTTATAAGGTCCTTAAGGTGAGGTTGATATTTGATCTATCAAAGGAGAAAGTCTGGATACACAATCTATCAGAGGCTACCATATTAGTTTTTTGAGAGGTTTAATCCTTGTTTTAAATAGTTGTTATCACGTTACAAATGTCACCAAAAAAATACATATCCAATTTAGACATAGAAAGATTTATTTTCAATTTTTCAATTATTAGTTTCAAAATTTATAAAGATATCATACATTATGGTATGATACATTTGAATAAAGGACTTTTAATATTGGTTTTTGAAAACCAAGGGTTGGTAATCGATAATAAATCATGTTCACGTGACTTAGATCACATGAAATTTTGGAATCAATAGCTTGGTCAAGTAAATTACAATCATTTGGTAAAGCTATATCAAGAGGTATATAGAATCCTGAATTAGTTAATTCATAATTATGTGGACTTTTTCCTACAGAATCTAGGGGTGAATAATCATACTTTATAGATTTTACCAATGAATTTATTATATATTCAATATTCCAAGTAAATTTTTTATCTATTTACAATAAGTGAGGCTATGATGATAATCATAATTTTTCAGTATGAGTTAGGAAATATGTGAATAAGGTGAGTGTATTTATACCAATATAAATGGTAAAGTAATTGAAGCAATTACTCGTTTAATACCTTTGAGTAAACAAATTAAACTAGTATCCACATATGTAATTATTTTTTTGATATTTTTTTAAGTTAAATACAACTTTGGATGAAGATAAAAACTATAAAATAGTTTTTAATGAGTTTAGAAAAAAATTAAAAAATAAATTTTAAGGAAACTCTATTAATAAATAAATAGATATCTTGGAAGATGGATAATCAATCCATTGAATGAAAATACTATGGATGGAGTTTTGAAGCAGTTAATAATTATTTGAGATGTTTTGAGTTGAGCTAACTATTTTATAATTCCTCACTATTAATTAAATAAGTTCTGGGATTACTTGATAAAGACTAGATATTACATACTAAGACATGAAAAATTCACTATACACTAAGGATTAATCATAGGTAAGAATAATTTAAAATCAAGAAAATTCATTGAAGAAACCTGTACTAAATAAGGATCATTTATTTACTAGATATTTAAAAAATAGAAAAGGGGTGACTTAATAAGGATGGTACATGTGTTGTATAAGGATAAATTGAACTATATAAGGATAAAACAAAGAAACATAAGGATTATTAATTATTAAATTGGGCCTTTGTAAGGCAGATTTCTATTACATTATTAGGATGAATATGAAATTTCTTAAGGATGATTCATAAGTTCATTAGGATCTGTCAAAACCTTAGAAGGATATGTTGTGAGTTGGTCGAGCACATCATAAGGATGATCTTAGTACCTTGTAAGGATCATCATACATTTAATGATCTTCAAAAGTATCATCATGAATTTGATAAACTTCGTAAGGATGGATCGATATAGGGATCATTATGAATAATGTAGAGATAATTTTCTATAAGGATCAACTCAAGAAAACTATGCAAGGATCAAATAATGTAAGGAAAATTCTAGGAAATGTTAGGATCATTCATTATAGGGATAAAATCTATATAAGAATCTTTTAGTATTTTAATTGATGAACATTGAATTAAATTAAATGATACAAAAGATATATTTTTCAATGAATATCACAATGATATTATGAATCATTATGATACATGTTGATAATTTAGCACAATTTTTTATGGTTATTTGTGATAAGATAAATAGATCCTTCCATGAATCAAAGGATTTTTCAATGCCACATACATTACTTCACCATGAAATCGTGTATAAAATCAAAAAATACATGGATTTTATGGAGTTATTAAAAGGATGAAGGATTTTAATATCATATGAATAAATATCCTATATTTAAATGGATATTTCAATTATTATTTCATCAATAATTTAAATGATATTCAAATAGAAAAATATCTACCAATTTTAAAAAGAGAAATAATCTACCACTAAAATTAAATGAATTTACATAATTAAATATGGAAATAATATTGACTTGTTTTCTATGAATAAAAATTGAGGTACATTAGATAATAACGCTAGCAATAATGAGTCATAGAACTTGATACTACTGTTTCAATTGAAGATCATCAGTGTATCAAAGAATAATGAGAATCAATTAAGTTTGGGAGAGGTACCTATGTGTCAAATAAGAAGGATAATTAGGGATCAAATTAAAATACATAATGGAATAAAATATAGAATATTTAATAAGTTGTAATATAATCCATTCCTATGTTCTAATCATATCTCTAGAGGTTAGAAAGGGTAGTGATCCATGTTCAGAGGAGGATTTGGACATAACGACATAGAGAAGAATATGGCTTTCACACCACTGCACCAGTAGATAGAGGTAGTAAAAGACCTATTCATTGATGTTTTGTGGGAAGCATTGAAAAACTACTATATATAATTATAGATATATCATCGGGATATGTACCTATGTTTCTTGGAATATTTCCTCTATTGGAGGGAGCCGATATATAGAACCTGTCAGGAGGAATCCATTGTATTTACTTGTTAACATGGAATTTTATGATGTTATATAACACACAAATATTTAAAGAATAAAAATAATTTAAATATTATAAATAATATGCAAATTTATCTTAGCTTATGTTACATGCATCAACGAGTTTCTTTGATAGCTTTCGTTACATGCAATATAGAGTTTTACAGAACAACAATATACTATTAATATTAATATTTAATATGATAGTTATTTACTAGAAGATAAAATCATGGGTATGAATAAGATTAACTAAAATATAAAAATATATAGTTTACAAATTTTTATTTAGTTATCTATTTTTTTATTAATAATATAATAAAAATTTGAAAGAAAAAGATATGTTTTCTGAAAAATAGTTTTTTTCTAAAAGGCAGTTTAATCACGCTTGATGCTCATAATTTAAAATTAATTGGTAAAAATAAATGTATTTTTTGAAATTTTAATTCCAAAATTATCTTAGGCTTAATTTTTGGTAATTTTTTTAAATGTTTTGTTTTTAATGTATAATAAAAAATATTGAATTTTAATTGAAATCTGTCTATTGCCTAAATTATTTAAAAACATAAATTATAGTTTAAATTGGTTTTAAAGTATAATTAGTTAAATAATACATAAATTAACATAATTTATTTTATTGTAATAATTTTACTATTTAATTTTGATATTAAAACATTATGAACTTTTGAACATTTTCACTTTAAAAACCCATTTTCTCATCGTGTAAAAGTGATTGATTTTAATTTAAATTCTGACACTTTTATGAGTTTTATTAGAAAAAATATATTCCATATTTGTAATTATAATGATTTAAATTTTCAAGTATTTTTAATTTATTTTTTTTACCATAATGATTAGTAAATATATTTATCATTAATTGTCACGGTTAAGGTAAACGTTATTCTACTGTGGGGTTAAACTAAAAAGATTATATTGAAAATGACCTGAAATATGATATTAATATTATTTTATGAGTTTATTAAGAACAAGGAAATAAAATTCTAGAACATATGCAAATTTATTCCCACTTTCCATTGAAGATTACCTATATAATAAGTTCTATAATGAAGAAATGAAAAAAAGAACCATTCTTGATTTTAATAACTATACAGATATGAGATAAGGACAATAAAACCCTATATTAGGTTATAAATACATATTTGAAATATAATTTTTTTATCATGGTAATTTATTTTTAATTTTTATAAATAAAATAATTACCTTAAATTATTATGCAACTTAAAGGATGTAAATTATTTTATTAAAAGAAAAATAAAATAAATGATATTAAAAATGTTAAAAGTAAATTAATTTGAATGAATAATTTTATTCCATGAATTTTTTGAGATGAATATAACATGTAAAGTAATTATGTATTGATTCTATTAATATAAAAGTAAGTGAATAGTGTAAAAATTGTCATTGATGATATTTTATAATAAATAATGTTTTATTAAATGATTTAAAATTTCTAAAAATCCTATATTATGAAAAGTTGTTTTTAAATTATAATAAAAATTAACTATGGAGGATTAATGGAAAAAATTTTCTTTTACAATGAATATATTGACCCCAGAATAGAAAAAAATCTGTGTAGGGTGGTTATGGTTAAAGTCGTGTTTTTTCATGTTGCATGTTCCAATGTTAAAATTAATTTTAAACACATATAGGATTTTAATTTTATAATTTGGATTTAAAATTTTTAGGAACTGGGTAAAAATTATCTAATATGATTCATTTTATTTCTGGTCTTAATGATGAATTATATGGATAAAAAACTAGTCACTGTAGTAACAACTAAATTGGTAAATGTAAAAAAACTTAGAAGTTAAGGAACAACATGTTTAAAATGTTTGTGTTTTTGTGTAAGTTTGGATTGAACATATATTTTTTTAGTTTTCAATTTTGGATAAACATGAGGTAACATTTTCCTTCTAATAGTTAATAATTTTTGGTATTTAAAATGATGCCACTTCTCATCTGTTATAAAAGGGCATTCACTCCCCTCAATTCATCACACCTCTCAATCCATTTCGATCAACCAAAAACTGAAAAATTCTATTAAAAAATTTCATCCTATCATCCTAGAATCCTTATTTATGGTATAAATTTAACAAAGTAAGGCCTTTAGTGTGATCCAAAGGGAGTTACCAGACGAATAGGTAACATTCATCAGCGAACATTTTTTCTTTATTTATTTCTCCACCCACATTAATTATTCTTATACCATGATGATATAATAACATTAGTATCATAAATATATTGATATGTATTTATGTTATATTTATTACCTAAAAAAATAAGCACATCCATCTAATGGGTTACAAAATCATCATTAGTTTGTACGTCAGACAACCACTGCACGGAACAATGTTATTAATTTTTTCATTACCACCTTTCATGGTTGGGTATGATGATGGATATAAAGTTTATATATTAGATTTATAAAATTATTATATAAATTGATTAATTATATAATATATACACTTTTTATATTATATTTCATAAGGTATATGATAGTGTCACTCATGTGTAAGGTGGACTACCGCCTCGCAAAGCGATGTGATTCGTTTTTCAATAAAGCATTACATTGAAGGTAATAAGGGTAAAGATAATAAATATATGTGATAAACATGAAATTTTTATGATATTAATGATATATTTATAATTATTTAAATATATTATATAATTTTATTTTTACCTTTAACTCACTAAAAAAATTATAACATTGTTCATGGATGTTTGAGTTACCTCCTCCTCGAATCGATGTGATTACTTTTTTTCATCAACGCATCACAAGAATGATATATATAAGTATATATAATTAAATTATACAGTATTTATGAAATTTTTATCATTATTTAAAGATAAAATTTTACTTATCTTCTTTCTATAATGATCATTGAAAAATGGAAACATTACTCATGCGTACGTATGACCTACCGTCTCCATGATCGCAACATTAGTTCATTTTTTATAACCATATTTCATGATTGACTTTAAAAGTATAATTGATGTGTAAATATGAAAATTATTTCATTATTATTATTCTAATATTATTATATAATGACCAATTTTAACATAATCAACCTAATATACTTGATTTTGGCACATAATCCAAATGTGGTAAAAACATACGATGTAAACTTAATTGATTATATAATTGTTTACAATATTGTAATTAGTGAAATAAAAGTATTAATAAAAATAAAAAGGGTTATAAAGCAAGTAAATAGTTAAAATAATTTTAATATTCATTAATATAAAGACACTTGTGAGGAATCAAACTCAAGGTAAGGAACTTCATCTCAATTTCCTTTCATTAAGATATATTTTGATGTTATACACCTTTATTATTTTATAAGGTGCATATATAGCCCATATAAAATTTTATATAATAAATTTATCTGTTATAATGATATCAAATGTTTTGTTTAATTTTATTATTTAACAGGGCTTATTATTAAAGTGTTTCATAAGTGATAAGGGGATTTTCTTAATGAAAATCATCTTTTAATGTTTTTATTTCTAACACTTTCTCTTACATGTCCATTTTTTCTAATGATTTTATGAATGTTTTTATATGAAAAATAATATTTATAAATTACATTTTATTTATCTTTTTTACTTTAATTTCAAGTTTTTTCAAAATTAATATTTTTATGTGTTTTATACAGAATGTTTTGAAAATCAATAAAAGAAATGTTATATTATTAACACACACGGAGATAATGTCTTCTCTACCACCATTAAAATTCTTTTATTTTCAGATTCCTTTGAAAACTTTCCTTATTTGTTCCAATAAAAACCCTTTTTTTGTATTTTGGTATTGAAAAATGTTTTTCAAAAGGAAAAATTAGTTTTTTATTGAAAATTGGTTTTTAAATGAAAAGAGTCTTTTTATCAGAAAGTGTTTTCCATATGAGTTTAAAAGAGTTTTTCAATGGGTTTTATGATGAAATTTTTTTGTTCAAGATACGGTACTTGAGAATTATAAGAAACTAGGGAGCCCAATATAGCATATATGAATTGTTGGTCCCCATTATAGCTCATGGGTGATCTCGATATATCTTATAGAAGGGGCTGGGAAACATTATAGATCAGGAGAAATGGGTGAGCCGGATATAGCTTATACAAAAGGTGATCCCCATTATAGCTTCCCAATATATTGGATAATGATTATATAAAAAGTGGACTATATTTTTACTTATATTAAAAGTTTTTTTAAAGGGTTTTATTGATATTATTCTCTAATTAACTGAAAAGGGGTTTAATTTCTTTCTATGGGTTTTGAAGTATTTCATTGAGAAAAATGTGTGTCTATTTTCTTGTGTAAATATTTTGTTTTTTCTCAAAAAGAAAATGTATGTATATGTAAATATTTCATAGGTTTTCATGTTTTTACTAAAATAATGGTTTCATTTCTTTTTATATCACTTACAATTTCTTTGTACACATCCCATGTTTTTAAAATGTTTTTCATAGGGTTTAAGGAAGAGTAATGGAAAGGAAGAATTCAAGTTTAAAATCATGGAGATTTTCCATGAAACAAAATTATGATTTATTTTAAAACATTTATATTATGGGATAAATGGAAACTAAACAGAAGTGTATACTTTATATTTCATTGTTTTTTAATGTATGAGTTGTGAACTAATTCTCTACAACTCTAAACCAAAAGAGATACTCAAATGTAGGAGAATAAATTCTTAACATAAAAATAAAGATTATGTAATATTTAAGGTTGGGTATTTATAGATGGTATCAATGGAATTTTTTTACTTCATTAAAGGTTAAGATAGTTTTAATAGCATCCCTTAGAAGATTTAACTTTATGGTTAAGTGGAAATGATATATCATTTTAATATTTCTATGTTCCTTCATCTAAACTATTTCTATTCAGAATGGTTTTTTATAGAGGAAATAGGAATGATATAGTGGGAAGGCACCAAGATAATAATATCCTTTCAAATCATCATCTTGATATGGTTGGAATTGGAACAAAATAGTTTTTTGTAATGATTTATCGGTTGACACAATTTATAAATGGTGGGGGTATCCAAGCTATAGAGGAACCCAATATACCTTGAAGGAACATGTCTACAGTGGAACATTTTATAATCCAACATCCCCCATAATTCTTTTTATTATCTAAACAAGTTGTGTAAGAATAATGGATCAATTTATTTGAGAAGATATTTGATGTCATGTGATATTTAGAAATTCAAAAGGTAACTCTTTACATCTATCATTTTTAAGGTGTAGTTGATCGATGGTGATATTTGGTTAAGAATACTAGAGAGAAAGTTAATCATGATGATATGGAAGACAGAACGTTTAAGAATAATTTACTTGATAAATATTTCCCTATGGTTGTTTTCTTGGGATGGGGAAACTATTCCTTGAATTAATGAAAAAATATGGAGTTTTTTTCCTTCATAAAAAGAAAACATCACAATATTGGTCTGGTAGAGGCTGAACTTTATTTGAGACATTGATAGTAAAATTAATTGACTTTACTTTGGATTAAATCGAATATTATGAAGATCATTGGCCACATGATAATTTAAAAATTATGAGAAATTTTTTCATTGTGCTAAGAATGTTGAGATATATTTTTCCAACAGTTATGTTCCATGAGATGAAAAGAGTATGAATGGTCAAGGTGGTAGTAAATAGAGAAGAAACCAATTAAGAATTCTAGATTTAACCCCAAAACAGGTTCCAAGTGTGTTAAAATACATTTTGGGGAATTTATTTCAGGATTAGAAAAGTTTTACTAGTGTAGTAAGTTTGGTAACAAGGTTAATTATTGAAAATAAAAGAGTCATGAACAATTAAAGAATGAGATAAAAATATTGAGCCAATAATAATATGCTTTAGATATAATTTTTTGGGATAGTATGTAAACATGAGCCTAAAGATACTTACTCAAGGTGGAAATCATCATGATAATAAGAAAGAAGGGGGTGTAAAATCATTTTCTACTTCTACAGTTGATGTTGGTACATATGGTGAAGTGGTAAAAGCTAAAGGGAGATCTGTGTTTTTTAAAGGATGATCATAATATCAATGAATTAGGCACCCCTATTTTATTTTTTTAAGTAATATAAGTACTTTGTGAGAAGTTTATTGAGATTTTATAGATATCATAATTATATGTTTTAGTGGAATTTTTTTTAGAATAATTCCTTTATATGTTATAGAAATAATTTTAATGTTATTGATAAAAATCAGGGTTAATATAATCATTAATTAAATACTCTAATGACTACCACACCAAAACAATTTTTTTAAAAAATAGAGGCTAGGAACATGAAGAATGTGTCACACTCACCCTCTCATGTTCAAAATAATTCGACCATTGGGGCCTTCTACATTGGGTTGGTGATATCATTCTCGAATCTTCCTCCCTTCGATCCCAGATCCAATGACCCTTCTTCATCAGCTCCTCCTAGTTCCCCCACCTCTCTTGGTGTCCCCTATCATGGATACTAAGCTCGTATCCCCCTTCGTGACACTCTTTGTGGCTCTTCCCTATCCACGGGTCATCTATGCTTCTCGATGGTCTCCTTAGGGGTGCCTTAGGGGTCACACGAAGGATCTCAGGTTTTCCTAGACGTTCCTGATTCAGCATTTTTGGAAGCTTTAGATAGCTTGAATATCACCATCATAGCATAATTTTGTGCCATTGTACCCTCTATAATTGGATTTCAGCACTTTGTGGACTTCTAGGACCTTCGCCTTCAGGTGAAAATCTCTTCTCTCCACGACCACTCCTTCTGAATTTTCCTCGCATTGCATGAGGACTTTACTTAGGTGTAGTGGAGGGTGCCATACTCTTGGGGTCAATGGTCCTTTATCTCATCCATATTGTCAATGGATGGCCATCAGGGGAAAGAGAGCCCTCCTACTACAGTGTAGATCAATCTCCTAGGCCTTCCACTTCCCTTCCAAAATGAAGGTTTTCTCAAAGCCTTTGGAAACTCTTTGGGTGGCTTCTTGTGCTCGAATACCTAGACCAGCTACTCTGCAGAAGCCTCTATAGCCCGTATTTTCATGTAATTGGACCTTTATCTCCCAGTTCTAGACAAAATTTATGTCTAGGTGTGTGACACTTGTTTTTGGGTTTAAGTCATTTATTATCATGTGTTCTCGAGCTTTTTTCTCTCACTACCTTCTTGAGGGGCACTCTATGCAGGTGTTCCACTATCTATGATAGGTTGTAAAACATCGCCCAGGCCAATTAGAAAAGGTTAGAGTTAATCTCCAAGCTTTTCCAAAAGACAACATTCTAGGAGTGATCTTAGAGGTGGATTAGGCTCATTGTGTATTGTCGGAACCTCCTTTGATGAAAACGACACTAATGCACCCCCCAGTCCCGACTTTCGCAGGCATCAAAGAGGCTTAATGGGACTTAGTGACTTATGTTCAATGGTGTTTTTCCAAGGTCTAGGTTGGTGCCACTCTTTCTTCTCTTTTCCTCCCTCTAGGCCTACTAATCCCCCCCCCTTGGAGTTAACTTTTTCTTGTATTGGTCATGGTGTGAATGAGCATTCTCAAGAAATAATGACTTTGAGATATTATTTTGATGGATCCCCCTCCTCCAATTCTACGAGATCCATCTTGTCTCATATTATGGAAGACCACCAATGGAAGACTTCTGGATTGAAGAGGGAGTCCCAATATTCTGTAGGAAATAGGGGAGATATCGTGTGTCTCACCAAGGCCTCATTTTTACATTTTACATATTCCTAACTAGTGGAATTGGCGTGTTCACGATATCACAGTCTAGGAACCTCAAGGTATGGCTATCCTCCAATTTTGAGAAGGGCATGAAAACAAGGGTCAGTCCCAGAACCATGTTTTCCCAATGATTACTCTTCTCTTCTAGAATACCCTGGGTATTGGATCTCACATAAAAATAGACTTCTTGATTTGAGTTATGCTCAAACACAAGGTCTCAGTAGTGTCCATCGTTGAACACAAGTAGCAATCAATAAGGATTATGGATTTCTCCAAGAGGCTTAAACTACAAAACTACATGCATGCTGAACCGTCTGACAAGAATATCTAGATATTCTAGAACCAAAGTTTTCCAGTGGTTCCTCCCCAAGCAGGGGACCAATTCATCACTATTAAGGTTTCCCATGACTTCCTACCCTTCTTCATTTATTTTGTTTATGGAAGTTGTGATCCCCAATAGTGGGAGTTCCTTGGGAGTTCCCTCAATGCTTTTGACCCTAGTAATATCTCTTGGATCGTTGGGGGGGCTTCAATGTCGTTGTAGACCTGGAATCAAAGAAGGGCAGAGGCCCATTAAACAGGAAGTCCAGTCTTTCCTTTTCTCAATTTAGGGCTATAAAAGGTCTCATCGAACCCAGATTCACAGGAGATCATTTTACTTGTTGCAATAAACAATGGGGATCTCATAGGTTGTGGAGCTGTTTGGATAGATATTTGGCCAACCTGATTTGTCTCTCATATTTCTCTAGTACCCAGGTGACCCACATGGTGCGCGACATATCAGAACACTCCCCACAATTAATCTCTTTAGACTCTGTATTAGAGAATCACACATGATTTAATTTCTATTAGCACTGGGTGAGCATCCTATGTTATAGTGATCTAGTTAGGGACTCTTAGAATGCCCTGACAAAGGGCCAACATGGTCATCCTTCCACAATAAATTAAGACAACTCAAGAAGAGGCTCCAATGGGGGTCGAAGGATTCACTATTATCAAATAGAGACCTGGAAGATGTTATCCATGATATTGATTGGATCAAATGGTGCCTTAAAGAGGACAGGACTGATTGATCTTTTGAGGAGCCTGCTAATAAGAAGGATCTTCTTTAAGACATTCTATAGTGGAATGAGAGGTTAAATAGGTAAGATTCTAGCATTCAGTGGATTATAAAGGGTGATAAGAATACTTCATTTTTTCATTCTTGCATTAAGGAAAGGAATAGATGGATTAAACTGAACATTGATCTGGGGGATGACACTTATTCGGATGATCGGGAGGTGGTAGGGGAGCTATATTGCTCTCATTTACACATCTTACTTATTGGTCCTAACATGATATTTCCAAATGGGTACACATGGGATGACATGGGGATTTTTGAAATAATTTGGCCCACCTTCTATTCTCATGACAATGAATCCCTGGGTTCTATTCCCTAAGAGGATAATATTCATGATGCCATGATGAATCTGATCCCTGATAGTGCGCCAGTTCATAATGGGTTGCCTATATCATTCTATAGATCTGCATGGGACATTGTGAAAAGGAATATAACTATAGCCACTCAATACTTCTTCAGGGGTGGTCATTTTCCATGAGTTTCAAGGGCTACCACTTTCGTCCCCACTCCCAAATCCAATTCCCCCTTTTCCATCGAGCACTTTCGTCCAATCACTATGTGTAATTTACCATACGAAATTCTATATAACATCATAAATTCTAGGATATCCATCCATCTACCCAATTGAATCTCTATGGAACAATGCACCTTTTTGAGAGGGCGTTTCATCTAGGGGGCGATCGGCTTGGCCCAGTATATGATCAAGAATCTCAACTTCAAAACATGTAGCTCAAACATTGTGGTCAAAATTGATATGAAAAAATCCATCAACTGAGTGGAATAAAGTTTCATCAACAAGGTTTTTTCAGGTATGTGCTTTTTTCCTGGGAATATTGATATCATCTTCTGATTCTTTAGCTCATCCTAACTGGAGACCTTCCATAGGGGAAAAAATATGGTTTCTTCAAAGAAACATGTGGTCTTTGGAAAGGGGATCCTATGCCCCTGATCATTTTTATCATCATCCAGGATTTCCTCAGCTTCCTCATTCATCACAACATTTTCAATGGAAATATTATTCACTTCAACAGAAGGATTATATTCCCCTCTGTTTCTCACCTTATGTTTGTAGATGACTCCTTTTTCTTCATCAATGTGTCAATAAGGTCAATGAGAGGCCCGAACAGAGCTTTGGAGGCTTATTGTTTTTGGAGTGGTTAGAGAACAATCAAAATTAAGAGTGGTTTCTTCATCTTTAGTAATTTTTCTGAAACCCATATCATTAACATGAGTCCTATTCTGGGAATGAAAAAAGGTAACCTATCCATGCTATACTTGGGAGTACTTATCTCTCTGAATCTCTAATGCATTCAAGATTTTGATTCTATTTTCTATAGAATCAAGGAGATGGTGATTAACTGAAAGAATTGATACCTGTATTTTGGTGGCAGGATTGCCTTGTTTAACAGCATCCTCCTAAGAACTTTGACCCATGCACTCTCTACTATTAAATTTCTCTAAAGTGTTATTTTCAATATGGGTAAGATATTTGTAGGTTTCATATTGGACCCAATGTCTGATGGAATAAGGAACTGGGTCTCTTGGAATAGTATAGAGAGTCCCATCAGTGAAGGCGGTATCAAGGAATGAATTCTCAACGACACCCTTTCAAGAATGCATGAAAAAATGGCATGGGAGGTGCTAGAGAAGCAGACATTTTGTGGGATAACCATGAAAGCATGTTAAGTTGGGGATGGGGTTCCAAGGGATGGCCACGCCTCGCCCTTCTGGAGTGAGATCGGTCCCCTCATGAATTATCTCAGGCCTCAAATTTGATGGATCTTTGGGACATGGGACATCTTATTCTGTCATGATAACTAGTTTTGGGAGATATTTGGGTACCTGATCTACCATACAACAAACATATGTTTTAGGGAGGCTAGCAACTATTTGTCTTTCATCAATTTTGTTCTTACCATGGATCATATGGAAATGTTTAAATTCATCAACATGACCTAGGCCCCTATTTAGTGTGTTTTCACCACGTCCTTCTCCAGATCCTTCACGTCCAAAGATTATCATCAGGTCATTACCTTGAAATCCGATGTAGATGAATAGAATGAGGTTCTATGGGATAAGGTGTACCCATGAAGTTTAACCTTCTTACTTGTAGGATATGTAATAGATAAATAACCAATGATGATAATATTAAATGTTATGTCATGAAAATTTCCTCCCAACGTGTCTGTTTCAAGAGGCACAAGTATGAAATCTCAGATCATCTGTTTCTTTAGAGTGATTGCGTGAAATAGTTTTGGGTGTGTTTGGGATCTTTCACTGATTTTTCTATCGAAAACATGGTAGACTAGAACTTTTTTGTTTGATGGTTCCCTGGATTGGGTGGTCAGGTCCCGAAGAAAAGGGCCCACTCTTTGGTTTTGCACGTAGGGTGTTAGTGCTTG
This sequence comes from Viscum album, assembly GCA_963277665.1. Lineage (NCBI taxonomy): Eukaryota > Viridiplantae > Streptophyta > Magnoliopsida > Santalales > Viscaceae > Viscum > Viscum album. The sequence goes on from OY728121.1 coordinate 546,461,911, forward strand.
TGGAAGGCATGGAACAAATATCTTCATGATTGGGTGTCCTCATCTGTTCATGCGATCGCTATACAAACTAAAAATATACTCATTGATATGGTCAGGGATATCATCACTTGGTAGGAGGATCCTACTCTGAAATGACACTTTCCTACCCATCAAGACCCTCCTTCTATCACCATCTCCATTCCTAGTAATTAGGTGAGATGGAACCCCATGCCTTGAGGCCTCAAACTCAATACAGATGGGTCCTATGTCTCGGGTATCATGGGTGGAGGAGGATCATTTGTGACACTAATGGATCATCTGTCCTGGATTTTTCAACTTGGTTGGGCTACAGTACATTGATTATAGTAGTGTTTAAGGCCATGTTGGTTGGTCTCACAGTATGCTGGGAAATGGGGTTGAGTATTATGGAGGTTGAAACTGATTACATGTGTGTTTCCAATGCACTCTATGGTCTTGAAGTTGTGCCTTGGTATATTGATTATGAAATCCAAAAATGCCACTGCATCCTCGACAAAGACCTCAAAGTATATCACACTTGGAGGGAGGGAAACAAGGTTGTGTATTATCAAGCCTCACTTGACATTCCTGAATCGGAGAGCTTATTTTTTTCATGACTTTCACAGCCTTACCCTGACAGGAAATATTATTCTTAAAGGATACACCCTTGGTCTTCACCATTTTCGACCCTCTTAGTCTTGTTTGGCCTGACCTACTTCATTATCCCTTACTTGTACACTTCTATCTCTTTAAATAAAATTTTCATGATGATGATCCTGACCATTAATTAATTTTTTTAGATAAAACATTTGAAAAATAATAATTTCTACTAATAAATCAATGGTGTTACTTGATAGTTTTATAGATTAATTTATTATAACTTGTGCAAACCATTTTGGTTTTAGGAAATATTTAGAGGCATATACAAATACTTATAACACTTATATGCAAAGACTTAGGGGTGAATTTGAAATTGACCAAAGCACATCCAATTAATGAAATTGTACTTATGAAATAGAAACATATCAAATATATTTACCTAGGAAGAAAAATAATTCCTCAAATTTAGAAAAAGGATCGTAAAACCAAATTTTCATCCTATTTCATTCATATATAATGAATCTTATTTTCTTTTAGACCATTATGGATTTATGGTTTTGAGGCCCTCAACTTTCCATTGATCATTCACTTACTTGGGATAATGACCTTAATTAATCTCTATAATTATTTGCACATTTCTTCCATTACCATATATGTTCTCTTACTTGGAAACATAGTTAATTTATATTCAATATGAACTTATTTATTCCATTTATATATTATTAATAGGAAATTTTATTAACCCTTTTATTTTGTGGGTTTATAAAAAATTTATTTTCAAATGTCCATCCTTTAATTACAGAGAAAAGTTCAAATTTTGAGGATAAACTTTATTAAAGAGGGAGGATCTATCACCCCAAGATTTTAAACTAAGAAAATAATTTTCAATATCATTAATGATATGGAGAAATGACTTAGCTTTTTTACATGCAATAATGACTTTCTTTGATATCATCTGTTACATGCAAGATTGAGTTTTTTCTAAACAACAATATACTATTAATAATATTATTTAATATTATATTCATTGCCTAGATGTTGGAATGGAGAGTATGAATATGATTAAATAACTTTTTAAAATATAAAATTTACAAATTTTTATTTAGTTATATATTTATTATTCATAAAAAACATTTGAAAGAAAAATAAATGTTTTCAGAAAAATAGTTTTTTTCTAAAAGACAGTTTAATATTGATTGGTGCGCATAATTTAAAATTAAGTTATAAAATATTTAGAAAATTTATTTTAAAAAAAAAAATTAAATCCTAATACCAAAATTATTTTAGGGTTAATTTTTTCTATTTTTATGAAATTTTTCTATTTATGATGAATAGTGAAAAAATACTGAATTTTAATTGAAAATTATCTTTTCACAAAAAATATTTACAAAGTTAAATTATATTTTAAATTGGGTTTAATGTATAATTATTTATATTATACATAAATTAATACAATTTAGTTCATTGAAATAATTTTCATTGAGAATTTTGATATAAAAACAATGTGAACTTTTGAACATTTTCACTTTAAAAATCCATTTTCTCATCATGTATGCAGGAGTAATTTTAAATTAAATTATGCCACTTATAGGAGTTAAATATGACCAAATTGATTCTATATTTAGAACCAAAATGATTTATATTATCTCGTAAGGCCAAATTAATTTGTTACCATAATGATTAGTGAAAATAGTAAAAACTAATTACCATCGTTAGGGTAAAAACTGTTTTATTATGAGGTTAAACTAAAAAGATAAGAGTGAAAATGAGCTAAAATATTATATTTATTTTATTTTATAAGTTTATTCGGATCAAGGAAATAAAATTATATTACATATGGAAATTTACTGGTACTTTTTTTCAAAATGTCTTATATAATTCGTTAAGTAAATGGAAAGACAAAAAAGAAACCTTCCATACTTTTAATATCCATAAAGCTTTGGTAAAGTGACAAGGAAAAAATATATTTGGTTACAAATTCTTATTTGAAATATAAATTATTAGTTTTGATCATGGTAATTTATTTATAATTTTTATAGATAAAATTATTTCGTTAAATTCTTGTGCAACGTTGATGTAGTTATTATTTAATTAAAAGGGAAACAAAATAAATAATAATATGAATGTTATAAGTAAAATAATTTGAATGAATAATTTTGTCCCATAAATTTTTATATATTAATTTAAAATTTAAGGTAATTATGAATTGTATATATTATAATTAACTTGTTTTATTAAATCAATTGATATCAACATAATTGAATAGTGTCAAAATTGACATTAATGATATTTTATATTAAATACTGTTTTATTAAATGATAAAAAATCACTAAAAATACTATCATATGAAAATTAATTTTCAAATTTTAATAAATATACAAAATTGTACATTTATTGGACATTTATTTTTTATAATGAATATATTGACCCCTAAATAGAAAAAAAACTACGTAGGGTTGTTAGGGTTAAAGTAGTGTTTGTGCACGTTGCATTCGCTTATGATAAAATTAATTTCAAACACTCATAGGATTTTAATTTCTGAAATTAGATTTTTTATTTTTCATTAGTGGGTAAAAAATATCTAATAATATTTATTTTATTCCATTTCTTAAATGATTAATTAGATATGTAAAAAGACTAGTAACCATAGTAAAAAATAAATTGATAAAAGTAAGGAAACATACAAGTTGAGGAACAATATGTTTAAAACATATGTTTTTGGGTGTTTTTTAATTTTAAATTGACCATAATTTCCCTCCAATACATTATTTTTCAATTTTTTATGCACATCAGGTAAGATTGATATCCCAATAGTGAATAACTTTGATTATTTACAATAATTCCACTCCTTCTCTATTATAAAAAGGTCATTCACTCACCTCACTTATTCACACCTCTCAGGACATTTGGATTGACAAAACCCAAAAACAATAACCAAAAAAATCAATAATATAATCCAAAAATCCTTAGTTTCGGTATAAATCCAATCAAGGAAGGACTTTGGTTCAAATTAAAAGGATTTACTCGAAAAAGATGTAACATTCCTCAATGAGCATTATTATTTTATTTCTTTCTCCACCCCCTTAAATTATTATTATAATATGACGATATAATAAACTCTAAATATTATATATACTAACATTTTTTTTAATGTTACTATCTAAAATCAAAAACTCTTCCATTAAATATGTTATGTAATCATTATTCGTGTGTACGGCAGACTACCTTCTCGCGAAACGATGTCATTCATTTTTCCATTTGCTCCGTTAATGGTTGGGTATAATTATGGATATAAAGTTTATATATCATATTTAAAACATTATTAAACCTATATAGTCATTATATCATATATTATATTTTAATATTTCATCCCATAAGGGATAAAATAATTTCTCTCGTGTGTACGGCGGACTACCACCTCGCAAATTAGTGTGATTTTTTTCACTAACAAATTACATAGAGGGTAATAAGTGTAAATATAATAAAAATATATGATATAAATGAAATATTTATGGTATTAATGAAATATTTATCATTATTTTTATTTAATATATCATTTTATTTTAACCCTTTCACTCACTGAAAAAATGACAACGTCATTCGTGGATGTGTGGACAACCGCCTCCTCAGAGTGATGTGATTATTTTTTTCATCACCACATCACTATAATGATATATATTTATAAAATTATATATAATTAAATAATATGTTTTTTATGATATTATCATAATTCTATAAAGACAAAATATTATTTATCTTCATTCCATAATGATCATTGAAAAATGGAAATGTTACTCATGCATACGAACGACATGACGTCTCCATGATCGTAACATTAGTTCATTTTTAATAATAATATTTCATGAATGATTTTTAAATCATAATTGATGTGTAAATATGATAATTATTTCATTTATATTATTCTATATATATTTATATAATTACCTATTTGACCATTGTCAACCTACCAAAGACGATATTTGACACATAATCCAAATATCATCAAAACATATGATGTAAACATAATTGATTAATTAATTATATAAAACATTGTAATATGTGAAATAAGATTAATAATACACTTAAAAAAGTTTCTAAAAAATTTAAATAATTAAAATAAGTTTATTATACAGGAATATAAAGACACATGTGATGAATCAGACTCAAGATAAGGGACTTCATCTCAATTTCCTTTCGTTGAGGAATATTTTGATGTTATGAATCGTCGTTTTTTTATAAGGTGTATATACATACACTTTGACATTTCATATAATGAATTTATATATTCTCAATATATTTTTTTATTTTATTATTTATTGGGGATTATGATTCTAGTGTTTCACATGTGATAGTACATTTTCCTTTTTTTAAATCATCTTTTAAAGTATTTCTTTATAACTCTTTCTCTTCTAAGACAAAATTTTCTAATGATCCTATTAATGTTTTTATATGGAAACAAAATATTTATAAAGTAAATTTTATTTATATTTTTTAAATAAATTTCAATGGTTTTCAAAAGGAATATTTTTTTATGTTTTATATTGAACATTTTGACAAACAAAAAAAGGATTTTTCTATTCTTAACATACATGGAGACAATTACTTTTATGCCAATGTGACCATTATTTTATTTCTAGGTTCCTTTTAATTATTTTAGGTATTATTAAAGTAAAAACCATTTGTTTTTTGGTATTTTTTTATTGAATAATTTTCAAAAGAAAAGTGTATTTTATTATTGAAAATTGGTTTTTAAAATAAAATAGTATTTTTATCCAAAAGTTTTTTTAATATGAGTTTAAAAAAGTTTTTAAAAAATTATTATGTTGAAAGTGTTTTATTAATGATATGGTATATGAGAATTATATGAAATTGGTGATATCAATATATTATATATAATGGGTTGATCCCCATTATATCTCATGGGTGATCCCAATATAGCTTATACAAAGGGTTGAGACCCATTATAGCTCATGAGAAATGGGTGAGCCTGATAAAGCTTATATGAAGGGTTATCCTCATTTTAGCTATTTAATTCATTGGGTAATGATTATATTGGAATATTTATATATGGTTATTTAAATTAAAAGGGGTTTTAAATTTTTTTAATAATATAATGGTCTAAGTCACCGAAAATGATTTTTAATTACTTGTTATGGGTTTTAAAGGATTTCTTTGAGAAAAAACATGTGTGTGTTTTCTTTTGAAAATATTTTATTTATTTCTATCAAATATAATTAATCTAAATGTAAATATATCATTTTTATGTTTTTTTGAACTAATGTTTTCCTTTCTTTTTATATCCCTTTTGATATTTTTTATCATCATATTTTTTGAAAATATTTTTCACAGTGTTTAAGGATAGGTAAGGGAGAGGAAGAAGTAAAGATGAAATTCATGGGGATTTTCCATGAAAATAAATAATTATTTATTTTAAAAGTTTTATATTATGGAAAAAATGGATACTAATCAATATTGTCCACTTTTTATTTCATGGTTTTCGTATGTATGATTTATGGTATAATTTTGTAAAACTCAAAACCTGAAAAAATCCCCAAATGTAAGAGAATGGATTATTGTCTTAAAATTCAAGATTATGTAATCTGTAAGGCCATGTACATATATATTTTATGTTAATATTTTAGTAGATAACATATATATGAAATAATTGTGATATATTGTAGAAAATATAGGATTAGAATCTTGACATGAACTTGGAATGGAGTAGGCTCTAACATTGGGGTCGAACCTTTTTAAAATCCTTATGTATTATTTTCTTGTTTATTATATATTTAATACTATTTTTGGAGTTAATTGAACATAAAAATATCTATACCTCTTAATTTAGATATAGGTATGGGTATCAAGTGTTGAAAACTAAAAAAAGTAAATATTGGGCATAAAATCCCCCCCTCCTCTCAGTGTCCCAAAATGATCCAATGGGAACTTCAACTGGTATTAGAGATAATCCAAGTTTCCCATTATTGTATTTACACATTTATACAAACTATTTTTTTCCAAATTACCTGAATATAAAGTTTAAATAACATTTATAAGTTCCTCATATAGATAACTCAGTCTATATACCCATCCAAACTAAAAAAAGGTCTCCACAAAAGAATTGAAAGAATGTAAGAAAAAATAAGCAAAGGAACAAAAAATTATGAAAAAGGACAACAAGGATCAACCATTACTTGATTATAATCATCTTTGTAAGTGTTTATCTATCAAATATATGGGAAGTTATCCTTTTGAAGAAACTAGATCAATATATTGATAGTATAAGGAAGGAGAGTCTATTCAAATAGTTGGATATTTATACTCCTATATTGATAGGCATTCAACGAAGGTCCCTATTGAGTTAGTCACTTAAATACATAGTTTTAGAATGGTAATTCCTGATTGAAAGAGAATATTTGGAAGAGGTGGGTTATAAAAAGAAAACTTATTTGGCTATGAAATTTTGAAAAGGTATCAACATAAAAAACAAATTGACATGAAAAAATAATATGTACTATACAATAAAAAAATTTCCCTAATTAAAGAAGAATTGAAAAGAATGATTGTGAGAAAATGGTGTCTTGAATAATATTTTATGGAAACTGTCCATTAATTTTGAAAACTATATAAAACTTCAATTAATGTTAAATATGACTAAATAAAGGTTAATGTAAAAGTAATAAAATAGCTCGATAACTATTTACATCAATCAAGAAAAATAAATGAACACTAAATCAAGAATTTGGAGATGGATTAGGAATAAAACCAGAGATTAGTTAAAAATGATAATGAATTTTTAAGCATGAATTTTATTGACATTGAGATGAAATTGAAGGATATGGAATCATTACAAGATAGATCTTCCCTAGTACCTAAAAATAAGAGTGCTTCCATACAAACTTATAAAGAGATTCATAGATCTTGGAAGACTGATATCAGTTTAAAGATGATATTTTTGAAATATTATAATAAGATATAATAAGATTATAGAAATATATAACATAAAATCTAGATAAATAAATTTATAATAGTACAATTTTATGTGAAAGTGTAGGTTTAAATTCAAAATCCATAATATCATGTATGCATAAAAATGAAAATAATTACACCATCAAATAAAAGGTGTTGTTTCACGCCCAAATTTACCCAAGAGAAGAAGGGTAGAACGGTCCTTGTAGTGTAGCTTGGGTTGTCGATTCCACAGAGACCTAAGAAGATACATAAGATACACAACCTAAGGGATGGATTTTTGGCTATTAAGTGGCCAACTTGGATTGATTTTGGATGGGTTTTAAAGATATCTAATAGATTTAAGTGGATTCAATTTAAAATAATGAGTTGATCCTAGGTTATCGCTCGGGGTGGATTGGACGTATTTTCTTTTTAATGATTTCAATTTCTTAAATTTGAGATGGGTTCATTTAAGGAGATAAAACAGCATCATCACTTACTTGTTTAATTCCTACACCCTCTAATACTAATCACCTATACACTTGAAGGATCAAAGTTTTGAGCACTTCAAGGTAAAGGATCTTATTAGTACTTGAAGTGTGTGGCCTTAAATTCAACAAGGACGATGGAGTTTAAAATCATCAAATAAAAATCCCAATTAAAGAAGTGATTATACATTAATTAGGTGATAAATAACATCCAATCCAGCCCCTTGATACTACCTTGGATCAACCCATAAGTTGGTTAGACCTCCATTGATCTCATGGTTTCAATGGAAGCGGAAAGTAGACTCATGAGGGAGGAAATGGAGAAGTAAAGAAAACAACAAAAATAAAATGATCACTCCACCGTTGTGTGAATAATTTCACAAGGGTTGGTGTGAATAAATTCACACCTTGATCCAACGGTATCAAAGTGATATTAAGAACAACATAATAAGCGTAGAATAAGAACTTTTATTAAGAAACTAAAGTGATTTGAACAACTTACATGTGAAAGACAAAATTGAGGCAACAAAAATGCAACATAACATTACAATTGAACAAAGCATCCAAGCTCCTCAACTACTTCACCACCACTGCCTTAAATAGGAATTTTGGGAGCCTTGGGTCGAGTCTCCAATAGTAAAAAGAATCTAAATTAATTTTGGTAGGCCATAGGTGGTGGAAAGCTTGTGGAATTTGAACTTTTCCACATTTGACCCGAGGTGGCAGCCATCTTTCCTTGACCGAACAGACGCGTCTGGAAGACCTTCTCGAAAGCCGAATCAGAGTGGTCCATAGATTAGGAAAATGGAGCTCCGGATGTCTTATAACCTCCTGTAAAATTTGGGCCCATTTGGAGTTACGCATTCCGAGATATGATGAAATTAGTAGACAGTTTTCTGGGCCGCAGAATCTGGCCCAGAATTGTATCTCTAAATTGGTCCGCTTTAATGACCACCATAGAAGCCGAATTAGCATTGGCTCATGAAGAATTATTTGTTCCTATAAATGTCTTCTAGAATACCACAAAATTTGGGATTCATTGGGCCTGTATTTTAGGCCCCAAAGTCTCATCAGTGGGATAATGTCCAATCTGACTTCTCTAGAATTGCTTCCTTTCATCACAAAATATCCCCATCTTCTTCCATGAATTCTCCATTGATCCCTGAATGAAAAATGTTCACATTTAAGTGTAGATAAAGTTCCCAAAATATCCAATTAAAAAAATTGATAATTAAATTCCTTAGAATCAGATGACTCACTGGGCCTAAATTGGTGTATATTAGGCATGAAGTGCACAAATGATGAGAATGGATGTTCATAATGAAAATGCACTAACTCAGACCCATAAGATCAAAAATGAACATTTAATACCATTAAAATGTAATTAAAATGTATTTTTTTATTGGATAATCGCACCCCCCAACTTGAGATTTTCTAGTCCCGAGCAAATAATTCAATGATTTTATTTGAATTCCTTTCTTCAAACACATTATAACAAACAGTTCTCACAATGTAAACTGCACACAAATATATTTTTATAACCTATCAAGATAATTTAAAACAAGATGAATTTAAAAGTAGATCCCAATCCCAAGCCCATTCCTTTGATCAAATCCATCATCATACTTCATCCAACTCAATTAGGTGTAATGATGTGTTGTGTATCACAATAGATATGGGGGTTCATTTTCATTCAAGGGGGAAATCATGGAAGCTCTAGGTGGAATCACATTTAATCCTAATATGAGTATTCTTAATTCTTTTTTTTTTTGAAATATTTCCATAGTAATTGAGATTTCAGTTAATCAAATTAACCTATGTAGCAAGACTTTGCCGATGACTCCCAGACTCAAAGGCCTTAGGGCACCAAGTGAAGCCCACATACTCGGGCATCGTCTCGAGTAAAATTAATCAAAAACAAAGTCATATTACCATAAATAGAGATATATTAAAAAACTCAGGGCTAGAAAACTCTGGAGTCATGATCCCCAAGTGCCGAAAGCCTCACATTTTATCAATCCATTGCTCTACATGCAAAAAAAATTATTTTTTTTATTTTTGTAATAATTTTTTTTTAGTTTTTTTTTGAATACTCATATTATTCATAAAAATAAAACCAGCCTGTGCTATTTATTATAGGACCCCAAAAATTCAAATTAGTACCCCACAGTCTAGAGGACGTGCATTGTGACATTTTTTTATTTGGATGAAAATATAAACGATGAAATATCACATTGGACAGCCACAATTTCCAAAATCTATGCTTTTAAACTTAATCATGAATTAAATTAAGAGTCAAGGAAATAATAATTATTTGATATGTAGTTTTTATGTGAGAAAAGATGTTATTATATGAATGATAAAGGAATTTTACTTCTTTTTGTTATCACTGTTTTTTTTTAAACAAACATTTTGTTTCCACAACCCCCAGCTTAGAATGAAACTGTCCCTAGTTTCATAAAAACAAAATTTAGAATGGGGTAGAGGAATAAAAAGGGGAGTTAAATAAAGAAATTGAAATATGAGGATCATGGAATGAAGTCACCTGGTGGTTGAAGTTTGAAGTTCTTGCCGCTCGAATTTATTCCTTTGATATCCATGTCGCTTGCAAAGTTCCCTAGTGGAAAAAGGAAAAACAAAACAAACAAAACAAACAAAAACAAACAATATATATATATTTATATTTATATAATAAAGGAAGTAAAATATAAGAATATATATAAAAATTATAGAATAAGAAAGCACAAGAAGCCACAGGTCAGTGGTAAGCGCGCGCCCCTGTCTCCCTTCGGTCTCGGGTTCGAGTCCTCGCGGCTTCGCTGATTGTGACGGGGTTTGCCCCACGGCCTATGGCGTGGACTTTTTTTTATTTTTATTTTATTTTTATTTTTATCTTAACCTATAAAATAATAAAAATAAAACAAAATAAACAGATGATACATTGTCTTCTTTTTAAATTTCTGGGTAAGGTATTACTCAAGGATCACACCACGTGACACGGATGAATATGGTGCTCCCCTTTCGTACCCATCCATACTCATTATAGAAGAACAGGTCAACAGTTTGTTATTTTTTTTTCAAAATATCAAAATGTCTCATTAACCCTATTTAAAATATAAAGTTGATTAAAACAAAGAAATTATTGGAAACTTGAAAACCATGGGTTTCCTCCCATTCAGCGCTTTATTTAACGTCGTTAGCCCGACATGGACCCTAAATCTATTAATTTGTTCCTTGTTCATAGGTTGGCTCAGTTATCTCAACCTCTATTTCCTGTTTATTGAATGATTCAATGAATGGTTTTAACCTTTGACCATTGACCTTGAAAATGTAACCACTTGTGGGATCTTGAATCTCTACTGCCCCATGGGGGAATACATGATGCACTATGAAAGGTCCTGACCATCTAGACCTTAACTTTCCCGGATGTAAATGAAGTTTTGAACTATACAAGAGCACAAGTTTTCCTGGTTCAAAATGTTTGACCTTTATATTGCTAGATTGGTAGGATTGAACTCTATCTTTATTGATCCTTGAATTTTCATAAGCCTCCATCCTTAGTTCCTCCAGTTCATTGAGATCTAATTTCCTTTTTGTTCCGGCCAATGAGAGATCATAATCCATTTTCTTAATTTCCCAAAAGGCCTTATGTTCAATCTCCACTGGAAAATGGCATGCTTTACCATAAACCAACCTATATGGGGAAATTACTAAAATGGTTTTATATGCGGTTCTATAGGCCCAAAGAGCATCTAAGAGTTTCTCAGACCAATATTTCCTAGAGGGGTTGACAGTTTTTTCAAGAATTTGCTTAATTTCACGATTGGCTAACTCAGCTTGACCATTGGTCTGTGGGTGGTAAGCAGTGGACACTTTGTGAGAAATTCCATATTTTTCCATGAGTGATGAGAATGGACGATTGCAAAAATGAGTTCCACGATCACTTATGATAGCCCTAGGAATTCCAAATCTAGAGAATATGTTTTCTTTTAGGAATCTAATCACAGTTTGATGATCATTGGATTTTTTGGGAATGGACTCAACCCATTTTGAGACATAATCAACAGCTAAGAGTATGTAGAGGTATCCCCGAGAGTTTGGGAAGGGACCCATGAAATCAATTCCCCAACAGTCAAAGATTTCAACCACTAAAATGGGAGTGAGAGGCATTTGATTCCTTTTTGTGATGAACCCTACTTGTTGACACCTAGGACAGCTTTGACAAAATGTGTAGGAGTCCCTTGAGAGGGTGGGCCAGAAAAGACCACATTGAAGAATCTTAGTAGATGTTTTCTTAGAGGAAAAGTGACCTCCACATGCCTCACTATGACAGAATTTAAGGATGGACTCTTGTTCAGATTCTGGAACACACCTCCTAATGACTTGGTCAGGGCAGATCTTATAAAGGTATGGATCATCAAACACATAGTGTCTAACATCAGAAAGGAATTTCCTTCGAGCTTGAGTCCCTAAGAATTTTGGAATGACTCATGTAACTAAGAAATTTTCTATGTCATCATACCAAGGGTAGTCACTCACAGAGTATAAGTGTTCAACAGGAAATGAATCAGACACAGAAAGGTGATTTGAGTTGTCTTTGAATTCCATCCTAGAGAGGTGATCAGCTACAACATTTTCAACTCCCTTTTTATCCTTGATTGTGAGGTCAAATTCTTGTAAGATAAGGACCCACCTAATTAGTCTAGCCTTAGAATATTGTTTTTGGAAGAGGTATTTTAGTGCAGAATGGTTAGTGAACACAGTGATGGGTATTCCTAAGAGGTAGGACCTAAACTTCTCTAAGGAAAACACAATAGCAAGTAAATCCTTTTCAGTGGTGGTGTAGTTGATTTGGGCATCATTTAAGGATTTTATTGCATAATCAATGACATAAGGAGTTTTATCACATCGTTGTCCTAACACAGCTCCAACAGCAAAGTCACTGGCATCACACATAAGTTCAAAAGGAAGGTTCCAATTTGGAGATTTCATAATGGGAGGAGAGGTGAGAGAGGATTTTAGGGTTGAGAATGAACCCTCACAGCTTTCTGTCCAAACAAATGGAGCATCCTTTACTAAGAGAGCACAAAGGGGACGGGATATTGAACTAAAGTCCTTGATGAATTTTTCTATAGAAACCAGGATGTCCTAAGAAAGACCTAACTTCCTTGACAGTTTTGGGTGATGGAGGGTGAAGAATTATGTCAACCTTTGCTTTATCAACTTCAATCCCCCTACTCGAGACCAGATGGCCTAGAACAAGTCGCTCTTTAACCATGAAATGGCATTTTCCCAGTTTAGGACCAGATTTTTTTCTTCACATATTGACAAGACTATCTCCACATTCTGCAGACATCCCTCAAAATTATCCCCAAACACAGAGAAGTCATCCATGAAGACCTTAAGAAAATCCCCTACCATGTCTGAGAATATTCCCATCATGCACCGCTGGAAGGTTCCAGTGGCATTGCATAACCCGAAGGGCATGCGTTTGAAGGCAAAGGTACCGAAAGGACATGTGAATGTAGTCTTCCCTTGATCCTCTAGGGAGACCTCAATTTGATTGTACCCTGAGTACCCATCTAAGAAACAGTAGAAGGCATGACCTTCCACTCTCTCAAGGACTTGGTCAATGAATGGTAAGGGGAAATGGTCCTTCTTAGTGAATGAGTTTAGTTTCCTATAGTTAATGCAGACCCTCTATCCACTACTCACCCTTGTTAGAAGAATCTCTCCATCCTCATTGGTTATCACTGTGATTCCAGACTTTTTTGGAACCACTTGGATTGGGCTCACCCATTCACTCTCAGCTATGGGATATATGATACCAGCTTTCAACAATTTCAGAAGTTCCTTCCTCACTACCTCCATGATATTAGGATTGAGTCGCCGTTGAGGTTGACGACATGGCTTTGAATCAGATTCCAGAACAATCCTATGAGTCCTGATAAGTGGGCTAATCCCAGGAATATCAGAAAGGGTCCAACCAATGGCTTTCTTATGATTCCTAAGGACATATAGAAGCATCATCTCATGATTGGCTTCAAGAGAAGAAGAAATGACAATAGGATGTGTTTGATTTTCCCCTAGGAAGGCATACTTTAGTGAAGTAGGAAGTTCCTTCAATTCAAGATCAGGTTGGTTCAGAATTTCAGTAGAAGATTGGGACATTTGGTCAAGATCAATTTCTTTTTTTAGAGGTTCAGATAGGATTGATTCCTCACATGTAGAAGTTTCAGCTTCTAGATTTTCTTGATCAGATTTAGGGAAGGAATTTAGAGGGGTCTCTATGAAATTGGTTTCTTGAAAGGTTTCACTGATTGTTGGACCTAAGACTTCATCATAAGAGAAATTTGAAAATGATTCAATCCAAGGGGATAAACTTCCTTCATATGAACAAAGGAAATCAATCTCATTATGACTTAAACATTCATCAAATATTCCTTGATGTTCCATGGATTCATTATCAATGCTTCCTATCATGTTTACTTCATGAATATCCTCGTCATCCCCTATTTGTGAGCTTGCATTATAGATGTTCAAGTCTAGACTCATGTTCCCAAAGGTGATGGTCATGTTACCATTTTGGACTCGGATAATAGAGTTGATTGTTACAAGGAAAGGACGACCAAGGATGATTGGGGTTTGTTCCTTATTTCCTAAATTTGGATGGTTGTCAAGGACAATGAAATCAGCAGGGTAGATGAAGTTTTCAACCTTTACCAGAACGTCCTTTAAAATCCCCTTTGGAACCCTAATGCTACGATCAGCAAGCTGAAGTGTGACAGATGTGGGTTGGAGCTCTTCTAGGCCTAACTGGCAGTACACAGCATATGGGATGAGATTGACACTAGCACCTAGGTCACACAAGGCCTTGACAACTTTGATTTCTCCTAGTTCAACATTGATGTAAGGGCAACCTGGGTCTTTCAACTTAGGAGGAATGGTCCCTTGAATGGTGGTACTCACATTAGCAGCCAAAAGGACTTGGTTTTTATGTGAAAATTTTCTTTTAAAAGTGCACAAGTCCTTAAGGTACTTTGAGTAGGTAGGTATTGTTTGGATGGAATCGAGAAGGGGTATGTTAAACTTGACTTGTGAAAATATTTCCCTCAACGTTTCACTCAGTTCAGGCTTGGATTTACCCCTCATGCGTTGGGGAAATGGTGCAGGTTGTGGGGTTGTTTGTTGAAGAGTTGTTTCTTTCACATTGTTATCAGTTTCCTCAGTTTGATCTTGTGGTTCATTTGAATTTCCATCCAAGTTTGAATCTTCAGGTGGGTTCTGAATTAGTTGTTCAGGTTTCTCAATTGATTTCCCACTTCTTAAAACAGTCACAGCCTTTAGTTGTTCATTAGTTGTTTGAGCACAACTTGACTCTCCCCTTGAAGTTGAGGATGGCACCGCCTGAGTAGGCTTGGGTGCCTTTACTGTTTTGATGGTTTGAAGTTCTTGTTTTAGGGAAGAGTCTTCTGAGTTCATCCTCTCCATTTGTTTGCATAGTTGTTCTAGTAGGCTTTGTGGAAGAGTTTGGGTTGGTGCTTGAGTAGGTTGGTTTATCCCAGGGGATATTTTGGAGGTGGGATGGTTTGTTGAAAATGGACTGGTGGTTGTTGGTATTGGATAGGTTGGGTTTGGAACTGGTTATGGGTTTGGTAGTTCTATTGAGGGTAAGGATTTTGCCCTTGCGGTTGGCTATGTTGTTGGTTATCCTTCCATCGGAAGCCTGGGTGGTCATTGTACCTTGGATTGAAGGTTTTTTGGTATTGGGGCTTTTGAAAGTTTAGGGCATTGACTTCCGCTGGGGGTCCTCCTAGAAGAACATCCTTGATGGATGGAATGGTTGGGTAGTTGTCTGTTTTATGGTCATGTTTGTCAAAAATTGTGCAAACAAGGTCTACATTTTGGATTTCATGGACTTTCCTAAGGTCTATCTCTTCAACCTTCCTAGAGAGTGCTGCGAGTTTAGCCCTAAGGCTTTCCTCTTCTCTAAGTGTATGAATTCCAGTGGTTCTTTGTGGCTTTTCAGAATAAGGTGAAGTTCCCCAAGTTTGGTTTTGTTCAGCCAGACTTTCCAGATACTCTTAAGCATCATTTGGGGCCTTGTTTTTAAAAGTTCCATTACACATCATGTCAATGAATTTTTTATTACCCAGACCCAACCCTTCATAGAAAATTCTCACTTATTCGGGTATGGAAAACCCATGGCGTGGAACCATGTTTATGGTGTCTTTGAACCTCTCCCATGTTTCATAAAATGACTCTCCCTCTTTTTCAAAAAAGTTTTGGATGCTCTTTTTAAGTGCAATTGTTTTGTGATGAGGGAAGTATTTTTTGTAGAATTCTCTTTGCAGTTGGTCCCAAGAGTGGATTGATGCAGGTCTCAAGTTGTTTAGCCAATTTTAGATCTATCCTTTAATGAAAAAGGAAATAGACTCATATTAGCGTATTCTAGTTGATGTGGGGGACACATGGTTTCAACAATGTCATTGAACTCTTTGACATGAAGGTATGGCATTTCTGACTCCATCCCATGATAGGTTGGAAGGTGGTTTAGGACATGGGGTTTGAATATGTAGTTGGTTTCTCCTTTGGAATTGTGTCTAATTTATGAGGGGCCATTGGTCCAAGCTGGAGTGAGGTAGTCGTTCATGGTTTGATCAACTACATTCCCTATGTTTGGAGCTTCTTGGTTTTGGTTTCCCATTTGATTCCCCCCAGGGTTTACAATTTGATTTTGTGGATGACCCTCCATTGGACTTGTTTCAAGTTATGACTTTGGGGTTTCAAGAATATTCGAATCTGATTTAAACAATACCTTAGGTGTACTTGACTCCCCTATCCTAGGACTTTCCACCCTAACTAGTCTGTTTGAGAAATCGCGGGTGTGGGCGGACATGCACAAAAAAAAGAGAGAAAGGGACAAGATAAGAGATCTTGGGTGAGAGTAGAAGAATGGAGGTGAGGAAATAAGGTTTTTTTTGGATCTAAGTTACTTACTTGGTCCCCAACAACATCTTCAAAATTTGGTTCACTCCCAAATTTACCCAAGAGAAGAAGGGTAGAACAGTCCTTGTAGTGTAGCTTGGGTTGTCGATTCCACAGAGACCTAAGAAGATACCTAAGATACACAACCTAAGGGATGGATTTTTGGCTATGAAGTGGACAACTTGGATTGATTTTGGATGGGTTTTAAAGATATCTAATATATTTAAGTGGATTCAATTTAAAATAATGAGTTGATCCTAGGTTATCGCTCATGGTGGATTGGACGTATTTTCTTTTTAATGATTTCAATTTCTTAAATTTGAGATGGGTTCATTTAAGGATATAAAACAACATCATCACTTAATGGTTTAATACCTACACCATCTAATACTAATAACCTATACACTTGAAGGATCAAAGTTTTGAGCACTTCAAGGTAAAGGATCGTATTAGTACTTGAAGTGTGTGGCCTTAAATTCAACATGGACGATGGAGTTTAAAAATCATCAAATAAAAATCCCAATTAAAGAAGTGATTATACATTAATTAGGTGATAAATAACATACAATCCATACCCTTTCTACTCACTTGGATCAACCCATTAGTGGGTTATCCCTCCATTGATCCCATGGTTTCAATGGAAGCGGAAAGTAGACTCATGAGGGAGGAAATGGAGAAGTAAAGAAAACAACAAAAATAAAATGATCACTCCACCGTTGTGTGAATAATTTCACAAGGGTTGGTGTGAATAAATTCACACCTTGATCCAACGGTATCAAAGTGATATTAAGAACAACAGAATAAGAGTATAATAAGAAGTTTTATTAAGAAACTAAAGTGAATTGAACAACTTACATGTGAAAGACAAAATTGAGGCAACAAAAATGCAGCATAACATTACAATTGAACAAAGCATCCAAGCTCCTCAACTCCTTCACCACCACTATCTTAAATAGGCATTTTTGGAGCCTTGGGTCGAGTCTCCAATAGTACAAAGAAACTAAATTAATTTTGGTAGGCCATAGGTGGTGGAAAGCTTGTGGAATTTGAACTTTTCCACATTTGACCCAAGGAGGAAGCCAGCTTTCCTTCACCGAACAGACGCATCTGGAAGACCTTCTAGACGTCCGAATCAGAGTGGGACATAGACGAAGAAAATGGATCTCCGGATGTCTTATAACCTCCTGTAAAATTTGGGCCCATATGGAGTTACGTATTCCGAGATATGATGAAATTAGTAGACTGTTTTTCTGGGCCGCAGAATCTGGTCCAGAATTGTATCTCTAACTTGGGCTGCTTTAATGACCACAATAGAGGACTAATTAGCATTTTCTCATGAAGAGTTATTTGTTCCTATGAATGGATTATAGGATACCACAAAATTTGGGATTCATTGGGCCTGTATGTGGGGCCCCACAGTCTCATCAGTGGGATAATGTCCAATCTGCGTTCTCTAGAATTGCTTCCTTTCATCACAAAATATCCCCATCTTCTTCCATGAATTCTCCATTGATCCCTGAATGAAAAATGTTCACATTTAAGTGTAGATAAAGTTCCATAAATATCAAATTAAGAAAATTTATAATTACATTCCTTAGAATCATATGACTCATTGGGCCTAAATTGGTGTATATTTGGCATGAAGTGCACAAATGATGAGAATGGATGTTCATAATGAAAATGCACTAACTCAGGCCCATAAGATCAAAAATTAACATTTAATACCATTAAAATGTAATTAAAATGTATGTTTTTATTGGATAATCAGGTGTATATTGTAATATTCAAGAAAATAATCCACCCAATAATATCCTAAAATCAAGGTTTTTCTATCCTAAAATAACACGGAATTAAATTTGTTCAGACTAACACCATAATAAAAATAAGGGGGGTTCATTGGATGATTTAGGTGCATCTAGAGTGTTTGGAAGGAATAAATTGAGTTGTAGATATGTAAAATATATTTAACTGGAATTAAGAGGAAGTAGATCTTATAGAAGAATAAAACCTACTAAGTACCATCAAGCATCATAGAAGAAGAAATTTTTATTCACCAAGAATATATTATAAGGATTAGAAAAAATTTAAGATTGAAATAACATGATTTTGCAAAACTTGAATGAGTACTGGTATATACTAACCAAGAACAAATCCATTTATAATAAAAATAACAAGTCACAAAAATAGAAAAATAATGTGAAGATAATAGAATAATAATCCTTATAAGAAATTAAAGTGATGAAATGTGTTAAAAAGATGAGAATCGATAAAACCACTCCCATGTCGTTTGATAAGAAAGGTATAGAGGTTATAAAATTAAAATAAACATTATTACATTAAAGTAGGAAGGGAAACACCCTGGAAAATAAAAAATAGGAATTAGGGATTAATATAAAAGTAATAAGGAAAATGTTAAATAAGAAAATAATCCTAGAGACAAAAAAATATTTAATTGATTGAATACATCTCAAAATAAGAGGTTAAGGAGTTTAAAAAGAAATATAACACAAAAGATATGAAAAAATCATTTGAAATATTGATGATATATGAGTATGTTAAGGAGTTCCTAACTTATTATCCAAACCAATTGGGAATGTATAAATAGATGGATAAGGAACGAGAAGTTTTTAAACTCAAAAAGGTGTTTTCACATAAATAAAAACTCAAATTTCTTGAGAGTTTCTCTAAAAATAATGACTTAAGAGTTTGAGAAAAACTGTATGGAAGGTGTAAAGAATCATTTCATACTCCTAAAATTTGCATGAAAATTCTTCTATATCAAATATAAATTCTTAAAAATATTAAAGAGAAAGCAAAATCACCATTTAATAAAAGTTATTTATTATAAAAGGTGAAAAATGATATTTCACACAATAAGAAAGATGAAAAAATTTAGAAGGGCTAAAAAATAACCGCCCATATTACCATTTTATTATTTTTAATAATATGTAAGAAATTGAAGGAAATAAATTTAGAAGGATATAGTGTGTACTGTAGTGGTTGTATAACAATAATATGTTATCCATCATGGATTAATTCAATTAAAATGATGACACATCAGTATAGTTCAACCCTTAAGGGAGATAATATAAGAAGATTTTTCCATAATGATTTATTTCATTAAAATCACGAATCTATAAATAATATAAATAGAAGTTCATGTGAGTTATTCCCAATCACATTTACTACACTAACATGTATTGTATAAAATCTTATATCAAGGAAGAGTAGTGATTGCGCATAATAGGGGGGTTATATTTATTGTACTTCAAATATTTAATGAATTTGTTGAAAATGAGCAATAAAAATGTCATTATAACCCCAAAAATAAAAATGTTGATATTATATCACATGCTACACAATTTAAATTGATAACCTTTATGTCTACGTCTATTCACTCATGTTTCTTGAACTGGTTTAACCTAAGTAGATATAGATTTTAATGGATTATGACTCCTTTTTAAGATAAAAGTTATTAAATCTTTCTCTCAAAATATTGGAGAAGTATATGATTTAGAGAGAAATTGTGATAAAATGTAGTTTTGGAAAACTTAATACCATAATAAATAGTTTAATATGATCAATTACATTCCATATATTGAACCATTACATTTATTTTCAATAAGGGGTATAACAAAAGAGATGAAGCACACATATTGTCACGAAGTACTAATTGTATTGAAAAAAAATTAAAAGGGAGACATTAAAGAGCCTAAGTAATGAATGTATTTTTTTTAATTAGTGTTGTTGTTATAATAATGATAATTTATAAATATGAGTTGGGAAATATATAAATATGGTAAATGATTTATTTCCATTATATATGGAAACAAAATTGAAACCAATGATTCATGATGATCATTGAGAAAAAAATCAAGTATCAACCACACATATGATGATTTTCATCATTTTCTTAATTTTAAAGACAGTTTTTGAATAAATTAATCTTTCTAAAAATGTTTAGAATGAGTTTAGAAAAATATTTCAAATTGGGCATATTGAAGAACTGTTTTTAGTAACTAAGAAGGTGGCTTGGAAGTTGAATAATCCCTCCATTTAAGGAAAATAATTTGGATAATGTTTTGATTACGTTTAGAATGTTTTGAGATGATTTGAGATGATTTTATATCTTTGAAAATTTCTTGAGATAAATTAAATAGTTTTTATGATTATTTGATAAATTCTAGATTTTTGTGTTGTGACATAAAAAATCACTAAGTCCCGAAGAATTCATAAGGATCAATCCAACATGAAAAAAAATTGAATAAGACCTTAAAGCACCCAATTATTTTTAAAGGTCCTTTTTTGAGTTTATATATTTAAAAATTGGAAAAGGGGCGACTTCATAAGAATGGTACATGGGATACATAAGGATAATCTGAACTAAGTAATGATAAAACTAAGCAACATAAGGAATATTTATTCTTAAATTGAGACTTTATAAGTGTTATTAAATAATTTCATAAGGATTAATCTAATATTTCATAAGTATTATTCAAAATATTTTATGGATCAATCATGAATTTATATCAATAAGTGCTGAGTTTGAAAAGATGGTTCAGAAATTCATAAGGATAGTCTTCCTACATTATAAGGACCATCCTATGGTTAAATATTTTTATAATTATCATCAGTAATTTGAAATATCTTATAAGGATAAACCAATTTAAGGAATTTTGTGAATAATGATATTATCATTTACTCAGAGGATCCATCTCTGTAAGGGTCAAAAAAGTGAATATTTGTGAGGATGAAAAAATATAAGGATTATTCCATGAAATGAAATGATCATTCATCATAATTATAAAACCTATATAAGGATATTACACAATGAAAATTAGTGAAACTAGAATTAATTAATACATTGAAAAACATATATTCTTCCATGAATTACCTAATTATGTTGTGATTTATTATAATCCATGCTAATAATTTAGTGTCAAATTGAAGGGGATGTTGTGAGAATAAGAATAGTTACTACCACACCACAAATGAGTTTTACACACCATAAAAACATCTTGAACATGCACATATGGATAATATTAAAATGTTTTAAGATTTCCTGGTGTAATTAAAAGGTTGTGATATTTTAATATCATGTGAATAAAGATCCTAATTATAATGGGATATTTGAATGAGAATTTATTCAAAAATTTAATCAATATTCAAGTTAGAAAATATCTACCAATTTAAAATAGATAAATATTCTACCATCACAATTAAAATAGTTTCTATAATTAAATAATGAAATATTGTTCATGAGTTTTTTTGAAAAAAAAATTGATGTTTATAATTGATTAATTATATCAATAATGAGTGAGATTACTTGATAATATTATTTCCCTTGAAGATCACATGTGTATATAAGAATAATGAGAACTTTTCTTAATTTTGTAGAGATACATTTGCATTAATGAGTAATTAGAATAAGGCCTATGAGAAAATTCTATCCTAGAAGTTGATTGAGAATATGTGAAATGTAGAAATATCTTCTTTCTCTATGATATTATTATATCATTAAAGGTGAGAAAGTCTATAAATCTATGTTTAAAGGAATATGTAGATGTGAGGACATGAAAAAGAATAACGTTGACACCCCACTACACCAGTAGACAGAGGTATTTGAATAGTTTTTCAGTTGAGTATGACGGGATCCTATGAATAACTATCAAAAAGTAGTATAAAGACCTCATCAAGAGACATTTAGATGCTTTTCAAGAGATAAACATAACTGGAAGGTCCAATTATAAAGAACCATTTAAAAGGGATGCACAATATTCACTTATAAACCTAAACTTTTGGGAGATTTTTTCCAAGATTTTTGGGAAATATATTTTAATTATACTCACAATGATTTATAGTATAAAATAAAGGTGTTATTAATCAACTCAAACATGTAAAGGAGTAGGCTCTCACAAGGAGTTTTAACCTTTAAAAATTTTTTATATGTTGTGTATTTGTTTATTCTACATTTTATAACAAGTCTGGTTTTGATTTCACATAAAAATATCTATATATATTAAATGAGATAGTGGTTTGAGTACCAAGAGTGCATAAATAAGAAAAAAAGTAAAACTCATAAAAATTTCTGTACACTGATTCACCACCCATATTTGTATAATTTTATGATCTACTATAAACTTATACAAGAATCAAAGATAATAAATATTCCCTAATATTGGATATACTATTCTAACCCAACTATTATTATCATAACTACATGAAGTGTAGGTTTTAAAAAATTAAGATGTTCCTTGATGGAGAAATAGGTATCCATCAATGTTAAATATGAAATAGAGGATTTGACCAAAAAAATTGAAAAAATATAAATAAAATAGATTCAAATAAGAAAGAATTAAAAATTAAACAAGAAGGATCAACCACTACTTGAAGTTAACCATACTGGTAAGTTTTCATCTATGAAATTTGTGGGAAGTGATATTTTTAAAGAAACTAGCTCATGTTGTGGAGATTGTGAGAAAAATGGTTTTATTCAAATAGATGGAGACTTATAGTCTTAGGTAAAAAGTTAATTGAATAATGTACCTTTTGAAGCTGCCATTTATATACATACTTTTATCATGGGACTACTTGATAAAAAAGTACTGGGAGGGGTGGATAAAGTAATGGAAACTACTTCAACCAAGAAATTTAGAAAGTGAATTTCTCTCACAAAACTAGTTGAACCCAAATAAAAATCAATACTAATTTGGAATGAACATATTTCCATGATTTAATAAGATTTAAAAATTAATTTTTGTGAGAATAATGTGTTTGAAATAACATTTTAAGAAGTTATCCATCCATTTGAAAAACTTTACAAAACCAATTTCAATGCAAACGAATATCTATTTGATGTTAAAGGGAAAAGAATAAAAAAATATTGATAACTCTTTACAAGAAACAAGAAAAATTTATGAAGAAGAAATCAAGAAGTTCAATAATGATTGGCAAGAAAACTTGAGATTAGTTAAGTATGAGAAGAAATCACCCAACATGAAGTGTCTTGATCTTGAGTTGAAATTAAAGGATATATAATTATTATAAGTAGTAACTTACAAAGTAATTGAAAATAATATTTTTTACATGAAAAATTATAATGTGATTCATGGATCCAATAATACTATTATTAGTTGAAAAAGGTATTTGTTCCATCAAGTGATCAATCTATAATAAGCTCTTGGAAGAAGGTAACTGACACTCTAGATAAATCTATTTGTAATAAAGTTTTTTTGGAAGAGTGAGTTTTAATTATAATATTGGTATTTTTTATGGAAAATAAACCTAATAAATCTACCATCACAAGAAATGTGGATGTTCCCATATCCAAAAAAATTCATCCCCCTAAGATGATCCCAAAATTGTGTTGTTTTTACCAAGAAAAAAATAAATTAAATCCAGTTAGACTACATCCACAAGTAAAAAATAGGTTTTTTAACTATTCCCAGTTCTACTAGGAGATTGGGTATAAGGAAATCAAGTTTTAGAATAATTTTTTAATCTCTCAATAATATATAAATATTAAACTAATGGGGTAATACCTAAGATAATAAAAATAGCTATTGAGAAGCATCAAGCATCATAAAAATAGAATAATATATTCTATAATAATAGATTTAAAGTCTTGGAAAAGATTTTTGATTCTTGAAACATGAGTGGAAAAAATTACAATGAATTCTAGTATGTACCAACCAAGTGAAAAACCACAAATGATTTGAAGAAAATGTTATAGAATAATATAAAGGTGTTTAATAAAAGATAATAATATTCCTTAAGATAAAATAAAGTGAGGAAGGGTATTTAGAAAAATAAGAGCGTTGAGAACATTAATCCCCACAACTATGAGATGAAAACTATAAGAATTTTTAAATAAAAATGGTTTTTATTAAATTGCGGGAGGAATAAACACTCTTTTTATCACTACAAATTTTCCGTGGAGATTATTTTCAAAGGAATAAAAATTATTTTAATGAATGAATCCATCCCAGATAGAAATTAGTAGATTGTATTTATTGAACAAATCCCAAAATTATAGGTGAGTAAGTTTCTAAATAAAGGAAACATAAAATCTATAAATAAACCATGTGAATTCTTAATGAAATATAATTATTTCAAATATGAATTAATAGCTATTTGGTCATACCAGTTATGAATGACAAAAAATATAGACAATGAATAAAGAATTTAAGAATGCAAAGATGTTGTTTTACATGAATAATAACTCAAATTTCCTGATATGTAATCAAACAATTATGACCCAATAGTTTTTTAATAATTATATGGACGATGAAAAGTAAAATTTCATAATTCTGAAAATTATATGATTACTTTTATAGGTCAAAAGTAAATGCTTAAAAATATTGAAGAAACAATAAAGCATTGTTGGCTATAAGTTCTTCATTAGAAATGATGAAAAAATATTCCACACAAGAAGAAAGATGAAATGAAAAATATGATCATACTAGCCATGGAATTTTATAACTAGAAAGGAAAATGTGGGGTATTCATGAGGAGTTATCTTAAATATGGAGTAAAACTGAGAAAAAAGGTTCTGAATTGAGATCCTTGTCTTGTGCCTACTTCTTCAATTGGAGAAATAATAAATAACCCCCATATTCCCCAATTTTTCTAATAACATATAGTGAAAATAAGGAAATACATTATGGGGGATCTAGTGAGTTCCATAGAAGTTGTACAATAAGATGATTTCATCCATCATGGAATAATTCAATTCCCCTCATGAAGCATTGTTAGAGTGAAACCCTTGTGGGGGAGCATGCAAGAATATACTGACACAATGAATTATTTTATGCGTATCTGGAATCCCAAAAAATATAAATAATAGTTGAGTTAATGTATTCCAATATTATTTACTTCCCTTGCATTAATTATATAAAATCCATTATCAATGGGGGTAAATATTGAGTTGAAAAGGGAAAGTTATGCATCTTTCACTTGAACCATTCTAATGAATTAATTTAAGATAATTATAGGTTACAAATTATTGATAACTCTGTCATTATAACCCCTAAATTGAAAAATCTTTAGTGATATAACATGTTGAATAGTTTTAATGGACAATCATGATGACTAGGTTTATTCAGTCTTGTTTTTTTACAAAGATTTAGCCTAAGTAGAATTAGAGTTTAATGAATTATTGATCATTTATAAGACACATATGATGATCCTTTTTTATAAAAAAATTGAATTAGGATATGATTTATAGAAAAAGGAAAATAAGATGTTTTTAAAAAAAATAAAATATTGGTAAATGGTTTAAAATGAGTAAAGTCATCCCTTATATTCCACCTATATATTTATTATCATCAAGGGAGAGAATAAAATAATTTAATCACACATATTGACATAGAGCACTAATGGTATCGATAATAAATTCCAATGGGAATATTATATATCCCAAGTAAAAAATGTATTTTTTATTAATAAATTATGTTTGAATTACGATTAAAAACATTCAATATGTGTTGGGATATATACTAATAATGTGAAGGGGTTTTTTCCATTATAAATTGTAAAGGAATTAAATCTACTACTACTTAGAGACCTTAGAGTAAATAGATTCAAGCAGTATCCTTACTTGTGAATAATGCAGCAGCTTGCGTTATACACAACTTGCCGTTATGAATTGTAATACCCAATTTTTGAAATTTTATAAATTTTATTTTTCCAAATGGACCTCGTTTTTGAATTTTTAATATCAAAATTAGCTTAGGGTGAATTTTTGGTATTTTTCTGGAAACTTTCAATTGTTGATGAATAGTGAAAGACACTGCATTATTGGTTAAAAAAGAAATTTCATTTAAATAATAATAATTATTATTAAAATTTATAATAGTTAAAAATAGATACATAATACCTATATATGTTCAATTTAATTCATTAAAGTCATTTTATAATAATTTTAGATATATAAAAAATTTATTGAAATTTTTACCGTCTTTTACCCACCTCCTAGAAGCATTTACAAATTTGCATAAAACATAATTTTACCACTTATATGAGTTTAATTTCAAAAATTTCAGAGGCACAGTTGATATCAGAAAGTAAAATGTGGTTTGATAAGATGAAAATAATTTTTTGTGAATAGTAAATTTTGACTTTTATTTACCACGGTTAAAAGTAAATAGGGTAATTAAGGTTTAAAATTATATCATAATTACCCTAAAACATGTCGTAATTATATTGCATAAGTATAATTAGACCAAAAACAACCTTAGGAATAATATATGATCCCATTTGGTCCACTTCGATTAGATTAGGACATTTATTATTATTTTATTTAAAAAAGAGTTAAAATAGTTAAATTCAAAGTTTAACAAATAAAAAATTTATAATATAGAGTTATAGGTAAGATAAATTAGACTATAAATATTCATTATAAATATAAAAATACATCCTACATAATTTTATTTTATTTATAATATTTAGACATTAAATAATTTAATTTACTTATGACACAATTATGATGCAGTAATTACCTTATTAATGAAATATTAAAATAATTGATATAATAAATATCAAAATAAATGTAAATTGAGACTTTTGATTAATTACACTAATTATATAAATTAATAATACCTGTTTGGGTTGGTTTAATTAATTTCATTCAAAGTGATAATGTTTTTATGGCTTTCAAAAAAATCAAATACTAAATAGTGTCAAAATTGACATAATTGAGTTTTTAAAACAAATACTATATTATTAATTGATATAATATTCCTAAAAATATAATTTTAGGTCAGAGGAATTATATAAGGTTATATATATTAATAATTAACCACTTTGGGTTCTCGTGGCTTGTTATAGTAAGCTTATTAACCATATAATATAAAAATACAAAGAGACATGGTAAATGTCTCAATATTCAACAAAGAGTTAAATCTAAAAGATAAGGTTAATATGATAACCTAAACCTATCTAAAAACTATTGTTTGAGAGGTTTTATTCCCATACCCACCTTAACCTCTAAATAATTCATTTTTGAGTCACTAGAAATAGAAAATGATTTTATTATAAAATAATATTTCAAGATTTTCCTATAGTGACCCACACCTCTCTTATAAAAGGGAACTTCCCATTCTCAAAATTTCTCACCTCCAAAGACTTTTGGATCGGCCAACCCCTGCCCAAATATCCTCCCAACTTTCCTACCTTCATCCTATAGGCCTTAATTTGGTCATAAATACAACCAATGGATCCCTTTTGGTCAAATAAAAGGAAGAACCCGAAGAAGAGGTAAATATTTCATCACCTCTTTCAAGTTCTTTTCTTCTTCCGCTTCCACTTTCTTTGTTGTTACCATTATAAAATAATAATTTTAGTATCTTATATATACTATGATGTAATTATAAAAATTTTACAACCATATTCATTATTCTATACATCATATGAATGACAAAGTCACCATACATGCGTACGTACGGTTTACCGTCTCCACGTCGTGGTGTAGTTTGTTTTTCAAACACTTCATTATTTGGATGGGTATAATAATGAGTATAACTCATGTAAATAATAAATATAAAAAGTTAATTATTATTTATATATGATATACCATCCTATTAAATATGATTTCACCATCAATATAATGATATTGTCGCTTGTGCATACGTATGGATTACCATCTCCACGAACGCGATGAGATTCTTTCCCCATCGTAATAATTCAAGAATAATTTTCATTTTATGATTCAAAATAATGTTTATGAACATAATATCATTCTTAATATGAATAAAATACATCCTATTTATTACAAAAATGGATTATGCAACCAAGAATATAAGGGGAAACGGATCAGATAACACCTGAAATGATGATACTAATAAAATATTATTAACAAAGCAAAATTAGAAGATCATATATGATATAATATTCATGTATATGGTTCCTATATAATTTAATAACAATTATTTAAAAATTATACAGGAGTTTAACATACCATTGACCAAGTAAAAGTACAAGGTAAGGGTTAATTTCACAAACACTTTATTATCCGAGGTTGTTTTTACGTAAGTATTTACTGGGACGTCATTATCATCCACATCTGTGTTATCATAAAAATGTACTTCAAAACATTTTTACTATTTACTATACTATGGTATAAATTTTTTTACCCTTATTTGACCTTATATTGTTTGAAATGAATCTTTTCTCTATTTTCCAAACAAGGTACTTTATGACCTTTTCAACAAAATTAAGGTAAGAATGAATTTTTTAACTTATATGGAGGGAGTGGTTATTCGCCACCGTTATTTCACCTTTGAAGCTTCCCTAAAAATATTATAAGAATATTTTAAAAATAAATGTTTTCTTTTATAATTACATGACATTTAAATTATTTCAAAATAGAAAGAGATATTCCACTCAAATAATTTTCATTTTCATTTATGTCAACATCCTTTGATGGATTTTACAACTGTTTCTTGTTGATTTATTATTATACAAATCATCCATATTATATTGAAGGTTTTGGGATATTTTTGACTGTGTATGTGTTATTTTTATACCATTCAAGGTTTATGGTTAAAGTATTGACATTTTGTAGGCTATTTGTAATACGAATGTTTATGTTATGTTTAAACCTTTTAATATGAGGAATGCATTGGACTTAGTAAGTGATGGGTGGAGCCTGCTATAGCTCCTCAATGCATTGGTAGGTCTCATGAGAAAAACTAGTGTCTTAGCACAAGTATTTCACAAAATCTTATTTGTAGTCTTGGAAAAAGGCTTTGACTAAGTGGTTATAAAGTCTGGCATTATGCATTCCATCATTATGAAAGTGGCTATTGATATTTCATATGATTATTCAACTAGTAGAATATCCATGTGAATAAGTAAATATAATTATTTAATTTTATATTTTCCATATTATTCTGAAGTTTATGTTTAAATGACTTTTGTTTTAGTCTTACACACTTCCTTAAATGTTTATGCTTATTTATGAATGTTTCCACTATTGTTATCCTTACTGAGCATCTGAGCTCACCCCTTTATATGTTTTATTTTTTTCAAGGATATGAAGAAGTATTTTATGGTTAACCTTTAGGGATAGGCTAAGGATATAAGTGTGTTAAAAAGGGTACTAAACGTTGTTGATGTTTTTATTTCATGATGTAATGTAAAACTTATGAATGTATCTAGTACTTACAATGCTACTAAAATGATTAGTCTTTTGGGATTTGATCCCTTGTGATCATGTCAATGTTATTTAAAAATGCACTGACTCTAGGTAACTAGGTCTAGGGAATTAAAATAAAATTAATAAATAAAGCACTATCTTGGAATTTTTAGAATAAATCAATTGAAGGGAAATAATTTAGAAGATGTTTTATAGAAGTTGAGAATTCTTTGAGGTGTTTTAGATGGGTTTAAGTGTTTGATAATTTTCCAAATCTATTACATATGTTCTTTGATTAGTTGATAATGTTAGGATATTATATATTGAGACATTAAAAATCACTATGCCCTAAAATATTTATAAGTCTCTACCACCGATAAGTAGAATTAAAAATCAAGAAAATTACTTTATGAAACCTACCCTATATAAAGATCATTTATGTACATAAGATATTGAAAAATTGAAAATGGGTAACATTTTAAGCGTGGAATAGGAGCTATATAAGGATAAATTGAACTATGTAACTTTCAAACTAATAAATTTATAGATGATTCACTCTTATATTGATAAACCCTATGGAAGTTTTTTGAGGTGTGAGAATAATTTTTATAGAAGGAAGAAAATTAAGACCATCATAATGAGAAAATACAGTGTCCTTATAATGAATCTATAAAGATGGAGAATCCATGCTTGGGTGTCAGTTCACTAGAAGAAGTAGGATAGTTCCACATTAATCAGACCATCAGAAGAACATTAACTAGAAGATGAATTGGGAGAGACCTCATGTGATTTCACCGTGTGGGTGAACATTCAATTGGTTGAGTATGTTTTGGTGGTGGAATTATTTTACCTGAGGAAGGGTCCTTCAAGGTATCTCAAAGGTGGTAGAAATATCCAAAAAATATATGATAGAGATGAAGACTAGGAGAAACAGATGGATCAGTTGTCATCCATATAAGTTAAAACTCATTCTCTAAAATATTTCTCTTGAATATTAAATAAAAATTGAAGTAGTATTCCCACAAGTATTATAGTGAAAGCCTAAACCACATAATAATTTTATTTTTTTCTATTCCTTTAAATTATTCTTTTGATATTTATTTTAGATATTTATTGTCTACTCCTTTTATTGGTTTTATATTTTGACATTGTGACTTGGGTGCACTTATCAGGGGGATTATTATGAAACTTTTTCATTAACATGTCATGTTCTAGTGGAGCATATTCTAGTGGTTTAATAAGGTGTATGTTCAAAGTTTCTATTTAGGAAAATTTTATCATAGAGAGGGGGATGGTTGAATCAACGATACGTTTTTCTTTTATGTTCCTCACAATTGAAACAACCTTCATCTCCTGTTAAAGATTTAATTCTCTGTTGAAAAAAATTCAAACACACATCGACTAGAAAAAATTATTTACAAGGATCAATATTCAATACAAATATTTGTGTCCTTAGTATTGTTTGGATAAAATATAACACCACACAATCCAATTGAAATAAATCCCAGGATTATAATTAATAGGGTATTCCCTTTCGCCCGTGTAGTACTTTGAAGGCAATCCAAAAGTATGTGTGCACCCTCATAGAACAAATAGGGTAATAAAAGGTTTGTGTAAAAACTAATGTCACCTTGGATTATTTTAAATTTCACAAATGTATTACTTCTAAAACAATTCTACAATTTGTTACCCAAAAGAAGGTAAGAACTCCTTGGACATTGTTTTGAAAACTCAGTCTGATTTCCCAATCTGATATTTTGACTCCGATTATTCAAATCCATTTCTTCAATTCTGATTTCTCAATCCGATAAAAATACGTCTTTCAGAATATGATTGATAAAGTTTATAATATCTTCCACAGTATACAAATCCCAATTCAAAAATCCAAGATATGTTTATCTAACCAGATTTGATGACCAGCTAGATACATTGACAAGATGAATACGGTAACTTTTTAAATATGATAAATACTGAATATTATGGTTATATGAATATAATGTTGCGATAATTTCTCTTCTCCTTTCCCTTTTCTCATCGAAACTTATTCAAAAAATTATTAGTAAGAAAACATATTTATCTCCCTTAAACTCTGGAGCTTATCTCACTTCTATGGTGAATAGTACATTAGTCATCAGAAAAGTAGAATTTACTTTTCACATTTTATAGGTGACCCATAATATATTTTGATAGGAATCTCAAAACATTTCCTACTCAAAAAAATTCACCCAAATCATTATTTTCTTTGAATTTAGGTTGAATGTTGACTTCTTCAACTCTTCTTGAATCTTCTTGAAGTTTCTCTAAACTTTATCTCTTCTTTATACATTCTTTTTCAATTGTTAGTGTAGATCCATTTTATGGATCCACTTTTTCTCAATATAATTTCTTTATTACAATTCCCTATACCAATTGAATATATGAATAAATAAATTCAATATCCCTCTTGACAACACATCCAACTCTTTTCTTTATATCTTCTCTTGACTCACTTGATTGATAAAAAAAGAAATTTAACCCCTTTTAGATGGGTAACTATATTGTTGATCACAATATATTCTCTTCATTTAATTCATCAGTCTCAAAACATTCCTCTTATGAATACGATTTCATTCTGAGTCTGATCAGAAGCCTCTTTTTCTTCTAAATACAATACCACTTGTCAGATTCGTGTACATCATTTGTTCAAAATCTTCATCTTGTATTGTGAATCCCATCATGAATTTTTATACATTTGAGTTCAACTTCATCGTCATATGATTTTCCAAGGAAATTATTGTAACATACCTTCATTTCATCAACACTCATCTTTTATTCTCAACTGAAAACTGATTGTCCATAATACAATTTCACTAAATACAATCAGGCTGAACATGATCTCTAACACCTATATTTCTTCACATTCAGAACGTATCAATATGAATATGATTAGCAACATCTCTATCATCTCTTCCACTCGGATATGGTTAATATATGTATGATTGAACTCATCTCTTTCACTCCCCCATTATTCCATCAATCTCTCATCATATGTTTTCACAACATCGATATGATTTATGAGAACTCTCTGATCATAAAAGCATTATCACATTTGATTCATCATTGTCAAGAAGACTGGGATTATGTAGACTCTAATTTTTCATTAACCAGATTCAAAGTGAATATGATGACCATTTACTTCTAGAAATATGAATTCTCAATATGATTGATCATTTCATTTTGGATTCATTGTGAATCTGATGAGTTATTTATACAAGTTTCTCTCGAAAATTATGGACCTTATTATACATTATGAGTATGATTCCCTAAATCCGATGGTCATTCCAAATTTCACCAAATAAAAAGTGTGGAGATTTTCCCTTTCTTATTAAGATTCATTGATAACAAAAGACAATACATGAATACAATACCCTTCCTCTTCATCTTGGTCCTAAAATACTCCTCCTTTGGATTTTTTTTTCAACCAATTTTAATAAATCACTAAATTTTTTATCCTCATGAAATGGATTACATATCAACAACTCTAACACTTTGTGATTTAACTCATTGTAGGGGAAAATAATTATTGAAAAAACTTACATGATGTCCAAAATAAGTGATTATGAATACATCTTTAACATTCATTATCATCTTCTCCAATTTCCTATAATACAAGACAATTCATTTCCAACAACAATTCCAACAAATAGTTATAACAGTTCAAACACAATACAATGCTGAATTCATAGCATACCCACATATATCTCTTTTTACATGAAATATATTGATTTATGAAATAATTCTACCCCTTTACAAAACAATCCAAATATAATATTAGAGAGGGGACATAAAAAACATACCTCAACCTTGATGAGAAAGTGTTTAGACACCCATGTTCAAACTCAATTTATAGAATCATTCCATTGGTAAAGGTTTTGTCAAAATACCATAAACTTGTTCCAATGATAGACCATATTCCAATTTCAATTCATTCTTCTTTACATGCTCTTGGATGAAAGTATTTTTAATATCAATATGATTTGAATGATATTCATTAACTGTATTCCCAGTGAGATTGATTTTACATTGATTATCACAACCCAAAGGAAAAAAGGTAACTTCACTTCAACAAGTAAGTAATCTAATTAAGTTTTCATCTACATATGTTGAGCAGTGGATTGAGTTGCAGAAACATACTCAGTTTTAGTTATACTGAGAATTATTTAATCATGTATATTTGAATTCCAACTAACACAATTCATTCCCATAATATATAATCCACCAGAAGTGTATCGTCTATCAACAATATATCCTACCCAATCATCATCTGAATACCCAGAAAATCAATACTATATGAGATTCCATACCTAATTATGAATTCTTTAATTTATTTTATGTATATGAGAATTTATTTTCACACAATTAAATGTGATTGTTTTGGAGAAATATGAAATCTTTCACTTAAGGTAACATCACAAACAATTACTGGTCTTGAAGTAGTCAAATAAAACTAACTTCCAATCAACATTTAGAATTCTTTATCATCAAATTTTTTTCCTACCACATATTTGGACCACTTTTTTCCCACTGAAATAGGTGTGGAAACACGTTTTTAATTTTCCATGTTGAACCTCTTAAGAAGTTCCTTAGCATACTTCTCTTGATAAAGAGAAATGTATTTATCTTTTTATAGTATATTTAACCAAGAATATATTTCATTTCCACCAGCATGAAAATTTCAAATTTCTTATTCATCTCTTTATAAAATATTTCATAGATTCTTTCATTATTCCTAGCAAAGATAATGTCATCAACAAACACAATTACAATAAGGGAATACTTATTACTCCCTCGAATGTAAAGATTGATATCTACTCATTCTTTCTTTAAATCCATCATCCTTAAGAAAGTATTTTGAATACCATGCCTTCAGATCTTGTTTTAATCCATAAAAATCCTATTTCAATATTCACACATAAATTCTATATTTCCCAAAAACAAATCGATAATGTTGTTCAATATAAACTTATTCAAGATCACCATTCCAGAATGCGGATTTAACATCCATTTGAATGATATTATAGCCACATTATTCCACAATAGAAAGAAAGATTATAATTGTTTCAAGTCTTTCAACTAGATAAAAGGTTTAATAAAAATCAGTACCTTCAATTTTTGAATTCCCTTTGCACACCAATCTTTCTTTTTTTCTTATCACTTCACCTTCTTCATTCATCTTGATTTAGAAATCCCACTTTCTGCCAACAATGATTTTTTTTTAAGTTTGGTTATAAGTTCCCATGTATCATTCTTTTTAATAAGATCCATATATTCATTCATGGCTTAACCCATTATAGATACACAAAATCTTCTCTCACATCATTTTGATCCACTCTTGAATACAATGAAGTATGTGTAATATCATTTGTAATTCTTCTTGTTTGAACCTTATGATGTTGAACACCAACTATATTTTGAGCTTCCACTTACTTACACAAGATAGGATGATAGTTTTTAGTATCTTCCTCATTACTGGAAATGGATGAGTCTAATTATTCTTCTTGATTAGGATTACAATTGTTTTATCCTTATCAGAACTATTATATTCACCTTTCTCAACTTCATTTTTTACCAAAATATATTTTTCTTTCTCTCCTCTTTCAATTATATTCACATAAACATAATCAACAATTATTTTTGTCTCTTTTTTGAAGAATTTATATCCTCTTCCTTATAGAGAATATCCAAGAAAGATTCCATATTCACCTTTCTTCACGAAAATTCCATAGTTTCATCTATTCTTCTTTATAATTCATGGACTATTGAACACTTTAAAATGTTTCTAACTTGGATTTTTTCCATTAAAAATCATATGGAGTCATATATGAATTTGGAAAATATAAATAATGATTCGGAATTTAAATAGCAGCACTCATGACTTGCCTCCAAAGTAATAAGAAAGTTCATGCTCAAGTAACATGGTCCTTCCCATTTCCACCTAATATCTATTATTTCTTTTAGAAACCCCATTTTGTTGAGGAGTGTTTGGGGAACTATTCTCATTCCTAATTCCATGATTCTCAAGATAACTTTATAATTATTCACTTCTTTATTCATCAGTATTGTTTATTCTCAACTTCTTTATTGAATACTCACATTGCTTGTCTACTTTCCTTATGAAAATTGTAAACATTTTAAAAGATTATGATTTTTGTTCCATATAAATAACAAAATTAATGTGAGTAAAATCATAAATTAAAATAGTGAAGTAATTATATTCATTTATTTATTGTTTTATCATTGGACTAAAAATATCAAAATGAATCATCTCTAGGGGTTGTCTTGAAAAAATATCAACTTTCTTATGCACAACATTTGTAATCTTTCCTTTCTCACAAATAGTCAGAAATCAATATCTTATTATTGGAAAATAATGAATGTTTAAGACAATGTTTCTATTAGATAACTTTATTATGTTTCTCTACCTCGTGTGTCCCAGTATTTTATGTCACAACTGATTCACTTCCACCATTCTCATGTAACATGAGTTTTGTATTCCATCAACTTGATACAAGTTTCCTTTTTAATTTTGGCCTCTTGTAACAATATTTCCATCTTCCATAATTTTTACAAAAAAAACATCTTTTCTAAATATAAATATGTTATCCTCATCACACAATGGTGAAACACTTAGAAAATTGTGTTTCAACCCATCAATATACAATGTTTTTCTTGTTTTTCATCTTTTATTTCTCAATGATGAATGACCCAACACCTTTCATTTACAAGGATGCATCATCTCCAAATTTCATTGTTCCTTACTAAAAATCTTTTACATTCTTCAAAAATTTCAAATATGTTGTCATATACGAAGAACACCCACTATCAAAGATCCAAGTTCGTTCTCCTTTTGTAGCTTTCAATGAAGTTTCAACAACAAGAGATTTTACTAATTACATTTCTTTATTTATCTTCAACTTTTGAGAATTATTAAGAATATTTTCTAACAAAGGTAACAAAAGAAAACATTATTTTGTAAGGTGTCCAGTTTGTTCATAACTTTCACAAATATTTTCCAAAGTTTGGAAACTATTTTCAATCTTCACTCAAATCTATCATGTTTCCCTTAAACATTATTCTCATACTTCTTCTTTTGAGGGAATTATCCCCCCCTCGATCCTTTAACATCACAAAATATGGGATAATAGTACTATTTTTGGTTGAAATAACCCATATTTTCATATTTCCAAATCCACCAAAATACAAGCAATAACCAAAAAATTATTATTTTTCTCTAAAACTTATATACTGGCCGGAATTGTGAATACATTTCTCAACCACCTTCTTCTCTTACCTTTATGGGCCACAATCCTTTCTGTTATCAATCAGAGCCTTTATTTTCTTTTCATATTTATTAGAACAAAAATTACTAGAAAACTTTCTAGATTTAAAATGTTTTAAAACATTTTTCGACTCATTGTTCATTCATACTATTGAATTTCAAACTTTTCTAGTTTTGGTATCATGCACCACTTTCCAAGATTTCATCTTTTTAGAAACAATTCCATATTTCTTATCTACCTTTGAAGGTAAATTTTTTTGACCCTTATTAGGTTTATCATTATGAGAAACTTCACTATCATCAATGATAGAGTTTTTTAAACCTTTTCGTTTTTAAAAGATTTAGAATGTTTTTGTTGGAAAAGTTCCAACACTTGTTTTTCTTTCAGTATCACCTCTAAATTATCATTAAAATTATTTTCTTCTTCAAGATATTTATTCAAATAATCAATCTCTTTGACCATATTCTATTTCTCATTAGTAAAACATTATTTATTTCTTGTTAGGAAAAATTTATCTTCTATCTTTTTTTTCTTTTCAATCCTTATATTCTTTCTCATACATTCATTAAATGTTTATTTCAAATGATGTTCAAGTGGAGTTTATTATTCTTCAGAACTACTTATTATAAATTATTCATCATTTACTATTGAAATAAAAGTATTTTTAATACCATAATCATCTATTTTTTCAGATTTAGCATCACTAACTTCTTCCTCTTCATCATTAGATAGGAAACTTATTATTTAGGATTTGAATAACATTATTTCTTTCCCTATGGATTTATATTTTTCATTATCCCCCTATTTCTTTAATGATCTTCTTGGATTTCTTGATTCTTCATCACTGTCTTCTTTTTTCTTTCTTCGAGGAAAATTAGCCACAAAGTGATCAATACCTCAATATTCAAAAATATTGAAGGGATGTTTCCCATTGTATTCACCTGTACCAATTTTTATATTTTTAGAAAACAAGGATAAAATTTCATCAAATATTTTACATACCTCATTTTCAGAGTTAGATTTTCCATCTTCATCTTAAATAAGAATCTTATTTGCGTTTTCTTTCTTTGTAGCCTTGAAATATATTTCTCTCTCAACCATTGTTTTTCATTTTCTAGATTTCTCCCTTTACATTTTATAAGTAATGAGAGTTCTAGGAAAATACTAAATAGATAATGTTTCATGATCTCTTTCTTCCAAATAAGAAACTTTTTCATCAAACTTATTGGGAAGGTTTTTAAAAATATTTTCAAAAACTATAGAATCAACTAAATTTTTCCCAAAACATCTGATAGTACTAACAATTTATTTTACCCTGGTAAAATAGTACCCAACAGATTCATACTCACCCATCTTTAAGTATCCATAATTCAATCTCTAAATTTTAAGTTTTTCCTTCTTCACTATTTTATAATTTTTATATATGCTTTTCAATTTATCGCATATACCTTTGGTTGTGGAAATTCCATTCACCATTAAGAATTCACTTTCAGAAAGAAATCTTAATATTTCATTATTTTCCATTCCATCATTCTCCATATTCTTCTTATTAACAAATGTTATAGAAGATTTAAAATAAATTAAAGGAAATCCATCTGTTGCAGCTTTAAGAATATCATATCCAATAAACATAAGATAAGGAAACATTCTATATTTATAAATATGATAATTGTTTTATCGAAAACAGGAATACCTTTATTATTCACACAATTAAAATTATCTATCTTAAAAGAATAATATAAGGGAACCTACACTCTGATACCACTTGAAAGTGCCCAGTCAGGATAATTGTATCACATAGAGGGGAAGGGTGGTGAATCAGTGATACTTTTTTCTTTTATGTTTCCTTACAATTGAAACAACTTTTTCCTCCTGTTAAAGATTCAATTCCCTTTTGAAAAAAATCCAAAACACATCTAGAAGAACACAAGTAGCACAAGTTTAACAATTCAACACGAATAGCTACATCCTTGGTATGGTTTAGATAAAATAAAATACCCCAAAATCCACTAGAAAACAATCTATGGATTACAATGATTAGGAAATTCCCTTTCAATCATGTAGTATATTGAGGATAATCCAAAAGTACAGGTTCACCCTCTTAGCACAATTAAAGTAATAAAATATTTGTGTCAAAACTGATATTACCTATGATCCTTTTCATTTTCACAAATGTATTCCTTTTAAAACAATTCTTCAATTTCATACATAGAAGAAGGTTTGAAATTCCAAGAATTTTTATGAAAACTCATTCTGATTTTCTAATATAATATTCTCACTCGGATTCTTTAAATACAATTTTGAAAATATGATTTCTCAATCCTATAGAAAAACATCTATCAATATATGATTGACACAATTTAGAATACCTTCCTTAGTCTGGAAATACCAATATAGTAATCCTAGATCCGATTATCCATCCATATTTGATGAAAATCTGAATACAATGATAATCAAAATATTGTAACCATTTGAATATGATGGATACTGAATATGATGGTCATCTAAATACAATTTTTTGTTCTTGACTCTTCTCCTTTAACTTTTTTCCTCAAAACATCTTCAAAAAAGGCTGAATACGAGAAATTCATTCTCTCCCTTAAACTAGGGATCTTCTATCTCTTATATGGTGAATAGTATATCATTCATCAGAAAAGTGTGATGTACTTTTCACCTTTTATAGGTGACCCGTAAGAGGTTTTGGTGAGGATTTCAAAACTTTCCCTCTTGAAAAAAAATCACCCAAATATTTATTTACCTTGAATTTAGGGTGAATATTGACTTTATAAACTCTTCTTGAATCTTCTCTAATCTTTATCTCTTCTTTAAACATTCTACTTCAATTTCTAGTCGAGATCTAATTTCTGAATCTTATTTTTCTCAATCATATTTCTTCATTATGTTGCTTTATACCAATTGAATGTGTGAATGAATAAATTAAAGCTCCCTCTTAACAAAACACCCATATCGTTTCTTCAAATATTCTCTAGACCCACTTGATTGATAAAAAAATAAATTCAAACCATTTTGAATGGTAGACTACATTGTTGATCACATTATTTTCTCTTCATTTCATTCATCAGTCTCAAAAAATTCCTATTCCGAATTTGATTGCATTTAATGTCTGATCAGTAGCCTTTTTTCTCTTGAATATGATATCACATGTCAGCTTAATTGACTTACATTATTTCAAAATATTTAACTTGTATCATGAATTCCTTAAGGACATTGAATACATATTATTTTTTCTTCAACATCATCTAATTTTACATGGAATGTATTGTAGCTTCCATTTCTTTCATCAACACTCATATTTCTTTCTCATCCTGAAAATGATTATCCAGAATAAAATTTCCATAAATATGATTCAGCTGAATATCATCTTATGTACTCATGTTTCTTCCCATTTAGATCTGATCAATCTGAATATGATCGAAACCATCTTTATCTTCTCTTCCACCTGGATATGATTAATCTGGGTATGATTGAACTCATCTCTTTCACCCCCCCCCCCCATTTTTCAATAAATCTTTCATCATAGGTTTTCAAAACTTGGTTATGATTTATGAGAACTCAAATATCAGAAATGAATCTTCACATTTGATTCAACATAGTCATGAAGATTTAGATCATGAAGATTCTAATTATTCATCAAATAGATTCATATTGAATCTGATGACCATTTACTTATAGCAATATGAATTCTCAATACGGTTGATCCTTTCATTCTATATTCTATGTGAAACTCATGAGTACATACTTTTATATTATCCTGAATATGATAGAAAAATTTTAAGAAGTGTGATTTTGATTCTATGAATCTAATGGTCAGTCCAAATTTCACCAAATTCAATGTGACATCATTTTACCTTTCTTCTTAAACTTATTTAAAAACAAAAGATAGTACTTGAAAACATTTACCTTCCTCATCATCTTGTTCCTTACAAATGTGAATCCAAAAACTTGTATTATAGGTTAAGTTTGGAGTTATTATAGGGGATGAGGACATTGTGAAGTTATTTCAGAGCTCAGTTTAGTAGAATCATTCTTCCCAGGGACTTATAGAAAAATATAGAAAACTAGTTTTTGATATCTTATTTTACATTGACTAGAAGTAGTGATATTTTAAATATTCTAGTGGGATGGAATTATAGTTGAGTAAGCATGGGATAAGTAAATTTGATAAAATAAATTTTGGGTTTTGGAAATTAAAGATAAAGGATTTTATTCTTTAGAAATAACATGATCTTAAACTAAATATATCTAATATAGAAGTGATAAAAAAGGAATGAAATGTTGATTTGAAGTTCATGAATTCTAATGAACTATTATTGAATGAATAAATTATTAAAAACAAGATCCATATATCTTCTAAAAATACTTATAGTGTGGAAGGAATAGGATTAACAACTATAAGGAAAGATTACTAGAATGGATATTTTAGGAAGATTCAGAGTAGGAGAATCTCGGTGGATGGTTCTCCCTTTTGATAGAATTGTAAGATGAAAGGTCGCATAAAAATATTTTAGTGATTGAGAGAGAACTATATAAGTCATACTTCCATTATAGGGCCTATAAACCCTATTTTAAAGGGTGGAGTGGTTTGTTCCTATGTTCTACTAGCCCACTTGATTCTTGGTTGATAGACTCTTAGAGCTTTATTCCATTCATCATAAGAGAGGGGGTATGAAAAATTAAATCTCTATATGATATAGTAGATTTCACCTCGTGAATGGTAAACCTATTGAGATTATTGGAAGGGGAGATGTTTTTGTCTGCACAAATAACAAAATCTTACTAAAATTTGACTGTTTTTAACACATCCTTGGATTAAGGATAAAATTAATTTTCATGGTACAAATCATTGATTAGTTTTCTAAATAATTTTCATCGATGTAAGATGGAATATTTCACATGTCTACATAAAAATAGAGAGGGTAGTGAAGTATGGTACCATGTATCTTGTAGTTTCATAATATGAAGTGATACATGTTAGAGATGTTACATGTTCTAAAATACGGTATGACCACCTAATCCTCCCTAGTAAAACTGAATGAAAATTCTAGTTGCTAAGGGATTGTTGAAGTCTAGAATCCTGAAATATGGAATATCCAAGTATTTCATCTTTAGAATACATCAGAAGATGTCATTATGAAAGCAAGATAAAATTCCAAAGTATCTGAAGATTGAGTAGGTTCACAAATATGTTTGGGCCCCAGCTATGGTGTGTACTAATGGAGGTTCACTCTACTATGTGACATTCATCAATGGATCAACACACAAAGTGTGGGCATAATTAATCAATAATATGAATAAGTTGTTTGAGACGTTTTTTGGGTGGAGGTACATGGTTGATAAGAAGACCAAAACTATGTTCATGTGCTTATGGTCTGAAAATGGTGGTGAGTATATAAAAAGAGAATTATATAGGTCTTGTTGGGGGAAGAGGATTCATATTGAGAAAATACTTTTAGGGAATTCAAAGCACAATGAAGTTATGGAAAGGATGATGAGGAATTTCATGGAAAAGGATTGAAGAATGTGGATTTATGTAGGG
This sequence comes from Viscum album, assembly GCA_963277665.1. Classification (NCBI taxonomy): domain Eukaryota; kingdom Viridiplantae; phylum Streptophyta; class Magnoliopsida; order Santalales; family Viscaceae; genus Viscum; species Viscum album. The sequence continues at coordinate 546,504,943 of OY728121.1, forward strand.
TTCTCTATGGTTTTTGGGGTGGAGGACAGAACTTGGTTGTATACATAATCAATCAGAATCTATCATCACCAACTAGGCATAAAATTTTACCGAACTATTTTTCTACAAGAAAGGTTGATTAGAACCACCTCAAATACTTTAAATAACTCACCTATATCCATTTTGATTCAAATTATTTAGAATATATAGTGGATAAATATTGATTGTGTTACTCTGTAGGCTATGGTGATGAAAAATTTGTATTTCAACTATAGGATAATGATTCTCAAAAATTCATCAAAATTTGAATTGAGAACTTTAATGAAGATATTATGCATAAATATTAGATCTAGATATGAAATTATAACAAATAAAAAGTATATATGGAATATAAGGTTCACCTATTTGGTTGATCAGAAGATACAAATATTCCAAAAAAAATTGGATGTATGATATTTCAAAAATCACCAGAAAAATATGGTGGAGTTACCATAATAAAGGGGTCATGTTCCGATGGTGACACCCAGGCCTAAAGTATGGAATATTTTAAGGAATATGTGTGATACAGAATTGTAATTTCACACTCTAAAAGTTTCAATACTAGAAAGATATTAGTCCATGGTATGAGAGAACTTTTAATTGTCTACTCTTAATACATGATGGGGAGCCTGAATTCCAATAGTGGAAAGGATTTTGAAGGATTAAAAATAGAGGGAGTTAGATATATGGGATGAACTTGATTCCCTCCATGTATCAAGGACATGGGAGGTGATGAGGAAACCTATTGGGAAGAATATTATTAAAAAAATGGGTTTATTGGCTAAAGTAATATAAAAATTGTAGAAATAAGAACAGGTCCAGACTAGTTGGGAAAGTATTTCAAAATAAGTAATGATTGTTTCTTTTAAATATTTTATCCATTATTTAATACCATAACAATATGAACAGTTTTCAATAAAGTTTCCTCGGAAGATCATCATCTATAATAGTTGGAGTGAAGACAACATTTTTTCAGGGTTATTTAGAAAAAAATATTTTTATGGATAAACTAATTGGATTCAAGGATCAAGAGAATGATGAAGTTTTGTATCAAGTAAAACATAGGCTTTATGATTTTATGAATGCACCATGGAATTGGAATCATAATTTCAACAATTTCATGATGAAATAAAATTTCATATAAATAAATACTAACCATTTCTATTACTAGAAGGAGTTTAATGATGGTATTTTCATCATCATTCACCTTTTTTTAGACAATGGGATGATAATGGGTTTTGTGAAATAAATCATTGATGATATAATGGATGAGAGGCATGAAATATTTGAGATTAATGGTCTAGGTTTGAACAAGTGAATTTTTAGGATGACAATTATATGAGACCAATGATCTAGTACACTGTACCTGACTTGGGCTAACTATATTTAGAATTTGGTGGAATGCTTTAGTATGATAGAAGAAAATATTGTGGCCACACACATGGTCAATCATTTCAAGCTAATAAAGGAGAAATCACCTCGAATGGAATTAGAGTTTAATTATATTGTGATGGTTCCATATGAATAGACTATTGAATGTTTGATGTATTTAATGGTATTCACTTTCATAGAAATTTCACAGGTAGTAGGAGTTGTTAGTAGGTGTAAATAAAACCCCAAAAGGGAACATTAGGAGGCTATGAAGTGGAATCATTTTTACATTAATGGTTTCAAATACTTGGAACATTTATTTGGAATAGATGATCCTCTAAAACTTTTTGAATAATATGAATTTATTGAAGATTAAAATTCATAGAAGAGAAAAACCAAATATGTGATATTTTTATTCAAATAAAATTCAATTGAATATCCAAACATCATCCAGTGGTTACACTCTTAATGGAAGAAGTAGAGTTAATCCATTTTATTGAATCATGTAAGGAAATATTATGGATAAATGGGTTATTGGAGGATCTTAAGAAAGAACCAAAAGTTGAGATTTTTTTGTTACTCATAGAGAAAGAGTCACTTGATTATAAATGTGATGTTTTATTTTTAGATAAACCAAATTCAGTTGAAGTACCACTTCATCAAAATGCTTTTAGAGGATGGAGTGTTATACCTATAAGAGATTGATAGGGAATGGAATCTAGTCAGAATTTTGAAAAAGGTATTTACTTTGGAAGTTATCAAGTGTTGTTTCACCTTAGTATGATCGGATTGATAGAAAGGAATGCATGGTGGGGAACAATGACACTTCTTTAAAAAATTCAGAGGAATAATTTTGTATTAGATATAATGGAGGAATTTATTGAAAAATTTAAATTAATCACAAATGAGATATTTTTGTGGCATGAGATTAATTTTTATAGACGGTGGAAAATTAAGACCACCAGAAAGATAGAATATGGTGTCCTTATTTCTAATTAATACATGGAGATGAAGAAACAATGCTTGGGTTTTAGTTCATTAGAAGATACAGGTTGGTGTCGTAAGAGTTTTTTCATTAGAAGTTCATTAACTTTAAGATGGTGTAGAAGGTAAATCCTTTGTGTCCACCATGATGGTGAATACTCAACTAGTTGGGAATGTTGAGGTAGTGGAATTATTTCACTAGATGAAGGGTTAGTCTGTCAATATCATAGTATGTAGACTTAATCCCATGATGGAAAAATGTTGTTAGAGATTAGGAACACCGAATGAATGGTACTATACAACTAGGGTGGATCACTGTTGATCCATAATCAATGGTGACTCATTCATTATAACATTTATCTTGATTCTTTAAATAAAAGTTAAGTGGATTTCCCCCATGGATTAGTTTGTAATATTAAACCACATAAATCTATTTTGGTTTTCGTTAACTTTCAAATTCTCTATCAATATTTATTTTCAATAGTTCTTATCTACTCCTTCTGGTGATTTTACATTACAACAAAATAACTTAGGTGTTATAATCTTCTATTTTCTAAGAATAATTTATGAGGTCAATTATGTATATTTCTCATTTGTGTGTCAAGTTCAAATGAATTATCTTCTAGTTGTTTAATTAAAATTTAGTTTTAGACCCAATAGATTTCACTCACTTCGTAAGGATGAATCTGAAAATTTATAAGGATGGTTCATATGTTCATAAGGACCAGTCATGAATTACAAATGATAAGTGATGATTTCGTAAGATTATTTGATCACATTTTAAGTATGAACTCTCTAATTCATAAGAATTATCATATGGTCAAGGATATTTGTATGGGTAATCATGTAGTTGATATACTTTATACAGATGAATCAACATGAGGTTCATTATAAATAATGTAAGGATCATTTTCTATCAAGAACCATCACTCGGAGGATCGAAACAATGAATCTTTATAAGTATCAAACAATGTAACGATAATTTTCTATTAAGAACCATCTCTGAAATGATTGAAACAATGAATATCTATAAGTATCAAACAATGTAAGGATCATTCTAGGTAATAAAAGGATCATTAAAAATATGGATAAAACCATCATACAGATCTTTCCCTATGAAAATTAGTCAACCTAGAAATAATTCTTCTGATGCACAAGATCTATTTTTAATGAATTTCACAATGATATTGTGATTTATTATGATTCATAAAAATAATTTAGCATTAAACCAAAGGTGATGTTATGGGAATATGAAGAGTTACAACCAAACTATATAATATTTTTCCAAACTAAAAACATTACACTAACATACACAAGTGGATAAGATTAAATGAGCTATAAATTTTGTTGAAAGATTAAAAAGTTGTGATATTTGAATACAATGAGAAGAAATATCCCAAATCTAAAGGGATATCTGAATGAGGATTTAACTAGGAATTTAAATGATATTCAGACAATAAAATATTTATTATCCTGAATGATAAAAATATTCTTTATCTAAAATAAAATTAGTTTCCCAAATTTAATTTAGAAATTATATTCATGAGGTTTTGTGAATAAAAAGTGAGGTTCAAAAGAGAATAATGATATAGATAGTGAGTTAGATAACCTGATACTACTTCTTTCATTAAAGATAACTTATGTATCAAAGAATAAGGATAAACTAACTATATTCATGATAGATACTTATGTATCAGAGAAGAAGGAGAAGAAGGCCACTGATATGACAATATCATGGAAGGTGATAAAGAAGGGTTGATAAGTTGTAACATATTATTTATTTGGGATATTATCATATTTTTTAGGTTATAAAGGAAAAAATACATGTTTATAGGAAGATATAGACTTTAAGAATTGAATAATAACAGGTCTAAAACACCACTACACAAATAGATAGAGTGAGTAAAATACCTCTTCACTGGTGTTCAGGAAGAACCTTTTTAGAACTATCTAAATGAAATATAAATATCTCTTCAAGAGATGACTAGAAGATTTTTAAGGGACAAATTAAACCTGTGTAATATAGTATAAAGAACCAATCTGGAGGTGGCCACTGTATTTACTTGGGAACTCAAAATTTTGAGAGATTTTCTATCAATATTTTTAAGAGATATAATATCATTTTTCTCACAATTATCTATAGAATAAAATATATCTTTCAAAACTCAATTGAAACCCTTCAAGGATTAGCCTGTTACATTGAGGTCAAATCACATAAAAATAATTGTTTTTTTGTCTTTATTTATTTAATATCTTTCCAAGTATTGGTTTGAGTGTGAATAAAAAGATCAATATCTCTTAACTAGAATTTAAAAAAAGATAAATGTTTTGTATGTTAATTTACCCTCCCTCTTAGTATCCCTACATGATCCACTGGTCACTTTAGTCGTGTATTTTTCAACTTAATGAAGCGAAAATATGATTCATAAAAATAAATTTAAGGAATTTAATAATTAATTAGATAATTTTCTAGGTAAGTAGATAAAAATCCACTTTGACCATGTAAGAGAGTCTCTTAACTAGGATTTCATTTATTTTCTATGTGGGCCAGGATACTATCTCTACTCACCTATCATTATAAAATATAATGGAATAGCAATAGTGAAAGGATGAACCGCACCTTGTTCGACATAGTGATATCAATGAAAATTCATGGTTGTATTCCATTATCCTTTTGTGGATACATATAAAAAATCTAAAAATGAAAACTAGACCAAGTTTCAACTAAAAAAACAAATAATATTCCATAATAACTTTTGTGTGGGATGAAATACAGGTTTTCAAACAAACATGTTTGGGTACATGAAGTGTTTGTTAAGGAAATTTTTATAAAAAAACATGTACCCTAAGAGAAAAATTATGCATTTATAGTTTTTCAATAAAAGGAGATATTATCTATATGACCTATCTGATTAAATAGTAATAGTGACCAAACCCACTATGTTCTATGAGAGGTAGCACATCACTAAAATAGATAGTGGTAGAAAGATTATTTTCTATTATGTTGAGGTTTAGGATATATAAGTGTTGGAATAGGAATAAATTCCACAATAACCCATAGAATAGGTTGTTTTAGATACATAAATATTAGGTTGGAGAACTAGATAGGTTAAAGAACAAGAAAAATATTATTTTTAAGTCACTGATGATGGTGACTCATTATTAGTTGATGATGATGAACTTCTATGCAATAATAAATTAGTAATAACATAAAAAATTACATGGTGGAAATAAGACATGATTTCTAAAATATAATCTATATACTAGAACCAAGTCTAGGTTTTAGTAGATCTGTAAAGAATGTTGGGTGAAATAGATATTCAATAAGAAATAGTACATTGTAACAGCCCAAGATTTTATAAAAAAAATATATTCTTTTTAATTTTATTAATGTCTTATGTTGTACGCTACACCAAAAGGAGCTTTCACAACACACATCCTTGGCTTGCCTTGCATTACACGCAATCGCGACCTTCCTCGATAGCGTGTGTAGTACGCAATACCGAGTTTCACTAAACAACGATATGCTATAAAAATATTATTAAAACTAGCCGTTATGAATAGTAATAACCACTTTTTGAAATCCAGTAAATCTTATTTTTCAAAATGAACTTTATTTTAGGATTCGGAGTATCGAATTTAGCCTAAGGTGAAATTTTGGTACTTTTCGGATAACTTTCATATTTTGATGAATAGTGAAAATGACTAAATTTTAATTAAAAACAACTTTTTTAATCGAAATAATTAATAATGATAAATTATTTATTTGAGTGATTTTAAAGTATATTTAGAATATATTTTTACAATTTAATACAATAATGGTCATTGGATGTAATTTCACATTTAAACCACTTATAAACAAGTTTCAATCTTTTGATATTTATTATCTCTTAAAAACACGCTATTTGTTTTAACAGCGGGATTTAATTATAAAATTAATTAATGCAACTTCTATGTTATGAATTTGGTAAAATAGACTTCATTTTTGAATTCGGAATATGAAATATAGCTTAGGATGAAATTTTGGCATTGATCTGAAAAACATCAATTTTTGATGAATAGTGAAACTACTAAGTGGTAGGTTAAAAACTGAATTTTGCATAAAACTTAATTTTACCGCTTCTGTGAATGGAATTTCAAAAATCCGAGAGACACGGTTAATATCATGGACTAAAATGTGGTTCAATGAGATGAAAATAATTTTTTGGTGAATAGTAACTTTTTACCTTTTTACCGCGGTTAATAGTAAATAGGGTAACTAAGGGTAAATATGATATTACTATTACCCTAACACATGTCCTAATCCTATTGGACAAGTGTAATTCGACCAAAAACAAACTTAGGAATAAAATATGACCATTTAGGCCCACTTGGATTAGATTAGGACATTTATTATTAATTTATTTAAAGAAGGGTTAAAATAGTTAAAATCAAAATTTAATAAGTAAATCATTTTTAATATGGGGTTATACATAAGATAAATTCGATTGTAAATATTCATTAGAAAGCTAAAAAGATTTTCTACATGATGGTATTTTATTTGTAATTTTTAGACATCAAATAATTTAATTTATTTATGACACAACGATGATGCAGTAATTATCTTTTTAATGAAATATTGACATAATTGATGTTATAAGCACCAAAATAAATGTAATTTGAGATTTTTTATGAATTCCGCTAATTTTCTAGGTTACTATGATATATTAATGTTGATTTAATCAACTTGGTTCGAACATTTAATTCTGTTATGACTTTCAAAAAAATCATATATCAAATAGTGTCAAAATTGACACAAAATAGTTTTTAAATCAAATATTATAATACTAATTGTTATTTTATTCCTAAAAATCTAAGGTTCGGCCAAATGACTTAGATAAGGATATATATATTAATAATAAACAATTTGGGGTTCTTTTGGCATGTTATAGTAAGTGTATTAACCATATAGTGAAAGAAAACAAAAAGACACGGTAAAAGTTAAATTATTTAACTTAGAGTTAAATCTAATTGATAAGGTTTAAAATAATATCCAAACATGTCTAAATTTGATTGGTTGATGAGATTACAACCCTATCTCATCTAATATTCGAATATGAGTCATTTTTGGAGGTTTTTAAGTGGGGTTAGATTTATTATAAATTAATATTTTTAAGAATTCCTAAGGTGCCCCTCTCCTCCCCTATAAAAGGACACCTCCTTCCCCTCCTCCTCACACCAATTTGAGCACTCAAGCTCGGCCAACCCCTGCCAAAATCTCTTCTCCACTTCCCTAGAAACATCCTAGAGGTTCTGGTCTTCCTCAAAGACCAATTTTAGTTCCCTAAGAGGAGGTCTCCAAAAGGCGCTTCAAAGAAGAGGTAATTACCGTTACCAATTCTTTCATCTTTATTTCTTCTTCCACTTATTCTTCTTAGGTTGTTTCATTATGAAGTAATAACATCAGTATCACTCATATACTGATATGTTATTATAAGTATGAAACAACCCTATTTCACCATCTATCCATCCTACGGAAAAAGAAATCACCGCGCGTGCGTACGTACGGAATACCGTCTCCACGCCGTGGTGTAATCTATTTTCCACCACCACCTTACATGGATGGGTATAATGGTGTAAATAATAACTATACATAGTTATTACAACATAATATTGATTCTGATATATTGTATAATCCACTCCAATTCAATTAAATATTTATAGAAATGATATCATCGCTCGTGCGTACGTACGGACTACCGTCTCCACGACGCGATGAGATTCATTCTCCATGTTAACCATTTAAGAATGATTATAATGTATATATAAGAAATAATAATGAAATACATGACATTATAAATCTACTGGATTTATGTATCTATATATACACATATGTATTCCATCTACTTACTTCCATTTCAAGACAATAAGGAAAGAAAAACAGCGTTCATGCGTACGTACGGACTACCGTCTCCATGAACGGTGTTTTTCATTTTATTTATCTATCTATTATATATATATATATACTGAATATATATGATATATAAATCATATTTTATATTCTGGAAGTAATTAAATCATGATATAAGTAATAATGATGTCAAGAACAACAAGTCAAAACACCTACGATAAATGAAACGATTTTACCCAAAACGCTTCTTTAACATGGAATTTACAAAGGAACGGGTAATATAATGTCATAAGTGAACCATATATGATATCATAACAATGAATATGATTCTGTAATAAGTCAATAACATGATTTAAATCATTATACAGGAGGTTCAGACACTTACAAAGCAAGTCGTACCTAAGGTAAGGGAAATATCACAATCTCATTTTTATCCGAGATTGCTTATACGTTGGTATTTACTGGGGTGTATTTTATCATCCACATCAATGTTCCCTTAATATGTAATATTATTTCCATCCACCTACAATTTTTTTAAATCCATTTTTACCCTTCGGTGAGTTTTTAGTAATATGTATGAAAGGAATCTTTTGTCGTTTTTCGTACGAGGTAATTTTTGACTTTTCCGACAAAAGTACGAAGAATGTTTTTTTTAACTTATACGACATGAATGGATTTTTAAAACATTACTTCAAAGAAGCTTCCTTTAAAAGTTTTCAAGTTTATTTTTAATCAACTTATTTTATTTTAAAGTTGTATGACATGTTATGAAAGGAAAAATGTTTTTGAAGAAGAAAGGATATTTTCCTCAAGAATTCAATTCAAGTGTTTTATCAAAATTATTTTCCATCTAAGATAATAAAGGGTTCTGTTTCTATCCATATTTTTACATTGGTTTGACTATGTTGTGATGGAATTATGTTTATGAATTCCTTTATCATATATGAATTGATTTATGATGTCATGATGTTTCAAGAATCCCATTTTTGTTACATGTGTTATGCGATGATGCATGTTTTATGATTATGTGGCACACATAAGAAAGGATTCATTATAAGATGGGTGGGACCTATATCTCCCTCCAATGCATTGGGTAAAGATTTCATATCTCATGAGATAGACATGGCTGGAATGGTAGGTTATACCGGTTCAGTGAAACATGACTGAAACGAGGATTACTCGATTCAGAAAGGGACTTTGTCCACTAAGATAGTCTTGGCAATGAGTCTTGACTAACAAGAAATGATTCTCTATGATTATGTGTGTATGCCACAATGAGTAATGTTTTAAGTAAGGGTTTCAATTTCACTACTATGATTTATCCCATGTTATGAAATTATGCTCTCTTTTGCAGGTTAAGATTTCCAAAAATATTATGTTCTTATGAAAATTATGTGATTGTTATTTCTTTTGTTTACCCTTACTGAGCATTTGAGCTCACCCTTTTATGTTTTCTTTTCCCCAGGATATAAAGAAAGGTTTTAGGTAAAAAAAAAGGAAGATCTTTGTGGGAGATTTTGAAGATCTTTCACCAGGATTAGAAGATTATGTTCCGAGTTTCCAAAGACACTAAACTATTACGATCCTTGTGTGTGTGTTTTTGTTATGTACTAAGTATTCCGCAAAAGTAATGTAATGTCCATGTACGTCAAGATACGGGTCTCTACAGTTGGTATCAGAGGAAAGGTTTAGTCAACCTTTGGAAACTAGGATGCGAAAACGTTAGTGAGATCCCTAGAGATATTTCTAAGGTATGTCTAGGTATGTCTCTAAGGTTAAGTATACGTATAGGTTATAGTCCTAGAATTGCGCTAACGATCTTTGAATTTAACCTAAGATGTTAGATATTGAGGGTACTAACCCTTTATTATGTTGTTTTCCCTAGCATGATTTTTGCCTCTCACACAATTCTTTTGGGGTTTTAGACGATGGCTGGAACCCGAAGGAACCGTGTTAATGCGGAATGTGATGGGCAATGCAATGATTGTACCCCTGAGCAACCAAACGATATAGGAGCTGGAATGCAAAATCTTGTAGCCATGCTCACACAACTTTCTCAAGCTATGAATCATGCAGGACTTCCAAACGAGCAAAGGAAGGAGCAACATTCTGTTGAATCCTTCATGAGGTAGCGTCCACCTTCTTTCAGTGGGTATACTAATCCATTAGTTGCTGAACAATGGATTAGTATTACTGAAAAGATATTTTCAGTTCTTCAATGTTCTGAACATGATAAAGTCATCCTAGCAGTGTATCGTTTGGAAGGAGATGCTGATCAATGGTGGAATCTTATTAAGAATACCAGGCAAAGGGATGAAATTGAGTCCATGGAATGGGACGAGTTCAAGAACTTATTTTTCAATAAGTACTTCCCTCGTATTCTTCGAACAAAGATGGAGAAAGATTTTCTTGAACTGAAGCAAAGGGACGATGAATCTGTTGGTACCTATGAAGCAAATTTTACAAGACTTGCAAGGTATGCTTCTGGAATTATCATCCAACCTGAAAGTAAAGTTGATCGATTTTTCAGTGGCTTAAAACCAAGTCTTCGAAGGGCATTAGCTATAAGAGACTTCAGTAGCTATGAAGAAATTGTGCGTTGTGCTATCAAGGTAGAAATGGAAGTTGGTGTTACATATCCATCTCATGGTTTTGACAAGAAACGAAAGATGGAGTTCAAGGAGAAATCTCAGAATAATGGTGAAAAGAAGATGAATGTTTCCTTATGCACAAAGTGTGGAAAGAAGCATGGTGGAGATTGTCTAAAAGGGACTAGAAAATGTTTTAAGTGTGGAAAAGAAGGTCATCGAGCAGCTGAGTGTCGAAGTAATGGAAAAAGGGTTTCTAATGATGTGAATAAAGCAAACACTGCAGAGAACGCACCGCCAACACTTCAATGCTTCAAGTGCAAGGAAATGAGGCATTATGCTAATAATTGCCCTAATCCAAGGGTTAGTGATGATCAACATGAGCAACCACTGAAGGCAAAGGACAAAGGGAAATCACATGCGATCACTATTGGCAATGTTGAATATGACAACGATGTGGTGGAATGATTAAGTGTTTATGTAATGGGATTCCAAAATAATGTTGTATCATTGAGTATTGCAATATTTATTGATGTGGTATTCAAAGTGATTGAGATATTTTTTGGAAATAAGATGATATGCGCATAATGAAGACGAGAAAATGAAATGTTTAATAGTATTCATGAGCTCATGATTGATATAAGGACTAAGTGATATCATGGTTTGAGTATATAGAATTTTGAGGATTTTGGAAAGTGTTAACTTTTAACTGCACTCATGTTTTCACTAAGGTATTCAAGAGAATACACGATTAAGGACTTTGAATGTTTGGAATGTGACCAACAAGACATATCTTATGATATGTGGGGATCAACGACAGTATTAAATCTCTGGTAATCGTTTTCACTATATTATGAGAGTGGACTGCAGTATTATGGATAAGCCTAAAGATTACAATGGATTATGTTGGACATAAGTTAGTATTGTTTAAGGATAGAAGTTCTTTTTTCGATATTATTGATGGGATGTTATAGTAATATAGTTTTAGAAAAAGGACAACCTGCAGGACGAGCGACAGCCCATCGCGTCGGACAAGGCTGTGGGAATCGAACCCACAACCGAAGTGCGACTGGCCTTTATTGCCTACCACTGGCCTACAGGAAGTCCCTGTTTAGTATAAACTAGTTTTATTATATTAATCAGTATGATATATGAAGTATAAGTCCATTTTAGGAACAATATATGATTAATCTCACTATAGATCGACTTATGTATATAATTTTGCTAACCTTTTGTTTGAAACAGATGGAATGACCCGTCATTCTATCACATGATCTGCTAACACTTCACGAATAACAAATTCAACTTCATTTATTTAAGAGATGAAGTGGAAATTGTTAAAGGCACGAACAACAGTGAGATTGTAACAAAATAAAGTAAGTATTTATTCTAATTCAAATTCTTTAACTTTAGGGAAATGATCTTGAAAACCAAAAATGTTGTCCTAGTGATCTTATACCTGATGAATCAGATGGTACCTTATATCATCACAAATCTATGGATTTGTGATTACTGGCTTTTTCATAGCCATGTTCTCTACCACTCTCCATCAGAACATGATGGTTAGATTTCTCTTCCATATCCATATTTTCACCTATGTGGAAACCCAGTGATTAGTTTATTTGGGTAATCGTTACATTTCATACTTTAGTTTTTAAAGCCAAGTTTTGGTATTCCCTTTTACGATGTGGGTTTCTATTAAAGAAACTTTCAAATAGTAAACCATTTATAACCCCGACGAATTTCGAGGGCGAAATTCATTTTAAGGGGGGTAGAATGTAAGAGCCCAAGATTTTATAAAAAAAATATATTCTTTTTAATTTTATTAATGTCTTGTGTTGTACGCTACACCAAAAGGAGCTTGCACAACACACATCCTTGGCTTGCCTTGCATTACACGCAATCGCGACCTTCCTCGATAGCATGTGTAGTACGCAATACCGAGTTTCACTAAACAACGATATGCTATAAAAATATTATTAAAACTAGCCGTTATGAATAGTAATAACCACTTTTTGAAATCCAGTAAATCTTATTTTTCAAAATGAACTTTATTTTAGGATTCAGAGTATCGAATTTAGCCTAAGGTGAAATTTTGGTACTTTTCGGATAACTTTCATATTTTGATGAATAGTGAAAATGACTAAATTTTAATTAAAAACAACTTTTTTAATCGAAATAATTAATAATGATAAATTATTAATTTGAGTGATTTTAAAGTATATTTAGAATATATTTTTACAATTTAATACAATAATGGTCATTGGATGTAATTTCACATTTAAACCACTTATAAACAAGTTTCAATCTTTTGATATTTATTATCTCTTAAAAACACGCTATTTGTTTTAACAGCGGGATTTAATTATAAAATTAATTAATGCAACTTCTATGTTATGAATTTGGTAAAATAGACTTCATTTTTGAATTCGGAATATGAAATATAGCTTAGGATGAAATTTTGGCATTGATCTGAAAAACATCAATTTTTGATGAATAGTGAAACTACTAAGTGGTAGGTTAAAAACTGAATTTTGCATAAAACTTAATTTTACCGCTTCTGTGAATGGAATTTCAAAAATCCGAGAGACACGGTTAATATCAAGGACTAAAATGTGGTTCAATGAGATGAAAATAATTTTTTGGTGAATAGTAACTTTTTACCTTTTTTACCGCGGTTAATAGTAAATAGGGTAACTAAGGATAAATATGATATTACTATTACCCTAACACATGTCCTAATCCTATTGGACAAGTGTAATTCGACCAAAAACAAACTTAGGAATAAAATATGACCATTTAGGCCCACTTGGATTAGATTAGGACATTTATTATTAATTTATTTAAAGAAGGGTTAAAATAGTTAAAATCAAAATTTAATAAGTAAATCATTTTTAATATGGGGTTATACATAAGATAAATTAGATTGTAAATATTCATTAGAAAGCTAAAAAGATTTTCTACATGATGGTATTTTATTTGTAATTTTTAGACATCAAATAATTTAATTTATTTATGACACAACGATGATGCAATAATTATCTTTTTAATGAAATATTGACATAATTGATGTTATAAGAACCAAAATAAATGTAATTTGAGATTTTTTATGAATTCCACTAATTTTCTAGGTTACTATGATATATTAATGTTGATTTAATCAACTTGGTTCGAACATTTAATTCTGTTATGACTTTCACAAAAATCATATATCAAATAGTGTCAAAATTGACACAAAATAGTTTTTAAATCAAATATTATATTACTAATTGTTATTTTATTCCTAAAAATCTAAGGTTCGGCCAAATGACTTAGATAAGGATATATATATTAATAATAAACAATTTGGGGTTCGTTTGGCATGTTATAGTAAGTGTATTAACCATATAGTGAAAGAAAACAAAAAGACACGGTAAAAGTTAAATTATTTAACTTAGAGTTAAATCTAATTGATAAGGTTTAAAATAATATCCAAACATGTCTAAATTTGATTGGTTGATGAGATTACAACCCTATCTCATCTAATCTTGGAATATGAGTCATTTTTGGAGGTTTTTAAGTGGGGTTAGATTTATTATAAATTAATATTTTTAAGAATTCCTAAGGTGCCCCTCTCCTCCCCTATAAAAGGACACCTCCTTCCCCTCCTCCTCACACCAATTTGAGCACTCAAGCTCGGCCAACCCCTGCCAAAATCTCTTCTCCACTTCCCTAGCAACATCCTAGAGGTTCTGGTCTTCCTCAAAGACCAATTTTAGTTCCCTAAGAGGAGGTATCCAAAAGGCGCTTCAAAGAAGAGGTAATTACCGTTACCAATTCTTTCATCTTTATTTCTTCTTCCACTTCTTCTTCTTAGGTTGTTTCATTATAAAGTAATAACATCAGTATCACTCATATACTGATATGTTATTATAAGTATGAAACAACCCTATTTCACCATCTATCCATCCTACGGAAAAAGAAATCACCGCGCGTGCGTACGTACGGAATACCGTCTCCACGCCGTGGTGTAATCTATTTTCCACCACCACCTTACATGGATGGGTATAATGGTGTAAATAATAACTATACATAGTTATTACAACATAATATTGATTCTGATATATTGTATAATCCACTCCAATTCAATTAAATATTTATAGAAATGATATCATCGCTCGTGCGTACGTACGGACTACCGTCTCCACGACGCGATGAGATTCATTCTCCATGTTAACCATTTAAGAATGATTATAATGTATATATAAGAAATAATAATGAAATACATGACATTATAAAGCTACTGGATTTATGTATATATATATACACATATGTATGCCATCTACTTACTTCCATTTCAAGACAATAAGGAAAGAAAAACAGCGTTCATGCGTACGTACGGACTACCGTCTCCATGAACGGTGTTTTTCATTTTATTTATCTATCTATTATATATATATATATACTGAATATATATGATATATAAATCATATTTTATATTCTGGAAGTAATTAAATCATGATATAAGTAATAATGATGTCAAGAACAACAAGTCAAAACACCTACGATAAATGAAACGATTTTACCCAAAACGCTTCTTTAACATGGAATTTACAAAGGAACGGGTAATATAATGTCATAAGTGAACCATATATGATATCATAACAATGAATATGATTCTGTAATAAGTCAATAACATGATTTAAATCATTATACAGGAGGTTCGGACACTTACAAAGCAAGTCGGACCTAAGGTAAGGGAAATATCACAATCTCATTTTTATCCGAGATTGCTTATACGTTGGTATTTACTGAGGTGTATTTTATCATCCACATCAATGTTCCCTTAATATGTAATATTATTTCCATCCACATACAATTTTTTTAAATCCATTTTTACCCTTCGGTGAGTTTTTAGTAATATGTATGAAAGGAATCTTTTGTCGTTTTTCGTACGAGGTAATTTTTGACTTTTCCGACAAAAGTACGAAGAATGTTTTTTTTAACTTATACGGCATGAATGGATTTTTAAAACATTACTTCAAAGAAGCTTCCTTTACAAGTTTTCAAGTTTATTTTTAATCAACTTCTTTTATTTTAAAGTTGTATGACATGTTATGAAAGGAAAAATGTTTTTGAAGAAGAAAGGATATTTTCCTCAAGAATTCAATTCAAGTGTTTTATCAAAATTATTTTCCATCTAAGATAATAAAGGGTTCTGTTTCTATCCATATTTTTACATTGGTTTGACTATGTTGTGATGGAATTATGTTTATGAATTCCTTTATCATATATGAATTGATTTATGATGTCATGATGTTTCAAGAATCCCATTTTTGTTACATGTGTTATGCGATGATGCATGTTTTATGATTATGTGGCACACATAAGAAAGGATTCATTATAAGATGGGTGGGACCTATATCTCCCTCCAATGCATTGGGTAAAGATTTCATATCTCATGAGATAGACATGGCTGGAATGGTAGGTTATACCGGTTCAGTGAAACATGACTGAAACGAGGATTACTCGATTCAGAAAGGGACTTTGTCCACTAAGATAGTCTTGGCAATGAGTCTTGACTAACAAGAAATGATTCTCTATGATTATGTGTGTATGCCACAATGAGTAATGTTTTAAGTAAGGGTTTCAATTTCACTACTATGATTTATCCCATGTTATGAAATTATGCTCTCTTTTGCAGGTTAAGATTTCCAAAAATATTATGTTCTTATGAAAATTATGTGATTGTTATTTCTTTTGTTTACCCTTACTGAGCATTTGAGCTCACCCTTTTATGTTTTCTTTTCCCCAGGATATAAAGAAAGGTTTTAGGTAAAAAAAAAGGAAGATCTTTGTGGGAGATTTTGAAGATCTTTCACCAGGATTAGAAGATTATGTTCCGAGTTTCCAAAGACCCTAAACTATTACGATCCTTGTGTGTGTGTTTTTGTTATGTACTAAGTATTCCGCAAAAGTAATGTAATGTCCATGTACGTCAAGATACGGGTCTCTACATACATTGATGGTAATAGCAATACAATGAATGGTTTATAAATGGTTTTATAAATTTCAATGTATATAATATGACAAAACCTTTTCATAGGTAACTATACTAAAATCGATCAAAATAATAGTTTTCATAGAAGATTACCATGATTATGAAATTTAGAAAATAAATATCAAAAAAACATTCCTTAATGAGAACCTTATAGAATATCTATATAGGACAAAACTAGAATGGATTATAAATATAAAGGATTCCAATATTTTATGCATGTTTTAAAGATATAATATGAAAATTTTATTTTATAAGGAATGAATTTGAGAATTATTTCTTCAATAGGGTTAGTGGGAGTGTTTCTTTTTTCAATTAGTCTATATTGATGATATAATACTAATTGTAAATGAGATACCAGTCATATAGTCCATTAGAATGTGGTTAAATAAAATATTACATAGAAAAATTTATAATGGATTAGCCTATATTCTAGGGATTCGGTTAAATTATGGTATATCTAAAAGGTTTATTGTACTAAGTCCAGGTACAGACATTGACTAGGTATTGAAAAATTTCTGTATAGAACAATCCATGAGGGGATGCCTTCAAATTTCACATGGTATACATCTCTCCAAAAAAATCCCCTTGAAAAATTACTGGAGGGAGATGATGAGAAGGGATCTTTATGAATTCGTGATTGAATTTGTCATGTATTCTATGCTATGTACCAAGATTTATATTTCTAACTCTTCAAGAATGGTAATAAAATATCAAGAATATCCAACAAAACCACATTGAATAGGTGTCAACAGTATCCTCAAGTTTCTGACGCATGAAAAGGATATAGGAATAGTTTATGGAGGATATGAGGAGCTAATATTCAAGGTATATATTAATACTGGTTTCTAGATAGACCAAAATGTTATGAAATCTCCATGGAGATGTTTTTTCCTTAATATAGGAGTTGTGAGTAGAAAATGTTCTAAGCAGCCAGTAGTCAATTATTATATAGTAGAGTCCGAGTATATTGTGACATATGAATTATATAAAGAACAAATTTTGATACATAACTTAATCTTGGATCTTGATGTAGTGTCCAGTATTAAATATGCTATAACACTATATTATGATATTATTGTAGTCATGATCCTAGACTAGCAGCCATGGTCACATCAGTAATGATGTATATAATTTAGAAGAATCACCTATTGAGAGATTTTTCACAAAGGGTTAAGGTATAAGTAAGTAGAGTTTATATTGGAGAGAATGTAATACCCCCATTGACAAAATCTTTATCTTAGCATAAGCATGGATATTATGTGATAGCTAGCAGAATAAAAGTTGTTAGTAGTTTAGTTTAGTGAATATGGGATTCTGTTGGAGTTTGTTCCATAGAACAAACTAAACTGGTAATTTTGGTTACCTATATATTCAAATACATGAAAATTAAAAAAAAAACTTATCACATGATGAGTGTTATTATACATAACATTAATTTGATACAATAATTTGAGTATTTAGGTAATCAAAAGGTTATTAAGGTTCCCCACTATAATGATAAACTTGAAGTTATATAAAAATATTATTACACATATTTATTATAGATTATATGAAATATGTCTAATAGGAAAAAAATTAGGTTTTTTCTAGTAGGTGTTTGATGATCATAAGAAAATAAGGATTTTATCTCATGAAGTTTAACACTATGAAATATCTAAGAGAGGATGTCATGAGGACATACACACAAAAAATAATTTGACATGTTATATGTGTTATTATATATTCCTATCTATAAATTTCTGTATTGATATTAATACTTGATATTATTATTAATTTATACCATGAATTTTGTACATAGATGTATTATAAAAAACATTGATAGAATATGTTGGTAGTGATGTAGGATGTGTTGGGTGTATCATAACTGATATATCATTGATTGAATATGTTACGGAAGGATATATCCCTTCCAAGATAAGAATATGACATCTCAATATCTTTTATTGAAATAAAAATATATTATTAAGTGAATATACATGGTAGTTTTTAGAAATTTTTATTTCAAATAATAAAATAAAGATGTATCAAGAATATATATTGGAAAAATAGGCATGCAACCTACTTGATTAGATATCACGAAAAAGATATTGCAATACCATGTAATCATCCATATGATGTTTTTATTGTTTTTTCCTAAACATATTTCTCTATGGTTTTTTTGATGTGTTTCTAGTCTCTAATCATGTAATTTAGGTAGGACCACCAAAATACACTATAAAAGAACCCTAGTGGGTCACACACTATGTTAATTCATAATCTCAATTAAAGTCAATTTTAATTTAATATAGGAATAAATATTATTTTCAAGACCAAGAAATAATAATTATTTATGTTATGTTTATCACTTAAATTAATCAGCATGTATTCAATTTGAGAATATTTTTGAGTCTAATATTAATAAATATATATCCTCAAGAGAGTGAATATAATTTTTATTTATTTATTTATTAGATTAATATTATAATAATATTTATTCACTGAATAAATATTTAATATTAAAGGTTTGATAAATGAAGATGAGGACTAAAGGGTTTTGTTAAGGGCTCAAGAGAAATGATTTAATTTAATTAATATCATTTAACTAAATATTTATTTATTTATTTATCAAATTATATTTAAATATTCATAGGTTAACAAATTTCATGAAAAATAATATTATTATTATTATTATTTGACATGGGGTTTATTTAGATTTAATAATTAGATAATTCATTTTTCCAATTATTAATTATCCAACCCTAAGTATGCAACTCAATTTATATCATTTTTAGGGTTTTGTGTGGTAATTTTTGTTCACAATGATGTTATTTCAATATAATTCTCTCATTACCAAGTATAACTCTCTCAAGAATAATCTCAAGAATAAGAGGTGATCCTCCTACTCCCTCTCAAGACAGAGATAACAAGAGAAATAATTATTCCATCCTAAAAGAATTATTATTATGATCAATAGTGAATGGTGTAATAAAATTGGTACCTCTACATTAGAATTTAGAGTTTCATTTTTGATATAAAGATATTTTTGTATCACATGTGGATATTGCTAGATAAATTATACTCTTGATTATTCTTTATAACAGGCACATAAATAATTTAAATTGAATTGATCATCAATGATGAAAGAATTATCAATATGAGGTCATTATTATTTTAAATTAATTATAATCTATATTTTAAAATATCCTATGTATGATTATTTTAGGGTAATTTCTATATAGTTTTAAGAATTTATTTTAATAAATAGTTTAAAAAACATTTTTTGACATGGGCCTAACCCTGTTTTGTTGTGCCCCAGAATCTGCAACTTCACTATTGTTATTCCTGATCAACGCATCAACTAACATATTACCTTTCCTTAGAGTATATGAAATATCAGAAACATAATGTCGGAGGAACTCAACCTATATTCAAAATAATAGGTCAAAATATCTCTATGGGAATATATATATAAAAATTGAATTATGAAACCTATAAAGTATTCACCAAAAAATTAATCTCCATGGTTTTTAAGAGAACACCACAGTTACTATTTTGAGATTATGGGGTGTGTTGTTACATTCATGAGTTTTAAAATTCATAATATCATAAGATATAAACTCCTCTTATATATTAACATTCTCCCTAATAAATTATGTAAATAATCAAAAAAAATTTTTAAACATGATCCCTCCTTTATGAAAATGAAGAATATAACTTTGAATTTTACTAATTATATCTGATAAGGAAGGTAAAACTAGATAAAATTTATATAAAATCCTCCTAGAATACCATAATAAATGAAGGAATTCATTTTTTACATGATAAAGTAAGTATAAAAACTTAAAGAGTTGGGTTTGAATTGAAGTTGAAAGACAAAATTGTATTTTTATCCCAATATAAAAGTCAATTATTTGAATGTTATAATTTCTGAAAATTTAGAGCAAATCAATGTATAAATATAACACTATGTAAAAATAAAATCTCATAAGTTAAAACAAATAATCCAAGATATATAGTCCAATTCTAAATTAAACACAATTAAATAGAAAAAAACATTGAATTTTAAATAAAAAAAAATAAAGGATATATTTAACAAATAGTTTCTATCATAGGAACTCTTGGGTTTTATCCCAAAACAGTAAGAGGTTAAGTAACATGAACCTATTTGAACATGATTTGTAAAATGGACTTCATTGATTAAAATAACTAGAAGGTAAAAGTTATAAATAAGTAACATCCATGAAAAAAACATATGCACTATCAAACTCTATCCTTGAGCTCCTTTTAGACCAACATGATCAATAAATATTTTTCACAATTAATTTTTTGAACAAATAATTATAAATAAAATAAATTTCTATCCAAATAATATTTACAATAAAAATGTATATGATGTATTAGATTATAGACCATAATATATTTGTTATCAATAATTGAAAGAATAAATATTTTAAGGAGAAAACATAAAGATTTTACAATATATTTCCTCACAACAGAAGCTCTAAGAAAACACTAAATAAAATAAAATCCAAAGAACTGAAAGGTATTGAGATGATGCATGAATCAATTGTAGGTGATTCGATATATTTATAACAACTAACATACCTTGTTTATATAATCCAATTTATAAGCATTATTGTAACTAATTACAATGGTAACATCAACAAACATTGGGTTTTCTTATAATATAATTAGAATAATATCTATATTTTGAAGAAACAATAAATGTAACTTCACAAAGTATAGCATGTCTTAATAATATTTAATATTTTTTCTAAATGTTTATACACTTAATTGAGTTATTCAGTTCATTGAATCATAAACATTAAGGATATATAAACTTCGAATAGAAAACATAGAA
Source organism: Viscum album (assembly GCA_963277665.1). NCBI lineage: Eukaryota > Viridiplantae > Streptophyta > Magnoliopsida > Santalales > Viscaceae > Viscum > Viscum album. The sequence goes on from OY728121.1 coordinate 546,526,674, forward strand.
AACCATCAAGGTAAATCATTCTTAGTATAATGTGAATTTTTCACTTTCAAAGAAAAGAATACAAAAGTGTATTTTTACTAAAAAATATTGTAGTTACCATGGTTTGAGTTATTTGGACCTATTTTTATGTATTTTTTATGTAGGTAATGTGGTTGGGTAATGGTTTGATGTTTTTGGGAAGGTTTTAGAATTATTTTGGGGATTTTTTAAGGGCGTACGGTTTGAACACGGTTAGGTGAAACCGTGCAGAACCCCTAGGTAAACATGAAACATGAGACTTTGGGCTTCACATGGTCTGCAAATTGTTTGTATAACCATGTGCGGAAACCAAGAGGGGCACCCTTTGGATAGTATCATGACCATAGTTAGAACACATTTTGTCTGACTGTGAGAGATAACCATGCATGACCTTAAAATGGGATTTTTTAAAATGGGTCACCCGAGATATCACCTAAAACACCCCAAACATCCTCCCATTCGAACCTAACTTATGATTTCTTGTTCTCAAGGGTAATTAGGCCTCTACCACTCATTTCGGGATAGATTTGATGGGTTATCAAGGTGTGATGAAGGCAGTTCTTCTCTGGTATGTCTCCTCTATTGGTTCTTTCTTGGTTTCTCTTATATCTATAACTCCATATCTCTCAGTTTCCTAGATCTGTATCTAACATATATAGATATAGGTTTTTTGTTGATTAAAATGATGATATTTGGTCTTGTTAATTTTAGGCAAAGAGATCTAATGTGGTTTTTTAGCATTTTCACCCAGATTTGTTGTGTGGTTGCTCATTGGATGATTTCACTAAAACCCTAAGGTATGTGTCTAATATAGACCCCATTTAAATAGAAATAGAATCCAAGTATTAAATTACACATTTTTTCATGAATTTTGTTGTGATTATGATGTGTGAAGCTTTATGTAAATTTATTTTGTACTGATTTGTGAATTTTGGGGAAAACGGGGTATTATGGTGAAATGTTCTTGATGTTGGATTTTAAAATGTAGATATTAAAATTGGTATCTGGGGTTGATTTATGAATATGGTTTGTGAAAATGGTTTTAAAAAAAGGTTTTGTTTTATTTCAAGGTAATGTGGCACGGATAATGTCATAATGGATTGTTTGGTTTAGAAATGGATATTGCATAATGTTGTGGCCTTAGTGTGATATATTCTTTTTGTTTGGTTAAGTATTTATGAATGTCATTGAAATGGATGTGAAGTTTGTGGGTATTACCACTATAAAAGTGGTATAGATAGTGGATGTATGGGCAATCATCAAGGATAAGTGGTAATAAAGTACCACTAGATTGGGAAAGTAGTAAACAGGCTTGGATGAGAAGTTCCATCATGATTGTTACACCTGGTTGAGTGTGTATAGCTTTATGGATGTGTTTTTATTATGAGTCTGGCTAGTAAATATGAAATTATTATGCTAATATGTGATGATAAAATTTATTATGGCTTTTTTTTGGATTTCCCTTATATTTTGTGGATTTGGGTAAAAAATGGCTTAGTAAGGGTGTGTCTAGCATGATAGAAATTGTTTCACTATTTGATGTCTTATGTAAACTATTTTTTATAAATTTTCTAATGGTTCTATACTTGTGGTGTGTGTAGGGAAGTCATTTGGGGAAAAACTACTGAGTATTATTACTCACTCCCTTCATTCGCACATGGATTCTTTTGCAGATGTGGTATTCTGGGATACCGGTAAATGTAAGACATCTCATTTTTCTAGTGGTTCATCGTGATTCTTGGGACGTATTATAGTTCTTGGATAATGGATATTTGTGTTGAGTTGTGGAGTGTGTCTTGGTTTACTTTGGGAATTTTTTATGATTATTCCACCTGGGTCTCTGATTTTTGGAATTTTTGTGACTTATTTGTATTGGTTTTTGGTAATTATATAGAAGATTTTGGTTGTTTGGTTGTCCCTTGGTACTATGTTATCAATGTTTACTTTGTTGACATGAATCATGTAGTTATGGTTGGTTATGAATTGTTTGGTTGGATGGTTTTCTTATAAGGGAAAATTTTACCCCAATTGATCTTGAATCCCTAGGAATTTATTTCCAGCTTTTGGTTCCTTAAGAATGTCACCTAAGGATAAGTAGATTCTCACCACCTACTCAAACCAAATGGAAGGGGTGAGATGTTACAAGTGGTATCAGTTCATCAGTCATTTGGCATTGGTTCTTGTCTTGGTCTTGGAGTTGGAATTCATTCTAAAGTCATTCCATGATTTGGGAGGGTAGCAAGGAGTAGGATTGTCGGAACTTAAAATGTATAGCATAAAAGGAAATAACTTACCCTTTTATGTTTAACTTCATGTTACCACGGAGTTGGGTACATAACTATTTTGGAACCACTTATAGGCATTGGAAAAATAATTTTCATGGGTGTATCCAATGAGATGAGCATGGAATTCATGGTATAAATGACTTCCCACTAGGATGCATATTTCGTTGGAATAATGATTTATATTGTCATACGAATTTATGGACTTGCGAAAAATCTGAAAATTATTCTCAGATGTGCATATTTGAAATGTGCATAGTTTTGGTTTTTTGAAAATGGTTCAATTTGAAAATGATAGTGGATTTTTCAAAAATGGCGCAACATGTGAAATGTGAATTTCTAGAAATCCTAGTTTTGATAGTTTCAATTTAATTGAATTAGAAATTTTAAGCCTTTCCTTGTTAAGGGAGTTAGACTTATGGTTGTTTTTCTATTGATGGTAGGAGTTGTAGAGACCAATTGGAGGAGGATGTTGAAAATGTGGTTTCACCAGAGCCCCAGGTCAACCAACAGCTAGTTCAGAGTATAGTGAAATTTTTCCAAGCTATGGAAAGTGGGAATAATGAAGATGATCCAAAGAATATGGATCATGATGTTCAGTTTCAAAAGAAGAATCCACCCATATTTAGGGGTGATTCAGAACCAGAAAATGAAGAGGCATGGTTGAACATAATAAATAGAATATTTTAATTCCTCGGAACACTAGTGGAGCTAAAAGTGAAGTTTTCAATGTACAAGTTGGAAGATACTGTCTGTTAGTGGTAGGAGTTGGCGGACCAAGATGGAACGGACCAAGGTACGACATGGGAGGATTTTGAGGAGTTGTTTTTAAAAAAAATATTCCCTAATATTTTCAAATTTCCTTGCACAATGTATTTTTTTCACTTAAATCAAGAGAAACTCTCAGTAACGGAATATGTGGCTATGTTAATGAACTTAGTGAGGTTTGAACCCGAGGTGGTGAGTAGTAAATCATTGAAATATAGTATTTTTTAAATTGTGTTGATGCAAAAAAATCATTATAAAATAGTGGTTTTATATATAAATGATTACATGAAAATGGTGAATAGATCAATTGTGGATGAACTATATATTTTCGAGGCTACAAGTGGGGGAAGTATGTTAGTACCTATGGAAGATGGTGGGAAATCTAATGTCGGGATCAAGAAGAATTGAGAACCTTATTTCTAGGGTGGCAATATGGATCAGAATACAACGACAAGATCAGTGAATATTCCTCCAAAGCCTCAAAGTAAGTTGGGATGTTTTCAGTGTGGTTATACAGGACACATCAAGCTAGATTGTACAACACAACCTCGATCATGTCATAACTATAATAATATGGGTAATCCTCAGCATTATTGTCATAATGATTCAAGGTCTGGTGTCTGTGACACTCTTCAAGGGTCGAGTGCATCCTATTCCTCGACAGCATGGAGGCAGTAGCATATACCTTGTTAATAGAGACAAAGTAGTCATGATGATTATAGAAATACCATGACTCCTCAGTAGAAGAAATTTAAGTAGGGAAATAAAGAGAAAAATCTGGAAATAAAGAAACTATTTAGAGATAAGCATGCTGTTATGGATGATCATTTAGGATAATCCACAATGCAAGTTATGATTCTTTTTAATTCTACCTTTTACCTAAGTGTTGTTTTATATAGGTGCTTCTCATTCTTTCATTTATTCCTGTGTTGTTGACTTACTGGGTCTAAGTGTAGAAAATTTTCTCTTCTATTTTAAAACTTCTAACTCCTCTAGGTCAAAGATATTTTTGAGCCTTCTAAGGTATATAATTTCATATAGTTTTGGATAAACTTGAGTTGATGTGGGACTTCTGAGTGCATGAGATATATGGGTATGAGATAATCCTAGGAATGGATTGGTTGGAAATTTCAAAGGCCCACATCGACTTTTATGCATGAAAAGTTAGATTCATGATGGATTATGGAATTGAACATATCATTAGAGGAATGAATAATGAAAATTTTTGTGCAATGGGTTTTTTGGAACAATCTATTGGCATGATCTTGTATCAGTTAGCGATTTTTTTGTTGGCATCAATGGAAGGAGTTGATTATAGAATTTTTTCAGAGGTTGTTGATCAGTTTATGGATGTATTTCTTCAAGAATTATCAGGATTTCTACCTGTGAGAGAAGTAGAGTTTAAAATTGATCTCCTTCCAAGTAAATGTCCCATCTCACTTCCATCTTACCAAATGGAACCAAAATAATTGATGGAATTGAAAGTGGATTTGGAGGAGTTATAAAAAAAGGGTCCATCCAGCCTAGTACATCTCCTTGGGTAGTGCCAATTTTGTTTGTCAAAAAGGTGGATGGAAATTTGCAGTTGTGTGTTGATTATCATAATCTTAACCATGTTATGACAAAGAACTGATATCCACTTCCAAAAATTGATGATTTTATTGATCAGTTGAGGGGAGCTCAGTGGTTCTACAACAATGATTTGAGATTGGGATATCATCAATTGTAGGTATGTATGATGTATATTATGAAAACATCCTTTATAAGTAGATATTCCCTTTAAGAGTATGTGGTTATGCCCTTTGGTCTGACGAATGCACCAGTGGTTTTTATGGAATTGATGAATTGGATATTTTATGAATATTTAGATTCTTTTGTAGTGGTATTTGTTGATGATATATTTATATATTCTAGAATAAGAGTGGAGCATGATTAGAACATGGATATAGTTCTAGGTTTATTGAGAGATCATCGATTATATGACAAATTATCAATGTGTGTTTTTTGGAAACAATAGGTTCTCTTTCGTGGTCATTTTATTTTTGAGAAACTTGTCTCAGTTGATCCAAACAAAATATAGGTTGTTATCAGGGGGGAACTGCAATATAATGTCCTTGAAAGATGGTGCTTCCTTGGTCTAGCTAGGTATTATCGGTGTTTTTTTGTGTGACTTCTCATGATTACCCTCACCGATAACAAATTTTACAAGGAATAATGTTCCATTTTAATGGATTGAGTAGTGTTATAAATCTTTTGAAGAGAATATGGGTCACCTTACACGAGCAACAATTTTTGTTTTTCCAGAACTAGGGAAAGGGTATGTGGTGTATTGGGATGCATTGAGATTAATGATATGATATGTTCTCAACAAAGGGGGTAATTTAGTTGAATATGGATCATGGTAGTTGAGTTTTCTTGAGAAGAACTACCCAAAACATGATTTGGAATTGGTGGAAGTGGTTCATCCTTGAAAAGGTGGATTTATTATCTCTTCAGTTAAAAATTCATGGTGTTTACTAGTCATAAGAATTTGAAGAATATTTTCTTACAAATAGATTTCAACTTGACTCAAAGGATATGGATATAGTATCTCCAGATTTTTTACCTTAACTTAATGTACACACTGGGTAATGGAAATTCGATGGAGAATGCATTAAGTAAGAAGTTGTATTCTCAAGTGGTGAAACATGTAGTAGATTAGTGGAAGCTAATGTTGGCCATAGACAAAATGCGGTTGGAATGTGAAGATCAGGGTGATGTAACCATTTTCTCTCCAGTCTCATTGGTTCCAGACATGGGTAGTTTGGTTAAAATGGATCATAAATCTGATTCAAAGTGTTTATCGATGATGTTGAAACTCAATGGTGGGGAGAACATTGAGGGGTGGACACTAAATGTGAATATAGTGTTCTGCTTTCAGAATTAGACGGATATAAAGGTGGCTTGTTAGGAAAAACTCCTCAATGCTTACCACCATTCCTAATGGGATTTCCATTCTAGAATTTAGAAGATGTACAAGGAATTAAAATCCCAATTTTGGTGGGCGGGTATGAAAATGAATTTGGTCGAGTATGTATTGAGATGCATGACTTCTTAGAATGTCAAGGTAGAGAATCAGCTACTAGAAGGAATTTTTCATTCTTTACCTATCATAGTGTGGAAATGGGAGAAGCAAGTAATGGATTTTGTTACAGGTCTCCCAGGAACAGTCAGAAACCACAATTTCATATGGTTTGTAGTGGATCAACTCACGTGGTTGGCCCATTTATTACATGTTCATGAATCTAATAGGGTGGAGGATCTTTCCAAAATATATATCAGTGAAGTGGTAAAAAGGAATGGTGTTCCTATTTAAATTGTATCAGATAGAGATCTGAAGTACACATCATGTTTTTGGAAATCATTATAGCAATACCTTGGGATATAGTTGAAAATGAGTACGGTGTGACATCCTCAGACGGATGGGAAATCCAAGAGGATGATACAAACTTTGGGAGATATGTTACATTCTTTTGTGATGGATTTCAGTGGCTCATGGGAGGAGAACTTTACATTATTGGAGTTCTCCTACAATAATAGTTATCAAGCCTTGATATATATTGGTCTATTGGAAGCACTGTTCGGGAATCCGTGATGTTCTCATCTTTGTTGGGTGGAAATGGGTGAGACCTTGATGGATGGACCAATTATTGTACAAGAAACTATAGAGAAGATAAATTTGATTAGGAAGTGAATGTATATGGCTTAGAGTCTTTAGAAATCGTATACAGACCATCGTCGATGATCGTTTTCGTTTGAGGTGGGTAATCATGCGTTATTGAGAATCTCTCCAAGTTTGGAAAATTTTCATATTGGGAAACATGGAATGTTATCTCTGAGGTAACTGTTACTTTTGAGATACATGAGTGGGTTTCAGTGGTTTCATATCGGTTGGATTTTCCACCACGGTTTAGTACAGTGCACAATGTGTTTCATGTGTCTCGGTTGAAAAAGTATAAGCCAGATCGTGACCATTTGATTGATTGGGATCATGTTTAGTTAGAGTCGGATACTTCTTTAGTGCATGTTCTGGTGTAGATTATGGATAGGAAAGAGAAAGTATTTCATGAGAAAAGAATATGTCTAGTTTCGGTTTTGTGGAAACATGGTCAGATTCAGGAGGAGACTTGGGAGAGGGAGAAAGAGATGATCGAGCAATGTCCTGAGCTCTTTCGACAAAGTGATGGTTCTTACTTTATGAGGATGGAAATTCCAAAGGTGGAGAGAATTCATACCCCAGTTTTGAGTTATGTGACCCTTTTTAATTTATTTTTATATAGGTAAAGTGTTAGAGTAATGTTCGGGAGATTTTGGGAAGGTTTGAGAATGGTTTTGGGGATTTTCTGAGGGTGCACGGTTTCAGCATGGTTAGGTGAAACCATGAAGAACCCCTAAGTAACAATGCAACATGAGGGAGTGGATTCACATGATTTTCAATTGTTTTTTCTAAATATGAAATGAATCTATTCAATGCACCCTTTGGATAGTATCAAGATCATGGTTAGCGCACAGTATGTCTAACTGTGTCAGCTAACTATGTGCGGATTTAAAAATTGATTTTTTAAAAATAGGTCACTCTGGATTTAAAATAAAATAACCCAAACTTCCTCCCACTCAAATCAAACTCAGGATTTATTACATTCAAGGGTAATGAATCATCTACCACTCATTTTGGGATCAATTTTAGGGGTTTTCAAGTTGAGGTGACGGTGGTTCTTTTCTAGTAAGTCTCCTCTCTTGGTTCTTTCTTGGTTTTCCTTGGATCTTCATCTCCCTCTCTCTCAGTTTACGGGATCCAAATCTATCACACATATATCTAGGGATTTTGTTTCCTCAAATGATGATATTTGGGCTTGTTAATATTATAAAAATAGATCCAATTTGGTTTTGTGTATTTTCACCTGGATTTGTGGTGCAGTTTCTTGTTGGCTAATTTCACAAAAACACTAAGGTGGGTGGCTTCTCCCTTGACTCCATTTTTCTAGAACTGGATGACTCATCAACAATTAGTTATTTTTTCTTGAATTTTGTTGTGATTATGATGTTTTAATATTTATTTAAATTCATTTTGAGATTATTCATGGATTTTGGTGAAAATGGGGTATTGTGGTGAAATGTTCTTGATGTTGGATTTTAAAATGTAGATTTTAAAATTGGTTTCTTGGGTTGATTTATCAAAAAGGATTGTGAAAATGGTTTTAAAAAAAGGGGTAGTTTTATTGGAAGTTAATGTTGCATGGATAATGTCTCAAGGGATTTTTTGGGTTGGAAATGGTTTTTTCATAATGTTGTGACCTTGGTGTGTTATATGATTGTTTATTGGTTATGTATTTATGCATGTGATTGAAATGGATGTGAAGTGGGTTGGAAGTACCACTATAAAAATATGATAGATAGTGGACAGAAGGGACATCATCAATGGTAAGTGGGTGGGAAGTACAACTAGATTGGGAAATTAGTAAATGCGTTTGGATGGGAAGATATACCATGATTTCTACACCGAGTTGAGTGTGTAAAATAATATGGCTATGTTTTGATTATGCATGTGGATAAGAAATATGAAATTTTTGTGCTAGTATGTGATGGAAAATGGATTTTGGATTGTTTTTTGGCTTTCTATTATATTGTGTAGATTTATGTGAAAAAAATAGCTTGGTAAGGGTGTGTTTGGCTTGTAGGAAATTGTATCACTTTGTCATGTTTTATATAAGCTGATTTATATAAATGTGTTAATGGTTCTATCCCAATTGAATGTGTAGGGAAGTCATTTGGGGAAAACCTAGTGAGTATTATTACTCACCCCATCCTTTGGCACTTAGTGCTTTTGTATATGTGGTATTTGGGGATACAAAAAAAGGTAAGGCATCTCATTTTTCTAGTGGTTTTTCATGATACTTGGAAGGCATTATGGTGATTGGAGCATGGATCTTGGTGTGTAGTTGTGGAGTTTTTCATGGTTTCTTTTGGGACTTTTTGACGAGTTTTCCTCTTAGTACTCCGTTTTTTGGATTTTTTGGATTTAGTTGTATTGGTTTTTGGGAATTGTTATAGAAGAGTTTGGTTGTGTGGTTGTCTCTTGGTAATGTGTTATTGTGGTTTACATTGTTGACATATATCATATAGTTGTGTTTGGTTCTCCCTTTTTTGGTTGGTTGGTTTTATTCTAAGGGAAAATCATTCCCCAATTTTTCTTGAATCCCTCAGAATTTAGTTCCTCCCTTTAGTGCCTTGGGAATGTCACCTAAGGGAAAGTAGCATCTGACCGACTTATCACACCAATGGGAAGGGGTGAGACGTTACAAATATCCCCCATTTTATAATCAAAATAAATGATAGAAATTTTATGTTTGAATATTTTAAATAAACTCCATGTAACATCCCATGGAATGCTTCATTTATTTGAAATATTTTTTTTATATTCTTCAATCTCCCAAATACCCCCCCCCCCTTTAATTCTACAAAACCCAAAAAACACCTTGGTGTAATTAAGGACAATGTATGGTTTCTTAAATTTCTCCCACCTTTTGATTTAAAAAAAAGACACAAAATGATCATGTAATGTTAAATATTAATAAGAATATATGATATCAAAATTATGATAATTCAAATGAAATAAATATTAAAGAGTTTTATTCTATCCCATTTCCTATAATATCTATATAAATTACTCTCCCATTAAGATGTTCAACAAATTCATGAGAGTAACCTTTTTTACCTTTTTGAACAAGCTTTTTTATTTTAAATTCTGGTTTCTCCCCCAAGGATACACTTACACCATTGTTATTTTTATTGAATGATATATGAAAATACATTTTTGATCCCTAATTTTATATAGTCTCCCATGGAATAAATTAATCAATGATAAGAAAAACTACTCCCCTTTAGGATTATCAATAATAAGTAAAAAAACCAATAATAAATGATAAATAGTAAAAAATGAAATTATTCAATCATCAATAGTAAAGTAAACATCTACCAAAATACATGAATAGTAAATGTTTGTAAAAAGAATAAAAATATATATATTGGAAAATTATTCCTTTATAAGAGATTTGGAAATTATATTATCCAGTTTCTTCATCCTTTTCCCTTTCCCTTCATAAAATTTATTTACATCCTTTAATTTGTTTCATCTACTCCTCCTATTCAATTTCATATTCCATGAATTTTCATTATTATAGTTTAATTTTTGGTCCTATTATATTAAAATAATGTTTCCATCATCTATCCCCTTCTCCAATAAAACATATTGTTCTTGAAAATATTATATGTTGATGTCTTGATCAGGTCCACATGTTTTTAAATTAGAGAAATTCCTAGATATTTGTCTGATTCTGATTAGAAAATACATGTTTTCCCTTAAAAAGTGATGAATTTAGATATATTAGAGAGAATATATTTAGAAGTTCTTTAAATAAATATCAATTACATCTGAGAAGGAAAATACTTAAAATAAATTCACGAGTTTAACAACATTTATAAAATATAAAAACTAATGTTAAACACAACTGAAATTTCATAGACCTCAAAACATTATAATAAAAAATAAAACCTTTTAGATGTTTTCCTATGATACAATAATGATATTATTAAGATGAAAATGGTTTCATATGTGGTTATAATATCATGTTCTAGTCTTTAGAATAATCTTAGGGTAGATATTTATCTTCTTTACATGGAAGTAAACATAAGAAAAAAATGCATCCACTACCAATGATAAAAAGTATAAATGAAAAAATTAAAATATTAAAACTTATATATATATGAAAAAAATTACATAAAAACAAATCTAAATGTATAATTTTTGAAATATTATAGAATTTAAAAGTAAAAAATACGTAAAAGTAAATATAATAAATGCCTAAATGTAAATGTTACCTAGTACAGGGTGTTTTAGTTTATTTTTTGGAACACATATTATTTCATTGATAAAATATTATAATCTTGGTAAAAATACCTTCTTAGGTTCATATATATTTTCAAACAATACTTTCATCTCACACATTCATCTAACTATTCTATGTCCAATTATAAAAGGCTCATTTAATAAAAAATCTTAATGAGTTTTTAATTATTTAACTTTATTCAATGAACACTTATTCTCATAATGTTCTCTTATATGAAACTTTGTAAAAAATGGTATATTTTTCTAAAAAAATAGTTTTATTGGAAGTTAGATCTCTTTTTGGACTCACTACCTAGTATAGAAGTATTCGTTTTTTCTTCAAATGCCTATATAACACATATGAAGGTTATTACTTCTGAAAATAAACATTGAAATCAATTTATTCAAACTCTCAACATCATATTTTAGCCTTAAAATCACATTCCCATAATCTAGATATATCATAGAAACGACATTATCATTATGTTTCAAGGTTAGTCTTAAATTAACTTAATATATTCAATAACCTCAGATATATTTTCAGAAACCTCTTTATCAAGTTCCAAGTACTTATTAGATATTTTATAATATAAATCCTCAATATATGATACTTACTTATTAATTTCCTCATTACTAGTTGAAATAGATGTTTCCATTCAACTTAGAAGTTATATTTGAGATCTTATCAACAAACTTAGAATGATATGATTTAACTTCATAAAAATCCATCTTCAACCTATTATTACTTCTCTCTAAAATAGTCTCATATTTATCCATATCTTCAACTTATGTAGTTTCATCCTCATAACTACATGATGAAAAAGGGTAGGTAGACTCTAAATAGAATGTAGTAAGGGACTCTACAGTAACATTTCCCATGAAACCCATTTCATTATGATGGGACTTAGAATAAAATATGATATTATTTTGGATTTAATCACTATCTAGTAACATTATATTATCTAAATAAGGATATTAACTAGTGATTTATCTATCTATCATAACTATAAATTATTTACTTAGTTTTCCCTTTTATGATCTCTTATTCCTTCTCCTTATTTTTTAATCTCAGTCACTCAAGTCTATTATTACTTGGTTTATTACACTTGTAAGAGATAACATCTTTATAATCATTCTTATAATAATTCTATTTTTTTATTTTAAATGATATTTCAAAAAGTAGATTTCCCCATAAAAATATCCGTTCACCAAAAAATCCATGTAATCCCACCCTTACATAGTTCGAAACAACTACTATCAAAATTCAATTTCAAAATTTTATTGGATGAACTTGGATTCCAATTATTTTATCAAAAAATTATCACTCCCGTAGTTATGATGAACATAAATATATTTTTATTTCCTCACATATCTATGTCTCTCTTTAATATGATTTTATAATATAAAATATTTGATACATTCTTACTGTCATCAATAGTTATTTTTTTTATTCCCATTATTTAGGTAAACTTTATATGAAATTATCAATAATATAATAACTAGGTACTTATATTTATCCAAGTGATAATAAATTGTTCACAATATTTAAGTATCTCCAGTTCATCTGGAATATATATTCACAAAAAATTAAGTTAAATAAATAATAATCATCTCACAACATCACCATGTTCATCTCCAAAACTTTAGAATTTATGAAATGAGTCACATAAAGTTTCTTCCATATAACACATACAATACAACATAATGATACATGAAAATAAATTATTCATTTAATAAAAAAATATTATTCACATTAAAATTAATTTGAAACCCATTCTTTTCTTCATGCATAAAATTCAAAATTGGTTTAATAGGAATATTGTGTTCACGAGTTAGAATAATAAAATTTTCTACTCTGGTATTTATGAAAAAAGTTTCCATATGGTCTCATTAGTATTTACAATATGTTCTATAAAATAATGGTGGACTATTTGGATTAATATTTTCTAGGATTATGATTGGTATAACACCTACTACTACAAAAAAAATATTTTTTCATGGATACACAGTTAGTGTAAATAAAATAGTATAATTTATGAAAAACAAATAGAAACAATTAATTAAAAAATTAAAAAAATTAACGATAGAATCTCAAACATAGTGAATTGTTCTTGTAAAAATTATATCACAAAAAATGTGGAGTTAATTTCTAATACTAATTGTTGTTTCAAATAATGAAAATATATAATCTTTAAGAGGGCATGAATTGAAGTTGAAATAACAACTCAATTTTTCATCCCACAAAAAAATAAAACATTTTGAATATATTATTTTTTCCAATAAAATTAAATAAAATTATTAATATAACAGAGAAGAAAATTGAACTCTTGAAAGTTAAAAAATGAATAGATATATATAGACCAATAAAAAAGTAAACATTGTCTTATAGAAACAAAACATAATTTTCTTAATAACAATAAAAAAACTCTTATAAATGATATATTTATCAAATAAATCATATTGAGAGAACACTTCACTTTTATCCCAAAGTAGTGGGAAGTTTAGTAACCTAAACCAAGGTGTACAAGATCCTTACAAGGAACTTCATTGACTAAACAAGATAGAAGATATAGTTTCTATAGAAGGAACTTCTTTGAAATAAAATTTGGTAGCAGAAAGCTCTACACCCATGATCCTTTTCAATCAGTATGATCGACATCATGTTTTTACTTAGAATTCATTGAACAATCAATTTTGAATAACATAGGTTCCTATCGCTAAAATTCCATTCATCTTAAAGGATAAAAAAAGTGGATTCCTTACTAGAATATCTTCAATATCACTGGTCATAAGAATAAAAATTACAACCATAGAACTTAGGGATTTTACAATACAGTTACTATCAATAGAATCTATAAGAAAACACCAAAAACAAAATACAATCAGAAGCACTAAAGATAATTGAGATGATTCACGAATCTGTTATAAGTGACTATGTGTCTTTATAACACCTACAATTCCTCAAATTTGTAACAACATAATATTTTAGGAAGTATTTAACTTAAATAAATATTATGTTACAAGATTTTTCTACACACAACACTAAACTAAAATGAAATCATGATATGTTAAAATAAAATTTGATAGTTATAATATATCCATTAAATTTTTGAGTATTGAAGAAATTAAATCTATTATGAAATATATAAGGGAATTAAATGGAATTGAGTAGTAGAAGACTTTCGTACATATTTAATTTTTCCAAGATTGGAAAGGAAGTAGCTTCATTATGGATTTATCTAGATCAAACCCAATCTAAAATGAAATATTTGAAGTGTGAGTAAAATTTTACATGATATAAATTCAAACTCATGGTAATTTACAAGGGATATATGCTAGAAAAATCACCACCCTCGACTTCCACTAAAGCATAACTTATGCTAAGATATTATGTGGAGATTTTAAGGGTATATAAAAATAAAAATTACAGTGATATTAACCTATAATTATAAATTTAATAATTAATTTATCACATTTATTTTTCAAATTTTTTAATTTGTATTTTAATGAAAAATGACATTTATTTTCAGTAAATGTTGTTTTCTTTATATTTCATATTTAAAAAATACATTTATAAATTTTATAATATAAATTGGATAAAATTAATTTCATTTTGTACTTATGATGCCTAAATTATCTTACTATGATTTTTTTCTAAAAGTATTAGTTTTTAGGTAAATAGTGTAAAAACATTGATATTTCTAAAAACATCATTTTTATGAAATTATCGTAATACAAAAATGAATTTAACATTTTTGAAACCTTTTTATATAAAATATAAACATTTATAAGTAAAATAAATCATTTGAAATTTCTATATTTTATTTATAAAACCTTTTTATATCCATATTGGAAATATAATTAATATTTTTCTTGAAAAAATAATTCATTCCATTATATTAAAATATTAGCTTCCATTTTTAATTTAAATTAAATATAAATAATGAATTTCATATTTTAGATCAATATTATATTATTATGTAGTAAGATAAATTTTATTTTTGTGAATAAAATATTGATTATTAATATTAATGTTAATGGCCATGATAATGGTAAAAATGTTATTTTCAAATAATTGTTTTATTAATATTATATATTTTTTATCAAATTAAAAATTTAGTATCTTATAAATAGTGAATTTAATATAAATTTCAAGAATATTTATGAATAAATTATCACTCATTTAATTAGAAATCAATACTAAACAATATTAATAAAACTTAATTGTTAAAACAACATTTTTCTAAAGAAAATTTTTTCTATATATAAATTATTTTCAATTAATATATACTTTTATAATATTTAGAAATTCAATTATATTAAAGGGATATGAAATTTTGGTTCATAACACTAAAATTTGGTAAGATTTATTATTTTATATTTTTATTAAAACTCTTGTTATTGGAAAAAATTAGTTTCCCTGGTGAAAACGAAATACATAGAAGTAAAAATATAAAAAAATAACTTAAAAAATGTTAAAAACATGTGTCAAAATTCATGGTTTATTCTTTATCAACACAATTCCTCCCCATAATTAATTATTTAGAACTTTTTTTCCTTTTATCCTTGAATAATGTAATGATTTCATAGAAAAAGTAAGGGTTTTCACCAAAGTTCAATTTTCTTCACTTATAAAAGGGGACACTCTCACCCCTTCATGCTAGACCCATTCCATTTTATTCCTTTATAATAATATATCAAATTCCTACTCCTAGAGTTTGATATTATTTTAAAAAACACATGATCTCATTTATTTATATTATGACCTTTATTTTCAAGGAGACTCTTAGGATAAAGTTCAAGGGACCAAAGTGAGTACTAGTTACTCTTTACCTTTTCTCCTTAATATTTATCTTCTAAACATACCCTAACCATATTATTATAATGAACTCAGTATCATTAGTATACTGAATTTTTATAATATAAATTTAAAAAACCATTATTTACTCTTTTTCATCCACTTAAAATAACAGAATAACATTAATTGTGCGTTATGTGGACTACTGATTCCACGATGTAATGTTTTTCATTTTTCATCTTTATTTTCCTTATTTATCTAAAAAACATAAAATTTATTCCGAAAATTAAAAAATAAAAGTAGTTTCATTAATCATATTTAATATTGATATTATACACTTCATTAACCATACTCGCCCATCAACATATAATGTGTTCATTTTTTGCTCGGTTTAACCACATACTTGAGTAATAAAATAAAAATATATCATGGATGAAAAAGGGAACATAAATAATAATATTATAATAATTTAATAAGAAATTAATTCATGGTTTTTCATTCTAGAATGGTTATATTGAGTATTTATCTTATTATTAAAATATCAACTTTGATCGCTCAAATTATTGAAATAAGTCGACACTAATTCAATTTTCATGCAAATATAAGAAACAATTTCCTAATAAATGAATATATTATGATAATTAATGTACCATATTAAATTAAATATAGAATAAAAATGTTCCTAATGTAACATAAGGTCTTCACATTCACCGTATTTTTCTCAAAGACACGTGTTATCCACAACCTATGTCCCACCCACATGTCTGAATGGGTCATCAGAATAATGATAGTATCCATAAGAAAACACATGTAAATTCTAGTGTTATTTTCCCCCAATTTCAAAAAACCTATGAAAATTCCTATTTTTCATCCATCTTGATCACTATTCTAGGACAAACCTCTTTAACAGTGGAGTTTTAATTAGGTGGGATCCCAAAAAGAAAGTTATGCCTTGCTGACATGGGTAGTAACATTTAACCTTTTAACCATTTAACTTTCACCTAATATGGTATATAATAAACTTAATTTATTATTCAATAATTTAGTCACAATCATAGACTAAATGAGTAATAAAGTAAGGGTTTTTTATAACTCAATTTTCTCCCATTGAGTTAAACACTTTCTTATTTAACACTATAATTCTTTATTTGATTTATTATAACTAATAAATACTTTGTATTGTATTTGATATTTATTTTATATGGTTATATAATTCTTTTATATAACCTTGTTATCAAATGATTCTTACCTTAATGAATATGTTACTTGTAAGGATTTATTTCCCCGATTTTCACCCATTGAGACATATTTCTTATTTTACACCATGTTTTATTTAGATTGATGTATATATATCCATTTAATATATTTTAATAATTATTATATTATATATCATGATATTATATTTTATATTATATGTTCATTCTATCATTGGGTTTTGACTCAAAAATTTCAAAAAATTTAAGAGTTTTTGTCTCTATTATACTTCATTGAGGAATGATTTAATATTATACACCAATATCATTTTTTATGGTATAACTACTACACCTTGACTTATAATATATTAAATTATTTTTAATCATTGAACCATCACTTCTATTCATGTTCCTCCATGATTTGGAATTTTCTTGGTATCTTCTCTAAAATATTATGAGATTTTCATAACTCGACCTACTTTCTTTAATTATAATGTTTCCCCTTAATCTTATTATTTTATTTAGTATGTTATTCCCTATTTATATAATTTGATATCAAATTTATTTAAAATCATCCTTATTGATGAATTCTATTCCTTCCTCAAAAATGAAACTGTTTTAAGAATAATTCTAATCCTCTTAAATGATGATTTATCATGCATGCCCATTTTTTCCTCTTCCCTAAAATGTTTTTCATTTAATATTTGGAATAATTTTTTTATTTTATATTCCATTAAAACTACTCCTTACCCCATTTCAAAAATATTGTTTTGTATTTTTTCAATGATGTGGGTTTCCAATAAAGATATAAAAAGGGTTTTCTTCCACTCTACACATACTCAAAATAAAATTTTGATCCACATTAAACTCTACATTATTAGTTTTTATTTTTAAAATAATTTTTTAAAAAGTATTTAAATCTACCTTTTTTAAAATAAATTTTTAAAATGACCCATAACATAAACTTTTATGATGATCTTAAAAGTGGTTTCTAAAATATTTTTTATATTTTTATTTCTCGTTTACCATTTTATTTTCAAAAGGAATTACCCTCATAGTATTTTTTTCTCATGATTTACTATCTCATTGAAATGTTATTATTTTATATTTCATGGAATTAATCTCATGATTTCAAATGACCCCAATTATTAATCTCTTATGTGGTACCATTTGAAGAATTTTTTTTCTATCATGTTTTTTGATCTACTCCAATTCCTTCTAAGTTTATTTTTCTTAACTGTGGATATGTTATTTTGAAACCATCCAATAAATTTATCCAAATGTTTTATGGTTATGTTTTGTCAAATTAATTATGAAAACTATTTTTTCTCAGTTTAATATTACTTTGATGAAATTGTGAATTTTATTTATGTTCTACATTTACACATGTACATAATATATTGTTAAAGGTGGTGTAACATCTTGAACTAAACCACCGGGTTTGAGCCGGAATTCCATGTGACCTCATGCATGTCTACCCATATACATGAGGTTGATAACTAGAAGCAAGAGTCTAAATCCTTCAGTAGGGAGACTATACCCTCAGTATCATGTCGTATGATATGTCATCAATAATAAAAATATAATATAAATAAGAAAAGTAGTCATGTGGAATGTTATGTATAGAATACATTAAAAGTAAATAAATGTAGCTCCCAAAAATAGAAGGTCTGTCTAGGTTAAATAAAGTAGATATGTAAACAAATGATAAACTATAAGTCCTATTAGTGTCCATCCAATCCCACCACTAGCTCTAAGCTCCTCGGCTCATCAGTCCTCCACCGGGCCCTTTACCTTCACTAGATCTCTCATGAAATCTATAGGCACATTGAAATTCCCAAGTGGGATGTGAATAAAACACTCAATAGGACATCATGAGCACACCCTTAACCTAATTTTCTCAAGTATAAAAGTGTATGTCATAATAATAATAAATGTTTAACAAGTATATTAACACACAATCCAAAACCGAGTGGTTGTGTGCTAACCAAGACACCAAAATCCATCGGTTTTACCTTCTTTATCTCTTTGTCAACGGATAATCAAGGTGTTACAAGAATCACAGATAATCAATGAGGCTAAAGAATCATGATACTCGGTATTGTTTGATCATGCATCTCGGCGTCACTACACATCAAGTAATTGATATTCTCGACTTCCTGTAACACCCGAGACTTTTATGAGAAATATTTTTGTTTTTATAAATCATAAAAGGAATCTTTCACTACACCCAACATCTTGGCTTGCTTTACACGCAATCGCGACCTTCCTCGATAGCTTGCGTCGTACGCAATACCGAGTTTCACTAAACAATGATATGTTATTAAAATATTATTAAAACTAGCCGTTATGAATAGTAATAACCACTTTTTGAAATTTTATAAATTTTATTTTTCAAAATGGACTTCATTTTTGGATTCGGAATATCAAAATTATCCTAGGGTGAAATTTTGGTATTTTTCTGAAAACTTTCAATTTTTTGATGAATAGTGAAACCACTAAGTGGTAGTTAAAAAAACTGAATTTTTCATAAAACTTAATCCTACCGCTTCTGTGAGTGGAATTTCAAAAATCTGAGAGACACGGTTGATGTCAGTAATTAAAATGTGGTTTAATGAGATGAAAATAATTTTTGGTGAATAGTATCTTTTTAATTTTATTTACCACGGTTAAAAGTAAATAGGGTAATTAAGGGTAAAAATGATATTATTATTACCCTAAAACATGTCATAATTCTATTGGATAAGTGTAATTCGACCAAAAACAAACTTAGGAATAAAATATGACCATTTAGGCCCACTTGGATTAGATTAGGACATTTATTATTAATTTATTTAAAGAAGGGTTAAAATAGTTAAAATCAAAGTTTAATAAGTACATCATTTTTAATATAGGGTTATACATAAGATAAATTCTACTATAAATATTCATTAGAAAGATAAAAATATTTTATACATAGTTATATTTTATTTTTAATTTTTAGAATTTAAATAATTTAATTTATTTATGACACAAAGATGATGCAGTAATTATCCTCTTAATGAAATATTGACACAATTGATGTTATAAATACCCAAATAAATATAATTTGAGACTTTTTATAAATTACACTAATTTTCTAGGTTAATATGACATGTTAGTATTGATTTAATTAACTTTTTTTGAACTAATCATTCTTTTATGATTTTCACAAAAATCAATTACTAAATAGTGTCAAAATTGACATAAAATAGTTTTTAAAAACAATATTATATTATTAATTGTTATTTTATTCCTAAAAATCTACGGTTCTGCCAAATGACTTAGATAAGGTTATATATATTAATAATAAACAACTTGGGGTTCGTTTGTCTGCTTATAGTAAGTTTATTAACCTTATAGTATAAGAACACAAGAAGACATGATAAGAGTAAAATTATTTAACTTAATGTTAAATCTAAATGATAAGGTTAAAATAGGAACCTAAACTTGTCTAAATTCTATTGGATGAGAGGATTTAGATCCATCCCCACCTTAGCTTCGATTTAAATCAATTTGGAGCTATTTAAAACCGAACTTGACTTTATAAAAAAATAATATTTTTAGTTTTTCTAAAGGAGCCCATCTCCTCCCTTATAAAAGGGCACCTCCTCCCCCTCTTCCTCACACCACTTTGAGACTTAAATCTCGTCCAAACCCTGCCACTTTCTCCTCTCCACTTCCCTAGAGACATCCTATAGTTCCTGGTCTTCTTCAAAGACCAATTTTAGTGCCCTAAAAGGAGGTCTCAAAGAAGCACTTCAAAGAAGAGGTAATGTCTGTTACCGATTCTTTCATCTTTGTTTCTTCTTCCACTTATTCTTCTTTAGTTATTTAATTATGAAGTAATAACATAAATATCACTCATATACTGATATGTTATTATAATTATGAAACAACCCTATTTCACCATCTATCCATCCTACGGAAAACGAAATCACCGCGCGTGCGTACGTACGGAATATCGTATCCACGCCGTGGTGTAATCTATTTTCCACCACCACCTTACTTGGATGGGTATAATGGTGTAAATAATGACTATATATGACTATTATAAAGTGATATTTATTCTTAAATAGTATACATACACTCCAATACAATTCCACGATCATGGGAATGATATCATCCCTCGTGCGTACGTACGGAATACCGTCTCCACGATGTGATGCGACTTGTTCTACATGATCTTCATTGAATAATTATTATATAAATGAATTTAGTGAATAAATATGATATATATTACACTAATAACATTATGAAAATTAGGTATCTATAACCTAAAAATAAGTATAAGAATTCATTCGACAAAACACGCATAAGAACAAAAAGTAATAAACACCCGAATAAACAAGTAGTAATGAAATATTACTAATAAGAAGCTAATAATATGACCATATATGATATAATAAAAATAAGTATGATTCTGGAATAAGTAAATAACATTATTTAAATCATTATACAGGAGGTTTGGACACTTATGAAGCAAATCGGACCTAAGGTAAGGGAAAATATCACAATCTCATTTTTATTCGAGATTATTTATACTTTGCTATTTAATAGGGTGTATTTTATCATCCACATCCATGTTTCCTCAATATGTAACATTATTTATATCCACCTAAAATTTTTTAAATCCAATTTTACCCATCGGTGAGTTTTTAGTAAAAGATATTAAAGGAATCTTTTTTCATTTTTCGTACGAGGTACTTTTTGACTTTTCCGACAAAAGTACGAGAAGAATTTTTTTTACTTATACGGCATGAATGGATTTTTAAAACAAAATTTCCAAGAATCTTCATTTACAAGTTTTCAAGTTTATTTTTAATCAACTTATCTTAGTTTAAAATTGTATGACATGTTAAGAAAGGAAAAATATTTTTGAAGTAGAAAGGACATTTTCCTCAAGAATGTAGTTCAAATGTTTTATCAAAATTATTTTCCATCTAAGATAATAAAGGGTCATTTTTCTATCCCTATTATTAAATGGATTTGATTATGTTGTGATGGAAATATTTTTATGAATTCTTTTATCTTATATGAATTGTTTTATGATGTCTCGATGTTTAAAGATTCCCATTTTTATTACATGGGTTATGCTATGATGTATGGTTTATGATTTTGTGGTACACATAACAATGGTATAATTATGAGATGGGTGGGACCTATATCTCCCTCCAATGAATTGGATAATGATTTTATATCTCATGAGATAGACATGGCTGGAACGGCAGGTTAAACCGGTTCAGTGAAATAGGACTGAAACGAGGAGTGAACTCGGTTCAGAAATAGACTTTTTCCACTAAGATAGTCTTGGAAATGAGCCTTGACTAATAAGAAATGATTATCTATGATTATGTGTGTATGCCACAAAGTTTCATGTTTTAAGTTTTGATTATTGGGATTACATTTCACTACTATTATCTATCCCATGTTTTGTGATTATGATTTCTTTTGCAGGTTAAGATTTCCAAAAGTTATGTTCTTATGTATATGATGTGATTGATATTTCTTTTGTTTACCCTTACTAAGCATTTGAGATCACCCTTTTGTATTTTTTCTTTCCCTAGGTCAGGAATAAGGTTATTAGGTAAGATATGCCAAAAGGGACTATAGATATGATGAAATAAATGGGAGACAGTGTAGACGCTTTATGAACCAGTTTTTTATGTTTCCCAGTTTCTAAAGATGTTATACCTATACGGTCCTTTCACGGTTTTGTTATATATTGTAATAAGTGTGCTTCAATTCTGAAGTAATAACAATGTATGTAAAGTATGGGTCGCTACAGTTGGTATCAGAGGAAAGGTATAGTCAACCTTTGGAAACTAGGATGTGAAAGCCTTAGTAAGAATCATAAGGATAAGTCTAAGCACAGAACACAATCTTAGTGTTTTAGAAATGGCTATGAATAACCTAGGATAAGACCATAAGTGTAAAATTTTATTCTTGATTATGTGGTTTTCCTATTATAATTAGTGTTTCTCACACTATTATTCTTGGTTTTAGTCAATGGCTGGAACCCGAAGGAACCGTGGTAATGCGGAATGCGACGGGCAATGAAATGATTGTCCCCCTGAGAAACCAAACGTTATGGGAGATGGAATGCAAAATCTTATAGCCATGCTCACACAACTTTCTCAAGCTATGAATTATGTAAGACTTCCAAACGAGCAAAGTAAGGAGAAACATTCTATTGAATCCTTCATGAGACAACGCCCACCTTCATTCAGCGGGTCTACTGATCCATTAGTTGCTGAAAAATGGATTAGTACTACTGAAAAGATATTTTCAGTTCTTCAATGTTCTGAACATGATAAAGTCATCATAGCAGTGTATCATTTGGAAGGTGATGCTGGTAAATGATGGAATCTTATTAAGAATATGAGGCAAAAGGAATGAAATTGATTCCATGGAATGGGATGAGTTCAAGAACTTATTTTTCAATAAGTACTTCCCTTGTATTCTCCGAACAAAGATGGAGAAAGAGTTTCTTGAATTGAAGCAAAAGGATGATGAATCTGTTGGTACCTATGAAGAAAATTTTACAAGACTTGCAAGGTACTCTTCTAGTATTATTATCCAACCTGAGAGTAAGATCGATCGATTCTTTAGTGGCTTAAAACCAATTCTTCGAAGGGCGTTAGCCATAAGGGACTTCAATATCTACAAGGAAATCGTTCGATGTGCTCTCAAAGTCAATATGGAGATTAGAGTAACCCATCAGTCATATGGTTTTGATAAGAAGAGGAAAATGGAATTCAATGGAAAATATAAAGAGCACACTGAAAAGAAGATGAGCTTTCCCTTATGCTAAAAGTGTGGAAAGAAACATGGAGGGAGTTGTCTTAAAGGTACAAGTAAATGTTTCAAATGTGGAAAGGAAGGCCATAGGGCATTTGAATGCTTCAATGATGGGAAGAAGATGTCTAATGATGCAAACAAAAGAAGGGATACATAGAATGAACCTACTACACTTCAATGTTTCATGTGCAAGGAGATGGGTCATTATGCCAATCAATGCCCAAATCCAAGGGTTGATGATGATGGTCGGCGTCAACAAACTCTTAAGGATAAAGACAAATGAAAGTCACATGCAATTTCTATCAGTGATGTGGAGTACGATAACGATGTGGTGAAAGGTACACTTACCATCCACTCTAAAGTATCAAATGTTTTATTTGATTCTGGATCCACCCACTCTTTTATTTCTGAAGAATTTTCTAAGGATATCACCATATTACCTCAACAATTAAATGTTGAGTTAGCTGTGACAACCCTCAATGGCACAAAAGTCGCATCAAAAGTTTATAATTATTCTCCGATCGAAGTTTGTTGGAAAGTGATTCCTATAAATATTGTGATCCTTCCTATAGTGGAATTTGATGTGATTCTTGGCATGTATTGAATTTCTTTATATGGAGCTCATATTAATTGCCAAAGAAGGGAAGTCACATTTCATATTCCAGATCAATCTGTGATCATCTATCAATGCAAGGATGAACATAACCTTCCAGTGGAAATTTCTTCCATCTTATGGTTCTTGATTCCACTAAATGAAGGTTATTTATCTCAAATGGTTGGTGAGAAACTCACGATTATGAATATTCCCATTGTACGGGAGTTTGACGATGTCTTTACGGAGGAATTACCGAGTATTCCACCAAATCGTGAAGTTGATTTTTCAATAGAACTCGTACCGGGTGCTTTTCCTATTTCAAAGACACCTTATAGAATGGCCCCAATTGAGTTGTAGGAATTGAAGAAGCAACTCCAAGAGAATCTTGATAAGGGTTTCATATGCCCTAGTGCGTCACCTTGGGGAGCACCTGTTCTATTTGTTAAGAAGAAAGATGGGTCAATGAGACTCTGCATTGATTATCGAGAACTTAACAAGATCACTATCAAGAACAAATATCCTCTCCCGCTCATTGATGAACTATTTGACCAACTATGCAGAGCTCAATACTTTTCCAAGATTGATCTTCATTCAGGGTATCATCAATTAAGGGTCAAAAGGGAGGATATACCAAAGACGGCTTTCCGTACAAGGTATAGACACTATGAATTTATAGTGATGCCATTTGGTCTTACTAATTCCCCGGCTATCTTCATGGATCTGATGAATAGAGTCTTTAGAGACTATCTTGATCAGTTTGTGGTAGTCTTTATATACGATATTCTTGTCTATTCAAAGAGAAAGGAAGAACATGAAGATCACTTGAGAATTATATTGAAGACCCTGAGAAAGGAGAAGCTTTATGAAAAATTTACCAAGTGTGAATTTTGGCTTCAAAAAGTTTCATTTTTGGGTCACATAATCTCAAAAGAGGGGATATCTGTGGATCCAGCAAAAACAGAGGTTATCGAAAAATGGTCGAGACCAACAACAGTAACTGAGATCCAAATTTTTCTTGGTTTGGATGGATATTATCGACGTTTTGTGAAATATTTTTCACCATTATCTAATCCACTCACCAAGTTGACTCGGAAAGGAGTTAAGTTTGTTTGGACGGAGGAATGTGAATAGAATTTAAAGGAGTTGAAAATAAGGTTATCTAGTGCACCTGTGCTCACACTACCTTGTAGTGGAGAGAGGTTTGTGATCTACATTGATGAATCCAAGAAGGGATTGGGGTGTGTTCTTATTCAAAATGATATGGTGATAGCCTATGCCTCACGACAATTGAAAATACATGAGCAAAATTACCCAACTCATGATTTGGAGTTAGCTGCAGTAATATTTGCATTAAAGATTTGGAGGAATTATCTTTATGGAGAAAGGTGTGACAGTTATACTGATCATAAAAGTTTAAAGTATATTTTCACACAAAAGGATCTGAATATGTGCCAAAGAAGATGGTTGGAGCTGATTAAGGATTATGACTGCTCAATCCATTACCACCCTGAGAAAGCAAACAAGGTGGAAGATGCATTAAGTCGACAAGACCATGCCAGTTTATCCATGATGAGGATCACAAAAGATCCAATATTTATGGATTTACAAAGGATGGATCTTGGAATTATAATGAAAGGGGAAAAATCGTATCTTTCTCAAATGAATGTTCAACCATCTATACATTTGAAGATTAA
This sequence comes from Viscum album, assembly GCA_963277665.1. Classification (NCBI taxonomy): domain Eukaryota; kingdom Viridiplantae; phylum Streptophyta; class Magnoliopsida; order Santalales; family Viscaceae; genus Viscum; species Viscum album. The sequence goes on from OY728121.1 coordinate 546,552,765, forward strand.
AGAGGCACAGAAAGAAGATGTCGAGTTACAAAAGAAGGTGAGAAATGTTCCTGAATTCAACCTTGATTGTGATGGGATAATAAAGTTCAGGAATCTGGTTTGTGTTCCTCCCATCCCCAAATTAAAGAAGGATCTGCTGGATGAGGCTTATAGTTCTTCATTCTCCATTCATCCTGGAAGCATGAAGATGTATAGGGACCTAAAAGAGTACTTCTGGTGGGATGGCATGAAAAGAGATGTTGCTGAATATGTCTCTCAATGCTTGGTTTGTCAGAAAGTTAAAGCTAAGAGACAGAAGTCTAAGGGGATGTTACAACCATTACCCATACCCTAATGGAAATGGGAAAACATCACTATGGACTTTTTCACCGTACTTCCTAAAACATCCAAAGGCAATAATGCTATCTGGGTCATTGTTGATCGTCTTACAAAGTTTTCACACTTCATCGCTATTAGAGAGTATTTATCTCTGGATCAGCTCTCCAGGATATATGTAAAGGAAGTGGTAATATTGCATGGAGTACCAATTTCTATTATATATGATCGGGATCCGAGATTTACCTCAAAGTTCTGGTGAAGTCTTCATCATACTCTGGATACAGAGTTGAGTTTCAGCACTGCTTATCATCCTCAGACAGACGGTCAGTCTGAGAGAACAATTAAAACTCTAGAAGATATGTTTAGAGCTTGCTCTATGGATTTAAAAGGTGGTTGGGATCAACACCTACCTTTGGTGGAATTTTCTTATAATAATAGATTTCACTCCATTATTCAGATGGCTCCTTATGAAGCTCTCTATGGAAAGAAATGCAGGACTCCAACTTGCTGGGATGAAGTTGGGGAAAGAAAGCTGTTAGGACCTTATCTCATTGATGAAATGGCAGAAAAGGTCAGATCTATTCAACAACACATAAGAGCAGCTCAGAGTCAACAGAAAAGTTATGCCGACAACCGAAGAAAAGACCTAGAGTTTGAAGTGGGTGATAAAGTGTTCTTACGAATATCTCCCTGGAAGAGGGTCATGAGATTTGGAAAGAAGGGGAAGTTGAGCCTTAGATATATCGGTCCTTTCGAAATACTGGATCGTGTTGGGAAGGTAGCTTACCAATTTTCTCTTCCACCAAATCTCTCTCAAGTTCACGATGTGTTCCATGTATCTCTCCTGAGAAATTACATACCTGATCCTTCACATGTACTCAGCTCAGAAGTTGTACCGCTGGAGCAAGATCTTTCTTATGAAGAATAGACGATAGATATTCTGGATCGTAGCGAAAAAGTCCTACGAAACAAGACCACTCGATTGGTGAAATTTTTATGGAAGAACCACCAATTATAATAAGCTACATTGGAGCTTGAGGATATGATGAGGGAGAGGTATCCTCATCTGTTTGTTACAAAGTGACGAATTTTGAGGGTGAAATTCATTTTAAGGGGGGTAGAATGTAACACCCGAGACTTTTATGAGAAATAATTTTGTTTTTATAAATCATAAAAGGAATATTTCACTACACACAACACTAGATTGGCTTTCTTTACACGCAATCATGACCTTCCTCGATAGCTTGCATCGTACGCAATACCGAGTTTCACTAAACAATGATATGCTATTAAAATATTATTAAAACTAGCTGTTATGAATTGTAATAACCACTTTTCAAAATTTTATAAATTTTATTTTTCAAAATGGACTTCATTTTTGGATTCGGAATATTGAAATTATCCTAGGGTGAAATTTTGGTATTTTTCTGAAAACTTTCAATTTTTGATGAATAGTGAAACCACTAAGTGGTAGTTAAAAAACTGAATTTTTCATAAAACTTTTTTTACCACTTCTGTGAGTGGAATTTGAAAATTTCAAGAGACACGGTTGATATCAGTAAGTAAAATGTGGTTCAATGAGATGAAAATAATTTTTGGTGAGTAGTAACTTTTTACTTTTATTTACCACGGTTAAAAGTAAATAAGGTAATTAAGGGTAAGAATGATATTATTATTACCCTAAAACATGTCATAATTCTATTTGATAAGTGTAATTCGACTAAAAACATTCTTAGGAATAACATATGACCATTTAGGCCCACTTGGATTAGATTAGGACATTTATTATTAATTTATTTAAAGAAGGGTTAAAATAGTTAAAATCAAAGTTTAATAAGTATATCATTTTTAATATAGGGTTATACATAAGATAAATTCGACTATAAATATTCATTAGAAATATAAAAGTATTTCCTACATATTTATGTTTTATTTATAATGTTTATACTTTAAATAATTTAATTTATTTATGACACAAAGATGATGCAATGATTATCTTCTTAATGAAATATTGACATAATTGATGTTATAAATACCCAAATAAATATAATTTGAGACTTTTTATAAATTACACTAATTTTATAGGTTAATATGACATGTTATTATTGATTTAATTAACTTTTTTATAACTAATAATTCTGTTATGATTTTCACAAAAACCAATTACTAAATAGTGTCAAAATTGACATAAAATAGTTTTTAAAACAAATATTATATTATTAATTGTTATTTTATTCCTAAAAATATAAGGTTCGGCCAAATGACTTATATAAGGTTATATATATTAATAATAAAAAACTTGGGGTTCATTTGGCTGCTTATAGTAAGTTTATTAACCTTATAGTATAAGAACACAAGAAGACACGGTAAAAGTAAAATTATTTAACTTAATGTTAAATATAAATGATAAGGTTAAAATAGGAACCTAAACATGTCTAAATTCTATTTGATGAGGGTATTTCGACCCATCCCCACCTTATCTTCTAAATAAATCAATTTTTAGCTATTTAAAACCGAACTTGACTTTATAATAAAATAATATTTTTAGTTTTTCCAAAGGAGCCCCTCTCCTCCCTTATAAAAGGGCACCTCCTCCCCCTATTCCTCACACCACTTTGAGCCTTAAAGCTCGGCCACACCCTGACAATTTCTCCTCTCCACTTCCCTAGAGACATCCTAGATGTCCTTGTCTTCTTCAAAGACCAATTTTAGTGTCCTAACAAGAGGTCTCAAAGAAGCACTTCAAAGAAGAGGTAATATCCGTTACCGATTCTTTCATCTTTATTTATTCTTTCACTTATTCTTATTTAGTTGTTTCATTATTAAGTAATAACATCAGTATCACTCATATACTGATATGTTATTATAAGTATCAAACAACCCTATTTCACCATCTATCCATCCTATGGAAAATGAAATCACCGCGTGTGCGTACGTACGGAATACCGTCTCCACGCCGTGGTGTAATATATTTTCCACCACCACCTTACTTGGATGGGTATAATGGTGTAAATAATGACTATATATGACTATTATAAAGTTATATTGATTATGAAATAGTATACATACACTCCAATACAATTCCACGGTCATGGGAACGATATCATCGCTCGTGCGTACGTACGGAATACCATCTCCATGATGTGATGCGACTTGTTCTACATGATCTTCATTGCATAATGATTATATAAATGAATTGAGTGAATAAATATGATATATATTACACTAATAACATTCTGGAAATGAGGTATCTATAACCTAAAAAGAAGTATAATAATTTATTTGACAAAACACGCATAAGAACAAAAAGTAATAAACACCCGAATAAACAAGTAGTAATGAAATATTACTAATAAGAAGCTAAGAATATGACCATATATGATATCATAAAAATAATTATGATTCTGTAAGAAGTCAATAACATTATTTAAATCATTATACAGGAGTTTCGGACACTTACGAAGCAAAACGGACCTAAGGTAAGGGAAAATATCACAATCTCATTTTTATCCGAGATTGTTTATACTTTGTTATTTAATGGGGTGTATTTTATCATCCACATCCATGTTTCCTCAATATGTAACATTATTTATATCCACCTAAAATTGTTTAAATCCAATTTTACCCTTCGGTGAGTTTTTAGTAAAAGATATGAAAGGAATCTTTTGTCATTTTTCGCACGAGGTACTTTTTGACTTTTCTGACAAAAGTACGAGAAGAATGTTTTTTTACTTATATGGAATGAATGGATTTTTAAAAAAAAATCCAAGAATATTCCTTTACAAGTTTTCAAGTTTATTTTTAATCAACTTATTTTAGTTTAAAATTGTATTACATGTTAAGAAAGGAAAAATGTTTTTGAAGTATAAAGGATATTTTCCTTAAGAATGGAGTTCAAGTGTTTTATCAAAATTATTTTCCATCTAAGATAATAAAGGGTTCTGTTTCTATCCCTATTATTACATGGATTTGATTATGTTGTGATGGAAGTATTTTTATGAATTCTTTTATATTATATGAATTGTTTTATGATGTCACGATGTTTAAAGATCCCCATTTTTATTACATGGGTTATGCTATGATGTATGGTTTATGATTTTGGGGCACACATAAGAATGGTATCATTATGAGATGGGTGGGACCTATATCTACCTACAATGCATTGGGTAAAGATTTTATATCTCATGAGATAGACATGGTTTGAATGACAGTTTAAACCGGTTTAGTGAAACAGGACTGAAACGAGGAGTGAACTCAGTTCAGAAATGGACTTTGTCCACTAAGATAGTCTTGGTAATGAGCCTTGAATAATAAGAAATGATTCTCTATGATTATGTGTGCATGCCACAAAGTTTCATGTTTTAAGTTATGATTATTGGGATTACATTTCACTACTATGATTTATCCCATGTTATGTGATTATGATTTCTTTTGCAGGTTAATATTTCCAAAATTTATGTTCTTATGTATATGATGTGATTGATATTTCTTTTGTTTACCCTTACTGAGCATTTGAGCTCACCCTTTTATATGTTTTCTTTCCCCAGGTCAGGAAGAAGGTTTTTAGGTAAGATATGCCAAAAGGGACTATAGATATGATGAAATAAATGGGAGACAGTATAGACACTTTATGAACCAGTTGTTTATGTTTCCTAGTTTCTAAAGACACTATACCTATACAGTCCTTTCCTGGTTTTGTTATATGTTGTAATAAGTGTGCTTCAATTCTGAAGTAATAACAATGTATGTAAAGTATGGGTCACTACACTTCCCCTATGCATTTAGAGATACTAAATATCCCTTATTCATCAAGTAACATACCACTTGGAATCCTCTAGCCATAAAGTGCATAAGATGATATCCCTGAGGTATCATTACATCCCTACCATGTGCATAGGTATGTTGTAATTGTCATTGAAAATCATGCACACTCCCACTCCAATGGATAAACTTGTCACGATGGTACACCTACCTTGGGTTCTAATAAAAATACCACAAAATCACACATAGCATGGTATGATACATATGAAAGAATAAAATATCATCATAAGTAAGGTAGCACACACAATACATGTAATCAATATCAATCATGAATAATAAGTAATAAGTACTCATGCCAAAAAGTGTAGAATAACATTTCTAGGGCTACACACACACACCCAAATGTGATAATAATCTATCAAAGTCACCAAAATATGTCTATGAATAATCATATTAAGTTAATATGTGTAAAAGATCCTAAAAATGAAAGGAACTTCCTACCTCAAAAGTCGTCAATCTAAAAACATACATGGATAAACCAATTAAGAACACCTCTTTGCAGTTTTATTATTGAAAAACCTCAACACTAGAGGTTCACCAAGGTTCCCTAAATCCAAAAAATATATATTTTATTTCAAGAGGAAACAAAATATCACATGGGATGATACTTTCTATCTCCAGGATAATTTTAAAATTATCATTTTAAAATATTAGATGAGGTAATAGTTTATCTCTCCTAGATAATTTTAAAATTATCATTTTAAAAATATTACATATGATAGTATTTTTATATCTCTTGAATAATTTTCAAAATATCATTTTAAAATATTATATGTGATAATATTTTATCTCCCTTAGATAATTTTCAAATTATTGATTTTAAAACATTACATGAGATAATATTTCATCTCTCGTAGATAATTTTAATTATCATTTGAAATAAATTATTGTCTTTGAAATTATCCTTTAATAATTTTCCTTGATGATCTTGCAATTAACATTTTATAATTATAATAAATATCATTTGGTAATACACAAAATTATCCTATGATAATTTCAATAATATTTATCATGTGATAATTAATTTATAATTATACATTGATAATTTGTGTAATATTATCTTTGATAATCTCATGAAATTATTCTTTGATAATTCATATTAATTATATCTTAATAATTTTAATAACTAATCCTTTGATAATTTTATTTAAAATTATTATTTAATAATCTAGTGGGATTATCATTGATAATTCAATGAAATTTCCATATGATAATTATGATAATTATCCTTTGTTAAATTTTATAAAATTGTCCTTGATAATAATTTTTAAATATTCTAATTTTATAATTTTGATAACCATATTTTGATAATATTTGTTATGTTTTTCTTTTTATAATTCAATTAAAATTATTATATTCCAATTTTAGATTTATCATTTTTCTTTCAACGTTTTGTTTTTTTCTTAAATCATGAATATGAAAAGTGAAAAATAATAATAAATTGAAATAAAATATATAGCATGATGCACACTAGAAGAAATAGGATGCGGTCTTTATAATGCATGGAAATACACAAAAATGGACTAGATTTGGATCGATCAACTACCCAAAATGTGTGAAAGGGAGAATGGGAGAGTTAGAGCTTGAAAAAATCCACTAGTAATGATAAAGCTAGTTGCTTGGATATTTGATAACCATAATAACATTGCATGCATAATTTATTATTTAAAAAACAGTTTAAATCCATTATTTAACTGAAAAAAATAATGTAGAATGAAAATATTTATCCCATTACGCCATTGCCATCATTAATTGGTCAAACAATGAGTGAAATATGAAGGGTTTAATCACTAGATGTGCTAAAATGGAGGTTTTATCATTTCAAAATAGAATATGTACAATATGAATTATTAGATAATTAAATTAATAGAAATAATAATAATTATTTAATACAAATATTAAATAAATTAAATTAATGAGCGACCTGACCAAACACCTGATACACAAAAAGGTTATGCCTTTTAGAGGGTAAAACCATGTTCTTAACCTAATGGTAGTATTGGATTTATCATATGACACACCATTTTATAGATATTCAATTATTTTTAAAACATATATATTAAATAAATTAAATAAATTATCCTCATGTTCGATCTGACCAAATGCATGATGCTCGCCAATGCCATACCACGGCTTGAGTAAAAACCATGTCACGGACCTAACGATGGTCTTGTATTTCTCATACTATGCACCCTTTGTGATTTATTCAATTTCTTTGGATAAATAACACATGCATAATATAGTATTTTTAGTATTTTTATTTTTTCTCCATTAAAGCTCTATGAGCCTTGGAATATCACACTAACTAAATTCTTAACTCCAAAAATGATCCATAGAATATTACAAGATGATATCTGGGATTGTATACTCAGGAAAAGCATTTAAATCATTTATTATGTTATTTTTATAGAAAAAAATAAATTTTCATATAAAAAACTTATAAATTATCAACAAAGCTGGTTTTTATTATCTTTAAAAAATTCAGGATTTCACAATTCTCCCCCTATATTAACTTATCATCCTTGAAAAGTTTCTCTAAAGGTATTTATCAACTAACTCTGACCACTGAGCTGAAACATTATACTCTTTCTCCCATACCTCATCCTAGAAACATCCATACTGCCACTGAATCTAGACTATGGTACCATATTTCCCCATAACACCATCTTATTTTAATCTATGATCTACACCAGACACTCCTCATCAGATTCATCAGTATCTAGCTCAATATCCATACAATAAAAAACATGTACAAGGTTGGATATGTACCTTAAAATATTTGACACATAGAAAATTTCATGCATACCTCAATAGGGAGAAGGGAGGTCCAGATGGTTCACCACTACCCCTATCCACTCAATGATCTTAATGGTTCTAACAAATGTTTTTCTAGCTTTCCTTGCTTCCTTAGACTTTTATTCCCTAGTCAAAGAGTTGCTCTCAAGAAAACCTGATCTCCCACAGGAAAGTCCAAGGGTCTCCTCCTAAGGTGGAAATGTGATATTTATATGATCTAAGAAGTGATCAACCACTTTTTTATTGGTTCACTCACTTGGAGGTCTCATGTACCATATTGGGGTAAACAACCACTACCTCACTCGCCTCATGCCAGCAAAGCAGTGAGCGATGTGGCCTCCCATAAAGTTCCTCATAAGATCACTTCTAAATAAAATCTTGGTGACTTTTTTTTATGAAAACTCAATCAAGTATTGATGATCATCCCATGTTCCACTAAATTATATCATGAAATCTTGAATCAAATCCTCCTATATGTGTATAGTCAGCTCAGACTGTCCATCTATCTGAGGATGGTATGTCATGCTCAATATCAACTTATCTCCTAGGTATTTATGTAATCATGCAACAATTGTTACAAAAAAAATCATATCTATATCAAAAATTATCAAGGGAACTCCATGGAGGCATACAATCTCTCGAACAAAGAGCTCCCCCATATCCTCCAATGAGTGAGTATCTCTGATCAGCAAGAAGTGAGCAGACATTGTCAACTTGTCAAAAATTACCTAGAATTTGTAACGAATCCAAAGGGTCCTAGGTAACCTATCAAAAATTCCTCAATTATATCCTCCCACTTCTTCAAAGGTATCATGAGTAGCTGCAACAACCCACTAGGAAACTGGTTCTCAGCCTTCACCCTTTGATCGGTAAGGTATCGGGAGACAAAAACAGTAATGTATCTCTTCATCCTAGACCGCTAAAACTATCAACTAAAGTTGTGTTATATATTTTTCAAACAATGATTTACTATCCATATGAAGTTATGTTAATCCCTCATCAACTCATATCAAATGGAAGTAGGGAATACTACTCTTCTATATACCAAGATCATTTCGTCGTCATCTATCGACCAACCGATCATTGAGTCATCACTCTCTAGTTGTTCCATCATTATAGAACACTCTTATCCTGACTTCTATTTATCCTTTACATGGTCCACAACTAAGGATGTAACTACCATGGGATACAAATTCATATAACCCTAGTCCAATGAGGCACCCATCCTCCAATCAGCAAATAATGTCATCGAGTACCACCACTCCTCTCAGGACTTCTCGCAAAGATCATTCTCAGCATGTGTCTTACATATAAGATAATTTGAAACTATATTAACTTTATCAGGTGAATATTCCATCTCAAATTCAAAAGTCTATAGATAATAAACATAGTACCTATGTCTCTAGTTCAGGTTCCTCTGTGTGAAGATATAGTGAAGGCTCTTGTAGTCTATGTAAAAAAATAAATCTCTCACTAAAGAGATAGTGTCTCCCTTAATTTAGATTGTGGACTACAGTTTATAGCTCCAAGTCATATGTAGGGTAGTCCCTCTTGTGGGTTCAAATCTAAAGAGACCCATAGGAACCTTCTCTCTTTGCATTAGCATCACTCCCAGACCAAAATCTGATGCATCATAGTACACTGCATAACCAATCTTAGGATCAAAGAGTGTCAGTAATAGGGATTTCATATTTCTTCTCTTCAACTCAATGAAGGAATCTTCACACTGGTCTAACCGATATAACTTAACTCATTTATTCTTCATCACATTCATGGGTCATGATATCTAGAAGAATTCTAGGTTAAACTACCTGTAATATCCTACTAAATATAGGAGGCCGCTAATCTCAAAATCTTTCTAATGTTGTGTCCAAGACATAACATCCTAAAACTTTTTTGGATCTATAGATATACCATTCTCAGATACCACATGTCCTAGGAACTTCTCCTCCTAAATCCATAAGTTATAATTCAATAGATTGGAAAAAAAACTTGTCATCTCAATGCAAACTGAAGACTATGTCTAGCTGACCAGCTTGTTGTTCTAGTGTCAGTGAGTAGATGTGGATATCGCCAATGAACACTAATATAAATGATTCCAAGTATGGATGAAAGATCTTATTCATGAATTTCATGAATACTTATAGTGTATTAATCAATCCAAACAGCATCACCAAGTACTTATACAATTAAATCTTACTCTGAAACTCTATCTTCAGAATGTCCTCCTCTCTTACTCACAACTGGTGATTTCTTGATCAAAGAATAATCTTGGATAGTGACCCAGATCCCCATAATTGATCAAAAGGATCATAGATCTTGGGAAACGTATATCATTTCTCCATTGTAACATGGTTAAACCTCTAGAAATCAACACATAGATTAATACTACCATCCACCATCTCGAAAAACAAAATAACTGAACCCCATAGTGAAGTATTATGTCTGATAAATCCCTTACTCTCCACGATGTATAGTTCTAACATGATCTCCTTCAATTTGGTTGAAGCCATATGATATGGGGGTATCGAAATTTGTTTCTCACCTAGTATGACCTCTAAATAAAATTCAAATTCTCTTTCATGAGAGAGTCGTATGAATTCTTGTAGAAATATTTCCTTATAGATATCCACAATTGGTGGAAAATGAGGGGGTTTCCACAAATCTTGCTTAATGATTCAAGCCTCCCATATATGATGTGATGATCCCAATCTAAATCAAGTCTATTCCAACTTTACATTCTATAAGTTCCCACTCTCCATTCATTATGAACTTATCTCTATTTGGAAAGGTAAAAGGTAGCCATATATGATATAAATAAATGTGAGCTTGAAATAAGGTCATCCAGTCCATGCTAAGAATCACATAAAAATTCATCATGTACATAATCATGAATTCCCAAAGATGTCCATATCCAAAAATATCCAATGGACACTCTGGTATTCAGTGAATAATTTCCACTCTCGTAACCAATGGTGTATCTAAGGAGACTGAGTCTGATGAGAAATTGACTGCTAATTCAATTATAGAAAATACTTATAGATATGAAATAATGGTAAGCACCAATATCGAATAAGGCAGTAGATAAAGTATAGGTGGTAAAGACTATACTTCAAATAGTGGATGGTCCCTCTACACCATATGCTGGAGTCTATTCCATTGAATACACATGACATGACCCATATCCTCTTCCTTGTCCTTGAAATTCATGACTGGTTTGATTCTTTTACCAATAATATTGACCATATCCCCTTGTATATCTCTTACCTTTGTGAAACTTGACCTAAAATTTATGAAGAAAAACTAATAAATATTACCCTTCTTTCTACACCACTGACAAGTTTTCACAGGTGCAGTAAAGAATCTATGAAACTTTCCATCCTTTCCACAATTGAAATTATTTGAAACTCCTTCTGAAGGGGTTGATAATGATACACTCTACTCCACTAGTATGTTGGTACTCTGATACATGTATTAGGTATTTATATTCTTACTATAGGAATAAACTCCCATATTAGTGAGAGGAATCTCATTCATTATACATTTATGGGATGGGAGTAAGCCTAGTACCATATCCTCGTCTAATCCTTTATCAAAGGTTAGGGACTTGTGAAAGACTTCTGTATATGTTATCAGGTTAAATCCCCAAACTTGATGTCTGAGCTCTGGTTGAAGGCCTGTCTAGAACTTCAAAGCCTTATGTGGCTCGTTCCCAGCTAACAAAGGAGAAAAAAAGTAACTCTATAAATCGGGATGAATACAGATAGAAATTCAAGGAACCCTATCATAATTCACTGAACTCCTGCGAATGGTTTAGTGTCTTCATTTCAGGAAAGTACTAATTGAGAAAAATATCCTTGAAGGTTTCCCATGTTAGACCCTCTCATATCCCAGAAAAACTCATGGAAGTCCACCATCTTATGTAGGGTACCTAAAACATGAAGATTGAAAGGATCATGCACCCCTCTTTAGGTGTCTAGACTATCTCCAAGATGCTCTCAATAAAGTATAGTCAATCCTCTACATCTTGTGGTCCACTAGTGTTGTGGAATTTTGTAGGATGCTAGAGCTAGAAATATTGAGCTTGATCAATCATGGTCCTCTGTATAGATATGAATTTGATAGGAACAATCTAAAAGAGTCCTAGATGAATGGGTTATGCATCCTAGATTTCCTATTCCAGTATAGGAGTATGATGGGGTATATCCTTTGGTACCACAGGTGGAGGCATAGGAGCATCCTGGGCAGCCACAGCTAGCATTCCCATGGAATGTCTCCAAGGAGGAATCCTTGAAATAATAAAAACATTAGGAACAAAATCTAACCCAAAATATTCTATGGGATCATGGAAAGGCATCCATAAGAGTCTACTATCAACCCAAAGTACAACCCTCCTAGAATTTAACCATTGTCTTCATCCCTAAACATCAGTCACAGTCATCATATATGTACTAACATAACTACATTCTTAGTTAAACTAATTAATACCAATAAAGATATATCACAATAGTATTCAACACGGATATGTCATACAAATATAAAATATCTCGAACAGATAGAAAAAAACAATATATTTTAATTAATGAACTACTAAGTAGCACAGCAAAAATTATCAATATGGAATTTGAACCTTCATGCCTAGTAAGGATGCATGAACACACCCAAACTCTCATCAATCACATATGAAGATCATGTGTATCACTCGTAGAGAATTTAATCATTAGTAACATAAAAAATCCACATTATGATAACTCGGAGGTCCACTATAATTTGATGTCCAGGTGCTGTTATAGTTCCCCTTCCTAAGTTCCAACCGTCCTATATCATTTCCATCCTATCCCAAACCAAAAAAATAGAATAAACTAGTTATTGAGCCTTAATCCTTTTATTACATTTTGTAATATCTTGACTCAAACAACTAGGTCTGAGTTAGAATTCCACGTGACCTCATGCATGTATGCCCATATGCAAGAGGATTCTAACTAGCAGTGAGGGTCTATATCCATCAGTGGGGATACTATACCCTCAGTAACATTTCATAGGATTGATAATAAAAATTAAACAATAATATAAATAATTAGAGTAATCATGTGGAAATTTAAGGATGGAATACATGAAAATTAAATAAAAGAAGCTCCCAAAAGTGGAAAGCTTGTTTAGGTTAAATAAAAAAGATGAGTCAAAAAATTATAAACTACAATTCTCGTTGTTTTCTATCTTATCCCATCACAAAATTGATGCTCCTTAACTCAGCAGTCCACCACATGCCCCTGTCCCTTCACTGTATCACTCGTGAAATCTATCAGCACCCCAAAATTCCTAAATAGGGCGTGATTACAAGACTCAGTAGGAAACTACCAATTCATCCTTAACCTGAGGTTCTCATGTATATAGTATATTCCATAATAATAAATGAATAATAATCATATTAACACACAATCCAAAATTGAGCAGTCATGTGAAAACCAAGTTTCCAAAATCCCTTGAATGTGTATGCTTCAACTCTATTCCGGATGGATAATCATGGTGTCACAATAATCTCAGATTAACCATGAGGATAATGAATCATTCTACTCTTAATCATGTGACTGTGAAACTCGGCATCCCTACGCATCAAGGATTTCATCTTCTCATCATACCCTAGGAATATATAGCTACTTCGAATCCCCTATTCATTGAGTAACATACCCCTTGGCATTCACTAGTCATCAAGTTCATCACACAGAATCCTTGAGGAATTTTTTTATCCCTACCCTTTACATAGGTCCCTCATCATCGTCATCATAAGTCATGTTCACTCCCCCTCTGAGAGATAAACAAGTCACAATAGTAAACCTACCTTGGGTTTGAAGAAAAATTCCACAAAATAACATATAGAATGGTAGGTTACATGATCAATCATAACATAAAATCATAAGTATGGTATAAAAGACAATACATGTAATCCACATTGAACATTAATAATAAACTAAAAGTATTCATAGAAAAAATTGCAACATAAGGTTTCTAGGGCAATACACACACACCCCCCCATATGATCATAATCTAGCATAGTCATCAAAATATGTCTATGCATAATCATATTAAGGAAATAAGTGTAAATGATCCCAAAAAGGTACGGAACTTTCTACCTCAAAAGTCTATGATGTAAAAAAAGTAGAGGATAAACCAACCAAGAGCACCTCTTTATGACATTATTATCAAAAAAATCAACACTTGAGGTTCACCAAGGGCCCCTAAAGCCAAAACCAACAATTTTATTTCAAAAATAAATAAAACATCACTTGTGATGGTACTTTTTATCTCCAGATTAATTTTCAAAATATCATTTTAAAATATTACATGTCATAATATTATATATCTCCTATATAATTTTAAAATTACCATTTTAAAAATATTACATGGGATAATATCATTATATCTCATTAAATTTTTTCAGATTACCATTTTAAAATATTACATGTGATAATATTTTACCTCTCCTGAATAATTATCAAATAAACTTTTTTAAAATAATAGATGCAATAATATTTTATCTCTCATAGATAATTTTAATTATATTTTAAATTTAATGCATGTGTTTGAAATTATCCTTCAATAATTTTCTTTCATAATCCCACAATTACCATTTTATAATTATAATAATTATCCTTTGACAATACATGTAATTATCCTATGATAATTTTAATAACTATTCTATTTATAATTTGATTTAAAATTTTCATTTGATAATCTGGGGGGATTATCTTTGACAATTCAATGAAATTATCATTTTAAAATTATAATAATTATACTATGATAAATTATATAATATTATCCTTATTGATATTTTTTAAATAATATCCATTTATAATTTTGATAAACATCAGTTGATAATTTATTTTAAGAGTTTGTTTTGGTAAAATAGTTAAAATTATTGTATGCTAACTTTAGAAATAGCATTTCCATTATAACATTTTTTTTGTTTTTTCTCAAGTAGTTAATGTGAAAATAGAATAAAAAAAGAAATTAAACCTACAACACGATGTGAACCCTAAGAAAAATGAGGATTAAGTATTTTCCATGCCTAGAAACACATAAAAATTAGTCGGGGTTCAATAAATTGACTGCCCTAAATGTGTACAAGGGATATCAGGATAGTCCGGTCTTGAAGGAATACACCAAAAATGATAAAGTTGGTGGTTATGCTATTTGATAACCCTAAAAACATAGAATTCATAACCCCATTATTTAAACAATGGTTTAAATCAACTATTCAATAGAACAAATCAGCGTAGAGTTAATAGATTCATCCCATTAAGGCATTGACATCATTAATCAGTCAAAAAAGATTAAATGATGAAGGTTTGATTCACTCAGTTTACTAAAATGGAGGTCTATGCATTTCAAAAGGGAAGATAGATAGTATGCATTTCTAAATAATTAAATTAATAACAATAATTATTATTATTTAATATAACTATTAAATAATATAAATTAATGAATGAACTGACCAAATGCCTGATGTGTATAAAATTTATGCCCTAACTAGGGTAAAACCCATGTACGGGGCCTAATGTTGGATGCGTATTTCTCATATAATGTACCATTTGAGATATATTCAATTATTTTAAATAAATCATGCACATGTAATATAGAATATTTAATATTTCTATTCCATCTATGTTGAGGCTCTATTAGCCACGAAATATTGAACAAACTCCGCACCTAACTCTGAAAATATTCCATAGAATAATACAAGATGCTAACTGGGATTTTATCCTCATTAAATTCCTTCAAAACATTTATTAAGTATTTTTATTAAGAAATTACATTTTCACTTAAAAATGCTTATAAATTATCAACAAAGGGGATTTTTATTAGCTTTTAAAAAATCAGGATATTACAGTTGGGATCAAAATAATATATTTCTCCAATTCATTACATAAAGCTTTATATATTAAGAGGTGTTACATATGTGATTAGGGAGTGAACCTAATCCACCACGGAACTTTATCTGCTATGTGATTATGACATTTGGAGTGAACATTGATTTATGTTAATGATGTTATAAATTATTTTTTGGTAACAATATTAAAGATTCTAATATGTTTTAGTATTATTTTATTTGGGATAAATCCTCACACTTTGTTTCTTAGATCATGATCCATGTGTTATTGGGTATGAATTCAATATTTTATATTCGTGTTCCTTGATTAAATTATCACAACCAAATTTTTATCTAATACTCACTAAAGTTCATTATTTATTATCAATTATGTTTTCTCTTACTAATCATGTGAGTTCTCCCCTTCTTATATTTCATTTTACCATATAAATAATGAAGGTAATTCATGTATTATCTCTAAAATATTATCTTGTGTAGACAATTTTTTAGAGATGTTAAATACTTTTTTATGGATTAAGAAGAAGATTATATAGTGGGAAAAATGTCCATTGGTTGAAAAAGGTCTGGGTTTTTCTAGTTAATTTTTGTGTCTAGATTCTATAAAAATATAAACCTAAAATATATTAGGTGTGTATTTTAATGAATTATTTTCTTCAAGTCATATAATTTTATGGTCACATCCTTGAGACAACATAGATAGTATCAGAGAAGGGTTTAGATAACATTAAATGTTAGAATGTTAGTTTTGAATAATTTATGGGTCAATAATATAATATTGATAATATTTCTCAAGGTATAGATAATACATTAGGTTATTTGAAGTATTGTTTAATATTTTTGGAATTATAATGAGAGAAAATTTTTGAAAACCTCGGGATATGTCCATCTATATGATCGCATCCTGTTTGGAAACTTTTGAGCATGTGTTTTTCCATGAAATGAAATCCCTAGAGGATACTAAAAGTGGAAAAAAATCTATCACATATGTACCCAGGGTTATAATCCCTAAAAAGGTAGGATTGGGTATTAAACTGATCATCACTTGGTGCATGAAAAAGATGCTTAACTATACACCTCATTTGACACTCCCATGGGATATGCTTTAGTTAATCATATGATATTTACGAACCACTATGAAGGATAAATTCTAAAGTTTTTTAATGTATTAGGATGTGAATTATGATAAAAAAACATAAATTATAATTTTTTAATCAATAATGATATAGGTGGAACTAAGAGAGAAATAGGTTGAACTAAAAGAACTGTAGGTTAATGTTATAGTATCATAAATTAGGACATTTTGTGGCTGAATTTCCCATGAATATTTATGATAAAAATCTTATAAAGTAATATTTTCATCAATAATGTTATCCTATTCTGGTTTTAGTAATGGATGGAACTAAATGGGACCATGGTTATGAGGGATAACGTAGATATTACCTTAAAGAACAACCCATCAGAATGAGAGTTAGAGGGAGAAACATTGGGATTATTGAAAACTAAATGTCATTAAATATTACTGCAAATGTGAACATAGTATAATTATAAAGAAAAATAATAATAGAAGGATAGTGTTATGTGGGAATTACTGTTACAAGTTTGAAAAGGGAATGAATATTCAATTCCCCACATGTCAGAAATGTAGAAAGAAGCATGGGGAAAATTTCCTTAAAGGGATGGATAGATGCTAAAATTGTAAAAATAAAGTCACAAAAATCAAAAAAAATGAGGTAAATATAAAATATATAAAAATATATCTTCAATTTTAAGTAAATAAGACATTATGAAAATCAATTCCCTAATCCAAGGGATAATACGGGAAATAGGCACAAACAACCGCTTAGACCATGGGAATATGGAAGAGTCTATGAAATGAATTCCATTGAAGTATAAAGTCATTTACACTATATATATGAGTGTATATTATGTTTTGTAGGATTTAACCTATTTGGTATTGAATTTTGAATAAAAAAATTTGTGTTATGATTATTAGAAACATAAAGATCTTCTTTAATGCTTTTGAAAGCTACTACTTATTAGGATTTGATTTGGAATGGATTTTCTCTTTTTATAAAGGGGCCATACCAAATTGATTATTGGAAAATTTCACTTTATATATTAAATCAACCCATTAAAAATTATTGATTCATAGTTAATTAGGATCTCCCTATAGAAATTACTACTATCGTATGAGTTTTATAATTGCGGTAAAATAACTTATTTAAGTATGGATAATGGAATGACCCAAGATTTCACTAAGTATTTTACCTAAACGAATATTATGTAAATAACTTTCTCTACATGAAAAAGTTAACTAAAATGAAATGTCAATACTTTACCCATAAACCATGAATGGTATAGAAATAACACATCCACAGTCAAACATATCACAAAACCTTCAACACAATATGGAAGATTTGTATCATGATAAATAAACTTTAAAACAAGTTTAAAATCCATTAAATGATTTTGACATTGGTGAAAATGATTTGTAAAAATCTTTGAGAGAAATCCCCCTTTTTCATGAAAACATTTAAAAGTCACAAAATTTGGAAAAGAAGTTATTTAAAGAAATTTTTGAATCAAAGTGTCCCATACCACTTTGAGACTTTTGAAAGGAATTAAAATTTTAAAAACATTCATTTTCATATAAATAAATCCTTAAAAACCATTTTGAAGAAATGGAAATTAATGAGAAATATTTAGAAGAATAAATATTTAAAACATTTGAAATGTTGTTTTAGTAAAAATTCCCTTAAAAGAATACCTTTGAAAACTCTTTAATAAAACATGAAAATGGATAATAAATATGTCCCTGTAGATACATACACAAAACAACCTCGGATAATAACGAGATTGTGAAATTAACCCTTACCAATTTGGTAACTTACGAAATATACAACCCATGAAAGAGGTATTATAAAATGAATATGTAAATACACATAAATGAAACTTTTTTACACATATAATACAATTATGGGCAGTACATACACCACACAGAAGGTAATAGTGGCAATATGCCATGAATCTCATGGGAATAAGGAGTGAGATGAAAACCCCTTACCTTGCACTTTCCTTTACTTGAGGGTACGTTTAACCTCATGTAAGAAGATCGTAGTATGTTATTAAATTATAACAGAACCATATTAATATTTATGATATCATACATGATTCATTTATGACTTTATACTACCCATTTAATAATAATTTCCTTGTTAAATTAACATTTCGGTTAATAATCGCATTCTTTATCGTACGTGTTTTAACTTGTTACTCTTGATTGTATCACTTAGATAATGATTTAAATACTTCCATAATATAAAACATGATAAATATATCATATATATTTAGAATATAAATATGTATAATAGACATATATATGAAATGGAAAACACCGTTTATGGAGACGGTAGTCCGTACGTACAGATAAACGCTATTTCTGTTTTCATATAGTATTGAACGGAAGTAAGTGAATAAGATATATGTAAGTACATAAATACTTATATATATAAATATATATATCTCCAGTATTTTTATTATTTCATATATTACATACTTATTAGTAATATATATTTTTATAATCTTCGATGAATGGTGAACTTGGAAATGAATCTCATCGCGTCATGGAGACGGTAATCCGTACGTACGCACGAGCAAAAATATCATTCTTTTGATATTAAAATAATATATAATTGGATGTTATATCATATATACAGAATAATTATAATGTTATATTTATTATTTACATCAAATACAAATCATTATTATACCCATCCAAATAATAATGTATTGAATAACAATTACACCACGACGTGGAGACGGTAAGTCGTACGTATGCACATATGGTGACATGTCATTCAAATGATGGATAGAATACTGAATATGGTTGTACTATA
The DNA here is from genome assembly GCA_963277665.1 of Viscum album. Lineage (NCBI taxonomy): Eukaryota > Viridiplantae > Streptophyta > Magnoliopsida > Santalales > Viscaceae > Viscum > Viscum album. The sequence continues at coordinate 546,572,484 of OY728121.1, forward strand.
TTTATAATAACATCACAGTATATAGGAGATACTATATTTATTAATTTATAATAGAAATAACAAAGAAATAAGAAGTTGAAGAAGAAACGAACTTGAAAGAGGGTGGTGAAAACATTACCTCTTTTTCGGGTTCTTCCTTTTGATTTGATCAAAAGGGCTCCTTAGGTTGGATTTATGATCAAAATAATGCCTCTAGGTTGAATTTAGGGAATTTTAGAGAGTATTTGGCCAGGGTTTGGCAAACCCAAAAGGCTTTTATGTTTTGAAGAATTGGTTAGAAGTTGGGTCCTTTTATAAGGGGAAGGAGGGGCTCTTTGGAAAAAACATAAAGTATTAATTTATAATAAATTCATATTCAGTTTATAATGGCTCAAAAGTGTATTATTAAAATTATAAGGTGGTTATGGGTTGAAATATTTCCAACCAATATATTTTAGACAGGTTTGGGTCATTATATTAACATTATATTTTAGTTTTAACTCTTAGTTAATTAGATTGACATTAACCATGTCACTTTATATTTTTATATTATATAGTTAATAAACATACTATATACATCCAAGTGACCCCAAAGTGGTCCATTAATGATACACAAATAATGATATAAGTCCTTTGGCCTAACCTTAGATTTTTAGGAATAGAATATAAATTAATAATATAATATTTGTTTTAAAAACTCATTTATGTCAATTTTTACAATACTCAATAATTGATTTTTGTTAAAGTCTTACCAACTTTATGAATTCGAAACAAATTAATTTAAGAAATTATAACATGGAATAATAACCAATACAATTCTTTTATTTCATAAAAACTTTCAAGTTGTATTTATTTTAACATTTATAATACCAATTCTTTGATTCTTTCATTAATAAGGAAAATACTGCATCATTATTGTGTCATATATATTTTTAATTTTTCAATGTTTAAAAATTATAAATAAAATACCATTATGTAGGAAATAATTTTAGATTTCTAATGAATATTTATAATCTAAAATATAACATATATAACCCTATTTAAATTTTTTTTCTAAACGATATAAGCTTATGTCATTTTTGTATTTACTTTAACTTAATTAATATAAAGTGTCCCTATCACCTACAAGGGGATCCATGGGGTCCCAAAATCGACCCAAAGATGACCATAGTCGGAAATGTATCCACCAATAAGGTTAGGACATGTTTTAGGGTAATTTATTATTATTATAATATTATTTGTTGCCCTTATTTACCGGATTTACCCTTTAACCATGGTAAATAAAATATTTACCGAAGTAATTATTCAAAATGTCTAAAAATAAAAGTTACCTATTTACACAATTTCAAAATTCTAATTCCAAATATGGAATCCATTTTTTCAAATTCGAAACACAGAAGTGGCAGAAATTAATTTAAAATTAATTCCTGTTGTCAAAATAAAAAACGTGTTTTTAAGATACAATAACTATCAAAAGATTGACACTTGTCTATGTCCGGATTATTTGTAAAATTATGTCCAATGACCAAAATTGTATTAAATGGTAAAAATATATTCTAAGTATACTTTAAAACAACTCAAATTCATAATTTATCACTATTAATTATTTTGATTAAAAAGTTGTTTTTAATTAAAATTTAGTAATTTTCACTATTCATCAAAATATAAAAGTTATCCGAAAGGTACCAAAATTTCACCCTAGGCTAAATTAGATATTCCGAATCCAAAAATGAAGTCCATTTTGAGAGATAAAATTTATAAAATTTCAAAAAGTATGTATTACTATTCATAACGGCTAGTTTGATTAGTTGTAGTGTGTGTTAGAACTCAAAGTTACGAACAACACGCACTACTGTATTATTCAAAGAGAAGCATACCATGGAAGCTTGGGGTGTTACATTGTAAATTTGTGATGTCCCCATTCTAAAGAATAAATTTATTTAGTCAAATTGAATATATAAAAGTTTAAAATATTGGATTTAAAAAAGGTTTCACTATTAAAAGTTGGTAAAAGTGCATTTTTTGAAAAATACTTCTTTTATTTGAAAAAATTGAATTTGTTCTTACATTATTTCCAAGAAACTCATAATATGGATTCAAAAATTATAAGGATTATATAAAGGTCAAAATTTAGTTAATACTATTCATAACCTCTTTTGAACGGCTTGTTTGGTAAGTCATGGTGCGCTTGAACTCGGTGTTGTGTGTAGTGCAAGTTATTGAATTATTTTGAAGAAGTAACACACTATTAAATCTTGGGGTGTTACATTATTACCTCCTTCAATAAATTGTGTCCTCGCAATTTGATATTGTTCTTCGAAAATATGGGTTTAAAATAGAAAATATCTTTGTGGGAAAACCCACATCGGAAATTGGGTTAATAAAATTTATTCTTAATAAGAGGAAAAAAGAAATGGAAGGGTCACCACCAAATTATCATCTAGATTAGGAGAACATTGGTCTAAATTAGAGACATATAATTAGAGGGAAAATGTAAATATTTATAGATAGTGATTGAGGTCATCAATCACAAACAAGTTTAAAATTTAGGTCCATAAATTCATCAATCTATGATGACTTAAAATACCATTAGTTCAACAAAACATAAGTTATTAGGATAACACATTTTTGGTTTTAATATTCCTTAAATAAAGTATAAGAATTATTTTCTTTATAGAATAAGAGGAGAAGAAAAATATATACATAAAAAGTATAGTTCCATCCTTTAACTAATTTTTACCACAAACTCATCTTTCACTATAAAAGATAATAGAACTTAAAAAAATATTCTATTTATCCTATTCATTTAGTGTTAAAAAATGAATTTATAATTCATCTAATAGGCCTTCTTATTATTTAATCGAGGACATCTTGTGGGCCAGTGGTAGGTGATACACCCTTGTCGCCCTTCATTTGCGGGTTCAAGTCTCGTGGCCTTGCCGGTCGCGACGGGTTGTCGCCCGACCTCCGGGTTGTCCTTTTATGGCAATCCAAAATTAATCACAAACTAGAATTATCCAAAATACTTCTGTCCAAACTCACAGTCCAAAATTTATAAGGAAGGTAAACACAATGAAGATCCTTTTTTCCGCGTAATAACATGTGAACACCTTCATCATGTATTCTTTTAAAACACTGCAACATCCTGAATTACCATAAAACCTTATTGATTACATTCATGGCCCCTTATTTCTTATAGAATAATGGATATACTCCTTCTATCCAAAAATGTTGTAAACTCCAAAAATTATGGGAATAGAAATCATTAATCAGATTCAAGGTAGTCAAGAATATCCAATATAATTTATTCAAATCAACCATCTCTTATTCCAAAATCACTACCTCATTATCAGAACCATATTATGTTTTATCTTTCTCTCAACCATATATTTTCCAAAAATTTAACCTGTTATTGAGCCACTTTTCTTGGTTCCACACAATCTCAAGTCCTTAGAGAAATAGTACTGCAGTATAATCCTTATATACTCCATAATTATTATAACCAGAACATTGTTGATACAACACTCAAATGAAATAATTCTCTAATAACAACATAAGAACTCTAGTCATTCCTCCTCATCTGTGGTAGTATCATAACTTGATTATTATCCAATAGCATCATTTGGGGCATACTCTGGTGATTTGGACATTGGTTTGCGTAGTGTCCCAACTCCTTGTAGATGAAGCATTGTACATTTGAAACCTTTTTCTTACCCTTACAGTCACGTACATGGTGTCCTTTTTCTCCACACTTATAACAAACTCTCATTCCTTTCAGGAAAGTTCCAGGGTGTTTCTTCCCACAGTTATCACATATGGGAAAATTCTTCTTTTCCCTCTTCCCTTTATCCATATTTATCTCTTCCATCCTTTTCTCCTCTTTCTTCCCTTCAAAGAAATAGGACTCAGTAAACTCTTTACTTATCTTATCAACACATGATATTATTTCTTCATATGATGATAATATGTGGGAGACGATTTACCTTATAAATGATGGCTTAATACCATGAAATATATAATCCTTCTTATTCTTGGGATTATACGTATTACTGGAGTTCACATTCCTTCTACTGGGTACCATTTCTGTACAATAGTATAAACTAGGTCAGTTTATGAATTGCAATGAATAATTCCAAATTGTAAAATACCTAACGCAAATTGAACAGTTTATGGATATAATCCATAATCATAAAAATGTTTTCTTTGAGTAAGTATATACTCATGAGCCCTTTATAATGGTTTTTAATGAAAATGAGAATTATCCTAAGCATATCCCCCGAGAGTGTCGTAACCAAGAGTGCATCAAGGACCATTGTCGTGCACTAGTTCCTGTTCGAGTCAAGCTCAAAGTGGTGTTTTTGGGTTTTACCCCTAGGTACATATGTGCTAGAGCCACCTCTACATGCTCGTATCCAGATAGGGATGTCCTTCCCAGAAAACTCACAAAATCTCTACAATACCAAAATTCTAGTAAGTTCTTCTATACTAATCCTCAATGTCTATCTTAGGGATATGTGCTCTAATCAGAGTTTATCTAAATCTAGTTTCCAAGGTTATTGCTAAACTTCCTTTGATACCAACTGTAACGCCCTGACCCTAGTTACCCAGAGTCAGTGCATTATTATAATACATTTCCTTGATTACAAGGAATCAAGTCCCAAAGGACATATCGGTTTAGCAGTCTTGGAAAATAGATTACATACATGAATGTTACATTACACTTTATAACATACAAAACAACATAAATAATCCTTTATGAAAACCATTATTCCCCTATCTTAACCCTACATATCAAACACAATACACTTATTGGAATCCTGGGAAAATAAAACATAGAAAGGGGTGATCTCAAATGCTCAGTAAGGGTAAGCAATACAGTGGAAACTTTCAAAAATAAGTATAAAAATTTATGGAAATGTATAAAACTAAAACAAAATCCTTTTAAACTTGAACTTCAGCATAATATTGGAGAAATAAAATTAAATAATATCATTTACTTATTCACATGGATATTCTACTAATCGAATAATCACATGAAATATCAATAACCACTTTCATAATGATGGAACGCATAATGCCAGAATAACATAATCACGTAGCCAAGGCCCCATGCCAAGAATACAAATAAGATTTTGTCAAGGCCTCCTTCCAAGACACTAGTTTGTCTCATGAGACCTACTGATGCATCAAGGAGCTATAGTGGGCTTCACCCGTCACTTACTAAGTCCAATGCATTCCTCATATGAAAAGGCCTAAACATAACATACACATTCGTATTAAAACTAGCATACAAAATGTCAATACTTTACCCATAAACCATGAATGGTATAAAAAAACACATCCAGAGTCAAACATATCACAAAACCTTCAACACAATATGGAATATTTGTATCATGATAAATCAATTTCAAAATAAGTTTAAAATCCATTAAAGGATTTTGACATTGATGAAAATGATTTGTAAAACTCTTTGAGAGAAATACCCCTTTTTCATGAAAACATTTAAAAGTAACACAATTTGGAAAAGAAGTCATTTAAAGACATTTTTGAATCAAAGTATCCCATACCACTTTGAAACTTTTGAAAGGAATTAACATTTTAAAAACATACATGTCCATATAAATAAATCCTTAAAAATTATTTTGAAGACATGTACATTAATGAGAAAGATTTAGAAGAATAAATATTTAAAACATTTGAAATGATGTTTTAGTAAAAAGTCCCTTAAAATAATCCCTTTGAAAACTCTTTCATAAAACATGATCATGGATAATAAATATGTCCAAGTAGATACTTACGCAAAACAACCTCGGATAATAATGAGATTGTGAAATTAACCCTTACCAATTTGGTAACTTACGAAACATACAACCCATGAAAGAGGTATCATACAATGAATATGTAAATACACATAAATTAATGTGTATTACACAAATAATAAAATTATGGGTAGTACATACACCACACAGAAGGTAATAGTGGAAATATGGCATGAATCTCACGGGAATAAGGAGTGAGATGAAAACCCCTTACCTTGCACTTTCCTTTAGTTGAGGGTACGTTTAACCTCCTGTATGAAGATCGTAGTATGTTATTAAATTATAACAGAACTGTATTAATATTTATGATATCATACATGATTCACATATGACTTTATACTACCCGTTTAATAATTATTTCCATGTTAAATTAACATTTTGGGTAATAATCGCATTCTTTATCGTACATGTTTTAAATTGTTACTCTTGATTGTATCACTTAGATCATGATTTAAATAATTCCAGAATATAAAACATGATAAATATATCATATATATTTAGAATATAAATATTTATAATAGACATATATATGAAATGGAAAACACCGTTTATGGAGACGGTAGTCCATACTTACGCATAAACGTTGTTTTTGTTTTCATATAGTATTGAACGGAAGTAAGTGAATAAGATATATGTAAGTACATAAATACTTATATATATAAATATATATATCTCCAGTAGTATTATTATGTCATATATTACATACTTATTAGTAATATATATTTTTATAATCTTCGATGAATGGTGAACTTGGAAATGAATCTCACCGCGTCGTGGAGATGGTAATCCGTACGTACGCACGAGCGAAGATATCATTATTTTGATATTAAAATAATATATAATTGGATGGTATATCATATATACAGAATCATTATAATTTTATATTTATTATTTACATAAAATACACATCATTATTATACCCATCCAAATAATAATGTATTGAATAACAATTACACCACGACGTGGAGATGGTAAGTTGTACGTACGCACGTATGGTGACATGTCATTCAAAGGATGGATAGAATACTGAATATGGTTGTACCATATTTATAATAACATCAAAATATATAGGAGATAATGGAGTTATTATTTTATAATATAAATAACAAAGAAAGAAGAAGTTGGAGAAGAAAGGAACTTGAAAGAGGGTGGTGAAAACATTACCTCTTCTTCGGGTTCTTCCTTTTGATTTGATCAAAAGGGCTCCTTAGGTTGGCTTTCTGATAAAACTAAGGCCTCTAGGTTGAAGTTAGGAAAGTTTAGAGATTATTTGGTCAGGGTTTGGCCGAACCAAAAGGCTTTTATGGTGTTAATAATTGGTTAGAAGTTGGGTCCTTTTATAAGGGGGAGGAGGGGCTCTTTAGAAAAAACTTAAAATATTAATTTATAATAAATTCATATTCGGTTTATAATGGCTAAAAAGTGGATTATTCAAAGTATAAGGTGGGGATGGGTCGAAATATTTTCAACCAATAGATTTCAGACAGGTTTTGGTCCTTATATTAACCTTATCTTTTAGTTTTAATTCATAGTTAATTAGATTGACATTTACCATGTCACTTTGTATTTTTATATTATATAGTTAATAAACTTACTATATACGTCCAATAGATCCCAAAGTGGTCCATTAATGATAAAAAATAATCATATATGTCATTTGGACTAACCATATATTTTTAGTAATAGAATATAAATTAATAATATAATATTTGTTTTAAAAAATCATTTTTGTCAATTTTGACACTACTCAATAATGGATTTTTGTTAAAGTCTTAACAAATTTATTAATTCGAAATAAATTAATTTAAGAAATATTAACATGTAATATTAACCAATAAAATTTGTTTATGTCATAAAAACTTTTAAATTATATTTATTGTAACATTTATAATACCAATTATTTGATTCTTTCATTAATAAGGAAAATACTGCATCATTATTGTGTCATATATATTTTTAATTTTTCAATGTCTAAAAATTATAAATAAAATACCATTATGTAGAAAATCAGTTTATCTTTCTAATTAATATTTATAATAGAAAATATAACATATATAACCCTATGCAAAAAAAATTTCTAAACGATATAAGCTTATGTCATTTTTGTATTTACTTTAACTTAATTAATATAAAGTGTACCTATCACCTACAAGTTGCTTCATGGGGTCCAAAAATCGACCCAAAGATGACCATGGTCGTACATGTATCCACCAATAAGTTTAGTACATGTTTTAAGGTAATTTATTATTATTATAATATTATTTTTTGTCCTTATTTACCGGATTTACCCTTTAACCATGGTAAATAAAATATTTATCGAAGTAATTATTCAAAAATTATAAAAATAAAAGTTACCTATTTAAACAATTTGTACATCCTTATTCCAAATATGGAATCCTTTTTTCCAAATTCTAAACACATAAGTGGCAAAAATTAATTTAAAATTAATTCCCGCTGTCAAAACAAAAAGCGTGTTTTTAAGATATAATAACTATCAAAAGATTGACACTTGTTTTTCTCCAGTTTAATTGTGAAATTTTTTTCAATGACCAAAATTGTATTAAATGGTAAAAATATATTCTAATTATACTTTAAAACCACTGAAATTCATAATTTATCACTACTAATTATTTTTATTAAAGTAGATGTTTTTAATTAAAATTTAGTAATTTTCACTATTCATCAAAATATAAAAGTTATCCGAAAGGTACCAAAATGTCACCCTAGGATAAATTCGATATTCCAAATCCAAAAATGAAGTCCATTTTGAGAGATAAAATTTATAAAATTTAAAAAAGAATGTACTACTATTCATAACGGCTAGTTTGATTGGTTGTAGTGTGTGTTAGAACTCGAAGTTGCGAACAACACACGCTACTGTATTATTCAAAGAGAAGTGTACCCTGGATGCTTGGGGTGTTACATTGTAAATTTTTGATGTCCCCATTCTAAATAATAAATTTATTTAGTCAAATTGAATATATAAAAGTTTAAAATATTGGATTTAAAAAAGGGTTCACTATTAAAAGTTGGTAAAAGTGCATTTTTTGAAAAATACTTTTTTTATCTGAAAAAAATGAATTTTTTCTTACATTATATCTAAGAAACTCATAATAAGGATTCTAAAATTATAAGTATTATATAAAGGTCAAAATTTCGTTAATATTATTCATAACCTCTTTTGAACGGCTTGTTTGGTAAGTCATGGTGTGCTTGAACTCAGTGTTGCGTGTAGTGCAAGTTATTGAAATATTTTGAAGAAGTAACACACTATGAAATATTGCGGTGTTACAAACACTATAAATTATTTTGATTAAAAAAGATGTTTTCAGTTAAAATATAGTATTTTTCACTATTCACCCAAATGTGAAAGTTATCAGAAAAACACCAAAAATTTATTGAAACTAAATTCTTATGTCCCAATTATAAAGAATAACTTTATTTTGTAAAATTTAATATATAAAAGTTTCAAATATTGGATTTAAAAGGGTTTTCCATTAAAATGTGGTAAAATTTCATTTTTTGAAAAATAATTCTTTTATCTGAAAAAAAATGTACTTGTTCTTACATTATGTCTTAGAAAATCATAATAATGATTCTAAAATTTTAAGGATTATATAAAGTTCAAAATTCAGTTAATACTATTCATAACTACTTTTGAATGGCTAGTTTGGTAAGTTGTGGTGTGCTTGAACTCGGTGTTGCGTGTAGTGAAAGTTATTGAATTACTTTGAAGAAATAACATACTTTGAAATATTGGGGTGTTACATTCTTCCCTCCTTCAATAAATTGTGTCCTCACAATTAGAAATTGTTCTTAAAAAATAAAAGGTTGAAAATAGAAAATTCCTTTGTGGGAAAACCCACATCGGAAATTGGGTTAATAAAATTTAGTCTTAATAATAGGAAAAGGGGAATGAAAAAGTCACCACCAAATTATGATCTCGATTAGGAGAACATTGGTGGAAATTAGAGACACATAATTGGAGGAAAAATGTAAATATTTATAGGGAGTGATTGAGTTCATCAATCACAAGAAATTTTAGAATTGTGGGCCTCAAAGCCACCAATCTATGATGATTTAAAATACCATCGGTTCAACCAAACATAAGGTATTAGGATAACACATTTTTGGTTTTAAGATCCCTTCCCTAATGTTTAATAATTAATTTATCCATAAAATAAGAGAAATATATATATATATATATATATATCTATGTGTGTGTGTGTGTACTTGACAAGTATAGTTTTATCCTTCAACTAATTTCTAACACAAACTCATCTTTCACTCGAAAAGATAATTGAACTTAAAAAAAATATTATATTTATCCTATTCATTTAGGGTTTTAAAAAAAATGAATTTAAAATTCATCTACCATACCTTTTATAAAAAACTACATTATTCAATCCAGGACATCATGTGGGTCAATGATAGGTGATACACCCTTGTCTCCCTTCAGTTGCGGGTTCAAGTCTCGCGGCCTTTCCGGACGCGACGGGTTTCCACCTGACCTCTGGGTTTTCCTTTTTATAGCAATCCAAAAATAACCTTAAGAATAGTATCAAATTTCAAACTTAATCCATTCTAGCCTTTAGAATTATCCAAAATACATATATCCAAACTCTCAGTCCAGAATTTATAAGGAAGCTAAACATAATGAGGATCCTTTTTGACAAGTAATAACATGTGAACGCCTTCATCATGTATTATTTTACAAAACCGCAACAACTAGAATTACCAAAATCAACCATTTCTTATTCCAAAATCATTACCTCATTATCAGGACTATATTAAGGATTACCTTTCCTTCAACCATGTTTTTTCCAAAAAGTGTAGCTTACTATTAAGTCACTTTTCTTATAACCAAATAATCTTAAATCCTCAATAAAATAGTACTATAGTAAAATCCTTATTTATCTTCATAATTCATGTAACAAATATACTATTGATACAACACTCAAATGAAATAATTCTATAATAATAACCTAAGAACACTAGTTATTACTCTTCGTCAGAGGTAGTATCATAACTTGATTATTATCCAATAACATCATTTGTGGTATCCTCTTATGAATGGGACATTGATTCGCGTAGTGTCTCAACGCCTTGCAGATAAATCATTTTACATTTGAAAACTTTTTCTTACCCTTGAAATCACGTACTTGGTGTCCTTTTTCTCCACACTTATAACAAACTCTCATTCCCTTCAAGAATTTATCATGCTGATTTATTCGACATTTATCACATATTGGAAAATCCTTCTTTCCCTTATTCCCTTTATCCATCTTTCTTTCTAACATCCTTTTTTTTCTCTGGCTTCCCTTCAAAGCCACATGATTCAGAGAATTATTTACTTATCTTATTAACACAAGATAATATTTCTTCATATGTTGAGAATACATGGGAGACTATTTCCCTTCTAAATGTTGGCTTAATACCATTAAAGATATGATCTTTCTTACTCTTTGGATTATATGTATTACTGGAGTTCTCATTCCTTCTACTGGGTGCCATTTCTAAACAATGGCATACACTAGGTTAGTTTATGAATCACAATTCATAATTACAAACATGTAAAATACCTAACATAAATTGAAAAGTTTATTGATATAATCCATAAAAATATTTTCATTGAGAAGATATATACTCGTAAATCCTTCTTAATTATTTGTAAAGAAAATGAGAATTATCCAAATCATATCCCCCGGGAGTGTCGTAACCAAGAGTACAGCAAGGCCTATTATTGTGCACCAGTTCCCATTCGAGTCTATCTCAAAGCGGTGTTTTTGAGATTTACACCTAGATACATCTGTGCCAGAGCCACCTCTACCTGCTCATATCCAGACAGGGATGCATTTTTTTGGAAAACTCACAAAATCTCTACTTTATCAAAATTCTAGGATGTTCTTCTATACTAATCCAAAAAGTCTATCTTAGGGTAATGTGCTCTAATAAGAGTTTATCTAAATATAGTTTCCAAGGTTATTGTTAAACTTACTCTGATACCAACTATAACGCCTCGACCCCAGTTACCCAGAGTCGATGCATTATTTTAATACATTGGCATGATTACAAGGAATCATGTCCCGAAGGACCGATCAGTTAAGCAGTCTTGGAAAATAGATTACACACATTAACTTTATATTACAATTTGAAACATAAAACACAGCATAGATAGTTCTTTGAGAATTCCATTTTTCCCTGTAGCTTAACCCTGCATATCAATCATAATACACTTCTTGGAATCTTGGGAAAATAAAACATAAGAAAGGGGTGAGCTCAGATGCTCAGTAAGGGTAAATAATTTAGCGGAATCTATAAAATTTTAAGGCAATATGTGTAATAAAAAATGCATTTTAAACATAAAATTGAACATAATATGGTTAAAATAAATGAAACATTACCACATAAACATGCACATGGATATTCTACTAGTAGAATAATCACATGTAAAAACTAATTTCACAATGAGGGAATGCATAATACCGGACATCATTACCACATCGTCAAGGCCTCGTGCCAAGACTACAAATAAATTTTTTTTCAAGGCCTTGTTCCAAGGCACTATTTTGTCTCATGATACCTACTAATGCATTTAGGATCTATAGTGGGCTCCACCCGTCACTTACTATGTCCACTGCATTCCTCACATGAAAAATTTGAAACAAAACATAAACATTCATATTAAAACTAGCATACGAAATGTCATTACATTAACCATAAACCATGAATGGTATAAAAATTGAACATCCACATTCAAACATATCATAACTAATTCAATACAACATGGAATATTGTATTATAATAAATCAATCTCAATAAAAAATAATATCCAGTAAAGGATGCTGACATAGTTGAAAATGATGAGTAAAACCTTTTCAGAGAAATATCCTTTTTGTTAAATCATTTAAAAGTCACACATTTATAAAAGAATTAATTTAAAAGAGATTTTTAAATCAAAGTTTCCCATACCACTTTCAAAACCTTTGAAAAGAATTATCATTTCAAAACATTCATGTCCATATAAATAAATCCTTAAAATCATTTTGAAAACATGGACATTAATTAAAAAGATTTAGAAAGATAAATCTTTAAAACATTTAAAATTTTGATATTGATAAAGAGTACCTTTCAAAAATCCTTAAAATATTCATTTTGAATTAATTTTTATGAAAAATGTACATGGATGATAAAAATGTCCCAGTAAATACTTACACATAAACAATCTCTGATAATAATGAGATTGAGGAATTAACACTTACCTTGCACTTTCCTTTGGTCGAGGGTACGTTTAACCTCTTGTATGAAGATCTTAGTATGTTATTAAATTATAATAGAATCATATTAATATTTATTATATCATACATGATTCGTTTATGAATTTATACTACCCATTTAATAATAATTTCCATGTTAAATTAACATTTCGGGTAATAATCACTTTCTTTATCGTGTGTGTTTTAACTTGTTACTCTTGATTGTATCACTTAGACCAATATCTAAATACTTCCAGAATATAAAACATGATTTATATATCATATATATTTATAATATAAATATTTATAATAGACATATATATGAAATGAAAAACACCGTTTATGGAGATGGTAGTCCGTACGTGCGCATAAATGTTGTTTCCGTTTTCATATCGTGTTGAACGGAACTAATTGAATAAGATATATGTAAGTATATATATATATATATATCCAGTAGCATTATTATGTCATATATTTCATACTTATTAGTAATATATATATTTTTATAATTTTCGTTGAATGGTGAAGGTGGAAATGAATCTCATCGCGTCATGGAGACGGTAATTCGTACGTACGCACGAGCGACAATATCATTTCCTTGAATTTATGGAATTGGATGGTATATTAATTTTACAGAGACATTATAATGTTATTTTCATTATTTATATACATATTACTCATCATTATATCTATCTAAATAACATAGTGTTGAATAAAAAATTACTTCACTGCGTGGAGACGGTAAGCCGTACGTACGCACGCATGGTGACATTATCATTAATAAGATGGGTAGAATAATGAATAAAGTTGTTCCATATTTATAATAAAATCACATTATATAGAATATATTGTAGTTATTATTTTAGAATGAAAATAACAAATAAATAAGAAGTGGAAGAAGAAAAGAACTTGAAAGAGGGTGGTGAAATTATTACCTCTTATTCAGGTTCTTCCTTTTGATTTGATCAAAAGGGCTCCATAAGTTGAAATTATGACTAAAGTATGGCCTCTAGGATTTTTTTAGGATAGTTTAGAGAGTATTTGGGAAGAGTTTGTCCGATCCAAATGGCTTTAGAGGTGTGAATTTGAGAGAAGGGGAAGTGCCCTTTTATAAGAGGGGTGAGGGGAACCTTTGGAAAAAATTAAAATATTATTTTAAAATAAATTCATATTCGGTTTATAATGGCTAAAAAATGTATTATTTAAAGTATAATGTGGGAATGGGTCAAAAAAAACTCAACAAATAGGTTTTAGACAAGTTTACATTACCATTTTAACCATATCATTTAGATTTAACTCTAAGTTAAATAATTTAACTTTTATCGTGTCTTCTTGCATTCTTACACTATATGATTAATAAACATACTATATACTGCCAATAGAACCCCAATTGGATAATTAATGTCATATATATTATTATATAAGTCTTTTTGACAAACCATAGTTTTTTAGGACCATTATATCAATTAATAATATAATATTTGTTTTAAAAACTATTTTATGTAAATTTTGACACTATTTGGTATTCGTTTTTTTAAATAATAACAGCATGATTACTTCAAATAAAATACATTTAATCAATACTAACATTTCATATTAACCTATAAAATTTATTTATGTCATAAAAACATTGAAATTATATTTATTTTAATATTTATAATACCATTTATTTGATTCTTTCATTAATAAGGTAATTACTACATCATCATTGTGTCATTAATAAATTTAATTATTTAATCTCTAAAAATTATAAATAAATTACCATTATGTAGGAAATATTTTTATATTTCTAATTAATATTTATATTTGAATTTATCTTATGTATAACCCTATATTAAAACTGTTTTAGTCCTTGAACTTTGATTTTAACTCTTTTAACTCTTCTTTAAACAAAATAATAATAAATGTCTATATCTGATACAAGTGGATCTAAAGGGTCATATTTTATTTATAAGGTTGTTTTTGGTCGAATTAAACTTATCCAATTGAATTAGTACATGTGTTAGGGTAATAATAATATCATTTTTACCCTTAATTGCCCTATTTACTTTTAACCATGGTAAATAAAAGTAAAAAGTTACTATTTACCAAAAATTATGTTTATCTTATTGAAACACATTTTACTCATTTATATTAACCATGTCTCTAATATTTTCAAATTTAAACTCACAGAAGCAGTAAAATTAAGTTTTATGTAAATTTGAAAATGCTCTTAGGAGGTGGGTCAAAGACGGTAAAAGTTCGATAAAATTTTTATATATCTAAAATTATTATAAATTGACTACAATGAATTAAAATGAACTTATATAGGTATTATTTATCTATTTTGACCTAAAATAAATTTAAATAAAATAAATAATTATCTAAATAAAAATTCGGTTTTAAACGATAACTCAGTGTTTTTTCACTATTCATCAAAAATTGAACGTTTTCAGAAAACTACAAAAACATCACCCTAGAATAATTTAGATATTAAAAATCAAAAAATGAATTCTATTTTAACAAATTAAAAACATATAAGTTTCATTTATTAATTTAAAATTAATTCTCGTTGTCAAAACAAATAGCGTGTTTTTAAGAAACAGTAACTATAAAAAGATTGACACTTGTTTATGTATAATTTCAAAGTGAAATTAATTACAATGAACAACATTGGATTAAAGGGTAAAAATATAATCCAATTATACTTCCAAAATATTAAAATTTATAATTCAAAACTATAAATTATTTTGATTAAAAAAGATGTTTTTAGTTAAAATATAGTATTTTTCACTATTCACACAAATATGAATGTTTTCAGAAAAATACCAAAAGTTTATTGATACTAAATTATTATGTCCTGATTATAAAGAAGAAGTTTATTTTTTAAAATTGAATATCTAAAAGATTCAAATATTGGATATAAAAAGGGTTCTCCATTAAAATGCGGTAAAATTTAGTTTTTTTTAAAAAATAATTCTTTTATCTGAAAAAAAATGTATTTGTTATTACATTATGTCTAAGAAACTCATAATATGGATTCTAAAATTATAAGGATTATATAAAGTTCAAAATTCTGTTAATACTATTTAAAACTGCTTTTGAACGACTAGTTTGGTAAGTTGTGGTGCGCTTGAACTCAGTGTTGCGTGTAGTGCAAGTTATTGAATTACTCTGAAGAAATAACATACTTTGAAATCTTTGGGTGTTACATAATAGAAGATAAATATTTATTAAGTATTTTTATTACATAATATTCTCTCAAATAACTGGTGAAAGAATATATGGGATAAAGAAAATATGAGTAATTATTACATCATATGTTTGAATAATATTTGTTCAACTTGGTAAATAATAAATAATAATATATTATTTAACTGAGATTCTGGATACAATTAGTGTGTGACCCTCTAGGTCTCTTTGTCAGTGTCATTAGGCAAAGTAATCTAAAGTAAAAGGTTAATATCTAGAAACATGTCAAGGCACACATATGGAAAGAATTTAATGCTGAAATGACATAATACCTCATAAAGATTCTTATTTTGTAATATAATTCCTTTATTGTGATATCTCTAATCAAGTAGGTTGCATACTGGTGTCATCAACCTATGTTCTTTATTTCCCTTTATTTGAAATTCTCAAAATATAACTTTCCAATAGAACACCATATTCATGGATTTATTTAAGTTATATCATTTCTATCAAAGTTCAAAAGATATCAACACCTATTAATGAACAGAATATAGATATCTTTTATTGCATTATTAATTAATAAAGTAATACTCATGATGTTCCCAACTTATCCTACTTCGTTACGAACATATGTCTTCAAAGTATTCATCAATACATCAAATAGCATGACTTATAACATTCATTAATAATAATATTAAAGTCTAATTACCAATACACATGTCCACATATTAGAACATCAAATAACACTTATAAATATATATTTCCTATTAGTGGGTCTCATTCTCAAACAATCATATAATGAATATTACAAAGAATTTACACCATGAGAAGGTGCCTCAAAGTCCTATGAGTCTCCACCCCTAATAGCATGTATCATTTGTGTCCCTCAAATGATATCAACCAAATTTAAGAAAGATATTTATGAATAATGTCATTGTGCTTATGGGTTCTCATCATACCAGGGAACTTCTATGACCTTTTAGTGAAATAACTACTCTTATGACATAATCACATATTATATTACACAAAATAAAAAACAAGATGTGATAAGAATTTTATTAATATTAAAAACTTTGAATATAGGTTATCTTAAAATATATAAAATTTGGTTCTATAGCACCAACTCCACTAGCTAGTGTCTCCTTAGAACCTACATTGAACTTGTAATCCTATGAGGTTGTGGCAGTAATAGTGGGTATATGAATTTTTTCACCTTCACTCATTTTCTTATTAGTTCAAATAATTATTATTTATGCAACTATGATTACCATAGGAACATCCTATTATTTTTTCAATGATCCTGATGCGATGTGATACATGATAGGGATGCCCAAAGGTACTTCCTTGGAACTAAATGTGGAGCTTACATGATGGATTATGGAAATCACGGTATGAAACTGATGATGGGCATTATGGTATGATGTTGATAATGCATGATTGTATGGAACCATTTTCAATTCTTTCTATGGATTCACTTCATGGAATCTAAAATGATTCCTTGGTCAATGGCCTTCATTCCTGGCCCATGTAGGTCTATATAATATCGAGTTTTCTATGGATGCACTTTGTAGAATCATGGAGGATTCCTTAGTCAATGGAATTGGGTCCCACACCTAGTAGGCCTATATTTTACTTATTTATCTATCGATAAACTCTATTGACTCGAATAGGATACCTTGATCAATATACCTGGGTCCTTTCCCTCAAAGGTATGATACTTGATACACACGGTGTAGTCCATTGTTTATATAGTACCATATTTCTAAGATTTTCCATCAGTACATTACATCCATCATCATAATGACTGGAGGTAACTCTGGGTGATGCTAAGATTAGGAAATATATCCCCCTATAGAGATGTAGCTTGCTCAGATCCATTTTTTGCATTGGAAAAAGTAGGTATTGTCAAACCATATTACTGACCCAAGGATCTACTACTATTTATTTATGTTATTATTCACATTACTCAAATATATGTGTGTGTGTGTTCATGTGTGTGTGTGTGTGTGTTTGTCTATATGTATGTATGTATGTATGAATGTATGTATGTGTGTGTCTGTCTGTCTGTCTGTATGTATGTATGTATGCATATATTTATGTATGTATGTATGTTTGTATGTGTGTGTGTGTGTGTCTGTATGTATGTGTGTGTGTATGTATGTATGTCTGTATGTATGTATGTATGTATGTATGTGTGTATGTATGTATGTATGTATGTATGTATGTATGTATGTATGTATGTATGTATGTATGTATGTGTGTATGTATGTATGTATGTATGTATGTATGTCTGTATGTATGTATGTATGTATGTATGTATGTAAGTATGTATGTATGTATGTATGTATGTATGTATGTATGTATGTATGTATGTATGTATGTATGTATGTATGTATGTATGTATGTATGTATGTATGTATGTATGTATGTATGTATGTATGTATGTATGTATGTATGTATGTCTGTATGTGTGTATGTGTGTATGTATGTATGTATGTATGTATGTATGTATGTATGTATGTCTGTATGTCTGTATGTATGTATGTATGTATGTATGTATGTATGTATGTATGTATGTATGTATGTATGTATGTATGTATGTATGTATGTATGTATGTATGTATGTATGTATGTATGTATGTATGTATGTATGTATGTATGTTTGTTTGTTTGTTTGTTTGTGTGTGTGTGTGTGTGTGTGTGTCTGTATGTCTGTATGTATGTATGTATGTATGTATGTATGTATGTATGTATGTATGTATGTATGTATGTATGTATGTATGTATGTATGTATGTATGTATGTATGTATGTATGTATGTATGTATGTATGTATGTATGTATGTATGTATGTATGTATGTATGTATGTATGTATGTATGTATGTATGTATGTATGTATGTATGTATGTATGTATGTATGTATGTATGTATGTATGTATGTATGTATGTATGTATGTATGTATGTATGTATGTATGTATGTATGTATGTATGTATGTATGTATGTATGTATGTATGTATGTATGTATGTATGTATGTATGTAGGTATGTATGTAGGTATGTATGTATGTATGTATGTATGTATGTATGTAGGTATGTATGTATGTATGTATGTATGTATGTATGTATGTATGTATGTACGTATGTATGTATGTATGTATGTATGTATGTATGTATGTATGTATGTATGTATGTATGTATGTATGTATGTATGTATGTATGTATGTATGTATGTATGTATGTATGTATGTATGTATGTATGTATGTATGTATGTCTGTGTGTGTGTGTGTGTGTGTGTGTATGTATGTATGTCTGTATGTATGTATGTATGTATGTATGTATGTATGTATGTATGTATGTATGTATGTATGTATGTATGTATGTATGTATTTATGTATGGGAATATATATGAATACACACACACACACACAGATATATATATGCTGGCACATTACCCTGTTGACTAGGATCACAGACCTAGGGATCGACTATGGTTTCAATTTATTTATTTTATTTATAGTATCTAGTTGTGTCTTTACTATGGTGATCATATTTAATAAGCATACACTTATGAAAGCATATTTATAGGTTCATCATTGGGGTGGCCTAATGAGATTATTCCTCACCCCAATACATTCACCTCAGTTTTTTTGAAGACCTTATGTCTACTTTTAGGTTTTATCCAGGATACATGATAGTAGGGTTGAAGTCAATGGTTACATGATCGAGTGGAGCTACTTGTGTGGATTCATATGATCGAGCTGGAGTAGATCGACGGTGTCTTGAAACTAGGTATATGATCTGGGTCAAAGTTAGTAGTGGATGATTATACTTTTATTTCATATTGCTTTATGTACTTTTATATATATGATCAGCCTAGTGGGTGATTTGTGTTGTATGTAGGACATGGCTATTCAAGTTTTAAAAGCATTTCATTCATTACTCTAGCATGATTCGATTATAGTTTATTTACTACTTCTACACTATGTTTGTCTACGTATTTGGGTGATATATTATTATTTCTATTTTGTTTACTATAGTAAAAATGCATAGTCTCTATATAGATGCACCTTAATCCCCCCTTTCTTTTCTGTATCCCCTGGAATATTGAGTGGTGTGATTGAGGCCTTTTGCTGAACCAACTCATAGAACCGGTTTAGTGGCATCTGTATCAGGTTGCTACACTCATCCTTTAAATTCCTTCTTAATAATCTACCATTTTTATCCTCCTCGAATCCAATATCATGTTAAAAAGCCTCTCGCCTCAATTATTTATCCTATGACCCTTATTTCTGAGGAGAATTTCAAGACAAATTTCAAGTTACCAAAGTGAGTACCACTTCTTACCTTTTCTTCTTAATCATTATCTTCCAAACCTATCATAACTATAATATTATAATGACCTCAGTATCATTGGTAAACTAAATTGTAATAATATTAATTTAAAAACCATTATTTATTACTTTCCATCCACTTATAAAAACAAAAGAACATTAATTATGCATTGTGTGGAGTAATACCTCCATGAAGTAACATTTTTCATCTTTTATCTTGATTTTAAATCTTTATCAAAACCACATAAAATGTGATAAAAAAACTAAAAAAATAAAAATAGTATCATTATTATTCTCTAATAAAGATATTATACTTTTCCTTAACCATACACACCCATCAAGATATAAAGTGTTTATGTTTGGGTTGGATTAACCACCAACTTGAATGATATTATAAAACACTATAATGTATGACTATGGGAAAATAAATACTTATACTATTATAATTTAATAATAAATTAATGATTTTTTTGTTCTAGAATATTTATATTAATTATTTAATTCATTGTTAAAATTCCATATTTGATAACTAAAATTACTAAAATAAGTCGACATTGATTAAATTTTAATGCAACCATAATCAAAAAACTATATAATATATAAATGGATTATGATCATAAATGTTCTATATTAAATTAAATATATAATAATAAGGTTCCTAATATAACAACTAGGCCTCACAGGAACCCCATTTTTTCTATAGACAAGTGTTGTCCTCTCTCTAAGGCCCAACCACATGCCTGAACAAGTCATCAGATTAATAATTTACCCCACAGGACAACACATGTTACTTGTAGTGTTATTTTCCCCACTTTCACAGACCAATTAAAACTTAATAGGTGTTCATCCATCTTGATCACTACTCTTGGCCAAACCTCTTTAACGTTGTATTTTTAAATAGATAGTCTTTCGAAAGGAAAGTTGTTCCTCATTGATATTTCTAGTAACACTTAACCTTTTAAAACTTTATCTTTATGGGGAGTTACATATAAGAGGGTTTCTAATCAGTATAACTTTATTATTCAGGAAGTTATTCACAATTAGGGAATGAATTAAGAAAAATGTAAGGGTTTGTTATAACTCAATTTTCTTCCATAGAGTTACACACTTTATTATTGAACTCTATTATTACAAGTTTGAATTATTCTACCTAATAAATAAATTTTAATGTATTTCAGATTTATTTTATGGGGTTTTAAAATTCATCCATATAACCTTGTTATCAAATGATTCTTTCCTCAATGATTATGTTGCTTGTAATGGTTTTTTGTCTCAATTTTCACCCCTTACAACCTATTTCTTCTTATAAATCATTTTTTTAGATTGGCGTATCTATATCACTTTAATATTTTTGAATAATAACTCTCTTATATATCATGATATTAAATTTTCTATTTGAACATCTTTATATCATGGGGTTTTGACTTAAAAAAATTAAAAAGTCATAAGGGTTTCTATCACTACCACCCTTCATTGAGGAATTTTTTGATATCATACACTAAACTCATTTTGTATATTTTAAATAATACCCATTGAGATATAATATCTTAAATTATGGTTTATTATGGAACCTTCAATTCTAATCATGATCCTCCTTTATTCAGAATATGATTGGAATCTTCTTTAAAATATAAGGGGTTTTTATAACTCAACCTACTTTGATGAATTATAATGTTTATCCTTGGGCTTATTCTTTTACATCATATGGTATTCCCTATTTCTATCTTTTTAAATCACATTTGGTTCAAAATCATCCTTATTGGTGAATTATCTTCCTTCTTGAAAATGAAACTATGTTGAGAATAATTCGAAAACTCTTAAATGAAGATTTACCATCCACGTCTATGTTTTTTAATTCTATCCAATGTTTTCCCTTAATATTTATATTACCCAAGATGTTTTATTTACTATTATATTTTTACACTCCTTAACCCTTTTAAAAAATATTATTTTTTATTTTTTTAATGATGTGGGTTTTCAATAATGATATAAAAAAAGTTTTTCTTCCACTTATAATCAAATTTTTTTCTTCCACTCTACACTTCCCCAAGATAAACCTTTATACCACTTTAAAGTATCCAATATTAATGTTTATTTCTAAAATAAATTTGTACAAACAATTTCACTTTCCTTTTTAAAAAATATTTTTCAAAATGACTCATAACATCATATTTTATGACAATGTTAAAATTGGTGTATAAAAACTATTTTAATTTTTTTAGTTTAATTACCCATTTCATTTTCAACAGTAGTTACCCTCATGATATTTTTTTCCCTGATTTACCCGATTATTTACATGATAGTATTTTATTTTTTTAGGAATTATACTCATGGTTTCAAAAGACCCCAATTCTTAATCATAAATGTGGTACCATTTGAAGAATTATTTTTTATATGATGTTTTTTATCTATAATAATATCCTAGTTTCGTTTTTTAACTAGGTATATATTATTTTGAAACCATCCAATGAATTTATACAGATGTTTAATTTCTATTTTTTCAAAATAATGATGAAAATTATTTCTATCTCTGGTTAATATTACTTTGATGAAATTATGAATATTTTATATGTGGTAAACTTGTACATGTACATAATATGATATGAAAAGTGGGATCAGAATTATATATCCCTATAATAAATTTGGAAAAGATTTATATATCATGATATTTTATGTATGGTGTTAGGGAATAAACCTAATCCCCCATGGTACTTTGTCCACTATATATTTATAGTATTTGGAGTGATCCATGACTTATGTTAATGATGTTATAAATTATGTTTTGGTTACAATATTAAAGATTCTGAGATCCTTTGATATTGGTTTATTTATAGTAAAGACTCACATTATGATTCTTGTCTTATGATACAAGTGTTATTGGGTATGAATTCTATATTTTATATTCATGTTGCTTTCTTAAATTATCATAACCATATGTTTCTATGATGCTCATGTATGATATTTTTTTTTTTATTATCACATATTTTCTCCATTACTATTCATTTGTGTTCTCCCATTGTTATATTTCCTTTTCCCCATATAAATAAAGAAAGTAATACATGTGGTATGTCTAAAATATTATCTTTTGTATAATTTTTTGGAGATGTGAAATAATTTTTATTGATTAAGAAGAGGTTTATTTGGTGGGAAAAAATTTCATTGGTTGAAAAATAAATGTGTTTTACTAGTTAATATTTTTCCTAATTTTATAAGACTCTAAAACTAAAATATCTTTCTTGTGTATTTTAATTAAATATTTTCTTTAAGTCATGTAATTAGATGATCACATTCTCAAGGCGTCATTGTTGTTATCAATGAATGGTTTAGATAAATTTTGATGTTGGGATGTTAGTTTGGGATAATTTAAGGGTTGTTAATCTAATATTGATCATAATATCCAAGTTATAAATAATAATTTAGGTTAGTTGATGTAATATTGAATATATGGGTAATTTGAAAGATAAAACATTAATAAAAACCCTAGGGATATGTCTATATATAAGATAACATCCAAAACATTTAGTAATTTAAGTATGTGGTTTTCCTAGAAATAAAATCCCTTCTAAATACTAAAAGTGGATAAAGACTCTAGAATATATGTACCTAGGGATAATAACCCTGAAAGGGGAGTATTGGTTATTAAATCTACAATTACCTAGTGCATGAAAAAGAGGTCTAACTACACACTTGTCTTGACACTCCCATGGGATATTATTTAGTTAATAATATTTTTTTTACAAACCACCATGAATGTTATATTATCAAATTAGTTTAATTTATTATGTAATAAATTATGATAAAACTGAACTTAAATTAACCTATGTTAAATAAAGAATGATATGGTTATAACAAAGAGTGATATAGGTTTAAATAAATTAACTATAGGTTAGTGTTATAATATCATAAAGTATGAAATTTTTGGGTTAAATTATCCCTGACTATTTATGATAATAATCATGTAATGTTAATTTTTCATCACCAATGTTAACCTAATTTTTTTAGTAATTAATGGAACTAAATGGAACCATGGATATGAGGGATAATGTAGATATTACCTCAATGAAAACCCATTATAATGGAATCTATAGTGATAAACCTTGTTATTATCCCAAAATAACTATCATGAAATCTGATTAACAATGTGAACACATTAAAATTCAAAAAAAAACAAATAAGATAAGGATATAGTTTTTTGGGAATTCATGTGATAAGGGAAATAAAGGAAAGAAGATTCAATTACAAACATATGAGAAATGTGGAACGAATCATAGAAACGTTTCATTAACATGATTGGTTGATGCTACAATTGTGGATATGAAGGCAATAAAATTAATAAGTTTTATGGAAAGAGGAAAGATATTGTTTTTTTCTTCAATTGTAAGTAAATTGGACATGATTCAAATCAATGCCTTGATCCATGGGTTTATGGGGAAATAGGCACCAACAACCTCTTAGACCATGAGAATAAGTAAAATCCTACGTAATGACGTCTATTGAAGTTGAAAGTGATTTTCACAAAATATTTTAGTGTCTATTTTATTGAGTAAGTTTTAACCTAATATATATCTAATTATGAATAAAAATATTTGGTGGTATTATTTTTATATATGTATGGATATCCATCCATGTTTTTGGATGTTACCGCTTATTATGATTCTATTAGTAATGGATTTATTATTTTTTAAAATGGATCATACCAAATTTCATATTGGGGAATTTCACTTTATATCCTAAATCAACCAATGAACAATTATCTGGGAATGTTTAATTAGGACCTCCCAATGTAAATTTCTTTCATCGTATGAGTTTTAATATTACGAGGACACAATTTATTTAATGAACAAGAATATAATGACCATATATTTCAATAAGTATTTTCCTTGAATAAATATTATGTTAATAACTTTTTCTATATGAAAAACTTAACTAAAATGATACTTTAATATTTTAAATAAAATGTGACTTCTATAATATAACCATTAAATTAGCAGGTATAAAATGAGGTAACTAAATTAACAAATATATAAAGAAAAAAATGGAAATAAGTAGTGGAATTATTCATTATTAATCTCATTTATCCGAGATCTAAAAAGATGTAGCTTCATTAAGGTTTTTCGTGAACAACCCAAATCTAAACATAAATAATTATGGTATGAGAGAAATCATATGTGAGATAAATTCTAGCTCAGCGAAATTTCAATGAGACCTATACGAGCAGAATCACCACCCTTAACGGCTACCAAAGAATACCATTACTTTGGTAGCACATGAAGATATCTATGGGATAATTAAAAAAAATAGTGTTATATAAATATATAATTATTAATGTAATAACATATTTATCACTTTTTTATACTTCACAATTTTTATTTTAAAGGAAAAAGATGTTTATTCTATATAAAAATATTTTTCTTTATATTTCATATTTAAAAATTAAATTTATAAATATTTTAATCTTAATTAGATAAAAATAATTTCATTTTTTGATTTATAATGTTAAAATTATCTTATTATAAATTTTTTGGATTTTTTAAGAGCATTGTTTTTAAGGTGAAAACATTAAAATAATGACACTACTAAAATCATCACTTTTGTGACATTATCATAATAAAATAATGACTTAAATGTTTTAAAATCCTTTTTATATAAAATATATAAATTTTTATTTAAAATATTTTATTAAAAATTACTATTTTTTATTTATAAAACCCATGTATATCATTTTCAAAACATAAGTAATATTTTACTCAAAAACAGGTTTATTTTATTATACTAAAAAAATTAGTTCCAATAACTTATATAAATTAAATAAAAAAAGGATTTAATATTTTAGATAAACATTATAATATTAAGAAATAATTTCATTTTTTATTTTTTTGTATAAAAATCTGATTATAAATATTGTTGTCAATGACCCTGATAATGGTAAGGTAACTATTTTCATTGAATTATTTTATTAATATTATATAATTTTTATATGATAAAATAAATTAATATATTATAAAATGTGAATTTAATATAATTTTAATAATATATTTAAATAAATTATTACTCATTCAATTGGTAAACAATACTAACCAAGATTAAATTCACCTAATGGTGAAAACAACATTTTTCTACAAAATATTTTTTCTAAATATTAAAAGTTTTAATTTAAAAATTAATTTTATCTTAACTATAATTTTAATTATATTAAATTGAGAATAAATTTAGTTTTATCACACCAAAATTTTGTAATAGTCTTGATTTTATATGTTTAGTAAAGCACAAGTTACTTGGGTAGAAACTACTTATGCTGCTAAAAAATGGTAAAAGTAAAAAATATAAGAAAAAATGAATTCCAACATGTTTAAAACACATGTGAAAATTATTTTGAAGGAATTATCAAACCAATATGGACACAGAACCTATTATTTTTGTTTTTTAACCTTTTACCCTTTCATAGTGTAATTATATCATTGAAAAGATAAAGCGTATTCACAAAAGTTCCCATTTCTTGACTTATAGATGAGGAAGCTTCCACCCATTCATGACACACACATTCCATAAAATTACTTCATAAAATAATTCCATTTTTATCCTTCTATTCACCTACTTAATTTTTATAAACCTATGGTCTCAATTATTTATTTTATGCCCTTTATTTAAAAGGGTACTTTCAAGAGAAAGTTTAAGATACCAAAGTGAGTATTACTTACTCCTTACCTTTTATTTTTAATCCTTCACTTCCAATACTACCCTAAACATAGTATAATAATGACCTTAGTAACAATATTATACTTAATTTTTATTATATTAATCTAAAACCCATTATTTTCTCCTTTTTTATCTGATTAAAAAAACAAAATAACATTACTCGTTCATTGTGAGGACTACCACCTCCATGACGTAACGTTCAAAATTTTCTGTATTCATTTTCATTATTTATCCCAAACACTTAAAATATGATTCAAAAACATAATAAAAATATAAATAATATCATGATTATTTTTTTATTAGTTATATTATACACTTTATTATCCATACTCACCCATCGATATATTTTGTGTTAACATTTTTGGTTAGTTTAACTACCCAATTGAATAATGATATAGAACTCTACCATAGATAAATATTGGAAATTAAATACTAATATTATTATAATTTTATAATCAAATAAATATATTCTTTTTGGTTTTATAATGGTTATATTAATTATTTAACTTATTAGGAAAATTCTATCTTTGATTGTTAGAATTACTGAAATATGCAGACATTGATTTAGTTTTCACGCAAACATAAGAAAAAAATATAATAAATAAATATATTATGATAATAAATATTAAATATTTAATTGATTATATAATAATAAGGTTCATGAAAATTTAAATAATAAACTTAATACTATTATTTAGGAAGCTAGGAACATGTGTCAGATAAATCATGAACAAGGTAAGGGTTTATGGTAACTCAATTTCTATCCATTGTGTTACAAAATTTCATATTGAGATCTATTATTCCAATTTTGATTTATTAAACATAATGAATAATTTATTTTTTAATACCTTTTTATTTTATATTTTTTTACAATTCTTCCTTGTATCCTCGTTATCAAGTGATTCTTACCTCAAATATTATCTAACTTGGAAGGCTTTCTTGTCTCAATTTTTCACCCCAAGAGAAATTTTTTTTATGATACACCATGTTTTACTGGGATTTATGTAGGTACTACCATTTAATATTTTTAAATCATGATTATCATATATATAAATATATTCAATTTTCTATTCAATGTTCCTTATCTTATGGGGTTTTAACTCAAAAATTTCAAAAGTCATAAGGGCTTTTGTCTCTATCAACCTTCATTAGGGAATGGTTAAATATAATGAACCAAGATCCTTTTTTTATAGTGAAATTAATATCCCTTAACATATATTCTCGAAAATTATGGTTGATCATGGAAGCTTTTATTACATTCATGTTCTACCTTGATTCTAACTATGATTGATATCTTCACTTAAATATAAGTTTTTTTCATAACTTGAGTTGCTTTATTAATTTATAATGATTGTCCTTGAGATACATCTTTAATTTCATATGTTATTACCAAATTATATCTTTTTAAATCACTTTTGGTTAAAATTAATCCTTACTTATTAATTATCATCCTTCTTGAAAATGTAAATATGTTAATAATAATTACAAACCTCTTAAATGGTGTTTTATCATCAATGTCCATGTTTTCCACTTACCACCATTTTTTTCCCTTGACATTTTTAATACCAAGAATGTTTTATTTTTTATTCCACACATACTAATCCTTACCCCATTTAAAAATGCTTATTTTATTTTATTTTAAAGATGTGGGTTTTTAATATTGTTATAAAAAAATGGGTTTTCTTCAACTAAATAATTGAAGGTTTGTATTTCACTATACACTTCATCAATATAAACCATTATGTAACATTAAATTATCTATTATTAATTTTTATTTTTAAAAACTATATTTAAAATTGATTTAAATTCCTGTTTTTTAAAACAAAATTTTAAAATAACCCACAAATGTTTCATTTATAACAATGTTAAATTGTTTTTTCAAAAAAATATATTACATTTTATGTCTAAATTACCTTTTTTATTTTCAAAATTAATTTCCCTTATGGGTTTTTTGTTACATGATTTACCCTCTAATTTACATGATAGTTTTTTATTTATTAGAGTAATTAAACTCATGGTTTAAAATAACCCCAATTCTTAATCTCTTATGTGGCACCGTTTGAAGCATTCCTTTTGTAAGGGTTTTTTTCATCAATTCAAACATGCTTATATGTCTATTTTATTAATTGGGGATATATTATTTTGAAAAAATCCACCTTTTTCCTATAGGTTTTATATATTCATATTTTTTTGAAATAATCATTAAAACCCTTCCTTTATTGAGTTAATATTTTATTAATAAAATTATGATTGTTTTCTATTTGGCATAATTATTCATGTAAAAAATATGATGTGATGGATGGGCTTAAAATTATATATCCATAAAATGGATTGGATAAAGCTTTATATCTAATGATATTCTATATATTGGATTATGGAGTCAAACAAATCTACCATGAGGATTTTTCCCCTATGTGATTATGGTCTTGGGAGTGAACCTTGACTCATGTTAATGATGACATGAATTATTTTTTTTATCAAAATCATAAGATGTTAAGTTCCTTTGATATTAGTTTCATTATACAAATTCCTCATGATATTATTCTTAGATCATTATCTTTGTGCTATTGGGTATTAATTCTACATTTTATGATTATGTTACATTCTTACATTCACATACCCATATTTTTATCTTATGATCACATATGATATTTGATTGTTATCGCTTATACTTAACATTACTGAGCGTTTAAGCTCACCCATTATCATATTTCCTTTTCCTTGGGTAAATAATTAAAGTAATATTTTCATTATGTCTAGAATATTATCTTTTTTTATGTATGGGTGATTTTTAATATAGGATATAGATAAAGAACATTCTTATATAGTGGAAAAAATGCATGTTTATTGAAAAAGACATGGATTTTGTTTGGTAATATTTTTCCTAATTATCTAAAACTATAAAAATAAAAGGTATTGGGTATGTATAGTAATGAAATATTTTATTTAAGTCTTGTAATTTTATTTTCATGTCCTTGTGGAGTCATAAAGGTTATCGAACCAATTTGTTGGTGTCATTGTAATAACCTCCAATGATGACATCTGAAAACTTTAAGGTAGGTTATAATGACATTAGAAGAAATTATATCTTCAGATCAAATAATTTTAGTATATATTCACAATTTTTAGTGAATATTCATGTCATCACAATGTTTTGAACGTTATGTGAGTAATTCAGTTCAATGAAGCTTAAATATTTAGAATTTATAATTTGAAAACATAAAACTTAAACAAAAAACTTCAAGTTAAGTAAAATTTAGAATAATGTTACTGTAATTTTATAAAAAATGATATAAAATTAACCATATACATATTATTTAACAATTCCTAATAAATAACATCTTTTATATTAGATAGATCCATAACTACTCCTCATTAATAAATAACACATCCAAGGAAGTAAAATTTTCGTTCCCAAAACTTATATATTAATATCTTCCAATGTATGTGATTTGGGTGAAGAAGTCCTAAAACTATACGTAGGTTCTTATAATGATTCTTTTATATCATCAAGTAAAACAAAATATCTTCAATAAACACCACCATTAAATGATTATGAAAAGGCCTAAACATCAAATGCATCAATCCCAAAATCTTCATAGATGAATTGATAAATCCAAAGGGTAATACCATAAAATAAAACATGTCATAAAAATACTAGAAATATTTTTTCTACATATATTACTCTTTAAAACTTGTATAATTATATCCTAATTAAAAATATGTCATTAAAAACAAACTATACACTTTTATCCTATTAGATAGGTTTTAAATCCTTGTAAATGAATCTGTATTCTTTATCATTACTTGATTCAACAACCAATAATTTATACACTACTATAAACTAATATTAACACTCATAGAGAATAACACTAGGGAGAATAAAATCCTTCTAGATTATATCATCAATATAAATCTCTATCTCCCAAATATCAGTTGGTTTTACTTGATAAAAAACAATTGATTTATTAAACTCACCCTCATATAACTCTATTCCAAAATTAATCTCACACCTAAAAGGTAAATTGATTATTTTATTAGTAAATTAATAAATAAAATCCATTAGTACCATTATATTTTTTTTATTTTTTATTTAGATTAACAATGAATTAAACTCATAAGTTGAGATGTGATACATTGAGGTTCAATATTCCACAACACAATTCCTTGATCTCTATCTCTGATAAAAATTAAATAATATCCATCCATATTATAAAATGTTCCCTTTATATAGTAGTAATAATTATAAGATTTCATATAATGTAACTAATCCATGAAAATTATAAAAAAAGGTTATATATATAAAAAAAATATCTAACTTTAAGTGATCACTCCCTATCTCTGTCACACATCTATAAATCAATTTTACCCATGCCACTTGGTTCCCCACTAGAGTAGTTAACTAAACATGGTGGAAAATAAAATCCACCGAAAATAATAATACCTTTTCTAGATTAGGTTTAATTAGTTAATATAATGAACTAAAGTTAAATAAAATAAATGTAATCATTGAAAAGATATAGGTCATACCTCATACTACCTCAAGTACTTGTATCTCATCAACTCCCACTACATAGAGTTTTCGATGATCAAATACTATACCATGTTATCCAACTTATTTGAATCCATGTCATCTCTAAAAAATTTACAGATCCTAAAGAAAAATAATATTCACATGTTATCCTAGAGCAACACCACCCTAAACTGCTGGTTTGTTAGTTTGTTGATGTTACTATGGTGTAATTTTCAAGGTGGATATTGAAGTTCATATATTAAAATATATACAATGAAGCTACAATATAAGATAAATTAGACACCCTATTGTGATAGGAACCCAAAGTAATAACATGCACTACCTCCATATTAATAACATATCATGTAGTTTTCTATACCCAAGGATTGTAAACTTCCAACTCTTGATAATCATGAATAAGGTGGTCTATGTTGATAACCCAACTACCCTGATAATGAATGGAAATTTTTTCTATAACCAATTTTCAATAAGATATATCAAACTTACAAATCCTTACTAAATTCCTCTCAATAACCTTAGTCTTTAAGAGCGCCTTTGTAAATATAAACAAATTAAAGGGAATGAACTACTCATGGGTCCCTAGTCATGATTCTTTATAAAAATTGCATACTCTCCACTCCCTATGTCACGACCCGACTTACCCGGGCTTGAGCCGCAACTACCCCAAGCCTACCTCCATAGGCCAGGGGCTGGCGACCAGTGCCGAAGGCACAATAACTCGGGGAGGCCTTTGCCTATGTACATGTACACACACACACACAACACACTCAATGAAAAAGTGAAGAGTAAAAATAAAAGGAAATGGAAACTGCTCTAAATAACCACAAGAGTGCATCGACCTCTAAACAGTACAAGTAAATTGCTGAAAGGGAAAAGGGGGGAAAACGTGCCCAACCAGAAAAGGTGCCACAACTCTACAACAGGTAAACAAAAAGGAAATAGCTGACGGGTCTCCCACCTGGAACCCGGCTACGACCACTGAACGCGGTCCAAGCTCCCGGCTCCTAAGCTCCTCTGATGTCACGACCAACCTGTCTGTCGTCTGCAAGGGCACACCAAGTGCGGGCAAAGCCCAAGTAGGGGTGAGTATAAAAATACTCAGTAGGATACCCCGAAGGCTCGAGGGAGCAAAAAAAAGGTACCGAAGGGTGAGAAGTAGAGAGAAAAGAGAAAATTAAGGGAGTACAACCGAAAGTGAAGTAAGGAGTACAGTAAAGAGTCCAGCTCAACCCAACAAGAGGCAAGAAGGTAGACTCATCCAGACACAAGGAGCTGGAAACGGTGAGAAGATGAAATTCTCGTCAAGTCTTCGCTACCTATAGTAGGAGAGTAGACTCATCCAACCACGAGAAGCTAGACACGGAAAGCATGTGGAATACCCCACGTGTCTTTGCCTCTCCTGGAAGGAGAGTAACCAAACCCAAAAAGTGGGTACTAGAACAAGGTATATACATATTCATATGCTCTATCAAGAAGCCCGAACAAGACTGTAGGGGGATCTCCATCCCGTAGCTCAGCCCAAGAAATGATTCTCTAGTAGTCCCAGAAGTAAACTCCATCATTGATGCCCAGTATCCCGCACATCTTCCCCGAACCGCAAGCCAAGGGGCTCAATCACCGCACCTTGACACTATCCACTTTGGGCGGTACTGACTCGCCCGCACGGATGTAGATCGCATCAAAAGGACGCGTCTCGGTGGGGGGAAAACTCCTCGTACTTGAGATTTCTAGGGGAACGTCAACAAAAACTCGTCACTGCCCCGCAGTCGAGAGGTATTCTCAAAGTCAAAGCTGTCACAAAAACTGACCCGTATAACCACGGGTCCCACTCCGGTAATCACAGAGGAAAGCCACAGGCTAGCCTAGTAGAAAGGACTGAGCCTAGAATGCCAACAGTTGTCCCACTGCCCAACCCTGCTGGAGGGTAATTCATAACCAGATACCAGGTGACCCACTGCACAGCCCTGCTGGAGGGTAAACCATAATACTTCATCTGGCGACCCACTGTCCAGCCCCGCTGGAGGGTAGACCTTAATACATCATCAGGCGACCCTCTGCCCAGCCCCGCTAGAGGGTAGACCTGAATAAGTTGACAGGCGCCCCACTTCCCAGCCTTGCTGGAGGGTAGACCTTGAACTAGATGACGGGAAACCCACTACCCAGCCCTGCTGGAG
Source organism: Viscum album (assembly GCA_963277665.1). NCBI lineage: Eukaryota > Viridiplantae > Streptophyta > Magnoliopsida > Santalales > Viscaceae > Viscum > Viscum album. Next base: position 546,606,445 of record OY728121.1, read on the forward strand.
GGTAGACCCTAAGAGGTCGTCGGGTGACCCACTACCCAGTATCTGCTGGAGGGTAGACCCTAAGTGCATCGGGTGACCCACTGCCCAGTCTCTACTGGAGGGTAGACCCTAAGAGTGTCGGGTGACCCACAGCCCAGTCTCTGCTGGAGGGTAAACCCTAGAAGTCAGTGAGCAACCCACTGCCCAGCCCTGCTAGAGGGTAAACTCGAGAAGTCGATGAGTAACCCACTACCCAGCCCCGCTGGAGGGTAAAACTTAGAACTGCTCTGGCCATATCCACTGGAGGGTACAACACTGGCCAACCAAACACGTAGTGGGTATCACGCAGCCACCCAACTCCAGCACAACTCACCCAAAGGGGTTCAGTGCATGTTCCATCACTAGGTGTCACTAGCACCGCTGTCGGCCGAACCAATGAGAACGAAAACAGGGGAGACCACTCAACCCTGCTGGTCAAACAAACACATAGTGGGACCCTCTACGTCGCGAGAGGTCAAAGTACGCAAAGCAGAACACAACACGCACATGGGGCCCACACGACGTGTGGCCCCATGTAAACCCCAACCAAGCGCACGAACATCTTAGGTACAAACCACACGTACCTCCAAGTGCTCTCGTATACTCCCAGAGCATACCACGTTCCATCCCAAAGGCTATCGTGCACACGGAACCCAATGTCAACGCGAAGGCGTGACGTAACAACTCCACCTCAAAGGCCCAGGCACAACCAACCAAATCTCGTGAACCATTTATATCACTCTCCCAAGAGTGCGCGATCACACGCCAAGGGTCCGCTACAAACAAGGTAGGGCAAACCACCACTGGAGCACCTTCACATTTCCACATTTCACAAGATCGCGCAAGAGGATCCGCACAACCAAACGGATCACACCATTGTAATCCTCATGGAAAAACACGCGAGATTGACTACTTACTCACCTCCAACGGATTTACTACGGAAAAGTCACCAACACCGCCTCACGCCTGAACGGTGTCCTGTGATCCTGAGCCTCGGCCCCGAAAACAGTTGGGTGCATTGCACCATTGCGATCCCCTCGGAAAAACACGTCAAAAGCACTGCTCACTTGAGTGCAACGGATATCCGGAGAAAAAGATGCATCCCGACACACCGCACACGAGCGGTGCCATGTGGGACCTGCATTCCAGTCCTGAAACTCAACGAACGGATCGCACCGTTGTGATCCTCTCGAAAAAGCACACAAGATGGACTATTCACTTGTCCAAAACGGTCGCCCGGTGATAAAGATGGAAAATCACCGTCGACGCCCAAACGACCCTCGTGGGCCCCGCACCATCGTGTCGTTTTTGAGTGGGCGGATTGCACCATTGCAATCCCCTCGGAAAAACATCCAGAATCGACTACTCGCATGCCCCGAACGGACGCCCGGTGAGAAAGGCGTGAAACGCTGCATGTAGCTCGAAAGACGGGTCGTGGGGCCCATGCCACAACTCCGGCTTCAATGCCCGGAACCACCCTGGAAACTTCTACCTCGACGCCAGGGTTCCAAAGCCACTGACAGCGCTTAAATCAGACGTTGGACGCGTCTGCGCCATCCAAAACAAGTTCCCCCAGAAAAATGACAAACCCCTCGACGTACGTGTCTCACCACCGAGGCCCCTTGTTTCGGGAATTAAAAATTCCCAAAACCATCTCAAAACGTTCCCCACCCCTGATGCAAGGTCCGTTCTGCCGCCGACGGCGCACAAAATGGACGCCTGTAGCCTGAAATACGGGCGTCCGAAGATTTTAAAAGAAAAGGGGGGGGGGGACCCTCTTGGGCCGGACCGACCCGCTCCGGCCGGCCCGCTGGGATTGCGGCCCAGCCGCCTCCCACGATCCACCTCTCCCACGCTGCGCGAGCGGATCTTTCACTGACCGGCCGACACGGCCGGTCAGCCTTCCACGTGGAGACCCGCGTCGCACGGGTCTCTGTCCAGCCGCGGGGTCGCACAGCGCGACCCCGGCCGTCCCCTCTCGTCGGTGCCCGCTGCTGGTGCTCTCAGCCGATCGTTCGCCGGGCTGCACCGCTGAACGGCTCCCCTCACTGGAACCCGCAGCCATGCCATAACCTGGAGATCTCTGGACCACCGCGCCGCCGCCGCTGGAAACCCGCCGGACCACCGTGCCGGCCAGAAACCCCCAAAAACCCGCAGATCTTCGTCGGGCCGCTGCAGAGGCTTAGAAGGTCGGATTTCGAATCTGAAACAAGCGTTGGAAATCTCGTATAACGTACTACGCGATCATGGGCATCAATCAAAGATCAGATAACAGTTATATGCTATAAATTCGGCTCAAAAATTGCGGGAAATTAAAAATCGAAAACAATAAACCCATACCTCGATGGGCGTAGCCCGACGCTTCGTGTGCGGACCGTCGGAACCGTTGCACCTCGCCGGAGGTCGCCTTGCTAGAGTTTCCTCTCCGGAGATGCAGTATAGGGGAGGGTTGCCGCGCCAGGGAGAACCACCAAGAGGGGGGGAAGAAGTGCTTAAAAATAAGACACTTAAACTCCCGCCCGTGGGCCCCGTACCCGAACCCTCAGTAGGGTCGAGGTTAAGCCTCCCCTAGGGTAAACACCACCTCTCGAGCACAATGGAGGTCTCATAATTTTAATCTGAGGCCCAGTTCAAATGTTATTAAACGCAACGCCTGAGGGCGCCAAATTACCAAAATGCCCCTGGGGCCACTTTTCACAAACGGGTTGCGCCCGCGAAACTTACACCCCTATTAGGGTGAATGGCACGCTCCAAAAACAACGGTGCCCTCGGTTTTCCAATCTGAGCCACCGTTTAAGAGACACTTGAGTTTCACCATTAAATGAATAAATTTATTAATTAATTTATCCATTTAACGTTCCAGAAGCGGGCGAGGGGTCCAAATATCCCGCACCGACAAGTTTTATGTCGTTACTAGGGTAAACACACCATTCCAGACCCATCCTTATACTCGGATCTATGATCCAGATCATCGTTTAGGAGTTATCCCATTTATTTGGAGTTTCCAGTGTGAATGCACTGAAAATTTAATTCCAGCCACTCCGAGGCTCGGAATCGCATGTCGTTCGAAGGTGCTGCTCTGGAATATCATCAAGAATATTCCAATGTCTTTCATAGCAAAAAACCGGGTTCATAAATCATTCCATCCTTCAAGCTTTTCGTCCCCAAAAATCAAAACTAGGGAGCAACACAGGGTACTAAGCCCACACATGGCTTTCCCATACCCAAAAGAACCCACGCACAGCTCTGTGTCACCGCACACAGACCAAAGGACTGATCCATTCATGCGAGGTCGGCCCTTGCTGATGTCGTGCACCCACTCCAGACTTTGGGGTTTGGGAAAGGCGGTAGGGTACCTCACCATCCCTTTGAACGGTCTCAAATGGCCCGAAGGCTCTCGGGGGTAGCTCACCTCCCCGGTCAAACCTCTACGTCACACCCCGTGACAGGAATCACCGTTTGGGAATGGGACAAGGCCCAGTGATTCCCTCCTTCAGAATATCCATATGGTGAAGCACCCAAGGATATCTGGTCACGCAAGATTTCATAGTCGATGTCTCTCAACTAAGACTCTCTTACACGCTTGGAAGCGAAGGAGTCAACACCATCGACTAAAGGAAAAGGTCTCACACCTTTTTCCTTACCAACACAGGGTTACACCCGACACCATGGGTCACCCTGGTAACACCTCAAACAAGGAGCAGGGAGAAAAGCCTTTCACATGCAGATTCTAATAATTCTACCTCAAAAAGTAGAAGAGTCTCAAGGGGTACCTCTCATCATCCAATGCTCTGCAGGATCATAGACATCCAAGCTCACAGCTTTCCGTGGTCCCAACTGTCATCTCCCAGTGCCTGACGTGGACCACCTAGTGGTGATGGGAAGGCCTCGTAAAGTCGTCCCCCACTACCAGCTCCTCCCGCTCCTCCTCTAGCACCACATCTCTAGTCGCTACTCCGATCACGGTGCTGCCTCTGCCGTGGTGGTGCACCTGCCGCCTGCCCGATGCTCTCCGCATGCCTAGTCGGGTAGTCTCGTGCCAAGTGACCTCTCCTGTCACAAGAATAGCACCGACTCTCTTCGGTCTGGACTGGTGCCCTTCGGCGCTACTGTGGTGTACGACCACGCCCCTGAGTCCTGTTGTCATAAAGCCACCTGCGTCGAGGTTCTGCTTGCCGGCGCCCGCTAGCTGCGGTAGACGTCTCGGCTCCAACGTGCCTGCTGCCACCACCAACTATAGAATGTGACAGGAATCTATCTGTCACCAGCGCCTGGTCTAGCACCCCAGCATATGTGGAAATGCACAAGGGTACTATGACAGCACGAATCTCTCGGCGGAGACCCTGCTCAAACTTCCACGCTCGGAGGTTGTCGTCATGGACCAAGTCTGGGTAAAAGCGTGCACGGTCTGCGAAACTAGCCGCGTACTCAACCACCGTCATCCCTCCTTGCTGAAACTGCAGGAGCTCCTGAATCCGAATGGAGCGTAAGCAGGAGGGGCAAAACACCTCACAAAACAACAACTGAAAGTCTCCCCATGAAAGCGACGACTCGTCAAGAAACTGAGTCACCAGACTCCACCAACGCCATGCTGATTCAATGTCACATACATAGATTATTTTAAATGTATTTTTATTTTAATTTCAATTAATACTTTGCTTTGGGGGGTTTCCAAAGGTTTTATGGAGAATATGTGAGTTTTCATGAATTGGGCCAAACCGTGAGCCCAATTCCAGATTTAAAAATAAATTTTGTTTCTTTTATAAATAATTAATTTTTTAATATTTTTCACTCAATCCAACTTCTAAATTTCCTCCCCTAATATATTAACACCAAAATTAATGTTTGGAGCCTTTGGAAATCCATAACCAAGGTGTATATGGGTTTTTATTTAATGGATTGGGTCTGCCCGAAAGCCCAATTCCAGTTTTAAAAATAAAATTTGATTAATTAATAATTTATTCATTGTTAAGGATTTTTCAGTGATTCTAAGCCTCAAACGCGCCCCTTGAACACAGTAGCGCGCTCAAGATCTCTCTACCCTCTTTGGAGCTCCTCTTCATCACGATTGAGTGCTAAACTTATTAGGGTTTCTAAAATCAGGCAGATTTGAAGAGGTAAATTCATTCCTTCATATATCCTTCAATATTTACTCTTTTTCCCCCATTTCAGTCTCCATATGTCCTACTCCTCATCAGTCGATCCTAACTATCAGGATTTGCTGCTTGGAGATTCAAAATTTGGTTAATTTGGGGTAATTGCTTCAAGATTTTTCAAGGTGAGTGTTCCTCCCTTCCAATTCTTCCATTTCCTTAGGGTTTTATCCCTCTTTCATGATGTTCCAAAGTGTCCAGAACCTAGGATTCGTACCTAGGGTTTAACCATGGGTCTTTTTGGTTACAATTTGTGATCTAGGTCTGGATTTATCATCCTTGTGGTGCCGGGGTGGTGCGGTTGATGTTTCGCACCATATTTTGAGGGATTTGACAATTTCGGTAGGTGATTCCGTGGGTAACCATTTAATGATGAGTTAGTTTGATTGATTAAATAATTTTTCATGTTCCTTACATGATGTGTATTATGAGAAAACCATTTTTGGTAGCAATAGTAAATCATTTGGTATTAAAGTTACATTTTTTCTTGAATTGTGTAATTTTTCAAATGTATTTCATGTGTTATCTCTTGTGGTAGTTTTGTAAAATGTGGAAGTGATTTATTAGTTGTTGAAAGGGGCTGCCAATTTTGGTTGGTTAATGATATATTTCCATGTGGGCCTAAAAAGGGGGTGTCTTTGAATGGTTTTATGTGTATAACCTTGGTATAATCCTTGAAAGTGTTTTATGGATTTGTGTGTTCTCATGGGTATCTTTTGTGATATTGTTCAAGGTGATTATATCACATTTGAAAGTGGATTATTATATGTTGATTGGGCTGAAAATTCTGTTTTGGTAGGTTCTTGGTGTGTTTTTTTCTAAAAAAGATGTTTTTGAAATGGGTTTTACGTGCAAAGTTTGGGTATACTCCTTATAATTGTTTTATGAAAGTTTTGAATGGTTTATTGAGTTGTGTAATAGGTGAAACTATATCAGCAAACTGTTTTGGTAGGAGTATATTTTTAAAAGGACAATTTCATTTGTGAAAAGTCTGTCATGTGATATGTATCATCTTGGAAATATTTTATTAAATTGTTTGAAGAAGATATTGAGGTGTGAAAGTGATGTGAAAGTGATGTGGAGTGTTTTGTGTGAGTGTGATGTGAAAAATTGAATTTTTTATTATGAAAGGAGTGTTATTTTCCATTTTTGTGGGATTTTATATGAGTTGAAATATCATATAATTGTTTTATAAAATTGTTTAATGGTTTTTATGAAGTGTTGAAGAAATGTGAAATGTGTTGTGGGCTATTTTGGTGTGAGTCGGATTTCAAAATCATTTTCAATGAAAATTGGATTTTTGTTACTTGTGTGGTATACATATGGGTTGTTTGGTGAATTTGTGATGTGGAAATGATATTTTCATGTTCAATGTATATTTATTGACTTGTTGATCTTCTTTGAGCACAATGGGAAAACCTGGGTATCTAGGTGGGTGGACGTGTACTAGTATGATAGTAAATCTGTGGGGTTTGGCCTCAGTTTCACTTAGCAAGATTGATGCTTACAACTCTAACTAAACTATGATGATGATTATTGGGGACCACTAGGTTATTGTTATGTACTCTACTAGTGGCTCGTGCACAAGAACAGATATTTGTGATGGTTACTCTCACCGAGATACGAGGTACCTGAGACCCACAACTAGCTAGTGCCTAGGGGTTATTTCCTATTGCTTGTGCTCACTAGATATTTTGTGCATATCATCAGCATACGGTATGAGTGGCTGGAAAATTCAGTATCCTTGGTATTTATTTTAAAAGTTTTTATTCTTTAAATTAGCCCACTTGAAAACTGATTTTTTAAGTTGCATCTTTTAGAAATTGTAACTAGAAATTACATGTTTTTGAAAAATTGCATGCTTTTCATCTTTGAATGTTTATCGCATGGAATATATTAGTGGTGGTATCCTACTGGGCATTGGCTCACACCATACTTACACCTTTGGGTGTAATTAGACTTGGTTATTTTTTTTGTCATAGGTTGGGTACAGTTTTTTTTGTTCCAGTGGTTCGGGTTTCTAGCAGGTCCTTGGTGGTGAAGTCTTGTGGAGGTGGCTTGAGGGCGGTGCCCCTTGCCATGAGGTTTCTTGTGCTGTCTTTATTTGGTTTTGTACCTTGGTGACGTTCTTCATACATCCTTTAAATTTGTGTAATTCAGTTATGAATTTTAGTAAAAGTTGTTTTTGTTTGAAAAATCCAGTTTTGGTGTCTTGGTTTCATTTGTTGTTTTATGTTTACAAATTCAGGTAAATCATTCCCAAACTTCATTTTATGATACCCGGGAACTTTTTCCAGACCGTGGGGATTGGGAACGCCATTCAGGCCTTGTCACGGGCTGGGTCTGGTGCCGGTTTTGGCAGCGACCAGATTCGGTTCGTGACAAAATGGTATCAGAGGAGGTTCTCTCTCTTTGGGTCATGTTATTTGGGGAACAGTCGAGATAGTCTGGTGTTAGGATTTTTGGGACTTGGAATTTCAGTTATGAGTAGTGTGGCTGATCACCACACCTCATTATGGGATTCAATTCTCCCGGGGAAGTCGGTACCTTTCAGAGTCCTTTGGTTTTCTTGGTTTAATGATGATTAAGGGAAATGAAAAGAGAGTTGGGTTAATGGTCTCAGTAAGCTCGTAGGGCCTGGAAATCCATGTGGAGCATGGGATATTCCCTTGAACACTCTCTGTGATAGTAAAGTGATTGTAATATGGCCGCCAACCATATGTCCAAGTCACCCACTGAAACTAGTTTCCTCTCGCATTGTCTTGTGTTCTTTAGTTTTGAAATCTTGGAACTTTGGTTTTAAACTGACTTGGTTTTAAGAAGTGTAAAGTTTTTGTGAAATGATTTTAAAATAAATATGAAATGTTTTGATTTATGAAATGGTGGAACTGAATTTTCAGTATTTTTTTGAAATGGAAAATAGTATGCTTACACCTCTTTTGAAAGCTGGAAACATATTGATGTTGGTTTTCAAAAGTGTTTCCAAAATAGTTTTCTAAACAATTAAAGGGTGTTTTAATGGGATGAGATGTTTTAAAATTGATGTAAATAACTTGAAAGTGAGTTCTTTTCTAAATGGTTGTGTCCTTATGAAAAGTTTTGTAAGATGTGAATTGGTATTTTGATCTCATTGTTAGAAGTTTTGAGAAAAAGGTTGGGTTGGTTGACCATTTTGTTTTTGAAAAGTGGAAGGAATTTTTGTTTTACCATTTGGTATTTCCATGAGTGACCACATGCATGGGGTTATATGGGATTATGGATGCTTGATGGCATGATTGGATGGGTGCTGGGATGGATATTGGGAGGGTACCCGGTGTGGCACAAAAACATGCATGTGTGAGGCCCATGGGGTACCATTGGTGGATACGCTTACTGCAAAACCATTTTTTTTTCAAAGAATTGGTTTTAAAGAAAAACATTATGTCTTGATGAATAGTTTGGTATGGTTTTTATTATGGGTTTTTGAAAATGTTGATGTTGTGGGATGTTATGAGTTCAAGAACCCCTTCTCTTTGAACTATGTTTTGGGTTTGTGTTTGGTCGGTAAGCTGTGTTGTAGGGACGGTTAGTGGTCTCTTTTGAAAAAAAAATTAGGATGCCTTTATCGTGGTTCCCTTCATGTGTTTGGATCTGGTTTGTGGAATGTTTTGACCAATGGACCAGATTTGTTGGGTCCTTGGGTTCTCTCATTGGATAACTCCCCCATTAAGGGTTAATGCACAACTGAAGTGCAACCCGTATTGTTTCGCCATCAGAAAATACTCTAGTTGATCAATATAAGGAATATTTTATCAAAAAAAAAAATTTATTGAGTCTACACCCATTCATTTCACTGATTTGTGGATCCTCTTGTAGTGGGATAGTGCTTGTGGAAGGTTGAAAGAGACCTTAGTTTCTTAAGTTTCCTGATTCATCAAAGGTGGAAGTGTTCTTTCATTGTTAGTGTGGATGAGTGTCTTGATGGTGTCTAAGAGGGCCTTTGGGTTCTTTATAGTTTCTTTGAAGAAAGAGTTATTATTAAACCACCAATTTTGAGATTTCGGTCATGATAGGATATTGTGTCCACTTTTTGGACTTGTCTGTTGTTTAGGGAATTTGAATATGGTCTCGTTCCATGTATTGTTTCTATCAATCGCAAGGGTCATGTTCGGTGATGCATTGTTATGTTTTGTGCTCTTTTGACTGTAAAGTTGAAGGTCACACAATCTTCAGAGGTTCTCTATTATTTTGGGAGTATTTCTCCCTTGGAAAAAACATCAAATCCTCTATCTTAGAGAAAGGTTTGTATACGTGTCCTAACCTTATGTTGTTTCTCACCCAAAGAAACAAGGTGCGATGTGTGTGCATCTATTGATCCCTCGTTTCAGTGAAATGTCTAGTTTTGGTAAAGTGAGTTATGGAGTGTGTTATGTCTTGATGAACCCATCGGAGTATGCGGTGTAGTTGTTTGTGGAATCGAAAGAAGAAGTTCCATATAGGGGTTTCCACAGCCTAACTGCGAGGCCGAAGATGCTTCAATATTTTGAGCTCCAGCCATAGATCCCGGAGAAAAGTTGGAGCATAGTCAGGGGAAACCCCAGTGTCGTTTAAACCCTTGTACAAATTCCTATCCTCAGTATGAAAGATAGGAAGAGTTTAAACCTATGGTGTCATCATATTTCATCTACTGTTCTCGTTCGGTGGAAATAGGTGGAGGGTCTTGTACCCATGCCATCACACAATGTTATTCCCTCCCCCTTTGGTTTCCATTGAGTCTTTGGAGAATGGTTGGAAATTTGTCTAGACAAGTTGAGCACACGGTTTTCACATGGTTAGTTCTAAACATGAACAAAAAAAATAACCATGTAGATATAAGGATCCACATAGTATTGCACAGTTTTCCAAACTGTGCAGACTAACCGTGCGACCGTCCCAACTCCTTAATTTTGGGGTCTTTTCATGTCAACTCACGCTGGTCGGTTAAGATGGTTGGTTCTTGTGGTGGGAAGACCCACCATGGGTATCATGCATATTATTTTGTAAATTTCTAATGGATATATACCCCTTGTACTAGGGAGTCTGTTTGGGCCTCCCCCTATTAGTGTCTTGATTCTGTCTCGGGAAAAAAATTTAAGTTGTCTCTTATGGTGGGGAGCCCATTTGTGTCTCTTCATACGAGCAACTCATATATTTCCTTGGTCTTGTCTGGGAAGTAGGTATTATCATTCATAGATATCTAACTACCTACATCTTTCTTGGGTAAACATTGATATTGGAGAGTGCCCAACGGTTTTGTTATAGTAGGTTATGTGTAAACTTGTTCAATGTTGTTGTTTATTTAGGTAAATTGATTGAGTATTGTTCAGATTGTGTTTGAGGAGTTTCCATATGGGATAAAGCCTGAATGTTCTTGATTGTTTCAGTAAAGTGGTGTAAGTTAGGTTTTTGAGAGTATTCCTTCCTTCATTGATCACTTGAGGTGTTTTGACCTTTGGGGGAGAAACCTGGCAAGAGAGTACCTCTTGGTTTCTCAGTTGGGTTTGGTTGTTGCTTTGGCCATACTGTGACTTTCCGGGGCAGAAAGTTTTCATGGTGGGGAGAATTTTCACATAAATAGATTATTTTAAATGTATTTTTATTTTAATTTCCATTAATACTTTGTTTTGGGGGGTTTCCAAAGGTTTTATGGAGAATATGTGAGTTCTCATGAATTGGGCCAAACCGTGAGCCCAATTCCAGATTTAAAAATAAATTTTGTTTATTTTATAACATATTAATTTTTTAATATTTTTCACTCAATAAAACTCCTAAATGTCCTTCCCTGATATATTAACACCAAAATTAAAATTTGGAGCCTTTGGAAATCCATAACCAAGGTGTATATGGGTTTTTATTTAAGGGATTGGGCCTGCCCAAAAGCCCAATTCCAGTTTTAAAAATAAAAATTGATTAATTAATAATTTATTCATTGTTAAATATTTTTCAGTGATTCAAAGCCTCAAACGTGCCCCTTGAATCCAGTAGCGCACCCAAGCTCTCTCTCCCCTATTTGGAGCTCTTCTTCATCGCGATTGAGTGCTAAAATTATTAGGGTTTCTAAAATCGGGAAGATTTGAAGAGGTAAATTCATTCCTTCATATATCCTTCAATATTTACTCTTTTCCCCCCATTTAAGACCCCACATGTCCCCATCCTCATCAGTCGAGCCTAACTATCAGGATTTGCTGCTTGGAGATTCAACATTTGGTTAATTTGGGGTAATTGCTTCAATATTTTTCAGGGTGAGTGTTCCTCCCTTCCACTTCTTCCATTTCCTTAGGGTTTTATCCCTCTTTCATGATGTTCCAAAGTGTCCAGAACCTAGGATTCGTACCTAGGGTTTAACCATGGGTCTTTTTGGTGAAAATTTGTGATCTAGGGCTGGATTTATCATCCTTGTGGTGCCGGGGTGGTGCGGTTGATGTTTCACACCATGTTTTGAGGGATTTGACAATTTCAGTAGGTGATTATGTGGGTAACCATTTAATGATGAGTTATTTTGCTTGATTAAATAATTTTTCATGTTCCTTATATTCTGTGCATTATGAGAAAACTATTTTTGGTAGCAATAGTAAAGCATTTGGTATTAAAGTTACATTTTTTCTTGAAGTGTGTAATTTTTCAAATGTATTTCATGTGTTATCTCTTGTGGTAGTTTTGTAAAATATGGAAGTGATTTATTAGTTTTTGAAAGGGGCTGCCAATTTTGGTTGGTTAATGATATAGTTCCATGTGGGCCTAAAAATGGGGTGTCTTTGAATGGTTTTATGTGTATAACCTTGGTATACTCCTTGAAAGTGTTTTATGGATTTGTGTGTTCTCATTGGGTATCTTTTGTGATATTTTTCATGGTGATTATATAACATTTGAAAGTGGATTATTATATGTTGATTGGGATGCCAATTCTGTTTTGGTAGGGTCTTGGTGTGATTTTTTCTTAAAAAGAGTTTTTTGAAATGGGTTTTATGTGCAAAGTTTGGGTATACTCCTTATAATTGTTTTATGAAAGTTTTGAATGGTTTATTGAGTTGTGTAATAGGTGAAAATATATCAGAAAACTATTTTGGTAGGAGTATATTTTTAAAAGGACCATTTCATTTGTGAAAATTTTGTCATGTGATATGTATCATCTTGGAAATATTTTATTAAATTGTTTGAAGGAGATATTGAGGTTTGAAAGTGATGTGAAAGTGATGTGGAGTGTTTTGTGTGAGTGTGATGTGAAAAATTGAATTTTTGATTATGAAAGAAGTGTTATTTTCCATTTGTGTGGGCTGTTATATGAGTTGAAATACCTTATAATTTTTTTATAAATTTTTTTAATGGTTTGGATGAAGTGTTGAAGAAATGTGAAATGTGTTGTGGGCTATTTTGGTGTGTGTCGGATTTCAAAATCATTTTCAATGAAAATTGGATTTTTGTGACTTGTGTGGTATACATATGGGATGTTTGGTGAATTTGTGATGTGGAAATGATATTTTCATGTTCAATGTATATTTATTGACTTATTGAACTTATTTGAGCACAAAGGGAAAACCTGGGTATCTAGGTGTGTGGACGTGTACTAGAATGCTAGTGAATCCGTGGGGTTTGGCCTTAGTTTCACTTAGCAAGATTGATGCTTACAACTCTAAATAAACTATGATGATGATGATTGGGGACCACTAGGTTATGGGTATGTACCCTACTAGTGACTCGTGCACGAGAACGGATATTTGTGATGGTTACTCTCACCGAGATACGAGGTACCTGGGACCCACAACTAGCTAGTGCCTAGGGGTTATTTCCCATTTCTTGTGCTCACTAGATATTTTGTGCTTATCGTCAGCATACGGTATGAGTGGCTGGAAAATTCAGTATCCTTGGTATTTATTTTAAAAGTGTCTATTCTTTAAATTAGCCCACTTGAAAACTGATTTTTTTTAAGTTGCATATTTTAGAAATTGTAACTAGAATTTACATGTTTTTGAAAACTTGCATGCTTTTCGTCTTTGAATGTTTATCGCATGGAATATATTAGTGGTTGTATCCTATTGGGAATTGGCTCACATCCTACTTACAACTTTGGGCGTAAGTAGACTTGGTTATTTTTTTTGTCACGGGTTGGGTACAGTTTTTTTGTTCCAGTGGTTCGGGTTTCTAGCAGGTCCTTGGTGGTGAAGTCTTGTGGAGGTGGCTTGAGGGTGGTGCCCCTTGCCATGAGGGTTCTTGGGCTGTCCTTATTTGGTTTTGTACCTTGGTAATGTTCTTCATACATCCTTTAAATTTGTGTAATTTAGTTATGATTTTTAGTAAAAGATGTTTTTGTTTGAAAAATCCAGTTTTGGTTTCTTGGTTTTGTTTGTTGTTTTATGTTTACAAATTCAGGTAAATCGTTCCCAAACTTCATTTTATGATACTTGGGCACTTGTGCCATCCTGTGGGGATCGGGAATGCCCTTCAGGCCTTGTCACGGGCTGGGTCTGGTGCCGGTTTTGGCGGTGACCAGATTCAGTTCGTGACATCCGCGAAAAAGGTTGGCTGCCAAAGCCACTCTCTGATCTGCCAGCGTCTGCACAAGCCTGAAAAGGCTAACCACCACCTCTAGACAAACCTCTGCTACCTGAGGGTCTGGATCACCACTGAACCTCAATGATCTCTGCCGCTGGAACTCACAGAGCGTGCTCAACCTGTGCTTAAGCTCAGCCTGCTTTGTTGAAACTGCCTATTGCTCAACAGGTGGGGGTGCTGGTATCGGCCCACCCGGAGAAAGGGGCTCGCATGATGGGTCCTGGACTGTGGACTCATAGCTCACAAGGTCGTCGTCAGGAACCAAAGCTGGTATCCTGGCTGGCTGTCCTCACGGAGACATCCTGAATATTATCAAGGAGTGCCGCAGTCAGATGGGCATATATGTATATACCAATAACAGCGATGGGGATCTTACTCAAGATGGACAGTCAAAGACTCAATCCTATGTGATGCACAAACAAATTTTCCCTGCAACAAGTGTCTCAGCATGTCGAGTCGACAAGCAGGTTATCAAGGTCATGGTGAATGGATACGTCGGCCGCTGCACCATCACTAGACTCCCTAGCCTGAGAGACTCTCTCGAGACACATTGACATTGTTGCCCTAAATCCCAACCAATTCCTCTTCTAGGGAAGTCCGTACAACGCCCCAAGGAACGAACCCCCTCTGATACCAATTTTTCATGACCCAACCTTACCCGGGCTCGAGCTGCAACTACCCCAAGCCTGCCTCCATAGGCCAGGGGCTGGAGACAAGTGCCGAAGGCACAATAACTCGGGGAGGCCTTTGTCTAAGTACCTGTACACACACACGCAGCACACTCAATGCAAAAGTGCAGAGTAAAAAAGAAAAGCAAAGGGAAACTGCTATAAATAACCACAAGAGTGCATCGACCTCTAAACAGTACAAGTAAAGTGCTGAAAGGGAAAAAGGGAAAAAACATGCACCCAACCAGAAAAGATGCCACAACCCGGCAACATGTAATTAAAAAGGAAATAGCCGATGGGTCTCCCACCTAGAACCCGGCTATGACCACCGCACGCGGTCCAAGCTCCTGGCTCCTAAGCTCCTCGGACGTCACGACCAACCTGTTCATCATCTGCAAGGGCACACCAAGTGCGGGAAAAGCCCAAGCAGGGGTGAGTATAAAAATACTAATTAGGATACCCCGAAGGCTCGAGGGAACAACAAAGGAGGTACCGATGGGTGAGCAGTAGAGTGAACAGAGAAAATTAAGGGAGTACAACCGAAAGTGAAGTAAGGAGTACAGTAAAGAGTACAGCTCAACCCAACAAGAGGCAAGAAGGTAGACTCATCCAGACACAAGGATCTAGAAATGGTGAGAAGATGAACTTCTCATCGAGTCTTCGCTACCTATAGCAGGAGAGTAGACTCGTCCAACCATGAGAAGCTAGACACGGAAAGCACGTGGCATACCCCACGCGTCTTCACCTATCCTGGAAGGAGAGTAACCAAACCCAAGAAGTGGGTACTAGAACAAGGTATACACATATTCATATTCTCTATCAAGAAGCCCGAACAAGACCGTAAGGGGATCTCCATCCCGTAGCTCAGCCCAAGAAATGAGTCGCCAGTAGTCTCAGAAGTAAACTCCATCATTGATGCCCAGCATCCCGCACGTCTGCCCCAAACCGCAAGCCAAGGGGACCAATCACTAAACCTCGACACTATCCGATTTGGGCGGCACTGACTCGCCCGCACGGTTTTAGATCGCGTCACAAGGACACGTCTCGGTGGGGGGAAAACTCCTCGTACTTGAGAGTTCTGGGGGAACGTCAACCACAACTCGTCACTGCCCCACAGTCGAGAGTTATTCTCAAAGTCAAAGTTGTCACAACACTGACATGTATAACCAAGGGTCCCACTCCAGTAATCACAGAGGAAAGCCACAGGATAGCCTAGTAGAAAGGACTGAGCCTGGAATGCCAACAGGTGTCCCACTGCCCAGCCCTGCTGGAGGGTAATTCATAACCATATACTGGGTGACCCACTGCCCAATCCTGCTAGAGGGTAAACCATAATACTTCATCTAGCGACCCACTACCCAGCCCCGCTGGAGGGTAGACCTTAATACATCATCAGGAGACCCACTTCCTAGACCCGCTGGAGGGTAGACCTGGAATAAGTTGACAGGCGACCCACTGCCCAGCCTTGTTGGAGGGTAGACCTAGAACTAGACGATGAGTGATCCACTGCCCAGCCCTGCTGGAGGGTAGACCCTAAGAGGTCGTCGGGTGACCCACTGCCCTGTCTCATCTGGAGGGAAGACCCTAAGTGCATCGGGTGACCCACTGCCCAGTCTCTTCTAGAGGGTAGACCCTAAGAGTGTCGGGTGACACACTGCCCAATCTCTGCTGGAGGGTAAACCCTAGAAGTCAATGAGAAACCCACTACCCAGCCCTGCTGGAGGGTAAACATGAGAAGTTGATGAGTAACCCACTGCCCAGCCCCGCTGGAGGGTAAAACTCAGAACTGCTCTAGCCATATCCACTGGAGGGTACAACACTGGCCAACCAAAAACATAGTGGGTATCGTGCAACCACCCAACTCCAGCACAACTCACCCAAAGGGGTTCAGCACCTGTTCCATCACTAGGTGTCACTAGAACCACTACCGGCCGAACCAACAAGAATGAAACTAGGGGGAGACCACTCAACCCAGCTGGTCAAACAAACACATAGAGGGACCCTCTACGTCGCGTGAGGTCAAAGTACGCAAAGTAGAACACGACACGCACATGGGTCCCACACGACGTGTGGCCCCAAGTCAACCCCAAACAATCACACGAACGTCTCAGGTACAAACCACACATACCTCCAAGTGATCTCGTATACTCTCAGAGCATACCATGTTCCAGCCCAAATGCTATCGTGCACACGACACCCAGTGTCAACGCGAAGGCGTGACGTAACAACTCCACATCAAAGGCCCAGGCACGGCCAACCAAATCTCGTGAACCATTTATATCACAGTCCCAAGAGTGCGTGATCACACGCCAAGGGTCTGCTACAAACAAGGTAGGGCGAACCACCACTAGAGCACCTTCACATTTCCACATTTCAAAAGATCACGCAAGAGGCTCCGCACAACCAAACAGATCGCACCGTTGTAATCCTCGCAGAAAAGCACGTGAGATCGACTACTTACTTGCCTCCAACCGATATCTGAAGGAAAAGTCACCAACACCGCCTCATGCCCAAACGGTGTCCTGTGATCCCGAGCCTCGACCCCGAAAACAGTCGGGCGCATCGCACCATTGCGATCCCCTCTGGAAAACACGTCAAAAGCACTACTCACTTGAGTGCAACGGATATCTGGAAAAAAGATGCATTCCGGCGCACCGCACATGAGCGGTGCCACATGGGACCTACATCCTGGTCCTGAAACTCAACAAACAGATTGCACCGTTGCGATCTTCTTGAAAAAGCACACAATATGGACTATTCACTTGTCCAAAACTGTCGCCCGGTGATAAAGATGGAAAATCACCATCGACGCCCAGATGGACCTCGTGGGCCCCGCACCATCATGCCGAATTAGAGCGGGTGGATTGCACCATTGCAATCCCCTCGGAAAAACATCTAGAATCGACTTCTCGCACGCCCCGAACAGACACCCGATGAGAATGGCGTGAAATGCTACACGCAGCTCGAAAGACGGGTCGTGGGGCCCGCGCCACAACTCCAACTTCAACAACAAGAACCACCCTGGAAACTTCCACCTTGATACCAAGGTTCTAGCGCCACTGACAGTGCTTAAATCGGACGTCGGACGTGTCCGCGCCGTCCAAAACAAGTTCCCCCAGAAAAATGACAAACCCCTCGACGTACATGTCACACCACCGAGGCCCCTTGTTTTGGGAATTCAAAATTCCCGAAACCATCTCAAATTGTTCCCCCCCCCCCGACGCAAGGTTCGTGCTGCCGCTGACGGAGCGCAAAACGGACACCCGTAGCCCGAAATACGGGCGTCCGAAGATTTTAAAAGAAAAGGGGGGGGGGACCCTCTTGGGCCGGACCGGCCCGGTCCGGCCGGTCCGCCCCGCTTGAACCGGCCCAGCCACCTCCCGCGATCCACCTCACCCGCGCCGCATGGGAGGCTCTTCCACTGACCGGCCGACACTGCCGGTCGGCCTTCCACGAGGAGACCCGCGTCGCGCGGGTCTCTGTCCAGCCGCGGGGTCGCACAACGCGACCCCGGTCGTCCCCTCTCGCCGGCGCCCGCAGCCGGCGCTCTCAGCCGACCGTTCGCCGGTCCGCCCCGTTGACCGGCTCCCCTATCCAAACCCCGCAGCCACGCCGCTTCCTGGAGATCGCCGGACCACCGCGCCACCACCGCTGGAAACCCGCTGGACCACCGTGCCGGCCAGAAAACCCCAAAAACCCACAGATATTCATCGGGCCGCTGCGGAGGCTTCGGAGGTTGGATTTCGAATCTAAGACAAGAGTTGGAAAGCTCGGATAACTTAATACGCGATCATGGGCATTGATCGATGATCGGATAACAGTTCGACGCAATAAATTGGGCTCAAAGATTGTGGGATATTAAAAAACGAAAACGATAAACCCCTACCTCGATGGGCGTAGCCCGACGCTTCGTGTGCGGACCGTCGGAACCGCTGCACCTCGCCGGAGGTCGCCTCGCCGGAGGTCGCCTTGCCGGAGCTTCCTCGCCGGAGATGGAGGAGAGGGGAGGGTTGGCACACCAGGGAGAACTACCAAGAGTGGGGGAAGAAGTGTTTAAAAATAAGACACTTAAACTCCCGCCCGTGGGCCCCATACCCGAACCCTCAGCAGGGTCGAGGTTAAGCCTCCCCAAGGGTAAACACCACCTCCCGAGCACAACGGAGGTCTCGGAATTTTTATCCAAGGCCCCGTTCAAAAGTTATTAAACTCAACGCCCGAGGGCGCCAAATTACAAAAATGCCCCTGGAGCCACTTTTCACAAACCGGTCGCGCCCGCGAAACTTACACCCCTCCTAGGGTAAACGGCACGCTCCAAACTCAACGGTGCCCTAGTTTTTCCAATACGAGACACCGTTTAAGAGATACTTGAGTTTCACCATTAAACGAATAAATTTATTAATTAATTTATCTGTTTAACGTTCCAGAAGCGGGCGAGGAATCCAAACGTCCAGCACCGACAATTTTTATGTCATTCCTAGGGTAAAAACCCCATTTTGGACCCATGAGTACAATCAGATCTATGATCCGGATCACCGTTCAGGAGTTATCCCATTTATTTGGTGTTTCCATTGTGAACGCACTGAAAATTTAATTCCGGCCACTCCGGGGCTCGGAATCGCACGCCGTCCGAAGGCGCTGCTCTGGAATATCATCAAGAATATTCCAAAGTCTTTCGTAGAAAAAAAACTGTTTCTTACACCCTAACTCCTATAAAATTATTGTGGTATCATAATAGACTCAAAAATGTTACTCTATATTCTTAAACATTAAAACTACCTTATTTAACAATAATATCTCATTCTGGTGCTTTGATCAAAGAGTAGTGATAAAAAACTCCACTTAAAACTGTTTAAAAAACAGACTCCATATGATCTTAGAAATATAATGATATCTAAGGAATAATTTACAAAAGTTTCATATTTATCAATAAAATAATCCCACTACTAATTGAATCCATTTCCCCTTAAATTATTGAAAAAAGTAAAAGGATAACTCAACTTCCTCCAACCACTAATCTGTGTCATTTTCAGAATTGGTTACCTCAGATTTCAGTATGTTTTTTCACTAAAAATATTATATGGTAACTCTCCATATCATAAAACTTCCAATTATACCCTTTAATGAATAATAAAAAATTATTCCTAAAACCTCTTTCCCTATTCCTAATAGTTTAGATACACATGAAACATAGCTACAAATAAATAAGTATTTTAACCTAAGGACAGTGTGAATGTTTTTATTCAAAAAACCATAGGATAAATTCAAAAATTGATCCATAATACACACAATCACCATGTCTTGGTAATATATAACATATGTATCTATACCTATAAAGATACCCAAAATTCATTACACTCTTCCCCTAACATGGATATTTAAACAATTAGACTCCTTTCTTAAAATTACAAGGATCTGTTACATATTTTTTCGATTTCTATAGTTTAATTTACATACATGGTTCAGGTAAAAC
This sequence comes from Viscum album, assembly GCA_963277665.1. Taxonomy (NCBI): domain Eukaryota; kingdom Viridiplantae; phylum Streptophyta; class Magnoliopsida; order Santalales; family Viscaceae; genus Viscum; species Viscum album. The sequence continues at coordinate 546,626,322 of OY728121.1, forward strand.
TACTTCCTTAAAAATACATTAAATCCTCACCAGTTCCAACTAAAAATACATCCTAAAATGATCAATATAATACTATTTTTTATGTATAACCCCATGAGGACTCCTCTTGACACACCAATGAGACTAGGAGTGACCCCAGAATTCTGTCTTCCAAAATAACATACACATCAATGAGAAACTATTAAACCATATCTAGATTATTAAATGAACATATTCATGGGTATATCATGCACACAATTCAACACACAGATGAAATAAAATAATGCAATAACACTAAGGAAACACAAAGACAAATCTGATTTATATTACTGTGTGCTTGAACATACATATTCTGAAAAAACCCTTCAAATCATGCCTATAAGTTTGAAAAATATATATAAGTTGTTGTGATAATATAATTATATATTATAATTCCATCCTCCAATACATTCATAGTTATATTTAAATAGATTATATTAATTTATCCATAAATTACATATATTTTTAAAAAATTTAAGAATAAAAACTATCTAGGGAAAAATTTAATTAAGAAAATAACCAACAAATATCATTCACTATGTTCATCACCATCACTAATCACTATCCTCCATATCACCATTACCCACATTCCATCATCATAATTACATTATTTTCATTATAATCCTCATTAACCTAAGTAACTCATATCATATATCTCTTCTCATTATTAAAACTTATAATGAAGACATATCTATAACCACAACAACCTTACCCATTATAGCTAAAATAATAATAATTGCATATAAGGATCAAGAAATAATAACTATAGAGTGGTATGATAATGACAATAACAACAACACCTATATTAAAGGTACAATATAACTCAAGGAATAAAACATCCCTCTATATCACATCTTCCTTTTGGAATACAATATCCCTTTATAGTATATCAATATCAACTCAAATCCTCAATATCATACTTTATATCAAACACATTAATATCACATAAAGTAATTAATTTTCAAATCACATCATTTTTTGTAACATGAAACCATATTTTATAGAATATTTATGTACTGAAACACTACTCTCACCTAGTTATTTCTCAATTTATATCCTAAGAAGTTAAATTTTTTTAGATGAAATCGTTACCCATGATCTATGAATTTATAGGTTTCCAAATCTAATTACTAGACATTTCATATCAAAAATTATCAACACCAACTCTCATCCCATCACACCCTTTGACATTCACACCACTATCTAACAATATAAGAGTAGTTTGTCTATATTTTTAAGATAGATTAATATATTATCATAGAAATAATAATTCCCCTCAAGTTCCATTATACACCCCCAATTAAATAAGAGGAAATAGTACTAAAATCATTGGGTTGAATTACCTCTGTACTAATTTCGAATGACTATGTTCCTAATTAGCATAATACAAGTTGGAATTACATGCCCCTTATGTAAGATACTTGGTGGAAGTCCATATTAATTCATAAGGGGAATGGCCTACATGCCATTTTCAATGAACCCATTATATATCCCTCATGAAGTGTGTTAACAAAGTGGGAAATTGAAGATATATAAATGATACTTACTCAACATTTTAATTTTTATTACTCTAATAGTTGGAGTACTCTCACAAACATTACATTATCCTCTAAAAAAGTGTTTAAATTAATCTAAAACTGGGATTATATAATCACTTTGGTTCTTGAGTTGTTGATTAATGATATTTTAATGTGTTTTTAGGTTATATTTATTACTAAAATGGACATATCTTCAATTGAGATTTACTAGAGTTAAACAAGATGTAAAGGAATGAATAAATTCAGGGAAATCTAAAAACATTTCATGGTGAAAAACATAATGGTTTTATGTATAACATTTAGAAGAAAATATCCATTATAAAGGACATGGTTCTTTGAGAAAAGAGAAAAATTCTATTAATAACCATAAGGATCAAAAACACATTGTTGTTTTTATCACAATGTTATAGTTTTAGTAAAATTAATCATAATTAGTCATCGTGGATTGATTAAGTTTTATCGGTGAAGTTTATCGAAGTAAATGTTCACCACATTTAGAAAAAACATCATGGTTTATCCAAATATATCATGGTATGAAGTAAAAATAACATGGTAAATAGAATGTGGTTCATAATAAAGAATGATATTTTTTTAAGCCATGAGTCTCTACACATAGTACAATAACATCGTAGTTCAGGTGACTACATCATAAAATAGAGGGAAACCATACCCACATGATAAAAAAAGGAAACCATTCCCACATGATACACAATAAGGAGAAATCAGGGAAACCCTACCTCAAAGAAGCTTGATGAGTCACTGTACACTGCAAGGTGAAGAAGAATGGACAAAAATTACAACCATACCGTAGGAAAAATGGGTCAACCTAAAACACAACAAAATATAATAAAAACAAAACCCAACTCACACTCAAAATCATAATAAAATCACCACATAAAATCCCTAGGATAATAATGGAAGAAAACCCACTAAGAAGGGAGAATAACCTACCCTGGATACCCCATAGATTTCCAATGAACAACCACCATGACCAATATATAAAATAGAGAGGAAGAGGGATTGAAGAACTCATTATATTTCCTAGGGTTCACCCAATATGATATTAATAAGAAACCTTGATTTAATTAATAATGTTCTTTCCAGAAAATAACTTTTAAAACTTCATTACATTAGGGGTTTACATGACATGTAATCCCATTTCACCTCATGTAAACCTTGGGGTTCAGTTTCACTTGAAAATGAATCACCATTTTATTATTTGACCTATAAAATCTAAAAGTCATGAACCTTACATTTAAAAGATATAAAAACAACTTTCATGTCATGTAATACACTTATATGATGTGTATTTCCTACAGTAGTTCTGCTACACCTCCAGCTTCCACCAAAAACTATCGGAACCTCCCCCGAACACCTCCAACAACTAATACTGTAAAAGTAATAGAATTGTAGGGCATGGACTATTACATTAGATACCTCTAAAATGATTCATTCCATTTATAATCCAAAACCATTCTTAGAAGGAAAGGGGTCAGAACAACTGCCCAGTAAGATTCCTCTCATGTATCTCATGCACATGTGAAAGAAGAATACTAATGAACCTATGAGAAAACAGAAGACCAAACCACACCTTCCAAGGTATATTAATCATCCAAACCACACCAAGTCATTCTAACCAAATAATTAAAACCATTCAATATAATATTATAGGAATCACATCGATAAGGGTATCATGCACTGATTTCCCACTGGTATGTTGCTCTCACACCTAACATTGTACGTACTAGCACCCCCATCTCTTATGTATACCAGACCACCCCACAATCATAGTCACAAAAAACCACACTCATAGACACCAAGGCTTGACACCCCAAAATCACACCAACATCACATCTCACCTAAAAAAACATGGGCCATAATCCCACAAGTATGGTCACGTCTCGCCCAAAAACACCTGGGTCATCACACCACACCCACAAACACCTGTGATATCACAGCCACCAAATAATTCACTAAAATTCCTCTATGAATAAACTATATAAAATATCTACCTATCTTGGAAGATATAGTGGGAACGAGTGGGTACCCATCCATCCATACTCCTCACCGGATGTCGGAAAAAAACAACCCTCGTGTGACTATGCGTGTGTCAGCACACATTGCTTGATGTGGGTGGGGTGAAAATAGAAATCAAAAGAATATAAAATTATATATATAAATATATATTATCAAACACTCAATCAAAACCAATGGTTTCATAAAAAACAGATCAACTCAAAACACTTTCACTTTTACTGCCCCCTCTAAATGTATGACACCACATATCAAGCCAAAAACCTCATTTCACATTTCTAACAAATTTAATTAAATACTCCTGATATTTTCCTAGTAATTAAATTTTGTTTTATGTGTTTACATTTTTTTATGATAAATAACGAAAATAATTGTATTATTAAATGAAATTAGTTTGAAATGTGAAATGAAGTTTGTGTCTTGATATGTGGTGTTGTACATTTAAAGGTGGAAGAAAAAGTGATAGTGTTGTGAGTTGGATGGTTTTTTGTGAAAAAATAGGTTTGGATTTATTGTTTGATACTATATATATTCTTTTATATTCATTTTATTTCTATACACATCCCACCCACATTGAGCACTATGTTCCAACACCTGCATAGTCACATAGGAGGAGTTTTTTCCAACATCCAGTGAGGAGTATAGATGGCTCGGCACCCACTCTTTCCTAATATCTATACTATGAGAGAATGGTACTGCATAGGATTTTTATTTATAGAGTTATTTTAGTTCATTATACAGGGTTTTTGATAGTCCAAGTGTCCATGGGCACTGTGTGACGACCCAAGTGTCTTTAGGAAAGACGTGACCATGCTTGTGGGGCAGTTGCCCAGGTTTTTTCAAGAAAGATGTGACATGGTAGTGATTGTGTGGAGGAAAGACCAGGTGTCTATTTGGAGAGATTTTTGTGAACATGTTTGTTTGTTAGTGTGGTATATGTAAGGTATGGGAGCTCAAAGACATACGATGTTGGGTGTGAGAGCTACATACCAGTGGGAATGTCATGCGAGGTACCCATATCGATGGGATAACTATAATATTATATTACTTGGTTTTAATTATTTGGTTAGTGTGTCTTGGTGAGGTTGGGATGATTAGTATACCTTTTTAGATGTGATTCGATTTTATTTTTTTCTAACATGTTTAATAGTATGGTTCTTTCACATGTACACAAAAGACATATGTTTTTTCTACTAAGTATTCTTATATGCTCACCCAACATATATAAAACTATTTTTAGGTTTCTAGGAGGATTAGATGGATCATGTTTTGAATTACTAGCTCATACCTTTTGATAGTTGTTGTTTCAATTATTTATCTTTACTTTGGGTATTTACTTTGGAGACTTGTATTTGAATCAGTTCTATTTATACATGCTTGTGGGTTGGTTTTTTCCTTTATTTTTATATTGTGTCTTGCTGTTGTTTGTGTATGATCCATATTATCTCCTGATAATATTTATATTATAGAGGTTAGTGCTTCCGATACAATATATCTTCATACCCTTGGTGCTAGTTGTCAACCTGGAGCCTACATGAGGTGGGACTCGGGGGGTCATTATCTCTCCCCCTTTATTACGGCAACTTTGGAGGGAGGGAGTCATGACAATATGGTATAAGATTTAGGATGTAAATACATATTTTATGCCTTGGATGGGTATATAATTAAACATGATATAGTTATATTGCATACCCGACCCTAATTTACCTTTTTGTTTTATTTATTTAATTACATTTTATCTCATACACTAACATCTGGAGATTTTATTAAATATATTCATTCAAATTTATTTAAATTCTTTGAAATCTTGAGTTGAATTACACGAAAAGTTTATATTTTTTTATAAGAAACCACAGTTTTATCTTTCATTGCACGTAACATCGAGTTTCTTCAATAACTTGTATACATGCAAGTTTGAGTCTAATCGAACATTAATATATTATTGATCTTATTATTTATTATAGAAGTCATGACCTAACCATTATATTGGAGGGTGTGAATAAGACTAAATATTTTATTTTTAAACAAGTTTAGGAATTACTTTTACATTTATCCAATATATTTTATAGACATAATATAAGAATTAATCATGTTTTACACTTAAAAGGATATATATTTTTAAAAGGCAGTTTTACAGACATTTTAATAGAGAACCTATTTTTAATATAATTTTTTGAAAATTTAAAAAAAATTATTTGGAAAAATAAAATTCATTTTGTGAAATCATAATATCAAATTTTACTCTTGTTTAATTTTTGGTATTTTTCTGAGAAGTTTTGACATCTTATTGAATACTGAAAAATAGTTAATTTGAATTGAAAACTGCATTTTCTCTAATTTAATTATATAGTTAAATTATGTTTTAAATTATTTTCAAAGTATAATTAGTTTAATTTTACATTTATTAATCCAATTTAGGTCATTGGGATAATTTTTATATGGATTTTAGATATAAAAACATATCAATCATTTGAACATATTCACTTTAAAAAACATGCATTGTCGTCCCATCTACAGGATTAATTTTAAATTAAATTTTACCAGTTTTATGATTTTAATTTTTAAAAATTGATTAAATATTGGGAATTATACTAATTTATAATTTTTATTAAGTTAAACTTGGTATTTTACCAAATATATTACTGAAATCATTTAAAATTAATTATAGTGATTAAGGTAAAAACAAGATTACTTAATTTTTAAATTTAGAATATATGGTGTACAAATGACCCAAAAATTCTCCAAAAACCAATAGATATAAATATTTCAACCATCACAACATTAGTCTCAATTTTTATGAGTTATAGGGATACTATTCCATTAAATTGACATATATAATATGTTAAGTAAGGGAAAATAAAAAAAAATAGGAATCTTTCTTGACTTTAACGCATATAAAGCTTTAGAGCAAGGAAGAAGCTACATAGGTTTGGTTATAAATATTATTTAGGAAGATAAATGAGTTATTTTTATAATATTAATTTATATTTAATTTTTAGAGATGATATAATTACATTAAATTCTTAAGAAACACAAATGCAGGGATTATTGAGTTAATAATTAAATAAAATAAATTCTAATTTATTAAATGATTTAAAATTACTTAAAAAATTATCTTGTTACAAGTGATTTTTAAGTGTTAATAAATATCAAATACATTCCATTAATGGGAAAATTGATCTTTTATAATCAACATATTAACCCATAAATACTACAAACTTTGTTTGCATAGTTAGGATTTAAGCAATGGTTTTTCATGTTAAATGTGGTTCTGTTAAAATTAATTTCAAACACATAATAATTTTTTATTTTATAAATTAGGTGTAATATTTTTTAATATTAGGGTATAAATTTCCTAATAATTATCACTTTAATTTAGTCTCAATAGATTAATTAAATAGGTTAGAAAACTAGCTACCTAAATGAAAACCCTAAATGAAACAAATAAGGGAACATAAAGACTAAGGAATAAATAATAAAATTAATTTATTTTTGTGTGTTGTGAGTTTGTATCGACCATAATTCACTTTTAATCAATTATTTTTAATTTTATAAGCACATTAGGTAAGGCATACCTCTAAATAGTGTTTACCCTTTGGTATTTACAAGAATCCCATTACTCATCCTCTTTAAAAAGGCATTCTCTCTTCTCATATATTCACACCTCTTAATCCTTTTGGTTCATCTAGAACATACCCAAATAAACTCCAAAAACCAATCCTCTAATAATATAATCCTAAATTTTGGAATAAATATAACCAAGGAAACCCTTTGGTGCCAACTAAAAAGGATTTACCTAAAAAGGAGGTGACGTTCTTCAACATACATTTCTATTTTACTTATTTCTCCACCCATTCAATTATTATTATTATTTCAATATATAATAAAATACATATTATTAATATAATTATATTTTTTATTATAAGTGTTATACCAAAACCAATAAATACTTCCATAAAATTGGTAACGAAATTATTATTCGTGTGTACGGTGGACTACCGCCTTGCGAAACGAAGTTGTTCATTTTCCTTTACCCCCTCTCATTATTGGGAATTATAATGTAAATAATAATTTTGTATGGAATATAGGATATTTATAATGTCTTAAAACTTATTTAATTTTTTTATAACTCAATAACTTTATGCGTTCTATTTTGAGGGAATACAATAACATCGTTTGTGGACTTGCGAACTACTGCCTCCCCAAAGAAATGTGAATCATTCAAGATTTACATGGAATATATTAAGGTTGATTTTAATAAACATATATGGAATAAATAAAATATATATGATATTAATTAAATAATTACCATTCTGTAAATGTAATATATCATTTTCCATATTACCTTTTCAGACACTGAAAAAGTGATAATATTGTTTGTGGACGTGTGGGATACCAACTTCTCGAAGTAATGTGATTCCTTTTACATCACAATAATTATATATATAAGTTTACATGATTAAATATTATTATATTTTAGATATAATTATGATTATCTAAAGATAAATATTACTTAACTCCTTTTCATATTGATCATTGAGAAATGGGAGTGTTACTCATGCGTCCGTACAACTCATCATCTCTATGATTGTAATGTTGGTTTATTTTTCATAACCTTATTTTGTTATGGGTTTTAAAAGAATAATTTATTTATAAATATGATTATTATTTCATTATTATTATTATTGATTTGTTTAAATAATGACTTTTTTGACCTTACTCGACCTACCAATGTCATTTTTGACTCATAAAACAAATATGGACAAAACATCTGACTTAATATTAATTGATTAATTAATTGTATAAAACATTGTAATAAGTGAAATAAAAGTATTAATAAATTTGAAAAGTTTCTAAATAAATTTAATAATTAACATAAGTTTATTATTCAAGAAGATAATAACAGGTGTGACAAGTCTGACTCAAGGTAATGGATTTCGTCTCAATTTACTTTCATTGTGGAATATTTTCATGTTATACACCCATATTATTTTATGAGGTGTATATAAATACCATTTGAAATATCATATAATAAATTTATTTAATATCATTTTATTTAATTTTTTTAAAACAATTATTCTTTCACTGCGCTTATGATTTAAATGTTCATAGTGGTATGGTACACTTTGAATATTTAAAGATTTAATTATCAAATATCTTTCCCCATGTAAATTTTTTTGATATTTTTTACATATTTATTTATGTGGAAATAAACGGTTTATAAAGGAAATTTTATTTATAGTTTTAATTTCATTAAAAAAAATTAAAGGAATATTTTTACATTTTTTATACATAACGTTTTGAAAAATGATAAACAAAATGTCATATTATTAATGTACTCAAAGGAAATGACTTTTCCACCATCGTGACTATTATTTAATTTCGAGTTTCCTTTGAAATATTACATGTTTTCTAAAAATAAAAAAAATATTTTTTTTATTTTTTGGGTATTTTTTTATTGAAAATGTTTTTCAAAGAAACAGGTGTTTTGGTATTAAAAATAGGGTTTTAAAATAAATTGATATATTTATCTAAAAGTGTTTTTCATATGGGGTTAAAATGTGTTTTTAAATTAGATTTATGATGAAAGAGTTAGTTAATGATATGGTAGTTGAAAATTATAAGAAATGGATGATCTCATTACATCATATATGTGGGTGGCCCATATAGTGTTGGGTGATCCCGTTATAAATTAAACATGGGGTGTACCGGATAGCATCATGTGATCTTGTACATATTATACATGGGGTGGACTATATAGTTTTTTTATCCTATTATAGTTTAAAGTATGAGTGGATTCATGATATCTCTCTAATTCATTGGGTTTGTAAGATACAGCCCACGAGGGCTGGGTGAGTTGGTTCAAGGTGGTGGCGTCCTGTCATTGAGGTTTCTGGTTCGTGTCCTCGCAAAGGCAACATGCACCATACACCAGCGATCCTCTCACCCCCTCGACTCCATGGGAACTAGCCCAAGCCCATGGCTGGCCACCTTGGGCCTAGCTGGGGACGTGCGACAGGGGGTGGGGTAAGGCCACCTCAATACCCTCTAAACCAACAACACATTTGCCCATAGGGGTTGGGTGAGTTGGTTCAAGGCGGTGGCATCCCGTCGTTGAGGTTCCGGGTTCGAGTCCTCGCAAAGGCAATGTACAACATACACCAGTGATCCCCTCATCCCCTCGACTCTGTGGGAACTGGCCCAAGCCCAAGGCTGGCCACCTTGGGCCTAGCTGGGGACGTGCGACAGGGGGTGGGGTAAGGCTGCCTCAATACCCTCTAAACCGACAACACGTTTCTTTTATAATAAATTTTTTTTGGGGGGGGGTCAGGAATAGGCCGATCCTACACCGACCTCCGTATGTAAGTTAAATAAATGGTTATTCCATTTGAAAGAGCGAAATTTTTGGAATTTTGTTGTATGAATATTAAAATTAATTGGGTTTTGAAAGGGTTTAATGAATATTATACTCTAAGTCACCAAAATATTTTTAGTTTATTTTTATGTTTTTTAATTATTATCTTTTAAATAAATGTGTGTTTTCTCATGTGAAGTTGTTTTATTTCATATTCTCAAATAACATTGAAGATAAATGTAAATGTTATATGAGTTTTCATGTTTTTATTGAACTAATATATTCCTTTATTTTTATATCCCTTACTGAGATTTTATGCTCATATTAATTTTTAAAAAAATCAAATTGTTTATGTATGGGTAATGGAAAGGAAGAATTAAAGTTAAAAGTCATGGAGAATTTCCATGAAACTAATTCATGCTTTATTTAAATGTTTTATATTTTTGGAAAATGGATATTGATTAGAAGTATCCACTTTATATTTTATAGTTTTATTTTGTATGAATTATGGAATAATTATCTAAAACTATAAACCTAAAAAGATCCTTAATGAACGATAAAGTAAATTTCATTACTTAAATCAAGATTTTGTAATGTTTAAGGATGGTTCATTATATTTGGTATCCAAAGAAAGTTTTAGTCAACATTAGAGGTTAGGATAGTATTAATAGAACAATATTAGAATATTTTTGTTTATGGTTAAGTTGAAATGAAAAAAAATTAAATATTTCCATGTTTCTTCATCAAAACCGTGTCTCTTCATAATGGTTTTTCATAGATGAAATAATAAACCTATGGTGGGAAGGAACCAATAGGAAATATCCTTCAAAAATAGCATCCTGATATGGTTGGAATCATAATGGAATAGTTTGTTACACTAATGGATCATTTGACATAAGATATTAATGGTGGTGGTATATAAGCTAGAGAGGAACTCGATCTACCATTGAGGAACATGCCTATAATATAGAATTTCATGAGACAACATCTTCCATCAATCAATTGATCATCTGACCTAGTGGTATATGATGGATGGATCATTTCCTTGGAGAATATAGTTGAATTCATGGGAAATTTGGAAAATCAAAAAAATATCCATTTCCATTTATCATTTTGATAGTGAAGCTGATTGATGGTGGGATTTGGTTAATACTATTAGAGATAAAGTTGGTATTGATTCTATGGAATGGGAAACATTTAAGAATATCTCCCATTAGTAATATTTCCATAAGGTTGTTTGACTTAGGATGGAGAAAATATTATTGGAATTAAAGTATGATTATTCAGTGGATTTGTATGAAGAAGACTTCACATTATTTTCCAAGTATGTTCTGGAATTTAATTGAGTTATTGATAGTAAAATTAATAGATTTTACTCAGGATTGAAACCAATTCTACAAAGTGAATTTGCCTCTTGACAATTTAAATGTTATGAGAAAGTGGTTTTTTGTGCTGAGAAAGTTGGTATGGAGTTTTACGACACTTATGTACCATAGAATAAAAGAAGTAATAAATTTTCAAAGTGGCGGGAAATGGAGAATCAACCAACTAAAAGTTCTGGAGGTAATCCTAAAACTTGTTCCAAGTGTGGTAAAGTTCATTTCGGTGACTATATATTAGGATATAACAAAGTGTTACTAGGGTGTTATGTATGGTGACTTGGTTTTTTACTACAAAGAGAATATTTCTAAACAATACAAGAGTGAGATAATAGACATACATTAAACCAGGATATTATTTAGTTGTATTGAGTTGGGACATTATATTAACGTGTTTCTCAAGTTACTTATTCAGGGGGGAAATCAGTAAGATGGGAAATAAAAATTTATGGTAAAATATTTTTATATTACTTTAGTTGATTTCGGTCTATGTGGTGAAGTGATGGAAGCTATGGGGAGCTCAATATTAAGGTTAACCATATGTTCAAGGATTTAGACACTACTTCTGAGGTTTAATGTGATGTGATCATAAAGTGATTAGAAAATTATTTGGATATGTTTTCTAGGGTTTATGTCAATACAAGGATTTAGTTTAATTATATGTATGCCTTTTCTTTTGGACAATAGTTTTAAGGTATTGATAACCTTTATAGTTTATATGTTCTTTGAGGATTAAAGATATTTTTAGGGATGTTCATCGTATTTCTAAAAATGTTATGAGGATGAAATTGTGCTTTTAGAAATATATCAAGTAAGTATATTTCCTAATATTCTTAGATCATAAAATAATTCCTAATATTAAGTAATATTATATTTTCAAAAATGGTATTTTTAAATGTCCAATAATTATTTACTAAGATAAATATCAAATTATAAGGACACAATTTTTTAAGGGGGTAGGATGTAAAATATAGATATTTTATGAAATATATTTATTTAAATTTATTTAAATTTTTTGATAGATTCAGTTACATGCAATGAAAGTTTTATATTTTGTTATAAAAAATACCAAATTTATATTTCATTGAACATAAAACAGAGTTTCTTTAATAACATGTGTTAAACGCAAGGTTGATTCTTACCAAACAATAATATACTACTGATTTTATTATTTAATTTCGAAGTTATCTCCTGGATATTTTATTGGTGGGAATTAATATGAATAAATATATTATTTTTACATGATTTTATAAATTTTTTTACATTTATCAAATATATTTGAAAGGAATAATACAAGAATTAATCCATATTTATTCTTAAAAGAGGTATATTTTTTAAAGGTAGTTTTACCGCCTTTTAAAGGAGAACCTATTTTAAATATAATTTTTGAAACTATTATTTTTATATATAAAAAAATAAACTTCATTTTTTAAATTTTAATATCAAAATTTAATTTGGGTGAATCTTTTGATTTTTTTTAGAAGTTCCATATCTTTATGAATAGTGAAAAATAGTGAATTTTAATTGAAACTACATTTTCATCTAATTTATTTATATAGTTAAATTATTTTTTCAATTTGTTTTAAAGTATAATTAGTTTAATTTTAAATCTATTAATAAAATTTAGGTCATTGGGATCATTTTTATATTTACTTTATATATAAATACATAGAATGTTTTTGAACATATTCACTTTAAAAAAACCCGCTTTTCATACCATTTGCGGGATTAATTATAAATTAATTTCTGAACTCATATGATTATAATTTGGAAAAATTTATTAAATATTTTCAATCTTCATAATTTATAATTTCTAGTAATTATAACATAGTTTTTGACCAAAAATATTAGTGAAAATAATTTAAATTAATTACAATGTTAAGGTAAAAACAAGCTTACTTAATGATTAAACATGGAATATAAGGTGTATAAATTACCCAAAACATGTCCAAAATCAATTTTATGGATTTATTTATACCCTAAACACATTATTATATATTTTTATTGATTATTGGGATACTATTCCATGAAAGTGACCTATATAATAAGTTAAGTAAGGAAAAATACAAAATAGGAACCTTCCTTGCCTTTAACGCTTATAAAGTTGTGGAGTAGGGAAGAAGCTACATAGTTTTGGTTATAAATATTTTTTTATAATATAAATGAGTTATTTTTATCATATTAAATTATATTTAATTTTTTAGATATGTTGTAATTACATAAATTTCTTAACAAACGCCAACACATGGATTATTTAGTTAATAATTAAATAAAACAAATGATATTTTATTAAATGATTAAAAATTACTAAAAATATTATCTTATTCAAATTGATTTAAAATATGGTCCTTTTGGGCCAATTCATCTTTTATAATGAACATATTGACCCATAAATAGTACAAACTTTGTTTGCACAGTAAGGGTTAATGTAGTGTTTTTGTGCGTTACATGTGTTTCTATAAAAACTAATTTCCAACACATATGGGATTTTCATTTTATAATTTAGATTTATTTTTTTATAACAATTGGGTCTAATTTTTTTAATAATTATCACTTTAATTTATTCTTAATGTATGAATTACATTGGTTAGAAAACTAACTATCGAAATGAAAAACCAAAATGAAAAAAATAAGGAAACTTAAATACTAAAAAAAGAATAAAAATGATATTATTTTTATGTTTTATGAGTATTTACTAACCATAATTCTAATCTAATCAATTATTTTTCATTTTGGAAGAACATGATGTAAGGGAGACCTCCCAATAGTGTTCACCTTTTGGAGATTGTAGAAATGTCACTCCTCCACCACTATAAAAAAGAATAAGATATTATTATCTCTTCACACCTTTCAAGCCTTTTTTTAACATCCAAAACCTTCCCAAATCTACTAAAAACATCAATACTCTCATCATATAATCCAAAAAAAATTCATAAATCCATCCATGAAATCCCATTGTTGAAAACCAAAAGGAGTTACCCAAAAAATGGTAACATTCTTCAACATGCATTTCTATATTATTTCTTCCTCTACCCATTAATTTTTCTTACTACATGATTATATAATAAAATAATTATCATAATTATAATGAAATATTATTATTATAAGGATTACACCTACACTTATACACACATACACCATGTGGTTAATGAAATTACTATTTTTGTGTACGGCGGACTACCAACTCGCGAAATGACGCCATCGTTTTTTCTTAACCACCTATCATGGTTGGGAATTATGATTTAAATGTTTTTTTCATATGATATATATGATATTTATAATTTATTCATACTTATTTAATTATTTTAAAACATGTACCTTCATACTTTCTATATTGAGTGAATATGATAACATCATTTGTGGACGTGTAGACTACCACCTACTCGAAGTGATGTGATTCATTCACGCTTTACATGGAATGTATTAAGAATTATTTTAATAAAAAATGTGATAAAAATAACATATATATTATATTAATGAAATAATTACATTTCTAGAAATATAATATAACGTTTTCCTTTATTACCTTTTCACACACAGAAAAAGTGATAATGTCATTTGTGGACGTGTTGACAACCACCTCCTCAAAATAATGTGATTCCATTTATATCCCAATAAATATATAAATAAATATATGTTATTTAATAATATTTTATTTAACATATAATGATCATTACAGAATGATAAATGTTACTTAGCACCTTTCCATAATTATCATTAAAAAATGGGAAGTTTACTCATGTGTATGTACAACCTACCATCTCCATGATTGTAATGTTGGTTCATTTTTCATAAACATATTTTATGATGGGTTTTAAAAGTATAATTTATTTTTAAATATGATAATTATTTCATTATTATTATTATGAATATGTTTAAATAATTACCTCTTTTAACTTATTTGACCTACCAATGTCATTTTTGATACATTAACCGAATATGGTCAAAACATCTGACTTAAAGTTAATTGATTATATAATTGTATAAAAAATTATAATAAGTGAAAAAAAAGTAATAATAAACTTTAAAAAAATTCTAATGAAATTAAATAATTAATATAATTTTATTATTCATCAATATAAAGTCACATGTGACAACTCGGTCTCCAGGTAAGGGATTTTGTCTTAATCACCTTTCATTGAGGCATATTTTGATGTTATACACCCACCTTATTTTATGATATGTATATACAGAACTTTTGACATATAATATCGGGAATTTATCTATTCTTATATTATATATGTTTTTTAATTTTATTCTTTCAAAAATCTTATGATTTAAATTCTCCAAGTAGTATGGTACACAATGAATGTTTAAATATTTAATTATCAAATATTTTTCTCCATTTCAATATTCTAGATATTATTTTCCATATTTATTTATATGGATATAAAAGGACTATATGGAAATTTTATACTCATTTTTAATTTCATTCACATGTTTTTAAAGGAATTTTTAACATGTTTTATACAAAACATTTTGAAAAATAGTAAAAGGAATATTTTATTCTTAACGTTCACAGTGACAATGAATTTTTCACCATCATGAATATTATTTTACTTCTATTACTTTTCAATATTACATGTTTTATTAAATGAAAATAATTCTTTTATTGTTTGTTTATTTTGGTATTGAAAATGGATTTTCAATAAAAAGGGTGTTGTGGTGTTAAAAATGGGGTTTCAAAAGAAAATGGTATTTTTATATGAAAGTGTTTATCATATGGATTTAATAAGAGTTTTCCAAATGTATTTATGATGAAAGTTTTTTATTAATGATTTGGAACTTGATAATTATTTGAGATGGTTGAGCCCATTACAACTTATAAGTGGGGTGGCCTAGAGAGAATAGGGTGATCCTATTACAACTTATATGTGGGTTGGCCTAGATAGTGTCAGGTGATACCGTTAAAACTTATACATGGGTGGATTAGATAGAATTGGGTAATACTATTTTAGGTTAATGCATCAGTTAGTCTATGATATCCCTTTAATGCAGTGGATATGGAATTTTTCCATATGGTTATTTTATTTGTAAGAGTTAAATATTTGGAAGCCTTCAATATAGAAATTCCAATTAAAAGGGTTTTAAAGGGTTTAATGAATATGATTCCTTAAGTCGCTATAAGAGTGGATATTCATCTATCATGAAGGGAATATTTAGGATTGATGAAGATATTAGTTTCCATAATTCTATAATTCCAATGAGATGTAAACAGATGATGCTTGTACAATTATTTTAAGTTTAAAAAATCATGAATCTTATATTATCGATGATCTGAGTTTGTTTTGAGGTAAAAAATGAGGAGAACCATTGTATGTATTTCTTGAAGAAAAAACTGACGTATCAAGTTTTCAAGAATAACACAGATGATGTTCCATTGAACCTTGGGTTTGTAATAATCAAGGCCTATATTAGTTTGATCTGATTATTTTTCAGAATTCTTAAGTGGGTGATATTAAATCTTAGGAATTTTCTTAAGACTTGATAAATGAGAAGAAATTCTCATTACCAGAAATGAATATGAGTACAATGTAGCTCATATTTACTATGTGTTTAATACAACTACTGAAATTTGAAGTGTGGGTTTTATTTGGAAATATTTTTAGGAATAATAATCCAAGAATGCTATAGATATTTTAATAAGACCTTATAGGCTGAGTTTTTTAAATGAGAATCGATAGTTGGTGGTATTTTGTGAATACCTTTTGACTTAAAAAGTAGTACATAATAATACATGGAAACTAAAAAGGGGTATTATATTATTGTGATTTTGATAGGGTTGCTTCTATATCCCTTATACATATTATTTATGGGAATTGAAAATCAAATTTTAATTTAATGTACCTGACCATGCATATAAGATGGTGTGGAGCTCAAGGAGGAAGAAAAAATAATAATACGTAGTCATTGTTGTTGTGTGCAAAATTTATGATAACCAAGAGTTATGTTATTTTTCAATATCTAAAAAATTGTTTATGAGGCTGATTAATGACATACTAATGATGATGATTATGAATATTATGTGGGTAGAAAAAAGTATAATTTTCATAGGAAAAATGGCATGTGGAAACTAAGAACAACATTATAGAATAAAGCTATCTGGTTTAAACAAGAATAATGATGATTGTGGGAAATAAAAAAATAATAATAACATATATTGAACCACAAATAGTCTCTAAAGTTATTGATCATGTTGAATGGGTACGAACTATGAATGTTGAGTTGGATTAAATTGAGAAAAAATAAAATTTGGAGCCTATCCCAACACCAGAATACAAGAATGTCATCTACTCTAAATGGGTGTTTAGAAAAAAAAATTGAATAAAATAGTGGTGAAAAGGAATAAAGATAGGCTGGTGTACAAAGGACGCACTCAAATATAAGGAATTGACTTTAAATAAACCCTTTATCTTATAGAAAGGATTGAAATGATTATAATTTCTCTAGTTATGTATGCACACAAACACTCTGATGTGTTCCAAATTTATGTAAAATCATAATTCTTTAATGGTGACCTTGAGAAAGAAGTATTTATTTAAAATCCAAACAGTTGTGTTCTTTATTGTGATGGAAACATGGTTTATATTCTATGAAAGGCATTTTATTGAATGAAATATGATCCCAGATCTTGGTACTCAAAAAAATATGGATGCCTAAAGGAAATGGGTTTGACTAATGGTATGGATGACAACAATTTTTATGTGAGAGATCTATCTAAAAGTACATAATTTTCACAATGTTTGTTGATGATGTAATATCTTTTAGTTATGAAGAGTAACTACTTGGGGAATTATATGAGAAAATAATATAATAGTTAAAAATTTACTTATAGAGAGTTGAGATAATTTTTAGGGTTACATATTGTGCATAATTCAGATAATATATTTTTGTCTCAAGAAACGTTTAATGAAGAAATTTTGAAAAAGTTGGGTATTGAAGAATCTTGAGATGTTTCAACACCCATTTTTATTAGAACCAAACTATATAAAGATGAAATTTTCATCAAGGTTGATCCCAAATAATTAAGAAAAATTATTAGAATTATATTTTATTTGAATGCATCCAGACCCAACATATAATTTTCCGTGACAATTTATGCTCTTTTTCAAAGTTACCCAAGGGAGTAAGACATGATAATTGTAATGTGGATACTGAGATATGTGAAGGGAACCATCAATAATGTCCGGATTTAAAAGTGTATAAAATATCTAAAGCTACTTGGTTATACAGATGCATCTTGGGTTTGTGACTGTATAGATATAATGTCCACCCCAGGTGGAACTTCATTATTAGTGAGGGAAATGTCAGTTGGTACAATCAAAATAAAAAACTCAATGACACTTATCACATTCAATGTGGAATATGTCATAGTAACTCACACATATACACAAGTATTATGAATGGTTTTTCAGCTAGAAAAATTGAAAGTTGAAAATAAAAAACCATTTAGGATTTTTTGTGATAATAAGAGTTCTAAAATTTTTTCCAAGAACCCTATACAACACTCTATATATAAACATATAGATATATAATATCATTTCAATATGAAACAGGTGAGAAATGAGGATATCTATAGCGACCTGGAGTTTTCTTACATTACTATTAGGTCATTTTAATGACAAACAACATAAAGTATTACATGACTAGTATCCAAAGTTTTAGTTTCTTTGGAAAATTAGGACCATGCATAACATTTAAAACATAAACATTTATTTAATTCATTTTTCTCTAGCTTCTTATTGGCCCTTGAATTCTATTTAGTACAAGTAGTCACCTGAGTATATACATCAAAGAATGTAATGATATAAGATCCCAGTAAGAGGATAGATAATAACATAAAACAATATAACATGGGGTGATAATAATCATAACATCATCATCATAATGATGATAGAATGTATTACATAAAGGAATGTAAAGTGGAAATGCATAAAAATGACAAATCATGTCTTAGTGGTCAACTACCACACATTGTTGTGAAAAAAGATAGAATCATGTTCATGCATAGTTCACTTTAATCATGAGATACATCACATTACCCAACTCATTAGATATCTATATAATTATGGGCACATCTGTCACATCATGAAATTCACATTGCGCTATATAATTCAGTGTGAAACGATCACATCATAACATTTACATTATCATGCATGCCACATAGAACGTATATCAATCATGGAAATAAAATAAACCATGGAAATTAATGGGTTTAATTTCATAAATCATACATTTATAAACTTTGGGTACCCAAATAAAATAGGGAATAATATACTAGATATCAAAATCATCATCCTTATGTGAAGAAGAAACAATCCCAAGAAGTAAAAGATATGTTTTTTTGAAAGAAGAGTTCTTTTAGAAAACAATGTGTTTTTCATAAACTGAATTAGAAAAAATTTATATCTCAAAAAGGTAATATAATGATTATTAAATGTTAATTTAGAAATACACATACTCAAAATGGGGTGGAATAGGGAAAACCCAAAGAAATAGTGTTGTGTTCAAGAATTCCTTTTACCCTATGTATGAATGATTTCATCACCTTAATATCCTGTATAATACCATTATATTCATTATTTAAAAAATTGATAACCTTTTATGCATTAATTTGGTTTATTATGGTTTTATTAATTTCATTTTTGGGATTTTCGATGATTTATAGTGTTTAATTTCATCGTTCGAGAGTGTTTATTTTCTTAGCTTTTAGGATTGGTTCACTTATATACATGAATGGAAGTTCATGTAAAATGTAAATAAATATCCAAAATTGTTATTATATGTTAATTTTAATCTTACATAAGTTTAAATTATTTTATAAATAATTTTCAAGGAGTAATAACCATTAGATAACAGTTAATGATGATCATTTTATGTTAATTTTTGGCGGTTTTTTTATCACAAAGAACTCATTTTGTCTTATCATTTAGTATTATGTATATAATTTAGATAAAAAACATAAAAAGGGTCATAAAGTAAACATTAAAATCAATTTTCATCCATTTAATGTTTTTTTTTAACATCCTTTTAGTAATTGAAGTAAAATAAAAGTGCATCATCCACGATGTTGGTAAATAGACACATCTTGAGCGATGATTTTGTTTTTAAAATAAAAGAGAGAGGGTGTGGGGAAGGATTTTAATGATGGATATTCCATTAACATGATATAATACCATTATATAAAACATAATTGAGTTATTATTCCATTTATATAAGATATGGTGAGGAAAAGATAAGAAATGAAGTGAAATTGAAAAGAAATTAAAATAAAAAGTAATAGGATTTTACCTCATGGAGTTATCCTCCTTTAGAACCTCGTTAGGGAAAAGGTTTTGATTTTATGATGAGATCAAGAGATCCTGCACATCAGATAGGGTTTTGGGGAGAGTTTTTGGTAGAATTTGGACAAGTCTAAAAGCTTGAAAGGCATGAGGAAAACTGGTGGTGAGGGTGGTATTTATAATGGAGGAGAGGGGCGTTTTCCTATTATTTTAATCATTCGTTAATTATTTTGGCTCAAGACTATGAATAGTTTTTCAATTATCACCAAAAATATTAAAATAATTATATTAATTTCCATATTATGGTTCTTACATTAGTGATGACTCAATTAATAGTGTATTTAACTTATAATGTGTATATACCGTAAATTACCATTTTCACTATTCACCAAAAATTCAATTATTTCAGAAAAATCCCAAAAAACACCTTAACCATTTTTAGACATGTAGAATCAAAAATGAACTCCATTTTATCAAAATAATTTTCTAAATATGAGTAATTACTTTTTAATTAAAAACATCATTTAATTTGAATATACAGATTTTAAAATTATAACTAATTTTATAACACTTTGAAAAAATATTTAAGGTCTCATAAAATTATATTAAAATCCTAAGGAATAAAAATATTAATTTATGAAAAAATTTTATGAAAAAAATTCTTTTAAATTGTTATATTAATCATAATATTGTAATTAAATATTAATGACCTACAAAAATACCAACACATAATTAATATTTTTTACAACATTTATTTACTTAAATTATGATATAGTTATATAATACTTTTATTTTTAAGATACCTACATTTTATTACTTTCAAAGATGAGGTTACTATACATTTTTTCTAGTTTACAATTCATAAGGTTCATATTATTATTCTTAAGTTCAAGTTTATATTTCATCGGTATTGGTTCCTTAAATTCTAGAAATAATTCTTATTTCATTAATTCTTGAGTTATAAAGTTTTTATTAAGATTTATAAGTGACTTTATGTGATTTATATTGTATGAAATTACTATAATAAGGGATAAATTCTATTGATACATGTTTAGGTCATTACATTCATCCCCCCTTTTGAAATTCCATCCTCAAATTTTTTTTACATAAACAGATGAGGGCACTTCTCCTTCATCACCTCCTATAATTCCCAAGTTGTATCTTAATACTTATGGTTCCTACACAATAATTTTAGAAGGTGGGTTGTCTTGTTATGTAGAACATTATCTATCTGGTCCAGAATCTTTACTAGTTACTCTTCATATAAGAGATCATCTTCCAAATATACCACCATTGAGTTTCGTACTTGTGAGTGATCTGGTTTGTACTTCCACAGTAGTGATACATGGAACACATCATGAACGTGAGCCATATTTGATTGAAGTCCAAGATGATAGGCCATAGTGCTTATGCGATCAAGGATATCAAAGGGGCCAATGTACCTTGGACTTACCTTCCCTTTCTTTCCAAACTGCATGACTCTCTTCCACAGTGATATTCATGGATGAATTTAACTCCAATTTCGAACTCCAAGTCCCTTTGATGATTGATAGCATATCTCTTTTGTAAACTACGAGAATCATGGATATGTTTCTGGATAGATTGAACCTTATTTGTCATTTCTTACACAAGATCAGGTCCAAGTAGATTTCTTTCACCAAATTCATCTTAATATGTTAGAGTTATACATCTATTTATATAAAGTGATTCATATAGATCCATCTGAATACTCAAGTGGAATCTATTTTTGTATGATAACTCAACCAATGGGATATGTTTATCCCATCTACATTTGAATTCTAAATAGTGGGATCTTATAATATCTTTGAGCATCTGAATAGTCCATTCATATTGGCCATCAGTTTGGGGGAGATAGGTCATTCTGAAATTTAATTTATTACACACTGCATATTGAATACTCCTCTATAATTTAGATGTGAACCTTGGATCATGATCAGAGACGGTCAAGAGTGGAACCCCATGCAGTCTCACCACTTCCTTTAGATATGTATTTGTAAGTTTTTCAAGAGATAGATCTTCCCAAATGAGATAATGTGGGTAGTCTTGGTGAGTCGGTCCACCACAACCCATATCACATTATTTTATTTGGATGTCTTCGGGAGACCCTTGACAAAGTCCATGGTAACATTATACCATTTCCACATGGGTATAGGAAATGGTTACATGACACCATTGGACTTTTGTTGCTCTTATTTAACTTGCTGACATATCAAGGAACTTGAGATATACTCTACAATCTCCTTCTTCATTTTATCCCACTAGAATTGTTCTTGAAGATCATGGTATATCTTGGTAATACCAAGATGAATTAAGAAAGGTGACATATGTGCATTATCAAATTTTTACCCCTTTATCTTAGGATATGAAATCACACAAAGCCTTATTCCAAACCAAATCACACCATAATCATATGTGTGGAACGCTTGCATCTTTCCTTCCTTTACTTCATTCACCTTCTTTTGTAAATTTGGATCATCCATTCGTGCCTCATTAATCTTCTCTTGGATAAATGGTTGGGAAATAATTTTGGAGATTTATGATTTCCAAATCTATCCATTTCTTATCTATGGAGATAAGGTTATTCTCAATCTACAATATGGATAGACTAGTCAGTTCTTTACATCTTAGAGCATCATCTACCTTTTTATTCTTGTCGAGATGATAGAGAATATAGAAAATTGTAGTATTTAATTGGCTCTAACTATCCCCTTTGATGAATTTTGAGATCCTTTTATGTGAATATATACTTTATGCTCTTGTTATCGATGTATATGTCACACTTATCACTATAGAGGTAGTGACACCATATTTTTAAGGAAAAAATCATAGATACTAGTTCTAGATCGTTTGTCTGGTAGTTCTTCTCATACATCATCAACTATCATGAGTCATAGACTGTCACATTATCATTTTTAATGAGGAAAAAACCTAATCCTTTCTTTAAAGAATCACTTTATATTACAAACATTTCTTCACTTTTTTTAATTTGAGTAATGGTGCAGTGATCAGACTTATCTTTAGATCCTTAAAACTTTCCTCACATTAATCCATCCAGAAATACTTTACCCTTTTCCTTGTTAACATAGTTATCAGGCTTGACAATCATGAGAAATTTACCACAAAAAGTCGGTAGTGACCTAATAAACAATGAAAACTAATGAATTTTGTGACACTAGAGGGTCTATTTCATTCATCAATTTCCATTGTTTTTTAAGGGTCTATAGAGATTACCTCACTTATGACCACATGTCCCAAGAATGTGACTTTCTGCATCAAAAAGTCACACTTTCTGAATTGGTGTATAACTTTTCTTCCTTAATGTCTCTAACACAAGCCTTATATGTTCGTCATGTTCCTCCTTTCTCTTGGAGTAGATAATAATATCATCGATAAAAACTACCAAAACAATTTATAGGTAATATCTAAAGACTATGTTCATCAAATCAATGACGATTTTAGGGGAATTAGTAAGTATAAAGGGCATCACTAGAAACTCATAGTTCCCGTACCTTTTACAGAATAATTTCTTGTGAATATCTTCCTTCTTCAACTTTATCTGATGATATCTAGAACAAAGATCCTCCTTTGAGAAGTACTGAGAACCTCATAACTAATTGAACAATTTTTCAATCCTTGGAATAGGATACATGTTCTTTATATTGATCTTGTTAAGTTTCCAATGATTGATACACATCCACATTGATCCGTACTTATTCTTGAAAAAAATAACTACTGCACCCCAAGGTGCTTCACTAGGGATTATGAACGCTTTGTCCAAATTCTCTTGTAGATACTTCCTTAAATCCTCCAATTCGATAGGATCCATCTGATATGGACACTTTGAGATAGGATTATCTTTGGGTATGAGGTATATTGAGAACTCTGCCTCACTATATAGTGGATTTTTGGGTAACTCTTCAATAAATACATCACTATTATTTCCTCACAGTGGAAATTCCACTTAGGTTGATACCTTCCTTTTAATTAATAATTTGAGTGAGGTGTGCGTATTCATAGGGAATAAATACCCACACTATTGGAGGATTTTCCAAAGGAGATTCATGATCTTACTTGAATTTGTAGATAAGCATGGGATGGTTAGAAATATAAAAATATATTTCCTTTTCATGACAGTTGATATTTTCACTATATAATAAGATCCATTTCATCCCTAGTATTGCATCGAATTCCACTAAGACAAGTATCACAAGATTTTCTAGAAGAATCTTCCCACATACACTATTAAGAGAAGAGTATAACAGTTGGGTTGACATAATTTCACCACTTGGTATTTTTATAGATTTCTATACTTAAACATTTTGGGGCTTCAATTAAATAGTTCTAGAAAGATTTTAAGATATAAATGAATATGTAGAACCAGAATAAAATAATACCATTTCCATTCTTTATTGAATAGGATGTGTGCTTTGTATGACTTCATTTTCTGGATCCACTTCCATAGTAGACATGACATAATCTTTTCCATACTCCTTTAGCTTTGCTGGCTGATGATGGTGATTACCCTAGAGGACTTGATCTTTAGTTCACTGGCTTTCATAGTTCCCTTACTCACTATAGTTTTAGAATTCGTCCATGGGTGGTTCTCTCCATTCCTCTACCACATTTTACTTCTTCCTCATGTATTTTTTTACATTCATGAACATATTGGACTTCTCTCCCACACTTGAATCATTTCCTCATCACTTTGAGACAGTTCCCATGATGCTTTTTCCAACATTTTTGACATGTTCATGGTTGAGATTTATTTCCACCTTTATCATTAGATCTTATGGATTGAAACTCCATCTTTCATTTCTTATCCCCATAACCATGGGACCATTTTTAAAACTCTATCTACACTTTGAGATAACATCGAACAACTTCTTCATAACTCCAAAAGTCAATAAATTTCAAGAGCCTTTTGAAGGTGTAGTTTTAGACCACTAAAGAAACTATCAATTTTTCTATAATTACTTACAAGAAAACTTAAATCATACCTTGCAAGCCTCCTGAAAATTTCTTTGTATGTTATGATAGATTATACTTCCTTTTGCTTCATCTCTATTAATTCTCTATCTATATTTGTATGAATATTTTGAGGGAAATACTTTTTAGGAAACATTGTCTTCAATTATTCTCACTCGATATCTTCTCCATCGAGTTGACCCACTATTCCATAACTACTGGATTGAAAGATCCACAAAATATTGGGGGTTGTTTCCATATAAAACAATCTATAGACAATTTCTCCCTCTTAGGTGATGGAGGACATTCCACATTATTCAGGTAATAATTCATAATCTAAGACAACTGGGTATGCATCACCAGGAAATTTTGAACTCCACCTCCCAATGCATTGGGGATGTCATTCGGAAAATCATTGTATTGTACCTCACCTAATTTTTTGGCCTTGTTTTTTCTAGATCCCATAATTTTCTAAAACATAAATGGTTAGAACAAAACATAAGTCAAAAAATCATGAATAATTTATTCCTTTGTGAAATTAAGTCTAAAGTCATATCATGTGGGATCTCTATCTTTAAACAAATATTATTGGGTACTTACATATACTTAGTCTCATACTATGGTTTTCCACTAAGGTTCTCTGATCCAAATTCCCAAATTAACTAAACTATTCTATGATACCAACTATAGAGTCCCTGTTTTTTATTACAATAATTTTACATCATTTTAATGATAAAAAACATAAAATATTTACAAAACGGGGATACAATTTTTTTTTATCTATAAAATTAGGACCATACATAACATTTATAACAAAAATATATATTTAATTCCTTCTCTTCTATCTTCTTATTGGCCCTTGAATTCTCCTTAGTGCAGGTAGTCACTTGAGGATATACATCAAAAAAGGGGTGAGATAAAATAATAGTAAGAGGATAAATAATAAAATTAAAAAATATAACATTTATTGATCATAATAATAAAATCATCATCATAATCATGACATTAAGAATTATATAAATTCATGGAGTGTGGAAATGCATAAAAATAAAACATCATGTCATTGTGGTCAACTACCACAAATAGTTATGAACAAAGCTAGCATCATGTTCACACAAAGTTAAATTTTCTCATGATATACATTACATTAACCAATTCATTAGATCACTATATAATTTTGGGTGCACCCATAACATCATAACATTTACATTTCACTATATAATTCTAGGCGCACCTATCACATCATAACATTTACATTATCATGCATACCATATAGAACATATATCAATCTGGGACATAAAATAACCCATGAAAAGGAATGTGTTTCATTTCATAAATAATTCATTTATAAAATTTTTTTACCCTAATTAAATAGTTAATATCATAGTTGATATAAGAATCATCATCCATGAGTGAATAAGAAACTATCTCGATAAGTAAAAGGTGAGTTTTTTAAGTAGAGTTATTTTAGAAAACATTGTGTTTATCATAAACTCAGGTAGAAAATATTTATATCCCATAAAAGTTAATATAATTATGAATAAATGATATTTATGGAATATATATACTGAAAATGGGGTGATAGAGGGAAAACCCAAATAAGGAGAGTCTTGCTCAAGAATTCCCCTTACCTCATGTCTGAATGATTTATTCAGTTTAATATCATGTATAATCACATTAGATTAATTAATTAAAAAATAAACAACATTTTATACATTAATATGATTCATTATGGTTTTATTAAGTTCATTTATGGGATTTTAGATGAGTTATAGAGTTTAATTCTATCATTTGGGAGGGTTTATTTTCTTAGTTTTCATGATTAGTTCACTTGTATACATGAATAGAAGTTCATGTAAAATGGGGATAAATATCTAGAATTGTTATTATATATTAATAATGATATTACATAAGTTTTAATTATATTATAAATAATTTTTCATGATGATGAATAATTATATAAAAGTTAATGATGGTCCTTTTAGGTTAATTTTGGTGGTTTTTCGATCACAAAGAATGTGTTTTGTCTTATCATTTAGTATTATATATATAAGTTATTAAAAGAACATAAAAATGGTTATAAAAAAATTTAAAATATTTTTTCAAAAATTTAATGGTTTTGTTAATATACTTTTATTTTATAAAGTAAAATGAAAGTGCATCATCCATGATGTCGTTAAATTGATACATCACGGGTGATTTTTTCATTTTTTAAATAAAATAGAAATTGGAAGGATTTAAATGATTTATATTCCATTAACATTATATAATATAGTTATATCAAACACAATTTTTTTATCATGAAATTTGGATAATATAAGGTGAGTAGAATAGAATAAAGGAAATGAAATTGAATGGAAATTAAAATAAAAAGGAAGAGGATTTTACCTCTTAGATTTATCCTCCTTAAGAACCTCCGTAGGGAAACGGTTTTAAAATTTTTATGAGACAAAGAGATATTGTGCATGGGAGAAGGTATTGGAGATATTTTTGGGAGAATTTGTAAAAGCCTCAAATCTTGAGAGGTGTGAGGAAAATAGTCTGTGAGGGGTGGTATTTACAGTGGAGGAGAGGGGTGTTTTCCCATTATTATAAACATTAGTTTATTATTTTGGCTCAAGAATATAAATATTTTGAGCATCATAACCAAAAATATAAAAATAATAAAGGTAAGTTCTAGATTATTGATCTTAAATCAGCGATGAATTAATTAATAGTGTATTTAACTTATAATGTATAAATACCGTAAATTACTATATTTCACTATTCACAAAAAATTCAAGTATTTCAAAAAAAACCCAAAAATTTACCATATAATTTTTAAACCATTAGAATAAAAAAATGAATTCCATTTTATGAAAATATTTTTCTAAACACAATTAATTTAATTTTTTATTAAAATTATATTTTACTTTGAAAAAACATATTTTAAAGTTATAACTGATTTTATATCACTTTAAAAAATTACATAAGGTCTCATAAAATGATCTTAAAATAATAAGGAATCAAAATATTTAATTTATGAAAACATTTTAGGAAAATAAATTTTCTTTTAAATTATAAAATTAATTATAAAATTGTAATTAAATATCTATGACTTACAAAAATATCAACACTTAAATAATAATTTTTAAAAAATTTATTTATCTAGACTATGATATAGTAATGTCATAATTTCATTTATAAGATACCTAAATTTTATTTATACTTTCATGGGGGAAATTACTACTCATTTGGCTGGTTTACTATTCATAAGGGTTATATTACTATTCATAAGGTCAAGTTTCTATTTCATCGGTATTGGTTTATTAAATTCTATAAAAACTTCTTATTTAATTAATTATTCATTTATAAAGTTTTTATGATGATTTATATGTTATTTTATGTGATTTATGCTATAGTAAATTACTATAATAAGGGAGAAATTCCATTGATCAAATTTTGGGTCGTTACAATATCAATTTAGACTACATTTCTTCTCAGAATTAGCTTTTTGTAATCTTCACAAAGGCTATGATGAGAGAGAAGTTTTGTGAGTTGAAAATTTAACTTCATGTTTATCCTTATTCTCTTTCTTGAAGAAATAAGAAACCACCCCAACATAAAATTTGGATTGTGCTTATAAAGAGGGAGATTTAGTGATATTTCACTATGTAAAAGGGGAATAACGTTCTTGGAAATGGGAGGATTATTCATTTTCTTATCATTAAATGTTGGACAATATTTAATGAGGGATTTTATTGTCCATGAGATTTGATACATGAATTGATGGGGAGTTAGTCTATGTCACCTGGAAAATTTTACTTAACACAAATGGATGTAATTATCTTAAAAAAACATTTTCCAGTAGTGTGGTGTAAGAAATTTCTCATATGAGATAGGATATTATGTAGTGATTCCCATGAAACTTCCAAAAGTGTGCATAGAACTAATTTTTTCCTATCACTATTGAATGGAGTTTCTAAAAAATCCAAAAGGGGGATATTTAAGTACCCTATGAGTTATTGACGGTTTTAATTTGTTTTTAATCCATGTTGAAAATAATTTTAGTATGTTGAGGAGTTATTGGAAATCATTTTTAGTGGTAAATATTACTTTGGAATTTGAATAAAAGGTCTTGAAGCTACAATAGAGAAGGATGGAATTTTACAAACCATCAATTGAATTTTATTTGTGTAATAAATTCAGCTACATGAAAATTCATGTATGAGTTACTCTATGTAGGAAATAATTTTTCTATTTAAACACATACCAACACAAATTTCTCTATATATCCTATTTCTATTACATATTTATATTCCTCCATATAAGTGAATCCTATGTAAAAGAAATTCTTGTATACTTGAATTCCTTAGTATATATGATTTGTATAGTGTAAAGGAATATCAAGCATGTATACAAACTCAAGTAGGTGTTTTCCCCTACATATTCATTTCTATCCATCATATATAATTTTCTCATATATTGACATTGGTATAGGGTAATTTTTGACAATCAACCGTGTAAGAAAATTTTATTACACACAAACTAAGTTTTCCAGAAACCATGTGTTCTGAAGGAATTAAACCCTACAATTATTGGGACAATATTTAACGTTCAAAACATTACATCTAAGATGTGATTCAAGCCTATTCATGGGATATTTCCAAAATAATGATCATAGTTCATATATATTTAAAGTTCTCAACTATTTTATAAGGAAAATATGTTGTGTTTCTTGAAGTTCATGTTTTGATTAATTAAACTCCATATATCAATTTTGGAATTTAATTGAGATGATAATTTGAAATTATTTAATTCCTAACCATTTTATAATGAAGAAGTGATGTGAACTAAGTTAATTTGAGATATATTGAAGTTATTTAATTTTTACTTTTTTAAAAATGTTGACCTACAAGATCTCAATCATTTTGTGAGAAATTTAAAAAAAATGAGGATGGTGTAGAAGTGGGTCTATTTTTTTAGGTGTATCTTTATGAGGATGAGTAATGTATTTCTTTGAATGTATTCATAAAAGTTAATTTCAATTATTTAAGTAAAATTGTCATAAAAAAGAATCTTTATGTGAGGATACTTTATTGAGTCATGCATTATAAATGTAGAAACACAAAAATGGGATTCTATAATCTTGTTTTTTTTCTGAAAACCTTAAATTATTCTTAACATCCCACTTGATGAAATTGAAATTTATGGGAGAAATATAATTCTCTTAATTAATCCTTTAAAAATAAAAAATAAGAGAAGGTTGAGTTCATTAATATAAAAAAAATATGATCTAGTGATATGTGTGATGTTGAAAATAGTGGAGAGTCGAAAGTGAGTACAATGAGGAGGATGAGAAGAAGTTAGTAAATGATGTGAGTATGCATCCAAATTATATAATTCACCATTCACATCTAGTGTATCTAATTAATCGAGTGAGATCATCTAATATTAATAAATTATTCTAAAATAGATATTCATGAAGTGGGAATCTATTTTTAAATATACCAAAAATCCCAATGAGGGTGATCTATATAAATTTTTTTGAGCAACTATTCTTATAATAATATCTTTCTCATATTGGATACATATCCTACATAAATTCAGTTTGAAACTATGTTGTCCATTTTGACTCCATACAAGAATATTGTGACTATATTCTAATACTATAGGAATATAATTTTTTTTTATAGTGAATAATCGATTGTTGGGGGGACTAACCAACCATGAAAATGAGTGTGTGACCTAGGAACATACAAAAACTTTAAAAAATACACATGCTCATTGTTGTTTTATACATACATGAGTGATCTTGAGACTCACTACTTGAATTAATCTATCCTTAACTTTTTTTAGAGGTTAATTTAAACAGGTGAAGAAATTTTAAAAATTGGTCTCCATTGATAAATTTCCTCTTCCATTGAGTTACTCAAAAATAGGAACTATACCTCCCATAAAGACCTCAATGGATCATATTAATAATATCTATAGCAATGATCCTTAGGGTGATTCTTCTCACTGTCTATGTGTAACTCAATTTTATTATGGAGAAAATTGATTGTCTTAATATTTATGATTTTCTAATTTAGAAAATTTGAAGCTTTTTGGGTGATATTTGTTCAATGAATCACTTTATGTGTCTCCTTGATTACTTATTATGTAACACTAATTGATTAGGAAATTTATATTCCTAAATTACTGGATGTGATATTTTTGGTTTTTATGTGGGGATAACCTTGTGATTAGGTTTTTATTTTTGAGAGGTTGTACATAAGAATCCTTGGGTGTGTTCATGGGTAACTTGGATGAGTGCTGCCCCTATCTTAGATTATGATTTGTTTGGTGTCTTGTTTGTTCTTTTGGGTTCACTGTGAGCCAGTGTTTCAAGGGTGAGGTACTAGGTTACTATCTCTTTCACCTTTTTCTTAAGGATAGAACCCATAACCATCCTTTTTCAAGGAATGTTTTTTTAAGATATCTCTTTCATCATGTTATTTTCTATAATGGTAGTGTGGTTATTCCTTTGAGTTGTATTTCCTTATGATATTATTTTATAGTTTCTTGAAGTGTTTTTATTATTTAATTGGGTATTTTATAGGTTCTTATTTTACTATGGTGATGCCTTACTATTGGTTATTTTTATCAAACATCTCACCATTTTTAAATGAATTCAAAAATTGTGGAAAGACCATCTTGGATGTCTTGTTTTTTAAACTTTTCTTTTCCTCTTAAAGAGGCATTAGAAAAAAACCAAGCTGGTGATGTTTGAAGTTTCCCCAAACCATCCTTATCCAATTATGAGTTTTGGTTACATTGACTTTGAATTCTTTAGTGTGATGATTTAGTGTTTTTTTTGTTACTTGTATGTAAATAAATTGATTTATTATGGATCAATAAACTTTATTATTGATAATAAGGTACTTGGTTGTTGGTTATTTTCTCTAAAAATCATTAGGATATGTAATTTAATTTTTTTATTAATATTTTTTAGTACCGTGAAATTTAACTTCGAGATTTCATGGATTTCATTGTTTTTTGGAATAGATTTATTATTGAGGAAGCTAAACCACATCCATAATATTATCAACCATTTTTAATGAGACTTTATAGGGGATTAAATTATGTTGTTGGGGATAATTTTCAGACACCAACATCACTTTTTCTTATTGTTTTATTTTTTTATTGATTCGTTTCCCATTTTTAAAAATTATTTATTTTTCTTGAGATATTTTGAAGTTTTGGGCATGTTGCAGTTCTGGACTATAGTAGGTCGCACCACGACCAAGGGAGATTACACCATGAAATTTCACTAGAAGTGGGTCCTTTTTATAGGGAGGGGTGATATGCCTCATCAAATTTACATTACACTATGATGTGATCATGGGTAGTGATCCTAGTTTCTATTTGGTTTTGGGGGGCTGTATCACATCCTAGCTCAGATTTTCCCTAATTTTTCATTCTATGATAAGTGAAGGTCACACTACATCATATTCAAATTGATTTTTTAGAAAGTGGTTTTCTTATTCCAACCCTAATCAAATTAAATTTTTTATCTTATCTATTTCTCTCCCACTTTATTCCCTTGACCTATTGTGTGCCTCCTCCCAATTCCCTCTCCTTATAGGGTCTTTTCTGATGAATTTCTTCCATTTGAAGGTTATTTCTTGATTAAATATCATTTAAATCCCATACTCCCATTTCCTTATTCATTTTTCAAATTTATTCCATGACTAATATGGTAATGAAAAAAATGGTTTTGATTTACTCAAATTTAATTGGGGTTTATTTTTTTATGGGTTCGTTATGGATTTTTATGGACCTTCTTTCTTTCTCGTAGTAAATTAACATCTTGGAAAGTGAAATTTAAGTGATTGAGGTAGGTTTTCTGTATGTATGAACTTTTAAATTTAAAAATAAGATTTTATTCTTTTTATTTCTCATTATTTTAATGTTTTAATGTCTATTTCACATAAATATTATTTAAAATTAATAAAAATTTTGGTTTCTCTATTGGATCTTTTTCGGTGTAAAGTGAGTTTTACATATATTTAGTGTAACAATATTATCTTTATAAATGATACTAGTTTCCTTAATAAATGTTTGTTATATTTTATATTATAATACACATAAAACATATAACGAAACTAATATAACTGTATTTAATTAATGAATATTTTCACATTATTCAACAGTGAAACCCATGTAAATTCTAAATGTTATAGGAGGGGAAAATGGAAAATAGAAAAACTAGAATGGAATATTTTAGATCATCCTGATATACTAGAATCATTTAGCACATATAAAACACTATGTAAAAGAAACAAATTATCAATAAACCAACTCAAATTTTATTAAATGAAAATATAGATCCTTGTAATGAATTGTAGTGAATTTTGAATGAAGGAATGAATTGTTATTTAAATGTTGTAATATAACCATTGGAATAGTAATGTGACCCTTAGGGATAGTAATTTAAACTAAAAATAATAAAATTTAATATAAATAATATATATCATGATTAATTTAAGAAAATATAAATATTATAATACCATAAAAATATGAGGATTAAAAAATCAAATAATTAATACAATTTTTTTAATAAACTGTATTTTAATGTATTTTATAAAAATCAAAATATTTAGATTAATAATTAAAATTATATATGTTAGAAAATTATTTTAATAAAATGAATTTCATTTATATAATTATTAGGTAAAATTTTCCCAATGGTTATATTTTTATAATTTTCTAGGAAACATCAATTTTTACATGAATAGTTAAAATATTATTTTTCAAATACTGTGAGTTTTTTATATAATGATGATGTAATAATTAATTAATTAATGTTAAATAGGTTATTTTTTCCAAAAATATATTTAATAAGCTAAATGGTTCATTTAAAAATAAAAATATTAATTTCCAAACCTAAAAATAATTTTTCAAAACCTCAAAGTCTAAAGTGTCCATTTAAATAATATTTTTTTATTTTTCTCTTTTCCTTTTGATTAAAATTATAAATTTTAATTATAATGTTTTTGAAAGTCTTAAAATAAAGTTATTCTATTAAAATATATTTCATAATTTAAAAAATATTATTCTTGAAGGGTTTACCTTTCACATAATATTTTATTCAATATTTTATCCTTAAAATGACTTTCTCCCCATGTATAAATAATTGGTCATCCATCCCTTGGAAAAACCACTTAACGTCCCCATTAAAAAGATAAATATCTACCCATATCCCCTATATTAATATCACTAACATCTTTAGGTTAATTTTTTTTCAACCAAACTCCAACATTTCAAGAATTGATGGGCCATAAAAAAGGAACAACTTTAAGAATGTGGTAATATCCTTTCATATTTTTTTCTTTTCTAATTCCCTATATTTATTTTATTTTCTAATAAAAACATTTTTAAAAAAATTAAACATAATTTTAACATGATATTAATAGTTTTAACGTTATATATAATTGTTATTTATAAATATATTCACATTTTATATATCTCACACCTCTTCTTTGGACAATGTCTCGTTAACGGTTAGTTAACCACCAACAAGGACATTTCCAATTCCTTTATTATCACCAAGAATACATATGGTTATAATAAATTATTTATAATATATAAATATATAAATATATTTATTTTAAATTTATGGAATTAATTTTACTTATGTATAAATGAATTTCAGAAAAAATAAAGAAATTGAAACAATGTGGGATATCTTAAGGAAAATATGATATAAAAAATGTTTCACATATAAAAATGGGAATTAGATAATAGAATATAATGATTATAATTCATTAAGAGTGAAAATACTTATCATAATTCACTAATATTTCCATTTAAAAAAAAAATTATTATTCAGAATACAAAAAAGTAAAGAAATAAAGTGGGATTTAAGGTAAGGAGATTCTCAAACCCAAATCCATTTTTTGGTTGTCTCCTATTTCAAATTTTTATCAATATGGATGTTGATTTATTTTCCTTAAAGTTTCTTTTATAATTGTTTCAATTTTTTCTAGATATATACATGTTTTTACCTTATTTAAAGGATTTACAATCCAATTACAATGATTTTTCATAAAGGAGATTATTTTTTCAAAAATATCTCTGACTCTTATTGAGTTGTTTATACTAAAAAAAATTATCTATTAATCCAAAATATGGTCTTCGTAATTAAATTTGGAACCTCAATTATTATTCCTTGATTTGTGATTTTTGACACCCTTATGAAACTCATACCTTTCCATGGGTTTATTTCTTGTATGTGATGGTTATATGTTCCATGCATGATTATTATAATTTTATGATGTAACAGTTGGGTATATAATTATATATCCCTATAATTAATTTTGTAATGTGATATATATAATGAGATTATGTGTATTTTTTGTGAGCATCACACTAGCATTGTTCATAATTATTATATTATTATTTATGCAGATATGTTATGTGTGAACATGATGTTAGCATTTTTCACAATTATGAGTGGTATTTGACAATTATGCTATGATATTTAATTGTTATGAATATGACACATTCCATGACCTTTTCAAATGATTACCTAATTCTTATTATGATTATCCTATGATTATGATATGATTGTGATGATTATTCTCACCCATGTACTACTGATTCATGTTTATTATTCCTTTTATGATATCCATCCCCTTGCTAGGATTTTTGATAACACCTTTTTTGATGTATATCCTCAAATTATTACATGTACGAAGGAGAATGATAGAGGTTTAGTATGATAAAGAAGAAGGGTTTAAATTATGATTATGTTTTATTTTGTATAACTGATGTATGCGCCTAGTTTTCCTAAGATACTAAACTTTTTGATCTTGTAGTGTTTTAATATTATGTTATTTATCTTATAAATTATGTAATGGTAATGTAAGAAAAAGTTGGGTCACTATAGTTGGTTTCAAAGAATGATTTAATTAATTTGGGATTAAGACTAGAAAATAACTGTAAAAACACTAAGGATAAGTATAAGTATAGTTAAACATCGTATGTTTTTGTAAAGTATAATTGTGTGTGGTTTCTGAGAAATGGAACCCCTATCTTGATACTTTAAGTGGATATGGAATAGGCACATATATCCCTAGTTGTAATGACTCTAAATAGGGTGGATTAGGTATTAACTTGATTATCACCTGGTTCATGAAAAAGAGGCCCTACTACACACATATTTTGACAATAGCAAGGGATATACTTTGGTTAATCACAAAATCTGTACAAACCATTATAAACGATACATAACTAAAGTAATTATCTCTTTTAAAGTTAAAACATTAATGTACATGATCCTAGAAGAATCATTTGAGAAAAATAAAAAACATAGGGATCCCATAAGATATGACTCTAGAATTATTTTTCATAAAGTAATATATTATTTATTCATGATTTATTGACTTATGTTTTGTTATATCCTTTTATATTTCATAAAATGGTGTAAACCAGGAGAAACCAAACCAAAATCTCATGTAGGGGACAATGATGAAATTTTCCAAATCACATTCATAATGTGATTAGAGATGGAGTTAAAAACTTCATGGTGATTATTACCCAACTATGTTGGGATATTAATAATAACTTTAACCATATGGAATTCCATACATCTCCCAAGAAAGAGAAACTATCTATCATGTCCCATATGTATTAATGGCCACTATAATTTAGAATATATTTTAGTACACCTATCATGGAACAATGGCTTATCTAAATGGAAAATATCTCTTATATGCTTGGCTATTTTGAGAAGAGAAGGATTCTCTATTTTTTAACAATAGATTAAGAGTCTAGTCAATGGTTGGAGTTGATAAAGAAAATGTAATCTAAATATAAAATGGAATAAACAAAGTGGGAAGACTTTATTAAGTTATTTCTTAACAAGTATTTCCCTCGATATCTTTGAAAAATGATGGAGAGAGAATTCCTAATGCTTAATAAAAATGAGGGTAAATATTTCAGGACTTACGAGGAAAATTTCACAAGCCTTGAAAGATACTATATGGGTTTTTTTATTAATAATGATAGTAAACTAGATAGATTCTTTAGTGGTTTAAAACCACACATCCAAAAGTCTCTATCTATCTGAGAATTTGGGAGTAAAAAATAATTAGTTTGATGTGATTGAAATGTAGAGATGGATTTTGGATAATAGTCTCATGGAAATCGAGATAAGAAACTATGAATTAATTTTCAAGCTATAAAATCAAATTAAAAATTTGGAACAAAGATCTAACCACCCAATGTTAAAAATTTACGAAGAAGAATCATGGGAATTTCCACAAAGGGATTGGAAAATTCTTTAAATGTGCTAGAGAATGACTCCAATCTCATTAATGTTGAAGATACATGAAGAAATTGTACAACATGATGGTGGAAAGAAAGGAACCTATCAATGCACAACCTATGGTTCAATGCTAAAATTGTTTGGAATAAGGTAAATATGCTTGTGAATGCACTAAACAATGCTTCTTTGAGGGTAATAAATGTCAGCAACTATAAAATCCAAAGGAGAAAGGGAAAAAAATTTCTATCAATACCGTTGAGGTGTAAATTGAGATTTAAAACATACAGGGTACACTTCCTATTCACTCAAGAATAGAAAATGTTTAATTTTATTCTTGTTCAAATAATTTCTTTGTATCATGGATGTTTTCTAGAAATTTTGAATCACAACCCCAATAACATGAAGTATATATATATGAAAAACACTTAGTGGTGTGAACAATGAAACCCAAGTGATCAAATATTCACCTATTATTGTCTATGGGAACATTCTTCCATCGAATCTCATAATCCTTACCTTTTAGGAATTCAATGATATACTAATCAAGAATTAGATCTCATTACATAATGATCACATCAACTTTTGGGAAAAGGAAATAAATTTCTATATTTTGAACCATCCCATGATCCTTAAAAAATTAAACAAAGATCATGAATTTATTTTGGAAAATCCTTCGACATTGTGAATGTTAATACTAAGTGAACAAGTATATCTTACCCAAATGGTTGAGTTGAATTAAATTAAAAAACATGAGGAAATGACCATTAGAGAGAATATACTGATGTATTTCCCAAAGGGTTTTTCAAACTTCCCCAAGATTGTATGGAAAAGTTCTCAATAGAACTTATACATGGAGACACTCCTATCACCAAATGATCCTATAGGATGGCCCGGATAAAATCAGAGGTGTTAAAGAAGAAACTGAAATATAATTTAGAAAAAGGGTTAACATTCCCTAGTTCATTACCTTAGAGTGAACCATCTCTCTTTTTCATGAAAAATGATAGATCAATGTGGGTGTGAATCGATTTCCAGGATCTCAACAATATCACCATAAATAGAAAGTAGCCTCTAAAAAAGGAATGATGACTTTTTTGATCAACTTAGATGATATTAACACTTCTGAAAGGTGGATATTCATACTAGATATCATCAAATAAAGGTGAAGAAGGAATATATTCAAAAGATGAAATTTTGTACAAGGTATGGACACTATGAGTTTATAGTGATTCTCTTCATACTTACTAATTCCCCTACAATATTTATTAACTTAATGAATATATTCTTTATAGACTACCTAGAAAAAAAATTGGTATTATTTATTGAAAATATTCTATTTTAATCCAAGGTAAATAATGAACTCAATAGAATCTAAGGATTGTCTGAGTGACATTATTAAAGGAGAAAATGTATTCTAAGTTTAACATGTGTTACTTTTTGATGAAGCAAGTCACATTTTTTGGTCTCGTGATCACAAGTGATGGAATTTCTATAGAACCTTCAAAGAAAAAGGAAATTAAAGAATATCTCAAACCATCAAGTGTAAAGAAAATCCATAGTTTTCTTGGATTAACTGGGAACTAATGATGTATTTTGATAAATTTATCATAATTTTATAGCTGACTAACTAAGATAAGATGAAAATGGGTAATGTATGACTGGATGGATGAATGTGAGGAAAGATTTAATGATCTCAAGAAGAGTAAAATCACTATGAATTAACTCACACTACCTTAAATTGGGGAAGGTTTTATGATATATAGTGGTTCTTCAATGAAAATCTTAGATTGTGTAATAATGCATAATGATAAAGTGATAGATTATGCCTCATGAATGTTGAAGATCTATGATCATAACTACTCAATGCATGATCTATAATTACAAGATGAGATCTTATATTTGAATATTTGGTGACACTACTTATACGGTGATAAGTGTGACATATATATAGATCACCAGAGTCTAAATTATGCATTCACATAGAAGGAGATCAATATGCATCAGTGAAGATGGTTAAATATGACCAAGGACTAAAATTTATGTACTCACTTATATCCATGAAAGGTGAAAAAGGTACTTCATCCTCTTAGTAAAAAATAATTGGATACTCTTCCCATGATGGAGATAGATAAATAACCTATCTTCATGGATATTGTGACACCTGTCAGTTCACTAGTATGTTTCCTTTTGAGTTGATTTTATTCTTCCAAATGGATTTATAGTTATCAGGTTCTGGGAGTTGGAGATGGAAGTTTTAGGAGGTGGTAGGATCAGGCACATGGTTTGATCACATTTTCTACAAACTATGTTCCCTCTAATGGATAACCATAAAAGGGAGTTATGGGGGAGAAAGAGGGCTCTAAAAGGTTTGGAAATGGTTTTCCAAACTCTTTGGTACCCCAAGTGTATCCATACAACTTGTTTTTTAGATGAAAGTGGAACCTTCATTGTTGGTGCATGGTTTTCCTAATCATTTGGAATATTTTTGGATGGATAGTGGAACCTGCATAGTTGTCACATAGTTTGACTAACTATGCTTCCAAACTATGAAACCTTGTCCATCTCCTTAAAAATTGGAAAAGTAATTTTTTCCCTATAGAGTTTTTAATTTTTTGGGGACTATTTTCTTCCTCCAATATGTGCATCCCTCCTCCTTTTCCCATGGATCTCTCCCTCTCCTTCCATGGTGGGATCTCCTTTCTTATTTGGTGGTTTTTCTTAAGGTAAGTTAGTTTCTATTTTATTTCTTCCTCCTTTCCCCTACTAAATACTTGTTCTACCATTTAATTGGAAATGTGTAAACCTAATGGTGGTGTTGGCTAAATCTATGTTTTTTTACGGTGTTTTGGTTTTATTTCTTGTGGATTAGGTGTGTAAAGTTTGGTTATACCTCTTCCTAGTGGTCTTTTTCAAGGTAGATGAGTTTTTTACCAAATATTCCATTTAATGGTTTTTTCCATGGAATACTTTAAAATATATAATTGCATTTGGTTTTTATTGTTTAAATTAATATTATTTATGCTTTGTGTGTGTTCTATTTTTGTTGTGTTCCATGGTTTGGTTTGGTAATTAGGAATTTAAAGTGGGGATTTCTAAATGTTGTGTCTTGTATACCCACCAAGTGTTTGATGAAATGGATCAAAGAGGTTTTATAGGTTTAACCGGATTACTAAAATGGTTTTAAAAATGGTTTTACCTTGGGAATGGTGTTTTGAAAAAATATTCATGTTTCATAGATTAAATAGATTATGTTCTGGATTGATTGATATGGGCGCTTGTTTGTGGATGTGTTGGTATTGGACTGGAACATGGGTTAACCAGGGTGTGAGTGGGGTAGTTGTCTAAGTGACCTTTTGAGCCTTAGAGAGGGGACCATGTGAGCCTCTATTTGTTTCCAAGGTGCCAAGTGAGCCTTTGGGTAGGAAGACCCAATGAACTTCCATTTATTCTGTTTAGGGACTATGGTATATCTTATAATTGAGCTTGGGAAAGACCATGTGAGCTTCCATTGATAAGATAGCTAGAATACTTGTATAATCACTCACATTAGACCTTATGGTTAAATCCCCCAGGTTCACTTACTAACAATGGTTTGATTTATATTATTATTTCATTTTATTAGTGGCATTAATTTGATGACATCCATTGTGCTCATTTTTTCATTTCCCACTTATATGGTTATATGATATTGACTCTATGAAAAAATTCAATTTTTACTTTTTGGTTCTATATGATCTTGTTCTGCCTTGGGTATTTTTTATTTACTTGTCCCATTTTTTGTAATGTGTTTTGGAAAACCATGATTTTTTTTGAGATGTTAAATCAAATGGGTTTCAAAATTTTCATAAAAATTGTGTGTTTTCAAAGTGTATTTTAGTTTTGAAATTTTTTTAAAACTATTTTACTGTATGCATGGGTAAAATAATGAAATTGATTCATAGTGTTATCCTATAGGGATTTTTTCCTCACACCCTGATTGGTTCTTTTTGGGGGATTTGTAGATTTTCTTTTGTAGAACATAGGTAAAGGTAAGGGAACCATGTAATAGGGTGACTCTTCTGGATTTTCATTGTTTTGTGTTTTGTGGAGGATACATGGTCTCACAATGATAGAATCATGTGTAGTTGTTTTTTTATATTCTACCCATTGGGTTGTACTTGGACCTTTTTTAGAATTTTCCCTTTTATTTTCAGTTTGGTTTGTTTATCTGTAAATACCATGTATATATCCTATTTTATAATTATGTACCAGATGGATTAATTTGTTTGTGGTATCTAAATTCCTTTTACTATTGAATCAGATGATATTTTTTACCCTCACTTTTTATGGTTGTTTCATATCAGTTTACATTTGGTGAAATCATTCTCTAGTGATAGATGGTTGTTCTTGGTGATTGTTTCCAGCTTGTGATGATATGGAATGTGCTTCGGGCCATGTGGTTAGTAGATTCAGGTGATGGGATAGTTGGAACTAGGTTGGATCATTACAAAATGATATCAGATGAAGTTGTTAATTGTTTTCAATTGTATTTTGGATCTAGTACTGTCAGGAATCAAGAGGTAAGAATAGGGGATTTCCTAGACAAATATTCTTTATGTCAAACCTTGAGTTTCTATGGGTGGTTTGGGATTAGGGTTATGTGTTGAGACAAGTTATGGGTTGTTTTTATGTTTTTTGGTCCTCCTTGTTGAATTTTCTAGTGATTACCATGTGGTGGTTTCCTTTTGGTGATTGTTTTATGTGACATCCATTGTGTTTGATGAAGCTTATTCTTTGTTTCTTATAGAAAATTACTCATAAAATTACCTTATATAGGCATAAAGAGGGGGTGGTGGAGAGTACCCCATAGGCGAACCCTTTCATTTATCTGACTTTGGGGGATTTTTTGATTCATACGATCCAAACCTTATGTCATATGGGTCGTCATGATAATACACAAACCATGGAAAATGATTAATATTTTTTCAGATAGAATACACCAGTTATTTATGGAAATAAGGGACCCAATTAGTATGAGGAGTGGTTGGAAAACATTGAGTAGATATTAAAGTTTTTGAAGACCCCTAGTACCTCTAAAGTGGGATTTTTTCATATATACTAGAGGGACTGGGTAGAAAGTTGTTGGAGTCGATGGTGATTTCATGAAATCATGAGGATCTCACGTGGACAAATTTTGAAGTGGAATTTAATCAAAATTTCTACTCACTGACCTTGAGAGAGGATAAGTCCCACGAGTTATTCAAGATGTATTATGATGATTGTTTAGTGATGGATTATTCCACTAGATTCAGGGATTTGGTTCATGTTTCTCCAGATCTCCTTACAAATTATTACTTCAATGATAATCATATTGAGATGGGATTAATGACATAGATTATATATATTATTATAATTTTATTTCCACTTACCTATTTAGAGGTGTTTATAAAGATAACCATGAAAAGGGAAGATTAAACGGGTAAGATAGGTCTCAGTGGTTTTCCATTTCTAAGAGGAACCTAGAGTTCTTCTTCATGAAAGAAGTAGAAGTGGGACTTGTAACAGAGTGGTAGTGGAAAGAGTGTCCAATAGTCTTTAGGATCAGCTCTTGTAGTTTTTAGAGGGCATAGACAATTTTTATATTATCAGTGTGGGAGTTCTGGACATCCCAAGCCATATTTCCCAAATACACTAAGGATGTTTTACTAGTGGGATAAATTGGTCCATATTCAGCGATTTTTTCTATTGGATTTACATGGGAGTGGTGTAGGCTCTATCTTTTCAAAGGAATCTCGGGTGATATCAGAGACTTATAAAGGTGGATAATATCATCATCATGGCTGAGGGGATTATCACTAGGGGAAAATGTCTCATAGTAGGTTTGATCTAGTGTGACTTCATACAGTGGGGGTCGTCCCTAATGACACAGATTCTGGGACAACTAGTATTTGAGGTATGGTGTGAAGTACCATGGAACACCCTAAGAGGGGAGGGGTGAATCAGGGGGTCAACTTTTTCTTTTTAAAGTTATGGATATTGTTCCCATTATCGTAGAAACCTGTTAAATCTATCATAAAAAAGAATGTTGGGAGAGACATAGCACTTTTACTTCGTTCACCGCAAAGGGCAATGTCCAAGGAGTATACGCGAACAATGTGTCAGTCGTACCTAAATCTACTAATCTTTACTAGTTGTGGAGTACAAGAGTTTGGTCATAGTAACTTTGTTCCAGGCACACTTACCTTAAAAATATTTAGGGAGGACTTACCACTTCCCTTGGGACACTTCTATAAACTCCTCCTAGCTCACATTTGTGAGGGAAGTCTAACTCAGTTTATAGACTTGAAGGTCGTTTCAAAATATTTCCATTGAAGTATTTGTCTCTGTTTAGCATGAGACACTACTTGAATCAAGGAACTAAGTAGATTCTCATTGTAATCCCTGACCATTCTGCACTGATACTCAAAAACAACCCTTCGCAAATCCCCTTGGAAATGAACAATCCTTCACGAAGCTCACTACCATGTAGAGAAAAACCATTTGTGAAGCTCACTGTCTCGCAGAGAAAAACCCTTCACAAAGCTCACCATCTCGCAGAGCACAACCCTTTTCGAAGATCACTACCTCGCAGGGCACAACCCTTAACAAATCCCACAAAGCCAACGCGGAACCCCCCATCTTCACAAACCTCATATGCCTTAAAAGCATAAGCATCATTCAGGAATTTTGAAGTCTCTTCACGAAGCACAAGCTCACTTATCACAACATGCTTCACAGAGCACCCCTTTCTTGGAAAAGTCACAGTGATCACATATTTTCTCTCAGAACATTGACACCAATGAAAAGGGGTGTCCTATTATTTATAGGCATGGTCGATCGTGGAACTCCA
Source organism: Viscum album (assembly GCA_963277665.1). NCBI lineage: Eukaryota > Viridiplantae > Streptophyta > Magnoliopsida > Santalales > Viscaceae > Viscum > Viscum album. The sequence goes on from OY728121.1 coordinate 546,671,076, forward strand.
TTTCTTCAGGAATGAAATCTAGAACGATCAAAACATCTCACTAGCACTTCCACTATCTCATAAAGCTCTACTGAAATTTCTGATTCATAGAGCTCATTATAACTGCTGTTCTCTCCATTGAAAGCCTTCGCATCACCGTAAAGCACCACCGCAATGATCCTTCCCTTCGCTATTCGCGATGTTCATCGTAATCGAAAAGAAACACCATTTTAAATCATGAAGCTTCATTTCTTCAACAATCTCATTCCATTTTTCATGAAATCCATGCCATTACCATAAAAATAAAATGTTGATTAAAAAAGAGTACCTTTCACGAAGCTTAAAGATAAAAATTTCATAATAACAGAGCACACCGCCTCAAATCTTCCAGTCACTATGAAATCCACTTTATGAATCCTATCTTTACGAAACTCCTGCATTTTCCATATATTCATAAGGCCTTCAAGAAGAACTAATTTTCTCAATGTTTTCCATTCCCTAAATTTTGGAACCCAAAAATTTGGAAAACACTGGGAAACGATATCACCTTCAAAACTACTTAATGATTGACCTGTATGATCCCTTTCCTTGAAATATCCCTGATCATCCACTATAGGATTGAAGAAAAACACAAAACGAGATCCTTTTACATAAAATAATAGCCTTGGTTCCAATAATCTCCCCATTTGGGTTTGTTGACAATCTCCAGATAAATTCACTGATGATACGACTATGACCAAAATGAGAACCTTTAAGAAACAACTCAACCATCACTCTAAGTCTACGTGAGCAATTCTCATTCTAAAAAACAAGAGGGAGAACATTAACTATGTTATTGTGTGTTCTAATGAAATATCTCTTGACATGGGATTCCCAATATTTCCATAGTGAACTTATTTTTTTCTCCCCCATTGGAAATAAACCCAAAGACCAATATTTAAATATTGAATAGATCAGAACATACTCCCCCAAAATCGTATCTCCCCAATAAACCTACAACAATTACACAAAATAGATTAACCCAGTTAAAACAATTTGGGGAGAGGGGAATTTTTTAACCTCCTTATGCACTAGGAGGTGGCTGAACACTGAGGTTCAACTGATGTTTCTCAAATACAACGGCTGATAGTGGATTGGTCAAGATATTATCCACTTTCATTTCAGTTCCCACATAATCCAATTTAATCAATCCTTTTTCAACTTTTTCCTTGATAAAGTGATATCTGATATCAATATATTTTGTATGAGAATGCTGAATTGGATTCTTCATAAAATAAAATGCGCTCTTGTTATCATATTAGATCACCATTGGTTGTTTCACCTCATCACCAATGGTATCCAGTTGCTGCTTCATCCAAAGTAACTGAGTGCATACCTTTTTAGTTGATATATATTCTTCTTTTACAGTACTAATTGATGTACTTTCCTATTTCTTTTTCAACCAGCCTATGCATTTTGTCCCCAAAAAGAATTCTCCACCACTAGTGGAATTTCTATCCATTATATATCCATCCCAGACAGCATCAAAAAATGTTGATAATTCACGATATCTTCCTCCATCAAATTATAACCCATAATTATGTGTACCTTGAATGTACCTCTTGATTCTTTTCATGACATTCATATTTTCTTCTTTCGGATTACTCTGAAACCGGGCCACTAGACATGTTTCAAAGACAATATCTGGACCTGCAGCTATTAGGTATGGAAGGCTACAAATAATCCTTCTATACATGGTGGGTTCAATAGAAGTTCCATCTTCATGATTTCCAAGTTTGGTTCTAACCACAATCAGATTGGAAATTTGTTTTGATTCATGCGTATTAAATTTCTTCAGGTGCTCTCATGCATGCTTTTCCTGAGAAATGAAAGTGTAATCCTTCATTTTTATCACCTAAAACCTCAATAAATATGTGATATCCCCAATCATAGACATTTCAAATTCTTATTTCATGTGATTGGAAAATTCATCCACTAATTTCTGCATGCTTCCACAAAATATAATGTCATCAATGTAAACTCGAACCGTGAACTGGTCTTTTGTATAACTATTCACATAGAGATTGTGATTGACTCCTACTATTTTGAATTAAATCTTCTTGAGATAAGAATCTAGTTGAGAATACCATGATCACGGTTCCTGCTTCAAACCATAGAGGGCCTTCTTTAGTTTACAAACCTTTGTTTCATCAGTACTGAGAAGAAAACCCATTGGTTGCTCGATGTTGACTTCTTCTTTGAGAACACCATTCAAGAATGTTGTCTTGACATCCTTTTGATATACATTATATCCCCTTTGGATTTCCATGGCATGAAAAATCTTGATCGACTCCATTCTAGCCAACTGATAAAAGGTTTCTTCAACATCGACTCCTTTACTCTATGAATATCCTTTACATACCAATCATGACTTTTTTCTGATAACACTTTTGTGATCATAAAACTTGTTCTTGATGATCCAATTTATTCCAATCACATTATGACCTTTGGGTATCTTGACTAGATACAATTTCTGATTCTTTTCAATCTGATATAACTCTTCATTCATGGCTTTCACCCATGATTCATCCTTTGTAGCTTCTTCAAATGAGGATGGTTCCACAACTTACAGAAATGCATATTGTGTATTATTCCTCATTCTCCTTATTTTTGGTGGTGTAGTCCAATACCCAAAAATGTGGGATTGATCAATTTATTCTCTTTAATTTCTTCTTTGAGATTAAATATCATTCCTTCCAGCAAAGGTTTCCTATTCAGATTCTTCTTTTGAGTCGACATCCTAACGTCACTCATGCGTGTTTTCTGCATCTTCCTCTATTTCTGTATTTTTAGTTACTCCATGTTCACTTTATTCCTCATTTAATATCACATTAGCATGTGAAATCCATGAAGAATTTTTGGTTTTCTCTTCAATGATATTATCATCACTGCTTTCCACAATCCTTCCTAAGCACTTTTTAAAACACTTGTAGGATTTTCTATTCATTTAGTATCCAAGGAAAATGCCTTCATCTTCATTTTCACCATACTTCCCTTGATTTTCTTCTTTGTTTATGATGAAGAATTTACTTCCAAAAACATGAAATTATTTCAAATATGGATTCTTTCCATCACACAATTCATATGGTGTCTTCATCTTTCCCTTATAAATCCATGTTCGATTTTTAATATACATTGTAGCTTAAACAACCTATTTCCATTAATTTCATGGAATATGACTCTCAATTAGCATAGTTATTGGCATGTTGTTCACCTATCGGTTCCTGTTCTCAACAACTCCATTTTTTTGTGGAGTTATCACAACAGCTACCTCATGTTGTATCCCATTCTTCTCTAGGTACTTTTCAAATTCAATGGTTTTATATTCCCTTCCATTTCCAGATCGCATCACTTGAATTGTTTGTCCAGTATCATTATCAATGATTTGATGGTATGTTTTCATGTAGTCAAGCACTTGTCGTTTCCTATGTATAACCATTACACATTCCATTCTTCTATAATCATATATGAAAAGGAATAAGTACCTTTCTCTATGAGTTCTAACAACATTTATCGGGCCGCATACGTCTGTGTGAATGGGATCAAGAAGATGAGATTCCCTTTTATTATTTGGATGATATAAAATGAAGACTAGATTCCCCCTAATTCAATCATTACAATACTTTTCACGTTCACACTTCAAGTTGGTAATGTTTATGACAATCTTTAGATTTGATATTTTCTCCATGTCTTGTTGATTGACGTACCCCAATCTCGGATGCCACAAGTTTTCTTCTTCCTCAATAGTCATGTAGAAAATGTTTTCTTTACAATCAACCTAATATAAGTTTCCTTCTATTCTTCATCCATTCGTAAGAGAATTCCTTGTCTTACCCTTGATAGTGCAGCCTTTTGATTACAAGTAACTATAAGTCCTGAGTCACAATGTTGACTCACGCTAAGGAGATTTTGAGGTAGGCTATCCATATAAACGACTTCAATTTTATTTAGCTCTCCATTTTGTAGTTCATTACTTCCATTGACTTTTATTCTCAGTGCTCCATCATTACCAAACCGTATTGTTCCATCAACCCTCCTTTAGACATCCATTAACAAGAATACATTACCTGTCATATGAGATGAACAATCGCTATCTAGAATCCAAGTGTTTTTGCCTTTTGTAGCTTTGAGGGCTACCTCTGAAAGGTTGGATTTCCCAATTTTCTTCTTTTCTTTCCTTGAGACATTGGATTGGGTGTAGGACACTGATGGAATTTCAGTTATATCTTCTGTGTATATGGGTTCTTCATATTCGAAACCTTCTTTCAGAGGAGAGAACCTATTTTAAGAGAAATACTATCTTGTTGACAATCTTTCACTTGTCTCGGACTCCGGTATGATGTGTCCATATTCCTCCTCTACCTAAAATAAATGGACTTATAACCATAGTTAGAACAACTAAAATAATATCCATAAATATTTTTCCTTATATAAGAAGAAGGATATAAGTTTGTTCTCTTCTTTTGAACTCTTAGATCTCCCCCATTCAGATAACCTCTTGCCTCTTCACAATATGACATAGTATGACCCAAATATCCACAAAACTGACACTTTATGAGAGGAAATGTCTCCTCACTTCTACTGGTCCTCATGACTGCTTTCTTGGGAAAAGTGTTCGAATTATTTTCATTCCTACAATCATGAGTAAAGTCGTCTGTCCTCATTTCAGTTTTATTTAAGGGAATATTTTTTAGTAGTTCTGGTGATTTTTCAACATGATTGACTTTTATCTTACCGTTATTCTGACCCACTTTATTTGTAGCATTTAATGTTTCGGCATCACAAACGATTCCACTATTTCCCATGTGTGTAGGTCTATGATCATTCAAAATATTTTCAACTCCATAATACCCTCATTTTGATCTCTCCAGTAGCTCAATAGATGAGAAACTACCAAATTGTGTTTTCTTATTTTCTTTTGTTGAACTTGATTCACTTTTGAGCATACTCATAAGAGTAACAACTTCTCCTTCGAGTCCCTCAACATTTTTGGACTTCTCCTCTAGTCTTGAGGTAAGGTCATTTATGACCTTTTCATGTTCTTAAATTTTGATCATTATTTCCACTACATCATCTGTCCTTTCAAGAATTGATGATTGTACTTTCACCTGTTCTTCAAGTCGTTCAATTTCAGCTTCAATCTGATCAACATATTCTGATGATTCTTCCACCATTTCTTTCCACTTACTGCATCTCTTACACTTATTCTCAAGCTTCCCAAAACCTTATTTAAGTTGTAACATGGGATCAAAAGTAGTTTTCAACTGGTTATCTCTAGCTTTATCTATAAATGGCTCGGAATTTTCAATGGTGGCCATCATGGATGCATGGTTTCAAATTTTAAATTCATGTTCTTCTTCTTCACTGAATTCATCATCATCATCTTCCTTTTCACAGAAAAAAATCTTCTTCTATACTTCATTTCTATATTTGAAGTCTCCATTTTTGAAAAACCTTTTTTGAGGCTTCTCAATGTGTTTTCCTTCTCTTTCTTCATCGTTGATCTTTCTTGATCACTGAGAGGCAATGTTCCCAACTTTTCTACAACAAAATCAAGCCAGTGTTAACATTCCTTTAAACTTCCATTTCCCCTTCTGGAACTACTTGGAAATGAGAGAAATAATTTTTTGTCCTCATCGTCTTCTCCACTACTATCTTTTGAACTTTTTATTTTTTCCATGGATTTTAATGCCATTTCCTTACTCACTCAAGTTGTAACATCTTCTGAATTGACTCTCATTTCATATTCCACCAGACTGCTCAGCAGATCATCCAGAGAATGTTTGGAAATATCTTTTTCCTCAAGAGCTAACACGTTTACATTGTATAGGGGTGGAAGTATTCCCAGTATTTTACTCACAATATCAATGTATTTGATTTATCACCTAAACCTCAAATTGCTCCAACCACTTCAGTAATTCGATTGAAGGACTTTGTATTCTCATCTAGATGAAACTTCAGATCATCATACCTATTTTTCAAGACTTATAGTTTCACATCCTTCATTTTTCTATCAAATTATTAAATATTTTCAAGTTTATCCCATATAGACTTTTCTAAGGTGTAGCTCATCAAATTTAGATAGATCGGATTACAAAGGGCTGTAGTGAGAGAGTTTTGTGCTTTAAAATCTACATCAAGAATTTTCCTATCTAAATTAGTCAAATCCAACCCTGTTGGATCAGTAACTTGTATTCTTTGCACAGTAGAAAAATGAACTTCCATTCCAAGAGATCTTACATGAGATTTCAGTATATTCTTCCAGATCAGAAAATCAATTCCATCGAACAGGGGGACTCCATTGACATTGAATGAATTCTCATTGATGGTAAGACAGATCAAACACCAGTAACATGTGTCTGATACCACTTGAAGTACCCTGGAACACACTAAGATTGGAGGGGTGAATTTGGGTGTCAACTTTTTCTTTTTAAAGTTGTGGATATTTTTTCTTAGGTTGGTAGGAACCTATTAAATATGTCATACAAAAGAAATCATGGAGAGACACACCACTTTTACTTGGTTCACTGCAAAGGGATACATCCAAGGAGAATATGCCGACAGTGTGTCAGTCATACCAAAATCCACTAATCTTTACTAGTTGTGGAGTACAATATTTTGGTCACAGTTAATCTATTCCAGGAAAACTACCCTTAAAAAGATTCACGGAGGACTCACCACTTCCCTCAGAACACATCTGTAAACTCTTCCTAGCTCACAGTTGTGAGGGAAGTCTAACTCATCTTATCGACTTGAAGGTCACTTCAAAATATTGGACTTGAAGTCTTTATCTATGTCCATCATGAGACACTGCTTGCATCAAGGACATGAGTAGATGCTCACAGGAATCCCTAACCACTTTTCACTGATACTCAAAAACAACCCTTTACCAATCCACTTTGCAATGCACAACCATTCGCAAAGCTCATAGCCTCGTAGAGTAGAACCCTTCATGAAGCTCACTACCTCGCAGAGCACAACCCTTCATGAAGCTCACTGCCTAGTAGAGCACAACCCTTCGCGAAGCTCACTGCCTCATAAGGCACAACCCTTCGTGAAAATCACTGAGCCAATGCGGATCCCCCCATCTTTTCAAACCTCATATTCCTTAAAAGCATTAGCATCATTCAGGACATTGTAAGTCTCTTCATGAAGCACGATCTCACTAATCACATCCTACTTCATAGAGAACCCCTTTCTTCATGAAGTCACAATGATCACATATTTTCTCTTGATACTTCAACACCAATGAAGATGGGTGGCCTCTAAATTATAGGCATGGTTGATCGCGGAGCTCCGCTTCTTCATGCATGAAATCTGGAACGACCAAAACGTCTCTACGTTGCTTCCATCATCTCGTAAAGCTCTGCTGAAATTTCCAATTCACAGAGCTTGTTGTAATCGTATATCTCTCCTTCAAAATCCTTCACATCGCCACAAAGCACCACTGCAATTCTCTTTCCCTTCGTTGTTCACGATGCTCATCGTAATCACAAAGAAATACCATCTCAAATTGTGAAGCTTCATTTATTCATCATTCTCATGCCAATATTTGTAAAATCCATGCCTTTACCATAAAAATGATATTTTGATTCAAAAATAGTACCTTTCACAAATCTTAAAGATCAAACTTTCGTAATAACAGAGCACACCCCCTAAAATCTTCCAGTCTCTAGGAAATCCACTTCATGAATCCTATCTTTGCGAAACTCCTACCTTTTCCATATTTTCATAAGGCCTTCAAGAAGAACCACTTTTCAAAATGTTTTCCATTCCCCAAATTTTGGACCCCAAAAAATTGGAAAACACTGGGAAATGAAATCACCTTCAAAGTTTCTTCCTGGTAGATATGTATGGTTCCTTTCCTTCCAATATCTCTAATCATTCATTATAGGATTAACAAAAAACACAAACCATGATCCTTTTTCAACAAAGAACAGCCTTGGTTCCAACATGGTGTTTTTTTATTCTTCTATGGAAATGGTTTTATTTGACACTAGTACATCCCATTATTTCATTTCACTTGTGTTGATTGATTACTTGGGTATTTTTTCTTAGTTTATTCCTTATTTTTGGTGAGAGTGATTATCTCAAGTGGGGGGTAAATTGGGTACCTAATAAAATTTTCTATCAAATAAAATTTAAATACAATCCCCCAATTTAAATAAATCATCCCAGTTAACCAAAAAAATAGATCAATATAAATCTAGAACTTTTGAAAGAATTCTTAATGATTGATTAATTCTCATTTAAAAAAGTATATAATATTTCTTTAACCATTGAAATCAATTTACTCAATCAAAATCTTATATAAACACTAATTAAGGTTAACTCTCTAGGTATTGGTTTTGATAATAGTTTAAAACAAGTTTTTTTTAATGTAAAGAAAATAAAGAAAACAAAACACACAGAAGAATTAAATACAATAGCTTCTGTATCAAGATGAGACTTAGTCCTCTCCACTTGGAAATCACCTGCTTCCAAGCAGTTTATATAAAATAAATCTTTTGATCCACAACCTGGATTAGATATTACAATAGTATGACAACTTTCTAGGGAACATAGGATCTCTTCCGTAGTAATTGTGAGATTACATAATATTACATGCCACAACTGAACCTCTACCACAATATGTGGTAAAAAAGTAAAGGGTGATGAGAAGATATCTAAGTATATTCCAGTTAAAAGAAGGTGATGGTTTGGTTTAATAAATAGAGTATACACACACTTCTCATAATGTAAATATAAATAAACAAATAGTTAAAATAAAATTTTATAAATAAGGTGTTAATTTGTATAATAATATCTACAACTCATGACTCTTTAATGTAGTATGAACTGAGGCTCGATTCAGGTTTTCCAAAAAAAATTGTAGAAATGAGTATCGTAAACTTCTTCTGTAATAACTATCTATAAGAAGATGTGTTATTTTTATGATTTATTTATACACAGTTATTTGTAGGTAATAATTATTTTTGTATTTTCTTAGGAAGTGTCACTCTTATAGTTATTATAATAAGTCTTCATCTTGATTTTTTTATAACATGAAATTTTTCACGGGGGAGACTTCTCCTTATATTATCAGCAGTATGCAGTAATAATCAATCAGATATCCTGATCCTCATACTAGAAAACTCAAATAGTGTTTAATTCCTCCTATAATAAACTAAGTATAATCATTAAAATAACACTTTAAATTAAATTCAATAACTTAGTTTTTAGAATTATTTAATTCAATATAAATTGAAATAGTAGTGGTGAGTTTTTAGAATGGTGATAGGTCCCCGGCGGTGTCATGATCTGATGGATAGACACACTCTGGCGGTGACATAGAGTCTAGAAGTGTCTAAGACTGGTGGTTTCTTATACTCTGGCAGTGAGACTTAGGCTGGTAATATATTATTCTGGAGGTGACTCAACACTTTAAAAAAAATTGTTATGGTGGAAGGTCGCTTCAACGGTGACTTAGGTCTGACGATAGGTCATCTCTACACATTTACAATTTTTCATTCCGGAGGTGTCTCATAACGATGGTGATACATCCTAATAATTAACTTATTTTGGATCCCAGTGGTGAGTCATCCTTGATGGTGACTCATCCTTGGAGGTGATACTTCTTGGTGGTGAGGCATTTCTGGCAGTGACTCAACCTCAATGGTGATTCTTTCCCAAACATTACCATATTTTCACCAGTCAATCTTATATAATAAAATGCTAATAAAAAACATGAAAATTATTTATATCATAATAATTGTGATTTTAGGATCATTTAAACAAGGAGGTCAATAATATCCCCCTTTTCATGATCACAAATCATGGAATTTTACATACCTGTAATCAAAGTTAAATTAAGAAATGTTACACATATCCAGCCAAAATTACTTTTTTATTTAAAAAACACTTTTAAGGTAAAAGTGAGAAACCATCCAGTTCAAGCATCAAGAAATATTTCAGAATCATTGAAAAGAAATTTAAGTCTGCTAGACGCATTATCCCTAAGCAGTTTCCAAGAGATAGAGGATACCCGTGTGTCTGGAACACCCTCTAATAAATCTTCAAAGCAGGTCGCCATCTTGTCCCAAGCTTGCATGTATTCCTCTTGATTTATCTTACCTTCATTGAATCCCCTTATCAGTATTAGGTCCTGCTTGTCAATCCATGCACTCTGATCGTCAGTGATTTCTACTTTAAGAGGTCTACCCATCATCTTGTTAGCTTCTTCATCTGAGGCATTGATCATCAAAAAACTTTCCACCATCTCTTCATCCGAATGTAAAAGAATCTCGAAGGGATGCTCATGAACCTCATATGACGCCCGCAGCTTAAGGACTGCATGATCCGCGGCCTCAGCATGGCCACCAGAGTTTTTTGAGACACCTGCAATCATCTTGTCCTTCGACTTTTTGGCGGACCTTGTCTCCATTGGGAGAGGTAAGAAAGAATAGTCCTTTATCCCTTTCCCTTTCAAGATTTTTCTCCTCCTTGGGCTGGGAGGCTCTCTGTCATGAATATCATCAGCAGTATCACCTATGGAGAACTCAACAGACTCATCACTGGATACCCCCTGCTCCTCAGTCTGGACTGCATCTAAGTCCTGAACCGGATCTTCAGTCACCAACCCTTCAAATTGATTGCCTAGATTAATAGCTGGAACCTCCCTCCTTGTGCTGGAATGAATCGGAAGATCTCCCCCTCTGTCCTGCTCCTATTCCTTGCCATCAAATAACTCTCCCTCTCTACCAATCCTCAGAGTTTTACCTCTTTCGCCTGAACCACTTCCAGCACGCAGTGCCTCTGCATAACTGATCTTTCCTGAATCAGACTCTTCAACATTCCCTCCCTCTACAGCATGGTTCTCTTCACCTTCCAGCATTGTCAACGGGTTGAATGGAAGACTATCCCTTCCACCGATCTTCACTGTATCTGCACTGTTAGACTGATCGCCAGCTCTATGAGAAACTTCCAAACAGGGAGCATCTGCAGTTGTCATTCCAGAGGGTTCCGACTGCCTTACTGAGGTCTCAGCCGGTTGAAGACCCTGCTCCCGAAACCCAACCTCAGACCCCTGCACGGGCGCCCCCGATCCACTTGACAAGGATCCAATGCCCAAATCTTTTCTCAGACGATCAAAAACTTCTGAAACCCGCGGCTCTGGGTTTTTAGGGACTGTTTCCTTCACTGCATCTAAAGAAGATCCCAACTCCAACTCCAAGCCTGGAGATTCCTCTGCTCGAGGAGACACATAACATGTTGCCACATCGCCCACGGGATCATGGGATCCATTGGGAGCCTTTGCGGTGTTGGGCTGAGGGAGAACCGCAACAATAGACACTTCCCCACCTCTCGTTGCGGTCCCTTCCAGACGAGACACAGGAGCAGAAATCTCCACAGCCACATCCACAGCAGGAGATCCTTCCGGCACCATAGGAGGTTCCGCCAACACACCCTGAGCCCTTTTGCAGCAAACGCCCAAGTTGTGTCCTTGCCTACAGCAGGAGGAACAAAACTTCGTCCAAGATTCATACACAATGCATTGTGCGTACCTGTATTCTTCCTCTATCACGATCCAAACCATTTCTGTAGGAGGCTTCGAAAGTTCCATTTCGACACAAATGCGGGCAACTATTGGGTGCTTCAGGGAGGAAGTCCTCCAATCTGCGCACAGGAAGCGACCAATGGAATTTCCTATAGATTGAAGAAGAGCCGGATTCTGGAAGGGCAGTGGAAGCCCTGGAAGTTGGAGCCAAATAGCCGTCGTGGAGGGATTGCGATTCATGTGTAAGTCGAAAGACCAGCGAAGCAAATGAAACTGGAATCCGCGAACAGGTCTACATGTTCTGGACCAAGCCCGCACCAAATCTTCCTCAGCAGTGAAGCGTAAAATCATCTGTCTCGGCCCGAGAAGACCGACAACCACTGGGTGACTTAAGCCCCAAGCCTCATTTACATACCTGTCAAACATCTCCACCGAAGGACGTCGACGGACGAACTTCACCACCAGGGTCGTAGAGAGCAGAGAAGAAGCAAGGGTGAATTCCTGAGAAGAGATCGGGACCACTGGTTTCCCATGGAGAATTCCAGGGACCTTCGGAGAGACTTCGATGCTGGGGAGAAAGAAGGGGGAAATGTTAGGAAAAGCTCGGTTACTGAGATCCTGTGGTTGAGTCCCCTCCCCCGGAGGAGGAGGGGCCGCCGGAGCCGACATTGCCGCAGGACAGTGCCGCTAGGGATTATTGGTTCTTCCCGACATTGTCGCGTTCACAAAAATGTTACACATATGGTATTAAGGAAACATTAGTTTTAAAATCCATAGTATCCATTCCCCCCTTTTGGGGTTATCAAAAAGTGATAATAAAATATAAAGATCACATAAAATAATATAAATAATCAATGAATATTATAAAGGGAAACCAAAATAGCTTCATCAAAAATCCATACAAAAATTTCACACAAGAATATCCTATTAAAGAAAAAAGGTGTAATTTTCAATACTTCTCCTAGGGTTGGGTAGAAAAAACCAAATTGAATTTTCCCATATCCTTATCTAAGGAAGAGGGTGCATCAAAAAAGGTAGTTATTTCATAATTTATATCTAGAGTAACATCAGTTATAGATAAAGGAGATCAAGTCTCTCGAATGATGATGGGTCTGAAGTGATGTACTGCTTGTTTGTGAGTATGAGAAAATGGATGAAATCTGTATGTTAAGGGACCAAGAGGGTATCTAGTGACACAAACTATAAAATACTCAGGATCTATAGCTATATGAGTTAGATGAACTGTTATAGGTATTTCTTTATGATCCACTACAACAGTCCTATGCACATGCATAAATAGTTTCATGAGATTGATGAAATCCATGATTATTTGGTCACCCCATTCCATAGCACGTAAAAAGACTAAATTCTCTTCCATAAAATGGTGAAGCATTGGATTCATTATCATTAAATAGTTAACATATTATTTTAAGTCTTGTTTCGCTGGATGCAACCTCAAATTGTCAATAAGAAACCTATAATGATCGGGAAAATTCTAGATAGATAGTACTCGATAGCTTTTTCTATACAATATCTATCATCCTTCATGTATTTCACATATTCTTGAACCATACTATGTGAATGATAATATTCATGTTCAAAATTTATCAAATTATCCTTAGGTTTGGAAGGTTCATCTCTAGAAGAAACTCTGATTACTTCTCTAAAATCTGATTTAAGTATCTCAATATCAAAAATAGGAGGTGGATCCCTAGATAAATAAGCCATTGATGTAATATTTTCAATCATTTCCAAAAGGGATACCATGGAATTATCAAATGAAGATTTTATATCCTTCATAATAGATTTTATTTATTCCAACTCATTTGAAAACCGTCTATTTTCTATTTTATCTTTCTGGATATGGTGTATCATCTTCAGATGAATATGTTGAATCACCAGTTCAAATAAATATCGAGCATCATGTTCACATAACATAGTGACCAAATTAGGGCTATTCCTCAAATTAACATCAAAATATGAAATAATCCTTTTACCAAAATAATCTAAGTCACCATGGGTGACTATATCCACTAAAACCTGTGGGACAATAGGAGTAGCAGGTTCATACATACTAGGAAAATCTGATAAAACCATCTACAAATCACCGAAAATATCAATTTGATCAAATAAGGATCCCATAGGATCTATTGCATCTCAACGATCAGTTCCACCATTCTTTGGTGGATTCCCACCTTTACATGAAAACTTGTCCCATTCTTTATACATAGGTTCCATCCAAATTTCTGAAGGATTACCAAAAAAACATTACCACTAAAGGATTTGTAGTTTTAGGAAAAACTATAGTAGGAGAAAAAACAGGATGTGCCTCAATAGTAGGGGTCTCAATAGATATCTATTCAACAAAAACATTCTCAACATGATCAACTTATATCTTCTCATCCATAGAATCCTCAACAGCAGCAACAAATTTCATCTACTCAACAATAATAGATTTTGAAGCTATCTGATCATCAGAAATAGTAACAATATCTCTATCAATAATAGAAACAAAAACATGGTGACTCTCCAAACTTGGTAATTTCTCCCACTCAACAGATTCTTCTTTCTCTTCTATAGAATATCTGTCTATATCCTTAACTATGGTTGGACTTTCCCAAAATATAGAACTAGATGCATGTGGAGAAGTAACAAGATTTGAATGCATTTCCATGCCCTTCTTTTTAATTCTTCCATTGGGACTATGAGGGTATGCTCCTCCATTATCATCATCATCATCATCATTAACATTTGCATATTCATTTACATCCTCATTTTCATCTTCACTTCCTTTTCCATTTTAATGTCATCTTATTAATATTTTTCATCATCACCATCTCCATTATCCTTAGAAGATTTTGAATTTGTTTCAAATTGATCTTCACCAGAAACTTTGGTCTCTTCTCCATCACTTATTTCTTTTAAAAGTTTATCTCTTTTAGGGAGAGTCCTAGGAGGACTATGTGCTCATTATGAAATAGGAGGATAGCTTTTTGACTGGTTTGGATCACTTCCATCATCAACAGAGAATTCCTTCTCCTATTATTCTCTAGAGGAAGCAGCCTCTTCTTCCTTATAAAAATTAGAATAATCAACAATATAATAAGGCTATTAACTAGGGTTAATAAGATATTTTTGTCCTAAATGGTGTTCAACTATATTAAACTAATCATATAACTTTACACTATAAGATACCCATTGCTTATTTCATGGGTCCCAATGAATTTTAATCCTTCTAAAAATTATTCTAGTGATGTAAAATCCACTAAAATCCATAATATATTCTTTATCTTTAACATCTACAACTTTTTATTTTAGAATAGTATAAATGAAATTTGGATATATTAGGGAGTTTGATCTCAAAGTGGGCTTGGTTATTTCTAGCATGTAGAGAATAAGTTTTCTTCAAAGATTTATCTTGTGTCATCTTTTTATAAGACATAAAAAATAGACATCCTAATACCTTCAAGTAGAAAAATAACACTTCCTTGGGAAATGAAAATTCTGAATAAACTTGAAAAGTAGCATGAAATCACCATCATGATCTGAATCAATTGGTCTCCAAACAATTCCATCACCAGTTAACTCAGCTATGTAATCTTCATAGATAAAATTATCACCATCATCTGGAATTGTTCCTTGATAATACTTATAAATTCCTTCATAAGGAACCTTCAAACATTCATTCCACTTCCATGAAGAGAATACAATCATATAGCCATTATCTATACTTATTACTCATTTTTAATTCTCATTATAATCAAACTCTGCATACTAATAGAACTGATATAACAAACTAGGTTAAATATATCTCTCATTATAAGAGAACCACGACATCCATCCTTATTCTTTCAACACTTTAAGCACCAAATATTTACTTGAAAGTAGCCACTCTGCTTGAAATTCTTTCTTGGGTACTATAACCCTCTTTTCAAGGTTCGGATTTAATATATCTATTAGTGTAGGATGACTCAGATCCTATTTTTTCTTCTTATTAGGATGTGACTCTTCTAGGGAATACACTTAAGGATTATTCACATTTTCCATGGATATCGGCTACATCAGTTTAGGTGAAGGAAGATGGATGGTCTATAGTTGGGATAGGAAATAGTCACAATAGGTCTCGAGAGAAAAGGCATGATGAATGAGTGAATGTTGGAGTTAATAAAATCATCTAATTTATACCATTTGGGATTTGGGGATTCAAAAAATCAAAAAATGGTAAAAAAAATCAAATTGAATAATAAATTAAATAAACCATAAAGAAAATAAAACTGGCAATTTAAAAACTAAGATGTGAAAAATTTGTAGAAATGGAAAATCAATGATGTGAAGTTACAATGGTGAGACATTTTACAATTTTGAGAAGTGACAGTGGTTATAATTCACAATGATGATAAGTCACAATGGTTATAAATATTCAACAGTGAGAAATATCATGATTAGAAATATCAACGATAAGAAATAACAATGGTGAGACATTCACAATGATGAGTCCTAGTAAATTAATAATACCTAAATCATGTTTTATGTAATTCATTCTCTCATAATTCAAAGGATTAGTAAAAATATCAGAAATATGGCATTCTTTACCAATGTAATCAATAGTGATATTGACCTTTTGAAAATAATCTCTCAAAAAGTGACTCATTACATCAATATACTTTGTTCTATAATGTGATACAGGATTCTCCGAAATATTTGCAGCACTTTTATTATCATAGTTTATATGCACTTTTTGGAATTCATATCCATAATCAAGTAATGTTTGTCTCATCTAAAATTTTATTTTTTTCATAACAGCTACCTGCAGTTGTGTACTTAACTTAAGCAGTAGAAAGTTCCATAGAATTTTGTTTCTTACTATACTAGGAAACAAGATACTTTCCTAAAAGGTGACATGTTCTAGATGTTATTTTTCTATCTTACTTAAATCTACTAAAGTAAGAATTAGAATAACTAGCTAAGTCAAATTCTAGTCCTATTGGGTAAAAAAATACTAAATTTGTATTATATTTGCAGTATTTGAAAATTATTTTTATAAGAACCATGTGTGAATTTTTTGAATTTTCTTGAAAATTATCACACATACACACACTGAACATAATATCAGGTCGTCTAGAAGTAAAGTATATAATACTTACAATCATACCTTTGTAACTTGTATAATCCACTAATTTCATAGATCCATCAAGGTCCAATTGATAGGTAGTACTCATAGGAGTATCACTACTCTTAGTTCTATCCAAGTTAAAACTTTTTAAATTAGGATTATTATAGTTACTTTGGTTCAAAATAATTCATTTTTTATTTTGAAAAATGTGAAAACCAAGAAAGAACATTAGTTCATCCATTAAACGCATTTGAAATCCATTTTTCATTATCTTTGAAAACTCATTACATAAATAATTTCTTGAATATCCAAAAATAATATCATCTACTGAAATTTGTACAACTAAAATACCCTTTAAAATTAATTTTAGGAAAAGATTAGGATCAATAATACCTTTTGAAAACCCTTTCGAAATAAGAATGGAGTTGACCCTATCATACCAAGATTTAGGTGATTGTTTCAAACCATATAAATCTTTTTTTTTAATTTGAAAACATGATTTGGGAAATGGGTATTTTGAAAACTAGGGGGATGTTCAACAAAAACATTTTCAATTATATACCCATTTAAGAGCACACTCTCGACATCCATTTGATAATATTTCAAATCTAGATGAGCTATATAAGCTAGCAGTATTATAATGGATTCATGTCTATCTACTGGTGAAAATTTCTCTTCTTAGTCTATTTCTTCTTCTAATTATAACGTTGTGAAACTAGTATAGCCTTGTTTCTTACTATAGTTCCTGATTCATCTACCTTATTTATAAACACCCATTTAGTGCATATAGTTAAGGTTTCTTTAGTTATATCAACAAGTTCCCATACTTTATTTCCTTCTAATTGATTTAATTCATCTTTCAAAGTCATTACCCAAAATTCATCATTAATTGAATCATTATTGTACCTTGGTTCAAGATGAGAAAAGAATACATGATGTTGAACCTAATTTCTTAGATAATCTCAAGCCTGTGTACCTATATACGCATCTTCAAAAATAGAATCTAAAGGATAGTACTTAAGGTTCCAAATAGATTTTTAAAAAGAGGGGTTTGTAACCCTAGGATTTTCTATAGGTTTGGGTTCTGGTTTTGGATGTTCTGGAAATTCTGCAGAAATAGATGATTTTTTAGAAAATTTCACTATATAATTAGCTGGTTTGGAATTTAAGTTCAGATAAGATAAATAAACATTTCGGTTTTATAAAGGGGTCTTAAGATCCTATGGATTTGTCTCATCAAATTTTACATTAACAGATTCTTCCACAATCTTGGTTCTTTTGTTGAAAACTCTATAAGATTTATTAGAGGTTGAATAACCCAAAAAAATTCCTTCATCACTTTTGGAGTAAATTTTTTAAAGATTATCCTTAGTGTTAAGAATAAATAATTTTAAACCAAAAAATCTAAATTAATTAACTTTAGGCTTTATACTATTACAAATATAATAAGGGGTCTTCTTTAATATATATCTCATTGAAACTTGATTGATTATAGAGCAGTCTTTATTCACATCCTATATCCAAAAGTATACAGTTGGGTCATATTCATATAGCATAGTCTGGGATATCTCTTGATGTGTTTTATTCCTTATTTATTTAACTCCATTCTACTGAGGGGTCCTAGAAGTAGAGAATTTATGAATATATAAATTTTTTAAGAAAAATGATACAAATTATTTAGTTTTAAACTCATGTCCCTGGTCACTTTTAAAATACTTAATTCTAAGTATTGTTATATTTTCTATAGATCTAGCATACATGGTGAATTAAGAACATGCTTCACTTTTGAGAGCTAATAAGAAAAAACAATTATACCTAGAAAAGTAATATACTAGTACATAAAAATAGTTCTTACCATTTATAATTGAAACACTAGATGGTTAAAATAAATCCATATGAACCAACTTAAGAGGTTGAGAAGTTGAAACTTCTTTCTTTGATTTAAAATAAATCTTATGGTGTTTTCATTTTTGACAAGGGCTATAGACTTTGTCATTTTGGAACTCATGCTTTGGTATATCCTTGACTATATCTTTCATTGTAAGCTTCATAAGTGATTGAATATTATAGTGTCCTAGTATCTTATTCCAAAGACAAGATTCATTTTGAAAAGAACTCAATCAAGAATTTTTTTGAGAAATTAAAGAATTAAGATCAACAGTATAAACATTTTCATTTATTAAAGAAAAAAACTAAAAAATATTTAGAATCAAAAACATTCCATGAATTATGTTCAAATTTCTCATGAAAAATATCCCCACATAATTTTTAGATACTAAGAAAATTATATTTCAAACCATCAACAAACAGTACATCAGAAATTAAAACAAAATTGATGTTACCAATTTGTCTATGGCTGATGATTTTCCCTTTAGAAATATCACCAAAGGTGACATGACCATTCTAAACCTTTATTTGGCTCTTTAAACATTAGTAGTCTCATTTCATATTCTTTTAACATCCATCGTCCAAGTACCATAGAATTTTATAGGAGGTCTTTAAGAAATGTTCATATAAAACAAAATGTATACAAGGAATTTTTTTTGTACCCATATTTTCTTAGATCAAGATGTATTATTAATCATGGCTTTAGGAACCCAAATTTTTTTAATAGGTATCTTATAAATTGACTATAATATTTTTGAAATTAAAAAATTGTTTGTTCCTCTATAAAAATAACTGGTAGTATAGATTTTTGATTTAGATTTAGGTATAAATGTGCTCTTAACTATTATTCTCTATCTAGATTAGTATCCTATACCTATAACATATTTAGGAGAAACTTGTTTACATAAAATCTGTGTCAGTGTTTCTTTTCCATTGGTAAACTTTTATAAATACTTTGTCAATTTTTCATTGGAAATTTTATGTTTAGTATTATCCTTTAACAACTGGGAATTTTTTATTCTCTATAGAAAGGTCATATTTAGTATTAGTAAATAAAGAATATTGTTTTTAGGACTTTATATTTATCTTTATGTTTATTAAATGTGTCCCCAAGTATTATAATGTATTAAAACATTAATTCTTAAGTCATATCATCTTTATTTTGTTCACTTTTATAATGATTATAATTAATAAAATGTAATATATTAGGTACCTTAGAGATATGATTCAGGAAGAACATGTTGGAAAGGTCAGAATTCTGTTTTAGAGTAGAGTTCGAGACATTGGAGCTATCCTCATAATCACTCCAATTTTCTTTCATGGATTTCCTGAATTTTTATCATTTTCCTCATATTTTATTTTGTATTTCAATTTTGGATAGTTAACCTTAACAAGTCCTTTATTATTACATTCATAGCAGTTTATATCATTTGAATTTTCTTCTCCCTTCCAATCCTTGTTCCAATTTCCTTTATTATCATAATTTTTTTAACTATGATTTTTAAAAAAATCATTCTTCCTGTAATTTTTTTTGAATATTATAGCCAAATTGTTCATTTCCTCATCAATGCCATTAGAACTTTCATCTTGTATATTTTCTTTTCCCTTTTCTTTTTTTTAGATATAGTATAATTGAAAGCTACTCACTTTCTTTTTGGATAATCATTCTCTAATCTGTAGAATTTTAGTTCTTCTTCATACATCATTAACATTACAATTAATTCCTCAACTAGAAGTTTTCTAATGTTATAGGATTCTCTAATTGACACAGATATTCCTCTCTATCTTTCAGGAAGGCATATGAGTAGTCTCATAATTTTATCCTTATTAGATACTAGATTTCCCAGGGAGATCATGGTGTTCAAAATTTCGTTGAACCTAAGATACATATCAAAAATTAATTCCTGAGGATTCATCTTAAAATTATCATATTTAATATTATATGGATTTATTCTCATCTCTTTAGCATTTTTAGTTTCCTCATGTGAAATATCTACTATATCCCATATTTCAAAACCATATTTATAGGTATAAATTCAATTATACTCTATATCGCCAAAATCACAATAAAGGGAATTAATTGATTTTCAATTATTGTTATAAGCAATTTTAATAGAATCAAACCATTATTTTCTAGGAGTATTAGGTAACTCATACTTATCCTCAATATCATACCAAATTAAACATCCAATACTCACTATATTCATTTCCATTTTGATCTTCCACTGAGTATAATTATTACCATTGAAAAAAGGAGGTATGTTAGTATCCGAACCTTTTTGTATGTTATCCATTTAAATAATTAAATTTATAACCAAAAAAATTTAATATCTTTAAAGCGTATCTAAAATAATATTTGAAAAGGTTTTGAAAAACTTTGATACGAAATCCAATACCTTTGATACCAAATGTTGTTCAGAGTGTGTATCTCAAGAGGGGAGTGAATTGAGTACCCAATAAAAATTTCTATTAAAATGGATTTAAATAAAATCCCCCTATTTAAATAAAATATCCCTATTATACAAAATAGCATATGAATATAAATCTTGACCTTTTTAAATTATTCTCAAAGAATTATTAGGTCTTGGTTAAAACAATATATAATATTACTTTAAAATTTTAAATCAATTTAATCAATAAAAATATTATATAAACACTAATTAAGGTTAACTATGAAATTATTGGTTTCATTATATTAAAAAATAAATTTTAAATTATGGAAAATAAATAAAACAAAATAATATGTGGAATTGAATACAAGAAGTTATGTCTAAAGCTAAGACGTAGTCCTCTCCACTTGTAACTCTCCTACTTCCAATCAGTTTATATAAAATAAACATTTTGATTCATAACCTAGATCAGATATTGAAATAGTATTGAAACTATCCAGGCCATACATGACATCTTCCATAGTAATCATGGGAGTACAGACGATAACATGCCACAACCATACCTCTACCAAAACACTTGAGAAACCAAAGTAAAAGAGGGTTGAGAAGATATCTCAGTATATTCTAGTTTAAATCAGGAGACGGTGTGCATGTAATAAATAGAGTATACACACATTCCTCATGATGTAATTATAAATAAAAAACTGTAAAAAATAAAATTGTAGAAATAATGGTATTTCTTTGTCTGATAAGTTTTGCAGCTCTTGACTCGTGAATGTAGTATGAACTGAGACCTGAGTCGAGTTTTCTAAAATTTTCAATAAAAAGTGTCTCAATATCCTTATATTCTGACTATCTAGGTGAAGTTGGAGGATTTTTATCATTCATTATTCCATAGTTAGTTGCAGGTAATAATTATTCGTGTGTTCTCTCAGAATGTGACACTCTTCAAGTTATTCCAATAAGGATTCATCTTTATTTTTTTATATCCTGATATTTTTCACTAGGGGGGACTACACATTTTATTAGCAGCATGCAAGAATAATCACCAGATCTCCTACTCCTCATACTAGAAAATTGACACAGCTTTTAATGCATCCTACAATAAACTAATTACAATCCTTAAAATAGCACTGGGCATTAAGTTTAATAAACTATCCATTAGTATTATTTAATTAAAAAAATTGAAATTGTATCAGAGTGCCTTTATAATGGTGATTGGTCTTTGGGAGTGATATAGTAGCGGTGTCTTGATCTAGTAGTGAGAAACACTATTTTGGTAACTCACAGTCTATCAGTGTATCAAAATCTGGTGAGACTTAGGCTAGCAATATGTTAGGTAGGCAGTGACTCAACACTTTAACAAATATTCATTCTGGTGGAAGTTCGCCTCATTGGTGACTCAGGTATGATGGTTGGTCATCTCGACACTTGACTAATTTTTCATGATGGTGGTGTCTCATGTGGATGGTGAGTCATCCCAGTACATAGCTGATTTTGAATCCCAATTGTGATTCATCCATGATGGTGACTCATCCTTGGTGGTGAGACTTCTTGGTGGTGAGACATTTTTGGACATGACTCAACCTCAATGGTGATTCTTTCGCAGACATAACCATATTTTCACCAATTTTTCTTATATTATAAAATGCTAAAAAATATATGAAATTCATTTATATCATAAAAATTATGATTTGTGATTACTAAAATAATTAGTTCAACAATTATTTCATGGATTTTAAAACTCTATTGGGTCGGATGAAGGATAAAAGTTTTAAGTTCCCTGACTATCATGTTTTAGTTGCTTGCATGGTGGATATTTAGTACTTCCTTGTTTTGGACCTGGACATTTTATACCTCATTATCAGAATGGATTGGTTGATTAGCTTAGTATATATAGTCAAAAATTATTTCTATAGATTCCAGTTCTTTACTCCTGATGGGAGAACCCATGTCTTCCAAGGTGATTGGGACCCACAATCAGGGTGGGAAGGACCAGTTTCTTATGAGTTGGGGTTGGTATCTTACCTATTTTCTATTTTTTAAAATAATTATATTGAGAAGTGTTCTTCAGGTGAACTTCTAGTGTTTAGGTACAGCTACCCAGATGTGTTTAAAAAAGATTTTGTTGTAATTCTTCCCCATATAGAGGATGAGTTTACTATAGATCTACTCCTCTAGAAGATCCCAATTTCCCTTCATTCTTATCTGATGGCGCTGTCCAAGATGAAGGATTTGAAAGCTCAAATATAGGATCTTGAGGGAAAGGGTTTTTATTCAACCCATCATGTCATCATGGTCTATTTTAGTTTTATTTTCAAAGAATTCATATGGTGTCATCATACTTTGTATAGACTACCATAATATTAACTAGGTGATAGTAAATAATAAATACTCATTTCCCTGAATCAATGATCTGTTTTACAATCTTAGAGGGGCCTGTTGGTTTTCAAAAATTGACCTGAGATCATGGTACCACTAGTTGAGGTTTTGGTAGGATTATGTTCCAAATACCTACATTCGAAGATAGTATGGGAATTTTGATTATTTGATTATTTAATTTGGGATTATCAATGCTTTGACTATTTTCATGGAGCTGATGAACCAGATATTCCATATAGCGACCCAGCCTTTTCTTACATTACTATTAAATCATTTTAAAGATAAAAAACATAATATTATTACACATAGAGGATCCAAATGTTTATTTTCTTCGGAAACCTAGGATCATACATAACAATTACAACATCAAGCATAAACATTTATTTAATTCCTTCTTCTCTAGCTTCTTATTGTCACTTGTCCTCTTCTTAATACATGTATCCACCTGAGGATATACATCAAAATGGGTGATCCAGAAGCCCATTAAGATGATAGATAAGAACAATATAGCATGGGGTGAGCATAATCATAACATGGGAAAAAGATCATGAACATGAGATGAAGCATAAATATAAGACTTAGATTGTGGCAATGCATAAAAATGAAACATCATGTCTTAGTGGTTAACTACCACACATACTTGTGAACCAAGATAGAATCTTTCTCACACATAATTTCACATTTACTCATGAGATTCATCACTTTACCCAATGCATTGGAGCGCTGTATAATTCTGGGTGCACCCGTCACATTGAAACATTCATACTGTGCTATATAATTCCGGGCGCACCCGTCACATCATAACATTAGAATCATCATGCTTGACACATAGAACAAATATCAAAAATGTACATAACTAACCCATGGAATTTAATGGGTTTCAACTCATAATAACACATTCATAAGCTTTGGGTTCCCAAAAGAAAGAGGTAATAACATACATGTTACAAGAATCGTCCACTTTGAGTGAGAAGTAAAAGGGGTGTTATTAAAAGAGGAGTTCTTTGGAAAACATTTTGTTTGACATAAAAACTAGTGACAAACATTTATATCCCAGAAAATTAAAATCAATGATGAAAATATGATCTTTAAGGAGTATCCATATCAAAAATGGAGTGAAAGAGGGAGAACCCAAAGGAAGAAAAATTGGGTTCGAGATTTCCCCTTACCTTGTATCTGAATGCTTCCTTCTCTTTAATGTCATGTATAATGACATTATATTCATTAATTATAAATTCCAGAACCTTTTATACATTTATAGGTCTCATTCTGGTTTTATTATGTCATTTTATGTTCCTTTGGATGACTTATAGAGTTTAAAAACATTGTTCGGGGATGTTCGTTTTTATGGTTTTTCTTGGGTTGTTCACTTGTATTCATAAATTGAAGTTCAAGTAGAACATGGGTAAACATCCATAAATGATATTAAATTTAATTAATGATATTACATGATTTTGAATTATCTTATAATTAATTATATTATATCCATGTGGATGAATCATTAGATAAGAATTAAATGAAGATTGTTTGGGTTAATTTGGGCGGTTTTTCAGTCACAATGAAGTTATTTTAATTTATCACTTAGTAATATGTTTATAAGTAAGTTATATAACTTTAAATAGGAAATAATACATATAAAATATTCTGTTTCAACCATAAAAATGGTTTCATGACCATATCTGAAGGTAGAAATGGAAGAAGAATGCATGTCGTTCTTGAAGGTGATAAATTAACACCTCACGAACATCGTTCTCTTTAATAAAATAAAAGGAAGAGGGAAAGGGGGTTGGATGATATAATATCACATTAGAATCATACAATTACAGTATATGTATAATACTGTAGTTACAATACCATTGTTATGAATATAGGTTGGGAGATATCAATAAGTGAACTTGAACTTGAAAAGAAATTAAAGGAGAAGAGGGAGAGAAATTACCTCTTAAATCTTCCTCTTCAGATCCTCCTTAAGGGCCTAAGATTCGTATTTTGATGAGAACATCAGCTCTTGAACGTGGTAGAGTGGATAGGAAAGGTGTTTGGGTAGAGTTTAGAGAATTCTTGGAGCTTGAGAGGTGTGAGGAAATGAGGGTGTGAAGGGTGGTATTTATAGTGGAGGGGAGAGGGGTTTCTTTAATATAAAATTCATTAGTTTATTATTTCTCTACAAGACAAGGAATAGTGAGTATTCCCTGACCAAAAATAGAAATTTAATCATTTGATCCCGAACCATGTGGGCTTACATCAGTAAAACATCACACATGACACTATAATTAGCTTATTTAGCTTATTTTTGTAAATTATGGTATTTCACTATTCATAAAAAAATCAAGTATTTCAAAAAAAACCCAAAAATTTACCCCAACTATTTTTTAATGTGTAGAATCCAAAAATGAATTCCATTTTTCAAAAATAATTTTTTAAATATGATTAATTTAATATTTAATTAAAATCATGGTTTACTACTACAAAACAGTTTTTAAAACATTCATTTACTTATTCTAAAATATAGGTACATCATACTTTCACTTAAATATTATTTTTATACTATCATAGGTAAGGTTACTATTAATTATGGTATATAAATATTTATAAGGGTATTTTACTATTCATAAGGTCAGGTTACTATTCACCAAAAATTATTTTTGTTTCATTAGACTCCAAAAATCATCTTGAACACAACCGTGTATGTCGGATTTTCAAAATTCCAAACACAGAAGTGAAAAACTTATGTTTAAATGTCACTTATCACTTAGTAGTTCATTATGTTGTGTTTTCATGTTATTTTATGACATAAATATAAGAAGGGAATTTCCATTGAAATACATTGGGTCTTTATATTCTTCCCCCCTTAAGAAATTTTGCCCCTGAAATTTCACTTTACACAAACAGGTGAGGGTGTTTCTCCTTCATTACCTCTTCTGGCTCCCAAGTTGCTTCCCCAAACTTATGGATCCTCGACAACACTTTGACAAGATGGGTTTCCTTGTTGCGTAGAACCTTATCTCTCTGATCCGAAATCTTTACAGGCTGCTCCTCATAGGAGAGATCATCTTCCAGCTGCACCACCTCTGAGTTTAGTACATGTGAGGGGTCTGGTATGTACTTCCTCGGTAGTGATACATGAAACACCTCATGAACGTGATCCATAATTGGTGGAATTGCAAGACGATTGGCTAGGGCTCTAATACGGTCAATGATCTCAAAGGGGCCAATATACATTCATCTTAGCTTCCCTTTCTTCCGGAATCTCATGACTCTCTTCCATGGAGATATTCGAAGGAAGACTGTATCTCCAATGTAGAACTCCAAGTCCCTTTGACGGTTGTGAGAATAGATCTTTTTCCGACTTTGAGAAGCTTTGATGTGTTTCTGGACGACTTGAACCTTCTCTGTCATCTCTTGAACAAGATAGGGTCCAAGTAGCTTCCTTTCCACAACTTCATCCCAACAAGCTGGAGTTCTACATCGCTTTCCATACAGAGCTTCATATGGAGCCATCTGAATACTCTAGTGAAATCTATTTTTGTATGAGAACTCGACCAGTGGGATATGCTGATCCCAACCACCTTTAAATTCAAGAGAGAAGGGTCTTAGAATATCTTCAAGCATATGAATAGTCATTTCAAACTGTCCATTAGTTTGGGGGTGATAGGCCATGCTAAAATTTAATTCAGTACTCAAAGCATGTTGAAGGATCCTCCAGAACTTAGATGTGAACCTTGGATCACGGTCAGAGACAATTGAGAGTGGAACATCGTGCAGTCTCACCACTTCCTTCACATATATTTTTGCAAGTTGTTCAAATGAGATGTCTTCCCGAATAACGATAAAATGGGCAGTCTTGGTGAGTCAGTCAACCACAACTCATATCGCATTATTTCCCTTTGACGTCTTCGGGAGACCCGTGACGAAGTCCATAGTAACATTTTCCAATTTCCACATGGGTATAGGCAATGGATTCATCATACCCTTGGACTTTTGTCGCTCAGCTTTAACTTGATGACATACTAAGCACCTTGATATATATTCTGCAATCTTCTTCTTCATGTTGTCCCACCAGAAGTGTTCTCAAAGATCACAGTACATCTTGGTACTCCCAGGATGGATAGAGAAAGTTGAGCTATGTGCATTATCCACTAGCTCCTTCTTTATCCCAGGTGATGAAGGCACACAATGCTGTGTTCCAAACCGAATCACACCATCATCATCGATATGGAACTCTTGCAGCTTCCCTTCCTTTACTGCATTCACCCTCTTTTGTATCTCCACATCATCCCTTTTTTCTTCCTTAATCTTCTCCTGGATGGATGGTTTCACAATAATTTGGGCAAGGTAGGATGTATCCCCTTCCCTTATGACTTCCAAATCCATTCTTTGCAAATCCATGAAGATAGGGTCTTTCTCAATCCGTAACATGGATGGAGTAGCAGGTTCTTTTCTGCTTAGAGCATCAGCTACCTTGTTCGCCTTTCCAGGATGATAGTGAATAGAGAAATTGTAATCCTTTCTTAGATCTAACCATCTCTTTTGAAGCATGTTGATCTCCTTTTGTGTGAATATATACTTTAGGATCTTATAGTCGGTGTATATGTCACACTTCTCACCATAAAGGTAGTGCCGCCATATTTTCAAGGCAAAAATCACGGCTTCCATCTCCAGATCATGCGTAAGGTAGTTCTGATCATGGATCTTCAACTGTCTTGAGGCATAGGCTATCACATTTTCATTTTGCATGAGTACACAACCCAAGCCTTTATTTGAAGCATCACTATATATCACAAAACTTTCTCCACTTTTCTATAGTGTGAGTACAGGTGTGGTGATCAGCCATCTCTTTATCTCCTTGATTCTCTCCTCACATTCTTCCATCTAGACATACTTTACCCCTTTACTTGTTAACTTAGTTAGAGGTCTTGACAATCGTGAGAAGTTTCTCAAAAACATCAGTAGTACCGAGCTAATCCAAGAAAACTATGAATTTTTGTGACACTATAGGGAATGGTCCATTCCTCAATAACCTTTGTATTTGAAGGATCCACAAAAATTCCCTCACTTGTGATCACATGTCCCAAAAACGTGACTTGCTTCATCCAAAATTCACACTTGCTGAACTTGGCATACAACATCTCCTTTCTCAAAGTCACCAAAACATGTCTTAGATGTTATTCATGTTCCTCCATGATCTTGGAGAAGAAAAGAATATCATCAATAAACACTACTACAAATTTGTGAAGGAAATTTCTAAATACTCTATTCATAAAATCCATGAAGATTGTAGGAAAATTAGTAAGTCATAAGGGCATCACCAGAAAATCATAGTGCCCATACCTTGTACGGATGGTAGTTTTCTGAATATCTTTCTTCTTCACCTTTACCTAATGATATCCAGAATGAAGATCCACCTTTGAGAAGTACTGAGCTCCTCAAAACTGGTCGAACAAGTCATCAATCATTGGGAGAGGATACTTGTTCTTTATGGTGATCTTGTTGAGTTCCCGATAATCGATACACAGCCGCATTGTTCCATCATTCTTCTTCACAAAGAGCACTGGTGCACCCCAATGTGATGCACTAGGGCAAATGAACCCTTTGTCTATATAGCGTCGAATTCCACAAAGGTAATTATTATATGATTCTCCAGAAGAATCTTCCCACATACACCAACAGGAGAATATTCAAACACTTGGGTTTCAATGATTGCACCACTCGATGTTTTTATAGATATCTCTACTTCAAGGTTTTGGGGCTTCAATTCTATAGTTCTAGAAAACTTGCAATATATAAAGGAATGCGTAGAACCAGAATCAAATAATACTTTTTCCATTCTTGAGTGAATAGTAAGTGTACCTTGTACGACTTCATTATCATGCTCCACCTCTACAGTAGTGATGGCATAATCCTTCCCTTGTTCCTTTGGATTTTTTGGATGCTGACACTGATTACCCTCGAGAGCTCGAGGTTTAGTGCACTGGTTTGCATAGTGACCTAGCTCCCTACAGTTGTAGCATTGAACCATGAGTGGTTCTCTCCTTTCATCGGCTACATTATCTTTCCTTTTCATGTCTTTTAGACACTCTTGAGCATGGTGTCCTTCTTTCCCACACTTGAAGAATTTCCCAGTCCCCTTGAGGTAGTTCCCATGGTGCCACTTCCCACATTTTTGTCATGTGGGTCGTTGATTTTTCTTCCCACCTTTGTCATTAGATCCACCATCTTGAAACTCTATATT
This sequence comes from Viscum album, assembly GCA_963277665.1. Lineage (NCBI taxonomy): Eukaryota > Viridiplantae > Streptophyta > Magnoliopsida > Santalales > Viscaceae > Viscum > Viscum album. Next base: position 546,700,634 of record OY728121.1, read on the forward strand.
TCTTTTCTTATCACCATAGCAATGGGATAATTCTCCAAACTCTATCTCCACTTTGAGATCACATCGAACAACTTCTTCATAACTCCCAAAGTCTCGAATTGCAAGAGCCTTTCGAAGGTGTGGTTTTAATCCACTAAAGAATCTATCAATTTTGTTATCATTGTTGACAACAAAACCTGAAGCGTACCTTGAAATCCTTGTGAAATTCTCTTCATAGGTTGTGACAGATTCTACTTATTTTTTCTTGAGCTCTATGAATTATCTCTCCATCTTCATGCGAAGAGTTTGTGGGAAATACTTATTGAGAAACATTATCTTAAAGTATTCCCATTCCATTTCTTCAATTTCCTCCCTTGGCTTGGTGTTATTAATCAAATCCCACCATTTATCAGCTTCTCCATCTAGACAATAAATAGCTAGGGTCACCTTCTCCGTCTCAGAATAGTGAAGAAAAGAAAAGATCTTATCCATGGAGTTAACCCACTATTCCTCAACTAGTACGTTGGAAGATCCACTAAACATCGGTGGTCGTTGCCACATAAAACATTCGATACATAGTTGCTCCTTCTTTGGTGAAGGAGGAAGTTCCCCATTATTATGGTTATTTTTCATAACTTGAGATAATTGGGTAAGCATCACCATGATGTTCTGAACTCCACCTCCCAAATCATTTGGGATGTCATTCGGGCAATCGTTGTATTGGACCTCGAACGAGGCTATTTAAGACTTCCTTGTTTTGGACCTGGACATTTTATACCTCATTATCAGAATGTATTGGTTGATTAGATTAGTAGATCTAGTCAAAAATTATTTCTATAGATTCCAGTTCATTACTCTTGATGGGAGAACCCATGTCTTCCAAGGTGATTGGGACCCACAATCAGGGTGGGAAGGACCAATTTCTTCTATGTTGGGGTTGGTCTCTTGCCAATTTTCTATTTTTTAAAACAATTCTATTGAGAAGTGTTCTTAGGGTGAACTTCTAGTGTTCAGGTACAACTACCCAAATGTGTTCACAAAAGATTTTGTTGGAATTCTTCCCCATATACAGGATGAGTTTACTGTATATCTACTCCTCTAGATGATCCCAATTTCCCTTCATTCTTATTTGATGGTTCTGTCCAAGTTAAAGGATTTGAAAGCTCAGATATAGGATCTTGAGGGAAAGGGTTTTTATTCACCCCATCATTTCATCATGGTCTTTTTAGTGTTATTTTCAAAGAATTCATATGGTGTCATCATACTTTTCATAGACTACCATAATCTTAACTAGGTGATAGTAAATAATAAATACTCATTTCCCTGAATCGATGATCTGTTTGACAAGCTTAGAGGGGCCAGTTGGTTTTCAAAAATTGACCTGAGATCATGGTACCACTAATTGAGGTTTTGGTAGGAGTATGTTCCAAATACCTACATTCTAATTCAGTATGGGAATTTTGATTATTTCATTATTTCATTTGGCATTATCAATGCTTTGACTATTTTAATGGCACTGATGAAACATATATTCCATATAGCGACCCAGCCTTTTCTTACATTATTATTACATCATTTTAAAGATAAAAACATAATAGTATTACACATAGAGGATCCAAAGGCTTATATTCATGGGAAAACTATGATCATACATAACAATTACAACATCAAGCATAAACATTTATTTAATTTCTTCTTCTCTAGCTTCTTATTGGCACTTGTCCTCTTATTAATAAATGTAGCCACCTGAGGATATACATCAAAATGGGTGAGATAGAAGCCCAGTAAGAGGATAGATAAGAACAATTTAACATTGGGTGAGCATAATCATATCATGGGAAAAAGATCAGGAACAAGATAGGAAGCATAAATATAAGACTTGGAATGTGGCAATGCATAAAAATGAAACATCATGTCTTAGTGGTTAACTACCACACATACTTGTGAACCAAGCTAGAATATTTTTCACACATCATTTCACATTTACTTATGAGATTCATCACTTTACCCAATGCATTGGAGCATTGTATAATTCCGAGTACACCTGTCACATTGAAACATTCATATTGCGCTATATAATTCCGGGCACACCCGTCACGTCATAACATTAGAATCATCATGCTTGACACATAGAACAAATATAAAAAAATGTACATAACTAAACCATGGAATGTAAAGGGTTTCATCTCATAATAACACATTCATAAGATTTGGGTTCCCAAAAGAAAGAGGGAATAACATACATGTTACAAGAATCGTCCACTTTGAGTGAGAAGTAAAAGGGGTGTTCTTAAAAGAGGAGTTCTTTTGGAAAACATTTTGTTTGACATAAAAACTAGTGAAAAATATTTATATCCCAGAAAAGTAAAGACAATGATGAACAAATTATCTTTAAGGAGTAGCCATATCAAAAATGGAGTGAAAGAGGGAGAACCTGAAGAAAGAAAATTTGGGTATGAGATTTCCCCTTACCCTGTATCTGAATGATTCCTTCTCTTTAATGTCTTGTATAATGACATTATATTCATTAATTAGAAATTATATAACCTTTTATACATTAATATAGTTCATTCTTGTTTCATTATTTATGTTCCTTTGGATGACTTATAGAATTTAAAAACATTGTTCAGGGATGTTTGTTTTTATGGTTTTTCTTGGGTGGTTCACCAGTATTCATAAATTGAAGTTTAGGTAGAACATGGGTAGCCATCCAGAAATGATATTACATGTCATTAATGATATTACAGGATTTTTAATGATCTTATAATGAATTATATTATATCCATGTGGATGAATCATTAGATAATAATTAAATGAAGATTGTTTGGGTTAATTTGGGTGGTTTTTTGATCACAATGAAGTTGTTTTAATTTATCACTTAGTAATATGTTTATAAGTCATTTACAGAACTTCAAATAGGACATAATACATATAAAATATTCTTTTTAAACCATAAAAATGGTATCATGACCATATCTGAAGGTATAAATGGAAGAAGAAAGCATGTCATTCTTGAAGGTGATAAATTAACACCTCACGAACAACGTTCTCTTTAATAAAATAAAAGGAAGAGGGAAATGGGGTTGGATGATATAATATCCCATTAGAATCATAAAATTACATTATATGTATAATACTGGAGTTAAAATACCATTTTTATGAATATTTGTGGGGAGAGATCAAGAAGTGAACTTGAACTTGAAAGGAAATTAAACGAGAAGAGGGAGAGAAATTACCTCTTAAATCTTCCTCTTGAGATCCTCATTAAGGGCCTAATCTTGGTATTTTGATAAGACCAGAAGCTCTTGAACGTGGGAGAGGGCCTAGGAAAGGTATTTGGGTAGATTTTATAGAAGTCTTGGAGCTTGAGAGGTGTGAGGAAATGAGGGTGTGAAGGGTGGTATTTATTGTGGAGGGGAGAGGGGTTTCCTTAATATAAAATTCATTAGTTTATTATTTCTCCACAAGACAAGGAATAATGAGTATTTCCTAACCAAAAATAGTAATTTTATCATGTGATCCCGAACCAAGTGGGATTACATCATCAGAACATCACACATGACACTATAATTAGCTTATTTAGCTTATTTTTGTAAATTATGGTATTTCACTATTCATCAAAAATTCAAGTATTTCAGAAAAATCCAAAAAATTTAACCCACTATTTTTCGACGTGTAGAATCCAAAAATGAAGTTTATTTTTCAAAAATAATTTTCTAAATATTATTAATTTAATATTTAATTAAAATCATGGTTTACTACTAAAAACAGTTTTTAAAACATTCATTTACTTATTCTAAAATATAGGTACATCATACTTTCACTTGAATATTATTTTTATACTATCATAAGTAAGGTTACTACTAATTAGGGTATATCACTATTCATAAGGTTATGTTACTATTCATAATGGTAGGTTACTATTCACTAAAAATTATTTTTATTTCATTAGACTCCAAAAATCATCTAGAACACAACCGTGTATGTCAGATTTTCAAAATTCCAAACACATAAGTGACAAACTTATGTTTAAATTTCACTTATCACTTAGTAGTTCATTATGTTGTGTTTTAATTTTATTTTATGACATAAATATAAGAAGGTAATTTCCATTGAAATAAATTGGTTCATTACATTCCATCACTTTTTGTACTCTTTCATGGTCATGTTTATAGACAACATCTTAGTGTATTACAATATAGAGGAGGAACATGTGGACTATTTTGAAGATTTTTTGGTATTTTGTGAGAGATTAATCTATATTTCATGTTTCCTAAGTTCCATTTTTTAATTCAGAAAGTGATATTTCTGGGTCACATGATTTCTGAGGCAGGAGTTTCCATGGATCCATAAAATATTTGAGCATTCATGTCTTCAAAGAATCCAAATAATGTGATTGAAATTCATATATTTTTTATCTTGGATAGGTAATATATAATTTTTTGGTACTTATCCAAGATAGATTCTCCCATGAAAGTTTTAAACAAAAAATGGGTGATGTTTTAGTGGGATGAGAAGTGTTAGGTTGTTTTTGAGAAGTTGCAAGCCCATTGGACATCCTCTCTAGTTTTTATTCTACCTGGTCTTAAGAGATCTTATACAGTGTTTTGTGATTATTATAGTGTGGTTTTTGGGTGTATTATGGGGTTTCATAACCATGTGGTGGCCTAGGGATCACGAAACCTACACCCACATGAGAGAAATTGTCCCATACACAACCTTAAATTGGAGGCATTCATGCATGTACTGAAGATGTGACGACATTACCTCTTAGGGGAGTTTTTTATAGTGTATTAAGATCATAAGAGGTTGAAGTGCATTTTCACTTAGAGGTATATAAATCTCAAGTAGAGGCGCTGACTGGAATAACTTCATACTTTTTATTTCTAGATTTAATATACACCCAAGAAGGGAAATTTGGTCACTAACACGTTGAGAAAGAATATTTCAATATTGGTCATTTTAGAATTAGTGGATGAGTGGGATCTGATGAACTTGTTTTTTTGATCTGAGACTGGACTTGTATGTGTAAATAGGGTAGGTATTATAGGATAGTGTGTAGGTTACTCCATATCTCATTAAATGGGTTAAGACTGAGTACGTGTATGACCCCAAGTTCCATTAGATTAGTAGTGCTTTAAATGATGGGGTACCTCAAGTGATTGGCCTCAGTCTCCCAATAGTTCTCTTCTTTTCCAGAAGAATATGTTTGTTCCTTCAAGTATAAGGTGGTTGGAGATTCATAAGGAAAATAATTATAGTTAGGCTATTCTCTATGGGGATATAAATACATTTTATACCCTGATAGGATGGTATTGGTGTCTCGGGATGAGATGTTCCATAGGGGAATTTGTTTCTAGATACTTGAACAACCAAAGGATCAAATCTGATCATTAGAGACTAGTCGGGTTATTGTAACAACTTCCCATGGCAGTCTGGAAGTGGTAAGGGATCTCTATTAATTTCATTATTGGGATACCTCATAATCCGAGTGCGAAAGATTCCATAAGGGTAACTATCGATCGTCTAATGAAATCATCCAATTTTATACCCATCAGGGAGTCGATGAAGGTCGAGTACCTCAGATGAATGTATGTTTGGAAGGTTTTTCAGCTTCACAGAGTTCCCTATGGGACATTTTTGGACAATGATTCTCATTTCAAATCTCTATTTTTTGTGGAATCTTGGATTCTTTGAGAACCTGGTTGATTTTAAGCACCATATATCATCCATAGATGGATTTCTATTCCAAGAGATCCATCTAGACTCTCAAGAATATATTGTGGGCATGTGTGTTTTATTTTGGTGGTTCTTGGGAAAAGAACCTATCATTTTATGGGTATTAATATAATAATATATATCATGCCTCGATCTGGATGTCCCTATTTGAGGCATTGTATGGGCATCCATGTCAATCCATGTTTTCCTAGGCTGAGGTGGGTGAGCATTCCTTGGTTGGACTGATCCTCGTCCAGGAGATGACCGAGACATTTTAGCTAATTCAAAAATGATTAGAGATAGCTCATAGTTTCCATAATTCATATTACAACCATCATCATCCTCTATTAGAGTTTCTTGTTGGTGATTATGTGTTTCTCTAGGTATGAGTTCAGTTGGGTCACCATCATTTGTGAAAGAAGGGAATGTTAGAACCATGTCATGCTCAAATGATTTGTGTTGTGGATAATATTGAGAAGGTGGACTACAAGTTAGAGTTACCACCCCAGCTGAACTGAATTCAATATTTTTTCGAAGTCTCTAAGCTGAAGTGATACCATGCAGACCTACCTCATGTCTTGTAGTAGAATTATTTGGAGTTGGAGCCTGATGCCGCCATGGTGGAGTAGCTTATTTGTATCTTGGATTTTTATAACAATGTGATCCATAGTAAGGTGATCCCATTGGTCTGTGTACTATGGAAATGGGTTATAGAAAACTATTAGACATGGGAGAAGGAAGGTTGGGTGAGGGAGTAGTGGTCCCACATGTTCTATTCTTGTGAGTCCTAAGGACTTTCTGGGGGAAGAAAGTGGCCTGGTGGGGAGTTTCTGAAACCCATCAAGTCACAAGTATTTTTTTCTTCATGTTTATTTTATTTTTTTCAAATGGACTTAGAGTTAATAGGTAATCACAATTGGATAAAGAAGTTTTAGGAAGAGGTGTGACCAAGCATACATTTTGAAAATGGTTTTACTAAAATGTGTGGCCTATAAGGTCTAACCATGAAAGGATGTATAGGGGTAGACATTGGGATCCACATAGATTTGGAATGATTTTTCAAACAATTTTGTACCCCATTCATATTCATGAATATTAATTTTCTGTTAAAAGTGGAACCCACACGGTTTTCCTAACCATATTCCCAAACCATTTGACCAATTTTGGATGGACAGTGGAACCTTTATGGTTGGTTCATGATTTGAAAAACTGTGCATCCAAACTGTGTGACCCTATCTATCTCATTAAAAATTGGAAAATTACTTTTTTACCTTGTTAGGTTTTTAATTTTTTGGTTCCATTTTTCCTTTTCCAGTGTGTATAGATCCCCTCCCTTATCCATTGAGATCCCCCCATCCTTAGTGGTTTATCCTTTCTTCCATGGTTTTTTGGCTTGAGGTCAGTCAGTATCTCTTTTATTTATTGATCATTTTCCCTCCTCAATACATGTTCTTCCATTTTCTTGGAGATGTGGAACCCTAGGGGTGGTTTTGGCCAAATATAGGGTTTTTGGTGGTGGTTTGTGTCACGAACCAACCCTACCCGGGCTCGAGCCACAACTACCCCAAGACCGCCTCCATAGGCCAGGGGCTGGCGACCAGCGCCGAAGGCACAACTACTCAGGGAGGCCTTTTCCTAAGTACCTGTATACACACATGTAGCACACTCAATGCAAAAGTGAAGAGTAAAAAGAAAAGGAAAGTACCAGCTGCTACAAATAAACCACAATGTGCATCGAACTCTAAAAGTACAAAGCAAGTGCTGAAGGTAAACTGAAAAGAAAAGGGTAAAAACACGCGGCCAACCAGAAAAGTGCCAAAACCCACCAACAGGTTAACAAAAAATTAAACAGCTAGAAGGGTCCCCCACCTAGAACCTGACTCCGACCACCGCACACGGTCTAAGCTCCTAAGCTCCTAAGCTCCTCTGAAGTCACGCTCCACCTGTCTGTCGTCTGCAAGGGAACACCAAGTGTGGGAAAATACCAAGTAGGGGTGAGTATAAAAATACTCAGTAGGATACCCTGAAAGCTCGAGGGAGCAACAAAGGAGGTATCGAAGGGTGAGCAGTAGAGAGAACAGAGAAAAGTAAAGGAGATCTACTGAAAGTGCAGTAAAGAGTCTAGCTCAACCCAACAAGAAGAAAGAAGGTAGACTCATCCAGACACAAGGAGCTGGAAACGGTGAGAAGATGAACTTCCCGTCGAGTCTTCACTACCTATAGCAGGAGAGTAGACTCGTCCAACCATGATAGGCTATAAACGGAAAGCACGTCGCATACCCCACGTGTCTTCACCTCTCTTGGAAGAAGAGTAACCAAACCCAAGAAGTGGGTACCATAACAAGGTATATACATAACCATATGCTCACTAAGAAGCCCGGACAAGGTCATAAGGGGATCTTCGTCCCATAGATCAGCCCAAGAAATGAGTCACCAATAGTCCCAGAGATAACACCATTGATGCCCAGCATCCCGCACGTCTGCCCCAAACTACAAGTCAAGGGATCAATCACCACACCTCGACACTATCCTCTTTGGGCGGCACTGACCCGCCCGCACGGTTTTAGGTCACGTCGCAAGAGTGCATCTCAGTGGGGAAAGCGCCCCCCATACTTGAGAGTTCTAGAGAAAGTCAAACTACACCTTGTCACTTCCCTGCAGTCGGGAGGTCTTCTCAAAGTCAAGTCGTTATAACACTGAGCCGTACAACCAAGGGTCCCGCTCCGGTAATCACGGAGGAAAGCCACAGGCTAGCCTAGTAGAAAGGACTGATCCTGGAATGCCAACAGGTTTCCCACTACCCAGCCCTGCTAGAGGGTAATTCATAACCAGATATCGGGTGACCCACTGCCCATCCCTGCTGGAGGGTAAACCCTAATACATCATCAGGAGACCCACTGCCCAGCCCCACTGGAGGGTAGATCTTAATACATCATCCGGAGACCCACTGCCCAGCCCTACTGGAGGGTAAACCATAATACACCATCTGGCGACTCACTGCCCAGCCCTGCTGGAGGGTAAACCTGGAATAAGTCGATAGGCGACCCACTACTCAGCCTCACTGGAGGGTAGACCTGGAACTAGACGACAGATGACCCACTGCCCAGCCCTACTGGAGGGTAGACCCTAAAAGATGATGAGTAACCCACTGCCCAGCCCCGCTGGAGGGTAAAACTTAGAACTGCTTTGGCCATATCCACTGGAGGGTACAACACTGGCCAACCAAACACGGAGTGGGTATCGCGCAACCACCCAACTCCAGAACAACTCACCCAAAAGAGGTCCAGTGCCTGCTCCATCACTGGGTGTCACTAGCACCGCTACCGGCCGATCCATCGAGAATGAAACCGGGGGGAGACCACTCAACCCTGCTGGTCAGACAAACGAGCACAGAGCTAGGGGAAAAACTCCACCCTACTAGTCAAACAAACGATCACAGAGGGACCCTCTACATCGCGAGAGGTCAAAGTACGTAAATCAGAACCCAACACGCATGTGGGTCCCACACAATGTGTGGCCCCATCTCAACCCCAACCAAGATCACAAACATTCTCAGGTACGAACAACCACATGTACCTCCAAGCATTCCAGTATACTTCAAAGTATTCCACATTCTCAGCCCAAGGGCCATCATGCACATGGCACCCAACGTCAACGCGAAGGCGTGAAATAACATCTCCAAATTTCCGCCTCAATGACTGGGGCACATCCAACCACATCTCTTTAGCCACCAACATCACTCTCCCAGGAGTGCACGCAATCACATGTCAAGGGTCCGCTACGAACACGGTAGAGGAACCGCCACCGGGGCACCTTCACATTTCCACATTTAATAAGATCGCGTATGAGGCTCCGCACAACCAAAAGGATCATACCGTTGTAATACTCGTGGAAAAACACACGAGATAGACTACTTACTCTCATGAAACGGTCAACCGGTGAAAATATACTATTCACCATAACCAACCCGTGTGGGCCCACCCAAAGATCCAGAAACTGAACAAACGGGGCATACCACTGCGATCCCCTCAGAAAAACACACGGGATTGGCTGCTCAATCGCCCAAAATGGACACCCGGTGAAAAAGGTACTATTCACCGTTGCCAGGTCGGGTGGGACCCACACCACGTCCCCAAAAAAGGTCGGGCAAACTGTGTCATCGCAATGCTCTCGGAAAAGCACGTCAAATTGATTGCTTACTTGCGTGGAACGGGTATCCAGAGAAAAATATGCATTCCGCCGCGCACGGGCGATACCACGCAGGACCCGCACCCCGGTCCCGAAACACAATGAACGGATCGCACCATTGCGATCCTCTCAAAAAAGTACACAAGATGGACTATTCATTGGTCCAAAATGGTCGCCCGGTGATAAAGATGGAAAATCACCATCGACGCCCAAACGGCCCTCGTGGTCCCCGCACCAGCGTGCGGAATAGAGCGGGCAGATTGCACTATTGCAATCCCCTCGGAAAAACACCCAAAAACAACTGCTCACACGCCCCGAACGGACGTCCAATGAAAAGGTCGTGAAACGCTGCACGCAACTCAAAAGACGGGCAGTGGGGCCCATGCCTCAACTTCTACATCAACGCCTGAAACAACCCTAGAAGGTTGCGCCTCGGTTCCAGAGTCCCAACGCCACTGACGTCGCTTAAATCGGACGTCGGACGCGTCTGCGCTGTCCAAAACAAGATCCCCCGAAGAAAACATCAAACCAGTTAACATCGTGCCGCGCCCCGAGCCCCTCGTTTCGGGAATTAAAAATTTCCAAAACCATCTCAAAAGGTCCACCCCGATGCAAGGTCCACACTTCCATTGACGGCACGCAAAACAGACGCCCGTAGCGAAAGCTACGGGCGTCAGAAATTTAAAAAGGGGGAAAACCCCCCTTGGGTCGGACCGGCCCGGTCCGGCCGGTCCGCCCACAGCCGGCCCACGGCCCGGCCGCGAGCCCGGTTCAGTCCGCCGCGGCCAGCTGGCCGCGGCCTGGCACCACCGACCGGCCATCATGGTCGGTCCTTTTTCCGGCAGCGACCCACGTTACGCGGGTCACGGTCATGCCGCACGGGGCCGCGCGCCTCGCGGCCCCCTCCCCCTTGCCCTACGCCGGCGCCACTCGGGACCCCGCCTGCCGTCGCCCTGAAGCCGGTCATGCCGTCGCCCTCACACGCCCGGCCACCTCCACTGGCCGCTCGCCCGACCGAGCCTCCTCACGCCGAGAACCCACGCCAACCACCGCCGCCTGAACACACCCGGCCGCCGCGCTCTGCCGCCCGCACTCGTCGGACCCCCCAAATTCTCGCAAACTTCGGTGAACGATTATAAACGCCTCCGAACTCCGATTTCAAATCCAAAACAAGCGTCGGAAAGAGAATAAAATCTACTTCTCATTCATGGGATTTGTTCGATAATTTGACCGAGATTTGATACAAAAATTCAGGCCCAAAGTAGGTGCGGGAAAAGAAAATGAAAACGACAAATCCTACCTTGTTGGGATTTGCCCGACGCTTCACGGATGACCCGCCTCCGCGTCGTCGCCTTACCGGAGCTGCCTTGCCGGATTGGAGGAGGAGAGGGAGCTTGAGGGCCTTCCTTGAGGGGGGGGGGGGTCGCCAGGGGAGAATAAGGGAGGGAGGGGGAAGGGGTTTAAATAAATTAAAAATAAATTTTAATTAATTTAAACCCATAATTTCCTCGCATCCGAAACCTTTGGCGAGATAAAAATTAACCCCCCCCCAAGGTAAAAACCACTACCCAAGCACAACGGTGGTCTCGGAATTGGATTCTGATCTTCCGTTTGAATGTTATAAAGTTGAATGCCCAAAGCTGCCAAATTACGAAAACGCCCCAGGGGCCATTTTTCGCAGACGGGACGCGCACGCAAAAATTACACCCCTCCTAGGGTAAACGGCACGCTCCGAACTCAACGGTGCCCTCGTTTTTCGAATCTGAGCCACTGGTTAAGAGATACACGAGTTTCACCATTAAATGAATAAATTAACTAATTAATTTATCCGTTTAACGTTTTGAAAGCGAGTGGGGGGTCCAAACGTTCCGTGTCGACAAGTTTTATATCATTCATAAGGTAAAAACCCCATTCCGAACCCATCCGTACACTCAGATCTATGATCTGGATCACCGTTTAAGAGTTATCGCATGTATTTGGCCTTTCCAGTGTGAACGCACTGAAAATTTAATTCTGGCCACTTCGGGGCTCAAAATCGCACGCCGTCTGAAGGCGCTACTCTAGAATATCGTCAAGAATAGTCCAAAGTCTTCCGCAGTAAAAACTGGGTTCTTAAATCATTCCCTCCTTCATGCTTTTCGTCCCTGAAAAGAAAAACTAGGGAGCAACACAGGGTACTAATCCCACACCCGGCTCTTCCGTACCCAGAAGAACTCCCACACAGCTCTGCGCCACTGCACACAAACCAAAGGATTGATCTGTTCATGCAAGGTATGCCATTGCCGATGTCATGCACCCACTCCAGACTTTGGTGTTAGGGCAAGGCGGTAGGGAACCTCTCCATCCCTTTGCACGATTTCAAACGGCCTGAAGGCCCTCGGGGGTAGCTCACCTCCCCGATCGAACCTCTACGTCGCACGCCGCGACTGGAATCACCACCCGCACCTGGAACAAGGCCCAGTGATTCCCTCCTTCAGAATATCTATATGGTGAAATACCCAAGTATATCTGGTCACACAAGGTTTCACAGTCGATGTCCCACGACCAAGACCCTCTTATACGCTCGAAAGGTGAAGTAGTCGCTACCATCGACGAAAGAGAAAGGTTCCACGCCGTCTAACTTTCCGACCCAGGGCCATACCAATGCCCCTCGTCACCCCGGTAACACCTCTAGCAAGGAGTAGGGAGAAAATCATTGCACACCTAGATTCTAACAATTCTACTGCAAAAAGTAGAAGAGCTGTAGAGCGTACCTTTTGACACCTCATGCTCTACAGGGTCGTAGACATCCAAAGCTCGCGGATGTCCGCAGTCCCAAATATCAGCTCCCGGAGCCTGACATGGATTGCCTGGTGGTGATGGGAAGACCTCGTAAAGCCATCCTCCACTACCAGCTCCTCCCGCTCCTCTGCTAGCACCCTCTCTCTAGATACTACTCTGATCATGGCGTTGCCTCTGTCGTGGTGGTGCACCTGCTGCCTGCCCAAAGCTCTCTGCAACTCGGGTCAGGCAGTCTCGTACCAAGTGACCTCTCCCATCACAAGCATAACATCGACGCTCTCCGGGCTGCCCTGGTGCCCTCCGGCGCCACTATAGTGTACGACCACGGCCCGGAGCCCACTCATAGAAGGGCACCTTCGGTTGAGGCCCTGCACTTTTCCGCCACAGTGGTATATGACAACGTCTCCGAAACCAGCAGTGGAAAGGCCACCTACGTCGAGGTTCTGCTTGTCGGTGCCCGCTAGCTGTGGCAGACGTCTCAGCTCCAACGTGCCTACTACCACCACCAACTCTAGAACGTGACAGGAAGCTCTCTGTCACCAGTGTCTGCTCTAGCACTCTAGCATATGTGGAAATTCCCAAGGGTACTATGACAGCACGAATCTCTCGGCGGAGACCCTGCTCAAACTTCCATGCTTGGAGGTTGTCGTCATAGACCAAGTCCGGGTAAAAGCGTACACGGTCTACGAAACTAGCCGCATACTCGGCCACCGTCATCCCTTCCTGCTGAAACTGCGGGAGCTCCTGAATCCGAACGGAGCGTAAGCAGGAGGGAAAAAATCCTCACGAAACAACAATTGAAAGTCGTCCCACGAAAGCGACAACTCGTCAAGAAACTGAGTCACCAGACTCCACCAACGCCGAGCTGATCCACAAAAAAGGTCGGCTGCCAAAGCCACCATAAGATCGTCGGCGTCTGCACAAGCCTGAAATGGTGAACCACTATAACGAGCCAAGCCTCTGCTACCTGAGGGTCTGTCTCACCACTGAACCTCAGCGTTCTTTTCTTCTAGAACTCACGGTGCGCACTCAACCTGCGCTCAAGCTCAGCCTGATCTGCTGAAAGTGTGCTGCTCAACGAGTGGGGGTGCTGCTACCAGCCCACCCGGAGAAAGGGGCTCGCTTGATGGGTCCTGGACTGTGGCCTTGTATCTCACAGGGTCGTCGTCACGCACCAAAGCTGGTATCTTGGTTGTCTGTCTTCGCGGAGACATCCTGAATATTATAAAGGAGTGTCGCAGTCAGATGAGCATATATTTATATTTCAATAACAAAAAATGATGGGGATCTGACTCAAGAGGAACAGTCAAGACTCAGTCCTAGGTGATGCACAAAAAAATTTCCCTCCAACAAGTGTCTCAGCATACTGAGTCTTCAAGCGGGTTATCAGGGTCCTGGTGAATGGATACGTCGGCTGCCGCACCATCACTGGACTCCTGGGCCTAAGAGCCACTCTCGAGACACGTTAACACTGTTTCCCTAAATCCCAACCAATTCCTTTTTAGGGACGTCCACACAACGCCCAAAGGAACGAACCACCTCTGATACCACTTTGTCATGACCCAACCCAACCTGGGCTCGAACCGAAACTACCACAAGACCGCCTCCATAGGCCAGGGGCTGGCGACCAGTGCCGAAGGAAAAACTACTCGGGGAGGCCTTTACCTAAGTACCTGTACACACACATGCAGCACACTCAATACAAAAGTGCAAAGTAAAAAAGAAAAGCAAAGCACCGTCTACTACAAATAAACCACAATGTGCATCAACCTCTAAAAGTACGAACAAGTGCTGAAGGTAAACTGAAAAGAAAAGGGGAAAAACACTCACCCAACCAGAAAAGTGCCACAACCCGACAACAGGTGAACAAAAAAGTAAACAGCTGGAAGGGTCCCCCACCTGGAACCCGACTCCGACCACCGAAAACGGTCCAAGATCCCAAGATCCTAAGCTCCTTTGAAGCCACGCTCCACCTGTCTGTCATCTGTAAGGGCACACCAAGTGTGGGCAAAGCCCAAGCAGGGGTGAGTATAAAAATACTCAGTAGGATACCCCAAAGGCTCGAGGGAGCAACAAAGGAGGTACCGAAGGTTGAGAAGTAGAGCGAACAGGGAAAAAGCAAAGGAGATCAACTGAAAGTGCAGTAAAGAGTCCAGCTCAACCCAAAAAGAAGAAAGAAGGTAGACTCGTCCAGACACAAGGAGCTGGAAACGGTGAGAAGATGAACTTCCTGTTGAGTCTTCACTACCTATAGAAGGAGAGTAGACTCGTCCAACCATGAAAAGCTAGACACGAAAAGAACGTGGCATACCCCGCGTTTCTTCTCCTTTCCTAGAAGGAGAGTAACCAAACCCAAGAACTGGGTACCGGAACAAGGTATATACATAACCATATGCTCACTAAGAAGCCCGAACAAGGTTGTAAGGGGATCTCTGTCCCATAGTTCAGCCCAAGAAATGAGTCGTCAATAGTCCCAGAGATAACACCATCGATGCCCAGCATCCCTCATGTCTGCCCTGAACTACAAGTTAAGGGCTCAATCACTACACCTCAACACTATCCGCTTTAGGCGGAACTGACTCACCCGCACGGTTTTAGGTCGTGTCGCAAGAATGCGTCTCAGTGGGGAAAGCGCCCCTCATACTTGAGAGTTCTAGGGAAAGTCAAACTACACCTCGCCACTGCCCTGCAGTCAAGAGGTCTTCTCAAAGTTAAGTTGTTACAACACTGACCCGTATAACCAAGGGTCCTGCTCCGGTAATCACGGAGGAAAGCCACAGGCTAGCCTAGTAGAAAGGACTGAGCCTGGAATGCCAACAGGTGTTCCACTACCCAGCCTTGCTGGAGGGTAATTCATAACCATATATCGGGTGACCCACTGCCCAGCCCTGTTGGAGGGTAAACCCTAATACATCATCAGGCAACCCACTGGCCAGCCCCGCTGGAGGGTAGACCTTAATACATCATTAGGCGACCCACTGCCCAGCCCTGCTGGAGAGTAAACCATAATACATCATCAAGCGACCCACTGCCCAGCCCTGCTGGAGGGTAAACTTGGAATAAGTCGACAGGCGACCCACTGCCCAGCCTTGCTGGAGGGTAGACCTGGAACTAGACGACAGGAGACCCACTGCCCAGCCCTGCTGGAAGGTAGACCCTAAAAGCCGATGAGTAACCCACTGCCCAGCCCCGCTGGAGGGTAAAACTCAGAACTGCTCTGGCCATATGCACTGGAGGGTACAACACTGTTCAACAAAACATGGAGTGGATATCCCGAAACCACCCAACTCCATAACAACTCACCCAAAAGGGGTTCACTGCCTGCTCCATCACTAGGTGTCACTAGCACCGCTACCGGCCGATCCATCGAGAACGAAACCAGGGGGAGACCACTCAACCCTACTGGTTAGACAAACGAGCACAGAGCCAGGGTAAAAATTCCACCATGCTAGTCAAACAAACAAGCACAGAGGGACCCTCTACATTGTGAGAGGTCAAAGTACGTAAAGTAGAACCTGGCACGCATGTGGGGCCCACACAATGTGTGGCCCCATCTCAACCCCAACCAAGCACACAAATGTTCTCAGGTAAGAACAACCACATGTACCTCCAAGCATTCCCGTATACTCCTAGAGTATGCCACATTCTCAGCCCAAGGGCCATCGTGCACATGGCACCCAATGTCAACGCGAAGGCATGACGTAACATCTCCAACTTGCCACCTCAATGACTGGGGAACAACCAACCACATATCCTTAGCCACCAACATCACTCTCCCAGGAGTGCACACGATCACATGCCAAGGGTCCGCTACGAACATGGTAGAGGAACCGCCGCCGGGGCACCTTCACATTTCCACACGGGATTGGCTGCTCAATCGCCCAAAATGAACACTCGGTGAAAAAGGTACTATTCACTATTGCCAGGTCGGGTGGGACCCACACCACGTCCCCGAAAAAGGTCGGGCGAACTGCGCCATCGCAATGCTCTTGGAAAGGCACGTCAAATTGACTGCTTACTTGCGTGGAACGGGTATCCGGAAAAAAATATGCATTCCGGCTTTCCGCGGACGGGCAGTACCATGCTGGACCCGCACCCTGGTCCTGAAACACAATGAACGGATCAAACCATTGCGATCCTCTTGAAAAATTACACAAGATGGACTATTCATTGGTCCAAAACGGTCACCCAGTGATAAAGATGGAAAATCACTATCGACACCCAAATGACCCTCGTGGGCCCTGCACCGGTGTGCGGAATAGAGCGGGCGGATTTCACCATTGCAATCCCCTTGGAAAAACACCCAAAAACGACTGCTCGCACGCCCCGAACGGATGTCCGATGAAAAGGTCATGAAACGTTGCACGCAGCTCAAAAGACAGGTCATGGGCCCGCGCCTCAACTTCGGCCTCAACACCTTAAACCACCCTTGAAGGCTCTGCCTCAGTGCCAGGGTCCCAATGCCACTGACGGTGCTTAAATCAGAAGTCGGACGCGTCCGCGCCGTCCAAAACAAGATCCCCCGAAGAAAACGTCAAACCACTTAACATCGTGTCGCACCCCGAGCCCCTCGTTTCGGGAATTAAAAATTCCCAAAACCATATCAAAAGGTCCGCCCCGATTCAAGGTCTGTACTTCCGCTGAGGGAACACAAAACAGACACCCGTAGCGAAAGCTACTGGCGTCGGAAATTTAAAAAGGGGGAAAACCCCCCTTGGGCTGGACCGGCCCGCGGGCCCGGTTCAGTCCGCCGCGACCAGCTGGTCGCGGCCTGCTGCCACAGACTGGCCATCATTGACGGTCCTTTTTTCCGCAGTGACCCGTGTTATGCAGGTCGCGGTCGCACCGCACAGGGCCACGCGCCTCGCGGCCCCCTCCCCCTTGTCGTACGTCGGCGCCGCCCGGGACCCCGCCTGCCGTCGCCATGAAGTCGGCCGCACCATCACCCTCGTACGCCCGACTGCCTCAGCTGGCGGCTCACCCGACCGAGCCTCCTCACGTCGAGAACCCACGCCGACCGCCACCGCCTGAACACACCCAGCCGTCGTGCTCCACCTCCCGCACTCGCCGGACCCCCCAAATTCCCGCAAACTTCTGCGAACGATTGTGAATGCCTCCGAACTCCGATTTCAAATCTGAAACAAGCATCGGAAAGAGAAAAAAATATAATTCGCATTCATGGGATTTGTTTAATAATTTGATAGAGATTTGATACAAAAATTAGGGCCCAAAGTAGGTACGGTAAAAGAAAATGAAAACGACAAATCCTACCTTGTTGGGCTTCACCCGACGCTTCACGGACGACCCGCCGCCGTGTCGTCGCCTTGCTGGAGCTACCTCTCCAGAGTGGAGGAGGAGAGGGAGCTTGAGGGGCTGCCTTGAGGGGGGGTTTAACCAGGGGAGAATAAGGGAGGAAGGGGGAAGGGGTTTAAATAAATTAAAAATAAATTTTAATTAATTTAAACCCATAATTTCCTCGCATCTAAAACCTTTGGCGAGATCAAAATTAAACCACCCCCCCCCAGGGTAAAAACCACCCCCCGAGCACAACGGTGGTCTTGGAATTGGATTTAGATCTTCCATTTGAAAGTTATAAAGTTGAATGCCCAAAGGCACCAAATTACGAAAACGCCCCTAGGTCCATTTTTCACAGACGGGTTGCGCCCGCAAAACTTACACCCCTCCTAGTGTAAAAGGCACACTCTGAACTCAATTGTGCCCTCGTTTTTCCAATCCGAGCCACCGTTTAATAGATACTCGAGTTTCACCATTAAATGAATAAATTAACTAATTAATTTATCCGTTTAACATTCCGAAAGAGAGAGAGGGGTCCAAAAGTCCTATGCCGACAATTTTTATGTCGTTACTAGGGTAAAACCCCATTACGGACCCATTCGTACACTCAAATCTCTGATCCGGATCACCGTTTAAGAGTTATCACATTTATTTGGTGTTTCCAGTGTGAATGCACTGAAAATTTAATTTCGGCCACTCTAGGGCTCGGAATCACACGCCGTCTGAAGGCACTACTCTGGAATATCGTCCAAAGTCTTCCGCAGTAAAAATTGGGTTCTTAAAGTTTGGTTTTAGTTATTATGTCTTAGGTGTGTGAGTCTTGATTCTAACTCTTTTGGGTGGTCTTCATCGAGAGTGATGAAGTTTGAACCGAATCTGAGGTAGGTGGTTCAATTTAAGGGTTTCTTCCATGGAATAACTTTAAATATCTAATAACCTTTGGATTTTATAACTTAAATTTCCATTATACTAGGTGATTATACAATTTCTGATATTTTCTATGGTTTGTTTTGGAAATTTGGCATTTAAAAAGGGGGTTTCCAAATGGGTGTGGCTTGTATGCTCACCAATTGTTTAATGAAATGGATCAAATATGTCTTATGGGTTTAAATGGATTTATAAATTTTTTTAATCTAGGATGGTTGTTTTGATAAAACGAGCGTGTTTCATTAATGAAATGGTTTATGTTATGGATTTATTGATATGGGAACATTGTTTGTGTATGTTTTGGCATTGGATTAGCACATGGGTTAATCGAGGCATGAGCTAGGTGGTTGTCTGAGTGACCGTGTGAGCCTCAAAATGGGGAATTCCAAAGACACCATTTGTTTCCTAGGGATAGAGTGGGCCTTTAGGTAAGAATACCATGTGATATTCCATGTAGTTTTTTGAGAGACAATGTGAGATCATGGAATTAGGCCCAAGGAATACCATATGAGCTTCCATTTCTTATCTATATAGTATACTTTTTTACTCACCCACATTAGACCTTATGGTATGATGACCTAAATTCACTTACTCATGTCAATTTAGTTTATATGCTTATTTCAGTTTATTTTTGACATTGATGTGATGAAATGTGTTGTTCCCATTTGTTCATTTACAAATTATATGGTTATATGGTTTTGATGCTATGATCACTTTGATTTTTCCTTTTTGATTGTGTATGAGCATGTTTTTCCTTTTATATTTTTTATTTACTTGATCCATGTTTGGAATGTGTTTTGGAAAACCATTCTTTATTTTTAGAAGTGAAACCAAAGGGGTTTTGAATGTTACTTAAAAATTGTGTATTTTCAAAGTGGTGTTTAGTTTTGAAAATGTTTTAAAAAGAATTTATCGGTTTCATTTGAAAAAGTATAAAATTGATTCATTATGGTATCTTTTTTGTCTTTGTGCCTCGCAACCTGTTTGGGACCTTTTTAGTGTTTACAGATTTCATTTTTTAGGACACAGGTAAATTCAAGGACACTATGTTCCAATGTTATTTGGAGGAGACGTGGTCTCTCAAGGATGGACTCATGTGGAGTTGTTTTTTTCCTTATTGTGTACCCTTTGGGTTATACTTGGGCCTTATTTATAATTGTGCCCTTTCTTTTGAGTTTTGTTTGTTTATTTTGAGATACCATGTATATATATTTTTGTGGCATGTTTTACCTGATGTTTGTCTTTTTTATGGTATTTACTTTCCTTTTGTTATTGAATATGGTGATATTTTTTTGGAAATCCCTTTTTATGGATGGGTCATACCAAATTACCTTTAGTTAAATCAATCCCAAGTGATATATGGTTATGCCCAGTGCTTATGTTCAGCCTGTGGTGATTGGGAACACACTTCAGGTCTTGTGGCAGGCCGAATCGGGTGGTAGTCTATGTCAACCTAAGTTGGTTCATTATAGATATGAAAATGGTGGATTTTGAAATCATAATAGGGGGAATAAATCCTAACATACCAAAATTATTTCCCAAATATATATCCAAGATAATATCTATGAGGCACAAATGGATGATTTTGAGCTTCAAAATAAGGTGAAAGAAGTAGAGTAAATTAAGCTTCGTGAATTCCACATTGATAAATATGGTGTCATTCAGTTTGGACCTAGAATATTTGGGCCTACATCACCTAAGATAAAGAAATGGATATTGGATAATGCACATAGATCATCTTTCTATATCCATCCAAGAAGTACCAAGATGTATCATGATCTTTAAGATAAATTCAGGTGGGACAACATGAAGAAGGATATTGTCGAGTGGACATCAAAGTTACTTATGTATCAACAAGATAAACTAGATTGATAGAAGACCAATGGGCATGATGAAACCATTACCCGTACCCACATGAATATGGGAGGACATCACCATGGACTTTTTCACTAGTATCTTGAAGACATCCAAAGGAAGAAACTCATTGTGGGTTTCAGTGGATCAACTCATCATGAATTCACAATTTATCTCTATTTGGGAAGATTTATAACTTGAATAACATGCTAGGATATACGTAAAGGAATATGCGAGGGTACATGGGGAACCACATTCAATCATTTTTTATCATGATCTAAAGTTCACCACTCAATTATTTAGAACTATAAAACATGCTGTAAATAATGAATTGAATTTTAGTATAACCTATCATCCCCAAACCAATGGACAATCTGAAATCACCATTCATACACTTGAGGAAATCTTTAGATCTTGGTAAATATAATTTAAATAGATATTAGGTCAACATATCTCATTGGTTGATTTCTCATATGAAAATTACTTCCACATGATAATTCAAATGGACCCGTATGACTATCTATATGGGAATTGATTTATAACTCATTGGTGTTGGGATAATGTTTGTGAAAATAAGCTACTTAGACCAAATGTTGTGCAAAAGATAACAAAAAGGGTCCAATCTATCCAAAACTATATAAAATATTATTAAAGTTGGAAAAATAAATATGCTAATAACCATTGAATGGAATTATATTTTTTATTTGGAGATAAATTTTTCATTTAAATATCACCATGGTAGAGATCCATATGATTTGGAAATAAAGGAAAGCACTTTAGTAGGTAAATTGGCCCCTTTGAAATCATTGATCGCATATGAGTAATGGCCTATCAGTTAGTTCTTTCCCCAAACCTAGACCATGTTCATGATATCTTCCATGTATCAATCCTAAGGAAGTACATACCTTTTCTCTCACATATATTAAATCTGGAGGTCGTACAACTGGAGTATGGTCTCTCTTGTAAGGAGTGGTTGGTGAAGATCTTAGATCATAGAGATATGGTTATACAAAATACAAGTCACCTTTTCAAACTGCTGTAGAGAAACCATAAATGTGGATATGTGAAATGGGAACCAGAGGAGACAATGAAATATAAGTTCCTTAGTTTTTTCTCAATTGAGAATATGATTTGAAATTTTGGGGATAAAATTTTTAAAGGGGGGAAGAATAGAACTACACATACTTTATTAATGATATTTTTTCCTATATAAATTTTTGTTGTATTACAGAATATAATATGCATAAAACACATATAGAAACTAAAAATACTATATTTCTGTAATGTAAATAGTTACATTAGTCAACAACTAAACCCATGAAAATGCCAAATATTACAAGAGGATAAAAAATGGAAAATAGAGAAACTAGAATGAGAAAATTTGGATTATCATGATCCGATAGAATCATTGCTCCCATTAAAAAAACTATAGAAAAAAAACAACATATTAGTAAAATAATTGATATTTTAGAAAAAAAGATATAAAACCTTGGGAGGAATTGTAAATATTTTTTTAATGTACAAATGAAAAGGAATTTATTAGATGTAATATGATAGTTGGGATATTAATGTGACCATTAGAAATAGTAACCTAACCATTGGGGATAATAATTTGACATCAAAATAATAAAATATAATATAAATAATATTTTTCATGAGTAATTAAAGAAAATATAAATATTATAATACCATAAATAATATCAATAATGATAAACTAAAAGAATTTATAATCTCTTTTTTTAATAAAATATATTTTAAATGTATTTTATAAAATTAATACTTTTTACTCTATTAATTAAAATTGTATATGATATAAAATTATTTATGATAAAATAAATTTCATTTTTATAATCAAAATATTTAAATTTACCTAAGGTAAATTTTTAATAATTTTCTAGGAAACATCAATTTTTATTTAAATAGTAAAAATATGGTTTTCCAAATACCATAAGGTTTATGAAATAATTTTTATGTAATAATGACTTAATAAAAGTTAATTTTTTTCATCCAAAAATTAATTTAAGAATAGAAATGATTAATTTAAAAATAATAAACATAATTTCCAAACCTTAAAATTATTTTTTAAAGCCTAAGAGTTTAAAGTGTTCTTTTAAATAAATATTTTTTTTCATATTTCCACTTTCCTTTTGATTAAACTTATAAATTCGAATTATAAAGTGTTTTAAAGTCAAAAAATTTCATTATTATATTAAAATAAATTTAATAATTTAAAAATAATTTCTATTTAAATTTTTTTCTTTGATATAATATTTTATTTAATATTTTTTCCTTAAAATTCCCATCTTCTCAAGTTTAAATAACACCTCACACCTCCCTTGGAAAACCACTTACCTTCCAATTACCAACGAAAAATATATTCACAAATACCATCTATTAATCCTTGTATCATCCATAGAGGAATTATAATGTAATCAAACTCAAATCTTTAGAGAATTTAAGGGTCATAGAAAAGGAATAACCTCATGAAAGTGGTAATGTCATTTTATATTTTTTATTTCATTTCCTTTTCTAATTTTATTTCATAAGTTTTTTAATAAAAACCTTATTAAAACAATTAGAAATAATTTTATCATGATATTTATAATTTTAATATCCTATATAATTTTTATTTATAAATTTAAGAACATATTATATATCTCACATCTCCTCTTTGGATAATGTCTCATTAACGACCGGTTAACTTCCAACGAGGAAGTTTCCAAAGATTTTTTTATCACCCCCCTTAAGTCTGGTTATAATAAATTATTTATGATATATAAATGTATAAATATTTTTATTTTATTCTTTTGAAATTAACTATACTTATATATAATTTAAAATGAATAAAAATAGTGAAATCAAAACAAGATAGTATATTTTAAGGAAAATAATATATCAAAATGTTTCAACTTTAAAAAATGGAATTAAGGAATATAATCCAATGATTATAATTTATTAAGAGTGAAAAATTAACTTAATTAACTTTGGGTTCCATTTTTTAATTAACCTATGTATATTATTTAGGATGCATAAAAGTAATGAAATAAATTAGGATTTAAGGTAAGGGGATTCTCAAACACAACTCATTTTTTTGTTATATCATATTTCACATTATTCTTAGTATAATTATTACTATGTCATCCTTAATGTGTCATTTAATAATTATTTCCATTTTATTTTATGCTATATACATGTTTTTACCTTTTCAAAAGGATTTCTAAGACAATTACAATGATTTTCCTTAAAGGAATATTTTTTAAAACACCTCTTTAACTCTTATTGAGTTTTTTCTTCTTCAAATAAAAATGATAATTTAAAAAAAAATATGATATAACTTATTAATTATTGAAATCTAAATTTTATTCTTTAAGGTATTATTTATGATACCATTATGAAACCAATTCCTTTCCATGGGATTATTTCATGACTGTAATTGTTATATGTTCTCTTTCCATGTGATGTGCACGATTATGATCATTTAATGATGTTCCTGGTGGGACCTAAATTGTATATCCCTTAAATTGATTGGTAAATTTGATGTATCTAATTACATTATGTTTATTATTCATGAATGTGATATAATATTTGTTCACAATTATGATGTTATGGTTTCTGCACATATGTTATGCGTGAACATAATGCAAGCTTTGTCGAAAACTATGTGTAGTATTTGACCAATATGATATGATGTTACATTATTATGAAAATTCCAAATTCCATTCCCTTTAAAAATTATTTACTCGTGATTATGATTATGATCATATGCTTATTATATGATTATAATGATTATTTTCACCCATATACTACTAATTCTTGTTTCTCATTCCATCTATGTTATCCCTCCCCTTATTAGGAAATTACCTTACCTATTTTCTTAATGTATATCCTCGGGTGATTACATGTACTAATTATAATGTGAGATATTTTAGTAGTACAAATTAGAATGATTTAAAAAATATTTATGTTTTATTATGTACAAGTGATGCATGAGCCTAATTTTTCTAATATACTAAACCTTTTAATCAAGGTATGTTTTAATATGATTCTATTTGTCTTAAAAGGGATGTAATATTCATGTAATAAAAAATTGTGTTGTTATATTTAGATACCAAAATTTACGTTCATGAGAAGATGCACACTAGGTGTTTTATTAAAAGTCATAATGGATCTTATAATGAAATTTAATGTTTAAGGAATATGTTTTAGTTTTCAAATTGATTTTTTTAAAAGGTGTTACCATTGAAATTAAAGGTGTTTTTGGTTTCAGTTAAATTAATTTTATTCTATTTGATTATTTGATATGTGTTAATCACATTCATGTGATTTTGTTTCCCAAAAAGCATTTATAACTTAGTTTCTAAATGTATGTTTCGAAGGTCCTATTGTAACCTTATATAGAGAATCTTCTTGATGAAAATGCTCTCTTGAGGTGTTCCCCTTGTGGTGTTTGTATTTAGTGGTTTAAATTGTACCTGTTATAGAACATATATGTTATAATGTTTTTATTTAGAAAAAAGGATTATTATATAATGGTTGTTCGATATTAAGGTTAAGTTATGATTCATATTTGTTATATATATTACTAATTATTACTAGTAGTTTCCTCACCTCAATTCTATCTCTTATCTTTTTTATATTTCATGGGGAGCCAAAATAGATCACTTGTATTTTTGTGTTCACATGAAACACTATTTTATGATAATTCTATGGATAGTAGTCCCAAGTTTTGTGTTTTCACTGGATTGAAAATTTTCCCCTAGATTAGAACAATTAGGGAAAGACATTGTAAGGTCGAATGAATCACATCAGGCACACTGATTGGATGGATTATATTTTATTATTTTCTTATATTATCTCTGAAACTCCTAGGAATTACAATGATCATTTTTTCTTAATCATATTATGATGAATTTGTTTTTTTATTTATGTGATAATTGACTTATGAATATTTTTTATGATCCTTCAATATTGTTATTATGGATGATATGATTAATGTTTATTACTAGTGGTGTTTTCCTTTAAAACTATAAAATCATTTTCCTTGTTTTAAATGAAATTTTTTACAAAGGTTAAGACAATTCATCAATTTTTATTATACATAGAAATTTTAAGGTTTAATTTTTTTAAAAATACCATATAAAATGTTCCCTTTCCTCTTAAAATTTTAAAGGACCATTTTCAATTGTAATGTGTATCTACCATGTCATAAATTGAATAGTTTCAATGACGGAAGAATGTTATTGGTTTTTAATAAAAGTTAAAACCTTTAATTTATAGTTGTACTTAAAACTATGAATAAATTAATTGACTTTTTAAAGATTATGCATTGGTTGTGGGGAGGATACCTACTAAAAACTTTTTCTCACTTATATTATATTATAAGTCAAGTATAGGTTTCATATGATGTAGTGGTTGTTTTTTGGATTCCAATTTGTGTATGTCAGTGGTAGTAATTGAATATTATTCACTTGGAACATAGATAGGATGTTTTTGGATTTTTTTTATTTTTATATCTTATTCTTATGATTTATCATGCCATGTCAGCCCCATTGATCAGGATTTATTTCATAGTTTGTGTTGGATTAGTATTAATGGATATTTTTTATTGGTTTTTGGGTTTATTGGTATTGTTGAATTAGTTTCATTTATCTTTTATGTTTTTCTTTATTTTATTATGCTTTATTTGGTTTCTACTTTATTTCAGAACTTCCTATTCTTATTGTATACCTTTCTAATGTATAGAATGGTCATGTTGGATTTTTAGGTGGAAATATGTTTCTTATTTATTTATTTATCATACTAAATTATTTACATTGACACTCATTTTGATGCATAAACACTAGTTTCCATCACTAAGGGATTAGTAATTCCCTTCAGGCCATATAGTGAATCGGTTGGGGTATCGATTCGGATGTAGTGCATGAAAATTCATTAAAATCTAACTGGGTAGGTTCATTCCAAAGTGGGGTTCCCCTAGATTATATTATATACGGAAATCATGTAATGAGGTGACCTTAATAGTTATTTTCCATGTTCTTGGAGTTTAATTTGGGTTACACTTAGCTGGGAAACCCTAAGAGTTAGAATAATTGGGGAATGGTGTTGAATTTATACATATAATGGATTGGACAAAGTGTTTTCTACACAACCATCCAAGATTCATATATTATATGGTTAACATAATAACCTACCTAAATATAAAATTGATGAGGTTCTCACTAAATCTGGGTTTTTTTTTTGAAATATGGATCTTGGTCCACAAGTGGATATGATTCTAATAAAATATTGTATTATAGATTAATGACATCATCATCATCCAAATTAACTTAGAGATAAATATTAAAAATAAGAATATTAATATAGTAAGGTTCATAAACTTATACAAAACTTAAGAATAGTTCTTAAGTAAGAAAAATCAATGTGTCAGTAAAATAAATTCCATAATAAAAATATATTTATAACATCTTGTTACTGATTTTTAGGTATTCCTTGACCCAAGTTTTTTCCATTTTGGTTGGATCTTGATTTGGGTTTTTTTAGTGAAATTTGGAAATTTTTAGATGTTTCTATTCTATACACAGTTGGTTCATGGTTTTCCCAAACCGTGCACCCACATAGTGAAAACCAAGCATCCCTAGACAGTGGGGGTTTGCATGGTTGGTGCATGGTATGACAAAACATGACCCCACCTAGAAGAAATGGTGCACCACATTAGAGGTGTTCATAGTTTTTCTAACTGTGTGGCCCTATCCAGCTAACTATGCACATGATAAATTTTAATTCCAAAAAAAATAAAAAAAATTCTCAAACCCCTATTGAAGAATATACTTGACCCTAAATTGACCTAAGTTGATTTCATATGTCTTAGAGGCTCTAAAGAACCCTTTTTTCTCCTTAAAATCCATTCCTTGGTTGATCAAAGCATGGAAGATATCGTTTGATCCCTCTCTGTTAAGTGATTATCCTTTTAAGGGTCTTCTCCTACTCTTTCTTTCATTCCTCCATAGAGTTTTTTAGATCATCACATGTTTGACGGGTCTAAAATCTATTTATTTGAATCATGATTCAAGATTTTGTTTCTTGATCTTCATTATCATCATTATTTGTTGGAAAAACCTGTTGCGGGTGTCGATTTTTGATTCCATGATTAAAGGTGGTGGTTCTATTTTAGTTGTTCCATGTAATTAAACCTCAATTTAAATGATTATATTTAAATTTATTTAAATTGATTTTTGATAACCCAACCCAATATGAATTGTAATTTTGACTTTATTTGGCATGGAATTTGGGGGAAAATCACCAATTCCAATGTAATTTGAATTTGGGGTGGAATTTTGGAAATTTAAAGAATTAATAAATTTTATTGAGAAAATTGGATTAAATTGAATTAATAAAAACCTATTATTGGTTTTGTATTGAAAATGAATGAATTTATGAAACCCCAATGTTTTGTTTTTTAAAATTAATTTGGAATTTTGAAATGTATAATTGGGTAATTGAATTTTTAATGAGGATTGATTTTAAATGAAATTATTTCCCATTTTTTCTATTAATTGATTGAGCACATGCGACCCTGGATAGTTAGTGTGTTATTTGGGATAAACATGACAATTTAGTGATTCCCAAGCAACATATTGATGATGAAAACTCTAAAAAATCTATTTATGTAGATCTTTTACCCAATGGGATATTGATAAGTCTTGTTTGTACTAAACCTAAGGGACGTGTGTACACATATTTCCATTATCATTGATATGAGATGTGTGAGGATCCTATAACTAGAAACTAGCATACCATAGGGCATATGACCATGGTTCTTATTGTGATTATTTTGATGTATATATATTCCATTGATTATGAAACTACATTATTCAGGAAAGTTGATTTATATAGATTAATTTATATAAAATTTTTATTTAATACATGTTTGAAATGTTTTCCATCATTTTGTTATGAAATCAGGTTTTGATTTAAATACGAAATTATATCTCTAAGTCCTATTTTATTGAAATCTAAATCATTATTTAGTTTATTATTATGTAATAGTTTTATGGAACACTTGATGAGACCCTACTGAGAGTTTTATCTCACACCCTTCATTTTCCTTCAGTAATTTTTAGATTTACTTCTGCTAGGTCTGAGTAAAGGGAAACACATCTTGGAGGAGGTGGATGATCTTAATAATTTGTTCTTAGAGTGACGTGTACTTTGGGACATTGAATTTATCTTTTATTTCTTAAATTACATTGATGATGTTTCATTTTGGGTTTCTGATATTCCTATTTTTTTTGGTACTATCTCCATTTGAAGTTTTGAGCATACTGATATGTATCTTTATCGTTCACTATTTTTTTTTGTAAAATACATTCCCTATTTTATATTATATGATTTCATGTTCTTTTCTCCAAACCATGGGTATTTGGTACACCCTTTGTTCCATGTTAGTTGTAGCTTAGGTATTAGGGTACCGGGTTATTCGACATGGAATGTGACAAAGGGGTATCAGAGGTGTAGGTTTTACATCATTCTTTGATGTCAATATGCTGTTTGGAATATATTTTTAGGGAATAGGAGGTAGGTTCGAGTGAGTTCCTAGTAAAATATCAATGAAATTAGCCTTAAGTCATAATGGGTGGTTTGGAAATGGAATATTGGGGGGTAATTTCATCCAATTCTAGTCTTTTATCTACTTTTTATATGGATAGATTGAAATCA
The DNA here is from genome assembly GCA_963277665.1 of Viscum album. Lineage (NCBI taxonomy): Eukaryota > Viridiplantae > Streptophyta > Magnoliopsida > Santalales > Viscaceae > Viscum > Viscum album. The sequence goes on from OY728121.1 coordinate 546,730,091, forward strand.
AAATCATGATTTTCTATCTGATGTAATTAATTTCCCCATTTCTCTTGTTTGAGTTGTTGATATGAGTAATCTTATGATGTATTATTGTTTTTATTGATGTTGTATAGAATAATTCCTCCAAAAAGATATGTGAATATGATCCAGGAGGAAGCTCCTGATGAACAACAATGATAAAATCCCCCCATCGACTACAATCTCACTGAGATTATTATGTGTGTTGTCCAGGCTCTACAATAGGAACTTTTACTCATTCCCATTCAAGATCCATATATGGAATCTCGAAGGGATGAATCTTTGAATCATACTCATGAGTTACTTTTCTAGAAGCCACCATTTTCCAAGGTTTAAATAATCTTAAAGAGGATACGGATTGGTTAATATAGATAGATATTTTGTTTGAGTTCTAGGAAATTTATGATTCATTTGATTTCAAAGGGATGTTGAGTTTTCAATTGATTTAGTGTTTGGTACTCATCCATAATATATTCCTTCTTACCACATAGAACTAGATAAAACAAAAGATTTGAATACTCAACTAGATGATCTGTTAGAGAAAGGATTTATATTTCCAAGTGTGTCACCTTGGGCAGTACTTATTCTGTTTTATAAGAAAGTTGATAGAACACTTCACCAATGTGTTGATCACTAGAAACTACATCGCTTTATTGTAAAGAACATCTATCCACATCCATAGACTGATTATTTTTTTGACCATGTGAAAGGTTCGAAGTGGTTCTCAAAGATTAACCATTGATCTGGTTGCCACCATTTGAGAATAAAAAAAATATATCATCCATAAAACCACCTTTCAATGTAGGTATGGCCATTATGAGTATCTTGTAATACCATTTGGTCTAACCAGTTTTCATGTAGTCTTTATGGATTTTATTAATAGGATCTTCCATGAATATCTTGATACATTTGTGGTGGTCTCTTTGGATGACATCCCAGTTTACTCTAGGCCTAATGAGGATCATGTGCATCATCTAAGAGTAGTTATGGAATTTTTTATAAATAAAAAGGTTTATTTCAAGATATAAGAATGTAATTTTTGGATTTTGGAAGTGAATTTTTTGGGACACATGGTCTCACAACATGGTATGTCAATTGATCCTAATAATGTGAAAGTTGTTATGACATGAGAGTAATTGTGTACTGTTTTTGAGAATCAAAGATTCTTGTTTTTGTCTAGGTACTATCGTCGATTCATAAAGGATTTATCGAAATTGGTTCTTCGAATGAAAACTCTCCCTCAAAAGGGAGTGATGTATTTTTGAGATGAAAAATGTCAAAGTTATTTTGATGAGATAAAACATCTTTTGACTTCTACGTCGGTGTCGACACTTCCAAAGGTTGGGTTGGGTTATGTGGTATTCTGTGAAACATAAGGTGTGGGTCTAGGTTATGTTCTTATGTAGGTTTATCACATCATAGTCTATGGTTTTTGGTAGCTTAGGCCACATGATATGAACTATCCAACCCATGACCTTGAACTTATATCTCTTCAGAATGCTCTTAATATTTACTGGAATTACCTTTTTAGAGAAAGGTTTACCATGTTTTCCAACCACAAAATCTTGACTTATATATTTTTTCAAAAATATTTGAATCTCTACTAGATGCATTGGGTGTTATACCTGTGATATTTTGATTTTGATATTTCTTATACCCTAGGGAAAGGTAATTTCATTTTTCATGTGTTGGGTTGGAAAATTTTGACCGATATCAGGAAAGAATCATCGAAAGATTAGAACTTGATGGATTTTTTTATAGTTACATATAGGAGTTTTGGAAATATGTGAATAGGTTTTCATGGATAGTGTTCAGTTGACCTACACTCTTCTCAATATGATTCTTTAGGAACATTATCTTGATGATTATTTCTTTAGTATTATATACTCTCTTTATAATGGGGGGACTATTTCTGAGTGGTTGTTATCCATGAAGGGTATTTTATGTTTTTAGAATCATTTTTTGTGCCACTATCTATGAGGAAAGTTGTGATGGGATATTTTCATAATTCCCAGTGGTTTTTGGACCCAGGGGCCATAAAGATGTTTTATAATATTCTACCTTGATTATAGTGGCTAGGTATGATATGGGACATTTCTGGTTTTTTCTCCCATTGTAATACTTTCTAACAAGTCAATGTAAAGCAACATATACCTTCGAGTTTGCTTTAACCACATCCAGTGCTGACTTGGAAGTGGGATGATATCTTTGTGGAATTTTTGGTTGGGTTTCCACATACCTAAAGGAAGAATAATATGATATGGGTTGTGATCAATATGATAAAGAAATCAACTCACTTTATACCCATTCATGATACAACCAAATTTGAGGAGTTCGGAAATATCTATGTGAATGATTTTTTTCACTTAAATGGAGTTCCATCGACTATATTATCTGATAAAGATCCCCATTTTACTTATTTATTTTAGAGAGTCCTCTATGAGGCACTAGGATCTCAAGTTCATTTTTGTATAGTATATTATCCATAAATATATATCCAGATATATAGGGGTATAAATATTCTTGTTGATATGATTTTTACTTGTATTCTTGACTTAGTAGGAGCTTAGAGTGACAATTTGGGACTTGTTGAGTTTGTTTATAATAATAGTTACTATTTTTCAGTGATAATGGGTCCCTTTGAGTATTTTTATGGTTGGCCTTGTAAATATTCATTGTGTTGGTCAGAGATTGATGAAATTTCCTTGGGTGGACCAAGTTTAGACTATGAGATAATGGTGAAGATTTAGTTGATTCTTTAGAGAATATTGGATTCACGTACCTGGTATAAATATTATGTTGATTGTCATCATAGATCGTTGGACTTTTTAGTTTGTGACTAGGTGTTCCTCAATGTGTCACCTTGTTTAGGTCATCAATGTATTGGGAGGAAATTGAAGCTTACTCCTCATATTCTGGGACCTTTTTATTTAGTTGAGAAGGTGGGGAAAGTGTCTTACCTTTTAGAAAATTCTCCATAGTTGTTATTGATACATAATGTGTTCCACATATCTTATCTATGTAAATATCTCTATGATCCATCTCAAGTTTTAAGATGGAGTGATCATAATGTTGAGTCTGATTTGCTAGTGAATGAGAACCTACGCATTATTTTTGATTATGAGACAAAGTTACTTCATGGAAGGATGATAACTTTGGTCTGTGTGATACGGAAGCATGGTTCTGATATGCTTGATACTTGGGAGAGGGATGAACTGATGAGAGAGTAGTGGCCTCATCATTTTGATATGGAAACTTCATGAAAAGAATTATAGGGAAGAAATATTCTATAATAGGGAGTTTTTATCATCCTATTACTGGTTTTTATGTATTCCTTGGCCCATGTTTGTTTTATTTTTTGGTTGGGTCCTGTTTAGGATTTTTTTAGTGAAATTTTTAAATTTTTTGAAGTATATGGGTTGTGAAAGGTTGGTGCACGGTTTTCCTAAACTGTTCACCCACCCAATGAAAACCATGCATCCCTGGATATTGGGGGTTTTCATAGTTAGTTCACTGGTTTCCTAACCATGTGACCATACCCTACTAACAGTTCACATGATAAATTTTAATTCTGATTTTTTTCAAAAATATCATGAATATTTTTTTAAGCATATTCTCGACCCTAACTCAACTTAAGTCGATTTCCTATGTCTTAGAGGCTCTCAAAACTACTTTTTGGATCCTCCAAACACTTTCCATAGTTTATTGAAGCATATAAGATCTCTTTTGATCCCTCTTTGGTAAGTTATTCTTCTATCATGCGTATTATCCCTCTCTTTATTTCCTCCATAGAGTTTTTTAGATCATCACATTTTTTTGGATATAAACTCCATTGATTTGAATATTTATTATTATTTTGGTTTCTTGACCTCCATCACTATCCTTCTTCACTGGCAGAACCCATTATGGGATTTGATTTATGATTCTGTAATTAAAGGTAGGTGGTTTTGTTTGAGTTGTTCCATGTAATTAAACATTTATTTTCTTGATTTTATTTAAATTTCCTTAAATTGATTTATGAATACCCAATTTGAGATAAATTAGAATTATGATTTTATCTGGAATGGAATTCTATAAAAAACCCCAAATTCCAATTTAATTAGAATATGGGTGTGTTTTTTGAAATTGATGGAATTAATGAATTGATTTTATAATTATTTTGAAAAAATGGGATTAAATTGAATTGATCAAAAATATATGATTTGTTTTGTATTGAAAAGGCATGAATTTATAAATATCCAAGGTTTTGGTGTTGAAAGTAAATTCTTTATTTAAAAATTAAAATTAAGCAATTGAATTGTGAATAATGATTGATTTGAAATGAAATGATTTTCACTTTTTCTACTGATTGATTGAGCACATTCGATCCTGGGTTGTTATTAGGATATTGGGGATAAGAATCTTGGGATATTAATTTCTTAGTAATGTATTGACTATGATAAATCTAACAAAACTCTAGTTAGGTGGATCTTATCCTCGATGGGATGTTGATAAGTCCTATTTGGCCTGCTCTTGAGGGGCATGCATACACATATTTCCATGATCACTAATATAATATGTTTGAGGATCCTATAATTATAAACTATTATACTATAGGGTAGATAACCATCGTGCTTGTTGGAATTATTTTAATGTATATATATTCCATTGATTATAAAACTTCTTTACTCATGCCAATTCATTTATATAAACTAATTTATATAAAATGTTTATTTAAACCACGTTTTAAATTATTTCCATCATTTTTAAATGAAAGAATGTTTTTATTTAAATATTCAATTTTATCTCCATGTCCTATTTTATTGAAATTTAAAGAAGTTTTTTTTATTAGGGAATTTTTTATAGAACACTTGGTTAGACCCAATGAATAATTTTATCTCACACCCTACCTTTTTCATTGGGAATTATTATATTTCCTTTTTATATGACCAATAAAAGGGAAAACACCTCTTGGATTGTATGGATGTTCTTGATCTTTTGGGCTTAGAGTGATTTCTACTTTTGGTACATTGAGATTATCTCGTCTATTTTTGAAGTACCTTGATGATGTTCCATTTTGGATTTTCAATATACCTATTTGGTTTTAGGTGTTATCTCCCTTTATAGTTTTGGAAATACTAATATGTATTTTATCTTCCACTATTTTTGTGGAAAATTAATTCCCTCTTTTATATTGTATGATTCCAAGTGCTAGTCACAAACCCATGGGGATTGGGAATGCCCTTAATTCCATGTGAGTGTCAGCTCAGGTATCAGGGTACTTGGGTATCTGGGCTATTTTGTGACTATATAGAACATGTTTAATTAATGAATCTATATTCTTCTAAAAATCATGGTTTGATTTAGTAAAGGTTACCTTAAGTATTTTTTTAGTTATGGAATTCATTATGTTCTCATTGATTGAAAATTTCAGACAATTTGAATGAAATCAAGAAAATGTTACCCGATATTCAATAAGTGTTGAGGATAGTTGAACTATGGCATGTGATGTCGAAGTTATAGTACAATTTGTATAGTAAAAATGGGTAAAATATCAAACTAGAATAAGAAAAGTTAGTTATAATATCCAAAGATATTTCTTGAATAGAAAATCAAGGTCATTGAAACCTAAAAGTGTTATTAGGAAGGGGGTGATCATTCCATAGGATGGGATTATCTTGAATACCTAAATTATTTTGAGAAACTAAATGGAAAATACATTTTATGGATTAATTTTATAGAAATAAATTCTTTGATTTTGAAGGGTATATGATTTCGGCTGATTTTTTTACAAGTTTTATAAATATATATGAGTTTAAAAAAGGTAATATATAATTGGTTGGACCTCTATAGTCTATTCCTTTGTTAAAATCAGGAGTTTTAGGTGTTCTAGGAGGTCAAGAAAACTTATTTCAACGCTTTCCAAAATTTCTAATTTTGTGAACAGTGTTTCCAGAACGGTGACTCGTCCAACAGTGACTCATCCAATGGTGACTCATCTATAGATGACTTGTCCAACTATGAATCATCTAACCATGACTCATCAAATATTAACTCATCCAATAATGACTCTCCAATGATAAATCATCCAACAGTAACTCAACCAATGGTGACTCGTCTAATGGCAACTCATCCAATGGTGACTTGTCCAATGGTGACTCGTCCAATGGTGACTCCTCTAATAGTGACTCTTCTAATGGTGACTCGTCCAATGATAACTCATACAACGGTGATGTATCCAATGGTGACTCACCCACTGGTGGACTCATCCAATGGTGACTCATCCAATGGTGACTCGTCCAACAGTGACTCTTCCAACGGTGACTCCTCAAATAGTGAATCCTCCAATGGTGACTCGTCCAATTTTGAGTCATAAACAGTGTTTCCATCTTCCTATAGTTTCTCCCATTTGGAGTTATCTTTAACATAAAACAAATTAAAATCCTTTTATTAAGTGATTTAAATCCCATTAAAATCCCATAACTCCTATCCAAATTTTTTAAGGGTATGGTTGCCTTTACTCAGTCAAAATGTGTAATCTTTACCAGATCTACCTTTAATTTAAAATCTAAACAGTTGCTCCATTTATATTTTCAAAAGGGTCGAGATACCTTCTTCCCTTATTCTTACTTCTTATTTTCCTTGGTATGGGATGACCAGAGTTCTTCCTCCCATAGTAGTCATGTGATTGAACTACAATCCTTGGGTCATGAACCCCTTGGACTTTTTCTTACTGCATGCGCACCCCCTATTTTGGTGCAACTAAGAAGTGTCAATCCGGCTTCGATATATGGTATGTTCTACCTCCGTTCTTCTGGGTTCCTTGATTTGTTTCCTACCATTTATCCTTTCCATGTGATTTCATGTGATCTTCATGTTTTTAATGGAGCTTTCTCAGTTTTTGGTTGGTGCGGTGGTGGCATGACATCCTCGGGTGAATGCAGTCATTGCAAGAGAGGTGATCATGATTTATTTCATGGTCCATTATTATGAAAAAAACACCGAAAACCTTTTTGAGGTAGTGTATTTGTTGAATCTCTATTTTTTCCTATAAAATTATGGAGTTATAATGATTTATCTCATGGGATTACAATGAAATTGACATAATAAATATTTGAAATAGATTAAAGAATTGGTATCAAATGATTTTCAATGTTATTGCCTCTTGATTTGATAGATAGTGTGATATCTATGATTTTATTATTTAGAATGTCGTTCATAATGGTAGTTGGTAAAGAACATAAAGTAGGGATTAATTGAGAATTGATTGTCTAAAGGATTAAAGAGGCATATTAATGAATCTGGTTGTCATTGTTGTTGTGATTTGATGATAATACAATGGAAGCAGTTATTCATGATTAATTGAATTGTTTAAGGAACCAAAATCAGGTTTATTCATGTTAATAAATTAATTAAAGTCATATTAAATTATTTTTTTAATTAATTTGTGGTAGCTATGATAGATTGTTTCATAGGTTTTCTGTAGTTGGAACATGTGAATAATGAATCAATTAATTCATGGTGGAATAAGAATGGGTTGTGTGATAAAAATTTAATTCCTTATAGGGTCTGAGTTACCTACCTTCTTGTAAAGGCCAAGTGACTTTTGTTTTGGAGTCATGAGATCTCATTGTGTGTGAGGCCAGAATGCCTTTCTTTGGGTCCAATATCCCATTGCTATGTTGGTTTCCTATTGTTTGTGATGTGATGTGAGTCTAGAATGGCTGATCTTGGATGGATATTATGGTATTTTGAACTAGGGAGGCCCAGTGGTTGTGGAAATAGTTCATTCCTAGAGTAGAGAGATGCATCAGTTTATGCATGTGGGTGTCGGGGAAGGCATCGGAGATGATGGAACAGGTTGAAGCTGGGCTTACCCATTGATATGAAAGTTGGATGGTTATTTAATATATATTTTTTTTACTTTCATTACTTTCCCCAATGATTGAGGAATATATTATGGTTTTCCCTCCCAAAATAGGCAAATATGTGTGGGGTATTCCATGTGATTTTCCTGTTTAGCTTCTCAAGGATGGATGGGTCTATGCTCCTACTATAGGTGGAAAAGACTCGATAGGTAGTTCATCTACCCACCGTGTTAAGCCCCTTATGTTTGGTAGAATAGGATGTTTTCCAAGAATACCTAAAAATATGGAAATATGTAACGTGTTGATGTTGTTTATAAATAGATAAATGTGTAAACCATGAGTTTTGAGCTTGTTGGGATGCAATGTCAAGGTAATATTTCTAAGAAGCCATGGAATCCGTTTGGTTATGTCTGGGGGGAATGGATCTTGGTTGTAATAACAATGAAATGCAATGTAGAATTTATAATGTTTAATTAATGGTTAAATATTTAATTAATGTAAATTGAAACTGATAAAATGGGATAAGTAACTTAATATAGCTCCTTAAATGGTTGTCTGCTTATAAGATATCTAATCTTAGCACTGGCAGCCGAGAGTCTGAGATAAGTTAGATATAGTTGAGTTTAATACTAGGTTTTTATAATGACCAATACTTTACATATAGATTTTACATTAACATTTAAGATTATTTATAACGTAACAAAAACCATTCCAAGACCGTACAGTTTTAGTGTCTTTAGAAACTAGGAATCATAAACAACTGGTTCCTAAAACATCTACATTATCTCCCACTTATTTCTTCATAACTAGACTCATTTTTGACATATCTTAATTTGTACCCTTCTTCATGACCTAGGGAAAAGAAACATATGAAAGGGTGAGCTCAAATACTCAGTAAGGTTAAATAAGGTAAATATCAATCATATCATAATCATAAGAACATAACATTTGAAAATTTTATCCTACATATAAAATATCATAATATCATGTAGTGGGATATATCATAAAATTGGAATGTAATCTCAATAGTCATAACATAATACACGAAATTTCATGGTATACACATATAGGAATATAAAATCATTTCATATTAGTCAAGGCTCATTTCCAAGACCATCATTGCAGAAAAATTTCATTACTGAACCGAGTTAACTCCTCATTCCAGACATGTATTACTGAACAGAATTTATTTATTTTTCTAGTACCATCTATATCATGATATCTAAATATTTACATATTTTATTTGAGGGAGATATATGTCCCACCCATCTCATAATGAAATCATTATTACATGTTCCACATAAAAACATATATCATTCATCAAAGCGTAACCCAAGAAATAAAGATGGTTTCTTAAACATTATTCCATCATAATCCATATAAAATAAATGGATTTCATAAAAATAATTCCATCATAAACACAATAAAATAAATGTAATACTAGGGATAGAAACATGACCCTATTTCATCTTATATGGAAAATAATTTTTATAAAACACTTGAACATAATTTTTGAGGAAAATATTTTTTCTTTTTCAAAAATGTTTTCTTTTCTCGAAATGCCACACAATTTAAAAATAAAAGAATTTATTTGAAAATAAACTTGAAATATTTTTTATAAATATTAATGTATCTAATGTGTCATGAAACTATAAAAAACCATTCATACTGTATAATTTAAAAAAACATTCTCCTCGTACTTTTTCCAGAAAAGTAAAAAAGTACCTCAAATCGAATAACAACAAAAGATTCATTTCATACCATTTAATAAAAATTGAAAAAGTGTAAAATTAACTTTAAACCATTTTATAAGAATATAAATAATATTACATAATTATAAAACATGGATGTGGTTGATAAAAATACCCCAATAAATACTTACAAATAAACAATCTCAAATAATAATGAGATTGAAAAATTATCCCTTACATTATGTCTGATATGATTCATATATATCAGATTCTACTGTATAATAATTTAAATGATGTTACTGATTTATTTCAGAATCATAATAAGTTTTATTATAACATTTATGATCATATTTTCATCCATTTTTTAGTAACATATCATTGTTACTCATTATTAGGTTATTAACAGCTTTATGTTCCTATGCATGTTTTTTTGGATAAGTTCTTATTCCTCTTTTTAGGTTATAGTTATATCATTAATATAATGGTATTATTATAATAAATATCATATTTATTTATTCAATTCATTTATTTAATCATGCTCTAATGAATATTATGTATAACAAATCACATCGTATTGTGGAGATGTTAAGTCGTACGTACGCACGAGTGACAATATTGTTCCCATAATTGTTGAATGGTATTGAAATTTTGGTGTATAGTATCTCTGAATAAATATCATTTTATATTAATCATATATATATTTAATAATTCCATCATTATACCCATCCATGTAAGGTGGTGGTGAAAAACGGATTACACCATGGTGTGGAGATGGTAAGTCGTACATACGTACACGTGGTGATTTCATTTTTCATTGGATGGGTATAAGGTGTACTATGGTTGTTTCATCATAATAATAACCTCTCGATATATAAGTACTACTAGAGTTATTACTTTATAATGAAACAACTCATGAGGTGGAAGTAGAAGAAGAAAAAAGGTTAAAAGAATCAGTATATGATGTTACCTCTTCTTCTACATGCCTCCTCTAAATCTCCTTTTAGAGCACTAGAATTGGTCTTTGAAGAATACCATAATTTATATAATGGTTCTATGGATGTTGATAATGGAAATTTTCAGGTAATGGTCGAGCTTTAAGGATCAAAATTAAGTGAATAGTTGAGGGAGGAACTGCCATTTTATAATTGAGGTCAGGGGAACTTTTGGAAACCTCAAAAATATTAATTTATAATAAAATCAAACCCCACATAAAAACCTCCAAAACGTCCCAATTTAGAATATTCTATGGGATAGGGTTTAAATCTCATTAAACAATAAATTTTAGACAAGTTTTTATGTCAATTTAATCATTATCATTTTAATTAACACTTAGTTCATCTATTTAATTTTTAACTTAGGTAACAAATATTTCAATATTAAAAGTGTGAAAGATTTAAATATTTGAAATAAAAATAATTTAGAACATTTTAGATGATATCATAATTATTATTTATTTTTTAAAATGTTTTATGATTTGTAAGTAATTTATGAATACCTTATTTTGAAAAAATATCAATAATGTCAATTTTGACAGAATTTATTTAATGGATTTTTTATAATATAAAAATAAGTAGTGAACCTTAATAAAAATATTTTATTATAACCATAATGGGTCAAGGTAATCTATAAAATTCATTTTACATAATAATTATTCCAAATTATATTAATTAAAAAAATTAACAACATTTATTAGACATCTTCATTAATAAAATAATTATTACCTCACTTTTTTGTAATTATTTAATATACTTATTTTTGAATAAAAATTAAAAATAAACAAAATTAATATAAATACATTTTCTTTCATAAGAATACTTCTAGTTAAATTTATCTTCTGAAAAACCCAATATTAAAAATGGCATACTCCTTTAAATCATGAATGTGACAAATTTATCTTCACATTAAATAAAATAATATTATTGTCATAATCTCTTTTATGAACCTCAAAATGGTCAATAAGTCGGCCCTTGGATGTTTATGGTCGATATAAACTCAACCAATAAGGTTTGGTAAAGATTTTGGGCCTTTTGATAGTTATTAATATTTTAATAAAATTTGTTTCGTTGATTTTTCATCAATTAATTAATTTTTTCATCATCCAAGTATAAGTATTTAAGGTAATTATTTATTTCCTAAAAAAATCATGATAATGAAAAAAAATTATATTTAAAATGACTATTTATAATTGAATTCATCATCTGTATAACCTTATATTAAAAATAATTTAATTATTAATGTTTGAGTGAGTCATATTTCACTTTTCATTAAATAAAATAAATTAAATGTCATAATCTCATACAATTGGGTTCCAATAGATAAAATTTCAACCCAAGTATGTTTTAGGGTAAATTTGATCATCCAAATATATTAATACAAGTGTTAGGGTAATTTTATAAAATTATATTTACCCTTAATTACATGATTTACCCATTTACCGTGTTGATTTTTTTTACCAAAGTTACTATTAATATTACCCAAAAATAAAATAAATCTATTTACATAATTTGGACCTACTGATTCCAAATATGGAATACATTTTTAGAAATTCAAAAAACATAAGTTTCGGTGATTAATTTAAAATTAATCTCATTGTTGAAATGAGAAAATGGGTTTTAAAAGTAAAAATATTATAAAAGATTCTAATGTTTTTACATCTGAATTTAATGTAAAATTAATTACAATAACCTAAATTATATTAAATGGTAAAAATATATTCTATTTATACTTTGAAACCATTAAATATTATAAATTAACCCTATAAATTATTTCAATGAAAAAATTTATTTTCAATTAAAATTTATCGTATTTTTTCTATTCATCCAAACATGAAAGTTATCAGAAAAATATCAGAAATTCATCAGAAGTAAATTTTTATATCCTGATTGAAAATAATTTTTTTTCTATATATAAATTATTAATGTTTCAAAATATTAATTTAAAATGGGTTCCCAATTCCAAGGTGTAAAATTAACCTATTAAAAAATAGGGTTTTATTCATACCCTATGAATAAAATATTCATTGGATGAATATCAAAAATATTTTATTAAGTATATACCTCATTAATTTCATTACCAAAATTAATTCACTCAAAGATACAAATATTTAATTGATTTATATTTTTCATAAATAATTTATAGCCAATGAATTCACAATGCATTTACATAAGTTAGTTATAATTATTCCTTATAACATAATGGATATGCTATAATGGTAATTTTATAATAAGGGTGTATCACAGTTTTTTTAAATGCATGATTTCATAGAAAGAAAGATACAGAAGAATAAAAATTATTTAATGAAAATATTCCATAAAAACATCCAGGTGTTAAATTTTTTCTCATAGTGTGGTTATGAACTCTATTATATCATGTTATTTTGTGTTTCTATAAGGTACTCCACCCTATTAGTTAGGGTGACTGATACCCTAGGGATTCTGAGCCCTGTGGGGTTTCAACATCCTAGTGGGAGGATAGATGGATGACTACCCCCTTTGGCCCTACTCTCTTCTCTTAGTAGTTACTATTTCTAGTATGCATGATGGTTAGTTTTCCCCATATATATGTGTAGAGGGATGTAGTGGCTTGTGGTTATTTCACACATATATTTTCTGGATAAATTTTCATAAGTGATACTATAGGTTTAACATGTATAGGCTATGATGGCTTGAGGATCCTTACTCAGCGTATGTGTTATGATGGCTTGAGGTATAATACCAGATGTTTGATAAACATTATGCAGACTATTGTGGATCCTAGAAACTACCCAGTTACTTTTGGTTATATGGATGTGGTGGTGTGTTGCATGAGATTCATTTTTTGTTTCTTCACCTAGGTGTCTTCAGACTAGCCTTTTGGAGAGAGATGCTTGGGACGTTCGATATTGGGGAAAAGTAGAAATCATGTGGGGAAGTACTAGAGGGATGCCCTTGACATTCTTTATTATATTATATACTCTTTTATGTGATAATTGGTGAGAGTATCCATAGTGAGGTCTAGAATATAGTATAATAGTTTAGGTCACAAGTTAGTTTCATTTTTTGTTCACGGTGCTTTATAATGATTTCTTTACATTTGCACGAAAGGCTTCAGGGAGCATGCTATTGTGTATACTATTATACTCACCCTATGTTTATATAAACTGTTTTCAGGTTAGATGTAGTAGGTGGGAGATCAGGATGGTTACTACTAGATTGGGGTTTGTGGGAGATTTTCGGGCATCATGGTCTCTATAATTTTACTTTTTTTGGTACTTGCAACTTTGCTTTTCAGTTTTAGTAGTCTTTGCATGATGTTATGTATGTGTACTTGGGTTTTGTTTCATATTTTAGTCTGAGTAGGAGTTTTTTGGTGTTTATCTTATATCTATCTTTCACATGTGTTATCTTTGAGGGTAATTCCTCTCATCTGTGTGTTTACCGTACCCTTAGTGCTAGTCTCCAACTCAGGGCCTATGAAGTTGGGACGTAGGGGTCACTATCTCTCTTCTCCCATTTCCAGCACGAGAGGTGTATAATTTGAGTAGGATTCATGATTTAGTGGTGTCAGAGGGAGGTTGATGGATAGGATGGTGTTTGGAGTTAGGCATGGGTGAGGTTGCATGGGTTGGTAGGAAAATAGTTTCAGCTAAGTTTAGAAAGCATTGTAAACACAAGAGACAGACTGAGACATGAGTATTTAGGGCCCCTATGATATGATGCACAAAACCACAAGATTAAAGTTGATACTAAATGAGGTGATACATATTTCATGGTAGAGACCTATGAAAATATGATGCATAATTCTTCATTGTTACTATGTTTTAATGGATAAAAATTGGGTTAGGTTAACCAAAAATGAATAAAAGAAAACAATTAATTAATGTTAAATTATTCCATATTATAGGATTAGGAGCTCTAATTGTTTTTAATTTTGTAGGATTGAATCTAGATTAATGTCCTTAACAGGTTTGCGAAGAAGTATTCCAACAGGTTTCACTAGTAGATCATCACGATGTAGAGGTTGAAGATGAAGACACTTGGAGGACACTCAGAGAATTCCAGTGCTAGAGTTTGTAGAAGTATGAGGGATCTGTTTTAGATGTAGTCACAAAAGACTTTTTGGAAGAGGTTGAGATAGATTTCAATTTGATCTATGCTTATAAGGAGCATGGAGTATCGTTGGTTGTGAAGATACTGCGTGGGGAAGCGAGGAATTGGTGGTTCTTATTCCTTAGGGATCGTGATGAGTCGGTAGTCTCATGGGAGAAGTTCCAAGACTAGTTCAGGGATAAGTTTCTTTATTCAACCATGAAGGTGGCCATCCACCAGGAGCTTCTTACCCTTTGGCAAGGAAGCTCAATTTTGTAAGATTTTGGGATCCATTTCAGGAACCTTCTGTGATATGCTTCAAACCTATTTCCAGATGAGTAGGATAGGGAGAGTCATTTCATGTATACTTTGCATACAGAGATCTAGTTCAAGGTCACCCCATTTATGTCGATGACATATCTCGAGGTACTGGGGAGGGTGGAGGTCATAAATAGGATGTTACCTAGAACTATATCATCATGATAAGGGAGTCTTCAGCATTCCTCGTGATGAAGAGTTGTGGTCTGGGGTTCCTGGTTTTTAGGGCATAAGAGTTTTTTTATCCAGGGGTAGGTCCTAGTCGTCAATGTCTCGTCTATATGGGGGCAGCGGCTCTCAAGACTATGGTAAGGGATCAAGTTCTTGTTTTTCTTATGGAGGAAGAGGTCATTAGCAGCATAAGTTCCCAAATTTTAGGATCATTCAACATGTGTTATGTGTTCCAGTCTAGGTTCCTCGATTGAGGTAGTTTCAGACAAGGAAGTAGTAGGTTTCACCAGCTTTTTATCAGTGGAGAGTAGATAGTGTAGGTAGAGGACAGCCTCGAGATTCTCCCTGTCCTCATAGAGCAGAGCGTGGTAGTGTAGGTGGTTTCTAGTAGGGTTATAGAGGTCGTAGTCAGCTTCACGTGTTAGCATTTCTATCACCAGGTAATCCAGACATCGTTCGAGGTACCCTTTTCTTATTTTTTACTTGGGTGAATTCCTTTTTTGATTTAGGAGTGACACACTCCTTCATATCACCTACCCTTTTCCATACCTTGGTATATTAGGTAGAGAGTCATCCAGTTTCTATAGCATTGAATATTCCAGTTAGAGGTTGAGCTAACTTTTTTGAAGTATGTAGAGACTGTGAGCTAGTGTTGAGGTAGCACCGCTCTTGGGGAAATTTATTATGTTTACAGATACAGCCGTATGATTCCATCCTCCGCATGGATTGGTCATATTCAGTTTTGGATATCTTGTATTTATTTAGAAGTAAGGTTTTCTTCTTCGATGAAGATGGAGATCCGGTGGTGTTTGTTAGCAGGCGAGACCCTCGGATGGGTTAGAGGTGTGTTCCTTATCATCCTTGATGGCTAAGCTGATGTTGATTTCATTGGAGGTTCAACAGTCATCATTTCCCATGGTCATGAAATAGTACCTTTATGTCTTTATAGAAGAGGTTGTAGTGTTACCCCCTCAATGGGAGATCGAGTTCGAGATTGAGCTATAGATAGGCGTGTCTCCTATCTCAGTGTGTCTATATAGGATGGAGTCTTCTGAGTTATGAGATTTGTGTATATTGATTGATGTTATGTTGTGGTGTGGTTTCATTCTTCCATGCATGTCACTGTGGGGTACACCAGTTATGTTCTTGAAGAAGGATGATAGTAGTTTACAGTTGTGAGTCGATTATCATTGCTTGAACTAAGTGACAGTGAAGAACTTCTAACCTCTTTTGTGGATTGATGATTTATTTGATCAACTGAAGGGTTCAAGTTGGTTCTTGAAGATCTATTTGCGGTCAGTATATCATCTTATGTGTGTAAAGGATAAGGATATCCCAAATACTACTCTCTATAGTCGTCATGGTAATTACAAGTTCATTGTGATATCATTCAGTGTAATGAATACTCCAATTGTGTTCATGGGATTGATGAATTTTGTGTTCTATGAGTTCCTGGACAAGTTCATGGTGTTTTTCATAGATGAAATCTTTGTGTAATCCATGTTTGAGGAGGATCATGCAGGGCATATGCATGCTATTTTGGTAGTTCTTCGCTATGATAAGCTATTAGGGACGTTTTCAAAGTGTGATTTTTGGGCCTGAAAATTCTGTTTCTTGGGGAATATTGTATCCTAGTAAGGAGTATCTATGAATCCATCAAATATATAAGCATTTGTGTCGTTTTAACCCCCCAAGACAGTGGCAAGGGTGTGAAGTTTCCATGGTCTCATATGATATTATAGGAGTTTTTTAGCCGATTTCTCTCAGATTGAGACTCCTATGATAATGTTGACAAGAAATGATCAGGATTTTGTGTGGATTGATCAGTTTCAGGTAGCTTTCAAGTATCTGAAGGAGAAGTTGGTCAGTTCTCTGGTTCTTTTTTTCTAGTAGAAGGAGTTAAGTATGAAGTTTTCTATGATGATTCGCATATGACGTTAGGTTGTGTTTTTATGAAACAAATATTGGTTGTTTCTTATGGGTCTTGGAAGTTATGTTCCCTATGAGAATAACTATTCCACCCATGATATCAAGTCGGCGATAGTGGTGTTTTCCCAAATGTTTGGGATACATTACCTCATGGGCGAGTGTTTTGTGGTCCTCACTGATCATAAGAGCCTGATGTAAGATTTCTCCTAGTGTGACTTGAACTTGTAACAACATCATAGGATGGAGTTATTATAGGATCATGACTTAGAAATTTCATATACACCTCAAATGAGGAATTTTTTGGTTGATGCATTGAGTGGGAACTTGAAAATTGATGTAGTGCATGAATCAGGTGATACTTAGAGGGTGATGGAAGGACTTTCAGCATTACATATAGATATGGGAGAATTTTGGGGGAGAGGTTTTCTTTTTTAGAGTATGGTGCATTCATCTCTGGTGAAGTAGGTAGAAGAGTCCTAGTTGGGGTATCTTGAGGTGGAGGTCTGGAGAGATTGAGTTTTTTATGACGGGGCCCCTGATGGTTGGTCTAAGGATGAAAAATACTGGGTGTTGTTTTAGGGAAGGCTTTTCATTCATTAGATGTCACATGAGATGGTTCATAAGTCACCCTTAGTGGTACATCCCGGCATGAAAAAGATGTACCAAGCTTTGAGAGGTCAGTTTTGGTGGCCCAGGTTAAAGCGTGTAGTTGCAGAGTTTGTGTCTCGATGATTAGTCTTCCAGAAAGTGAAGGCTGAGAACCACATTCCCAGTGGTTTTCTCCATCCATTAGATGTTCCTCAGTAGAAGTGGGAGGACATCTCAATGGACTTTATTACTTGTTTACCTCAATCTTAGGGAGGCTATGAATCTATATGCATTGTACTGGATTGTTTGATGAAATCAACACACTTTATAGAAATCAAGGAGTCGATCTCAGTGGATATTTTTTGAGGCAATACCTAGAGGAGGTGGTGAGACTCCACGGAGTCCCAAGGATGATCATTTTCTATCGTGATCCTCATTTTACCTCCATGGTGTGGAGAGATCTCCAATATAAATTTGGTTCTCAACTATTCCTTAGGACTACTATTCATTTGCAGATGGACAGTCAAACAGAATGAAAAATCCAAATTTTTTAAGACATTTTGTGCTCTTATGTCCTTGATTTTGGAGGTTTGTGGATTAGGCACTTACCCTTGGTAGAGTTTGATTACAACAATAGTTTCCATTAAACCATATTTATGTCAGCATTTGAAGCATTTTATGAATAAAATTCCTATTCTCCATTGTGCTAGATTAGGGTCGGAGAGTCAGAAATTATCGGGCCGAAACTGGAACAGAATATGATAGAGATGGTTCAGGTGATTCATGAGAGGATTAAGGCAGCGTAGGATCGTTATAATTCTTATGTAAATCATAATAGTAGACCTATGGAGTTTGTTATTGGGGATAACATGTTTATGGAGGTGTCTCCCCATCATGGGTAGTGAAGACTTGGTCATGGGAGTAAGCTTTTTCCCTAGTTTTTTGGGCCTTTTGAGGTGTTGTCTCTTGTTAGAACTGTGGAATATCAGGTAGCACTTCCCCCACAGATGATCTGGATACATAATGTTTTCCATGTTAAATAGTTCCTTCATTATCTTCATGATAACTCCCACATCATCAATTGGGGTGAGATCGATGTTGATGATGATTCACCCTTTAAGAAGAATCCTGTAGAGATCCAAGATCACAAGAAGAATGTGTTTTCTGGGCATGATATCCCCTTGGATCATGTCTTGTGGTGGCACAATGGTGTGGATTAGAGTACTTGGAAATGTGAGTCGTAGATACGTGCTCAGTACCACGAGATGTTTGATGTTTATCTCTTCTATTTGATCCCTTAGGGTTGTAAAACCTTTCTGGTTATTGTAGGGACTTCTCTTGTTACTTTTCGCGGATTGCTCTATTTTGAGATATATATCCCCTGAGATAGTGTTTAGGAGTTGGTTGTGGTTTTCGTTTGGTTTCTCATTGCTCCTTTTATGACGTGGTTGAGATCCTATGGTGGTGAGATCCTTGAGAGGTATCTCATGGGGTGGATTTTCACACAAACTCTTTTCAGTTTCCTCTATGTGTAGGTTTTGGATTCTCAAGGATTATAATTTTTTATAGGTATCTGATGTAATGATTTAGACCTCTCAAGTATATCTCTTTGGGAAGATCTGGTGTTTGAGGTGTTCTTGGAGGTAAAGGGGACTTATTTCAACACTTTGCAAAATTTTGAGTTTTTTTAACAGTGTTTCCAGAATGGTGATTCATCCAATGGTGATTCGTGCAATGGTGACTCATCCAATGGTGACTCATCCAATGGTGAATCATCAAATAGTGACTCATCCAATGGTGACTCATCCAATGGTGATTCATCCAACAGTGACTCGTCCAACTGTGACTTGTCCAACGATGACTCATCAGATGGTGAGTCTTCCAATGGTGACTCATCCCACAGTGACTTGTCTAATGATGAGTCATTCAATGGTGACCAATCTAACAGTAAATCATCCAATGGTGACTTATCCAATGGTAAGTCATGAACAGTGTTTCCAACTTCCTATATTTTGTCCTTTTAAAGTTATATTTTACATAAAACACATTCAAATTCTTATTTTAAGTGATTTAAGTCTAATTCAAATCCCACAACTCCTATCCAAATTTCCCAAAGGGTACAGGTTCCTTTATTCAGTCAAAACACGTAATCTTGAACAGATCCACCTTTAATGTAAAATCCAAATTGTATCTAAACTGGTGCTCTATTTAGATTTTCTAAAGGGTCAAGATTCATTCTACCCTTGTTCTTACTTCTTATTTTCCTTGGTATAGGATTCCCAGATTTCTTCCTCCCATAGGATACGTGTAATCCAACTAAAATCCTTGGGTTGGGTTCCCATTGGAGTTTTTCATAATGCATGCACACCCCCTATTTTCATGTAACCAGGAAGTGTCATTCTATCTTTGATAAAAGGTATGTTCTACCTAAGATCTTATGGGTTCCTTGATGTATTTACTCTTTTTTCTCCTTTACATGTGACTTCATGTGATCTCCTTGTTTTTAATGGAGCTTTCTCAGTTGTTGGTTTATGCAGTGGTATCACGACATTCTCGGGTGAATGAATTTGTTTCTGGATAGTTGATAGTGATCCATTGTGTGGTCTATTTTTGTAAAAATAATGTTGGAAACCTTTTTGAGGTATAGGATTCATTACTTCCTTATTTTATTTACATGAAAATGTAGAGTTTTCATGATTTATCCCATGGGATAATAATGAAAATGACATTATAAATACTAAAACCAAATTAAATAATTGGTATCAATTGATTAGCGATGTCATTGCCTCTTGATTTTCTAGGTACTGTGACATCTATTCTTTTCATGTTTATCATGTCATTGTTAATGGAAAATGGTAAAGAATGCAAAGCTGGTATTAATTTTAAATTGATTATATAAATGGTTAAATATGAATGCTAATGAATCCAGTTATTATTGTTTTGATTTGATGATAATCAAATGGTTGTAGTTATGCATGATTAATTGAGTTGGTTAAGGAACCTTAATCATGTATACAATTACAGATAAATTAATTAAAGTAATATTAAATTAATTTTTTAATTAATTTGTGATATCTATGATATCTTGTTACTTAGTTCACATGTAGTTGGAAACTGTGAATAATGAATCGGTTAATTCGAGGTGGAATAAGAACCAGTTGTGTGATAAAAAGATATTTCCTTATAGGTTTTTATTTATCTTCCTACTTTTAAAGTGAAATCACTTTATGTTTTATTGCTATGATAGATCGTTGTGTGTGAAGTTTTAACTCATTACTTTAGGGCCTAGATCCCATTTCTATGTATGTTTCATGTTATTTTTTATGTGATGTGAGCCTGGGATGGCTGATCCAAGATAGATGTTGTTTTATGTGGAGGTAGGGAGGCCCAGTGGATGTGTATGTAGTTGATTCCTAGATAGGAAAGATGCATCAGTTTATGCATGTGGGTTTCAAGGAGGGAACCACATATGATGGAATGGGTTGAATCTAGGATTAAATGTTGATATGAAATTTGTATGCTTGTTTAATCTATTTTTTGTTTATCTGCTTTACATTCCTCACTTCTTGAGGAAGATGATCATCATTACCCTACTTCCAAAAGATTCCAAGACACACAAGGTATTCTATTCTTTCCATGTTTATCTTCGTAAGGATGGATGAGTCTATGCTCCTGCTATAGGTGGCAAAGAATCAACGATTAGTTCATCTACCCACAGTGTTGAGCTTCTTATGCTTGTTAGCTTAGTATGTTTTCCTAGAATACCTATAAATAAGGAAATATGGAATATGTTAACATTTTTGATAAATGGATAAATGTTTAACCCCTGAGGTTGGAGCTTTATGGGATGCAGTGCTGATGTATTATTCATGTGAAGTTGTGGACTCTGTTTGGTTATGCCTGGTGCATATGGATCTTTTTTGGAATTATAATGTAATACAATTTAGAATTTATAATGGTTAATTAATGTTTAAATAATTAATTAACGTATAGTACAACTGATAACACGAGATAATTAACTTAATGTAGCTCTTTAAATAGTCATGTGCTTATAGGATATCTATTCTTAGCAGTGGCAGTCAAGAGTATGAGAGATGTTAGCTGCAGTTGAGTCTAAGACTATTTTTCCCATAGTGTGGTTTTAAGATATATTATATCATGTACTTTTGTGTTTAAATACACTTATACACTCTTTTTATAAGGAAAAATAATAACTCAGTTATTTTCAGCCCTGGGGGGGTGTTTTCCCCAACATCTTAATGGGAGGATGGATGGATGACTACCCCCTTTGGCCTTGCTCACTTCTCTTGGTTTTTACTTGTATTGGTATGCACAAGGGTTTTTTATCACCATATATGTTTATAGAGTGATGTAACTTCTTACGGTTATTTTACACACATATATTTTGGATATATTTTCCTAAGTGATACTATAGGTATAGTGTGTAAAGGTTGTGATGGCTTGAGGATACTTACTTGGTGTATGGGTTGTGATGGATTTAGTTATAATAACTGATTTTTTATATGTGTTATGTGTATTTTGGTGGCTCCTGGAAAAAACTTAGTTAATTTTTGGTTATGTGGATACGGTGGTGTGTTGCAAGAGGTGCATGTTTTGGTGCTTCACCAAGGTTTCTTTGGGCTAGAATTTTTGGAGAAATATGATAAAGATGTGAGACATTGGGGAAAAGTGGAAATCCAGTGGGGAAGTAGTAGCAGGGTACCATTGAATTGTTTTTATATTATATACTCTTATATGAGATACTTGGTGACAGTAGCCATGGTGAGGCTGGGAAAATAGTATACATGTTTAGGTGATGAGTAAGATTCAGTTGTTGTTCACTATTCTTTAGCATGATTTCAGTACTTTTTCATGAGAGGATTTGGGGAGTATCCTACTAAGTATAATTTTATAATCATCCTACATTTATATATAAAAAAATTAGGTCATTTAGAGCAGGTTGGATATCAGACTGGTTACTACTAACATGGGGTTTGCGGGAGCTTTTGGGATACATGGTCCTTGTAGAGACCCGAAGCTTATTGTACATAGACTTTACATTACTTTTGCGGAATACTTAGTACATAACAAAAACACACACACACAAGGATCGTAATAGTTTAGTGTCTTTGGAAACTCGGAACGTAATCTTCTAATCGTGGTGAAAGATCTTCAAAATCTCCCATAAGATCTTCCCTTTTTTTTACCTAAAACCTTTCTTTATATCCTGGGGAAAAGAAAACATAAAAGGGTGAGCTCAAATTCTCAGTAAGGGTAAACAAAAGAAATATCAATCACATCGTATTCATAAGAACATAACATTTTGGAAATCATAACCTGCAAAAGAGAGCATAATTTCATAACATGGGATAAATCATGGTAGTGAAATGTAATCACAATAATCATAACTTAAAACATGAAACTTTGTGGCATTCACACATAATCATAGATAATCATTTCTTGTTAGTCAAGACTCATTGACAAGACTATCTTAGTGGACAAAGTCCCTTTCTGAATCGAGTAACCCTCGTTTCAGTCCTGTTTCACTGAACCGGTATAACCGACCATTCCAGCCATGTCTATCTCATGAGATATAAAATCTTTACCCAATGCATTGGAGGGAGATATAGGTCCCACCCATCTTATAATGAATCCTTTCTTATGTGTGTCACATAATCATAAACCATACATCATAGCGTAACCCATGTAATAAAAAATGGGATTCTTGAAACATCATGACATCATAAAACAAACCATATAAGGTAAATGACTTCATAAAAATAATTCCCTCACAACATAATCAAATCAATGTAATAATAGGGATAAAAACAGAACCCTTTATTATCTTAGATGGAAAATAATTTTGATAAAACACTTGAACTCCATTCTTGAGGAAAATATCCTTTCTTCTTCAAAAACACTTTTCTTTTCTTAAAATGTCATAAACTTCTAAACTAAAAGAAGTTGATTAAAAATAAACTTGAAAACTTGTATAGGAAGATTCTTGGAAATAATTTTTTAAAAATCCATTCATGCCGTATAAGTTAAAAAAACATTCTTCGTACTTTTGTCGGAAAAGTCAAAAAGTACCTCGTACGACAAAAGATTCCTTTCATACATATTACTAAAAACTCACCAAAGGGTAGAATGGATTTAAACAATTTTAGGTGGATGGAAATAATATTATATATTGATGAAACATGGATGTGTATGATAAAATACACCCCAGTAAATATTTACGAATAAACAATTTCGGATAAAAATGAGATTGTGATATTTCCCTTACCTTAGGTCTGACTTGCTTTGTAAGTGTCCGAAACTCCTGTATAATGATTTAAATCATGTTATTGACTTATTCCAGAATCATATTCATTGTTATGATATCATATATGGTTCACTTATGACATTATATTACCCGTTCTTTTGTAAATTCCATGTTAAAGAAGCGTTTTGGGTAAAATCGTTTCATTTATCTTAGGTGTTTTGACTTGTTGTTCTTGACATCATTATTACTTATATCATGATTTACTTACTTCCAGAATATAAAATACGATTTATATATCATATATATTCAGTATATATATATAGATAGATAAATAAAATGAAAAAACACCGTTCATGGAGACGGTAGTCCGTACGTACGCATGAACGATGTTTTACTTTCCTTATTGTCTTGAAATGGAAGTAAGTAGATGACATACATATATATATACATAAATCCAGTAGCTTTATAATGTCATATATTTCATTATTATTTCTTATATATACTTTATAATCATTCTTAAATGGTTAACATGGAGAATGAATCTCATCGCGTCGTGGAGACGGTAGTCCGTACGTATGCACGAGCGATGATATCATTTCTATAAATATTGAATTGAATTGGAGTGGATTATACAATATATCAGAATCAATATGATGTTGTAATAACTATGTATAGTTATTCTTTACACCATTATACCCATCCATGTAAGGTGGTGGTGGAAAATAGATTACACCACGGCGTGGAGACGGTATTCCGTACGTACGCACGCGCGGTGATTTCTTTTTCCGTAGGATGGATAGATGGTGAAATAGGGTTGTTTCATACTTATAATAACATATCAGTATATGAGTGATACTGATGTTATTACTTCATAATGAAACAACCTAAGAAGAAGAAGTGGAAGAAGAAATAAAGATGAAAGAATTGGTAACGGTAATTACCTCTTCTTTGAAGTGCCTCTTTGAGACCTCCTCTTAGGGCACTAAAATTGGTCTTTGAGGAAGACCAGAACCTCTAGGATGTTTTTAGGGAAGTGTAGAAGAGATTTTGGCAGGGGTTGGCTGAGCTTGAGTGCTCAAATTGGTGTGAGGAGGAGGGGGAGGAGGTGTCCTTTTATAGGGGAGGAGAGGGGCACCTTAGGAATATCTCAAAATATTATTTTATATTAAAGTTAAAATCGGTTTATAATGGTTCCAAAGGGTCTTATTTCGAAGCTAAAGTGGGTATGGGTCGAAATCCTATCAACCAATAGAATTTAGACAAGTTTAGGATTTTATTTTAACCTTATCAATTAGATTTAACTCTAAGTTAAATAATTTAACTTTTACCATGTCTTTTTGTTTTCTTTCACTATATGGTTAATACACTTACTATAACATACCAAACGAACCCCAAATTGTTTATTATTAATATATATATCCTTATCTAAGTCATTTGGCCGAACCTTAGATTTTTAGGAATAAAATAACAATTAATAATATAATATTTGATTTAAAAACTATTTTGTGTCAATTTTGACACTATTTGATATATGATTTTTGTGAGAGTCATAACAGAATTAAATGTTCGAAAAAAGTTAATTAAATCAACATTAATATATCATAGTAACCTATAAAATTAGTGTAATTCATAAAAAGTCTTAAATTACATTTATTTTGGTATTTATATTATCAATTATGTCAATATTTCATTAATAAGATAATTACTGCATCATCTTTGTGTCATAAATAAATTAAATTATTTAAAGTCTAAAAATTACAAATAAAATACCATTATGTAGGAAATCTTGTTATCTCTCTAATGAATATTTATAATCTAAAATCCAACATATATAACCCTATGTAACAATTGTTTTGATAAAAGATATATGCTTGTGTCATTTTTGTATTCATTTTAACTTAATTAAAATAAAGTGTCATTATCACTTACAAGTGGATCAATGGGGTCCCAAAATCGACCCAAAGATGCCCATGGTCGACCATGTTTCAACCAATAGGGTTATGACACGTTTTAGGGTAATTTAATATTATTATAATATATTTTTTTAACCCTTATTTACCGGATTTACCCTTAACCATGGTAAATAAAATATTTACCGCAGTAATTATTCAAAATGTCTAAAAATAAAAGTTACCTATTTACACAATTTGAACATCCTGATTCTAAATATGGAATCCATTTTTCTAAATTCAAAACACATAAGTGTCAGAAATTAATTTAAAATTAATTCCCGCTGTCAAAACAAAAAGCGTGTTTTTAAGAGATAATAACTATCAAAAGATTGACACTTGTTTATGTTCGGTTTAATTGTAAAATTGTGTCCAATGACCAACATTATATTAAGTGGTAAAAATATATTCTAAATATACTTTAAAACCATTCAATATTATAATTTAACCACATAAGATATTACGATGAAAAAAGTTGTTTTTAATTAAAATATAGCGTGTTTTTAGTATTCATTAAAATATGAAAGTTATCGGAAAAGTATCAAAAATTTATCTAATGTAAATTTTTACATCCTGATTCAAAATAAGAATATTATTTTGTCAAATTGAACATATAAACATGTCAAAAACTATATTTAAAGTGGGTGCGCCATCAAAAGGCGGTAAAACTACATTTTTTGAAAAATACTTATTTTACCCGAAAAAATTATTTTGTTCTTATACCATGTTCTAGAAATGTGTAAGATGAATAATAATGTTATAAAATTCAAAATTTAGTTAATACTATTCATAACGGCTAGTTCATGACAATATTATAATAATATAACATTGTTTATTAAAACTCGGTATTGCGTACAACACACGCTATCGAGGAAGGTCGCGATTGCGTGTAATGCAAGCCAAGTCAGGGTTGCGTGTTGTGAAAGAATCCTTCATTGTTTCGTATAACAGAATCCAACCATATTTCATTTATACATTTAATATATATATATATACTCAATGTTGCGTAGAATAACTATTATTAAAATTGTGTGTAACACGATCCAAGAATAGTGTTGCGTATACTGCAAGCTAATACGGTGTTCCATATAGCGCAAGGTAATCTTGGTGTAGAATACAACACAAGACATTAATGAAATTAAAAGAATATTTTTCATAAAATCTCGGGGTGTTACATTCTACCCCCCTTAAAATGAATTTCGCCCTCGAAATTCGTCGGGATTATAAATGGTTTACTATTCGAAAGTTTCTTTGATAGAAACCTACATCGTAAAAAAAATACCAAAACTTATCTTTAAAAACAAAAGTATGAAACGTAACGGTTACCCAAATAAACTAATCACTGGGTTTCCACATAGGTGAAAATATGGATATGGAAGAGAAATCTAACAATCATGTTCTGATGGAGAGTGGTAGAGAACATGGCTATGGAAAAGCTAGCAATCACAAAGCCATAAATTTGTGACGATCTAAGGTACCATCCGATTCATCAGATATAAGATCACTAGGACAACATTTTTGGTTTTCAATATCATTTCCCTAAAGTTGAAAAATTTGAATTAGAAGAAATACTTACTTGATTTTGGTATAATCTCACTGTTGTTCGTGAATTGAACAATTTACACTTCTTCCCTTAAAGAAATGAAGTTGAATTTGTTATTCGTGATGTGTTAGCAGATCATGTGATAGAATGACAGGTCATTCCATCTGTCTCAAACAAAAGGTTATCAAAACTTATATACATAAGTCGATCTATAGTGAGATTAATCATATATGGTTCCTAAAATGGACTTATACTTCATATATCATACTGCTTAATATAATAAAACTAGTTTCTACTAAACAGGGACTTCCTGTAGGTCAGTGGTAGGCGATAAAGGCCAGTCGCACTTCGGTTGTGGGTTTGATTCCTACAGCCTTGTCCGAAGCGATGGGCTGTCACCCGTCCTGCAGGTTGTCCTTTTTCTAAAACTATATTACTATAACATCCCATCAATAATATCGAGAAAACTTCTATCCTTAAACAATACTAACTTATGTCCAACATAATCCATTCCAATATTTAGGATTATCCATAATACTGCAGTCTACTCTCATAACATAGTGAAAACGATTACCAGAGATTTAACACCATCGTCGATCCCCATAAGATATGTCTTGTTGGTCACATTCTAAACATTCAAAGTCCTTAATCATGTATTCGCTTGAATACCTTAGTGAAAACATGAATGCAGTTTAAAGTTAACACTTTCCACATACCAAAATCCTCAAAATTATATATACTCAAACCATGATATCACTTAGTCCTTATATCAATCATGAGCTCATGAATACTGTTAAACATTTCATTTTCTTGTTTTCCCTTCATTATGCGCATATCATCTTATTTCCAAAAATATCTCAATCACTTTGAATACCACATTAAACCAATACATAAATATTCCAATACTTCATGATACAACATTATTTTGGAATCCCATTACATAAACGCTTAATCATTCCACCACATCGTTATCATATTCAACATCGCCAATAGTGATCGCATGTGACTTCCCTTTGTCCTTTGCCTTCAGTGGTTGCTCATGTTGATCATCACTAACCCTTGGATTAGGGCAATTATTATCATAATTCCCCATTTCCTTGCACTTGAAGCATTGAAGTGTTGGTGGTGCGTTCTCTGCAGTGTTTGCTTTATTCACATCATTAGAAACCCTTTTTCCATTACTTCGACACTCAGCTTCTCGATGACCTTCTTTTCCACACTTAAAACATTTTCTAGTCCCTTTAAGACAATCTCCACCATGCTTCTTTCCACACTTTGTGCATAAGGAAACATTCATCTTCTTTTCACCATTATTCTGAGATTTCTCCTTGAACTCCATCTTTCGTTTCTTGTCAAAACCATGAGATGGATATGTAACACCAACTTCCATTTCTACCTTGATAGCACAACGCACAATTTCTTCATAGCTACTGAAGTCTCTTATAGCTAATGCCCTTCGAAGACTTGGTTTTAAGCCACTGAAAAATCGATCAACTTTACTTTCAGGTTGGATGATAATACCAGAAGCATACCTTGCAAGTCTTGTAAAATTTGCTTCATAGGTACCAACAGATTCATCGTCCCTTTGATTCAGTTCAAGAAACTCTTTCTCCATCTTTGTTCGAAGAATACGAGGGAAGTACTTACTGAAAAACAAGTTCTTGAACTCGTCCCATTCCATGGACTCAATTTCATCTCTTGGCCTCGTATTCTTGATAAGATTCCACCATTGATCAGCTTCACCTTCCAAACGATATACTGCTAAGATGACTTTATCATGTTCAGAACATTGAAGAACTGAAAATATCTTTTTAGTAGTACTGATCCATTGTTCAGCCACAAGTGGATCAGAAGACCCACTGAAAGAAGGTGGACGTTGCCTCATGAAGGACTCAATAGAATATTGTTCCCTTCTCTGCTCATTTGGAAGTCCAGAATGATTCATAGCTTGTGTAAGTATAGCAATAATATTTTGCACTCCATCTCCCATAACATTTGTTTGTTCAGGAGGGAAATCATTGCATTGTCCATTGCATTGATCAACACGGTTCCTTCGGGTTCCAGCCATCGTCTAAAACCCAAAAAGAATAGTGTGAGAGGCAAAAATCATGCTAGGGAAAACAACATAATAAAGGGGGAGTACCTTCAATATCCAACATCTTAGGTTTAATTCTATGATCGTTAGCGTAATTCTATTACTATAACCTATACGTATACTTATCCCTAGGGACATCCCTAGACATACCTTAGAAATATCTCTAGGGATCTCACTAACGTTTTCACATCCTAGTTTCCAAAGGTTGACTAAACCTTTCCTCTGATACCAACTGTAGAGACCCGAATCTTATTGTACATAGACTTTACATTACTTTTGCGGAATACTTAGTACATAACAAAAACACACACACACAAGGATCGTAATAGTTTAGTGTCTTTGGAAACTCGGAACGTAATCTTCTAATCGTGGTGAAAGATCTTCAAAATCTCCCATAAAGATCTTCCCTTTTTTTTTACCTAAAACCTTTCTTTATATCCTGGGGAAAAGAAAACATAAAAGGGTGAGCTCAAATGCTCAGTAAGGGTAAACAAAAGAAATATCAATCACATCGTATTCATAAGAACATAACATTTTGGAAATCATAACCTGCAAAAGAGAGCATAATTTCATAACATGGGATAAATCATGGTAGTGAAATGTAATCACAATAATCATAACTTAAAACATGAAACTTTGTGGCATTCACAAATAATCATAGAGAATCATTTCTTGTTAGTCAAGACTCATTGCCAAGACTATCTTAGTGGACAAAGTCCCTTTCTGAATCGAGTAACCCTCGTTTCAGTCCTGTTTCACTGAACCGGTATAACCTACCATTCCAGCCATGTCTATCTCATGAGATATAAAATCTTTACCCAATGCATTGGAGGGAGATATATGTCCCACCCATCTTATAATGAATCCTTTCTTATGTGTGCCACATAATCATAAACCATACATCATAGCGTAACCCATGTAATAAAAAATGGGATTCTTGAAACATCATGACATCATAAAACAAACCATATAAGGTAAATGACTTCATAAAAATAATTCCCTCACAACATAATCAAATCAATGTAATAATAGGGATAAAAACAGAACCCTTTATTATCTTAGATGGAAAATAATTTTGATAAAACACTTGAACTCCATTCTTGAGGAAAATATCCTTTCTTCTTCAAAAACACTTTTCTTTTCTTAAAATGTCATAAAATTCTAAACTAAAAGAAGTTGATTAAAAATAAACTTGAAAACTTGTATAGGAAGATTCTTGGAAATAATTTTTTCAAAATCCATTCATGCCGTATAAGTTAAAAAAACATTCTTCGTACTTTTGTCGGAAAAGTCAAAAAGTACCTCGTACGACAAAAGATTCCTTTCATACATATTACTAAAAACTCACCAAAGGGTAGAATGGATTTAAACAATTTTAGGTGGATGGAAATAATATTACATATTGATGAAACATGGATGTGTATGATAAAATACACCCCAGTAAATATTTACGAATAAACAATCTCGGATAAAAATGAGATTGTGATATTTCCCTTACCTTAGGTCTGACTTGCTTTGTAAGTGTCCGAACCTCCTGTATAATGATTTAAATCATGTTATTGACTTATTCCAGAATCATATTCATTGTTATTATATCATATATGGTTCACTTATGACATTATATTACCCGTTCTTTTGTAAATTCCATGTTAAAGAAGCGTTTTGGGTAAAATCGTTTCATTTATCTTAGGTGTTTTGACTTGTTGTTCTTGACATCATTATTACTTATATCATGATTTACTTACTTCCAGAATATAAAATACGATTTATATATCATATATATTCAGTATATATATATATAGATATATAAATAAAATGAAAAAACATCGTTCATGGAGACGGTAGTCCGTACGTACGCATGAACGCTGTTTTACTTTCCTTATTGTCTTGAAATGGAAGTAAGTAGATGACATACATATATATATATACATAAATCCAGTAGCTTTATAATGTCATATATTTCATTATTATTTCTTATATATACTTTATAATCATTCTTAAATGGTTAACATGGAGAATGAATCTCATCGCGTCGTGGAGACGGTAGTCCGTACGTATGCACGAGCGATGATATCATTTCTATAAATATTGAATTGAATTGGAGTGGATTATACAATATATCAGAATCAATATGATGTTGTAATAACTATGTATAGTTATTCTTTACACCATTATACCCATCCATGTAAGGTGGTGGTGGAAAATAGATTACACCACGGCGTGGAGACGGTATTCCGTACGTACGCACGCGCGGTGATTTCTTTTTCCGTAGGATGGATAGATGGTGAAATAGGGTTGTTTCATACTTATAATAACATATCAGTATATGAGTGATACTGATGTTATTACTTCATAATGAAACAACCTAAGAAGAAGAAGTGGAAGAAGAAATAAAGATGAAAGAATTGGTAACGGTAATTACCTCTTCTTTGAAGTGCCTCTTTGAGACCTCCTCTTAGGGCACTAAAATTGGTCTTTGAGAAAGACCAGAACCTCTAGGATGTTTTTAGGGAAGTGTAGAAGAGATTTTGGCAGGGGTTGGCCGAGCTTGAGTGCTCAAATTGGTGTGAGGAGGAGGGGGAGGAGGTGTCCTTTTATAGGGGAGGAGAGGGGCACCTTAGGAATATCTCAAAATATTATTTTATATTAAAGTCAAAATCGGTTTATAATGGTTCCAAAGGGTCTTATTTCGAAGATAAAGTGGGGATGGGTCGAAATCCTATCAACCAATAGAATTTAGACAAGTTTAGGATATTATTTTAACCTTATCAATTAGATTTAACTCTAAGTTAAATAATTTAACTTTTACCATGTCTTTTTGTTTTCTTTCACTATATGGTTAATACACTTACTATAACATACCAAACGAACCCCAAATTGTTTATTATTAATATATATATCCTTATTTAAGTCATTTGGCCGAACCTTAGATTTTTAGGAATAAAATAACAATTAATAATATAATATTTGATTTAAAAACTATTTTGTGTCAATTTTGACACTATTTGATATATGATTTTTGTGAGAGTCATAATAGAATTAAATGTTCGAAAAAAGTTAATTAAATCAACATTAATATATCATAGTAACCTATAAAATTAGTGGAATTCATAAAAAGTCTTAAATTACATTTATTTTGGTATTTATATTATCAATTATGTCAATATTTCATTAATAAGATAATTACTGCATCATCTTTGTGTCATAAATAAATTAAATTATTTAAAGTCTAAAAATTACAAATAAAATACCATTATGTAGGAAATATTTTTATCTTTCTAATGAATATTTATAATCTAAAATCCAACATATATAACCCTATGTAACAATTGTTTTTCTAAAAGATATATGCTTGTGTCATTTTTGTATTCATTTTAACTTAATTAAAATAAAGTGTCATTATCACTTACAAGTGGATCAATGGGGTCCCAAAATCGACCCAAAGATGCCCATGGTCGACCATGTATCAACCAATAGGGTTAAGACACGTTTTAGGGTAATTTAATATTATTATAATATATTTTTTTAACCCTTATTTACCGGATTTACCCTTAACCATGGTAAATAAAATATTTACCGCAGTAATTATTCAAAATGTCTAAAAATAAAAGTTACCTATTTACACAATTTGAACATCCTGATTCCAAATATGGAATCCATTTTTCTAAATTCAAAACACAGAAGTGGCAGAAATTAATTTAAAATTAATTCCCACTGTCAAAACAAAAAGCGTGTTTTTAAGAGATAATAACTATCAAAAGATTGACACTTGTTTATGTTCGGTTTAATTGTAAAATTGTGTCCAATGAACAACATTATATTAAGTGGTAAAAATATATTCTAAATATACTTTAAAACCATTCAATATTATAATTTAACCACATAAGATATTACGATGAAAAAAGTTGTTTTTAATTAAAATATAGCGTGTTTTTAGTATTCATTAAAATATGAAAGTTATCGGAAAAGTATCAAAAATTTATCTAATGTAAATTTTTACATCCTGATTCAAAAGAAGAATATTATTTTGTCAAATTGAACATATAAACATGTCAAAAACTATATTTAAAGTGGGTGCGCCATCAAAAGGCGGTAAAACTACATTTTTTGAAAAATACTTATTTTACCCAAAAAATTTATTTTGTTCTTATACCATGTTCTAGAAATGTGTAAGATGAATAATAATGTTATAAAATTCAAAATTTAGTTAATACTATTCATAACGGCTAGTTCATGACAATATTATAATAATATAACATTGTTTATTAAAACCCGGTATTGCGTACAACACACGCTATCGAGGAAGGTCGCGATTGCGTGTAATGCAAGCCAAGTCAGGGTTGCGTGTTGTGAAAGAATCCTTCATTGTTTCGTATAACAGAATCCAACCATATTTCATTTATACATTTAATATATATATATATACTCAATGTTTCGTAGAATAACTATTATCAAAATTGTGTGTAACAAGATCCAAGAATAGTGTTGCGTATACTGCAAGCTAATACGGTGTTGCGTATAGCGCAAGGTAATCTTGGTGTAGAATACAACACAAGACATTAATGAAATTAAAAGAATATTTTTCATAAAATCTCGGGGTGTTATAGTCCTTGTTGTTTTAGAATCTTTTGGTACTTAAAGTTTTACTTTTCAGTTTTAGTAGTCTTTGCATGACATTACATGTGTTTACTTGGGTTTTCATTTATATTGTATTCTGAGCAAGATTTCATTGGTTTCTATCTTATATCTCTCTTAAGAATGTGTTATCTTAGAGGGTAATTCCTCCCATCTATGTGTTTACTATACCCTCATTGCTAGTCACCAACCCGGAGCCTACTGGAGGCGGGAATCGAGGGTTCAATATCTCTATTCTCTCATTTTAAGCCCAGGAGGGGTACACTTTGAGGGGAGGAGATCATGAAAGAAGAATTGATAAATCTTGTAGTTTTTATTCAAGTGATGGGGCAATGAGTTTCTATATAAAATAGTTGAATGAAAATTAATATATCAAGATCATATGGATCTAAATAAAGGATGTGTATTATTTATCTTTTATCCGTTATATGATGATAGAAATTTTTTCCCAAAAAAAAATTTTTATAAACAATGTGATATGATGGATTTAATACACATGGTTAGTGATTCACCAGGTTCTATAACAAATTTGAAAAGGATATCATGATAAAAATGATTAATTCATGATAAACATGTTCATCTATATGTTTGTTAAAATAAGAGGTCTTTTTTCTCACCACCATCAATGGTATATTTTAAATAATAATATTACTTTCCAGAAAATTATACAAATTATATTGAATACCATATATGATACAAAAAATAATTTTTTGTAAAATAGTCATAATTAAGTAAATAAGTGTTGTTTTTTAACAAAAAGCGGTTTGTGTATCTTAACATGATATTATGAATAGAATATAGTGTCTAAGAGGCTAGTTGGAGTATGTTTGGAATTTGAGAAGATAAAATTTAAAAAATCAAATATTATCCTAGTCAATGTGAATGTCCCTTTATATCCTAAAAGGTTTAGGGTATGTCGGTAAAAGATTTATACAAATAGTTACATTAGTTAACACAGGGTTTTAAGGAAAAAATTAATGGAAATGATTCCAAGGACAATGATTATGATAGACGTTTAAAGAGATCTAAGTAGATAAAAACGTTATTAACATTGTAGCATTGGATTTAATGAAGTTAAGAAGTTTGAATACATGTTTAAGGAGTTGAAAAATATGAATATGATTCCTAAATCTCTCCATTATTAAGATTCTATTACTTCATTTATTCTACTCACTAAAGAGTTTTGGGGGTGATTTTTTATTAGCTAGTCACATAGAGAAGCATAGAAAATTATAGAGATGTATTAATTTTAGCAAAACCATTGAAAGTGTAGTAAATGTAAGTATAATATAGAAATCTATCATATGTGATATGTTAGATGTGAACATATGTTTAGTTTTTTAATGTATTCTTATAGAAGCTTAAGGATATAAAATGTGTCATTTTATAAAAAAGGAAATGTTCACATTATCATTCTTTCACATTGGTTGTGTGTGTGTGTATATATATATCATGAACTGAAATCATAATTGACCTCTCAAAGTAAGACCTAATGTTATCCCTAACATATATTTTTTAATGATTATTATAGGTGGTGATGAAATTTTATGTTTAGAACGAGTAGGATTCATATATAAAGATATGAAATACACTCATGAGACATAAAATAGGTTTTTTATACTGGATGATCCATGAAGTATACCATATGGATTGTCATAAACTACATATTTGGTATATTATGAATATATGGTTCATATTTTTAATCCTCAATACTTAAATTTGGTGAGATACCTAACATGAGAACCGTTATACTATGGTACCTTTATTATGAAAGCCTTGAGGCTAGGTAATTCATAGGTGGTTGGGTATGTTGTTGATCATGTTATCAATTGGATATTAACCAGGATATGATTATTTATATCATATGATGAGTATGAAAACTGGGGCCTCGATAAAGATAGATTGAAGAAATATAAAATTATACCAAGTTAATACATATTATGTGCTTATCTATCAGCTGAGGGGTATATAATGTGACCATCCCTAAAGGTAAATGAAATGTGATGTATTCATCAATTTGGTCAGTCTATACTTTTAGAATCAAGAATTTATGAGTTGACTATTATGGATTGACATAATCTATGTCCCATGGTCACTTTATTCGTTTAAAAAATGTTTCATAAGAAAAATCATTCTTGTATATGATGCAGCTAGTGGACATAGGTATATAAATACATGTGTTTCATGGAGATTAGGCCATATACCTTTGTAACTTGAGTAACATTTATTCTTTCATATAAGCTTCTATGTTTAGATACATTAATTTAATAATTAATATTTTTTTATGCAACAAAGTCCCATGGGGTCACACTTTATAGTTGATTGAATGAGGATTGAGTTTGACTCATAGATATCCTCTAAAGTGTTCTAGATTTTTTCTAAAAAGAGTTTTGGATGAGTATTCACAAGGTATTACATATGATGTGATACATGGTGAAGTATATTTTAGAATTCAAAAATTGTGTTAGACGATATCTAAAAAGGTTTTTTAAATATAGTTTCACCAGTTATTATATATGAAATAGAATAAGGTGAAATGAAACTAGGATTATGAGGCTTTAATTCAGGTGGGAGATTGTTGGAGATGATCCCTTAATACGTATCATAGTGTAAGATATATGGTATTTCTTATTGTATGGAATGTATTTAAACAAATAATATTTTATTCCTTTTTGTTGAGAATATCATAACAACATGATAAATAATATCATGTTATTTTCAGTCAAATTTTGATAAGTTAATATTTGAATTATCTTACAACATTGTCAATAATTAATATCAAATGTTTCATAAGATGAAACACATTGCATGAATGATTCATTCATGTGATGAATGCATGGTTAGTAGAAGCATTAACCCAATGTTAAAAATGTACAAGTTAATGGATGGTAATATCATGTTGTCTTGTATAAGAAGGTAATTACCATGAGATGAAGATTACTTAAGGAGTTCAATCATTCCTCTCTCCTTCTAAATCTCCCTACCTATAATGT
This sequence comes from Viscum album, assembly GCA_963277665.1. Taxonomy (NCBI): domain Eukaryota; kingdom Viridiplantae; phylum Streptophyta; class Magnoliopsida; order Santalales; family Viscaceae; genus Viscum; species Viscum album. Next base: position 546,767,193 of record OY728121.1, read on the forward strand.
CCTGGATCCGGGTTCCACTCAACGGGTTCCCCGAACCTGGTTGGTCACGTGACCTCAAGATAATTTCCCCAAATGCTAGAGGCTTCCAACTAGCAGTGAGGTACTAGGTCTAATAGTGGAGAAACTATTCCCTAATTTGTCAAAGTGTAGCGCAGTAGAAAAATATAAACATACCCAAAAGCAGAAGTAGTAAGAAATACAAAGATGAAAGGAAATTGGTACTGAAGAAAAATATAGCCAACAGTCATACATATATGATGATGCAATATGTCCTATTTTTAAGAAAGCGGTTAAAACAGGATACACTGCAATCAAATACAATACAGCAAAACAAAACAAAACAGTGTAACAAGAACTCAGCAGCATTGCAAGCCTAAACTCGGTCGCATGCTCTCCCACTCCTCTACAATAATCAAGTACATGTATAGGGAATATTTACCTTATCAAAAACTATAGAAATATAATCTCTTTGGGCAAAATAAATGAACCAAATAGGGTGTGAGAAATAAATCCCAGTAGGCAACCACCAAAGTTCCATGCCCAACTGATAGTGAAAATGTGCAAGAGCAGTGTGCAATAATGAAAATGCAGTAAGATAATAAGTACTCAAAAGAAGCTACTCCTACCAGTTCCATTACCATTTAATTATTATTTAACAATTCAATATAATTGAATTATATGTTCCTGAGACTTGGCCTCAGCTGAAAATCTCCTATACAGTGCCACAGCAAAAACTACAACAGGCTATCTAACAAATAGAAGGTAATAACAATACCAATCTTGTGCATTATATTAGAAGATATAACACCAAAAAACACCATATTGAATGTTAAAGTAAAAATTTCCCTCAGGATAAACATTAATTTTCCCTCAGGCTAATCAGTACCTTTCCCTCAGGCGTACCAGATATGGCCCTCAGGGACAGAAGCTACTGCCCTCAGGCATAAGAAATATTGCCCTCAGGTGAATCAATACCTTTCCCATAGGCCGATAAGTACCTTTCCCTCAAGTGAATCAATACCTTTCCCTCAGGAGAATCAGTACCTTTCCCTCAGGTGAATCAATACCTTTCCCTCAGGCGAATCAGTACCTTTCCCTCAGGCGAATCAATACATTTTCCTCGGGCGAATCAAAACACTGACCTCAGGCTAAGCAAGTAATCGGGCCGACCCCAATGCATAACCATGTAATAAATATGTTTCCGATTAAGAAAAATCAAAACATGCTATCATTACAGCATACCCACCGGTATCCTGGCCAAATGGATAAAAAAGGGTAACACACCCTTGGGGTGACCCTGGATCAAGGCAAGGATCCAAAACAGCATTTTATACATGTTCATTAGATTATATATGCAATTCTAGATATCTTAACAGCTAAGGCCTCAACCATACAACACCCCAAACATGGCCATATATCACAACGGTACACAAAATCAACTCAATAGTTGGAAATAAACACAAGACCACCTACCTCGATCTCCTATGATCGATATACGTGAACAACGCCTCCCGAATCAACCAAGAACGACGTAGATCTAGGATAAACACTCACCCATTCAAACTCAAATTACATACCTTAGGGAAAGAATTGGAAGGAGAGGTTCAAGAAGAGTGAATAACTCACTTGTACAGTTCAAACGAGATAGACGGCGAGGGAATCAGAGTCCTAGTGTGTAGTCGAGAGCTCTTCCAAGTTCTGGACTTCTCTCTCGCGGCTCTTGTCAAGTACTAAGATTCCTTTGCTGAAAAAGGAGGCTACTGCTAGTTTTTAATGAAAAAACATAACTACACAGTGTGTACTCTCAAGTACATAGCATGTACTTTCCATTTTTTTACCTGTTCCCCTGACGGCTACTTTCCACTGCCACACTGTTCATTAGCCTACTTTATTACACGACATGTACTATTGTTCTGTTGGTGGATACTCCCACCGCCTTACTGTTCACCTGCCGAATGATTACATGGTGTGTATATACTAAGTACATGACGTGTAGTCATTTTTTACACCCTTCATCACCGACAGGACTACACGCCCTGTATACTCATCCCACACGAAAAAAGTACACGGCGTGTAGTCAGTTTTTACACCCTTCGTTGCCAACAGGCCTACACACCCTGTATACTCATCCCACATGAAAAAAGTACCTGGTGTGTTGAAAAGTACACGGTGTGTACCGACAAATTTTGGGATTTTCCCCATTTTCCTCATTTTCTCAAAATCCTTAAAGGAAAAGGAAAATAATAAACTTGTACCTCAAGAATAAGAACCGGGTTCTTACAAACTTCCCCCTTAAAGCAATTCATCCCTGAATTGCCCATCCAAGGGTGTTGAAGATAAAACTGAGAACAACTCTGGACACTATGCACGTATGTCTGTCTCCCACTCCCAGGTTTTGTCCTACACTCGGCCAAGCTTCCATAGCACTGGTACAAGAGGAACTGACCGACCTCAGAGTACCTTCATGATCCTATCAAAAATAAGAATCATATGCTCCTCAAAGGATGCATCGACCAGAAGTTCAACCTCCTCAGGCTGAAAACCGTGAGATGGGTCTGAGTGATAACGGTACAGCTAAGATACGTGGAAGACATTGTGCATGGCCTAATACCTCTGTGGTAACTAAAACCGATAGGCAACTGGCCCGACCCTCTCAAGAATCTCAAATGGCCACACATACCTCGGTGAAAGTTTACCCTATCTCCGGATCCACCTGTGTCCCAAACTCGGTGAAACACGCAAGAAAACCTGATCCCTGACCATAAACTCCAAGGGTCATCTGTAACGATCAGCATAAGATTTCTGACAAGACTGTGCAGTATCCATCCGCTTCTGAATAAACTAGACCTGCTCTGAAGTCTCCTGCACGAGACGTGGTCCCAGTAAAGCTACCTCACATGCCTCTAACAATCACAAGGTTTATCAGCATGACCTACCATATACAGCCTCGTAAGGTGTCATTTCAATAGTTTCCTGAAAACTATTTTTGTAGGAAAAATCGACCAGGGGTATGTGCTTCCCCCAAGAGCCCCCAAAATCTAGGATGCATGCATGAAGCATGTCCTCTAGAACCTGTATCGCATGCTCTGACTAGCCATCAGTCTGAGGGTGGTAAGTTGTGCTCAGAATCACCTGTGTACCCAGTGCCCTCTGAAAGCTCTACCAGAAATGAGACATAAAATGGGCATTCCTATTTGAAATGATAGAATGAGGGACCCCATGAAGACGTACTACCTCTTGGATATACAACTTCCTGAGATCATCAACACCAAAGGTCTCTTTGATCAGCAAAAAGTGAGTAACCTTCGTAAGTCTGTCTACAACAACCCATAAGACATCATTGCCTCGAGGTGACCTCGGAAAACTGGTCACGATGTCCATCGTGACATCATCCCATTTCCACTCCAAAATGGGAAACTGCTGTGACAGTACGGCTAGCCTCTGATTCTCCACCTTCACCTGCTGACAGGTGGAACATCTCGCAACAAAACCAGCTACCTCTATTTTCATACCCGGCCACCAATACTGACGTCTCAAGTCACGGTACATTTTGGTAACCCCAGGATGCACTGCCCAAGCTAAAGCATGAAATTTCTGCATCAACTCATCACGTATATCCCCTGGAACCCACACTCATCCATAGATACGCAGTACCTCGTCATCGCCAATTTTCCAACCAGGAGGAGGGTCCCCACTTTCCACCAACTCCCGTAGAACTAGGCCTTCTGAATCCGATAGTTGTCTCATCCTCACTCTATCCAGAAGAGTAGAAGTCATAGATAAGGATGAAAGATAGGCTTTCCCCTGACTATCATGCACCTCTAAATTCATCTCAGAGAACAAATACATAAGCTACCACTCACCACTGGCCTCCTACACTGCATGTATCTGAGTCCTCCTACTCAGGGAATCAGCTACTGCATTACAATTACTAGGTGTATGGGTAAGCTCAAAGTCGAAAGACTGAAAGTATTCAATCCACCTTTGTTATCTCAAATTCAGGTCACGCTAGGTAAATATGTATTTAAGACTTTTTTGGTCCATAAATACCATGAAATGTTCTCCCAATAGATCATGTATCCAACAACGTAATGCATGAACAACCGCAGCCAACTCGAGATCATGAATCGGGTAATTCTTCTCATGTGGCCTCAAATATCGAGACCCATATGCAACTACTCAATCGCACTGCATCAACACTACTCCCATCCCAATACCTGATGAATCACATAAAACTGTATTGCTCTTCCCTTTATCTAGAAGTATCAGGACCGGTGCTGATGTCAACCTTCCCTTCTGCTCGTGAAAGGCTATCTCGCAAGCTTCTGACAAAACTAACTTCATACCATTCTTAGTCAAACCCGTTAATGATGCTTCTAAGTGGGATAAGTCCTTTATAAAGCACCTGTATTAACCATCCATCCCCAATAAACTTCGTATTTCAAACACATTCTTTGGTCGTTCCTAGGAAACTACTTCTATCACTTTCTCTAGGTCTACCGAAACTCCTGACTTTGAGATAATATGACCCAGGAAGTGTATCTGGTCCATCCAAAAGTGGCACTTTGAGATTTTAGTATATAACTGATTCTCTCTCATTGTAATCATTACAATCTCAAAATGGGTGGCATGGTCATGTTGAGTGTGAGAGTACACCAAGATATCATCCACTAAGACTACTAAAAATGATCCAAATATGGATGGAATACGCGATTCATCAGAACCATGAAAACTTCTGGCGCGTTTGTGAGTTCATACGGCATGACCGAGTACTCATATAGACCATATCTTCTCCGAAAGATTGTAAGCGGTCTGTATGATGGTCTAATGTGCAACTAATGATATCCAGATTTAAAGTCAATATTCGAGAACACTCATGCTCCTCAAAGTTGATCAAAAATATCATCAATCCTTGACAAGGGATATCGGTTCTTGACCGTCAACTAGTTCAGCTTCTGATAATACACGCAAAGTTTGAGGGTATTGTATGCCTTCATCACAAACAAGACAGACAAACCCCAAGGAGATGTACTGGTTCGAATGAAACCCTTTTCCTGCAACTAATCTAACTGCCTCTTGAGATCCTACAATTCTGGCGTAGCCATACTATAAGGAGGAATGGACACGACACCTCTCTTAGTACAAGCTCAATAGAGAAGTCCACATCTCGCTCTGGAGGTAGACCAGAAAAGTCGTCTAGGAAGACATCCCTGAAATGATTAACCACTATAGGGAAATCCTTCGGACAAGTTCCCTGGTCATCCAGATATAGACTCGCAATATAGGTTGTCAGTCCACCTCTCCCACGATGCTCGGGTCCAGCTCGGCTCGCCTGGACATCCAATTCTCCCTTGTATAGAAACTCTTCTCCCTCTAGTGATATGAAACTCAACCTGCGATGATAGCAATCCAAAAAGGCTTAGAAGGGTACCAACCAGTCCATCCTGAGAATTAAATCATAGGCTATCATCTCTAAGACATAGAGGTCCCATAGAAAGTGACACCCACAAACCTCTAGGGGGACTCCTTGCACCGATGCACACCTACCATTCTAATTCCCAATGATGTGTCTAGCATCATGATATCAGAAGAAGAAGAAACACAGAGCCTAAGGCTCTCCACAATGGGCACAGATATAAAGCTATGCATAGCACCAATATCGAAAAGTGAAGAAGATAAAACAGAAGCAACTAAAATTGTACCTCTGACAGTGGATAGTCTGGGATCCTGCTCTTGTTGGGTCTGTTGAATTGTATATGACTTCCTAGTGTCATGGCCCTGTGATGCAGCCTGGCTACCCTGAGATGACATGCCCTGTTGTCTCTGAGATCCTGGTGTCTGGCTACCAAATCCAAGACCACCACTCCAGCCTGAACGTCCTGACGTGTTCCATTTCCTTGACTGGTAAGAAGCTATTGGCCCTACTCCTGCACACGGAGTCTATATATAACCCCTCTCACTAGTCACTGGTGGAAACTCCCTACAAAAATGAAGGAGATGGCCCACCTTATCGCAATCTTGACACTCCACTAGGTCACGTGGACACTGAGGTCTCTTGTTCCACTCTTTACCACACTAGTAGCACACTACCAGGCCACCTGAATAATTCTTCTAGATAGTACTACCACTATAATATAAATACATCTAACTCTTCCTCTTACCAGTATAAATAGTACCATAAAATGGTTTTGAACCTCCCTGGCCTGCACTATGGGCTTCCCATAGGTTCTGCTCAGTAATCAGTTCCTGGTTCACAATAGTGTGCACTGTAGGCAATCTAAAAACATTCACCAGTGCTCGGATGTCGTATCAAAGAACATCCTCAAAGCGTCTATCCCTCAATGTCTCATCACCCACCAGAATAAGTGAAAAACGTTGTATCTTGGTGAAGTGGGCAGAATAATCCATCACTGTCATGGCGCCCTAATGTAGATTCATGAACTCTTGAGCTTGATCTTCCCTTAGCATCTCTGGAAAGAAAAATTCATAGAAGACTGCCTGAAAATCTTCCCACTCCATGTCTTAGTGATGCTTGGTCTGGGTGGTAAAATCCCACCATCTCTTGGTGGAATCACGCAGCATATAAGTAGTGAGCTTGACCCTCCTCCCTGGAGGTGCCTCAAGATGCTCGAAGTTAGTCTGTAATGAATCCATCCATGACTCCGCAGCCTATGGTCTGTCATCCCCTGAAAACGTAGGCAGATGCTGCTGCTAGAATATACGTGTCAACTCTTCTATAGATGTGGCAACCAGCGGTTCTCCCTATAAGGTCTGCATGAAACTCATGAAACCTCCACAGGACTGCGCATTCGCGCCTATGTCCGGTATAATGGTTGGCGTCGCATCTAGCATTGCTGGAGGAACCTCTTTTAGCCCATGGCCTACCATCTCTAGAGTATAATCGTTTCCACTCTCTTGGTGAACAACCAATGGTCGTCTTTGCGGCATCTCTCTACAAGGTCAAACACACGCCTTAGTTTAATTTACTTTTGAGGTTCTTTTGTCCGTTAAAGAGTTCCAACAAAAAGGAAAACAAAAATCACAAAAATTGGAAAAAAGAGACTACACGGCATGTATAAGGTCTAAAGGCGTGTACCCTTAAGCCCGTACATGGTCGTGTTATGATGCTAGTCTGGGCGTGTCTCAACCCTCGGTACACGGCCTGTTACACCCGCACATGACATGTACACCACTCTGTCTCCCCAGCCACACATCCAAGTCTACATGGTCTCCTACCAGTCTAGACTACATGGCGTGTCCCACAAGTACACGACATGTACAAAACGAGATTCGCCGACCCATGTTGTTTGAGAAACGGTCGGATACACAGCTCACACTACACGTAATGTTCTAGATGGACACATCGTTCACTAGAAAGGATAACACTAACCCGTGTCATTAGTTACGTGGCCATATTCCCATATTAAACTACATTGTGTGTTCAGAAGTGACATGGTGTGTTTAAGTGAAGATTTCTCTATCTGTGTTGCTAGTCACACGGGTGGACACAGGGTCAACATGACTCAGTGTGTATAACCGGTACACAACATATTCCCTCTAGATTTTTCCACTCCCGTGTTTCTTCCTACACGTCCTATGACACTGTTAGAAACTACATGAAATATACATAGGGTACATGGCGTGTACTTAAAAAAATTCATTTCTTCTTGAATAAAAGAGTCAATGGCATGTGTTCATAGAACCACACGCTGTGTTGTCTGGGTTTCCAGACAGTAAACCTCAGAAACTAATCGGGAGTCCCCTTTTTCTTTAATTCCAAGAGTTGGTATTCCAAATTCTGATCTGTGGGGGCACATACTCCCCGTGAATTATTAGGACCAATAGGGGCCTATATACCCTGAGAGGGGGGGTGAATCAGGGTATGGATATTCTTTTTAAAAATTCTTCCTACCCCACTGGATCTTGACCTCTTTATTTCAAGGGTCACTTTATTTGCACATTTGTGTTTATTATGACCACTTATTTTCTTCTTTATCTGATGATGATGCTTTAAATGAAATGTAGGGAAGTAAGCAGGCAGACACATAGATTTTTACTTGGTTCACCCTCACTGGGCTACGTCCAAGGATCATACACTGGAAATGTGCCAATGTACCAAATCCACTATAAGAACATTTCTGTTTACAAGGTTCGGGATAGATCACCTCTATTCTCAGGCTCACTGCCTTTACAATATTTAGGGTCATCTCACTGCTTTCCCAAGGGTCACTCCCTATTTCTCTCTCTCAGGCTCACTGCTGGTGGAGAGGATCACCTTCTTCCTTTTACTTTTCTCACTGATCTAGAAAGAATCCACTCATAGTTTATAGACCTGTAGGTCTCTTCATTATCACTAATTAATACATCCTCCATTGTATGTAGATGCTCTATTGAAATCCAACTTTCATCCATAGATGAATCTCACTTTTCACTGAAGGTATCAGGCAATCTTCCAGCTTTCATGCAGCCCTGAATCATTGTCGTGCTTCAACCACACCTGACGCCTTTCTCCAAGCTAGTTCGCAAGTCTCGGCATGCAAGTTATAATTGGCGCGCAAGTCCACCTCAACCACTTGCACGACACAAGCTTCTGCAACTCCAAACTTACGCGACTCACACCCTTTTATGCCCAAACCAATTTTGGCATGCAACCACCAACTATCACGCTTCTTCAAAAATTGGTGCGCAAGTGTCACCAAACCACTTGTGCCACACCCTTCTCCAACTCAAAACTTGGGTGACACCCTTCCTTTCTCGCCCAAACCACTCTGGACATGCAACAATCAACTGGCGTGCAACTTCTACTTGCACGACCACACCACCACTTGCGCGGCCACCACACCTGTGTGACAGGAGCTATGATTTTCTATAAGTGTTGAACTCATTCCAAATGAGGAGGGGTCGACCTCTATTTATAGGTATTTGGACACCCTATGTGATGGCGTGCAAGTCTCTTCTCAGTGCGTAAGTTTCGGCGTGCAAGTCTTTGTCGCGCAAGTCACTTGCGCAACCAACCCTAAAACTTGAGTACCCCTTTTCACTTTGCCATATTTTGATGTTATGATATTGAAAAACATATGGCACACAAGTTTCCTCTCCTTCAATACAACGGCGCGTAAGTCCCTTTACCAAAACCAGTTTTCCCCATTTGTTGATTTTCAGGCCCAAATTTTTTGGCAAACACTGGAAAACGGTGTCACCTTGTATCTGCTCTTTTTGTACCGCCTCTAGATCACCCATTCCTTTGTCGACGTTCTTGAATCAAACATGGATCTTTAACCACATCCCTTGAACTCGACATTCCACCATGAAATCCACTTTTTCATTAAATTTGTATGTCATGGTTTTCTTTTCCAACAATCACAACACAGATGTCCACTTTGTCAACAAACAGAATCACCTCAAAAATGCTTCAATGATACCTTGAGGGATTTTTTCCCAACACGAATCAAAGTTTAACACCCGTCCTTTCACCTTATAGAAAAAAACACAAAAAAAGGCTGGATCATGATCTGCTAAATTCCAGTCCAAGGGAGCCCATACTTCTCAGGAACCAAAGTTTAGCATCCATAAACCTAACCATAACATTTAACAACCCTATCAATAGTAGGCGTATCTATAAAAGAACCTCTCACAACAACATGCATTTTCTAGTGCAACATTTATCACAACAACATGCAATTTATAATGCATCTACATGGCATGGAAACTATGCATGGCATGTGATTCTATCATGTGTCTATATGTGCATGAGATGGCATACCCTCATCTCATCGAGTAGCGACTAAATAGAACCCAGTATAAAAAGAGAAATAGAAAACCACAAGTGTGTCACCCAACGGTGAAATCAAATCAACTGTAAAATTGTAAAATCATAAAAATCACAATTAAACGAGGTAGATTGGCTTTTCCATATACATGAGTTAGCTACTCCTGGACACAAATTATTACCAAAGACCAATTATTTCATATCCATAACTATAGGCTCCAAAGAGTAAGTTAAATAAAATAAATTCCTTTTATACCACTTTGTAATGCTGGGATCCGGGTGCCACTCAACAGGTGACCCGAACCCAGTTGCTCACATGACCTCAAGCACATTTCCCCAAATGCCAGAGGGTGCCGACTAGCAGTGAGGGCCTAGGTCTAATAGTGGGGAAACTATTCCATCATTCTTCAAAGTGTAGCGCAGCCAAAAAATATAAACATAACCAAAAGTGGAAGCAGTGAACAATAAAAAGATGAAAGGACAATAGTACTAAAGAAAAAGATAACCAACAGTCATACATATATGATGATGCAATATGTCTTATTTATAATAAAATAGTCAAAACATGATACACTGCAATCAAATACAATATAGAAAAACAAAACAAAATAGGGCAATAGGAACTTAGTTGCATCGCAAGCCTAAACTTGGTCCCATGCTCTCCAACACCTCTGCAATAATCAAGTACCTGTACAGGAACTCTTGATCTTATCAACACCTACAACAATATAATCTATTTGGGCCCAATACATGACCCAAATAGGGTGTGAGAAATAAATCCCATTAGGCAACCACCAAAGTCTCGTGCCCAACTGACAGTGAAAATGTGCAACAGTAGTGTGCAATAAAGAAAATGCAGTAAGTAAGGAAGTAATCAAAAGTAGCTAATCATACCAATTCCATTACCATTTAAATATTATTTAACAATTCAATATAATTGAATTAAAAGTTCCTAAGACCCGGCCTCAGCCGACAATCTCATGTACAGTGCCACAGCCAAAAACTACAACAGGCTATCTAACAAATAGAAGGTAATAATAATACCAAGCCTGTGATTTATCTTGGTAGGTATAACACAATACAACACCACAGTGAATGTTCAAGTGAACATATCCCTCAGGATAAACAGTACCTTGCCCTCAGACTAATCAGTACCTTTCCCTCAGGCGTACCAGATATTGCCCTCAGGAAAAGAAGCTACTTCTCTCAGGCATAATAAACGTTTCCCTCAAGAGAATCAATACCTTTCCCTCAGAAAAATCAGTACCTTGACCTCAGGTGAATAAATACCTTGACCTCAGGTGAATTAGTACCTTTACCTTAGGCGAATCAATACCTTTCCCTTAGGAAATTAGTACCTTTCCCTCAGGCGAATCAATACCTTGCCCTCAGGCAAATCAAAACACTGCCCTCAGGCTAAGCAAGTAACTGGGCCGAGACCAATGCATAAGCATGCAATAAATATGTTTCCCCTCAAGAAAACTCAAAACATGCTATCATTACGGCATACCCATGGGTATCCTGGCCAAACGCCTAAATAAGGGGAACGCACCCTCAGGGTGGCCCTGGATCAAGGCAACGATCCCAAACAGTATTTTATACATGTTCATTATATTATCTATCAAATTCTAGATATCTTAATAGCTAAGGACTTAGCCATATGACACCAAAAACATAGGCGTATAGAACAACGATATAAAAAATCAACTCAACAGTTAGAAATAAATACAAGACCACCTACCTCGATCTCCTCTGATTGATATACGTGAACCGGGTTCTTACACTTCCCAATGTTCTAAAATTATATCTCTTTTAAATTAGGAGATACCAGCATATCTAATAATCCAAAACCCATTTTTTTTAATTTTATTGAAAATAAAATTTAAGGGTAAGTGGGAACCTGCAGCACCATTCCTCCAACATCCAGACACAACCTCGTCAAACAGCCATTACATAGATAAATTTCAAAATAAGAAACACAACCATTCACCGTGCCTTAACCATCAGATGCAACCTGTTTCAAAATTCAAAAGATACCTTGAAAAACCCATAGACTCGACAATACCACCACTGAAACAACCATATCAAAAATTGAAAATCAAAAGTATCAAACAATCATCACGCCACTGTCAAAGTCTCCTAGAGATGCACACACTAACATCGAAACCATCAGATCATTGTACCACAGTAGACCCCCATCATCACCGAGAACACCGACGTCATCACCGTAGAGCACCACCAAAATCACCGATAAAAGAAAATATTTCAGTACCATCATCTTTGAGGAGAATTCCCCATAGTCGCCGCCAAGAAGAAACTCGTCGTCGATGTCGAAACCAAACCCGAACCACAACACCACTGAACAAGCATGAAAAATATCAACCGCTAGGAAGAATCATACAAACCTTCACCGATAGCATGAGGAAGAAAACTAAAAAAAACCAAATCCAACGTTGAGGAGCTCACACCCAGAACATTGACGGTCGTCGAACCACACGTCCCAAAACCCCGTTGTAACCCCCACTCCAAATCCGAACAGGATTGAGAAGTTGATTATAACGTGAACATTAGGTGATATAAATCAACCCATGGATACACCATGGAGAAGGGACTCCTTCAATTTCCTCTCATTTATCTTCATTGAGCTTATAGTGGAAGATAGTAGCAAAAGAATCACTGGTGTAAGATACACACAACTTATTCATTATATATATGTATTTATATATTTTCACGATTTCAATTTTCATGTATCTTAGATCTTGGGTTTAAAGGTTTATGTTGTGGTAAATAGGTGGTGTCTAATCTTATGAAATATTTCAGTTTTGAAACCCCTTAAAATGCCATGTCTTAGATTCCTTCCAAAGTGAACACATGTTAAGATCTCAACCATCCAATCGGGTTGGTTCATGCTAAAAATGGGATCCCATGAATTATCTTGTGTAATGAATTTTAGAAATCGTTGACCCTAAGAGTGAGGAAACCAAATGCTGTTGTGATATTTGGGTTTCATTTAACTAGGAAACCCTATGAAATAGGATAATAGAGGAATAGATTTGAGTTTATCTATATGATCGACTTGGGAAAAGGGTTGTCCACTCAAATATACAAGAGTCATATTTGATATGATTTTCCCTATGGCTTTCCTAAATTGCTATGTATTGAGTGAAATATCATAGTAGATTCATTAATTAGTATGATATGGATATTGTAAAACTAATGGAAATGATTTATTTTAAAGGAGTCTATATTTTAGTGGGAATATATTAAATAAAATTCCTTATAAAATAAATATAAAACATGATACTCATCTGATAAAATATTCTTTTATAGAAAAAATGGAATCGGCATCACTAAACATGAATTTGAGATCAATCATAGAAATTTATAATATTAATGGAAGAAACATTCAATAATGGTATATATGCTTAATATTTGTTCTTAAGTAATAAGTAAAATTCCATATGTTATAGAAACCACTTCCTGAGCATTTTATATGTGATATTATTCGACAAATAGATAAATATGCTTCTGATACACATTTAAAGGCTTTTCTTGATATACAAAGTCTTATGCTTCTGTCTATATAGCCATTATTTAAGAAGAAACATTGGAATATGGATGATTTCAACATGATAGAAAACCTAAAAAGGGCTTTATTAAGAATAGGCTATGCATGATAAGAATAAGGTTTCAAAGGAATCATTTAGATATAAGATTTATAAAGGATACTCATCCTCCACTAATGCACTCAATATGATTAGGTTCTTTAATGAATTATACATGATGATATTTCCTTTAAGTGTTGATATGTATCGGGAATTAATTCTACAATAATTTCTATAAGTGTTTTGAAAGTGTATTATGAACTAAAATATGAATGAGTACAATGATATTTTACTCAATATACTCAATACATTTAGGATAGATGATTAGGACATGGAAGGTTTGGGATTAAGTGTTGTATTTAAAATTCATGATGGTAATGGTTCAAACTTAAAAAAAGAAAAGGTTATTTAGAATGATCAATAATTGGTCTTTTAGTAGCTAGATGAATTCTTTAAAACCTAGGAGAGGAGTAAGGAAATAGGTGGAAATGATTCCATCATAGTAACATAGTCATCAGATGATGAATTTCAAAGAATACTTGAAGGGGTACAAAAAAAATTTCCGAGAGTACACATTATGTATTAATGATCTAAAAATAAATTATTAGATTTTGAATATCATATCATATTAAATTTGTATATGATTTAAAAATTGATAGTTAAATATTATATTATAAATTTACTCTAAATTTAACATTTTTATATCAAGAAATAACTTTTAAGTAAAAGTGGGAAACTAACAAAGTACACAAAACCAAAAGAAACATCAAACCTCAAATGAGAAAGTCTGGTTATTATAAATAAAATTAAAAGAGTTGTAATGATTAACTCAATATAATCTTCATTGGATACATGTTACCTCTATGTCTTGATATTCCTTGACAAGATTTTCAAATTTGAAGGTCATCTATTCAAATACCCATACGTGTTCCTCCATGATTTTTTCCCCTCATTGAAGCCATGTTTAAATATTTGATTCTTTCTGTTGATCAGATAAAGTTATTATTCAAAAAAGTTGAACTAAATGATCTTTCATATAGTGTATTAAGAGTTAATTGATCAAGGTATTGGATGTAGTGGATAATTTCAAAGTTTAGATGAATAATTTACATGGGTGAAGGAGATAGTCCTTGAAGATTTAAACTCATATGATGAATTTTAGACAATCATAGGGTATGATTTACACATATCAATGGATAATATATATTAGTATCTTAGCCACTAACTTTTCAAGGTTTTTGATCCTTAAATTATATGATATTCAAATCTCTCTCATATCAGTTGTCAATAATTAAGTGTTTTATGTTGAAACACATGGGAATTGGTTCAACCTTGGGGTTATAAATAGTTTCTAACAACATACATAACTCATAAGTTCCATAATGCATGATTTAATGTATGGATCACTCGAGACAATATTTAGATGATATAAAATGAGTGTATTGTCTTATGATGGGGTATGAAATATTTTCCATTGAATCACTCCTTCTCATATCTCTCTTCTCATACCTATCTTTTCCATGTGAGATGCTAGTACTTCATGGTATGTAGAAGAATCCCATTTGGGTGGCAAGTAATTTAGTTATCCCATAGAGAAACCATGAATAAGGGATTGATTTTGGCTACTACATCAATTATTTACATTAACTATATAAATAAATACTCTTATAGGGGAATATATAGTGTAAGGTATGGAGTTGTTGTCTTTATTTATATTTTTCATGGTTTCATGATATCTTACATTCTTGATCATATTGTTGAGTTTCTTAATCACTTTTTCTACTTTGTATACGTGTTATACTTCCCTTAGAAACCCATAAATTGTAACTGAGATTCTCTATGCCATTTTATTTTTGAAATCATGCTTGAAATGGAGATTTAAACACCTTCTAGAAAAATAATTTATCATAGCATTGTTACGATATATCTGATATTATAAGGAATTGGAGGATTTCACCTTACATGTGTATCTGCACTTTCTCAACATAGGTCTTGATTAACACACTATTTATCACCTTTTTTATGTCATTATATGAATATCAGTATCAAGTTAATCCATGTTAGTGTTAAAATCACCTTACATGGCACTGAGGACTTGATGTTAGGTCAGTCCTATCATAAACCTACATGGATTAATCCAAAATAGTATCATGTTTAATAATAAGTGAGAATTAGGTAATCATAAACAAACCATTTTGTGTTGTATTTAATTTGATATGGGGTTGACATAAAGGTAATCCTATGTGATTTAATGGTATATAGACCATCACTTCCCAAGATTAATCACACACAGACTCTATCATTCTTACAAAATCTATGGTAGTTTGGGTTTAATTTGACACTAAGTAATGTTAATCATATGAATCTACTATGTTAATGCCACAAAACACTTGTATGAATGTTACACACAATTTTCAACCATGTGATTAATCCTATATAGCATCATTTGATTCGAGAATAGCTCACTCTACGCTAGTTATTCCTACATGAGGCAATGTTTTTATTTTTACACAAAGCTAATTTTATTCCTACATAATCAGGGTATATCATAAAAATGATTATAAAAAGAAAAATTTATTTTCTTGAAAATTATATTATGAATATAATTATGTAATTTATAAAAATTTTATAATTTAAGGGAAATGGTAAAATGAAATATTTAATATTTTATAATTTTTTTTATAAATTAATTAATTATAAAATGTTTATAATTAATAATTTAATTTTTTTAAACAATTATTAATTATAACATTGTATTAATTATTTATATTTTGAAATATCTTTCTCAAAATTTAATAGAATTTTCTATAATTTAGAAATTAATTTTTATTTAGAAATTATAAGGGTAATTTATAAAATATTTCTAAATTTAAAAATAATTCCTAAATATAATGGGGTTTATATTTTAATTATGAATCAATCATGATTATTTAATTTGAATTGTTCAAATTAAGAGTAATTATTTATAAATTATATTTAAATCATGTTAAAATGTGTTTTGATAAATTTGATATGATCAAGGTTTAAATAATGAAAATGTGATATTTGGAATATATAGATAATTATATAATTTGATTGAAATATAAAATGTTGATATTTCATGTAGAATCGTATATTTAAAAAAATTATAAATAATAAAAAATAAGAAATATTTCATATTTTAAAGGAATATAAAGTGTTTGTATTCAAAATTATGGATTATCCATAATGAATTTCTAAATTACAATGTGTTTATAATTAGTTTTATTTTTGAATTATTCATAAGTACTTTATCTCATGCTTAAATATTTGAATTTTTCATTTATTAATTTTATTACATTGTTTATTATTCATGAATATAATTGTTATATTATGATTTTTTATGTGCATACGTTAGTTTAAGGGTGTTTAAACTGCTTCTAGATATTATAATTCATACATCTAAGGAATTTCATGCTCGATATGATAGTGGGTTTAGTTTTCTTCTACCATTAATTTGGATTGTATTGAATTTTCATGTAATTTAGATCTTTCTTGAGTAAAGTTACCCATCTTAGAGGGACTTTGGGTCGAACTGCTCACTGGCCTGTAGGCGTATGCATTTTCTAGAAAAGTGGGGGTTGACTATCCATGGGTCTTGGAATACTCATGTGATAATTTTTTATTTCATATAATTCTAAACCTTTAAAAATGGTTTTATGTACCTTATACATGGGATGTAATTAGTTTTGTACAAATAGTTTTTTATTTTAATTTAGGTTAGTAACATATGTTATGAGTTGTGCAAAGAGTTACACATGGTTTAAAGATATTGATTTGGTGGAAGGAATATGATTTCAAACTAAATCATTAGAAGCATTCATATATGTAAATCGAATAACATGAGATATGATGGTGATATTAAATCTCTTTTAAATTATATAAAGTATTAGATTCATTCCAAGGAAACACTTATCAAGACCTAGATTATCCCACTTGGTTGGTCCAACCAAAGATGAGTTCCTTTATATTATCTTATATAATGAAATAAATAGTGGGTGATCCTAATAGTATTAATTTATTATTCATATAATTTTATTTGGGTTACACTTATCCAGGAGACCCTAATAGGATTAGGTTATTCGATGAATAGAGGTAAGTTTATCTATATGATGGATTGGGTAAGGAGTTTCATGCTCCACTATCCAAGGTCTATATATTATATGGTTGGGATGATTCCATACTTAAATAACTAAATAGAAATATAAATTCCAAAGAGAACTCATTTCATAGTGAAATATGGATCTTGGCCCACTAACGGGTATGATGAATTAAAAATGGGTTTCCATTTTTTGGGGGGTCACATTAAATAAGTCCAAATTAAATGTATATAAAACGTGATATTCATATAATAAAATATTTTTTTGTAGATAATTGTTAAAAATAAGAAGCATAATTTAATAAAATTATTAAACCGATAAAACCATAAAAAAATTATTAAGTGAAATAAAAATTATATGTGTTAGAGAAACATTCTCAATTAACCAAGTGTTGATGTATTTCAACAAAGGGATATAAATTATTATGACAAACATATAGTGATTGACTAATGGTTTTAATGGAATTATATGCATAATGATCTGAGGAACATTAGTCTCGACTCATATATACTCAATATTTTTGTGTATGTTTGTGAATTTGTTATATTTGAGGTTTCTTTAAGGATTTTTTTAGTTGTGAAATTCATTAATTGTAGGAAATATTCTGATAATGTGAATGAGTTTAAGAAATTTTATCATATATTCTCAAAGTTTTAAGGAAAGAAGAACTATGTAATTTTATTTCTTATTATGGTACTGTATAGACAGTTCAAGTGGATAAAAGTTCAAACCAAAAGCAGAAAAGTTAGTTGTAGAGTCCAATAATGTTTCTTTTAGTAGGTAGTAATGGTCATTGAATCCTAGATTTTTTAGGAAGGAGTGATGATTCCATATAATGTAACTTTCCAATGTTACTTGAGGGAGTTTAATAAACTCTATATAATTTCTATGTCAGATATCAGTATTATAGAAATTAATTCTTTTATTTTGAAATGCATGTGATACAAAATGTATAATTTACAAATGGTGTAAATATACAAGAGTTTAAAATCAATGTAATAATATTTATATATATATATATGTATATATCTTGTAGTTTTCATTCAAGTAATGGATCAAATTATTATTATATTAAAGTTTTGAATGTAACAGAATATATTAATCTAAGGTGGATATTTATAAAACATGAATATAGTTATCTCATTTCTCTTATATGATAATATAATTTTTTTATTAGTATGAAAAATATGAGATAATACGCATGTGTTATAATTCATCTGATTCTATAACATGTTTTGAGAAGAATAAAAGTATATAAATGTTTTATCTATGATAAAAGTGTTTATCTAGATGTTTATTAAAATATGGGGAATTGAAATCCCCCCACCATTTGTGGTATATTTTTAGTAATTTTAATCTTTTCAAGTAAATGATCATAAAACATAGAATACCATATATGATATGGAAAAAATATTAATTTTTAAAAAATCCACATAGAGGAAATAAGATTTATTTTCTTAACACAAATTTTTTTTTATTCCTTAAAAATATATTATCAGGGGTATATTTTTTATTAGAGGTTAGTGGGTACATATTCAAACATAGAGAAGTTCAAAGTTAATAAATGAAGGATTAAACTAGTAAAAATTAAAAATGGGTGGCACTTAATATCCTTAAGGTTTTTAGGATATGTTAGTAAAGTGAAATGTAAAGAGTTATATTTAGTTAGTGTAATGAAGTGAATATCACTATATCCTAAATGTGTTTATAATTTTTTGGTAAGTTAATTATGGAATTAGTAGCATAAGTTACCAAAATATTGGAAAACTTTTTATGGAAAGGTTTACTAGAATAAAGTTGATATACTTATAAAGAGTTTTAATTAGACAATAAAAGTTATTATAAACATATTATTTGATGTAATTATATTATAGAGTTTGAATATGTTCAAGGATTTAAACATTAAGAATATTATTCTGAAGTATCACCATTATTAAAACTATATTAACTCATTTATGTTAATCAATAAATATTTTAGTCGGATATTTTTATTAGATGGTAAGGTATAGATGTTGTAGAAATTATATAAAAACATAATTAATTTAAAAAATCCCATAAAAGTGAAATAAACATGAGGTTGGTCTAGAAATCTGTCATATATGAAATGTTATAAAAGTTCTTAGGTATTGTTTTGTTAATTATTCTTAAAGATTTTATGAATATAAAATGTATCATGTTGTATAAAAGATAATCTCTACTTTATTATTTTTTCACATTGGATGCATATGGGTATATATTTATATACATTTCATTAAGTGTAATGATAATTGAACTCTCAAAATAAGACTTTTAGTTATCCATAACCAATATTCATCAATGATAATTATAGGTTATGATGAAATGTTAAGTCTAGCATGAGTATGATTCTTGTATCTATAAAAAATATAATATCATGAAGTAGAAAATGAGTTTTGAGCACTAGATGACCAACCAAGTATACCACATGGAGTTTCATACATTAGGATTTTGATATACTATGGGAGAATGGATCATATTTTGAATCCTCACTAATAGAGTTTAGAATGATACCTAGAATCATAAACTTAAAACTTTTATACCTTTCTTACACAATACATTAGGCTTATCTAGTCAGGGGTGGTTGGGTATGTTGATAATCATATATTTAATATGAGTGTAAAGAATATGGTATCCCCCCACCCAATTATTTGTATCAGGAACACAATGGATGTAAAAAACATGGAAATTTAAAAAATTTATCATCATAATAATGTAATAACGTCATATATATTGATGTAGGTCCAAGTTTAAACTCTTGGACATCATATAGATGGAATTAAGAAAAAAATGGACATTTACCTCATTCAATTTTGAAGACGCTGGTGTGATCTACTTATCACCAGTGATCACTTCTTGATGTAACCAATATTAGATCCCTTTAGATCATCTAATCGTGCCCCAAAAGTTTTTTTATGCATCAATCAATGAGTTTTGGGTGATATTGAAGTGAATTTATTAACCTATCAATGTTCCAACAATTGTAGGAGAATTGTACCTTCAATATAGAAGGGAAACATGGATTGAGGTGCTCTGATTTGTCTTTACTCTCTTTATGAATCAATAGAGTAGGGAGATAGTCACTTAAAAACATATGATGAATAGTAATCATGAATATTGGATTCAATTTCCTTAAATAGATGGGTTTCATTAATGAAAATTATACTTTAGGCCTTCAACAAATGAAACCTCTTAAATAATTTCACATTCATCATGTATGACTTAGTTAACATGTCACCAAAGTCATAAATATTTTATCACATACTTGTAACATCTAAACTATGTTATCTGATAAAATATGAGGCATTATATTGATTCGACTCTCCTAATAATATTTAATAAACCTTAAATAAAAATATCCATTCATAAAATATTATTCCTCATATTCACTTAAAACTTTTAAATACTCTAATCAAATAAATTCACTTCCAATTATTATAAACGTTAATATTAGATAATTTATTTCTTTATTATGATCATTCAAACTTAGACATATCACAAACCCCTATGTGGGACCCACCGTGTCCTAAACTCTAATTCAATATAATTGGACAAGCATCTAAATACACTTAGTCTTTGAATATCTAGGCCCATATCATGATGGCAGTGAATGATACTCTTAGAAAAGGAGTAGTGTATATCCACACATCAAGGCCCCTATAGTGATAAGGTTTATTAATGTAAATGAAATCCTCTCTTATGAACATATTTTTTGTAATATAATCTATTTTTCATGTGATATCTCATAAAACGAGATGTATAACTTCTGTCACTATCATTACTTTATTTTATATTTTTATGAACTTTCTAGAGAGAATTTCCTTCTTCTACCATGGCCATGGATTTAGTGAAGGTTTTACCATCTTGATCAAATAGACCCAAGATATATCTTCCTTAACTAATAAGTGAAAAATCATGTCTTGATCATTCAATAAATGCCATAACACCAATAAAATAACCACCATAACCTACATTGAGACAAACATAAATGTTATGTTATTAATCTTGCATCAAAGAATGGGATAAAATGGTATACATTGATAATGATATCAAGTCAAGAGACCAATACAAATGTTCAAATATTGGAATAAAGAATGACACCTATAACATGTGGTGTTCCTATTGACGGGTCGTCACTCATTATAACACCCTGATATTTTAGAATATTTTTCTATTTAATAATTTTAATGTGTTTGATATATTTTGATGCATGAAATATTTCTCTTAAATGAACCATGATATATTATAAAAATAATATTATCTAAATATTATTGTTATATCCTAGTCATTAGATTGGTGGGTATGAATACGAGTGACCACATTATGAAATATATTTAGAAAACATTACAATGTAAAAAATTATTAACTAGTGACTCGGAAATAAGTACTCAATTTTGAATGATAAGAGTAGAATCAAATAATGTTAATAACAATTAATGTTTTAAAGGGTCGTTTTTTATACAAAAATGTTTTGTTGTATATGTTGTATTTTCATTAAAAATCTAAAATTATAAATTTTAGAATTGAATTTGATAAAAAAAGATTTCATTTTTTATTTCAAAATATAAAAATAATCATAGGTCTAAATTTTTATATTTTTCAAAAAAAATTGATTTTTTGTGAATAATAAAAAATATTGTTTTTACAAATACAGTAACTTTGATGATATCATAATGATATTATAATGAAATTAAAATATGTGAAACCATTTTAATGGCCAAAGATATTTTTATGGATTAAAATATATCATTTAAAACTATTATGCTGGATTTGAAAACTCATTCTTGACTTTTTTGAACCTATGTTATATTTTATTCTAATAAAAACTATTTTTGATTATTTACTTTTAATGATGTGGTTCAGTGATTCTATTTGGTTTTGGATTGGTTTTAATATATATAAAAATTTATTTTATTTGAAAATAATCTAATAAATTCTTAGTAATCACCAATACTCAAGTATCATGGGCCTAAATAAGTATAGATTCATTTTTACCCAAAGAAAGGTTTTTTTTCTTCAAAAAAAATTTCATGATACTTGTGTGTGGATATTATAATTAATTAATACCACTTATGATAATTTAATATTATAAAATAGATACCATTTTTTAATCAGAATCATTAATATTAGGTAATAAGTTCAACTTAAATTTTTCCAAAATGAAACTTCACCATAGTAAAAATCTTGTTACCACAGTATGGGTTAAAAGGGTTAAAAGAGGGGATAACCAAAGATATACGGTTTAAAATAAAAAAACACCTGATTAAATATCCTTGGTTGTGTGTATTTAAACTTTTTACACCTTATCTTTTAAAATTGTATGTTTTGGAGCCACTTGACTATGAGAGTGGATTTATTATTTTTTAATGTTCTTAATATTTACAATGGTGTCACTCCCTTTACTTATAAAAGGGTGCATCCTATTATCCCTTATCCACACTACTTTATAACCTTATATCAACCAATATAAACTAAAATAACTTCCCAACTCTCATCCCCATGTCCTAGAGGTTCTGGTCTCAACAAAAGACCCACCCAAGAAGGCTAATGGTGTGATCCTAAGGATGATACTAAGAGAATCATCTTAACTAAGATCATTCTAGTTTATTTATTCTTCCACCTCCTCCAAATATTCAATTTACATATTAACATAATTAAATAAGTATATTTAATATACTGAATTTTTTTATCTAACTGTTAAAACTATTTTTTATCTCTTTTCCACCCTATGATATATGATAACATCACTTGTGTGTACGTGAAAAATACCACCTCCAAGAAGCAATATATCTCATTTTTAATTACCACATCAAAAAAATGGTTATAAAGATAGATATAATGGATATATATATATATATATTATTTTAATGAAATAATTATTATTATTTATGGATAAAATATTATCTACCTTCATACCCCAACTCGTTAGAAAATGATAATGTTGTTCATGTGTATGTGTAAACCACTATCTTCACATAGCGATGCGATTCATTTTTCATATACTACATAAATTGATAGATATGTGTTTAGATTTAATGAATTTATATGATATTTATGATATTATTATGACTATGGAGAGATATATTATTATTTACCTTTATTTCTTTCCATTATTTTGAAAATGAAAACATTAATCATGTGTACGTATGGAGTGTCATCTCCATGAAGTGATGTAATTTATTTTTCATAACTCCTTTATATAAATGGTTTTAAAAGTGTTTATAATGAATAAATATGATACTTATTACATGATTAATATTATAGAAATTTTTAAACCATGACCAAGTTTCAAGGACATGAATTGTCGAACTGAAATGTGCTTAAGAAATAGAATAGTTAACACCCAAATGTTGAATTTAATAAATAATTGTTAAAAAAATTAAATTAGAAATTGTAATGGAATTATATATTGGGATATATGTATGAATATGGTTATTTTATATATTTATAATAAAAATAAATTTATTATATAGGATTTGAAGAGTGTGTATGAAGAAAGTCAGGACTTGAGGTTAGGGTTCTTCATCTCACTTTTATCATTTTGAGACATATGGAATATCCACCACTTTTTTTATATTTTGTGATGTATATAATTCTCATTAATGTATTTTAGGATGATTTTTATAAAAATTATGGAGGTTTAAAAATTTATCTAAATTTCCATCTTTCATTTGGTTTTGATTCACATATTACCAAAACTGTAAAGGTTTATGTTACAATATCATTTTTATTGGGATTGTTTATGTTTCAATTTACATTGTGAGAAATTATACAATATATTTCTCTTAAAACGATGTATTTTTTCCTCTTTATATTTATATGGTTTTCATATATTAGTACTATTTTTCCTCTCTTTGGTACTCAAAATTCCAAAATAATGTTTTTAAGAAATTTTTACCTTATCTCTTCTATAAGTTTATGTAAATTTTTACTAAATATCAATATTATTAAAAAAATTATTATAAAAGTTTTTATTTTTACTAAAATTTTTAATAATGTTATTTTATACTACCTTTAAATTTATTTCCAAATGATTGAAAGGAATCTTCTCAAATATTTTCTTTATCACTAACTTTTTACTTTTTAAAAAAGTTTGAAAAGAATTGTTTCTTTTTAACAAATATGATATGACTGGATTTTCTCATCATCTAGACTTTTCTTAATTATTTATCATCCTTTACCAGTTTCCATTGTTTTACAAAGAAACCCCCATTCCCATTGATCTGATAATTTTTAGTTTTTAAAATTTACCAAAATATAAATATGTTTTCTATTTATTTTCAAAGAATATTTATTATTATTTTATAAAATTATTTTTCATCAATATCAACATAATTTAAGGATTTTTTTTTGTTTCACTTGGGTTGTGATTTTTTGGTACCTTCTACTTTATTTTTTGGATGGATTATAATGATGTTTTTTTGATAAAATTTCCATAAAACCCATTTATTTGTGTGAGTTAATTAAGAGATGTTGGAATTACAATGTTTTTAAGGAAGTTATCCTAGAACCCTTTTATTTATCATGGTTTGATTATGATTTTAAATAATGATGATTTATTTCATGATCTTTTGGCATATATATCGATAGTTATTATTAAGTGATGGGTGGGTTTGTTAAATCCCTCCAATTCATTGGGTATTATTTGATATCTCATGAGATCAAGGGTATATGGGTAGTTAGACCAAGCCCAAGAGGCTACATGGGTGGTTGGTCCAATACCGAAGAAGGTACATAGGTAGTTTCCTGAATCCTACCATGTGATGAATGTCTTGGTGGGTAGCATTTACATATGATTTATATGATTATGTTTATGACATAATTTTATTCCACAATATTATTTCTTATTATTATAATATTCTTTCAAGGAACGAGATTGATTATTGATGATTCCAAACTTTTATGACTCGTGTATTTTGTTAGGAAAAAGAATTATTCCAGGGCATGTGATTTATGGTCCATGACATGTTGGGGATTTTTTTGTAAGTTTTGATAACATTATCCTTATTATTATCTTATGATCACTTATGATCATCGATTGATATCTCCCATGTTTACCATTATTGAGAACCTAAGATCAACATTTAATATGTTTCCTTTTTCCTAGGTTATGAGAATGGTATTAAGTGTGTAACTCATCAAACAAATCCATTTTGTCTAAACCAGAGTTCCACATGACCGCACTTTCTCCTTCGTATATACAAGTGGTTTCCAACTTATCATGAGGGTCTAAGTTTTTCGGTGTGGAGACTATACCCTCAATACCAATACTTATAAAAATTTTAATAAAAAATATAATAAATAATATAATGATCAAAGTATCATTCTGAAAATAAATAATTAAAAGACACACATGTCATACAGGTCATAAATGGGCTCCTAAGGTGGAAATCCAAACCAATGTATAAAGGCGAATCATGTAAATAATTAAATAAATTTTGGAGTCCTTCTAAGTCCATCCCATCGGCTTCATGCTCTACAACTTATCCATCAACCATAATCCCCTTTCCCTTACTCGGGTCCCTATACATGATGTGTACACATGCATCAGGATTTTCGTATAGGGTATGAATAATAAAACCCATTAGGAAAACATAAATACATCCTTAAAAAATGTAAACTTGTATGAAACATGTTTTCCATTATGATAATAAATGTGTAAATCGGAATATAAATCATACAATCATGTAATGAGAAGTCATGCACTAACCAAGTATCCATAAATCCCTGGTCATACCTAATTTGGATCCATGTAAGAAGAATAGTTATTAGATGTCATAAGTGAGAAGATACAATCCATGAAACACATAGTTAGGTCTCTTTGTGGTCTCAAGGAATCGAGTTAGATCAGACCCCAAGTCATCGTATCCCAACTCCATCACAGATCATTCCTCTGGAGCTTCATACCTCAAATATGCCTCAGTTTAGGACCTGAGGTTGTCATTCCCCTCACACCACTACCTTAGCTTAGGCCTCGAGGCCATCATGCCCAACCCTATTCTTTGTTCAATCATCATTATAATCACAAGTTGTGTATGCTCCCACTCTAAGGGGTAATTATCACATGATGTTCCACCTATACTAAGTAGTGATAATAACAATTGAAGGAATGGTAACACACATTATAGGGTAGAAAATACATGGAAATGATGGAATATAATCATGATAATAAGTTAGATACACAAAACAACATGTGATCATCATAAAACATGGAAACAAGCTACTCTAGAAACACTCTTGGAATCATAACATGCCTCACAGGCTACACACACACCCACTGCAATCACAATCAAGTGTGCTCATCAAGGTATGCCAACATAAGAATTAAACCAAAGAAAAAAGTGTATATGATATCCTCAAATGGTAAGGAACTTCCTACTACAAGGTTGTTGATGAGGAACTCCCAATCTCATCAAGGAAATGATGAATGAACCACATCTAACACTATAAGGAGGAAGACCATGCATTAAGGGTGCCTAACTAGAATTATGGTTTTTCAAGAATAAGTTTAGAATTAAGAATCAAGATAATTCCATGTTAATAATGTGACTCTAGAAACATATACCTTAAGGAAACCACTGATGACACCAATTCTGAGGTGTGTCGAAGGAAGGGATTTCAATTCACCAAATATACTATCGATCAAAAAAATATAATGAATTCATCATTGATTCTATAAGGAATCCTCATGTATATGCAATGAAAATCAATTCTTCATGAATCTATCATCAGAAAATAAATCTGATATGAGATTATAGAAGTATGATTTCTTAGAATGATCGATCCATAAAGACTTACCCAGAAACAGTGCTTCTTGATAAGAATGTTGTCAATTTCCACAAACACATTCAATCAACCAAAACTATAATTACCACACTAGATGGCACCAAATATCAATGTCTAATCTATGAAAACATCAATACATGATTGAAAAATTAAGGAAGATTTAAATTCATCCATGATAGAAGAAATTTTTCCAACTTAAAGAAAATTTTAAAATCTCCAAATTTGGATTTAATAGTCAGGGATAATGTATAAAAGTCATAGATTGGCCAATGAGAGGAAAAAATGAAGACCAACATTGAAGTAATCAGTCTGATTTGAACAACAATTCTAAGGATCTAAGAATTTAGGTTTTCATCCAAAACCATATGAAAGGGAAAAATCATTGAATTGAATAGATAAACTCAATTAATATGGGTTGTAATTGATTAAATAATTCAATAAATACCCATAATTAAAACAACTCATAGTTTCCCAATCAGTTTGTTCAATATATGAGGAATAAGGAGGTGTTATGGCCATTACAATATAATCTTGACACTGAAACGGCTTCCATTAGGGTGTGTTTCCCATTTATAGGGCATTTTTTCCTCACCATAGCCTCCAAAATGGTGTAACAAGCTATTTTTCCATTCTTGGTTTTTATAAAAAACAAACCAAGCCAAAAAAGCTTTCACTAGGGCGTGGTGTTTTCTATTTTGAATATAAAAGCACTAAAATGCCATTTTTAAGCTTCCAAAAGCTACACAAGTCCCACTAAGATTCACTAAAGTGTGTCCCCACATAAAACTCAAAGGAAAATTAGGGGAAAATGATTTCTATTAATGAAATAAATATTTAGTAATTTTATAATCACCCCTAAAAGTACTTAATGTTTAGTAATTTTATAATCAACCCCTAAAAGTACTTCTTGTCCCTGAGAATCATCCCTAAGGGTCTTGCTTGAACAATTTAGGCCACTAAGCTTTAACATTAGACTCATGCTTCGAACTATTTTCCTAGATCCTCCCATGTCACCACAAGATCCAAAAAAGTGGTATTTTCTTCCCTCAAAGGAATTTCCTACTTTGATCAATAATCCACATGAGGTTTACCTCGTACAATGCCTCAGGCTCTAACTCAGCATCCTTATAGTTGATGACATGAACAGGATCAGGCATGTACCTCTTGAGCTGAGACACATGAAGCACATCATGCAAACCTTGGTAGTGAAATGGAAGATCAAGATGGTACGCCATAATCTAAACCCACCCATTGATCAAAAAGGGTCCAATATAGTGTGGGAAATATTGTCTTTCTTCCATGGGCATCAATTTCTTAACCGAGGAGTCACTATCTAGAAAACATTATTGCTACAGAAAATTCATGAGGTATCCTCTTCCAGTTGGAATAATATCTCTATATACATCGAGTGGTGATCAACCTCTTGTAAATCATATAAACTCTCTCGGAGGTCTCCTGAACCTAATCGGGTCCCACAACTACTACCTCACCAACCTCATGCTAACAGAGTAGTAAGTGACATGGACTCCCATAAAGAGCCTCATAAGGTATCATCTAAATCAAATTCGGGTAACTATTGTTTTATGTGAGATCAAAAAATAATTGGTGATCATCACAAGCTCTACTAAATTCTATGGCACAAGACTAATTCATATCCTCTATTATGTGAATTTTCCACTCAAACTATCCTTCTGTATGAGGATGGTATGTTGTTCTCATGCTCAATTGAGTCCCTAAGACTCTCTTCAAGCCTTTCCAAAACCATGATGTGAAATGTGTATCTCTGTTAGATATGTTGATCAAGGGAACTCCATGTTTACATGAAATTTCATAGACATACATCTTTCCTAGATCATCTACTAAGTCAGACTCATGTATCAGTAAGAAATGAGAAACCTTCATCATCTGATTAACAATCAACCAGACAAAATCACATCTCTTTGGGGTCATAGGTAACCCTGTCACAAAGTCCATCGTGAAGTCCTTAAACTTCCACATGGGCATTTAAAGTGGTTGGAGTATTCCACCAAGATGATGGGGATCGAACTTTTCTTCTAGCATGTAAGACATTTGGATACAAATCCAGCAATGTCCTTCTTCATCCTTGGACACCATAAATATCATCTTAAGTCATGATATATCTTTGTTTCTTCAGGATATACTACCCATCTAGTGGAATAGAAATCTCTCATAAACTATTACCAAATGTAATAAAGGACTACTCCTCTCTCATGTATGATAATCACATCCTCACTATCCATCGACCACATGGGTATCGAGTCACCTCCTACTAGTTGTTCGTGTACCATGATACACTCAGGTTCAGACTCCTTTCCAACCATTACCCAATCTACAAGAGAATATTTGATCACCAAAGGGGAACTGGTCATTGATCCCTAATCCTCAGAAGCATCCAACCACTAATTGGACAATAATCTCATCAGATGTTGTTTCTCCTTAGAAGGCCACTTGTTAATCTTCTACTAAACCTGCATCTTATGACTAAGAGTGTCTGCAACAATGTTACGTTTACAAGGTGTGTAGGTCATCTCAAATTCAAACATCTATAGATACTAAACCCAATGCTTATATCTTTGTTTTAGGTCCTAATTTATGAATATTTAATAGAGGCTCTTATGTTTAGTATAAACCAAAAAAATCTCACCAAATAGATAGTGGAACCAACACTTCTGAGTGTAAACCGTGACTATTATCTCTAAGTCGTGTGTAGGGTAGTCCTACTCATGGGGTCATAGATAAAATGAATAATAAGATACTACCTAATCTTCTACATCAATAATTCTCCCAATCCAATGCCTGATGCATCAGAGTATATAGCATATTTGATTTTAGGCTCAGGAAGTTTCAACACTGGAGTTGTAACCAACCTCTTCTTCAACTCAAGAAATTCCTCTTCATGTAGGTCTATCTACTGGTACTTCACCCCCTTCTTCATTAATGTAGTCATAATTTCTAGATGTTTCCTTCAATTATTTTTGTTTTTTCACATCACTTGTGGTCCATTTTCTGTGTTTTTGGCTTAAATTTGACTCTAAAAGGTTAATTATAGTTTAATGGTTATTTTATAGTGAAATTAGTAATTATTGATCGTTATGATAGTCATGTTTGTTTTAATGTTTAAATTAACTTTTGGATTAATTTGAATTATTTATTTATTTTATTTCTGTATTTTCTTTTTATGTTTTATTTATTAGTGTTACTGGTTAATTTTGATGTTCTTTTAATTTAATATTTATTTCTTTTGTTTTTTCTATTAAACTACTAATTAATTTATTAGAGGTTTAATTTAATTTTTAATCACATGTTTTAAATGAAATATTAAATTTTAATATTAATTTACACTTTAATATTCTTTTTATATCCATTATTTCTTTGATTTTATTAATTATTTATTTATATAATTGTTTTAATCATTTTGAATATAAAAATTTTAATCTTCAATTTTATTAGTTAACATTTTTTTAATTTTTTAATTCATAATGTGTGTTTTGTTAATGGGGTCATAATTAGTTTTCAGTATTTTAATTTAAAATGATTTAATGTTTATAAAAATTTAAATAAATTTTATTTTTTATATGCAACAGCACAAACATGGAAATTTTTAAAGGGTCGGAGTGACCACAACAAGAGTCAAACAACACAGTTGATTGAAATTTTGGCAAAGGGAAATAGCATCGACCGCATGAACAAATAAATTTGGGTGTCAAAAAATATTAATGGATACAAGAAACATGATAGGTTTGGGGTCAATTTTTTTCAAGAGAGACCTCTTATCTGGTTCACTTAGCAAAATAGGGGTCAGTTTGTAAAGTGTGGTGAGGCGTGATCTGTTTGGGAGGGGTGGAATTGTAAATAGTGTTCTGTCAAGTGTTGAGTGTTATTTCTGGGAGATGCAGACTTGTAATTAGTTTCTCCTATTGCAGTTAGTCAGTTATAAATAGGGGAAAGAGGTCTAGTATCGGGGTACCGGGGTTTCAGTTGGAAGTCTGGCGTGGTCCAGGGCTTAGAGAGGGAGCTTCTCTCAAGTGGTTAGTTTGTCTTATTTTTCTCCTTCAATTTCTCTTTGTAAAACTTATGGACTGCATAAAATGAAGTGGAATACTTTTTTATTTTCCTCTATTAAAAGAAAATATCCTATAAAATTTTTTCTTTCATTGAGAGAAGAATCAATCCCTGTAGATAGAGAGGTTTTAGAGAGAGAATCTAGAAGAGAGAAGGACAAAATTTAAATTGTGCATCAATATGCATGGAAAACAGAGTGGTACTACTGGAGACAAAAACATATGAATTAATTACTGGAATACAATGATAAGAGGTCGGCCTAAAATGACTGGAAGATGCTTATCATCTCCAAGAGGTAGCCTATCTTCTGACAGGTACACCAGCTCCAAGAGGTTATTACAACTATTTCACAACTCCAACTGAGCCAGGAGGATGGTACTGGTCGAGTTAAAGATAAGTGGAAAATAGTGGAAATAGAAGGCAATAGTAGTAACCTAATTAATGGGACTAAGGAAAGAAACCAATATATACTTTTTGTGGAAAGTCTAGGAACCTGAGAACAAGAGCAGGAAGAGCACATGAGCCTCACCCTAGTTGGTGAGGACTCCTTAAGTGCATCCAAGATACCCGAGATCAAATCCAGGTGGGGGATAATTTCCAGGTTACTGTAGCATCACTGTAGCAGTACTGTATCAGGAACTGTGCAGAACTGTAGCAGGTACTGTAGCGGGAACTGTAGCAAGCATTGTTTGGCACTGTAGCAGCCGGGAATATTCCCCAATTTGGCCCTTCAGGCCACCAATTTGGTCCCCAAGTCCTTTAAGGCCTTCGGTCCACCCAGGCCTTCGGGTCAGTAAGGCCTTCAGGCCACCTCAAGGCCTTCGAGCCACCTTAAAGTGCAGATGAAAACCAGACAACCTAAAAGGAACAAGCTTTAGAAGGAGGAGGAGCAAGGAGCATTCATCATAGCAGAAGCTAAACGGATTACAAGAATGAGAGGGTATGGAACCTACCATCAGGACAAGACTGTGCATGCACAGGAAAGCCTAGCTGAATAGTCATGTGAAGGTGGAGAGCTGATTTCATGATGACGATGTTGGGGAGGAGTAGTTCCAAGTAGTTAGTCTGGGTTGTATGTAATGTTTGAAGCCTACGGGAAATGAATTCCTCTAAGGCCTATGGGCCATGTAATGCTTATGCCTATGGTCCTTGTAAGGGTTCTACCTCACCCCTTGAAAGGTGGATTATCAAAAATCAATAAAAAAAAATAAAGGCCTTCGGGCCATTGGAGGAAGAGCAGGAAGAGATGAAAATAGTGACTAGGCAGATGGAGATGCCTACATTCTCTAGTGAAGAACCAGTTGTATGGATAACACAAGAGGAAATATATTTTACAATATAGAGGATGCATGAAGAGCTTAATGTGTCTTGGGACCAATTTATTATGGAATAAATTTCTTGGTATTGGATCAAATCTTTGAGCTCCACGTGGCCTACTCTATCCTGAAGATATATGAAAGAGGAACTTCGGGGGAGATATGGGAGTGCGGAGGAAGAATATCTTGTCATCTATTTGAAGGGGTTGTAGAATATAGGATCAATGAATGATTATATAGATGAATTTGAAAAGGGGGCACTATGAATTCCTTACTTGAAATAAGGGTTGTACATTAGTAAGTTTATAGGGGGATTAAAACCAGAAATTGGATGTAACAATATGACTCATGAACCACAATATAAGGTGTGGATATTGACTATGACTAGGCATGTGGAATGTGAGTTGTTTGTAAAATGAATTATCAAAAAATATGAACCATGAAATAAGAACAATAATTATTCTAGACAGAGTAGAGGATGGATACCCGGAGAAGTTAAAAATACTCTTATGGGAGAAATTGTGGTGTAAGGTAAGAAGGGTGGAGAAACACCGTGATGGAGAGGAGTAAGAAATTTATCTAGAGAGGAATTTGAGGAGCGTAAATACAAAGGATTATGTTATAAATGTGGAAAAAAATTCAATCCTGGACACCGATATCTAGATAAGGGATACAAAATAATAGTGGGGGAATGTATAAAACCAAAAGAGGAAGAATAAGTATAGAGTGAAAATGAAGCAGTAAGGGAAAAAGAGGTTGGTAGTTTGGGGGAATTAGAGATGAAGGGAACTACTAATACTAGATTAGAGAAAACCAGTTCTATAGGTACCCAGTCAATGTTAGTAGAAGATATGGTTGAAGAAGTTCCACTGTTGTTGTTAATAGATAGTGGGTAAAGTCACAACTTTATCTCCAAGAGACTAACAAGATTGCTTACAGCCCGGGTAGAGGACACTAAACCTTTTTACATCCGGTTGGGAGATGACAATCGAGTAACATCTAATGGTATATGTAAGTCTCTATTAATTGTATTGGTAAATGTGTAATTTATTGTTGATTCATGAATATTTGATACAACTAGACCAGATTTGGTATTAGGAATCTCAAGGTTAGAGATGTTGGGATTTGTGACAACAAATTAGAAGGGTATGATAATGAGATTCAAATGAGAAGGGAGGAAGGTGGAATTACAGGGAATTAAAACACCTTTGATGTCACCATAGGATTTGAAAGAATATTTGGGAAAAGGTAGAAGGTAGTTTTAGGGATTATAGTGGATAGAATCAAAGGGGAAAACATATTGTTGGAAAGTAAACAACAACAAGAATTGCAGAAAATTATAGGAAGGTATAATGTGGTGTTTGAATCTCCAAGGATACTTCCACCAACTAGAAAAACCGATCATGCTATTAAGCTTAAATTTGCATCTAAACTAGTGAATATTAGGCCATATAAACATTGTTATCACATGAAAAATGAAATATAAACTCATGTTCGGGTGCTTCTTGAAATGCGGTTCATCAAACCAAGTCATAGTCCCTACTCAAGCACAATAATAATTGTTTGTCGGAGTGGATACTCAAGAGGGGGGGTTAATTGAATTCCAATTAAAATTTATATTAAAAATATTTATTTTAAAATCCTCCAAATTATAAACAAAGTAAAACTGTAGTGAATCTATACAGAGTGTAAATGTTCAATCAGTTTCTCAAAGACTGATTAGGTCTCAGTTAACTTAATCTGAAGATTAAATTAACTTTTGAAACTAACTTACTGGTTTACAATAAGTATAGGCACTTGATAATTTAACTATCAAAGTATCTTTAAAATAGTTTTGTATTTCAAAGTAATAGCAGCGGAATAAATATATAGTTTAATTATAGATTTAAATAAAAATGCAAAGCAGAGTTAAACAAGAGGTTTAGTCTCAAGCTGAGACTTAGTCCTATCAACAATTTATATAAATTCATCCACACCCTGGATCGGGGTTAACAACAGTGAAAGAATTTCTAGGCCACACAGGGACCTCTACCACAGTTCTTTGTGGGAAACAAAAAACAATGGTCAGGCCACACAAGGACCTCTTCCACAGTTGTCATGGGTAAACAAGAGTAAACAATTTTGGTTTGAGGATTTTGATATCCTCCAGTTTAGCACAGGAGTTAGTGTGTGTGTGTGATGAACAGAGTACACACACTGCTCAAAAATGTAAGTAAAATAATCACTAAGAGAGAATGTATCAGAGTTTAGAAAGCTCTAGTGATTGGTAGTGCAACTCTGGACTCGTTGGATTTAGCAGAGATTCTTCTGAGTCCTTCTGTGGTTTTGCTGTTAAAAAATAGAGTATCATGATTCAGCTTGATGTCCTTCACAAGCAAGTGTGTTCTCTGCTTTCCAGTGTTCTCTGTATGTTCTTCAGTAGTGCTGGATTGTGTGCATAAGAGTTTTCTTTAGATCTTGCAAATTCCCCTTTTCAACTTTGTCGTGTGTTCTCTCTTTATGCCTTTTCACGCATCCATCCTTTTACTGCAGCTTGATCTTCCTTTTTATTCCATGAGATCTGGTAATAGGAATGATTACCTTTCCATAGGTATGATGTACGGTCTCCTGAAATGCCTAAAACTAACATTAAATATCATTAATTTCACTAAAAACATCAATTATGACTGTTAGAATTAAATAAGAATTTATAGAAGTTCAAACAGTTTTCATGACTATTGGTGAGTCATGAGATCGGTGAGACACTTTGAATCTGCATCAGTTTCGGTTTCATCAGCATCGATGTCTCAACATCATCGGTGTCTTGGGATCGGTATCTTAGCATCGGTGTCTTAGTATTGGTGTCTTAACATCAGTTTCTTAGCATTGGTGTCTTAGCATCGGTGTCTTAGCACCGGTATCTCAGCATCAGTATCTTAGCATCGGTATCTCAGCATCGGTATCTTAGCATCGGTATCTTAGTATCGGTGTCTTTTTGGTCCTTTGGTAGTCATCAGTGCAACCATTCATCATCAGTGCGACAGGTCATCATCGGTGCTATAGTTCTTATTATTGGTGCGACCGTTCATCGTTGGTGCAACCATTCATCGTCGGTAACTCAGAAAAATTACTAATGGTGAGTCAAGACAGGGAATTCTTACAAAGTGTCTGTTCAATCCAGAATACTTTCAGGTCAACCATAAACATACATTGATCATAGATAAACATTTGTAGATATTATTTAAACATATGTAGAACAGTTTGAACAAAAGACTAAAAGGAAATAAATAAAACTAAGATTTGTGATTATTAAAATAACCATTCCACAGAGAGTTCAACAATCTCCCCCTTTTTGATAATCACAAATCAATGGAATAAATGAAGAGATAGTATAGTATTTCATTCATTATTCTCCCCTATAAAAAATAATATATGCCAAAAGATAAAACATGGTTAGAATAGAAACCAGAACATATATATAACTGAGGCATTCTCCTCTTTCAACATTTCTCCCCATGTGTATACATGCATGTGATAAATAGCCATCATGGGCTTGTATGGACATTCAGTTCACCCATCCAGATACATGATCTCCCTGAGTTCGCATATGCATGCAAGATTCCCCTGTTTTCTTTCCTTGTTTTCTCATGATTCCCTTATTTTCTCTCCTTGATTTCTCATGATTCCCCTGTTTTCTCTCCTTGATTTATCTCCCCCTTTGGGATTATCAAAAAGAAGAGATAAAGAAGATAAGCAAGAAGATTACATTCCAACAATGAGTACACATATTACAGACAAAAGGGAATAGTGCCGTAAAACAAACACCCTATCAAAAAATTGACAGTAACAGTTATTTCTCGGGGTGCAAGGGAGCTTTCCCTTTAGCGGTAGGAGGAATTAAAGGTCCAGAAGGATGTTGGGTGGAAGGTGGAACTGGAATTATGGAGAAAAGAGGTAGGATGACCCGAGCTAGACGAACTGTGGGTTCCAAGGTCACCTACTATGAAGAAGGTCATTCTGAAGGTTGTTGTTGAAAGACTGGTCTAATACTGGAAAGATCTTGAGAAACAAACATCTGGCCGGTAGCAATATCTGATGATTGCAGAGTCTCAGCTGTAGGAAAAACAATGGATTTTTCTTTCACATGAAGGTAGGGTTTTAGAAAATTGATAAAGTCTTGAATGACTTCTCCACCGTAATTCATGGATTTTTCAAAATCATCCTTATTTTGCATGAAATTTTCTAAAGTGGGGGTAAAATATTTTAACTACTGAACTTGAGATTTAAAATCTTGAGTCACTAGAGGGAGTCTCAAATTATCATCCAGTACTTTAAAATGATGATTCAACTCATGATTTGTGTAGATCTTAGAGAAATAATGATCTACTTTCTCTTTAATCTCCTTTTGAGCTTTTGTAGCATCAGCCGAATACAACTGTACCATTTTATGCACATGATCACTATGCTATTTTATTTTCTTCAAAAAATATAAATCTAAAATATTCCTAAGAGCTTCCAGCTCTTCTCTAACAAAATCTCTTAAGGTATCTAATTCACGACCAGTGATCTTGGTCACCTTGGCATTTCCAGCCTGAGCAATAACCTGAGTAATCTCAGCTTTTAACTTCCTCAAATCTGCTTTCTTTAAATGTTCTATCAGATTTCTTAAAATATCCATCAAACCAGAGATAGTTGTTATGAACTCGCCTGACAGAGAAACAAGATTTCTGCCTAAATCTGTAAGTGTTTGATTCAAAGAGGTAATATACCTGTCAATCGATTCACTGTAATTGCATAGGTCTGGTTTGATAAGGATTGCCACTCTTTGAGCCAAATCATCCATATAAGAATCAGATAAAGTCAAAGGAGTAAGAGAAGGAATATGAGATGACTCACTTTTCACAGTCTCCCTAACAGCTTGAATCAATTCAACATTGAATTTATCAAAATCTAACTGAGCAACTGCCGGATGAGGTCTACCTTGAGACACTGAAGGACCAGGTCTGACATCTATTCTTTGCAAAAACTCAGCAACAAATTGAGCCTTAACAAAATCACTTATGCCTGTAAGATCCACTTCTACACCTTCCTCTTCCTCTGGGTAGTCTAATCCTAGAACAGCAAGACCTGGATGCTCTTCCCATGCCACTTTTCATGAAGGGTATATAGGTTTCACAAACTGAGCTCGTCCAGAATTTTCAGGAAGGACTTCTCCATCCTCATCACTTTCCAACTGTTCTGTACTCTTAGCCTCAGGGAAATTTTCTTGCTCAATAATTTGGGGTTGAGGATCATCTAGAATCACATTATGACCTTCAATAGGTCTAGCATCAACATCATCATCAGCATCATCACAATTACTTTCACTGTCACCACTACCACCATCACCATCAGCATCACCCTCATCATCATTAACTGATCTCTCACTTGAACTGTCTATACTTCCGGATTCATACTCCCAAGAAGTTCATTCATTATTCTTTCTTTATTATTAATCATCTAAAAGCGGTTCAATTTCTGGTAAATTGAGAGGAGGACTTTCTGAACCAAATTCCATCCTTCTTCTCTTTGGGTTAACAGTATCAGGATCACTACTTTCATCAGGAGATGATTCAGCCTCTTCTTCAGCATTTAGATTCTCATCAGCTTCTTCTTCTTCTTCTGTTCCTTTCTTACTAGATTCACCAGTTTCTTTAGGAACAAACACTTCCTCTTCTTCATCCGAATAGATCACTTCCTTGATAGGTTTTAAGCTAGGATCTCTTACTTCCCTTGGTCTCCTTGGATGATCAGTAGGATTGAAGGACTCATATAACTTTTCTCCATTAGCAACCCAAGATTTCTTCCATGGGTTCCAATTTATTTTCATCCTCTTACAAATAACTTTGTTGAAACAAAAGATAACTGATGAGATACACTCATCTCCATCATCCACACAGCCTAAGAATTTCAGCATGGCAGAAATCTGTTTAGAATAAAACAGAGTAGTGGATTTCTTTGAAGGTTTTATCATCTCAATAATATGCTCAGAAAAATATCTACATAAATTGATCTTTTCACCATTCAGAAAAAGAAATATCAGAAAAACATCTTGATACTTTACTGCAACAAAATTACCTTTTCTCGTACATACTTGATGTTGAAGAAATTTGAACAGGATTTGGTTCTCACCATCCAACTCAGTAGCAATTATCCTTCGTGATTCAGACTTCCCAGTCAAAAACTTCAGGGCTAGCTCATAAGAAAAGTAATCAGTTGTGGGAGGAATATTACCAGAATATTCCTCGTATCTTCTATTGTGAGGTACTCCTAGACATTCAGCACAATGTTTTGAGGAAAACATAATCTTTTTCCCTTTTACTACAGAAGATAATCTCGTAGCCTCTACTTCGTTCAAATCTATATCCAGGTTCAAATAGAACTCGTGCACCATCTTCGGGTAAAATACTCTATCATTATTACAGAACCACTCCTTCCATCCTTAAGTTTCCAACACTTTCAAGAGAATGGACTTTCTAGATAAAAACCATTCTGAACAAATCTCCTTTTCAACTATAACTTCTCATTTTTCTAGCTCCGAGTTCACATACCTCAACGTCGTACTGCTCGACTCACCTCAAGAATGATTGACAGGTGAAGTTTCTTAAGATTCCTTGA
Source organism: Viscum album (assembly GCA_963277665.1). Classification (NCBI taxonomy): domain Eukaryota; kingdom Viridiplantae; phylum Streptophyta; class Magnoliopsida; order Santalales; family Viscaceae; genus Viscum; species Viscum album. The sequence goes on from OY728121.1 coordinate 546,806,521, forward strand.
TCTGTCTCTTTTTCTTGGCCATTTTGAGGTTTTGAGACAATCGAGAGGCTTGGAAAGATTCAAAAGGCTCGAGTTACAAAGAAGAGAGGAAAGAGTTCGGCGGGAAATGGAAGTTCAATAGTCTTTAGAGAATGGAATAGCTTCCTGTCATTATTTGTATCATTTTGGGTTATAAATAATAAAATATCTATTAAGTAAAACAGTGTTTTTTTAAACAGACAAAAATAATTTTGAAAAAATAGTACGACCCAATCGGTATCACTAATCAACATGACAGATCGGTTTGACAGATCAGTTTGACGAATCGGTTTCACAGATCGGTTTCACAGATCGATTTGACAGATCGGTTTGACAGATCGGTTTCACAGATCTATCATACCTAACTTTTGTTTAATCAAGTTTAACCTTTCACAATTTAAGGGCTTGGTGAAAATATCGGCTAATTGATGTTCAGTACCTATAAACTCAAGAGTAATATCAACTTTTTGGTAGTGATCTATCAAAAAGTGATGTTTGACATCAATGTGTTTGGTTCTAGAGTGAGACACAGGTTTCTTTGAAATGTTAATTGTACTATTTTTATCACATTTAATTGAAATATGCTTAAAATCATATCCATAGTTCAAAAGAGTGTGTTTCATCCACATAATTTGTGCACAACAACTACCTGCAGCAATGTATTCTACTTCAGCAATAGATAATGCAACAAAGTTCTGTTTCTTACTACACCAAGATACTAAGTATTTTCCCAATAAATGACATGTTCTAGATGTGATCTTCCTATCTAACTTGCAACCAGCAAAGTCAGCATCTGAATAACTGATTAGCTCAAAAGATTGTCTTTTTGGATAAAAAAAGCCTTAGTTTACAGTGTGTTTAAGATACTTAAAAATTCTTTTAACAGAAAGTAAATGAGATTCTTTCGGGTTACCTTGAAATCTTTCACACATACACACACTAAACATAATATCCGGTCGACTAGCAGTAAGGTAAAGTAAGCTTCCAATCATACCTCTGTAATTGGTTTGATCCACTGGTTTCCCAGTTTCATCAGCATCCAATTTACAGACTATACTCATAGGAGTATCACTTTCCTTAATACTATCCAAACCAAAATGTTTTAAAAGATCCTTTGTGTATTTACTTTGATTCAAAATAAAACCATTTTAATTTTGAGAAACTTGAAATCCAAGAAAATATTTAAGTTCTCCCATTAAACTCATTTCAAATTCATTTTGCATACTCTTTGAAAATTCATTACATAAAGAAGGTTTAGAAGATCCAAAAATAATATCATCAACATAGATTTGAACTATTAAAACATATTTATAAATTCTTTTAATAAAAATATTTGGATCATCAATCCCTTTAGTAAAACTTTTTGAAATAATAAAATTACTGAGTTTATCATACCAAGATCTTGGAGCATTTTTTGAGCCATGTAAAGCTTTAGAAAGTTTAAAAACTTGATTTGGAGAATGAGGATTAATAAATCCAGGTGGGTTTTCAACAAAAACATCATCAACAAAAAAATCATTTAGAAAAGCACTTTTGACATCCATTTGATATAACTTGAAATTCAGATGAGTAGCATATGCAAGTAAGATTCTAATAGCTTCTAATCTGGCTACAGGTGAAAAGTTTTCCTCATAGTCTATACCTTCTTCTTGACTATATCCTTGTGCAACTAATCTAGCTTTGTTTCTAAGTATGTTTCTAGACTCATCAACTTTTTTTCTAAAAACCCATTTTGTGCCTATTGTTAAAGTGTCCTTAGGTCTGTAAACTAATTCCCAGACTTTGTTTCTTTTAAATTGATTTAACTCTTCTTACATAGACATTACCCAAAATTCATCATTGATAGCATCATTGACATTTTTAGGTTCCAGCTGTGAAAGAAAGGTTTGATGTTCAACCTGGTTTCTTAGAGAATCTCTAGTATGTGTCCCTCTATCAAGATTACCAACAACAACATCCAAAGGATGATTCTTTAGAATTTATATTGATCTAGTCAAGGTAGGACTAGAAATTTAAGATCCATCTATAGGTTCGGGTTCAATAGAAGCATATTCCGGAATATGTCCAAAACTGGATGTTTTTATAGCAGGTTTATTATATTTTTCATTAAGGTCCAAAACAGATAAATCTTCTTCAAGATTTTCAAGAGAGGTTTTAAGCTCATGTGGATTAGTTTCATCAAACATGATGTGAACAGATTCTTCAACACATTTGGTTCTCTTATTAAAGACTCTATATGATTTTCTAGTTAAAGAATAACCAATAAAGATTCCCTCATCACTTTTAGAATCAAACTTGTCCGGATTATCCTTTGTATTAAGAATAAAAACTTTGTAGCCAAAGACTCTAAAGTAACTGACTTTGGGTTTTCTATTATTACACAACTCATATGGGGTCTTCTTAAGAACTGGTCTAATTAAGACTCTATTAATGATATAACAAGTTGTATTCACAGCTTCATCCCAAAAGTAAATAGGCAGGTCATACTCATTAAGCGTGGTTCTAGCTATTTCTTGAAGGGTTCTATTTCTTCTTTCTACTACACCATTCTACTGAGGTGTTCAAGGGTCAGAAAATTTGTGACTATAGTCATTGTGTGAGCAATAAGATTCAAAGTCTTGATTTTAAAACTCACGTCCATGATCACTTCTTGGAGTTTTAATCTTAAGTCCACTAAGGTTTTCTACAGATTTGGAATATTTAATAAAGTAAGAACAAGCTTCACTTTTGTGAGCTAAGAAGTATACCCAAGTATATCTAGAAAAGTAATCTACTAGAATATAGACATAGTGCTTCCCATTTAAACTAGAAACTCTTGATGGTCCAAACAAGTCCATGTGAACCAACTCGATAGGTTGAGAAGTAGAGACTTCTTTCTTTGATTTAAAATAAACTTTATGTTGCTTTCCCTTTTGATAGGGATTACAAACTTTGTTATTTGGGAATTCAAGTTTAGATAGGTCTCTAATCAAGTTCTTCCTAGTTAGTTTTCTAAGTGAATATATGTTTCAGTGTCCTAATCTTCTGTTCCAAAGCCAAGACTCTTTATGGAAATCATTTAGGCAAGTAAAATTTTGCTTATCTAAAGAATTTAAATCAACTGCATAAACATTTTCATTTCTTAAAGTAGAAAAGACTAAAACATTTTTAGAATTAAAAACATTAAAAAAATCATTTTAAAATTTGACATTAAAACTATCATCACACAATTGATAAATACTTAACAGATTATATTTTAGTCCATCAACAAATAAAACTTTGGAAATTAAAACTGAATCAGTGTTACCAATTTGGCCAAGGCCGATGATTTTTCCTTTAGAATTATCACCAAAGGTGACATGGACTCCATCAATATTTATTAGGCTTTTAAAGCATGAGTAATCTCTAGACATGTGTCTCAAACATCCACTATCTAAGTACCATACCTTCTTATGAGAACTCTTCAAACAGGTTTCCTATAAAACAGATTTAGATGGAAAATGACTTTGGTACCCAGATCTTCTTGGGTCCAGATAGGTTAGAAATAAAAGATTTTGGTACCCACATTTGTCTTATGGGTTTCATAAAAATTACATAATCAAAATATTTTGAAAGATAAACTTTATTTGATCTATAACTATGTGAATCACTAGTTGAAGCATATGAATGTCCAGAACTAGAACTACCAGTATTCTATCCAGATTTAAGAATAAATCTATTCTTAGTAATCTGTATCTGTCCAGGTTTGTAGCCTATTCCAGTAGTGTATTTAGGTGCCACTTTCTTTCCTAGAATTTGAGTTAGTGTATCCTTTCCATTTGTGAACTTCTCTAAGTCTTTTCTAAGTTTCTCATTAGACATTTTCATTTTAGTGTTTTCCTTTAATAGTTGAGCATTTTTCTCTTTTTCAATAGTAAGTTCGGTTTTAACAGTAGTAGTGAGAGCATGTTGTTTCTTCAATGATTTGTATTTATCCTTAAGTTCATTACATGTCTCTTCCAGTATATTACAGAATTCAAATAATTCCTCACTAGTCATGTTTTCAGAATCAGAATCAGATTCTGCATCATCTCCAGAATAATAAGAATTTAAAACAGTAGTATCTAAGGTTACCTCAGATGTGTTGGTCATGAAACACATGTTGGCATGATTTCTTTCAGAATTAGACAATTCAGATTCACTTGTGCTGTCTTCAGATGCACTCCAGGTAGCCTTTATAGCTTTCTTGTACTTACTGTATTTGTAATCATATTTCTTCTTGAATTTTAACTTTGGGCAGTCTGCTTTAATGTGTCCTTTTCTTTTTCACTCGTAGCAAACAACTTCATCACTTCTATCTAGCTTTTTCCAGTCCTTCTTCTAATGTCCCTTATTATCATACTTTCCTTTGTAATTTGATTTTCTGAAAAATTTCTTCTTTCTATAAATTTTTTAAAACCTTCTGGCTATCTGAGCCATTTTAGCATCACTGTCTGAATAAGAATCTTCACTGGTTGAACTTTCAGTAGGTACTTTCATTATCTCCTTGTCTTTTCTCTTAGAAGCAGTAGACTTGAAAGCTACGGATTTTCTCTTAGGTTCATCATATTATTCCTTGTTCACCTTTATTTCTTCCTTATATATCATTAGTTTTCCAATAAGTTATTTAACAGGCAGAGCTCCAATGTCACATGATTCTTTGATTGAAATAGATGTGCTTCTCCACCAGTCTGGTAGACATCTCAAGATTCTCATAATTTTTTCCTTTGCTGGAACAGTTTTACCAAGTGAATTCATTGTATTGACTATCTCATTGAACCTGAGATACATATCAAAAATGGGTTCATCAGTTTTCATTTTAAAATTATCATATTTAATAGTATAAGTATTCAATCGCATTTCTTTAACATTAGTTGTTCCTTCATGAGAAACACCTAAAGTATCCCAAATTTCATAAGAAGTTTTGAAAGAAGATATTCTGTTAAATTCATCATCTCCTAAAGCACAGTACAGGGAATTCATAGATTTACAATTATTATGGTAAGCAGTCTTTTTAGGTTCATCCCAAGTTGTTATTTCAGTTTCCGTAATTTTATATTGAGACTCTATAGCAGTCCAAATATCAAAACCCATACTCTCTAAATGTACTTTCATTTTCAATTTCCACTGAGCATAGTTCGTACCATTAAAGAAAGGTGTCCTGTTAGTAGCAGCACCCTCTAGTCTATTATCCATAACTATATTTTAGAAAATAAATTTAAAGAGATAAAATTTAGAACTAACAAAAATTTAATATCTTTAAAGATGAAACTAAAATCACAGTTGAAAAACATAGTATTTCAAAAATCCTTTAACAAAAACACTTCCTCTGATACCAAATATTGGTCAGAGTGGACACTCAAGAGGGGGGTGAATTGAGTTCCAATTAAAATTTCTGTTAAAAATATTTCTTTTAAAATCACCCAAATTAAAAACAAAGTTAAACTGTAGTGAATCTATACAGAGTGTAAATGTTCAATCAATTTCTCAAAGATTGATTAGGTCTCAGTTAACTTAATCTGAAGATTAAATAAACTTTTGAAACTAATTTACTGGTTTACAATAAGTATATACACTTACTAATTTAACTATCAGAGTAGCTTTAAAATAGTTTTGTATTTAAAAGTAATATCAGCAGAATAAATATATAGTTTACTTATAGACTTAAATAAAAATGCACAGCAGAGTTAACCAAGAGGTTCAGTCTCAAGCCGAGACTTAGTCTTCCCAAAAACTTATATAAATTGATCCACACCCTGGATCGGGGTTAACAACAATGAAAGACTATCCAGGCCACATAGGGACCTCTACCACAGTTCTTTGTGGGAAACAAAAACAATGACGAGGCCACTCAAGGACCTCTTCTACAGTTGTCATGGGTAAACAAGAGTAAACAATTTTGGTTTGAGGATTTTGATATCCTCCTGTTCATCACAGGAGTCAGTGTGTGTGTATGATGAAAAGAGTACACACACTGCTCAAAAATGTAAGTAAAATAATCACTAAGATAGAATGTATCAGAGTTTAGAAAGATCTAGTGATTGGTAGTGCAGCTCTGGACTCGTTGGATTTATCATAGATGCTTCTGAGTCCTTCTGTGGTTTTTCTATTAAAAAATAGAGTATCGTGATTCAGCTTGATGTCCTTCATAAGAAAGTGTGTTCTATGATTTCCAGTGTTCTTCGTATGTTCTTCAGTAGTGCCAGATTGCGTGCATAAGATTTTTCTTTAGATCTTGATAATTCCCCTTTTTCAACTTCGTCGTGTGTTCTCTCTCTATGCCCTTTCACGCATCCATCCTTTTACTACAGCTCGATCTTCCTTTTTATTCCACGAGCTCCGACAATAGGAATGATTAACTTTCCATAGGTATGAGGTATGGTCTACTAACATGCCAACAACTAACATTAAATATCATTAATTTCATTAAAAACATCAATTATGACTGTTAGAATTAAATACGAATTTATAGAAGTTCAAACAGTTTTCATGATTATCGGTGAGTCATGAGATCGGTGAGACACTTTGAATCTGCATCATTTTCGGTTGCATCAACAACGGTGTCTCAACATCATCGGTGTCTTAGCATCGGTATCTTAGCATCGGTGTCTTAGTATCGGTGTCTTAGCATCGTTGTCTTAGCATCTGTGTCTTAGCGTCGGTGTCTTAGCATCTGTGTCTCAGCATCGGTATCTTAGCATCGGTATCTCAGCATCGGTATCTTAGCATCGGTATCTTAGTATCGGTGTCTTTTTTGACCTTTGGTAGTCATCGGTGCGACCATTCATCATTTGTGAGATAGGTCATCATCGGTGCTATAGTTCCTATTATTGGTGCGACCGTTCATCGTTGGTGCAACCGTTCATCGTCGGTGACTCAGAAAAATGACTAACGGTGAGTCAAGACAGGGAATTCTTACAAAGTGTATGTTCAATCCAGAATACTTCTAGGTCAACCATAAAAATACATTGATCATAGATAAACATTTGTAGATATGATTTAAACATATTTAGAACAATTTTAACAAAATACTAAAAGGAAATAAATAAAACTAAGATTTGTGATTATTAAAATAACCATTTCACAAAGAGTTCAACAATAATGTTTAAAAATAAATATGGGGGTGGCGAATATGTGTAGATTATTGAGATAAAAAAATATAAAATTCCCTGATAGGTACTCTATTTCATTTATTGAAGAAATTATGAATGAATTACATGGAGTGACATATTTTACCGAATTGGATTTAAAGTATGGGTTTCACCATGTATGGATGAGGGATGTAGGTACTGGTAATACAACATTAAGACTAATGAGGGACATTATGAGTATGTATTCATGCCATATGGATTGATGAATTCCCCTACTACCTTTCAAGAAAAGTATTACATGCCAATGTGAAAAAGCGCACTTTTTGGAAAATGAGAGGTAGAGTATTTGGGGCACATAATTTCAACAGAAGGAGTGTCCATGGATCCTAAAAAATTAGAGGCGGTAAAAGAATGGAGACAACCAAAGAACATAAAGTAAGTAAGAGGGTTCCTCAGGCTAAACATATATTATTATAATTTCATAAAAGATTAGGGAAAAATTACTAGGACACTAACAAAATTAACTAAAAAGTGGAATTCAATTGGAATGTAGAATCACAAAATGCTTTTAAAGAGCATAAAAAATTCCTGACAACTACACCAATCCTTCGACTGACAGATTTTTACAAGGTATTCTTTATTGAATGTGACACAAAAGGGTTGGGAATATGAGCGGTCTTGGTTCATAAGGTGGTATTTTGGCCTTCTATAATAAATTTCTATCTGGAAACAATATGGTTAAATCAGTTTATGAGAAGGAACTTATGGTGATGGTTTTATCCATTCAACATTGGAGACAATATTTTTTGGTGAGACCATTCAACGTGATAACTAGTCATTAGAGTTTGAAACATATATTAATCCAACAGGTGATGGAAACAAATCAGAAGTGTTGGTAGGCCAAGATGTTATGATATAATTTTGAGATATTATATTCATTGGGGAAGATTCATAATGTAGTCGATGCACTGCCTCGAGTTAAAACATAAGGTGAACACTGCCAGAGAGCAGTATCTAGACCGTGTTGGGAGTATATACATATAGTCCAGACATATTTGAAGTAGGATTAAGAATTTTAAATTATTATAAATAAATTACAGTATGGGGAATGTATAAATCATGGGTATTCATTCAAGGAGGGGATATTATTTTACAAAGAAAAATCGGTAATGTCTTAGAAATACTCTCTGATACCCAAGTTAATGCAAATTTTTCATTCCACTCCTGATGTAGGACATTTGGGGTATCTAATGACTTAAAAAAGGATATAAAATGTGGTGTTTTGGTTGGGAATGACCAAATCTATACAATAGTATGTTCAGGAATGTGAGACCTATCGGAAAAATAAGTATGAAGCTTTAAACCCAATCGTATTGCCCCAACTGTTGCCTATTCCAGAGTTGGATGGGAAGAACTATCCATGGATTTCATTTCAGGTTTACCTAAATCCCAGGGATATGAAGTGGTGTCGGTAGCTATCGATAGGTTGAGAAAATATACTCATTTTATCCCTATAAAACATCCTTACATAGCTAAAATGGTGGCAGAAGTTTTCATGAAATAAATAGTGTGTCTTCATGTATTCTAACAGATATAGTAAGTGATTGAGATCCCCTTTTTAATAGTTTTCTTTTGCAAGAATTATTCAAGTTACAAGGGACCACATTGAATAATAGTTCATCTTATAATCCTCAAAATTATGGGAAAACCGAGGTGGTCAATAGGTGTTTGGAGATATATTTGAGATGTTTTACGGCTGGTCAGCCTCGATGATGGGTATCTTGGTTATTGTGCTGGAATACAGTTTTAATACTTCTTACTATATTTCAATTGGAAAAACTCAATTTGATGCATTTTATGGGAGGAAACCTCCACCAATAATTTAGTATTCTAAAGGGGAAGCAACAGTTGAGGTCGTTTCAAATATTTTAGAAGATATAGTTGAATTCTTAAAGAAGTTATGAATTAACCTACACCTTGAACAACATCTAATGGTTAAATTTGCTAATAGCCACCGATGGGATGTGTCTTTTGAATTGGGGAATCTTGTATGGGTTAAGACGAGATGAAATATTCTAGGGGGAAGTTTCAAAATTAAAGGGAAATTAGTTGAACAATATTTTGGTCTATTTCAAATATCCAAGAGAATTGGTAATGTGTCATATCAGTTGAAGCTACCAGAGACAAGTAGGGTGCATCAAGTATTTCATGTGTCACAACTGAAGGCAGATATAAGAGAACATAAGGTGTAAGAGTCTTTAATAGAGGAATTTTTTACTGAAGAAGAAATTCCAGAAAATATTCTCGCAATAGAAAAATAGGGTACTACCCAGCTTTAGTTAATACAGTGGCATGAAAGATGGGTAGAAGAAGTTACTTGGGAGGACGCCAGCCTGCTGAAGAATTAGCTTCCTCATGGTCACCTTAAAGAGAAGGTCAATATTTTTGGATAAGGTAATGATAGATTTGGGTTCAATTCTATTATGGATAGACCTTCAATCTGATTCACTTTCTAAAAGGGGTCAGTTTGTAAAGTGAGGTGAGACGTGATTTGTTTGGGAGGGGTGGAATTGTAAAGCATGTTTTGTCATGTGTAGGGTATTCTATCTGAAAGGGGGAGACTTATAATTATCTTCTCTTATTGATTTTAATCAGTTATAAATAGGGTAAAGGGTCCTAATATAGGGGTATCAGGTTTTTAGTTGAATGTTTGGCATGATCCATGTCATAGAGAGAGAGAGCTTCTCGTTAGTCTATCTTATTTTTATTATTCAATTTCTCTTTGTAAAACTTATGGAATTCATAAAAGGGTGTAGAATAATTTTGTCTTTTCCTCTCTTAAAAATAAAATCTCTTATCAAAACGGAGCATGAAAAATGAGCAAAAGGTCTGATCGAACCTGCATCCCATACTTTGATAGTGCCAACCTGCATGGAAATTTGAAAAACATTTTGAGTGACCGCACTTGAATGAAGGATTGTTTGCATGAAATTTGATCTACTGTAAGTATTAATTAAATAAACCACATAAATATCAAATATACCAATTTGAATTTGATCATGGAGAACATTGCGAGAGAAAATATTTCAATGTTGTGATGGAGATAAAATCAAATCATAGGGAGAACCCCAACCGAGGAGGGAGAGGGTCGTCGGATCTAGTCTGTAATGACTGAAACCAAGGATTCATAAAGGAAGGATTAATTCCAGATCTGAGCTCACCAATGTTGAATATTTTCTGGTCTAAGCATGTTCATCTGACCCTATGTTTTTGAAGAAGATCCTGACATCGCTAATCTAGGTTGAATAAGATAAACCAAGTCATAGGTGGCGATACTATTTTCCCAATTTAGGATTTTTTTCGCTAACCTAGGAACCCAATTTTCACATGTGTGTGGGGTGACGAATAGATGAAGTCCTAGGATGGATATTATACTATTGAGATCAACCCATGTGCTTCTATTTTGAATAAAGATTTCATAAGGTTTGGAGCTGAGTCATCAAAGTCGATTTCTGCTTATGAAATAAATATCGCCGACCAAGATATCAAAATAAAAGATTTCAGTGCCTCTTTTGATGTCCAACAATTTCCATATGTGATTTCTGATCTAGTAAAAGGTGTCATAGGGATAAATTTTTGAGTTCTGCAAATCTAATATTGGAACCCACCAAATGTTGTTGAATATATGAAATTGAAGAAGGTAATACAAACTACTTGAGAAGATTCTGATCGAAATGAGACTATATGTGTCTATGTTTAGGGTCTAATAATTTCATTTTTTGGTTTTTTTTGCGGATGTGTTTTCTAGGGGCAGAGAAGATTTGTGGTGATGAAAAAAACACAAAACGAGGAAGAAAACATATCAATGCAAGATATTTAACATGGTTCAGATTGTTGCCTACATCCACAATATAAAGAGGGTTTGTTTTATTTCTTCTCTTCAGATAATTTAGTCAGAGGATACATAACATAGTTACATCATATTTTTTTCTCAAATTACATGTTCATGGGATTTTAATCTCGTTTTAAATATGATGGAAATCAAGGATGTAAAGGGTTGGTTGGGGTTGGTTCATCAACTCTTAAAGTTTCTCCCGCTGCCGGTTGTTGTCCATCATGTTGGTTGACTACAAAGACTTCCTCCACTAATTTATCCCAAATTGGTAGTGTCCCCCACAAGGTTGAGGTTGAAAAGGCATCATGTTTTCCATTATTATGCTTGTATATTTTTTTGGAAGTACGCATGAGGTTCTCAACTAATTGAATGATGAGGCCTAGAAACTTTGAGCCGAAGCATATATTGAACTAGTAATCCACCCGTGCACAAGCACGAGAATATTAATTTTTCTTTTAAATCATATGGTTCTATATCTAAAATAATTGTGTGGACATAGAAACCAAAAAACCAAAAAAATATTGAAGACAAAGCAATTTAAACACTGAAACAGTGAAACATCAAATAGTTGGGAGAAAAAACAGATTGTCTGGACAGATATATGAAGAGGAATGAAAAGTGTTGGACTCTTCATGTATTAATCATGTTTTAATGATCACAAATCCTATTCCTGCTAATTAATATCAATCTTAATTTCACATCTTGCTAATGATCTTCAGTCTCAATAATAACTACACATCATGTTTTAATGATAACAAATCTTATTGATGTTAATTACTCTCTTTATTATTTACAAGTCTTATGCATGATCACAAATCTCACTTATATTATCAAGCCTTTATATTTATGTTTCAACTTCTCTTAACTCTCTAATGATTAATCTTAATCCATATTCTGCATATTACTGTTTAAGTATAAATATAGATATTTGTCTAAGTATGGACACACTGTGACCCAGACACCATGAAGGGCACACTGTGACCCAGACACCGTGATCCAGACACCGTGAAGGACACACCGTGACCCAGACACCGTGAAGGACACACTGTGACCCAGACACCGTGAACTACACACCGTGACATGGAGACACCGTGAACCACATACCGTGAAGACTATACCGTGAAGAAGACACCGTTTACATAATCACTGTGACACTGTTTCTTAAATTTTTGTCAATATTATTTAAATAATGATAATGGTCATATTTTATGTTTTTAATGCAATTAATGTTATTTAATGATAGTTGTTGTCATTTCAAGAAATCGTATCTCGTACCTATAAAAATTGAATTATTCTTACTTCCATAATGAGTAGAATATAAGGAAGATTGAGATGCAGTACACATATCAAGTGTAAGCAGTGGTGAAAAAGGGTGATGATACAACAAGAAGAACTTACATACGCCCAAGAGCACTGTGCTGAACAAAATGAAAAATCCTGATCAAGAAGAAGATTGCAAGACTTTCCAAGAAATCTCATGAGTGAAATCCAACACCACTGAAGAACACACGACGAATCAAGAGATTATTTTCACTCCTTTAGAACACAAGCTAAACTACGACACTCTATTTTTCAACTGAAAAAACAGAGAAGGACTAAGAAGCAATTATGCTGAATCCAACAAGTCCAGAGCTGCATTGCTAATCACTAGAGCTTTCTAAACTCTTATCTATTCTCTCTAAGTGATTTGTTTATTTACATTCGAGCAGTGTGGTGTACTTTGTATATCTCACACACACACTATCTCTTGCACTGAACTTAAGGATATCAAAATCCTCACTCTAAAACTCTTAACTCTTGTTTAACCACGTCAACTCTGGAAGAGGTCCTTGTATGGCCTGATCTTGTTTTGTTTCCCATGAAGAACAGTGGTAAAGGTGCCTGCGTAGCCTGGACATTTGTGTAAACTGTTTTTAACCCCGATCCAGGGTGTGGATCAAATTTATATAAATTTGAGAGGACTAAGTCTCAGCTTGATACTGAACCTCTTGTTACATCTGTTGTGCATATTTAGTTTAAGTTTAAAGTATACTACATATATCTTTTATACATGTAAGAACCCGGTTTTTTCTAATAAAGACTTTGGAATATTATTGATGATATTACAGAGCAGCGCCTTCAGACGGCGTGCGATTCCGAGCCCCGGAGTGGCCGGAATTAAATTTTCAGTGTGTTCACACTGGAAATGCTAAATAAATGGGATAACTCCAAAATGGTGATCCGGATCAAGGATCCGAGTCTACGGATGGATCCGTAATGGGGTGTTTACCCTAGGAATGACATAAAACTTGTCGGCGCGGGATGTTTGGACCCCTCGCTCGCTTCTAGAACGTTAAACGGATTAAATAAATTAAATTAATTCGTTTAATGTTGAAACGCATGTATCTCTTAAACGGTGGCTCGGATTGGGAAACTGAGGGAACCTTTGTGTTCGGAATGTGTCGTTTACCCTAGGAGGGGTATGAGTTTCACGGGCGCGGGTCGTTTGTGAAAAATGTCCCCAGAGGCGTTTTCGTAATTTAGCGGCTTCGGACATTAAATTTTATAACTTTTGAACAGGGTATCGGATTAAAATTTCGAGACTGCCACTCTGCTCGGGAGGTGTTGTTTACCCTACGGGAGGCTTAACCTCGACCCCGTCGGGAGTTCGGGTTCGGGACGACGGGCGGGTGGGTGGTTAAGCGTTTTCTATTTAAACGCTTAAGTCACCCACACCCTCTTCCTCTCCCTCACCTGGATAGCAGCAAGGAGGAGCTCTCCCCCTCCTTCTCCACTCCAGCGAGACAGCTCCAGCGAGGTGTGGTGGCTGGCGGATCGTCACGAAGCTTCGGGCGAAGCCGCGCTAGGTAGGATTTGTCGTTTGTGTTTTCATTCACCACACCTACTTCGAACTAGATTAATTGTATTGAAACTCTGTCAGATTTTCAAACGAATCCCATGAACGCGTAGTATAAAATTTTCACTTTCCGACGCTTGTTTCGGATTTGGAATCGGAGATCGGAGGCGTTCGCAATCGTCCGCCGAAGTTGGAGGGTTTTCGGTTTCCGGCGGGATCGAGCGGCGGCGCGGTGAGGGCGGACGGTGCGGCAGCGGGGTGTCTGGCGGGGTGTCCGCGGGGCGGGGCAGCAGGTGTCCGGCGGGGTGCTCGGGCGTTGGCCGGGGCGTCTGGCGGAGCGCCCGGCGAGGCGGCGGTCGCCAGGGAGCGGAGACCGAGGGGTCGCGTCGCGTGACCCCTGTGTGGCGACAAAGACCCGCGCCGCGTGGGTCTTCACGCGGCGGCCGCGACAGGCCCTCGTGGCCTGTCTGCGCGGGGACCGCGAGTCCGCGGCCGGCCCGCGCGGCTAAGCCGCGGGCCGGTCCAGCCCTAGGGGTCTTGCCCCCTCGGTGTTCGGACACCCATATTTTCTGCTACGGGTGTCCGTTTTGAGTGCCGTCTACGGCGGTGGAAGCGTATTGACAAGACGGTCTTTTTGAGATGGTTTCGGGAATTTTTAATTCCTAAAATGAGGGGTCGCGGAGGCGCGACGTGTCCTTAAGTGGACGAGCGTAATCCCTGAGATTCTTGTTTTGGACGGCGCGGACGCGTCCGACATCCGTTTTGAGCGCCGTCAGTGGCATTGGGACCCTGGCATCGACGCAGAGGTTTCCAGGGTGGTTTCAGGCGTTGAGGTCGAAGATGAGGCGCGGGCCCCACGGCCCGTCTTTTGATCTGCGTGCATCTTTTAGCGACTTTTTCCTCGGACGTCCGTTCGGGGTGTGCGAGCATACGATGTTGGTTGTTTTTCCGAGGGCATCGTGTTGGCGCAGTCTGCCCGCTGTAATTCCGCACGATAGTGCGGGCCCCGCGAGGGCCGTTTCGGGAGTTGACGGTGACTTCCAGCTTTATCACCGGGCGACCGTTTTGGAAAAGTGAATAGTCCATATTGTGTGTTTTTACGAGAGGATCGCAACGGTGCAATTCATTCGTTGAGTTTCGGGACCGGAATGTGGGTCCCACGTGGCACCGCTCGGGTGCGGTGCGCCGAGATGCACTTTTTCTCCGGATATCTGTGGCACTCAAGTGAGTAGTGCTTTTGACGTGTTTTCTCTAGGGGATCGCAATGGTGCGATCTGCCTGACTGTTTTCGGGGCCGAGGCTCGGGATCACAAGACTTCGTTCGGGCGTGAGGCGGTGTTGGTGACTTTTTCGTCGGATATTCGTTGGAGGCGAGTAAGTAGTCGATCTCACGTGTTTTTCCGTGAGAATTACAACGGTGCAATCTGTTTGGTTGTGCGGAGCCTCTTGCGCGATCCTGTTAAATGTGGAGCATGGAAGGTGCTCCAGTGGTGGTTTTCCCTACCTTGTTGTAGTGGACTCTTGGAGTGTGATCGCGCACTCTTGGGAGAGTGATATAATTGGTCCACGAGATGTGGTTGGCCGTGCCTGGGACTTTGAGGTGGAGTTGTTACGTCACGCCTTTGCGTTGACACTGGGTGTCGTGTGCATGATAGCCTTTGGGCTGGAATGAGGTATACTCCGGGAGTATACGAGAGCGCTTGGAGGTACGTGTGGTTGTTTGTGCCTGAGGATGTTTGTGCGCTCAGTTGGGGTTGACTTGGGGCCACACGTTGTGTGGGCCCCACATGCGTGTCGTGATCTGCTTTGCGTACTTGACCTCTTGCAATGTAGAGGGTCCCTCTGCGCTCATTTGTTTGACCAGCAGGGTGGAGTTTTCCCCTGGCTTTGTGCTCGTTTGTTTGACCAGCAGGGTGGAGTGTTCCCCTGGTTTTGTGCTCGTTTGTTTGACCAGCAGTGTGGAGTTTACCCCTGGCTTTGTGCTCATCTGTTTGACCAGTAGGGTGGAGTTTCTTTTGGCTTGGTGCTCTTTTGTCTGACCAGCAGGGTTGAGCAGTCTCCCCCTGGTCTTGTGCTCGAGGGTTTGGCCGGCAGAGATGGTTTGGTTCCTCTGCTTCTTTGGCTGTGAGGGGTTTCAGTACTGTACCCTTTCACCGGACTGCGACACCGTCTGCGACTACGGGTGTTCGTGCAGCGTGAGAGTTTTCCCCACTTTTTGGGATGAGGTGTCTCAGTCCGCTTCGATAGTGACTCAGCGGATTGGAGCGGGATCTCCTTGTGAGGCCTGGGGAGTTTCTCCCATTGCTCCGTGTTCCCTGGTAGAGCTTGTGGTTTCGGTGTGACCAACACTTTACGCGGGCACCGATCCTCTACCCAGGATGTTGTTCCAGCAGGGCTGAGGTTGTTCTAGCAGGGATGAGGTTTTCTCCAGAAGGGCTGAGGTTGTATCGAGCAGGGCTCGTCAGTGGGTCACCATCCAGCAGGGATGGCCAGTACAGCGTTGTTTACCGAGAAGTACCATCCAGCAGGGATGGCCAGAGCAGTTCCGGGCTTACCTCCAGCGGGGCTGGGCAGTGGTCCCCGATGCCGGGCTTACCTCCAGCTGGGCTGGGCAGTGGTCCCCGATGTCGGGTTACCTCCAGCTGGGCTGGGCAGTGTTCTCATCGCCGACTTTAGCTGGGTCGCCCTCTAGTGGACTACCCTGGTACAGGACTGGGCAGTGTGTCACCCGTCGACTTTTCGGGTCTCCCTGTAGTGGGAACCCGTTGACTTCCAGGGATCCTCCAGCGGGGCTGGGCAGGGGGTCGCCTGTCGACTTTGAGCATATTTCTCGACTACGGGGTAAGGACGAGTTGTGGTTGATGTTCCCCCAGAACTCTCAAGTACGAGGAGCGTTTTCCCCCACCAAGATGTGTCCTTGTGACGCGACCTAAAACTGTGCGGGTGATTCAGTGCCGCCCAAAGCGGATAGTGTCGAGGTGTGATGATTGAGACCCTTGGCTTGCGGTTCAGGGCAGACGTGCGGGATGCTGGGCATCGATGGTGTTACTTCTGGGAATTTTGGCTACCCTTTCTTGGGCTGAGCAATGGGACAGAGATCCCCTTACGAGTTTGTTCGGGCTTCTTGACAGAGCATACATATGTATATACGTCGTACGAGTACCCACTCCTTGGGTTTTGGTTACTCTCCTTCCAGGAGAGGCGAAGACACGCGGGGTATGCCACGTGCTTTCCGTGTCTAGCTTCTCACGGTTGGACGAGTCTACTCTCCTGCTATAGGTAGCGAAGACTCGACGAGAAGTTCATCTTCTCACCGTTTCCAGCTCCTTGTGTCTGGATGAGTCTACCTTCTTTCCTCTTGTTGGGTTGAGCTGGACTCTTTACTGCACTCTCTGTTGTACTCCTTTACTTTTCTATTCGCTCTACTGTTCACCCTTCGGTACCTCCTTTTGTTGCTCCCTCGAGCCTTCGGGGCATCCTACTGTCTATTTTTATACTCACCCCTGCTTGGGCTTTGCCCGCACTTGGTGTGCCCTTGCAGACGACGGACAGGTGGAGCGTGACTTCAGTGGAGCGTAGGAGCTTGGGATCTTGGACTGCGTGCGGTGGTTGTGGCTGGGTTCCAGGTGGGAGACCCATCAGTAGTTTCTTTTTTTTACCTGTTGACGGGTTGTGGCACTTTTGGTTGGGTGCGTGTTTTGCCCCTTTTATTTTCAGTTTGTACTTTGTACTTGTAGAGGTCGACGAACTTTGTGGTATTTATATAGCAGTTTCCTTTTCTTTGCTTGTCTTTACTTTTAATCTGCACTGTTGCATTGAGTTTGCTGCTTGTGTGTGTACAGGTGCTTAGGAAAAGGCCTCCCCGAGTTATTGTGCCTTCGGCGCTGGTCGCCATCCCCTGGCCTATAGAGGCTGGCTTGGGGTAGTTGCGGCTCGAGCCCGGGTAGGGTCGGGTCGTGACAAAGTGGTATCAGAGCTGGTTCGTTCTTTGGGACGCTGTTCGGACATCCCTAAAATAAAAGGAACTGGTTGGGATTTAGGGAAACAGTGTTAACGTGTCTTGAGAGCGGCTCTCAGGCCAGGGAGTCCAGTGATGGTGCGGCGGCCAACGTATCCATTCACCAGGACCTTGATAACCCGCTTGTCGACTCGGCATGCTGAGACACTTGTTGTGGGGAAAATTGGTCTGTACATCACATAGGACCGAGTCTTTGACTGTTCTTCTTGAGTCAACTCCCCATCATTGCTATTGGTATATACATATATGCTCATCTGACCGCGGCACTCCTTGATAATTTTCAGGATGTCTCTGCAAGGAAAGCCAGCCAGGATACGAGATTTGGTTCGTGACGACGACCCGGTGAGCTACGAGGCCACAGTCCAGGACCCATCATGCGAGCCCCTTTCTCTTGGTGGGCCGGTAGTAGCACCCCCACCTGTTGAGCAGCAAACAGTTTTAGCAGAGCAAGCTGAGCTTGAGCGCAGGTTGAGCGTGCTCTGCGAGTTCCAGCGGTAGGGACCGCTGAGGTTCAGTGGTGATCCAGACCCTCAGGCAGCAGAGGTTTGGCTCGAGGCAGTTTTTCGCCTTTTCAGGCTTGTGCAGACGCCGAAAGATTAGAGAGTGGCTTTGGCAGCCAGCCTTTTTCGTGGAGAAGCTTGGCGTTGGTGGAGTCTGGTGACTCAGCTTCTTGACGAGTCGTCGCTTTCATGGGACAACTTTCAGTTGTTGTTTCGTGAGGAGTTTTTCCCCTCCTGCTTGCGCTCCGTTCGAATTCAGGAGCTCCTGCAGTTTCAGCAGGGAGGGATGACGGTGACCGAGTACGCGGCTATCTTTGCAGACCGTGCACGCTTTTACCTGAACTTGGTCTGTGACGACAATCTCCGAGCGCGGAAGTTTGAGCAGGGTCTCCGCCGAGAGATTTGTGTTGTCATAGTACCTTTGGGAATTTCCACATATTCCAGGGTGATAGAGCAGGTGCTGTTGACAGAGGGCTTCCTGTCACGTTCTGGAGTTGGTAGTGGCAGCAGGCACGTTGGAACTGAGACGTCTGTCGCAGCTAGTGGGTGTCGGCAAGCAGGACCTCGACGCAGGTGGCTTACTGACAACCGGACTCAGGGGCATGGTCATACACCACATTGGTGCCGGAGGGCACCAGTGCAGCCCAGAGAGAGTCGGTGCTATGCTTGTGACGAGCGAGGTCACTTGGCACGAGACTGCCCGACCCGAGTTGCTGAGAGCTTCGGGCAGGCAACAGGTGCACCACCACGACAGAGGCAGCGCCGTGATCGGAGTAGTACCCAGAGAGGTGGTGCTAGCAGAGGAGCGGGAGGAGCTGGTAGTGGGGGACGACGTTACGAGGTCTTCCCATCACCACTAGGTGGTCCACGTCAGGCTCCAGGAGCTGACAGTTGGGACCGAGGACAGCCACGAGCTTTGGATGTCTACGATCCTGCAGAGCTTATGGAGATAAGAGGTATGCTCTACAGCTCTTCTACCTTTTTGCAGTAGAATTGTTAGACTCTGTGTGTGATCTGCTTTCCTCCCTGCTCCTTGTTTGATGTGTTACCAGGGTGACGCAGGGCGTCGGGTGTGACCCTGTGTTGGTAAGGAAAAAGGCGTGAGACCTTTTCCTTTAGTTGGTGGTGTTGAATCTTTCGCCTTTTGAGCGTGTAAGAGAGCATCGACTGTCGAACCTTGCGTGACCAGATATCCTTGGGTGTTTCACCATATGGATATTCTAAAGGATGGAATCACCAGGCCTTGTTTCAGGTGCAGGCGGTGATTCCAGTCGCGACGTGCGACGTAGAGGTTGGACCGGGGAGGTGAGCTACCCCTTCGGGCCTTCGGGCCGTTTGAAACCGTGCAAAGGGATGGAGAGGTACCCTACTGCCTTGCCCTAAACCCAAAGTCTGGAATGGGTGCACGATGTCGGCAAGGTCCGACCTAGCGTGAACAGATCAATCATTTGGTCTGTGTGCGGTGATGTAGAGTTGTGTGTGGGTTCTTCTGGGTATCGGAAAGCCAGGTGTGGGCTTAGTACCCTGTGTTACTCCCTAGTTTTGCTTTTTGAGGACGAAAATATTGAAGGAGAGAATGATGTAAGAACCCGGTTTTTTCTGAGAAATACTTTGGAATATTCTTGATGATATTCCAGAGCAGGGCCTTCAGACGGTGTGCGATTCCGAGCCCCGGAGTGGCCGGAATTAAATTTTCAGTGCGTTAACACTAGAAATGCTAAATAAATGGGATAACTCCTAAACGGTTATCCGGATCAGGGATCCGAGTGTACGGATGGATCCGTAATGGGGTTTTTACCCTAGGAACGACATAAAACTTGTCGGCGCGGGATGTTTGGACCCCTCGCTCGCTTCTGGAACGTTAAACGGATTAAATAAATTAAATTAATTCGTTTAATGTTGAAATGCATGTATCTCATAAACGGTGGCTCTAATTGGGAAACCAAGGGCACCGTTGTGTTCAGAATATTCCGTTTACCCTAGGAGGGGTATGAGTTTCGCGGGCGCGGGCCGTTTGTGAAAAATGGTCCCAGGGGCTTTTTTGTAATTTAGCGGCTTCAGACGTTAAATTTTATAACTTTTGAACGAGGTCTTGGATTAAAATTCCGAGACCACCTTTGTGCTCAGGAGGTGTTTTTTACCCTAGTGGAGGCTTAACCTCGACCCCGTCGGGAGTTCGGGTTCGGGCCAACGGGCGGGTGGTTAAGCGTTTTCTATTTAAACGCTTAAGTCACCCACACCATCTTCCCCTCCCTCACCTGGACATCAGCAAAGAGGAGCTCTCCCCCCTCCTTCTCCACTCCGGCGAGACAGCTCCGGCAAGGCGTGGTGGCTGGCGGATCGTCGTGAAGCTTCAGGCGAAGCCCCGCGAGGTAGGATTTGTCGTTTGCGTTTTCATTCACCGCACCTACTTCGAACTCGATTAATTGTATAGAAAATCTATAAGATTTTCGAACGAAGCCCATGAACACGTAGTATACAATTTTCTCTTTCTGACTCTTGTTTCGGATTTGGAATCAGAGATCGGAGGCGTTCGCAATCGTCCGTCGAAGTTGGCGGGTTTTCGGTTTCCGGCGGGATCGAGCGGCGGCGCGGTGAGGGCGGACGGCGCGGCGAGGGCGGACGGCGCGGCGAGGGCGGACGGCGCGGAAGCGGGGTGTCTGGCGGGGTGTCCATGGGGTGCGGCAGCGGGTGTCTGGAGGGGTGCTCGGGCGTCGGCTGGGGCGTCTGGCGGAGCGCCCGGCAAGGCGGCGGTCGCCAGGGAGCGGCGACCGCGGGGTCGCGTCGCGCGACCCCTGTGCGGCGACAAAGACCCGCGTCGAGCGGGTCTTCACGCGGCGGCCGCGACAGGCCCTCGTGGCCTGTCTGAGCGGGGACCGCGTGTCCTCGGCCGGCCCGTACGGCTATGCCGCGGGCCGGCCCAGGCCGGGCGGACCGGCCGGTCCAGGCTGGTCCAGCCCCAGGGGTCTTGCCCCCTCGGTGTTCGGACACCCGTATTTTCCGCTACGGGTGTCCGTTTTGAGTGTCGTCTATGGCGGTGGAACCGTATTGACGAGATGGTATTTTTGAGATGGTTTCGGGAATTTTTAATTCCCGAAACGAGGGGTCGCGGAGGCGCGACGTATCCTTAAGTGGACGAGCGTAATCCCCGAGATTCTTGTTTTGGACGGCGCGAACGCGTCCGACGTCCGTTTTGAGCGCCGTCATTGGCGTTGGGACCCTGGAATCGAGGCAGAGGTTTCCAGTGTGGTTTCAGTCATTGAGGCCGAAGATGAGGTGCGGTCCTCGCGGCCCGTCTTTTGAGCTGCGTGCAGCTTTTAGTGACTTTTTCCTCGGACGTCCGTTCGGGGCGTGCGAGCAGATGATGTTGGGTGTTTTTCTGAGGGCATCGCGTTGGCGCAGTCTGCCCGCTGTAATTCCACATGATGGTGTGGGCCCCGCGAGGGCCGTTTCGGGAGTTGATGGTGATTTCCAGCTTTATCATCGAGCGACCGTTTTGGAAAAGTGAATAGTCCATCTTGTGTGCTTTTATGATAGGATCACAACGGTGCGATCCGTTCGTTGAGTTTCGGGACCGGGATGCGGGTCCCACGTGGCACCACTCGGGTGCGGTGCGCCGGGATGCACTTTTTCTCCGGATATCTGTGGCACTCAAGTGAGTAGTGCTTTTGACGTGTTTTCCTGAGGGGATCGCAATGGTACGATGTGCCCGACTATTTTCGGGGCCGAGGCTCGGGATCACGGGACGTCGTTCGGGCGTGAGGCGGTGTTGGTGACTTTTTCGTCGGATATCCGTTGGAGGCGAGTAAGTAGTCGATCTCGCGTGTTTTTTCGTGAGAATTACAACGGTGCAATCCTTTTGGTTGTGCGGAGCCTCTTGCGCAAACTTGTTAAATGTGGAGCATAGAAGGTGCTCCAGTGGTGGTTCGCCCTACCTTGTTGTAGCGGACTCTTGGCGTGTGATCACGCACTCTTGGGAGAGTGATATAATTGGTCCACGAGATGTGGTTGGGCGTGCCTGGGCCTTTGAGGTGGAGTTGTTATGTCACGCCTTCGCGTTGACGCTGGGTGTCGTGTGCACGATAGCCTTTGGGCTGGAATGAGGTATACGCCAGGAGTATACGGGAGCGCTTGGAGGTACGTGTGGTTTTTTGTGTCTGAGTATGTTTGTGCACTCAGTTGGGGTTGACTTGGGGCCACACATTGTGTGGGGCCCATGTGCGTGTCATGATCATCTTTGCGTACTTGACCTCTCGCGACGTAGAGGGTCCCTCTGCGCTCGTTTGTTTGACCAGCAGGGTGGGGTGTTCCCCTGGCTTTGTGCTCGTTTGTTTGACCATCAGGGTGGAGTGTTCCCCTGGTTTTGTGCTCGTTTGTTTGACCAGCAGGGTGGAGTTTTCCCCTGGCTTTGTGCTTGTCTGTTTGACCAGCAGGGCGGAGTTTCCCCTGGCTTGGTGCTCTTTTGTCTGACCAGCAGGGTTGAGCGGTCTCCCCCTGGTCTTCTGCTCGATGGTTTGGCCGGCAGAGATGGTTTGGTTCCTCTGCTTCTTTGGCTATGAGGGGTTTCAGTATTGTGCCCTTTACCAGACTGCGACACCATCTGCGACTACGGGTGTTCGTGCAGCGTGGGCGTTTTCCCCACTTTCTGGGATGAGGTGTCTCGGTCTGCTTCGACAGTGACTCAGCGGATTGGAGCGGGATCGCCTTGTGAGGCCTGGGGAGTTTCTCCCGTTGCTCCCTGTTCCCTGGTAGAGCTTGTGGTTTCGGTGTAACCAACACTTTACGCGGGCACCGATCCTCTACCCAGGAGGTTGTTCTAGAAGGGCTGAGGTTGTTCCAGCAGGGCTGAGGTTTTCTCCAACAGGGCTGAGGTTGTATCGAGCAGGGCTCGTCAGTGGGTTACCATCCAGCAGGGATGGCCAGTACAGCCGTGTTTACCGAGCAGTACCATCCAGCAGGGATGGCCTGGGCTTACCTCCAATGGGGTTGGGCAGTGGTCCCCGATGTTGGGCTTACCTCCAGCTGGGCTGGGCAGTGGTCCCCAATGTCGGGTTACCTCCAGCTGGGCTGGGCAGTGGTCTCGTCGCCGACTTTAGCCGGGTCTCCCTCCAGTAGACTACCCTGTTACGGAACTGGGCAGTGTGGCACCCGTCGACTTTCCGGGTCTCCCTGTAGTGGGAACCTGTTGACTTCCAGGGATCCTCCAGCAGGGCTGGGCAGGGGGTCGCCTGTCGACTTTGAGCAGATTTCTCGACTGTGGGGTAGTAACAAGTTGTGGTTGACGTTCCCCCAGAACTCTCAAGTACGAGGAGCGCTTTCCCCCACCGAGACGCGTCCTTTTGACGCGACCTAAAACCGTGTGGGCGAGTCAATGCCGCCCAAAGAGGATAGTGTCGAGGTGTGGTGATTGATCCCCTTGGCTTGCGGTTCAGGGCAGACGTGTGGGATGCTGGGCATTGATGGTGTTACTTCTGGGACTGTTGGATACTCTTTCTTGGGCTGAGCTATGGGACGGATATCCCCTTACGTGTTTGTTCGGGCTTCTTGACAGAGCATACATATGTATATACCTCGTACGAGTACCCACTCCATGGGGTTTGGTTACTCTCCTTCCAGGAGAGGCGAAGACACGCGGGGTATGCCACGTGCTTTCCGTGTCTAGCTTCTCATGGTTGGACGAGTCTACTCTCTTGCTATAGGTAGAAAAGACTCGACGAGAAGTTCATCTTCTCACCGTTTCCAGCTCCTTGTGTCTGGATGAGTCTACCTTCTTTTCTCTTGTTGGGTTGAGCTGGACTCTTTACTGAACTCTCTGTTGTACTCCTTTACTTTTCTATTCGCTCTACTGCTCACCCTTCGGTACCTCCTTTTGTTGCTCCCTCGAGCCTTCGGGGCATCCTACTGAGTATTTTTATACTCATCCCTGCTTGGGCTTTGCCCGCACTTGGTGTGCCCTTGCAGACGACGGACAGGTGGAGCATGACTTCAGTGGAGCGTAGGAGCTTGGGAGCTTGGACCGCGTGCGGTGGTCGTGTTTGGGTTCCAGGTGGGAGACCCATCAGCAGTTTCTTTTGTTTACCTGTTGCCGGGTTTTGTCACTTTTGGTTGGGCGCGTGTTTTTTCCCTTTTCTTTTCAGTTTGTACTTTTTACTTGTAGAGGTCAATGCACTTTGTGGTATTTATATAGCAGTTTCATTTTCTTTGCTTGTCTTTACTTTTACTCTGCACTGTTTCATTGAGTTTGTTGCGTGTGTGTGTACAGGTGCTTAGGCAAAGGCCTCCCCGAGTTATTGTACTTTCGGCACTGGTCGCCAGCCCCTGGCCTATAGAGGCGGGCTTGGGGTAGTTGTGGCTCCAGCCCGGGTAGGTTCGGGTCGTGACAATACTCCGGTGCTATTAATTTGAAATACAAAACTATTTTTAAAGCTACTTTGATAGTTAAATTAGCAAGTGTTTACACTCATTGTAAATCAGTAGGTTAGTTTCAAAAGTTAGTTTGATCTTATGGTTAAATTAATTGAGACCTAGTCAATCTTTGAGAAGCTAAGTGAACATTTACAATCTGTATAAATTCACTACAGTTTAACTTGTTTTATAAATTGGGGGATTTTAAAGAGACAATATTTTAACAGAAATTTTAATTGGAACTCAATTCACCCCCCTCTTGAGTATCCACTCTGACCAACAAAAAGGAAAAAACATGATTTAAAGATAAAACAATGTGATGTGTCCTAATTATATATTAATGTAATGAAAAATTATTTTTTCTGTAGAGAAATCAAAAAACTCATGCGATGGTCCAGCACTTTTGGATGTTGATTGATTGCAAATTCGTTTCCTGCAACAGTTCAGCATAGCTCATAAAAAAAGATTGAAATATAGATATTGTACAAAAACCACCCACCCAGCACAAATGAGTATGAAATAAATTTTCCAACAAACCTGATTAAAATGTTGTCAGAGTTTCTCATTCATAAAATTGATTCAAAATTGTTCAAAATTGCATGGTACTAAAAAAATTAAGAACTGTAAGTAAAATGTATCATGAATTTTATAAGAAACCCTTAATAACTGACAAAGGTCCAACTCCAAAAGTAGATTAAAGGCAGAACCCACAGAAATATACTGAATTATCAGTAACAACATAACTACATAACAACAATCCTAAAAATCCAATGTAAAATCTTCATCATAATGATGATAGGCAGGTATCTCTATATATGCATGTAAACATGGAAATTTTGTGAATAAGAGGAAATATGCTCAAAATGACCATTGTCTAGAGAAACGTAATCATGGTATTTTAGTTTGCAAATATCAGTAAGTGCATAGAAGATGGTATTTTTCTATAACTTCTTCTATTTTCATTCCATATTATACAATTTCACTCTAAACAGTCAACATCAAATGCATGGGGAAAAAATTTAACAGTACTGTGACATATTTTTTCCTCAGTGGACTCATTTTTATCATATTCAAACAAAAAGAAAACCAGTTAATCACCTGTTTGTCTTGAAGCGTTCAAACCCATATATATCAAGTACCCTAATTACCGACTTTTCATATGGGTGAAGAGCAATAGATGTACTATTCACAATCCTGCAAACAGTTTTCAATTTATAACATTATAACAATTTGATGCCATAGAACAGAACACAATGAAGAATGAAAACATAAACTGTAAATAACGATCATTAAAAACAAATTGACAATGAATAAAGACCAAGCTTAGCAATGAAATAACCTTGAGTAAACTACTTATGCCAATGCATCTCTGCTTAAAAATGCAGTATTTAGATGCTAACATATTGTGATGGTTTGATCTTGAGTTACAATTATATGGTTTCAGAGTGAATCTGGAAGAGCCTATGGGTAACACCTGAATAAATTTAATTACAAAGTCAAATTTCCATCAATAAATCAATGGTGGTGACAACAGGTGGTATGCATACTAAACCAACAACTGACATGAAAAGATCTGCAACTATATTTAGATGAAACATGAACATTTAATCCTTTGTATTTAATGAGTCCATTTCCTACACTTTCAAAAATTCAATGTTACCTAAATGTTAAACTCCAGAAACAACATGGAATATCACATACAGATAATAAAGAAACAATTTAAAAAAAGCATCTTACGGGATTTGATGTTTAAAGAAACAGACCCATGATTAAATATAATTTAACACTGACATCTCCTCATCAGTGCTTATAGATTCTAAAACTAAACTTGAAAGGATGATCCATCCTTTAGAGATAAAAACTTCCAGCCTTCATTATAGAGGATGATCCATCCTTAAGAGATAAAAACTGCTTCAGGGGTTTTATAAAAAAAGAACTAGCATCTACATAGAGTAGGAAAACAGATGCCTAAAACTACTTAAAGAAAGCTCAAATAGAATAGCAAGTAGTACATAGAAAAACAGGAGTCAAAAACCCAACATAGCTTCACAAAATGATGTTGAAACCCATACAACATACTAAAAAGTAGTACATAAGTGATCAGACCTTTTCAAATCATCATGAGAAATCTTCTCTAATCCAAAAGTAGTACAAGGAAACACCAATATCACCAATCAGGTAGCGTGTTTGTCAAATATCCAAGCATGGATCAAATAAAAGGCAGGCATTCCCTCAGCATCTAATCACACACTACTACTTAAAAACATAGACATATCAAAAGAAATATACAGAACATATTAAGTCCAGAAAATCAGAGAATAATGAGGGTAATATAGGTACGATGAAGCATCAAGGTCTAGATTACCAAACAGCTAATGCAGGTCTTCAAAGTTGTGCATATAAAGATAAAAAAAGCAATGAAATAGTCAAATAAATAGGCAAATTAGTCAAAGACTACAATTGTTACATAAAAGAAAGAGGAAAATCGAAAATAACAAATCTAGCCTGAATATCATCTTCACTATGACCTAAGTAGAAGAAATATTTGTACTTGTTTTAACATACCCAGCATCAGTGTTCCAATATACTCCTAAAGGTACATAGGTTTCATGTTAATGCCATGCAATGATGGGAAATAGTTAAAAATATGTTACATTTACAACACTAGATTCCTCTTCATCCAGCTTCTTTCATTCCAAAATGTTTTAATAGTTTGAGTAGTTAATAATGGGAAATAGTTAAAAATATGTTACATTTACAACACTGGATTCCTATTCATCCAGCTTCTTCCATTCCAAAATGTTTTCATGTTGACATGCATTTGCAGTAGTATGAAATCAATAGGTCAAAAATTGAGAGGAATAAAATGAATTGAAGTTCGTTTAATCATTTAAGGTAGTGAAAGTTAGAGGAATATCATGGGGATCTCATTATTTTCCTACCTTCATATGTTCCAGCTCTGTATAAATTCACATGCTTCAGCAGCTCTATTATAAACATATGAGAACTGAAATAACACTAAATCAATCAAAATAATATCACATAGTGAACCAATTTTATATCAGACTATAGGTAGGAAACTATATCCAATCAATAGAAAATTTTTGTGCTTTAATTCTTTTCAGTTAGTAAGGATTAGTTTGGAAGGTCCTGCAAAAAACCTCAATGCACATGCATCAGAAAAGAAGCTGTATGAATTTAAAAATAATTAATACAAAATTCCAATTCTAAATCTCCCTATATTCCGGAATATGTTTGATGCATTATGAAGTGGTTCATGTATCTTAACTTATACATTCTCTAAAAAGTGATTCATGTATCTTAACTTATACACTACATAATTTTTTATGATGCATGTACATATAAACTAATAAATTCTCAATAAATTGGAATGTGTACAGGTCATATAAAGTACATATTCCAAAGAAAAAAAAACTAACAAACAAAACAGTTTGAATTAAATAATGGTATACTCTATTGTTTCATAATATGTGCAACAAACCACAATTGTTATTGCTTTTAATCCAAATAGCAGACTCATACCATAAAACAACTAAAATTTCTGGTTGACACATATTCACTGACAACTTTATTTTAAACATATTCACTGAATGCTTCATTTAATACTGACTCATAATTAAAAAAAATCAATTTTCTTAGTTTTCACTTACATTAAAAAACTGAAACACATAGCTTGATGATTTTTCATCATTATAAATGAAGAAGTTAGTGAATGATGCACCTATGCAGCCCCCTGCACAACACTATATTCCTCTTCATAAAGCTTCTTCCATTCCAAAATGTTTACACGTTGACATGCATTTTCAGTAGTATGAAATCAAGAGGTCAAAAATTGAGAGGAATAAAATGAATTGAAGTTCGTTAATCATTTAAGGCGGTGAAAGTTAGAGGAATATCGCGAGGATCTCATTCTATGCCTACCTTCATGTGTTCTAGCTCCGTATAAAGTCATATGCTTCCGAATCTCTATTACAAAAATCTGAGCACTAAAAGAACACCAAATCAGTCAAAATAATATCACATAGTGAACTAATTTTATATCAGACTATATGTAGGAAACTATATCCAATCAATAGACACTTTTTGTGCTTTAATTCTTTCCAGTTAGCAAGGATTAGTTTGGAAGGTCCTGCAAAAAAACCTCAATGTACATGCATCAGAAAAGAAGCTGTATGAATTTAAAAATAATTAATACAAAATTTCAATTATAAATCTCCCTATATGCTGGAATATGTTTGATGAATTATGAAGTGGTTCATGTATATTAACTTATACATGCTCTAAAAAGTGATAAGTGTATCTTAACTTATACATTGCATAATTTTTTATGTTGCATGTACATATAAACTAATAAATTCTCAATAAACTGGAATGTGTACAGGTCATATAAAGTACATATTCCAAACTAAAAAACTAACAAACAAAACATTTTGAATTACATAATGGTATACTCTATTGTTTCATACTATGTGCAACAAACCACAATCGTTATTTCTTTTAATTAAAAAATCAGACTCATACCATAAAACAACTGAAACATCTGGTTGACACATATTCACTGACTACTTCATTTAAAACATATTCATTGAATGCTTATTTTAATTCTAACTCATAATTAAAAAAATAAATTTTCTTAGTTTTCACTTACATTAAAAAAACTGAAATACATAGCTTGATGATTTTTCATCATTATAAATGAATCAGTCAGAGAATGACGCACCTATGCAGCCCCCTGCACAACATTGGATTCCTCATCATGAAGCTTCTTCCATTCCGAAATGTTTACATGTTGACATGCATTTTTAGCAGTATGAAATCAAGAGGTAAAAAATTGAGAGGAAGAAAATTAATTGAAGTTCGTTAATAATTTAAGGCAGTGAAAGTTAGAGGAATATCACGGGGATCTCATTCTATTCCTACCTTCATATGTTCTAGCTCCGTATAAAGTCACATGCTTCAGCAGCTCTATTACAAACATCTGAGCACCGAAAGAACACAAAATTAGTCAAAATAATATCACATAGTGAACCAACTTTATATCAGACTATATGTAGGAAACTATATCCAAACAATAGACACTTTTTTTGCTTTAATTCTTTCTAGTTATCAAGGATTAGTTTGGAAAGTCCTGCAAAAAAACCTCAATTTACATGCATCAGAAAAGATAAAAACTTCATTTTTTCTATATTTCTCATAAAATAAGAAAAGTGAATTAAATAGACAAAAAATGTAGATTTCATAGTAGGTTGTGGGTGAAGAAATTACTATACTGGTTGTAGGGGTAGGGGTAACAACAATTCATATTTAGGGTTTACCATAGCTAGGGGAAATTGAAATCGCTAGCCCAAGGTGGTTTTTCAGTGTAGACAGTGGGAGCAGGAGCCAATGTAGGCAGATACAACATAAGAATTAGGATGTGGAGAACTTGAAGCTGGAGGATCCATAGCCATAGGAGATTGAGCCAGAGGTGGAGGTGGATCAAGAACCTGCAAGATTAATAACGTACCTGCCAGTCTAGGTTCTAGTCCAGAGCAGAGGGTTGTATCCTTTTTTTGGGGAAAAGTTATCACAGTACAAACACCATTAAAGGTGTTAATCTGCAGTCACATTAAAGAAAATACTAAGGGGAACTTATCAACATGAAACTCAATTCTCATTGAAATAAAATTCACTGGAATAGAAATAATGGGATCAGGGGTACCGTATATCATGCACATGACCCGAGGGAATCCAATTTTCAGTAGATAGTGAATACTCTGTTTTTTCTGTATTCATGTCAAGGATGAAGAAAAACAAATTTTCAAATTGGAACATTTCATGAGCACAATATGGCTGTTATTTTTCTCCTTACAAAACTTCTCTTTAGGATTAACTTAATCTACAAAGAGATCAGTTGACGGTTTGAGAAGAAACAAAAATTTACATCATTGTTCCACTAAAATACATGTGTAGCATAAAATGTCCAGACCAAATGAATTGTCATATACAACCTTGAATTTTTCTACCATTTCACCATCCATTATTTATGATATTGATATTTATCTACAATTAGATGTTCAAAAAATTCAAGTAAGAATGAATGATCAATTCAAATTACATAATTTGGGCAACTTGCCTTGTTTGGATCATAAACATAGGATTGTAAACTATCAGTTTAGGAAGGTCATGTCAGATTTATCCCTGAACATAATAAATGAATGAAATCATTATGAAAATGGTCCACCATTGGGAGGAAAATAATATGTAATTGTCACATGATCCATGGAAAGATACCTACCTCCCAATGGTATAGTGAAAATTCATAGATAAGCTAATAAAAATACAAAAAAAAATAAAATGAAAAACACATATTCAGAAGTGATTCAGTTTTTTATAGTGATCATCCACATAAAATATTACCTTTTATAATACAAAGGGACATTGGATGGTGAATTAAATAAAATTAATCTCAAAATAAAAAACTTCACCTCCACAACGACAGCTAACTTCGTCAATCCACCATGGTAGTAGTTTTGGTACAGCTTCATAATTTGCACTTGAAACATAATCCCTCTCTCCATAGAATCAACTGAGTTTTTGTATACCCTTCCATGCAACAAATAGGATATTTGTTTCATAAAATCAAGAAGTGGAAATGTATCCACGATATCAAGGAGGGAAAATTAACTAAAACATGAAAAATTAACCAAATAGAACCTATTAATAGGATGAGGCCTAGAAAATTTGAGCCAAAGCATATATTGAATTTTCCACCTTAGAATTACCGAGATCAATTCTGTGGCCTTTTAGTTTGCATTAAAGATAATTCTATACTGTGGAAGGATCCTTGTCAAGATGAAGGTCATCCCAAACTGTCAATATTATGTTCATTTGGAATAAAAGAATAATGTGGTTCCAATATCAAAGATGAGTCACAATAGATTTTGGTATTCGATTATAAAGAGTGGAATTGTTTTAATATAATCT
Organism: Viscum album; assembly: GCA_963277665.1. NCBI lineage: Eukaryota > Viridiplantae > Streptophyta > Magnoliopsida > Santalales > Viscaceae > Viscum > Viscum album. The sequence continues at coordinate 546,838,268 of OY728121.1, forward strand.
AAATCAAAAAGGCATCCATATGAATTTGAGACTGATCACATGTGAATGTGTTGTGGTTTTTAGAAGGGAACTGCTTAAGTCACATGAAAGTGATAAAATATTTCCAAAAATGACATGTAGTTTGGGAAAAGGTGAAAATTGAGTTAAGTCGGTGCAGCTGTGACCAACCTAAAAAAGAACAAGAATAAATTTCAAGATGATTGGAGCGATATGTTACTTTTTGTGACTTTTTAACTCTTTATGCACAAATTTCATCAAATAATTTCCAGGTGGGGAATTTCGAATGAGACCGAGGAACATAAGCAGAGCTTGATAGCGCTCGTTCATGATCATGATTAGAGGGGAGATTTCTTCTTCCCCTTTTCCTTTTTTTCATTCTAATTGTAACTGAATTGAATTTCTGTTATGATTCTTGAAATAAATTCAATATCATCATTCACATATTTTCTATGTTGGATTCAAAAATTAGTGTATTGTTATATTTTTCACCTCTACTATTATAGAGTGACAATATGAAACAATTTCAAGGTGTGTGGTCCAACATAATTCTTTTAAATAAAAAATGAGTCATATTTAATCCTCCAATGAAAGTTTTCCCAATCCTACCTATTTTATTATCTTTATTCCTACTTAGTTTTCCTATATCTTCAATTTTTCCTTCGATACATATTGTTGCACCCAATGTTGCATTTGTTTCCAATGATGTGAAAATATGTTTTTGGTGAGATGAAGCTAAATTAGTGATGCTTGAAGAATTATTATATAATCACTTGATGACATCAGATGTCATGATTGACCAATTCTCCATGTTTAAATTGTGATGATTTTTGGAATGATCTTCAGGTAAAAAACTTGTGTTAATGGTGGCACATTGTTTTACAATAAAGAAAAAAGAAATAAATATTGTGTAAAATAATATTTTTAATGATTATCAATTGTGTAATAGGAATATAAAAATGGCTAAGAAACAATATATTTAGTTTCATGATGATTTATTAGAAGAAGGAATTTAAGGGAGGCTTGGAATTGTATTTTATACTTAGTATATTACTAAGTACATGAATGGTACTTTAATTAAAAAGAGTGCCAACCACACAAGCTATCTTAGACATCGCAACTGAGGCTTTGTGGGAGCTAGGCTCAACCATGCGAAATAGAGCCAACCAAGTAGCTCGCAGGGAAAAATGTGTTAGTGTGCCAATGTACAGGCCCACTGGATCATTCTTGGGTGAGAGCGAATGGGACAGGTTTGTCATTGGGCCAGTATAAGAGTAGCATGAATCGTGAGGTGGTGTGTGGTGTGTTATGGGTGTTGGTCCTCTACTAACTCATCATGAACTGGTAGAGGCATGAATTGATTAATAAGGTAGTGCTCGACCACTTGAATATTCGACATGGGATGCAATGATGAACTATATTATTCATCCACATTTAAATAGATACGAACATAATAATGTCCATTTGATGGAGATGATATGCATCGTTTGATCTCCCATTCCATGTGAGTTTAAATGAACTTGTCATCTTCAACCTCTCAATGAGTTTTTGTTTCTTCCTTCGACTTGAGAATTCGACGATCATGATTCTGACCATCTTTCACAAATATGACAAAATGATGAGGCATTTGTGATTGATCATATTCTATGCGTGCAATTGATGTCTTGCATGCATTATGATAACCTGAAGAAGTTTACATAGCCAAATGAAAATGACATGTACTAGTCCCTTCAGATATGTGAAGATTTCGATCATTAAGAATGAGGAGAAGCACGTGATTCATATCGCATTCATGTAAGTATTTCTCGCGTAAGAGAAGGAACCATATTTTTCAGCATATGTTTGAGAAACCCTGAACAACTCAAGTAAGTTAAAATAAGCCTAGACATGACATTATTTCTAGATATTTTAATAAAATATTGACACAAATTAAAAAATGGAGATAAGGTGGTGTAACTACCCTATAAAATAATATATTCTAATCCGAGAAGGGTTGCTACCATTTTTATTATGAGAGCTCGTGAAACAGAGCATCTCCACACACTTCCATTGCATGAAGGGCCATGAATCTGCAAAGCTAATTTCTTATGTGAAGAGGAAGACCTATTACTATATTCTTACATGAAGGAAAAGAAGAAACCATAGGCTTCCTCACTTTTAAATCATGCACTTAGGGGTTTCATGATGAACTGGTTCCATGAACCCCATACTAGTTTGCACAAGCTCTTTAAGCACAGTGAGATAGTGTATACCAACATTGTGATTTACCAAATAAAAAGAACTGAGATATTTCACACTTGTATAACCTTGTGTGAAGAAGATATAATATCGATACATGCTAAAATATGGGAAATATACTTGTGCGCAGAAGAACACTATACATAGTGTACACCCATTTGGTCTTGCGTGAAGTATTTTCATTAAATAGACGTTCACGTGATGACATGCATGCATGAGGTTTAAGTAAGGTATTTAGAAAACCTTTAAGGAAGTTAGTGGATAATGCATGGGAACATTTAAACATGAAAACATTTTAGAACTGAAACATAATAAACCTAAATAGCACATAAAATAATAATGTAAGAAATTACATGTGTTAGGGTTCCCAATTGAGAAGACCATGAAATGTTCCACACATAAATGAAGAGTGAGTAATATATGACACATAAATTTCATATATAGTGTGAATAAATTTCTAACATTAAGTGAGGTTGGTTCTTCATCAGAATAAGAAATAATTCCAACACGAGAATTCATTTTAATGAGTAAACTGATCAAATATAGGTGATCAAATAATTAGACAAGACCAACAAACTCTATTAGTAGCTATTGAAGGTACTTTAAGTGTAAATGGGAAAGTAAGATCCCACAAGATCATGGAGTAAGATAAAAATATAATCTTATAGTGGTTTAATCCTTAAAGAAAAGGTGAAGTCTTATAGTTGGTGCTAGGATTGGCTGAAGTATTCTGGATAGTGCTGTGAGCATAAGGAGTCTCTGGGATGGAGTTCAATTTGAAGTCCTTCAGTTGGAGATTAAATCATAAGGAGATGCTCAGTTAGAGATAGAGCACAAAAATTCTCTCAGTTGGATCTGGGAGAATTGTAATCACTTTCTAGATAGTGAAAAATCTCAAACTGATGGGAATAACTGGTTTTGATAAGGGGTAGTCTTTCCACCAAACCGTGTTAATAATGTGTGTTGCTCTCTCTCAATTACAACCACACACAAGGTGATATTGAGAGATAATATTGAGTTGATTGGTAACCTTAATAATTTTAGGAGGTTTAATTTTAAAGAAAATTAATTTGTAAAAATAAACCAGTGATTCACCCCTCCCCTCTCAATGGTCTATCTAGCGTGTGTCTCCACAAGTGATATCAAAGAAAAGGTTCCATCCAAAGATTCAATAATCATTCTTATAGATAGATAATATTACTTATATCAATAGATAAGGTCTTCCCACATTCTATGTGAAGAATTATAATAGGTGGAGGAATAGGATGTTACCCTATCTCCTATCACTTAGCCTAAATGTGAAAGATTCTTCAATAGTGGGGTTTCCATCCATTACTGAGGATGCAACAATGACACAAGGTGATAAGATAAATATATAGTTAGATGGAAAGGCTCAAAATTTCATCTTGATAGCTCTATCAGATAAGTTATTCACAAAGCTCACGGGTCTCTAGACTTCCAAGGAGATTTGGGAGAAATTGAGAAATTGTTATACAAGTAATGTCAAAGTCAAGGAAGAAAAAATAAAAGATTGGAGGAGTAAATTTGAGAATATAAAAATGACTGATCAAGAAAATATTTATGACTATTTCACTAGGATTAATGATATAGTCAGCAACATTCTAGGGTTTGGTGAGAAGACGAATGACTATCATTTTCAAAAAATCGATGTGTAATTTTCCAGATCATTTTCATTCAAACATATCAGTCCTGGAAGAAAGAGATTATTTATCTCCTGATGAACTATACAACATTATCATAGATTTTTAGATGAGAAAAATTCTAGATTTCAAGAAGAAAGAAACAATTGAAATGGATTTTGAATCCCTGAGAAAGCGAAGATCCAGAGGAAGAGGTTGAGGAATATAAAGATTTATAAAGTGATGAGGATGATGATGACATCAATCAGATTGTTACTCTTATATCAAAAGGTTTTGTAAAGGGAAAGTGGAAGGAAAAGATTAATCAATCATCAAAAAGTTTCAACGGTGGTAAATATGGTAATTTTTTCAAGAAGTGTCCAAAGAAGAAAGTTGAAGAATCGAAATCAAAAATCAAAAATCAGATGATGAGTGATATCATAAACAAAAATGGGTTAAGAACAAGAAGAAACACTACAATATTAAGAAGATAAATCTTATGAGTAAGAAAATTCAAGATTCATCATCAAGTTTTTATTCAAGTAATGAAGTTGGTTTATTTTCTAATAAAAATAAAAGAAATGTTTCATCAAGTAGTAGTGATGATAAAGAAGAAATAATATAACTTGAGTGGAAGCTGAATGAAGAATTATAATTATACATGGGCTAGATATAATATCTAAAGAAGGAAAAGAAAAATCTTGAGAAATAAAATAAAACGATGGTTGTAAAAAAGGAAGATATGTTCAATAAGGAAGAAAACTATATTGATGATTTCAATAAATATAAATTGAAGACTTTTTAGATTGAAAGATGGTGAGTGATCTTAAAGAAAAAATGGCTCGAAAATAATAAGAGTGATTTAAAACACAATATATATGTTTCACTATTCAACATGAGCTGAATTAGGAAAGTGAATAATTTATTAAAGTTGTAAAGTTAAGTGGAAAATCTTCTCAGGTTAATGAGAATAAAATTTAACATGAACAAGGTGTCTATTAACTAAATCAATTTCAAAATAAACCTATATTATTTAATATTTCTAATGTGAAAACCAAAACTGATAATGTGTGTAAGAAAAATGAGATGTAATATTTCACTTCAAGGGAACAGAAGCATATTCCAATAAGATCTCAACCCCCTAATAAAAGTGAGTCTTGGTTTTCAAGAGGACAATAAAAACACAGATCTGGATTCATCTAGAGCTAATTTGGGAGAATAATGTTTCAAGGATTTTGTTGTTGTTATGGTAAGCATATTCACAAAATTATTCATGTTGGTATTACATGTCTTTACCATGAAAGAGGAAAGAATCAAGGGAGAGTTTCAATGATAATATGAGAATAAAATCTCATAGAAAAAAATGTGACCAAATCTATTCCACATCTATTTACACAATTTTTTTTCAAAAGAATACTATCGAATATGCAGTTTATAAGGTCACAAGGTTGAGGTATGCATGAAAATACAAGAAGGATAAGTTTCATATGCTATGAAAGGGAAGATGGTTAAAAATAAAACTAGTGTAAATTCATGTGATAATGTTAAAAATATTGAGAATATCAATAAAAATACCTAGTTTTCTATCCAAACCAATTTAAATTACCTAAACAATTTGGGGGAGCTTAAGAACATTCTAAAGCTAAAGTAAAAAAATGATCTCAAAAAAATAGTTCAAAGTTGATGAGAATTTATCTATAATTGGAAAATTAAATATCCAAATAGTCAAGGTGGAGAAAGATATTCCACATAATGAAGAAGTCAAAGAGAAGAAAAAAGATGATCAAATAGATGATACTCAAATAAAAAAGAAGAGTTATAATAAATCATCCCATGCTTATATTGGTAGAAAATAATGGCCTAGATTGAGAGGATGATCTCATTATGAGTGTTTCTTCTGAAAAATAAAGAGGTCCCTCCTTATTCCACATTATTATTATATGTTTTGAACTTACATGTAGAGAATTAAAGGAGATGCTTGAGGATATCACTTCTAGGCCACATAAATGGACTGTACCTCATGGATTATATAGTCTTCCATGAAATTAAATAATAATAACAAATACCTTAATTGGGGGAACCTTGAGAAGAATCTCTCATTTTACTAAATTCTAGTGAATCTAGTAATTATGGATAGATTTCAAATAAAAAGGTTATGTTATTACAATCACACTATAATTCATTATTCATAATTATATTAATCATATCAATTAAGGGGTAGTGCTTTGTTGATGAAAATATGAGACAAAGGGGGAGTTATTTCTTTACACACGAACATTATGATATTTTTATTGAAGTGTGTGTAGGATTTTTCATTTCATTGAAAACACTGATTATTTGTGGGACATGAGAATTTATGAGCATGATTTCACATGCATGGTATTTTATGGACAAAATATACATCCATGGTTATATCTCTCTTGTTTTCTACACTAAGATAGAGTATGTAGACTTAGAGTTGATAAACTATTGTCTCTTTTCTAAGAGAACTATTTGATATCTATCCTCTCTTAGAACCATGAGAATCATGTGGAACCACCCCACTTATCCTTTGAATTTAATTTTCAAATGGGGATAAGTTTTGAATACACATATTAACTTTTAAATACGTGAAGAGATATTGACAAAAAAATGAAAATGGAGATATTGTTGGGCCCAGTGTTTCATTTATTGTCAATGATGTTTCAATTAGTCTTTGGTGAGTTGAAGATGAAATGGTGATGCTTAGAGAATTTTTATGGATTCCCTTAATGAAATTGTATATCATTATAGAGTAATTATCCATGTTTAAATTGTGATTATCTTTGGACTGATCTTCATGTCAAAGACTTGTTGCAATGGTGACACATTGTTTTAAAATAATGGAAAAAGAAATGAAGACCATGTAAAATAATATTTTTATATGATATTGAATTGAAGAATATGATGAGAAAGAAGTCCATGTAACTATATATTTAGTTCCATGATGATTTTCTATAAGAAGGAATTTGAGTAAGGCTTAGAATTGTATTCCATGCTTACTATATTACTAAATACAGAAATGATCATTTAATAAAATAATTCCCAACCACACAAGAAAACCTATCCATCTCAACTAAGGGTTTGTGGGAACAAGGTTCAACCGTGCACAAGGGAGCCAACCAGGAAACCTGCATGAAAAAAGGCATTAGTGGGCTAATGTAAAGGCCCATAGGATCATGCTAGAGTAATAACGTATAAGCCAGGAGTTCTAGTGGGCCAACATTGGAGTAATGTGGCCCACGAGGCAGCATGTGGTGTGTTTCAGGTGTCAATCCCTCACTACCTTGGAATGAATTGGTAGCATCAAAAATTGATTAATAAGCATGTGTTCAACTACTTGAATATTAGATGTGGGACATAATGATGTGTTTCTCTATTCATCTACCTTTAAAAAGATACATGCATAATTTTGGTCTTTTGAGGGAGATTATTTTCACTATTTAATCCCTCATCCCATGAAATTTTAAATGAGCTCATCATATTCAACATCTCAATGAGGTTTTGGTGTTCCATCTAACTCTATCATTTGATGATCATGATTCTAGATATTTTTCATAATGATTTTGAGGGGATGATGAATTAAATATTGATCTAATTTTGTGCATGTAATCAATATCTTTCATACATGTTGATAACTCAAGGAATTCAACATTGATGAATCTAAACAAAGCTACAATATTCCATTCATATATATGAGGAGTTTTATCTTTAAGAATGAGGATAATCACTTGATTCATATCACTTTCATGTGAGGAGTTCTCACATAACAAAAGGAATCATATTTTTTAGCATATGTTTGGGAAACCCCAAATGACTCAGGTAAGTTCTAATAAGCCTTGACATTTAATTATTTTCATATCATTGAAGATAGTATCAACATGACTTAAAAAAGTAGATAAGGCGATGTAACTCCCTATACAAGAATAGATTCTAAGACAAGGAGGGTTATTTCAATTTGTCTTTATGAGAGACCATAAAATAGAGCATTTCCATGTGCTCCCACTATATTAAAGGAAGATAATAAGTGAAGCTAATTTTATACATGATGAGAAAGACCACCTATGATATTCTTATGTGAAGGAGTGGAAAAATACATAGATGTCCTAATATGTGAATCACACACTCAGGGGTTTCATGAAGAACTGGTTCGGTGAATCCCACACCATTTTTTGTGATATATTTGAGCACAGCAAGATAGTTTATAGAAACACTATGATTCATGAAATAAAAATAACTGATTTATCATGTACTTGTATAACCTTTAATGAAGAATAAATAATCCTAATCCACATTAAAATTTGGATGATATACTTGTGCACAAAATAATAGTGTGCATGGTGTACACCCATTTGGTCTTTCATGGAATACTCATGCATGTGATGGAATACATGCATGAGGTTTAAGTAAGTTATTTAGTGAGACTTAAAGGAGTTAAGTGGATAATTAATGGGTACATTCACACATGAAAACACTTGAGCACAAAAGAAACATAATAAACCTTAATATCACATGAAATAATAAATTAAGAAATTAAATGTTCTAGGGTTTCTAGTTGAAAAGACCATGAAATGATCCAAAAAATCATGAAGAGTTAGTATTAAATGAAATATACTTTTCATATATAGTTTTCATCATTTTCACAAATTAAGTGAGTTCATGTCATCATCATCATAAGAAATAGTTTCTTCCCAAGAATTTTTTGCATTAAGGAAACTAATAAAATACGATTTATCAGATAATTGATAAAGACCAATATACTTGATCAGTAGTCGTTGAAGGTACTTGAAGTGTATACGGAAAAGTCATAACTTGAAAGATCATAGTTGAAGATCAAAAGATCATCTTGAAGTATAATATGACTTGAATAAATGGTGAATCCTTACGGTTGGTTCTAGGTACATGTGAAATCTTCTAGTTAGTTCCAGGAGAAAAAGGAGACTCTCGGTTAGTGCCGAAGTAGAATAAATTATGTTAGACATAAAAATAGAAGGATTTTCTCAGTTGGATCTGTAGTGTAAGAAGTATCTCATTTGGATTTAGGATCATTGTGATCACTTGTTTGACAGTGAAGAATTTATAACCATGGGGAATAATCAATTGTAATAAAGAGTAGGATTTCTACCAAAACTTGTAAATACTATGTGATTCTATATCTCTATTAAAACTTTACACAAGGTGAGATTGAGAGAAAATATTGAGTATATCCATAACCTCAAAAATTTCAAGAGGTTGAATTGGAAATAAAATTAATTCATAAAATGAATCCAATGATTCACCCCTCCCCTCTCTGTGGTCAATCCATCCTAGGGCTCTACAAATACATATTTTGTACCTATTAATATGTTTAGTAGTCCCTATTTTTTTATTTATAGTTTTAATTCTTGGTTTTCATGATCATTTTTACCCTTCCCTGTCATTTTTACACTCTACTCACCACTAAAATTGCATTTTTTATGGATTTATAAATAAAAAACTTTATCCTTTAATGATGAGGATTCAGATATGATTGTTGATATAATTCCTAGATAAAACATCAGTAGTATCAGGATACACCCAGAAATCTCTTGACTTAAACACATTCAAATAAAATATCCAAGACATCAATGCCTCCACATTCTCTAGGTCCATGGATATACCTATCTCAGAAATGATATTCTTTGAGAACATCACCTCATGAATCCAAAATTTTCACTTTGAAGACTTGGAATATTGTCAATGTTCCTGAAGAATACTTAGGTATATTTTAAGGTGTCTAGAATGTTTCTCTAGAATCTAAAATTAGATGAGGATGTCATTAATGAACACCACAAAAAATGCATCTAGGTATGGGGGAAGATCTATTTCATGATATCAATGAATTATTTTATCTCATTCAATAATCCAAACAATTTCCCTAAGTTCTTGTATAACTCATACCTACTTTGTAATTCCATCTATGATATTTCATCCTCCATAAATCATATCTGGTGATATCCTAATATAAGATCAATCTTGGAGAACTACCAAGATCCTCCTAACTGATCAAAAAGATCATTGATCCTGGGCAAGGGATATTTTTTCTTCACCATCACCTAGTTAAGCTTATAGTAATCTATGAAGAGTCAAAGACTATCATACACCTTCTTAGGGAATAAGATAAGTGATACTTATGTTTAATTACTCATCTATGTAAATCTATTTTTCTCAAAGTCATCAAGATGCACTTTTATCTCTTTCAGATCGAATAGTGATATATTATAAGGGGGTATCAAAATGTGTTTTGCACCTGACACAAACTCTATGTTAAATTGAAATCCTATATCAATGGGAATTATTATGAATTAATCCCTAAATAAATCCTAATAGATATCTATGAATAGAGTAAAATTTAATGGGGATTCCACCGATCTTGCTAAATGATCCAAACCTGCCATTTTCTCATGATCATCCCAAGTTGACACGTGTCTAGAAAAACATTACTTGATTCTAGTTTTCAATCTCTAGTCATAAGGTAAATCTCACAATTTTGTGATGTAAATGAAACCCATCTATGATAGTAATCAATTTAAGATCAAAATACGGTCAGCTATTCCATATTGAGAATTTCATAGAACCTTTTCGTCTCGAATATCTTGAATTCTCATAGATTTCCATAACTAGAAATGACTATTGGAATCACCGATACCAAAAAATGTAATAGGTAACATAGAAGTAATCAATATCATACCTAAAACTATAGATGGTTCCTCACCACCATCCACCAGTGTCTATTCCACTACATAGACATGACTTTCCTCGACTTCATGACCCTATACGTAAGATGTATGAATGGTATGATTTGTCATCATGTGATTCTTCTATTGAGGACCCTATTTAGAACCCTAGTTCCCTGAACACATCTTCCTATATACCCTATAATAACCTATCCTCAAGGTGTATGGAAAAATATTGGAGATATACTATCTTTATACACTACTTACACTTGTTTTAGGTGTTGTAAATACCCTCAATAGTGCCTCATCTTCCCATATTTGAAGCACTATGGGTCACCTCCTGAGGGAACTAAAGAAGTTAAACTCTATTCCACCTATATACCACTGATCTACTGTATATCCATGGTCTTCCTCTTCTTGGTATCAGAGAAGGTAATCATCTCAATATTATGTGGTTTACCCATATGATCAATAAAAGGTAAAATAATTACAACTACTTAACCCTTCTCCAAGATCTTCTTGATGTTCAAGGCCTTCTATAGAACCTCCTATTATGATTCTAAGTCAAAGCTTTAGAACTTTTGAATAATGATGGGAAAAATTCTAATATCAAATTTACTAGACTTCTAAGCCTCATTTTCATCTTAAAGAGAAGTAATGAAAAGATGTTCATTAAAGAGATCATAGTAGGAAGATACTGTCATGGAAACTTGTTGTAGCTCCATGAACTTCTATGCCCGATCAAGCATCATTGTATCAAGAAAAAACTTCCCAAATAACAAGTCCTTAAAGGCCTCCCAAGTGAGACCCTAACATCAACCAACCTATCCCATCACACCCACCACCACCTAGTGGTTCCCTGAAGCATGAACATTGGTATCATTGCCTTTATGTCCTTTGGTGTCTTAATAAGTTTGAATATAAAGTCAATGATATCCACCTATTAATTAGCATCCTGTGGTCCAATAGTTTCCTAAAAGTTCTGGGAATACTGGAGTTGGAGGTCTTTAGTGTAGTCAACCATAGTCCTCAATAGTCCTCCACCTAGATAGGAGTAACCATAAGGGGTATTGGTTGAGGTAGGCCTACTTTCTGTGCTACATGAATCTAAGAAAGGGATTCCTCCCTAGTGGGAGAATCCCATCCCATGTCAGCTGGTAGTTCCATCAGTCTTCTACAAGGTGGAATCTCTATATCATGAAGGGAAAAATATATAAAAATTAAGTCTTTAAGATAAAACATAATCAGTCTAAGGGAAAAAATGGTTTTCGTGAGGAGTCTATGTAAAACCGATGGTATATCACTCTTATCACTAGACATGGCCCTCCATCCCTACATAGTCACGATCATATATATACAAACATAACAACATGCTCAAGTTATGATAATTAATTCTAACATAGATATATCATAACAATAAGATAACAGATGTATCACACAACAAATAATCTATCCCAAATAGATAGAAAAAATCAAGGAATTAAATTAAATAACTAATATACAGCACAAAAACAAGTGTATATATGGATTGTGAACCTAAGTGCATAGTCATGATGCATCAATGGACCCAAAAACATAATAAAAAGTAACAACTACCATGTAAATATTAATTTTGAGGTCTGTTAAACATGATATGTCTAGGAACAAGATAACTCCTCTACCCAAGTCCCACAAAACTACCAACTTGCCTAGTCATGTTGTATGAATTCACCCAAAACCTCAATAAATAGTAACAACAACCCCATAAATGGTAACTTGGAGGTTCATTGAACATGAGTTGTATAGGAACATGAAAAAATACCCTAACTGAGTCCTACATAACTATTTCCCTTCTACTATGTTCTAGGATAGTCAAAAAATAAAATAAGAAATTGTACTTTAATACCACTTTGCAACACCCCAAATCAAATCATCGGGTGTGAACTAAAGTTCCACATGAACTCATGAACACCTCCCCATATGCAAGATCCTATCAACTAGTAGTGAGGGTCTATATTCCTCAGTGGGGAGACTATACCCTTAGTTTTAATCCTTACACATATAGTAATATAATAGAATATAATAAATAATATAATGATTAGAGTATCATATAAAAAATAAACTATTAAAAAGAACACATGTCATATATGTAATAAAGGGGATCCCAAAGTGGAAATCCAAAATAGACTATAAAAGTGAAGTAGATAAATAAATAAATAAGCTATAGAGTCCTTAGGAGTCTATCCTAGTCTTCCACTAACTCCACTCTCTACTACCCAACCTTCATCCATAGGCCCATTGCCCTTACTTGGGTCCCTATACAAGAATCTTTTATGTGCATCTGGATTCCCATGTAGGGTGTGTGTAATAAAACAAAGTAGGGTACCACTAATGTGTCCTTAACAAATGTTGACATGTATAAAAATTATATTTCATGATAATAATAAATGTATAAACATGAATGTCAATAATAAAATCATGTATTGGTTGGTTGTGCACTAACTAAGTTCCCACAAAGCCTCATCCATACTTTCTTTAGATCCATGTTGGAATAATAGTATTTAGATGTCATAAGTGTCAATAGAATAGCTATGAATATTATATTCACATCTCTCAGTGGTCTCAAGGCATTGAGTCAGATCAAGCCCCCAAACCATCATATCTTGGATCCATCATGGGTCAGGCCTCTAGACCATCATACCCCATCATGCCTTAGGTCAGACCCCAGGCCATCTTACCCCTCACACTGCTACCTCAGGTTAGGTTTCCTGCCCATCAAACCCCTACCCTATTCTCACATTTTTCCTTATCATCTTTGCAAGTCATGCCTCCTCCTCCTCTAAGGGATAATGATCACATGACGGTCAACCTATCCCAAGTAACAAGAATAGCCTATGAATTTATAGTAACACATATAATAGGGTAGTGAATACATGAAAATAATGACATATCTTTATGAGAATAAGGTATCTACACATAACAACATGTGATCATCATCAAAACATGGCAACAATCTACTATTTCAACACTCATGGAATTATAACGGGGCTTAGAGGCTACACCCACACACCCACATGTGGTCATAGTCATGAATTATCACCAAGGTAACCTAAAAGAAGAGTTATACCAATGAAAACAAGTTTATATTAGAGCCTCACATGGTAAGGAACTTCTTAACTCATGGTTTTTGAGGAAGAACTCCCATGTTCATCATGGAAACGTTTACTGAACCACATCACAAACCATGGAGAAGAATATAACATGTCAAGGGTCCCTAACTCAGGTTCCAGTTTGATAATAAGAATTTTAGAATGGAGACTCGATAGATTTCCATGTCAAGAAGGTGACTCTAGAATCACATATGTTATGGACACCATCGACTACATCAATTTTGAGGTATGTCAAAGGTATTTCAATTTACCATATCCATTATCAATCAAAAAATAGATTGTTAATTCATTATCGATTCTAGAATTGAGCCTCAGGTCTAGACAATTAACATTAATCTATCATGAATCCTTTATTATAAAAAAATTCAAGATGAGATTCAAGGAGAAGAATTTCTTATGATGATCGATCCATAAAGGCTTACCCAGAAACATCACCTCTTTACAAGAACATTGTCAATTTACATGAATGTAGTAAATCCACCAATTCTATAATTACCTCACTAGAAAACACCAATAATCAATTTCCATGATATAATGATATCAATCCAATATTGAAATAAGAGTGAAGAAGGAAATTCGTCAAAAATATAGGAAATTCATCCAACATGAAAAACTTTTTGAAATCACAAAATTCAGATTCTATAATGAGAGAGAATGCATCAAAGGATTAGATCAATCAAGTAGTGGAAAAAATGAACCCAATCATGGAAGGAATCAGTATGATTTGGACAATAATGCTAAGGATTGAGAAATTTAGGGTTTCGGCCAAAACCCATCTAAAAGTGATGAATTCATTGAATTGAAGAGATAAAACAAATTTATAGGGATTATAATCAATTAAATAATTCATTACAGACCACTAATTAAATCCAAAAACATTTCACCTTTTAGTTTGGTCAAGATTCAGGGAAGAAGGAGATGATCCGGCCATTATAAAGAAATCTCGACATCGAAAAGGCTTACATTAGGGTGTGGTTCCCATTTCTAGGGAATTTTTTCTCTAACCAAATCTAAAAAATAATGGAAATATATTTTACCTTGCTTGATTTTTTACATAGAACAAACCAGGAAAAAATATATTGCACCAGGGCATGGTGTTGTCCATTTTGAATATAAAAATACTAAAAACCCATTTTTAAGATTCCAAAAGATACTCAAACCCTACTAAGATTAACCAAATTAAGGATCCATATAAAAATCAAAGGAAAAATTGGAAACAAGGATTTACATCAAGTAAACAATAGTTTTAGGATTTCACAAATCAGGGTATATCTAATAAGGGTATTATGTGAGAAAAAAATTATCATAGATTTCGATGATGTTTCATGAAATAAGTTTCTTATGTCTTTATTCTTCAAAGACACTAAACCTTTATAGTTATGGGGCATGTATTATTTTGATATGTATTGATAATTCTTGTAAAATGATGTAATATTTATGTAAGTGATTCTTAGTTCACCTTACTCATGATCACATGTACTTGACAACACCAAGTGTGAACATTATGTGAAGAAGCCTCATGGATTTTGATCCCTAACCAAGTAATAATCAAACATCACCAGTGTCATATCAACATGATGTGTATAGTCCATAAGATGTATTTTTAAGATTAATATCATGGTATCTCAAGGTTTTCACTATATATGGTAAATTCTATAACCTTTGTATATGACATGTAATAAAATGAAATTACTATATATAGAGAACAAGAAGAATAAATATTACTATAATGGTAAGAAAAATACATGTAAATATAAAATAGTATACATGTAATAGTAATTAAAGTATATATACTCACAACACATATGATGAGAATGAAATATCATCCCTCCATTGAGATAAACTAAAGAAGTGTACAACCATAACTAGATAGTACATATGATGTGATGACATATTTGGGAGAGAGAAATATGATGCGATCATCCATAAATGTAAATGACATGAGATGTATTGATTAAATTGGTTAGTCTATACTCATACATTTAAGAACATGGGAGTTGGCTATATGGGATTAACATATTTTGTGTCCCATGGTCACTTGATGTCTTGGACAAAGGGATCATTTGAGAATTCATCCTTTCATATGTTGTTGTAGGTGTACATAGGTATATAGATACATGTGTTTAATAGATATTATGTCAATTACCTCAGTAGATTTAGTAGAATAGATAATTTTATAAAGAATGCTCTATTTTTAAATTTATAGATTTGGTGATTTGTATTTTTTTAATGTTATAAAGGTCCATGCAGTCACATTTTTTTGTTTAATGAATGGGGATTAAGTTTGACTCAGATAAAATCTCTAAAAGTTTTTTAGAGTTTATGCAAAAGAATTTTTCGATGGGTATTCACAAGGTATTACATATGATTTACTATAAGGTGAAGTTTATGAAATCTTTCAAAAATTGTTTCGGAAGATATCCAAAAAGATTTTTGTATATTATTTCACAAGTTATTACATATGATATAATATGAGGTAAAATGGAACACCGCGGCCTGTCTAAACCCACAAAGTAGTGTCTAGTACTAGTCTATCCTAGAATCCATCAAAAGGTCACTCGTCTGCATAAGATACGACACGTGTAGGCAAATCTCGTGCATAGATGAGTATAACAATACTTAGTAGGACACCCTAAAACCAAAAATTAGTACACAATGGAAAAATAGAGTCTGCTCTACACAATTATATGTCTACAACATATAACAAAGACATCTAGATATACTCAAACCACAAACATGTAGTCTAGAGGTAAGTCACAACTACTACATAACACCCCTAGGGATCTAGCTCAAAGATTCCATGAAGCACTCATCCAGGAGCACGCACTCCTGAGTCTGATAACACGAATAACGTCTATCTGAGAAGTATTATTCATAAGAAACCATAATGAGAGAGATAAACTGATAGATATGAAGAGAGATACAACACATCAGATGAGGATCACATCTAGGTCCATGGGTTGATACTAACAAATCCATATAGAACAACCTGCTAAGTAGTGGACCGAAGCCTAGAAAAGTTGGTCATGTATATACCCAGAACTATACTTAGGGCATGAATAATGAATAGAGGATCTCTCACCGGGCCTCATGGGGGATTCCAAAAACTCTATCTGGGAAGTCCTGCTGAAGGGATCATAATTTAGTGTGTAGAAAACAATACACACCAACCTTTAGGGAAACGATCAATGGAATGAAACCTAAAGAAACATGTCCAAGATAAAATGGACACAGAATCTAAGAAAGGTAAAAAGGGGTACACAACATGTAGTAGGGTCACACACTGTGTACCTTGACACCAGGTATTATCTATGTACAACAACCCATGTCAAGAAAACATGTTGTGTATAAAAGGGTATACACGGCATGTAGAAAGGCTTATATTTCGTGTCCTTCCATCCAGGGTCTTCCCAAGTTCCCTGGCCGTGTGCTGGTACACGGTGTCAACCTGTGTCCGCTTTCCCATGTACCAGTACATGGGGTAGCCAGTGTAACCAGTCTAGGTCTGGCTATGTGGTGGAGTAATCCTGTGTACTCCACCCCGTGTCAATGTATCCTCCAAGATACACACCGGGTACCAGGTAAGGTCCAACACACCGTGTGATAGGTGTCACATGTCGTGTGGCACTTCTCTACTACATGAAAGCCTAAACACTGCTTAGAGGGGACCACGCACTGTGTATTCTGAAATGTATATCATGTTCATCGGTATTTTCGATAATACCTGGTCCACATGTCGGTCATCTTCTTCATTTCTACGGCCACCATTCTAGCCATGCCTCATTAGGAAACTCTATATCTGAAGTCATCTTGTCACGCCATCCCCGATTCAGTATGTTTTGGTCCTCTAATCCACTCGAAAATCCAAGTCTGATCACCTGTATGAAGAATGCTCGAAGAACAATATCTTCTAAAATACTCTGATCCTTCCATCACCATCACCATCGCACCTCATCTAGGTCATCTCGATACTAAATCTACAATATTGGATCGTTGTGCTGTTAATTGAAGGTGAAACGATCATTTGTTCATATCCTGTGAAGAATGAAGAATGTATAGGGGAAAAATAGGGGGAATAAATCACATAAAACAAACCCAAGGAACGAACCTCTGTCATTGTTCACTACAGAATCGATCCATTCCTATTAGAATGATCATCAAGATAAATCTAAAAAAATAATCATAATCATCCCCAAATCAAACCCACAATCAACCCATCCTACAAGAATGTTCGAACCGTGGGTCAACCTATTCATGGGTTGATCTTTGTTCATTGTTAAATATAATAATGGGAAAAAGGAATTGAAATTACATGCCCTACTTTGAGTTTTGATCAATAGTTGATGAAGAAAATTTTCATTACGATCGTAGATGAAATCCTCCAACTCTGATGGCGCAATGATCCACAATCTTCTCGATCCTTCATCAATGTTTGTTGAGAGGTTTCTCCAAGGCTCTCCTCTCCAATGATTTTAGATAATTCCAGGGTTATGCTGCTAACCCTAGATGTTTTTCATTAACAGCCTACTTAAAGTATTTTGGTCACTTCATCAACTCAAAAAATAAATAAAATGAATCGTTGATTTGTTTTATTCTCTAAAAATTCAAAAAACTAACTTTCACAGTCAACCTACGCCATTCGGTGTTAGGCCTCACCTAAATTAAGTCACTTCTCTGAATTTAGTGGTGCCCTAAGATTTTCATTCTAGTAAATATTTTATAAGTTATTAAATTTTTTTAGGAAAACCGCTCGCACATGATATTTAATATATTTATTATATTTCAAACATTTATTCATGGAGAAATAAGCCTCAAAATAGAATATTGTCTCAACACATGGACTCAAATTAATTCCATATAATATTTAAAAATAATAGAAAAAAATGTGGTACATTACTTTCTACCCATGTTATGGATTTACATCCCTGAAAAGCCAAAACAAAAGGCTACTCAAAAAGATGTGGTTACTATTCATGAATCTGAGCCTCCCGCTCCCACATACTCTCTTGAATATTTCCATGCTCCCACCAAACATGCAACAAGGTAATACCTCACCCATGAAGTATCCTCTCCCATTGATCCTCAATCTCCATTGGGTACTCAGAAAAATTTGCTTCATCCTCGATGTCCATCTCACCCCATTCGATGATGTAATATGTGTCATGAGCATACTTTAGGTTTCAGGAGTAGTAGAAGCACATGATAGGAATGTACCCAAATTTTCGAATTTTCATAATCAATTATTAATCTGGGATCAATAAAACGATGAATGCCAGTATCAACGGAATTGATTCAAATATAAAATATAAAGGAGATAACTCAGAACCTTGAAGAGAGGATCGACATATTTTATTTATAATTAATTTAATTAAATTATAGAATTATATCCAAGTTTATTATTTCTTTTTTGATGTGTTCGACCACGGGTCCGAGGTACAGCTTTGTTGTGATGTAGAATCCAAGGACAGTAATCCTCTAGTGGTGATTCTCACATGCTTCAGGTATCTCCTGACATCTCCAAAAGAGTCTTTGGGTGCTAGCATGGGAGATCCTTGCACTTGTGATGTCTTCCTTAGATCGACTTAAGAATTGCTTCCATAGTGTTCTCCTTGATCTGGTGGAGGAGGATATCTGTCATTCTAGAGAGCATTCTTGGAGTGGGAAGAGTTCTCTAGGCTCAAGATATTTTCTCCATAGATGTTTTGCACACAATGATTGGTTAGCTAGTCGAATGACCCCTTGGATAATATAGAGAATAATAACATAAGAGGAAATTTAATTCACTAGGTAATAATAAATAATTATCACATGTGTCGTTACTTAATTTATTATTCCATGTGAAACCTCATTTCAAATAATAAAAACAATGCTATTATTTCCATGACATGTGCTTAACTTTCACGTTATATTTAAATATTATTTAACCAAATAATATTTAAAATTATTTCTCACCAAAGTCATAAAATGGTACGAAAATCATCTTCTATATTTATTGGGCCTTTAATAATGAATATTTATTTACTAAATAAATATAACAACATTATTCACTGATAAATAAATATTTCATCCCCAATATATTCTCTCAAATAACTAGCAAAGAAATAAATGTGATCAGGAATAATTGAATAATTATTAAACTACAAATAGGAATAATATTTATTCAACTTGTTAAATAAATAAATTATTTAACTGATATACTTGATACACTTAGTGTGTGACCCTCTAGGCCTCTTTCGCATTAGAATTAGGAGGGATCGCCTAAAGTCCAAGGTTACTATCTAGCAATGGGTTAAGGAACCCAAGATAAAGAAATTGATGTCCTAATGACATTTCACCTCATATGAACACTTAACGTGTAATATAATCTCTTTGTCATGATATATCTAATAAATCGGGTTGCATGCAAGTTCAATCAACCCATGTGCTCGATTTTTCATTCTTTGACTTCCCAGAATTAAACTTTCCTAGAGATAAAAATGGAAATGGATTTAGTTAGGAGATATCATTTTCATCAAAGGGCCTAAGATATATACTTCCATATATGTAACAATTCATTTCTCACATTATTCATTAATTCATTATTACTCATGACGCACCCAACAAGTCTTACCTCACCGCAAACATATGTCATCATAGTTTTTTTCAATTCATCTAAGTTCACAAGTCATAATACACATTAATAATAATCATAAAGTATAAGGACCAATTCAAATGTCCGAAAATAGGAACATCCATGGACACTTATGAATGTGGATTTCTTACTGGTGGGTCTTGTTCTCATATTATCCTCCAAGATATTACTAAGGGTGCACACCATGAGAAGGTGCCTCAAAGTTTCATGAGTCCCCACCCCTGATAGCCTGTATCATTTTTATACCTTAAAATTATATCATTCAGCCATAGAACGTATATTCAAGAATAGTGACATGGAACTTCTGAGTTCTCATCATAGCAGGGATCCACTCTGACCTTTTAGTGTGAAAAATGTTCTTAGAACATTATTACATACTATGCCATACAGAAGAACAATCATGATGTGATAAGGAGTTTTTTAATATTCATCCAATGAAAATAGATTTGTCATGAAGTACTAAGAAGTTGGTTTCTAGGGAACCAACTCCAACAGACTCCCACTTTCACTATAGCCAACTACTAACAACCTTCAGTACGCTATCTCCTATATGATATTCATGCTTCTGCTGAGATAGGACTTTATTCAAGGGGTCTGCCACGTTCTCTTCAATGGACACTATTCTTACTGAAAATTCACTCCTTTGATAGAAATTCCTCATGAGGTGATACATTCAGAGTATGTGCTTTGTCTATTGATGTGACCTTGTCTCTTTTGGAATAGCCACTACTGTAGTGTTATCACAATAAAATGTAATGGTATCTTTACTATTAGGCACCACATCAAGCTCCTAGAAAAATTTATGAATCCAAAAGGATTCCTTGGATGCATTAGAATCCATTCTATATTTGGATTCCATAACAGAATCAGTCACAACTAACTGATTTGAAATCTTCTATCTCACAGATCTTCTGTTGAGAGAGAAAACATATCTTGATTGTAAATTTATATTGTTCTAATCTATATAAAAACTAGTATCATAATACCCTCTGATTACAATATCATTTTCTCCTCTATAAACCAGGAAAATATCTTTAGTTATTTTTAGATACTTAAGGATAGTCTTGACAGTATTCTAATGTTTTTCTCCTGGATCTTCTTGATATCTAGATACCATGCTTAGTGAATAGGAAACATCAAGTATAGTACATAACATGGAATATATGATTGATCCTATCACTGAAGCGTATAGAATCTTACTCATCCCATCTTTCTCATGTTGTGTCTGGGGACACGTTTTCTTGGAAATATGTATACTATGAGACACCGGAACCAGTCCCATCTTGGATTGTTCCATAATAAATATCTTTAGTATTTGGTCAATGTATGTACTTTGACATAGTCCAAGAAGGATATTGGATCTGTCACAAATGATCTTGATCCCCAGAGTGTAGGCTTCTTCACCTAAGTCCATCATGGATAAGCACTTTTTCAACCGTTCCTTGACTAACTGCATGACTGGTATTTTGTTTCCAATAAGCAATATACCATCAACATACACTACTAGGATAACGAATGCATTCCCATTAAACCACTTGTAAACACATGGATCACATTAATTCTTAATGAAGCCAAATTATCTTATGGATTCATAAAATCAAATGTTCCATGACCTAGATGCTTTATTTAATTCATAGATGGATACATACAACTTTCATACCCTTTTAGAATCACCTGGTGTCACAAAACCTTCTGGTTTTGACATATAGACATCTTCCTGAAGGTTCCCATTAAAAATGCATTTTTTACATCCATCTTCCAAATATCATAGTCATGGAAAGCTACTATGGAAAGTATTATTCTTATGAATTTAAAAATGGAAACCAGTGAAAAGGTTTAATCATATTCAATTCATTGAGGCTGTTTAAAACACTTAGCCGCTAGAATTTCTTAATAGGTACTAACTTTAACTTCCATGTATAGTTTCTTCTTGAAGACCCATTTACACCCCACATGCTTTACATCAACTATCACATCAACCAAAACCAAGACTCGGTTCGGATACATGGAATCCATCTAAGAATTCATAGCTTCAAGTCGTCTTGAATATTCTGATCCCTCTACTGCTTTCTTGTTGGAGAGAGTTTCATCATTATCCAACAATAATGAGTCACATTCATTTGTGACAAGGAAACCATATCTTTATGTTTCCCTTACCTATCTTGTTATCCTATGTAGAATTTTTGTTTCAGGAAATTTCTCTTCCACGAGGACATGTGGAACTAGTTCTTGTACCAACACCTATGTGTCTCGATCATTAACTTCATCAAATTCAATCTTCCTCCCACTATCCTTTTTTAGGATATTCTCCCTCTTAAGAAAGATGTGTCTAGAAACAGTCACTTTCTTGTTTGAGGGCTTGTATAGGTAGTATCCCTTTGTTTCCTTGGGATACCTAATAAAGATACACTTCATGTCCAAGGGTGATAGTTTTTGGCCTAATAAATCCTTGACAAACACCTCGCATCCCAATACATGTCAATGCGACAAAGTGGGTTTCTTTTCACTACATAGCTCGAAGGGAATCCCACTTACCACCTTAGTTGGTACATGGTTTAATTTGAATTCTATAATTGAAAATGCATATCCCCAAAAGGATAATGGAAGATATGCATGACTCGTCATCGAACTTACCATGTCCAACAAGGTATGGTTCCTCCTTTCACTAACACTATTCCATTATGGTGTATAAGGTGGAGTGAGTTGAGATAGATTCCCAAACTCCTGTAAAAGGTCTATGAACTATTGGTTAAGATATTCTCCACCTAGATCTGATAAAAGCTTATTTATTTTCTTACCAAGATAAGTCTCTACTTCATTCTTGAACTCCATGAATTTCTCAAAGGACTCAGACTTATAACTCATTAAGTAGACATAGCCATATCTAGTCAATTCATCAGTAAAAGTAACAAAGTAAGAATACACACCTCTAGATTCTACTAGAAATGGTCCGCACACATCAGTTTGTACTAATAATATAATATTTGTGGCCCTTTCACCTTGTCCACCAAATAGGGGTTTGGTCATTTTCCTTTATAAAAAAGTGTGACATCTATTAAGTGGTTTTATCTCAGAAGAGTCTAAATAACCATATTGATAGAGTTTTGTCAAATGATTCTCATTTACATGACTGAGACGGTGATACCACAACAAGGTGTTGTATGATTCATGTGAACTTGGTTTGTTATCAATTTCCAACACTTGGTTCTTGTAATTTAATACATACAGATTGTTATTTAAATGCGCCATACCCTAACATATGTTGTCCTTATAAAATTAACAACATTTATTTCCAAACATGAAAATAAATCCATTTTTATCTAAACTCAATACATAAATTATGTTGTTCGTAACACTTGGTACATAATAACATCCATGTAAAACCAAAACCATTCATGTAAACAATGTGAGGTGGTAGTCACAAATGGAAAGAGAAGCCAACCTCACACTATTGGCACCTCCCAGATCCACCTCTCCTCTGGAAATTTTCTAAAATCTACTTGGTTCTTGTATTTAAATATAGATGTGAGCACCACAAGATGTATCTAATACCCAATGTGTAGAAATAGAAATATTGCGCTCAATAATGAACGCACCTTTGGATTCCCCTTGCCTATAGGTGCAGTTCCTCTTCCAGTGGTCTGACTTTCCACATGAAAATTATATTTCCTCCTTTTCCTTACCCAACCTCTAGATCTTCATCTTCTTGTTCATAAGGTGCAAGAGAGATTTATATTGTTTATAAATATTACACCCCTTTTCCTTGTCCTTCCTCTTCCTATTCACCATAAAGATTGTGGGTTTTCATGCCCCATGTCTTTATCAACTTGGGGAATCAAGGTAAGAGGCTCTGATATACTATTCTCATTATTTCTCATATTATAATTCACAATAAAACTAGAGAAGGTCTTAGGAATTGATGATAGTATGAGATCTGTATGCAACTCATCTGGGAATTTAATCCCTAAGATGTATAGACGCTCAATGTAGCCAATAATCTCGACTACATGTGGTCCAACTTGTACAGATTCTCCAAGATTAGTAGTGAAAAAAGAATTGGATATCTCATACATCTCCTATCTCGCCTCCTCTTTATAGATATCTCAAAGGTGAGACAACATGATATAATCATCCATTTCCTCATGTTACATTAAGATATCATTAGTCATGGATGATAGAATGAGGCACTAAACATCCATAGTGTCATTAATATGTTTCTTGTACATAGAGAGTTCCTCATAAATCGCCTCATTTCTAGGCGCAACTTTTAAAGGCTCTTCTAGAACATAATGTTTCCTCTCATGGTGAAGGATAACCCGAAGGTGCCTTTTCCACTCTTGGAAATTAGTGTTAGTGATAAAGTTTTCCTTATCGAGTATGGATCACAATGATATGCTTGTTGACATTTTGATTTCTATTTATAAAAATTAAGATAAACAAAGTTTTAATACTTTATCTTGATAAATATAGACAAATAAATTAATTAATATTTATTAGTCCCCCACTATTTTTTCGAAACCCAATAGCCCTCATTATTGTCTTTAGAATATCATGTTTCTTGTACATTCTAGCAAAAAGGATCCATATTTACCTTGAAATTACCCAAAATAGGTTTGGTTAAGAAACATGAAAGGTTTTAGGTAGGCATTCCAAATTCCAACCAAATTAAATCGCAACTCCTTGATCTGTTAAGTGGAATCCCCAATCCTGAAATCCTTAATTTTAGATTTCCTCAACCTTTTCCTATTAGTTACACCAAGTTCTACTATAAAAGTCAACCCTTGATGTAATTTAAGTTAAGTCAACCCAAAACGTCAAATTATAATTCCTCGATAATTTAAATCCCACCAAATAGGGTGGGTCAAGCACTTTGAACTATGGTTCGATTCTAACCGAAGTAATGGAAGGCTATACTGACTTAATATTTAATTGAGGGATTTTATAATTTATGCGTAAATTACCACTCATTATCATTTCACATGATTGTAAATATTAAATGGGATATACATAATTGATTAACCATGTATTGATAATATTTACACATAATCCATTTTATTTTAGTTCTATCTTGTATTCTTGTTAGTTCATTAATTATGTGATCGCATCAAATATCCATAATAAAAAACCAAAAAATTGACAGAAATAAATAAAGGGTATGATCATGATCTTTACTATTGGCTAGTTTATCTAGTGGTTTATAAACTTACCCTAAACAAGGAGAGAAACACCTTGAACTGTTTAATGTTCGTGTTTACAGCTTTCCACCTATCAACATTTGTATCTCCTTCGATTGGTTTCGCCTCAGCTCTGAACATGAACCGCCTCCACTAGCTTGGGAGCTCCATCCATTACATATTCTTTTAACTCACACACAGGTGAGGGATAAAAGGGAGTTTACATAAAAGAAACTATGGGCACGTAGGCCCTACATATTAACGAGGAGAAGGAATGCAGGCTAACAATTTTAATTTAATAAATAAATTAAAAGAGAACCAATCACATACAAAGGTCTGGTCTAGCTCATGATCATCCACATACATGAAATTAATTATGCATTTAATAAAACTAACATTCAATTATTTAATTTTTCTTATTAAGATAAATTACACTCAAATTTATTAACCATTATTTTTAATTAATCAATCCTTTTTATCTTAATCCTTTTTTGAATTTCTTTGATATTTTCATCCTTAACCTTGTACAAAACTTGTACCTTGGAGGAAACATAGTGAATAACCATCAAAAACTACCCAACATGTATTTATACTTGTATATACTTTATTCTTTTTGAAATATAGCATGCACATAGAATTATAATTTTTATACAACTCATACATGATGTAAATTTCGTTTAATATTATGCAGATGTTAAATAAACATATATATATATATATATATATATATATCAAACACATGTCACATGTTGTGTCCCAACTTTATGCCCACATGAAGGTACATTTATCAAGGGTTTACATAATATAATAATAAAATTTTAAATCTGCGTAATCTGGAAATAGTACACCGTGTGTAGATCCGACTATACAGCGTGTACCGTCCTCCTCATCCATCTGAAGTACATGCTTAGGGAAATGATGTGTGAGGTATACTTTGGAAATATTCGGAGTACACAGAATGTCCAGTAGTCCACACGCTGTGTAGACTCTGTGTTACATGATCACCAGCCATACAAGTCGTGTATGGGATATATGACTTGACCCTAACCCAAATGGACTCCATGTTGTGTCTAGTGGGCCACATGGCGTGTATTCTGGCTGATCGTGCACTATTCTGTCCTGGTCAACACACAATGTAATAATTAACTACACCACATGTCATTAAATCACACATCTTGAGTAATTTTATAATTAATTTGGGCACGTTTAACACTACTACACGGTGTGTAATTCAGATTACACAGTGTGTGTGGCGGATTACATAGTATGTAATTCTAAATACACGACGTGTATAGATGTGTTACCTAGATAGAATCATCGGTGCCTCCTAGTGAGATCCTCAATTTAATTTTAATCATAAAATTATTTGTTACTATTAAATATGCGAGAAATGATAAGGGAGGAACAGATAAAGAAATTCATATTACAAGAACGATTAAACATGAATTGACAAACTAAATTATTCAAGATTAAATAATCAACAAATTATTTAAATAATTATAAATGAAAATATTACCCCTCTAATACCACTTCTAGGTTCCGGGTGTAGCAGAAGCGCAGGATTGGCATGTACCCAACTTTAAAAATTATCATAATCAATGATTAATCCAGGATCAATATGATGATGAATTATAGTATAAACGGAATAGAATCAAAGATAAAAGAAAAAGGAGAGAACCCAGAACTAAGAAGAGAGGATCAACATATTTTTTTATAATTAATTTAATTAAATTATAGAATTACCTCCAAGGTGATTCTTTCTTCATTGATGCCTCTGATTGTGGGTCTGAGGTGAAGCTTCGTTGCAATGTAGAATCCAGGGATAAGAATCCCTTATCGGTGATCTGAACATGATCCACGTATCTTCGAACAACACCAAAGGAATCTCTGGGTGATAACGTGGAATATCCTTGTGCTTGTGATGTCCGCCTTCAATCTCTTTGAGAATCACTTCCAAAGAGTTCTGCTTAATCCAATGGATGAGGATCTATCTCATTCTAGAGAGAGTTCTTGGAGAGGGAAGAGTTCTCCAGGCATCAAAGATTTTCTCAAAGGATATTGTGCAAACAACATTTGGTCATATTTTTTAATGAACCATTTTCTAATATAGAGAATAATAATATAACAGGGAATTTAATTCACTAGGTAATAATAAATAATTAGCACAACTGTTGTTACTTAATTTATTATTCCATGTGAAACCCCGTGTCAGATAATAATTGTAATGCTATTATTTCCATTACATGTGCTTGACTTGCATGTTATATTTAAATAATATTTAATAATATTTCTCACAGGACCCATAATTTGGTCCTCCAATCCTCCTCAATATTAACCAGGCCTTGAATAATTACTATTTATCTATTAAATAAATATAACTGAATTATTCACTGATAAATAAATATTTTGTCCGCAATATTTTCTCTCGAATAACTAAAGACGAAATAAATGCGATCCTGCATACTTGAATAATTATTTAACCATAGTCGGGAATAATATTCATTCAACTTTTTAAATAAATAAATTATTTAACTGAGATACTGGATACACATAGTATGTGTCCCTTTTGGCCTCTTTCTCATTGGTATTAGGTGGTCTTTCCTAAAGTCTATGATTACTATCTATCAACGGGTCAAGGCACCCAAGATAAAGTAGTTGATGTTGCAATGAAATGTCACCTCATATGAATTCTTACCTTGTAATATAATCCCTTTTCCCTGATATCTCACATCAAGTGGGTTGCATGCAAGTTCCATCAACCCACATACATGATTTATCATTCTTTGACTTCCCAAAATTAAACATTCCTAGAGAACACCATGGCTATGGATTTAGTCAGGTTGTATCATTTACATCAAAGGGAATTAGATATCTACTTCTGTACAAGAAACAAATCCTTTCTCACATTATTCATTAACTCAATATTACTTGTGATGCACCCAATATATCCTACCTCACCACGAACATATGTCATCATAGTTTTCGTCAATACATCTAAGTGCGTGAGTCATAATACCCATTAATGATAATCTTAATGTCTAAGGACCGATACACATGTCCAAAGATAGAAAAATCCAATGAAACTTATGAATGTGGATTTCCTACTAGAGGGTCTTGTTCTTATAATATCCTCCTAGATATTACCAAGGGCGCACACTATGAGAAGTTGTCTCAAAGTTTTTTGAGTCCCTACCCCTGATAGCCTGTATCATTTGTGTCCCTTAAAATGATATCATCCCATCGTAGAACATATATTCAATAATAGTGTCATGGAACTTTCAGGATCTAATCATAGTAGGGATCCTCTGTGACCATTTAGTGAGATATATATTCTTAATACATTATCACATACTATGTCATTTAGAAGAACAATCATGATGTGATAAAAAGTTTATTAATATTCATCCAATGAATACAATTTTATCATAAAGTACAAAGAAGTTGGTTTCTAGGGAACCAACTCCAACACATACCTCCACAGATGTGACACGTGGAAGACGTCGTGTAAACAGTGAAATTCCGAGGGTTGAGCTAGGTGGTACACCACCCCAGAAACTCTACATAGTATCTGAAAAGAGATGATGAAGCTCATAGGTAACTTGTCGCCCCCAAAAAATCTTCAGAACCCATGTCGAGGTGAGACCCAAAGGAACACAAGTTCTCCTTCCTCAAACTCCAAAGACATTCATCTCCTATCGATATATAACTTCTTCTATCTCTGTGTAGTATTAATCCACTCCTAGATGATATGCTCCTTCTCAGTGGTTTCTCACACTAACTCTAGGCCCATATGTACTAACTCTTCAGGGTCAGTCCAACAAAGTGGCAACCCACAGGGTTTCTCATATAGGGAATCAAACAGTGTCATACCAATGGTCGAGTGGTAGCTGTTGTTGTATGAAAACTCTACCAGTGATAGGTGATTCTCATAACTTTGATTGAAGTCCAATATGCAAGCTCACAACATGTCCTCCATAACCTAAATGGTCCTCTCTATCTACCATCCGTATGGGGATAAAAAGTTGGGATCAAGCATAAATGAGTCCCAATAGCCTTCTACAATCCTTTCCACTACTAGGATGTTAAATGATCATTACGATCTAAAACAATCATCGATGTAAATCCATGAATCTGAATTATATCTTGTACATAGAGGTGTCCAAAGCTCTCTACTGAATTGTACTCCCAAATATCTATAAAGTGGGATGACTTGGTGAGTCGGTCAATGATCACACAAATGGCATCCTGTCCTCTAGATGTATGTGGAAAACCCATCACAAATTCCATGGATATCCCATACCACATCCACTCTATCACCTTAAGGGGTTGAGCCAAATCCTATAGAACCTGGTTCTCAACCTTCACTTGAGGAAAAGTAAGGCATTGAGAGAAACACTATACAACTCCCTTCTTCATTCCTGGTCAGTAGAACTAACGTCGAAGGTCCTGGTATATCTTCTCCACACCTAGATGTACTGAAAAATGGGATGTATAAAAGTCCCTCAGAACCTCCTCCCACAATTTCATTGGTACAACTACGCATCCACTAAAATTAAAAACGTGTTACCCACATTTCGAATATCCATTAGTAGCATCTCCTAGAGATTTCTGAGCACGTAGAATCTCAAGGTCTATATATTGAATATGTGCCTCCCTGAATCCTTGTAAGAGTGTAGTGGTAAAAACCATTGACTGGAGGTATTCTCTCCCATCTCCATCCACAAATGATATATTCAATGAGTCCAACTACTCTGATGCCTCATCTAGAAACTGCGTACTCGATCTCCTACTAAGAGAATATGCCACCATGTTCCCCTCCCCAAGAGTATAGATGATCTCAAAGTCATAATACTAGAGAAACTCTATCCACCACCTCTATCTTAAGTTCATATCATTATAAGAGAATATATAAGTGAGACATTTTTTATTAAAGTATATGATAAAATGATCTCCCATCAGGTAGTGTCACCACATCTTCAACATTAATACTACCACTTCCATCTCAAGAACATGGGTCGTGTAGTTCTGTTCATGTGGTCTCAACTGACGTGAAACATAAAAAATCACCACCTACCTCTATATCAGAACAAAAACTATTCTAGTCCCTGATGCATTTCAGAACACTACATACTTGATGTCCTCTAGAAATCTCAAGATTGGGGTGCTCATCAAAATTTTCCTCAACTATTGAAAAGCATACTGACACTTCTCCATCCACACAAAAGGATGCCTCTTTTGGGTAAAATCTATCATCAATGATGATATAATTGATTAATTAAGGATGAATCTGTAGTAATATCCTACAACCCCAAGGAATCCCCACACCTCCATCATGATCTTAGGTGGATCCCATGCTATAACTACCTCCAATTAATCCAAGTCCACTACCACCCCATCCGCTAAGATAACATGTCCCAAAAAGAGGATTAAATAAATCCTAAACTAGAGCTTCAAGAGATTCCCCTAAAATTGGTGCCCTCAGGGTAGGTACCGAATTATTTGTAAGTGTCATGTGTGCTCCTCCTTAGACACTGAGTACATAAGGATTTCATCGATGAATACCACCATGAACCGGTATAAGTATGGATGGATGATCCAGTTCGTGGGTCCCACGAACACTAATGGGGAGTTAATCACACCAAATTTCATCGCCAAGTACTCTTAATTACCATAGCAGCATCTGAAATCCATCTTTGGTATATCCTTGTCCCGTACACATAGCTGGTGACAGCCTCATATGAGGTAAACCTTCAAGAACCACTGCACCCCTCTTAATTAATCAAAGAGGCCATTGATCCTTGATAGTGGATAGTTATTATTCACTACAACTTAGTTCTCGAACCGATAATCCACACACAAACTCAATCTCCCGTATGCCTTTTTGGAAGAAAAAAACTGGGGCTGCCTAAGGTGAAACGATAGGTATTATGAACCCCTTCCTCTACAAATCCTCCAACTACACCCTCATCTCACAAATCTCTACAAGATCCATCTGATATACCAGTGAGGATATCAGTTCCATACTAAGGTGAAAATTTATGCAAAATTCTATCACTTGACGATGAGGTAATCCTAGAACATTTTCTAGGAATACATCCCCGTACTCCACCACTACTATTGGAAACTGGAATCTCATTAAATCCACTAACCTGAGGGTCATTCAAGACAAGTGATGATTGATCGGTTACACCCTCCTATGTGTGAGTCAGTCCTGTGATGCCTGGTTTTCCTTTTCACTAAAAAATTAAAACCTCATTCCATAATTGCATATACACCACACCCTTCACATAAAATAGTCAATCTGGACATAGAACGAAGATAACCAGTCCATACAAAGAATGATGTATTAAGTCCTCAACACTACTACCAAGAGGTTCCAACCGAAACTCTCACCTCCAAAGGTAAGGTTACACTATCAGAATATATGTGTGATCATTGAGTCTCCTCTAATAGGTGTCTCCAAGCATAAGGGTCAATTCAACGGTTAAACCAAAATCTCAAGGTCTCGTAAAATATATCTGGTGAGAAAGGAATTATTAGAACCTATTTATATCTATATGGAAGCCAAATTATAAAAGATACATACCATACCTAGAATCATCCCTTAATCTCTTGGGAAATATTCCTTAGTCACATATATCTATATCCGCCCCTATCCTCCATATCCCTGAGCATGGTGTTGACCTCTTATGGGTGGTGGTAACAAGTTTAAGCATCAACCACCTCCCACTACTCTCCTAGCTCCACTTCCATGTATTCTGCCTTGTGGATCTACATGAACCTTCTTATACCTCTGCCTCAGTGGTCCATCCACTGCCTCCCTATTAGCAGCACGACAGGTTGGACCATCTCGAGTGAGATGTTCCCTACTATCACACGAGTAGAACCGCCTCTTCCTTGGATGATTGGATCCACCCTGTGAACCCTGAACTGCAGATCCTCTGTCCTGGGACCTCCTATTGAAATGTCTCCCACATCTAGGTCCCTAAGACTAATGTCATATCCCTACTACCAAGGTCTTTACACCTACCTATCCATTGTTGACTAATGCTGACTATCTCTGATCATCCAAGAATCTCTCAACCACCAAAGCTCAGCATAAGTAGGAATGCTTAGAGATATAATACTGGATCAGATGTGTCTGTGTAGACCGAACTCTAAGGTCCAACCCCTTAAGTACTATTCTTTGAACATATCCATAAAGTACATAGAATGGTTAGTGAACCTTGATGAATAATCATCCACTCTCATACTGCCCTGCTGGAGCTAAAGAAGCTTCTATATGCATACAACTCTTAGCGTAACTAGTGAAAACGCATCTCTGAAGAGTTTCTCGAACTCTATTCATGGGAGGGTCGACTCATCGTGAGTCTGGATAGCCAAACTCCACCATTACCCCACTAAACCCTATAGAAATATTGTCGTTAGTATCACCATATGATTGAATGGTGTCCTGACTTGATGAAAAACTCAGCTCTCCACCTCAAGCCAATCCTTAACTGCCTGAGTGTTGGGATCACCTCAAAACATGAGGGGTGTCTATCTCTGAAACTCATGTAGCACGCTTAGCCTGTGCTCCCCGTCTATTGGTACTATAGGTATCATAGTCATCTCCATAGGTGGCCGTATAGCTGGTGTATCACCTGGAGGTAACATCTGGGAAACCGGTCCCTATACCGAAGCCTCGTCCTTGAGGGGTCATCCTCATGATCGAGCATTTGGTTCCTAGCGGGTATGAATTATGGAGGCATCTCATAGGAAAACAAGTTATACCGTGTTCAATGATTATATCTGAATAGATGACTCAAGAATGACATAAAAACCACAAACTATTCCTATATAATTCATGTAACATTGTTTTCCTTGCAA
The DNA here is from genome assembly GCA_963277665.1 of Viscum album. NCBI lineage: Eukaryota > Viridiplantae > Streptophyta > Magnoliopsida > Santalales > Viscaceae > Viscum > Viscum album. The sequence continues at coordinate 546,871,679 of OY728121.1, forward strand.
CCAGTGTTCTCGTGTATCGATTCTAAAAGAAGGTTATCAGAGTCCTAGTGTATGGATACGTCGGTTGCCGCACCAACACTAGAATACCTGGCCCGAAATCCGAACTTGAAACACTTAAAAATGTTTCCCCAAACCAATCTCACAGACTCTCATTCTTAAATTAGAACTGACCTACCTCAAATACCACTCTGTCACGACCCATTCTAATGGGGCTTGTGTCGTGATTCCCTAAGCCCACCTCCAATAGGCCAGTGGCTGGTGACTAGCACCGAGTAGGTATATCACTAACATGGGAGGCATTTTCTATGCACCTGTACACATGCACACATCTCAAAGACCAAAATGATGAAATCTAAAAACCACTATGAAAGTAAATGCATGCATACCACTGTCCTAACCAACAGAGTGCGACATAAGTAAAGAAAGAAAATTAAACTAGGCTAGAATATAAGCCCACCAAAAGAGTCTATAAACTACAAAGTCTGGCCTCTACACAAATAGGTACTAGGACTACTACTCAAAGATGTAGGAACACCTCAGCCTATCTGAACTCACAAAGCTCCGTCTAGTACTGGTTTGTCCAGGACTCCATCAAAAGGTCACTCGTCTGCACAAGACACGAAACTTGTGGGAAAATCCTGTGCATGGGTGCATATAACAATACTCAGTAGTGCACCCCAAAACACGAAATCAATACACAAAGTAAAGATACAGTCATCTCTACACAAGTATATGTCTTAAACATATAACAAGGATATCCAAATATACTCAAACCACAAACACATAGTCTAGTGGTAAGTCACAACTACCACATACCACCCCTAGGGATCCAGATCGAAGATTCCATGAAGAACTCATCCAGGAGCACACACTTCTGATTCTCATAACACCGATGACATCAATCTGAGAAGTATTGTTCATCAGAAACCATCAAGAGAGAGATAACCTGATAGATCTAAAGAGAGATATGATACATGATATGAGGATCGCATCTAGGTCCATGGGGTGATACCAAAAACTCCATCTGGAACAACCCGCTAAGTAGAGGATCAATGCCCAGTAAAGTTGGTCACATCTATAACCATAACTCTACCTAGGTCACAATGAATAAATAGAGGATCCATCAATGGTCCTCATGGTGTATTCCAACAACTCTATCCAGGAATTAATACTATATGGATCATACTGCAGTGTGTAGAAAAACGATACACACCAACCTTCAGGGAAACGATCAAGGGCACAAACTATAATGAAACTTGTCCAAGATATGTTGAAAAAGAATATAAGACAAATAGAAAGGAGAAAAAATGTGTAGTATGGTACACACTATGTCCCTTAACCCCGAGTACTTCTCATGTACAATGGCCCATGTCAAGAAAACATTTCGTGAAAAAAAAGGGTATACACGATGTGTAGAAAGGCTTAAATGCCATGTCCGTCCATCCGGGGTCCGCTCGTGTACCCTAGCCATGTGACGATACATGGTGTCAAACCATGTTTGGATACTCAGGTACCAGTACACGAGGTATCCCATGTACCAGTACATGAGGCATCCCAGGTACCAGTACATGAGGTAGCCCATCTAACCGATTTGGGTCTGGTCGTGTGGTGGAGTACATTTCGTGTACTCCACCCCATGTTCATGTATCCTCGAGATACATGCCGAGTCCAGGGAAAGGTCACAAACATCATGTGATAGGTGTCACATGTCGAGTGGCACTTATCTACTACCCAAAACCCTAGAAACCACTCAGTAGGGCCCACATGCTGTGTATTTTGAAAACCGCGTCGTGTTCATCAGGATTTTCCAGAATCCCTGGTTTGCATGCCGATCATCTTCCTCATTGCTCCGACCACTATTTCAACCATGCATCATTGGGAAAATCCAGATCCGAAGTTGTATGGTCATGACATCACTGATTTGGTAAGTTTCTGGCCTCAAATCTTCTCGGAAATACGATTATGATCACCCACATGAAGAACGCACGAAGAACGATATCTTTCGAAATACTCTGATCTGTCCATCACCATTGTCATTGCACCTCTTCAATGTTATCATGATGCCAAATCTACAATCTTGGATCGTTTTTCCATGAATAAAAGGTGAAAAGATGATCCGGTCATATCCCAAAAAGAACAAAAAATATTTAGGGAAAAAAATTGGGGGAAGAAATCACATAGAAAAAACCCGAGGAACAAACCTTGGTCAGTGTTCTTTGCATCCTTGATCCATTCATATAAGGGTGATAATTAATCTAAATCAAAGAAAAATACTCATAATCATCCCCAAATAATACCTGAAATCAACCCATCTCTTAAGAATGATCGAATTACATGTCAACATGTTAGTTGTTAAATCTAATAATGGGAAAAGGTAATTTAAATTACATGCCCCACCTCGAGTTTCTATCGATCGTTGATGAAGAAAATTTTCATTTCCATCATCGATGAGATCCTCCAACTCCACTGGTGCAATGATCCATGATTCGGTCAATCCGTCATTATCATATGTTAAGAGGTTTCTCCAAGGCTCTCCTCTCCAACATTTCCAAAGAATTCAAGGGTTATGCGGATAACCCTAGAATTTCTGCATAATAGCCAACTTAAAGTCTTTTGGTCACTGCATCAATGCAATAGATAAATAAAAGAAATTTTTAATTTATTTTATTCGTTAAATGTCCAAAACTAACTTTCACAGCTGACCTACACCGGCCGATGTTAGGCCTCGCCTAAGATAAAGTTGCTACTATGAACGCAGCGGTGCCCTCAGATTTTCAATCTGGGAACCCGTTAAGAAGTTAGTCCAATTTTTAGTAAACCTATCATTCATGTTATTTAACATATTTCAAACATTTATTCTTGGGGAACTGGAACTCAAAATCACACACCATCTCAATGCCTAGTTTTAAATTAATTCCATATAATATTTAAAAATAATACACGGAAAAATTTGGGGCATTACATACAATTATTATATTATGAATATTTTTTTGTATTTTTTAGTTTAAAGGTGTTTATATACTCTCTTGATATTATTATTCATGAATATAAGAAGTTGCATACTATTTATGGTAATGGATTTAGTTTTCATTTACCTTGAATTTGAATTGTATTGAGTTATGGAAATGAATAATTTAGTTAATCCTTGTTTATAAAAATTATTTTTTAGAGTATTCATGTAGTTGAGATCTATATTGAGTAAAGTATCCTTGAGTAGAGGGATTTTAGGTTTTACTACTCACCAGCATAGAGACTTATGCCTTTTTTACTAACTTAAGGTTTGATTATCTATGGTTGGAGGCTTACTCATGTGGGTATTTTTGATTTCATATAATTATAATATTTTGCTTGAAAGGCTTTCATGTACCATATGCATCATATTCTTTTGGATATGTATGATTATAAATAGCTTTTAATCTGGGATAGTAATATAAGATATGATTTGTGTACAGAGTTACACATGGTTTGAACATATTGATTTAGTAAAAGGAATATGATTCCAAACTAAATCATTTGAAACATGTATATATATAAATGGAATAACATGGGGTAATATAGTGATATTAAACCCCATTTAAATTTTAATAAGTGTTAAATTCATTCAAATGTGTCACTTATCAGGACCTTGATCATCCAACCAGGTATGGTATGAAAAATTTAGGTGTCACTAGATTATCTTGTATTCGGAAAGCAGTAATGGGTGACCCTAAAATGATTATGTATACATTCTCGGTATTTAATTTGGGTTACACTTATCAAAGTGACCTGAATTGGATTATTTTACCAAAATAATGGAGTTGATTTTATCCATATGATATATAGGGAAAGGAGTTCTTTTCTCAACTATCTAAGAGTCATATATGATATAATTGTGATGATTCCTGACTTAAATAACTATGTAATGAGAGAAACACTAAATAGGACTCATTGATTTTTGAAATATGGATCTTGGACCTCAATTGGATATGATAAATTTAAAAGGGGTCATAATTTTAGTGGGAAAACATTTAATAAAAATCCTTATTAATCATATATAAAACAACATACTCATCTGAGAAGATCTTTTATTGTAGATAATAACATCATCATAATCAAACTTGACTTTGAAATTAATCCTTGAAAAGGAGAAGCATAAGGTAAGAAACTTCTTATAATGGTACAAACATAATAAATTTCTTAAGTAAAAGAAAAACTTAACATGTTAGCACTACTAAAAATAGAACTTTAACAGTGTTGGTGTTTAAAAGATTTACAAATAAGTGATGATAAATGGAACCCTTTATCAGCGCTTTTTTTTGCACTGATAAAGGGTAACCTTTAACAGCGCTTTTCCGTATTGCTGATAAACAGTGCCCTTTATCAGTGCTTTATTTTTAGAAATGATAAAAGTCCCAAATAAAATGAAAAAATTTAGAAAATTAAGATTAAAAATGTGTAAATTAAAAAAAACATTAACATTTTTAGTAACTAAATAATTATTAATAAAAATGAGTAAATTTATTATACACATATATATATTATAAAAATTAATAAATAGTATATATTAAATATATATATATATAAAATGAATAAAATTAAATAATTAAACAAATGAAAATGAAAAAAGAGTCAATTGAGAAAAATATTAAAATTTTATTAATTAAATAATTATTGATAAAAATGAATAAACTTAATATACATATATATAGATTATAAATATTAATAAATAGTATATATTTATATAAAATGAAAAAAAAATTAATAATTAAACAAAAAATTAAAAATTAATATAATTTAATAATTAAACAAAATAATTAAAAATGAATAAATTAAAAAATTATTAAAAAAAATTATTAATGAAATAATTATTAATAAAAATAAATAAGATAAATATATATATATATATATATTAATTATAAATAGTAATAAATAATATATATTAAATATAAATATACGAAGTGAATAAAATGTAATAATTAAAAACATATTAATGTCTTATTCATTTTTAATGGTTTTTATACACAACTATTCAATAATACATTTAATATAGAAAAATGTTCATATATATATACATAAATGTATAATATTTCCTAAAATAAGATTTATATAATAAAAACATTTATGATTACATACTAAATAAGTCATATATTTAGTGAATAATGATTTATTATTAAAAAATAATATTAATTTAAAATACTAACTAATTGCATCGTGTAATGAACATAGTTGAATTTGGTTTGATTTTTCAATTTAACATATATCAAACATGTATTACATATATTTCTCATACAAATACACAATTAATATATTTTTATATATGACTCACACACACAAATATTTATGTAATTAATGAAATGTTATATATATAAAACACACACACCAAATATTTATATAATTTATACAAATTTTCGAATTAATTTTAGAAGTTCATTATATCATAATACATTTAATATATTATTTTTTTAGTAAATTTTATTTGTTTATTTTAATATTATTATAGTTTGGTATTAATTCATTTTTAATATTTTTTTGGGAATTTAATCATTTCTTATTATTTATTTTTATTTATTTATTTACTATGTCTTAATCATTTCAATATGTATTCATTTTATTTAAATATATATCCATATTTTTTTAATAATTTATATTTAATTAATAAACCTCATTCATTTTTTCAATATTTGTAAAGGGTACTCATTTTTAATTATTCGATGTCACTCATTTTTACCATGCATGCTTTTAAGATTATATATTCATTAATAGTGTTAAAAATATATTTGAAAATAAATATTTATAAATGTATATTTACTATATTTATATATTTATAAATATAAATAAATAAATATTATATTTTTAAAAAAAGTATTTATATATTTATAAATAAATAATTTTAAATATTTAAATAATTATAAATTTATTTAAATAATGAATATATTTACTATATATATTTATTAAATATATATATAATTATATAAATATATTTAATGATTTAAATATTTAAATATTATTTAAAAAAAGTTTTTATAAAATTATAAATAAATAATTATATCTTTAAATAATTATAAAATTATAATAAATATATTTAAATAATTAATATATTTACTTTATTTATATTTATATATATATATATTATATAAACAATTATATAAATATTTATAATGATATAAATATATTTTTAATGATGAAATAATAATAAATATATTTTAATAATTGATATATTTACTATATTTATATGTATATATATTTATAAAATTTATATATAATTATATAAATATATAATAATATAAATATATTTGTAATTATAAATAAATAATTATTTTTATATTTACAAATATATGTATAAATGTATTTTTACTATATTTTTAAAATTATATATTTATAATTATAAATAAAAAATTATTTTTTAGAAAAAGAATTTATATAATTATAAATAAATAATAATAAAATTATAATAAATGAAAATATAATTGTATAAGTATATTTAATAATTTAATAATTTATATTTATATTTATAAATCATTTATCAATGCTAAAAAGGTACAGATAAATATAGATTTTATCAGCACTTATTAATTTAGCACTGATAAAAGGTATCATTACCAGCACTTTTTTGGAAGCACTAATAAAAATCTCTTGATCTATTTAAATAACCCTAACCATGACTGTTTCAGTTGGGATATTTAAAGCTTTCAGTAGAAGCCATATGTTGCTGGTGCTCCTTCTCAAATCCAGGCTCGAATCAAGGCTTGGATCAAGTCTTGAATGCATCCAAGGCTCGAATCCAAGGATCAAATGGATCAAGTCTCTAATGAATCCAAGACTCAAACAAATTCAATCTTTCACACGTGATATCTCTACTTTATCTTAGTTGAATCAAAGCTTGAATCCAAGGTAAATTATTTTCTCCTCCTCCTCACTTGTTGATTTCTTTTTTGGGTTCTATGTAAGGTGCTTTTGGCTATATATTTCCCAACAGTCATGCGATTTAGGGATTTTGAATTTTTTCATCTCTTTTTGTGTTTTTTATTCTCTCTCACTATTCATTACATTTTTTACACTATGTTTCCATTCATAAATTTCCCACCCACTATTACTGAAGGTTTTGCATCATCAACGATATCCCTAGGTAGGTGTATTTATGCTTTATCTCTTCCCTAATTTGTTTCACATTCTTGGGTGTTTGAAATTAGTTTCTCTAAAATTATAATTGTTATTTGGGTTTAACTGGATTTAAATATGCTTGTTTCTCAAGGTTTTAAGGGATTATAATTGATCTCAAATTGGGTTCTTATCGATTTGGCCTTTTTTTATCTCCATTCAAAGGATAAATTATATTTTTGGCAAATAAAATATTTATGATGGTATTCATAAAGTAATTTGGTGTTTTAAAATTATTCGTGGTTGTTTATGAAATCTATTTGTGTAATTCGTGAGTTTATGGCATTGATTAATTGGGGTTTCTTTGTTTGGGAAGTTTTCTTACGTTTTATTTTGTTCTTGTGTTATTTATTTATTTCCAATGTTATGGATTCCTCTTTTCATTTTTTATGCTTATATACATATTTATTGGTGTTTATATATATATATATATATTATACACATTCACATATTCACATGAAAATATGTGAATATTTGTATTGAGAGCTGTTTAGATATGTATGTGTGTAATTACATAAGTTAATAACATTTAAAGAGAATTTTTTAAATTAAAACATGTTGATTAAATTTGGTTTTCTTATATAGGTTTTCAAATAGGGGTTTTAAATGGTTTTTTATCATTGAAAAACAGTTTTCAACTTAATAATTTTTTTAAATGGTCTCAAGAAAAATGATTTATTTTCTAGAGATCTTTCAAATGGGTTTTCTAAAGGAGGCTTGGATTCAATTATGTTCTTAATTATGGGTTTTCATTTTTAATGTAATGGATGATTTCTATATGGATTTTTTTGTGGTGTTCACATGGGAGATAGTAGATAGAATGGTAAATAGATGGGTGGTTCTCTATATTAATTAAGGTATTAGTTAGGGGTCGTTTTTAGTTTCCTCAAGAGGTAGAGGTAACATTAGTTTTTTTGGTCATATAGTCAGCTAGTATTCTATGAGAGTGTTATTACCTTTAGAACCTATATTCCATAGCTCCTCCAATGTGTTGTGGCCTATACTTTTTCTATTATATATATTTTTCAGTAACCACATTCACACTTACATGAATATGCCTTTATAAATATATGTATATTTATATGAGAATAACTAGCCCATTTTCACAAATTAACATGGCCACAAATGAGTATCTATAAAGGGTAACTCTCTCTCACACACACATATGTGTAGTTGGATTAATTGGAGAAGTTCAATGAGAATAGATTGCATACATTTCAAAACCTTGATGTCCATAATAATCATATTACATGAGCATTTAATAAAAAGGTTCACCACTGTTCATTTCTCCAAGGAGAACTAGTGTTGTCTCTATGGACCCCAATGATACTAGGAAATAATACTCTGAAGCTGGAACCCAAATGGAAAGATCCATACATCATACATAAGTTCTATCACAGCAAAGCCTACTCATTGGATACAATGGATGAGGATCATGTCGCACCACCCACCAATGCGAGGTTTATAAAGAAATAATTTGCATATATGTCATCAAGTTCCTCTCATCTAGGTAGTAAGATGTCAAAATGCACATCATATTATATCCTAGTCGCATGACATTAAACTAGGTAGGTATGTACTAACCACATTATATTAATTTGTATGGAGATCATCTATACTGCATGATGTTAAAATGATTGGATAATGTACTCACCGCATGAAATTAATCTACATAGGAATCATTATCTCACTAAAAATTCATTTCACATGATCTTGATCTATATAAAAGAAATATTAAATTCCCCTATCCCTATGTGAGAATCAAATCTACATAGGGAATATCTTTATCTAAGAACTATGTATGGCTTGATTACTGCCATCACACGTAGTGACAAACACACCCTTATTCTTGGGACCAGCCACAAAATTATTCCTCTTTCATGTCAAGTCACCCATGTCCTTAGCACATGATGATAAATTGCATGGATGATGACCTCGCTGAATGACACTAATTTTCAGGATATTCAAGAAATATGTATGGATTGATTATCATTTTTAACGAGATACGTAGGTATTATTTGATCCTATATCTTGGTCTATCCACCACATGATACAAAATGCTTGTATCCTCTCCTTAATAGCCTATGTATGTTTGGAAAAACCCTTACCATTCCTTGTTTCTCACATCGATAATAGATCACGTGAGATAAGGAATTTCAGTAAGGGTTTCCCCGCACAAAAAATTCATATAGATCATGATAGAGCTATCATGGTACTAGATGAAATGCCTTAAAAGGCACACCATAAGCACTCACATCATGATGTTAAATTTTATGGTTGATGTCTTCTGTATGGAATAAAACTACACATTCCTATGAACCACACCCGAGATATCCACCACCAATGGCGTTATTCTCCCACAAAACCTCCATCAAGAACTACATGTGGCTTGATTCCTATCATCACAAGATATGTACTGATGCTTGGATCTTCAATATTGGACCCAGATATAACAATCAATGGGAACAATAACCCCTCTGTATATGGGATAGTTCTGCATAGAGTGTTTCTTGTTCAAGAACTATGTATGGATTGATTTATGGAATCACACGATATGTAGTGACTCTGGGATCTTCATTCATGGGCCCAGCTACAACAATCAATGTGAATAATTCCCCCTACACATATGTTATATTCCATCATAGAGTTTTTCCCATTAAATAAATACATGTGACTTGATTCATATCCTCGTAGGATACATAGTGACACCTGGATCTCCATCCCCTGTTCCATTCACAAAAAATAATCATAATAATGTCCCCTCCATGCATACAGTTCAAACTTGAATAGGTAGCCTTTCGATCTAGAACTATGTGTGGCTTGATTCCTATTATACATGATATGTAGTGATGCCTGGATCTCCAATCTTGGGTCCAACTACAATAACCAAAATTAAAAAAAATTCACCCCAAACTACATAAGTACTAAGTCATAGAAGATCATTTCTCATATGTGCAAGTTAGATCTGCATATGTATTGCTTGTGCATGTAATATATTGTGTAAAAAAATTTGCATTGGTTCCATCATCCATACCACATGACATTAAAAACAAGGAAAACGTATTTTTTGTAAGACATTAAAACTGAAAGACAAATATATCCCAACTACATGATGTTAAAAGGTGCAAACCATCACCCATAATCATTCCATTTCAAAGGACCATATTGTCCTTACCCAAGTCAATCAGAGTATGGGGTTCTTCTGTCATCTTTTAAGCACCTCAATTCATAATCCACAATTAATGTATCAAGTGCCTCAGGTTTCCAGAAACCTTCCATGGCCCTCGGAAAAGGATACCTGACTTTAGGGGACCATTTTTCTAACTATTCATCATGCCTATGGCTCTTACATATGCACCTATGGTCATTAGCCAAATGTGTCGTTTTATAAAAAGGGATTTATAATCCTTGTGAGCCTTGATATCCCCATGGAAAAACTCAGTACCTCAGTGTATTCTAGTCCATTCCTAGTATGATTGTACCATGTCATTATTCATAACCTGATAACCTAGAACCATTATTTTCAACATTTTCATCTCCTGCTCAGAAGGATGATTGATTACTCTTGACCCTGGGTAACCTAATTAGGATCTTTTGTAATATTCCCCTCATATTAGGTCCATTTACATCACAACCTTAAACTACCTACATTTTAGTCAAATCTATATGACCTTAAACTCAATCCTTTAATGGTCCAAATCTCAAGACCTTAAACTTCTTGAAAAATAGATACCAAACTTGTCAGGTTGAAAACTCAAAAAAGGATACATGAAAAAGTCAATTCTTTATTTTCTAAAATCTTCATCTCCAGAGTCTAGGAAGAAAATTAAGGCATAGATAAATAAGGAATAAGCTCATAGGGACCACTTTTTAGCCCTAGTAAAATCCAAACTATGCTTACTAGACCCCCTAGTCTAAGAAAAACTTAGATTAGTGATATTTCACATATCCTTGTCGTGAGAAAATATTGACTAGGTGGAGAAATAAATTTTAGAGTGCTTGAACCCTTCATGGATATTACACTTTCCAAAAATAAAACTTCATTATTTGAGTGTCTTGGATCTCCATGAAACTTCCATAGCCCTTGGAAAAATATACTCGTCTTCAGGGGACCCTTTGTTTGACTATACATGCATGCCTATGGCTCATGAATATGCACCTATGGTTGTCAACCAAATGTGTCATTTTTCATAAAGGGATTTCCAATCCTTGTGAACCCTGATTTCACCATGGAATAACTCATCACCTTAGTGTGTTTTGGGCCATTACTTGTATGATTTTTTCAAACCATCCTCATAACCTAAGTACTTTAGCCAATGATTTAAAATACAAGTAATCATACTATCCAAGTGGACTCGACATCCTGAGCATTACATCACTGTCTTTTGTACCCTTTCTCAAATCAGAGATGTGTCACTCCATTCCTGAACATTTGGGTGGCCCACACCTTGTGATTCAGAACCACATGGAATAGGGATCGATCTCTACAATTTAAGAGATAAACTACTCTTGGGTGCTAGAACCCTTAATCAATATCTTCTTTTCCATATCTAGATTCATCATTCGGATGGTTATGTATTCATAAATCTTTCATGGACCTTATAAAAGGGTGGTGAACACTCTATTTGACCATTATATAAATGTATAAGGGTTATTACCTACCAACCAGAGGTGTTTCCTCCTTAAAGGAATGTAACTCTAATCCTCATGAGCCTTGGTAACATCATGTAAGACCCCCGCACCTTCGGATGTTATGGGTCATTCCCAGCATGTCTGCCCCATCCCATACTCACTAAATCAAACATTTTGATTATGGCTTACACAATCCACACTCCAACTATCTAGGTGGTCCTAGATTCTCTAGTATTTTTCCTTCAGCCAATATTACCACCATATATCTTCCATGACCCTTGGAAAAGAGTGAAGAAAACATTATTTGACAATAATATAAAAAAATAAGGGATTTGAACTACCAATCAGAGGCGTATCCTCCTTTTAGGAATGGATATTTAATCCTCATGAGCCTCAAAAACACTACATAAGAACTCATCACCCCACTTGGGAATTCTAATTCATCCATGGTCTATCTACCCCATATTCCATATTCACCATTTATATCCTAGAAGTAATACTTTAAATTTCATTTTATTAGAAGTTATGAACTAAAAAACCTTAAACTACAATGATAGAAGGTTTGAGATAAAAGAGATTATACTACAATGATAGAAAGTCCAATCTAAAAGGCCTTAACCAATAATTATATAAGTCCCAAGTTAAAATTCTTTAAACTATAGTGATAGAAGGTCTGATCTAAAAGACCCTAAAATACAATAAAAGAAGGTTCAAGGTAAAATACCCTAAACTATAGTGATAGAAGGTCCTAGATAAAAGAAGCTAAACTAAAATGATAGAAGGACTGAGATAAAAGACCCTAAAGTATAGTGATAGAAGTTCTGAGCTAAAAGAACCTAAACTCTAGTGATTGAAGGTTTGAGATAAAATACCCTAAACTAGAGCGATAGAGTATCCAAGCTATAAGGAATTAAACTACATCATAATATAAATAAAACCTATAATAATGGAAAAGATACAAATCTTGTGAGGCCCACTATATGGCCTTAGAAAAAATCAATATACGTTCTTCAAGTCCATAAACTTTGGAAAAAGATAGAGAACTCTCCCTTTGGGACATATATTCTACCCAAATTATCCTTATATTAATCAGGTAGTTTCAAGATATTTGGAGCATATTTATCAAGAATTAATCACATGTTTGTGTGAATTTATCAAAATTTCCATAGAGAATCTGGCAGAATTATAAATATTCAAATACAATCATTTAGAATTACTTGATATTATGAAAAGGATGGGTATTTTGATGATTTATATAACATAAAATTATTGAAATGTCATTCATATCATGAATGAAAGAAAACTGGACGATGACATATAAATTTCAACAAATCTATTCATTTATAGAAAGAAAAAGAATGAATACTCACATTTTGGATTCTCTTTAAGAATTTCATTAGAACAAAAATAGACATCAATAGTCAAACTACAAAAAAAATTATTAGATGATATAGCTAAATAAACAGGATTCTAATGGGAAGTTTCAATAGAGTGTCGAAATTCCACTCACCATACTTCTTATACTTATTCTCTAGGATGAAGGGTATCAATAAGGGTGGAAAGCTCCACCACTCTCTTCTGAGTGGTTTTTAATAAGTATAATGATGTTGAGAGGTCAGACCTTAGGCAAGCTATGATCTCCTCATATTTCTAGATCTATATGGTCTAGGCATCCATTTGGGATTGCAAATCAGTTATAAACCAGATAATCTACTCCAATGCCTATGTATCCTCCTTCATTTGTTTAGCTAAGGGGTTCTTTTCTTCAAGATCATGTGATACCCTCTCATTGGTGGCCAAACCATTCCATGTCAGGATAATTTTTCTCATGATTTTTTATTGTGGAAGGAATTCAAAGCTGTCCAACCACAAATCATGGAATAGTCGACGAAGACATTCTTATTTGTCTTGAAGTATTTCCAGAGGATTCTCAGTAATCATGGCATGAATCATCTACTAGATCATTCTACACCATTTTTTGAGCTTATATGGATTCTGATGTGGATACATTAGAAGGGGGAACAACTAGCTGAGATGAAAAGGGATCCGGAGAGGAATCCTTGTATATTATTCCCTCAATAAGTACATCATTCATTTCTTGTGAGGAGTGAATAGATTATTCAGTAGATTCTTCTGCATCAATGGGATGGCCATATCTAGGATAAGGGCTCTTTATCAAAGTATTTCCCAAGTATTTAATAAACTTCATCGCTTCCACAGATAGAGGGGTTGGTGAGGCAAAGGGTTTGACCACATGGTAGACCAATCAATTCACCAAACCACCCAGGTAGGATTCTACCCAATCCCAATAATAGTTCTTGGAAAGGAAGAAAAGATCTTCAAAAATTAGTAGAATGATCTTGGCATTGGTATATTCATGCACTAATATTATTTAGAACTGGTGGATGATACAGGGGCATCTCTCTCCCCACACACCAGGTGAGGGAAAGGGGGAGACCCTTTGGGTGTATCCAAACTAAAGAGAGAATCGATAATGAGTTTGTGGCTCATAAATAATCAGCTCGTGTGCCATATCTGCAAAAACTCCATCCCAAAGAGAGATCTTGTATGAACTTTCAACGAGTGTTCCACCACCATCATCAATAATTAGCCCAGTCAGTGAAATATAGGGGTGAAATCAATGTGATTATACCAGATCAATGCATCTGAAACCTCATCTGGGCATAACGATATAGCATATACCCCATATATGTTCAGGAGCCTATGATGAAGTAAGGAACCATGGATACTGGTGGAATTTTAGTATCTGTATCAGTGAGAATTCACCCTTATCTATCCAAATAGAAACTGGAAAGGACCAATGATCCTATTGGGGATGTTTCCTTACTGAATGTGGACCAAGATATGGTAGTGGTGTGCAAGAGTTGGAACCAGCAGATTGAGTCAATATATCTCTTCTATCCATACTTCCATCACCAATATACTTACCCAAATCACTGAGCATGCATCCCCCTAGAAAAATCTACACATTCAAGAACACGACCATGAATCCCACCAACCTAAGTCTTGATGATATCTAAGATTTCACTTAGTATCCCCATGATGTATGATCCCTAGCTTCCAAAATGGCCCAATACCAAACGAAACTGTCATGAATATTTTGAGAAGGGAACTGATGGGGGAGTATAGAAGTCATCCTAGCTCCATTATGATAAAGGAAAATGTTGATTAAAACTTTGAAAGATATGAGCGAGTGTATAGATATCTCATTTAAAATAAATACTTTATAATGATTATAATATATATCTCCAATAATAGAGTTTGCAAAGATTCATCCCAAACAAATATGAAAGGAAGTAACTCATTGTACATCTCTTTGAGAGGGGTGTCCCACCCATTTGATAGATATCCCATAAGCTAATTTATATTACACCATCAGAAAAATGGAATGAGTTAGTTACAGTATACCAACAACTGAACAATTATCTAATAAGGTTAGACTGGTTATAAATAATGAATTAGTAAACCCAAACTACATCATAGAGATGGACATCATATAGTTGGTTAAAAAACTCTAAGCAAATTTTCATGAACTAGAATGGCCATGACCATTCATCAAAGAAGTTTCCACCAGGGTAAAAATCCCACTTCAAACTCTTTCTTCTAAATGAGGTGTTCAAATAAGAAATAAATATTCTCGAATAACTCTGAGATATGGTTTGGTGAGTGAAATCATAGCCTTATGGACCCAAGTGAGAGTTTTCCAACATATAAGACAACATCTGGGATAAAGATGCAACTATTTGGTCGTATTTAGAAACTATCATCTGAATGCAGTCAAGAGAAGTTGACACCTAGTAGGACGGTAGGTTGAAGTATAGATAAGGGATGGCAATGCCATCCAAAAGCCCATACTCTTATAGAGTAATCTCATGTGATAGAGACTAATTCTGGATCTTAGATGAGAGGAGAATCTTCATAACCTCATTATCAAAATGCACAAGATACCAAGGGTTAGAATTATGATTCCTAGAAATCATATCCCTCTAGTTAGATATAAAGGATGAACTATGAAAATTTCTGGAATCCATCTGATCAAAAGCAAGTAGTATATTCCAGATAAATAAATAATACAACTATTAGAAGAAAAGAACAAATCTAGAATACTCAGGAACATTGCAATAATCATTAAAAGAATTCATGATCTCATAATGGTTTTTTAAATCGCCTACATCAGAAAATATCAAGAACCACATAAACCCATAGAACATTGTGTGACCACATGGCCTCTCAGAAGACTAATTATTTCATGAACGTTTCATAATCACATGATCCATGCAATAGTAAAAAGATCATACGACTAATCCAACAGATCCTATGAAACCCTCAAGATGGTCATGAATTTGCATGGACAAATTTCAAACAATTACTGAAGATAATTTCATGGTTTACTTGAGTGGGTTCCTAGGAAAAGGAATTCTTACAAATAAGTTCTAACAAAATGGAATCACAATGAGGTCTCACGATGAGTTCTTGAAGTAAGGCCTTGTGACTGGGTCACATGATATAGGCAGGGTGAAGGAGAACTAAAATTTGGGAATCCAGTGATTAAGTCTCCCTCCACTCCCCTATTTATAGGGTATTCCATGTAATACTAAACTTTTCTCGACATAACAAGCATCACCTGAGACACCGATTGATGATAGGGATAAAGTCATAAGAAGACATTTAATTTCCATTGAATTGTACCCTTCTACCCAAGAACATCGCTCTTTAGGGGGGTGATTTGTTTACACCTACCAGATGAGCATCAAAAAATATAAAAAGGAATAAATAACTGAATAAGGGTATTATTTTCTCCAAAATTAAATAGAGGAAGAAGGTGAATAAGATCACACAGATTGTGTAAGCTATAATGGGACACATGGTGGAATGAATTTTCTAAGGTCATGAGAACCTTACATGTGCAACGTACAACCTCCTAAAGGGTGTCTTGAAGCCCCTTTTACAGGATCTCTTTCTATTGAAAAGGTATCCAAGACACTCGTAGATTATGCATTGGCTTCCAAATGAGAACCTCAGAGTCACATGACTTTTCAATCAGCAAATTCTTTCAAAAACATCCAAAAATCCCTGAAAAATAAGGAGGAAAACATTCAAAAGGTGGGAGCCTATTGTAGTAAAAAATCATGCGATACATCCAGGTAGTTCACTAGACACTACAAGCCTTTAGAGACATGTCCTACATATTGCACTAGAGCCAGCTGGAATGTACCCTTTATTGCACAAAGGACCTTAGATGCATCCAGATGCTCTTTTTCTCCCCCTATGACTCCAAAGTAAAATGAAATGGTTAGTCCATAAAGTTCTTATGCATCACCTCACCATTTTTTATTCACGCGACACATCACCAATGGGGAGAGTAATTTTCTTAAAAAAACTAGTACATGCTACTGAGATTCCCATCCTTTGTAAAAAAATAAAGGAAATAAAAGGGAAGTGACGAGAGCCTCTTGTGAATGGAAGATACATTGATATAATGTGAAGGGGGTTGTACATTCTAGATGGTCAATATTGATCCTACATAACCCCTCTCGACATATCAACATGATTCCATGGAGGCCCTCTTGATATGTCAACTTGATCTCATGAAGGTCCCCTAGAAATCTATCCTAATCTCACAAAAGACCCTAGATAAGGCATCTGAGATCATGAAAAGGACAATAAGTATGAATCCTGATCTCACAAATTCCCTTATACATATCGGTCTGACATTGTAAGATCCACTCATATGTCCACATGACTTGGAATGATCCCATTAATTGGATATAATCTAATAAATGAGGCTTTGAAGGGATAGTATCATGATCTATGAAAATCATTTGACACCCCTAGGATTACCTATGATAGGAACTCATGAAATGAATAAACATCTAAGACCTCCGCCGACTCGAGTCTGGATTTGATTGATACAAATTGGGAAATGCGGTGCATAATCGGGGTGGTGAGGCCTATAAATCTCCCACCCTGGCATGATAAAAGGAATTTTCCTTAGATCCTTACACCATTGAACCTAGGCATTAGATTAGATTTCTTAGAGAAGATGATCTCATGAATGGAAAAGTTTTCCATCAGGTAAGATATGGAGAACAACCAGAGCGATCATGCAACATGGATAGGCACTTCGTGTGATCACTCATAGATCACAGAATGGAATTTTGGTGAGTCATGAAATGAACAACCCATATATCTGCTAAATCACAAGAGACTAAAAACAAGATAACATTGAACAAATATAAGGAATATGAAATAAAAGGCTGGAACAAATACTAAAAACATGGGATACTTATGTGAAGAAACTATAAGTTGATCGTCATTGACTTCATGTGAACCACCCATGTTAGGTGACAACACCAGGACATGTCACCAAGATCCCATGAAATTATTTTGGTATACTATTTTTATCATATGATATCCTCTGGACATGTCAGAGAAAATCACAAGGAACCACCAGGAATTCCACCCAAATCTCACGAAGCCCTATGGTAAAACCATACAGGCCTTGTGATGTCCCTTAGAGATGTTTCCCTAATCATATGGTAGCCTCGGTACATGTCAGTTTAGCATTGTTATAGCACCAGGGTATGTCAAATGGTCCTCGTGACATTTTTCAAGCACACCAGCTGGATCCTGTGACTTCCTTTTGGCATACCATCTAGATCTCATAACATCCTCTAGAAATTTCAGTTGGATTTTTCAGTTCCCTATAGACATGTCATCTCAGATCATGCATCCCCCTCCAAACATGTTGCATAGACTTTCATGATTCCCTCCAAGCATGTCATACATCTATCACGATGACACCAAGTTAAGTCAGTTGGATCATGTGATGCCCTCCAAGCATGTCAGCTGAGATCATGCAATGGCTTCCAGGTCAATATGACTAGAACTTTGTATTTCCTCCAGATAAGTCATCCTTGTCCCTCAAACATGCCATATAGGTTATGAAACATCCCTTGGACAGGCTAACTAGATCCTGAGAGTGTATATGGATATGTATGTAGTATAACCAGACATGCCCAGACATCCTTAGGCATGTTAGGTTAGACAATAAAGGCATTCCAAGAAGAAAATCAAGAAGGTCAGGTAGTCAACCCAACCAGGTCTGGTAAGGAGACATTAGCGTGTAAGCCCAGACCTAAAGGAACTATGATAACTCTGATTCCTTCCATAAGTAGGATATGTTAGATTCCTTCCTAAGGCCTGAGCTCTATATTAAGAATTTAAAGGGAAGCCCCATCACATAAGTCCCACATTCACAAGTAATGAGACTAATTATTTATCATCCCATGTTTCCCACACCGAGTATATATCATGTGGGCTTAAGGAGTTTCAATGATCATATCATTCATACAATCCAACCGTAGTGTGTAATCTCTAATCAGAGGCATAATATGCTATATACTCAATATAAGGGAAACCTCAGTGGGTAATCCCCAACATAAAGGATATACAATGGATCTGATTCCTAATTATACCAGGATGCGTATGATGTCTTCATAAATGCTTGACCTTAAATAGGCCTCCACATAAGTGTAATCCATGATATGTCTTTAACACTTCAACCATTAGGAACCAATATTTCCCATGGGTTGATCATCCCTTCCTCACCCACCAATGAGTTGAGAAGTAACCAAACTACAAGGAATATGATTCTTGTTATAACCAAGATACGTAGGATTAATTTATGAGGCCCGAGATCAACATCAAGTATCCAAAGGGTTTTCCCCACATGTAAGTCCCACATCCATATGTAGTGAGATTGATTACATGTTGCCCCTTGTTTTTTACACTGAGAGTGGATCATGTGGGATTATAGAATTACAATGGTCATATCATTCACATCACGAATCTCCACAAACCATAGAAATCTTAGTATGTATGCCCTGATGAGTGGTATGATATAATTTCCCTTATATATGAGAATCTACATTAGGGTTAGTCCCAAGGGAATGCTTGAAATATGACAACTTTGATTCCTATTATAACTAGGATATGTAGGATGTATCATCAAAATCATGTTCAAATACCTAACTCCTGAATTCCCTCACATATGTCTTTTCCACGTGATGTTAAACTACACAATTTTAACAAAATATATGGATTTTGATTCCTGTAATAAAAATGATATGTAGGATGCCTCGTAATAGATTAATCCATTCCTTGGAATATCAAACACCTCCCTATATAGAAGAAAATTCCAAAGTGCCTTGTTATGTGGCTTCAACATATAATAAACTAATCATTACAAGGAAATGGATGAAGAACCTCAGATACATATAGATGGATTCACTAATGATATCCCCTTATTTTTAACAAAAAATTGTTTAACCTATGATCATTTTTTAGGGTAATTGTTCCCATATTGGGATTAGGAAGAGATTCTCAAACATATATAAAATCTATAAGAGAGTCCTAGAGTAGGAAAAAATACCCCCCGGAAGGATGTGATGAGCCCGACCTCTTATCCTCTCAACTAATGTGAGTACCTAAGCGTCATTAGGTATGAAACTCCAACTAGATGCCTACCTTTGGAAAGTAGGTCTGTACCCAATTATGGAAACAAGAACCATTGAGAGTTTCCATTAAGGATAGTAATGGTAAAACTGATGTAAACTCATTTAACCATGATATATCCTTCACGACATAAAAATAATAGACTTCCCAGTTCTTGTTAGAACATTTTGTTCACCCAAAGAGGATTCTTGACTATCTCTTTTCCATAAAAATAGAGGATTCAGTGTAAGTATGAGGTTGAATGATACATTCCAAAAATACTTAAACTCATATGATGTGTTTTGTTCCAATCATAAAGTATTATTTAGGAATATTTTTTTCTATGATATATTGATATTGTAGCTACTTATTTTTTATGGAAAGACTTTGTATAGAATTTTATGACTAAAAGGTTTGATGTTTAAATATTTTTTATTTTAGATATCATTAATTAAGTTTTTCATGATGAAACACATTTTAATTTTTTTGACCATGGGGTTAAAAATATTATATAACCACATTCATAACTCATATGTTCCATAAAAAATGAGTCAATGCATGTATCACTCAGGAAAATACTGATAGGATATAAAATAACCTGATTGGAATACGATGGGATATGAAAGCTTTCCTAATACTCAACCAAATAACTTCCTCTCATATCACTCTTATGCCCCTATATTTTACTTGTGAGATATTTACATGTCATCGTTGGAAAGAGAATCACGCTCATGTGATAAGAAATTCTGCTGACCTATGGATAAACCAAAAAGGAGGGAGGTCTTTCAATTTTTTATTAAGTGATCTTTATCAACTTCATAGATTAATATAATTGAGAGTAATATACATTTTATGGTAATAAACAATTATCATTATTTATAATTTTCATGGTTTCTTGATATCTTACACCGTAGATCCTAATTTGAGGTTTTTTAATTGCTTATACTACCTTGTATAAGTTTTAAAATACCCTTAGGAACCTATCAGTGGTATAATTGCTTTAATATCCCATTTTAATATTTAAATCATTCTTGAATTTAAGTTTCAAACACTTTCTATAGGAAAAGAGTATCGTAACACTATTATGATATAAACGATATTGTAAGGCACTAGAGGAGTTCATGATTATACTTAGTTGAATGTGCTTAACCCCTAGTATAATAAATTTATATTTATTATACTCACATACCATATCCATATACATATCTATAATATCATATATGATCCACTTAAATCATATCACTATTTATTTTTACAATGTTTCATTTTTATCATTGTTTTGGGTGGTAAATACTTAATTTTATCATGTATATTTCATCATGGATATTCAGGTTATTTTGAATAGGTTATAGTTTAATAATATACACATTTATATTAATTTAATAAATATAATATTTATTAATTAGATAAATTTTTATAACCATTATTGAAATTTTTACATGGAAAATTAATAAGATATCTTTATGGAGAGGGTAAGTCATACATACGCACGAGTGACATTATCATTTTTTAATGGGTGAAAGGGTAAGAAAGTAGATTCTATATTAAATTTAAAGAATAAATATTATTTCATAGGTATCATATATGTTCATTAGTTCTAACACTATGACTATTTATGTGAGGAAGGGATGGAAAACAAATTATATTAATTCGTGAAGTGGTAGTCTGTTGTACAAACTAACTGTGGTTTTGTTTCAAATTTGATGGATAATGAGAATGATAATATTATTACATCAAAACAATAAAATTTCAATATATGGGGGGTATGGGTTCTATTAAATTAGAATGATAAGGACATAATTTAATTTGGTAAAAGAATAAGTAAAAAAATTAAGATCTTGGTTAAGATGATTACGTTCTCTTTGAGAAACAATATTTGGACCTCTTATTAAGGACCCTAGAATTTTAATTTTGGAATGCCAATACATCTAGAACATGTATAATGATATTTAGGAGATAATTTTTAATTTTTTGGTCTAGATAAATGGATCAAAATGCATGAATAATTGAGCGGAGGAGGTGCCCTTTTATAATTGAGGTGAGTGGAACACTTGTATTTTTTCAATGTTTTAAAATATTAGGTATTTTTTTAAAAGGAAATGTCCTGGTCAGAGACCAAGACACAAAATATTATTAAAAAGAGGAAGAGAATTACAAAAGTCAAAAATTTAAAATCTTATTACAATCCCTTTCATAGAAAGGGAGGAGATCATCCGGTAAAGTATCACTCCACGTAATGGCCTAGTTGATCCCTTTGTTAGCAAGCCCATCTGCCACCTTGTTGGCTTCCCTGTAGGTGTGGGTGGAAATGTATCTGATCTCTTGAAAATAACTAAGGTAGATTTTCCAGAGCGCTGTGAGAGGGCAGACAAGATGAACCACACCATTCCAAATGGATTGGATGATGGTGGTGGAGTCAATCTCAATCCAGATATTGTCTGAGCCTTTTAGTTTGACAAAGTTGACTGCATAGATCACCGCCAGCATCTTCACCTCCAGCGCAGAGGCAAAACCACAGCTAGAAAAAAATAAACCCTGGAAATGACCAAGGCAGTCTCTGAAGATGGCTCCACATCCCGTGGGACCAGGGTTTCCTTTCGAGGCTCCATCAACATTGATATTTATCCAGCCAGGGATCGGAGTCTGACAAAACACTTCAAAAGGATGCTTCGACTGATTGTAGTTCCCTTTAATACGGAGCCGACGAAGAATGCCAAAGTCACCAACCGAGTTAGCACATTTGGCATTCTGAATAGTGGAAGCACCCATAATAGCAATCAGAATTCTTGAGCGACCTGCATTAAGATTTAATGAGACACCATTGTGAATAATATCATTTCTATCATACCAGATAATGTGAAGAATCTCAGCAACAGCAGAAAGGAAGAGGTTTTTAATCTGCGGCGAAAGATCCATCTCCACATAGAATTTGAGAAGAGAGCAAATAGAGTCAGCAATTAACCATCTGCAATCAAAAATGTCAGTAACAAAATTCCAAAGAGCAGAGGCAGTAGCGCAGGACAAAAACAATTGATTGATGTCTTCCCTATGTTGATGAAAAATAGGACATCTAGAGCTGAGTTGAACCCCAAAAGATTGAAGGCATACCTCAGTGGGAAGACGTTTGTGGGAAATACGCCAAACAAGATTAAATCTGGAGGGCTTAATCCAGGGTTTATCAAAAGACTTCAGCCAAGAGAAGTTGGATTCCAAGCAGGAGAAAATGTTTTTGTAATAAGTTTTGGAGTCCAAGAGCCCAATATGAGATGGTTCCCAAAGAATACAGTCTTCATCTATAGAGAAGTTATAATCATTAACCACAGTTTTGATATGATCAGGGATGTCCAAACGAGGGGCGTGAATAACATCTTTAATGGAGGATTTTATAGAAGCAGGAACTTCATTAGAAGAAATCATCGAATTGACGGGAACGCCAGTCCAGTTGTCAAGCCAGAATTTCAGCATAGAGTCAGAAGAGGTCATCCATCTAGAGTTGTGCACGATATTGGTAAAGGAGTTTCTAATGGATGGCCAGAGAGAAGAGTTAACATAACTCAAGTTGCAGGATTTGAGCTTATCCAGGAAACGGTTTTTGAGGAAGTAAATGGAGTTAGCTTTGATGTTAATTAAGGTCCAAGTGAGTCTGGACTGAAGGGCTTCATTAAATAACTTGAGATTTTTAATTCCAAGCCCTCCCTTTTCAATAGGTTTACAACAGGTTGACCAGGGGATAGTAGCCAGTTTTCTCTCCAAAATACTCCTTTTCCAGAAAATTTTTTTAATATATGTGTTAATTTTCTTAAGGAGGCTAGCAGGACATTTATAAATCATTAATGAATAAACCATTTTGGAGACAATATAATCTTTCACAAGGCAGATCCTACCAGCCATAGAAAGAGATTTTCCTTTCCAGGAAGAAATCTTATTAATGAGTTGGTCAGCTAGATCATTAAAGTACGAGGTCTGAGGCCGACCCCAGAAGATAGGGACACCCAGATAAGTAAAAGGAAATGACCCTTCTTTGATACCAAGACTCTCAATGATGTGAGTTTTTCTGGAAACTGGGAAGGATTTACCGAAGAAAATAAAAGATTTGCTCCAATTAATGGATTGCCCAGAAATCTCTACATAATGAGTTAGAGCATCTTTGAGAGCGGCGATATTGTGCTTTCCACCATTAAGGAAAAGAATAATGTCATCTGCATAAAGGACATGGGTCGGTACATTTAGGTTTCTGGTGGCCTGAATGGGATTTACCTTGTTAGAGCGAACCAAATGGGTGAGGACACGACTAAGGTAATCCTTCGCAATGGAAAAAATAATGGCAGAGAGAGGATATCCTTGTCGTACTCATTTAAAAAATTTAAAATAACCCTTGGGTTTTATTAATTAATTGGGTAACTAAAGTGAAAATAATATAAAAAGAAAAATACATAAAAAATATGTTTTTCTATGATCTAATCAGATCTCCCATGACCTATGAAATCATAGTGAAGTGGAAAACTAAGAAAGGATCCAAAGAAGTAAAGTAGAAAAGGATGATTTCTTTTAAAAAAATTAATAATGACTCTTATGATAATGATGAAATGGTTCATATAAACAAGAAGATAAAAAATTCTTAAAAAGAAACAAATCCTAGCAATGAGGAAATATTGAGGATGAACAAAGTGAATAATAACTGATGAAAATTGAATGCAAAAAATAAGGGACCCATAAGGCTGGAATATCACTTGATTAAAAAGAAAAACAAGGAGAATAATAATAAAATAAATAAAAACATATAGGTTTCAACCTATATCAAAATAAATGACTCCCTGTCATCAAATTCATCATGTGATGGAAGTTCCAGGTGTCCCATGGATGAATTCGAAGTTAGTAATGAAGTGAACTCTAAATCCTCTTCTTCCCCCTCTTGAAATTCATCCTATTCCTCTTTTTTACCAATAAAATAATCTACAAAGACCTAAATTATGCTCATGATCAACTTGAAGAAGGATTTCATGAACTAACTTCAATGTAAAAATAAATTTAAAAAATATAATCAATTACTTAAGTAAAAGGATCAAAGGACAATCAAACTAGATAAATTATTAAAAAAATTTAATGATCAACTGAATGTGCATGAGTTATTAAAATTCAATGATCTAAAAATATCTCTAACAAAATTCACCTAAGGAAAAAAAATTAAATAAAATATTATGTTTATAATGATAAGAAAATAATAATTTTTGAATTGGTTTTTTAAATTATTATATTTCTTCTATGAAGTATAATTTTTTAAAATAGATTTCTCAAAATAAGTTATGTAATTATTTCTGTAAAACTAGACATATAATTCATGATTACAATTAAAAAACTCTTGATATGTAATACCAAAAAGTATCCATATTTCATCCCATGTATCATCTCAAAAATAATATTCAAAATAAATATGGGTGAAAAAATATATCTTAGATAACAAATGTGGACAATAACTTTTGGTAACAAAAATCTTAATTTATTATCTTTATAGGAAAAGTGTCTAAAGAGAAAATCCAAAAAAATAAACATGGTACTTGGATAGCAGATTCTACTGACACATGTGTAGTAGAAAATATAAATTTAATCAACTTAAAAAATTAATTATAGGATACATAACCATTGATGAAAGTATAAGAGGCAAATCATATTCTTTTGTGACTATAGATGATTATACAAGATCTAAATGGGTCTTTTCTTAGAACACAAAAAATGATTATTGTAAATTATTCATAAGATCTACCAAGATGTCCAAAAACAAAAAATTATAATAATAATAATTTATATTCAATGTGATTATTGGGGAGGGATTTATAATGAATATTTTGATAAAATTTGTGCTTTACAATGTTATAATCATACTTTTCTGATCCTAGAATACCTCCAAAAATGTGGTTATCAAAATATAGAATAGAAATGTTAAATAAATATCTATATCCATATTGAATTATTTCAAACTCCCATAATAATTTTGTGGCAAGGTGGTTAATATCACATATTATATTATAAATCATGTCCTCGTAATACTCATCCTCAAAAATAACCCTTATGAACTTTGTAAAAATAAAAATATGAAATTTTTATTTTTCAAACTATTTAGATGAAAATGTTATATTATTAACACTAAATAAAACCTAGATAAATTTTATCCAAAATATCCAGGTACTCAAATTAAAGTAAATACTACTAAGTCTTCAATAAAATAAAGATACCCTTGAATAATCCATTCAAATAAAATTATAAGAAATCCTTCCTAAACCTTCATTTGAATTTGAAGATGTTATGGACAACCTTAAACCTTTGACATTGAATGATCCACCTTCTCTTAAATATCCTATCAAGGATTAATCTCTTTCGGGTCCTTTAAATAAATATTTGAAAAAATAAAAATACCATCCATTAGAAAATATTATCAATGATTTTCAATCTGGTAATCACACTATAATATTTGTCTAAAATCATGTTAAGAATCATTATTTTATTTATTTTCTATAACCTCACTACTTATTAACAAATAAAATTGTGGTTTTTCTATGTAAGAAGATCTAAACCAATTCCAATGGAATAATGTTTGGAATTTTGTTGAAATACCTAAAGTTAATCATGATTTAGGTAAAACATATGGTTTATACATAAATTATATGAGAAAGGTACCATCACATATAAAAAAGATAAAATCATATCCAAATTATATAATTAAGAATAAAAAATTGATTATGGTTTAAGATGAACATCTATTTCTTGGATATAATCCATTAGAATCTTGTTGTCATTCAACACCCATATAAATTTAAAACATTTTCAAATGGATGATTAAATATCTTTTCTAAATTTTTTTATTTTATAAAATAGTTTTATGGAACAACCTCATAATTTTGAAAATCTAAATTTATGAAGTTCATTTTTCAAATCAATTAAATATTTATATGGTTTAAAACAAACTCCAAGGTATTGGTATGAAAGATTACTAACATTTATCTTATTAAATGATTTTAAAATGGTAAAATAAGATTCAATATATTTTTTAAAATGTTTTAAGTGATCTTTTAACCATTCAAATCTATTTCATTTGCATAATTTTTGGATAAAAAATGAATCTCTTTGTAATGATTTAATGAGAAAATAATTTGAAATGAATTTTATGGGGATGTTAAATCGTGTTACTGGTTTTAAAATATCTTAAAACAAGGATGATAATTTTATAAGCGAATGAAAATATACTAATGAACTTACAATTCATTTTTGCATGGATCATGTTAAGAAAAATAGAATATATATAACTGCTTCATGTGTTCTAAAATTGAAAAAAGCCAGTAAAATGATTGATAACAATTTTATATAAGTATGATTGGGATTATTCTATAACTTTTGATGATATGACCAGATTTTTTGTTTAGTTTTTGTCTTTTTGTCATTTTAAATCCAATTATAAATAATTAACCTTAAAAGAACTTAATTGGTTTTTTATTTTTTTTAAAGGTTTTATAAATCATTATTTATTTTATCCTAAAGGAACCTATTTTAATCTTTCATGTTTTTTGACACTGATTTTAGGGGATGTAAAATATATAAAAAATGTACGAGTGGGGCTTGTCAACTTTTTTAAAATTTCATAATCTATTTTATTAGTGAAAAGAAAATTTTTATTTCGATTTCTATATACAAAGTGGAATATATAACTATAGGGATATTTTACACCCAAATTATACGAATGATACAAAATCGCTTAGATGTTGGGATAAAATTTCTTCACGTTACAATTAAATGTTATAGTTCTAGTGAAATGGGAATCTATAAAAATCCTTTTCAAAAAGAAAACACTAATCACACTGATATTCAACATCATTTTTTAAGATACCACTTTCAAAAAATAGATATCATATTAGAATATATTAGCACGGATCTTAAATTAGAAAATATCTTCACAAAAACCATTCCTTTATAATGTTTTAATTTTGTTAAGTGGATTTAGGAATGAAATTATAATAATTATTTTTCTAATCTTGTGTGGCCATTGTTTTCTCTTTTCAAAAATTTATTATTTTGAAAATATTTTTCCTACTTTTAAAACATCTTGTTAAAAATTTTAAAAAACATGTTTTTATGTTCAATTTAGTTATCTTTTATTTTATAACTTATCTATCTAAAACTTCAGGTTTATAAGTAGTTTTTTTAATAAAAAAGTGGGGGAAATTTTAATAATTATAGGGGATAAAAATGTATTGTTTATGGGGTTTGAACTAAATGTTTTCAAAGGAAGTTAAGGATCTTGTTTTGAGGGGTAGACATATTCTTTTATTAAAAATAACATTTCTAAACATTTTATCCTTATTTTATCCTCTCTCACTTCTTCATTACTCTTTCTTCTTCACCTCCTTTGTATCCTTCATCATTTATTTTAATCATAAATTGGTGTTTTTAATCATAAAAGGTGGATATTATTGATCCTGTAATGTAGTTTTATAATCATAATCACATAAGGTATTTTCTAAATTTTTTACTGTTTCTTAGTTATAGTATTTGAACTTTGTCTTAAGGAATCATGCGACCAATCAAATGAATCAAAATAATGATGGAGGGATTATTTGAATTACTTTTTGGTTTACACCCACTGGCTACCTAGTAAAGTGGCACCAACAATCTGGTGGTGCATTAAAAAACCACCATTCTTCAAGGAAGTCCACCAGCTCACAAGTGGAGCCCACCAGCTTGCCATTGGAGTTTATAAAAACCTAAAAATTTATAGCAAAGACACTAGCTATCCAGTGGAATTGGGTGGAAAACCAATGGATTTGATCCATATATGTCAAATTATATCAAATTATGGTAATAAATACCTTGAATGATATCATTTAAGGCTTAGATCTATTCTCGACACCTAAAACACCTATGAAGGCTATAAATGGACCCCTAAGGGGGATTGTATCTCAACTAACAAAATCTAAAATAACAATTTCCACTAAATTATTCTTGATTGATCCATAATGAAAATTTTATAGTGATCTCCAAGAAACATCAATTATAAAAGGAAATTGGGATTCAATAACTTTAATTCAATTTCAATTGCCTCTCTGAATCAATTTTATTCCTCTTACCTTTCATCTTTGATCTATTTTCTCCCTTTTTGAAATCTTAAAGGCTCATATTCTACCTTATATATCTCTATTTTAATATTTTATATACTACTAAATCTTCAAGAGAGAGTTGAGTTCTCTATAAAGGGTTTTTAAAAAAACATAAATCACATTAATCTTCTTATTTGGGTGATCACCACTTTTTAATTGAGGGTTATTGGTTATTGGTTTTTATTAAAACTAAGGGTCTTATTTGGTTCTTGGTTTCTATTAAAAGTAAGGGATTCCTTTATTCTTATTTGGTTCTTGTTTTCTATTAAAACCAAAGGAGAAATATATACCTCTCAATCATTATTGAGGGATGGAGATTTAGGGGATCATTATTGGGATATTTATAAAATCCTTTATTAATGTGTTACTTTTTAATTTCCACAATTTATTTTCCACTTTGGTTAGATTTTTAATTTTCACTACACCCACTTTAATTTGATTGGTTTATTCATAAATAAATTTATGACATGATAATAACAATAAATTTATAGAATAATTATAGTGACACAATAACATGTACCATAAAATTACTATATTAGTAGAACTACTCACTAGATTTGGGATTTTGGGCCACAGATTTGGGCCTACGGGCCACAGGGCCTTCGATCCATCCAAGGCCTTCGGGAAACAGGGAATTTTTTTCTATGAATAGGTCCTAAGACCTCATGATATGGAATTATATGACTACTATAGATATTAAAACGCAATTTATGGACTTGATTATGAGTTGGGCATGGAGTTTCATTCATAGAGCAACTAGCATGCACCATTTGAAGACCCTATAAGGGGAGGTGATGATATTGAACCAAAAACATGAAGTTAGGACTAAAAGTTGGAGTTATATATTTAAGAGACAAGGAAAAGAGTTTTTTTTAGTGTGTGGACTTGGGGATTGGGAATAAATGTCATGTACTTGGCCTATGTTCCCCTGAGCCTATGGGAGTTGTATAAGACTTCTTCCACTGGGCTTCTGATCCACGTAAGAGTTCCCTCTGTACCCAATTAAAAGGTAATTGTCCAGAAATAAATAAAAAAATATTTCCTATAGGATATTATAGAAAACCACTCACCCAAAAAAAAGAAAAATAATTATAATCCCACAAATGAACATAAAACGGAGATAACTCGAATCTCATATGTCAAAGGAAGCTTTCTAGTTCACTGTGAAAATCTAAATAAATAGTGGATGAAATTTGAGGCCATAAATACACAAGTAATACTTGTATTAGTCTAAACCATAGTTAAATATAATAATAATCATATCCCAATAACCCTTAACTCCAAACAATACATCCAATATGAAATCTCTGAAGAAATAAGGAAGTACTAGGAGATAAATAGAAGAAGAAATCATCCAGAAACACCGATATCAGATATTTAGAATACAAGGATGAATTCCAAATATCAAAGACTATTAGGGATCCCAAAATTTATTGATAACTACAAAATATTTTAAATTAATGATATTATAATAAGTGAAATTAGGGGAGGATTGAATTTATATATACCTTAGAAATCACCCACTTCACAACATGAATAGCTAGTTCATGTTGTGAACCTAATGAGGTTCACATTTTTAAAAAGACAAACTGATCTATCCAACCATTGTGGGTGTGATTTATTATTGTGAATAAATATTTGATGATGTGAAACCATTTAATATAGAACCACCAAAACCCCACCATGAACATTCATGTCATGAATAACAAATCACATTGTGAACTATTAATGGATTAGAATTAACAAAACCAGGTCTCCTAAGTTACAAATCCACACCTTGAAAAAAAATATTTTACAATATTATCCAGTGATTGATGATGTAAATTAGTGATTCATGATGTGAAGGGCCACCTATAATTGAATATTTAACTCCAAATTATCTTCTCCTTTCCCCAAACTTATCCCAAGGCTTCCACCACCCAAAACTCACAACAAGATAGAAGGAATTGGTATGCTATAATTATTAAAAAGTTTAGTAATATAAAATGTATCATGTTATATAAAAGGTAGTCTCTACTTTATCATTCATTCACATTGACTGTATAAATGTATATATTGATACACATTTCGTGAAGTGTAATAATAATTGACCTTTAAAAATATGAATTTACGTTATCCCGAACCAATTCTCATCATGTATAATTATAGGTTATGATAAAATTTTAAGATTATTATGAGTTTGATTCTTGTATCGGGATATATAATATTCCCATGAGGTGGAAAAAAAAGTTTTGTGCATTGGATGACCCACTATGTATAACACATGGAGTTTCATACGCTATTTATTTTTTATACCAGTGGTGAATGGATCATATTTAGAATCCACACTACCTAAGGTTGGTGAGATACATAGCATGGGAAAATTTATAATTTGATACATTTATTATATAATCATTGAGACTTATCTAATTAAAGGTGGTTGGGTATGTTTATGATCATGTCGTCAGTTGGAGCTCAGCTAAAATGGGTTTTTTCTACTCATATGATGAGTATAACATCTAGGAACTCAATTGAGATAGACTAAGGAAGTATAAAACCATTCCTAGATAGTATATATATTTTTTGAATCTATTTTGGTGAGGGAAATGTGATTTTCTCAGCCATAAAGGTGAATGGAATTTTATGTATTTAGTGACCATGTCAGTCTATACTCATAGAATCGTGAATATATGAGTTAGATATGTCATATTAAAATGATTCATGTCCCATTGTCATTATATGTCTTATAAAAAGGGATCATATGAGAATACAAGTTTTCATATGATATATATGGTGAAAAAAATGTATATATTTTCATGTGTTTGATATAGATCATGTTGGATCCCTCTGTAACATGAGTGGCGTTGATGGATTTCTTATAGATTATATTTTCTTCAATTTTTGGACCCAAGGATTCATATTTTTTTCAATACTACAAAGAGAAATGGGGTTACACTTTGTGGTTGACTAAATGAGGATTTATTTTGACTTAGATAAATACACTAAAAGGGTTTTAGAGTTTATCTAATAGTATTTTTTGGTGGGTATTCACAAGGTATTACATATGATGTAATACAAGGTGGATTTGATGACAGGTTTCAAATAGTGTTTTGCAATATCCCAAAGGATTTTTTGGATGTGACTTCAAAAGTTGTTGTATATGATGCAATATAATGTGAAATAGAATAGAGACTATAATTATTATTTTTCAAGTGGGATATTGAAAGAGATATTCCCTAAAACCTTAAACTCATATGATGAGTTTTTTTTTCCAATCATATGATATTATTTAGACATATTATTAGCTATGATATATTAATATCATAGTCTCTACCTTTTCATGCAAGACTATCATGATATTCAATTGTTAAAAGGTTTAAAATTCAAATCCTCATTATATCAGCTATCATTAATGAATTATTTCATGATGAAACACATGGTAATTAGTTCAAAAAAGGGAATACAAATTGTTTATAACTACATGCATAATTCATATATTCCATAATGTATGAGTTAATTCATAAATCACTCAAGAGTGTCTTGCGAGAATATAAAAGGAGACTACTTCCATGTAATTGGTTATTAAATCTTTCTCAAAACTTGATTAACTCACCCCCTTCCATAGTTCTCTTCTCTCTCATATCTTTTCCTTGTGAGATACTAGAACATAGTGGTAGCTTAGACAATCCTTCTCATGTGATAGGATATTCATCTAGCCCATGGATAAACCATGGAGTAAGAATGTATTTTGGAGGCCTCTTGAGTGATATTTACTAACCAAATGTATGAAGACTATTGTAGGGGAATCTATAGTTTAAGGTATGCAGTTATAATATTTATTTATAGTATAGTTTCATGATATCATTCATGGTTGATCCCATTTTTTGGTTTCTTAATTGCTTCATATAAATTTTATAAGTGCTACATTACCATTATAAACCCATAAATTTATTCTTACCTTATTTATATTATGTAATTTTGGAACATATTTATAAAAAAAATAGTTGTTATAAATAAAATGAGATGATTTTTTTAAGAAAATGGTTTTTTATTCATTAGATTCTATAACATGTTTGAAAATAAGTTGTGGATAATGGATTTTTTTCTAGGATAAAAGTGTTTTATCCAAAATATTTAATAAAATATAAATGAAAAAGTTATAACTACCTTTTAGTGGCATGTATTAGAGAATTAAATAATATTTCTCTAAACACATAGAAAATCATATATGGTATAGGAATAAATAATTTATTGTTATATATCCCACTATATAAAATAATTTTTATTTCCTAACAAAAATATATTTTTGTATCTTAGAATGATATTTTTGAAAAAATATAGTTTTTAAGATATTAATTGGGATATTTTTCTACTTATAGGAGATCAAATTATAAAAAATAAAATATTATACCATTATAAATTAAATTTAAAGTCCCTTTATATCCTAAAAGAGTTAAGGGTGTATTAGTAAATACGTTAACATAAAGAGTAAATTTTTCTATTAAAATGATCCCAAAAAATATTTTAAATGCAAATATTCCAATAATTATGATTATTATGAAATTATAAAGAGATCTAAGTGGACAAAAAAATTTATTAACATCATAACAATGGAATTTGTAAAGTAAAGTAGTTTTATTACTTATTGAAATTGTTGAACATTAAGAATAGCTTTCTTGGTATCATAATTTTTCAAATGAAATTTATTTATAGATAACAGTCATTAAATAAATTTAGTGGTAGGTATTATCATATGGTCATATATAGATGTGGTAGTAATTATATAAAAAAGTAATGAGTTTAACAAAAACCTATAAATTCAGTAAACATAAGGATTATATCATTGTTTATCATACATGATATGATTTTATATTCACTTATACATGGTTTTGTTAGTATTTTTAATGGATTTTAAGCGTAAAAAAATTGATCACATTATACAAAAGTAAGTCTTAACTTTATCATTATTTAATGGAATTTGCATATATTCATAAAGTAAAACAATAATAAACATATAAATGTATGACTTTGAGTTATCACTAATTTATTTCCATCATGGAGTATTATAGGTTATG
This sequence comes from Viscum album, assembly GCA_963277665.1. Classification (NCBI taxonomy): domain Eukaryota; kingdom Viridiplantae; phylum Streptophyta; class Magnoliopsida; order Santalales; family Viscaceae; genus Viscum; species Viscum album. The sequence continues at coordinate 546,906,162 of OY728121.1, forward strand.
GAAAAATTTTATCATATATATGATTTAATATATAGTTATAGGATTAAATAATTGTATATAAAACAAGTTTTGTGTGTTGGATGACTTTCCATGTATAGCATGTGGAGTGTCATACACTATGTATTTGTTATTATAGGGGTTCATGTTTCATATTAAATCCACATAGATATGGTTAAAAAAGATAACCAACATAAAAAATCACAATTTTTTATATTTATTATGCTATAATTAAGTCTTATATAATAAATGGGTGTTTGGGTATGTTGTTAATCATGTCATCGATTGAGATTTATCCAAGATGGGATTTTTCTTCTTGTATGATAAGTATGAAATCTAAGGCCTTAAGTGAGAAATATTTAGGGAGTTTAGAACTGTATCTATATAATTGACATGTGACATGATTATATATTTGGTAAGGGGTAGGAAATGAGATCATCTATTAGGTATAATAACATTTGGTGTGTGTATTTATATAGTTAGTTTATACATGGATAATTGAGAATGCATCAATAGCTGTATGGGATTAATATACTCTATAATCCATTATTAATTTAAATATTAAAAAAAGGTATTATATTATTATATACATTTTAATATTATATAACTAGTGGAAATAGGTATAGAGATACATGTGTGTGATGGATATTACATTATATCTCTTCATAGCTTGTGTAGTACTGAGGTTTTGTGAAGAACCCTTGGGGAAGTTGAAAATATTTTGGAGTTTAAATAGATTGAATAGAGAAAATAATACCCATGAAGTGAATTTATAAATTAGGGAGTTGTTTGTTTTTATCAATTAATCTATGTTAAATATAGTATTTATCTTTACACCAAGTGGTTTTAAAACTCTCAAAAACACCATTCTATCCTATAGTGTAATATAAATAACTTCCAATTTGGAATATTAGAATGACTTATTTCTTAAGATATTTCATTCATGTTTTTTAAGGATATTTCATGTCTTAATCACCAAAAAAAATTTCATGTATGATTTGGAGGGTAATTGGAGCTGAGTATAATGAAAATGAATATATTATTTTAAATTCATGAAGGAGATAAATACGTTGTGATGATTTTAGTTAGAGGAATAATTCACTCTTATAAAGATTCATCATGCCACAATAGATGTATATTTCACCATGATGGTGTTACTATGGATTATTAGAGAATAAATTGTACTATTATGATAGGTCATGAATAATGTATGTGTCACTATCAAAGGAGGTGAATGGGATCACGTTGCAAGCTTGTACATCATGTTTTAATAGGATAGTTCATGTCGCAGTGAGTCATGTCATGGGTTTTTTGTGTTCCACTATAATGAGAAGCTAAATATATCACACTAAATGTTTCAAATATACATCAAAACAATTATTTTTTAGATATGAATAGATAAAAATACCATTCTATAATCAACCTAGTCATTTATTAATTGGTGGATAAATTTTTGTGGATATTTCAAGAGATTTAAACTAGGTATTGCATATTTTAAGGTCATACTATAATAATGGTGGTCACATTATAATGCCTATAAATTCTATAAATATTAGGTGAACTGATCAAGGAAAATAATTTTGAAACTTCGACATGACCAACCACCCATTCTATATAGAATTATAGGGATATGTTGGTTGGGACTGAGGTGAAAACAAGGGTGTACACATGATCCAAATTTCATAGGAACATGAGGTTATGTTATAAATACTTCTTGACTTATTTATTTTTGTTTTATTTATTATGCTTATATTTGGTGAACATATTTCTAGTCAATTCCTTATTCATGTTTATAATATGATAAGTTTATTCACAACATAATCATAGTTGTTTTCTAACTAATATTTTCCATTCTATAACAAGAGTGAGGGACCCTTATAAAAACCTTATGCAGTATGTTTTATTTATCACTCTAGATATAGTAATAAAATTATTTTATTTTATATAAAATCTCACTAACCGGTGATGGTAAAATAATTTTGATACTTATTGTTTTGGTAACCATTGATCCACCCCCCTCAGTGGTGGTCTACACTCACATCAGACTAACACTTGGTATCAAATCAATATTGAGGTGGATCTATGAATTTTACCTTGTATATTAGTTTTAAATTTAATTATAATTTCTTTTAATTGGATATATCTATCTAAATCATAAAAAATTCCAATAAAAAGGTTTCTTATGTTTAATGGAAAGAGATTCCATCTACGGAATGAGATGATGTCACTATATCTTCTTTCTCTTGGCCTGGATGTTCTTGACATTTATGATAATAGTGTAAATATTCTCAAATTTTGGGTAAAATAAAATTTTATTTATATTAATAATATTTAAGATAATAGGAGATAGTATAATGAATTTATCTCATCCAAATCAGAGAGGTATTTAACACAAGTTATGGGTACAAAAATAATGAAGGGAATCTGGAAGTAACTTCATGATATCTATGGGGGTGATAAGAAAAAAAAAAGTTATAGATACAAACATTTCAAGATAATTTTTTAGATATTTTTATGGGGTAATATATGTCAGATGAAAATTTATTTATTTGGGTAAAAAAAAATTAATCTTGATTCAAAGATATGGAGAAATTCTAAATGATTCCATGGTGGTGAAGAAATTCTAGAATATTCCTTCAAATAAGTTGGCATAAATATTTCCTTCTTAAAAGACCAATAATTATGTTATTTGATAATTTATAAACTCAATAATGTCTTAATTTCCTATAAGATGAGGGGAGCATCAACCTTAAGGATAAAAAGTGAAATCTAGGAAGGAGAAAACAATAAAAGCCTCAAAGGGGTCAAAACCCAATGAGTAATGAAGTCTCATGTAGAGTAATATAAAGATGAATATGTTTCCATGAATTTTAATGATTTCATATAATTCTTATCAGAAGTTATGAAACTAATAAAAGGTTAATATAAAGATAAAACTTCCTTTTAAATGTTTTAATTATTAAAACACTAAAAAAAATATTTTGTATCCCCAGGAGAAATAATGGATAATAATGTGATCATAAATCTAAATTATCATTAACGAGAGGCAAGGAAGTAAGTGAAAAAATGAATAAATTACTATACTAAATAAAGAAAAATACATCAAATAAAATGAACTTCCTCTCAAAAAATGATGACACGTGTTCTGATGAGTAAATTAAAAAAGTAAATGGATGATTCTATGGTGGAAGGAATTAAAACTTTCTCCGTAAAATCTAAACATTCTAAGAATCCCCTTTTAAATAACATATGATATTAGTGAATAATAGAATATATATGAGAGATGTTAATATAATTATAAACCAAAATAATTATAATTGAATATGGAGCTTTTGGAAAGTTTGAAAGAAATTCAGAATCATGAAAAAGAGAATACAACTTTCAGGAAGAAGAATAAATCACATAATGAATAATTTGATAATTCAAAATTTAAGGAGATAAATGATATGGAAGTTTACTTTACATTTATTATGGTTGATATTAATGAATCCCTTGAATCGGGATACAAGATTACTTAGACAAAAAAACTTGATTACTAATACAATGGGGGAGAAGACTATTGAGGTGAATTTATTTAAATATTTTTTTAAAGAAAATATCAATTTTTATTTCAGAATTCTATTCGGTAAGTGAAAGATATAAATTAGTTGAGAAATTTATTGATACCCCTTGAAATTTTTAAATTGTTCTATGGTTCCTTGAACTATCATATTAGGAACTCAATATTTCCATAAAAAATATGGCAATAATGACATGAAAGGGAAGAATGTTATTAATTTACCTAAAATGAGAAAACACCTGATTTTATTCTCAATGGTGGTGAAAAAAATTAAAAAGGGTATAATTTGTGAAAAAAGAAGAGTGTTGAGGATAATCCTAAGGAAAATATAAGGTTAAGGAGGATACTTATAAGCATGATAATGTTAAAATTTTATAGTATATTACGAATCATAAGGATGCTTAATGAGTAGATTTTTCTTAACCAACCAAATAGATTCTTCTTTGAAGGAAGATACTGATGTTTTAGAGTCTATGGATAAAAATATAATGTGTGATAGAAAAATTTTTCACATCCTAAATCAAAGGTACACAATAAATCAAGGGGATTTCAACCTGAAGTTCTTAAAGTGTATCCAAACAACATCTAAAAGAGAAGGTACAATTATGTAACTCTTTTAATTTTCTAAAGAAAATTCATGAGAGGTATCATCAACCCAGATGCACTACCAATAATTGTCTCAATATACTACTAGAACAATTAATTGGGAATGATAATTCCAAATCTATAATGGGGTGATAATGAAAAATCATTGGTTGTTAAGGTGGCTTATAAGGAAATGGAAAGTATAAATCATTAGATGCCTGATATTGGTTACTTGTTAAAAATAAAGAATAATAAAAAACACCTGAAATATATATATAATTATAAATTAAGAGTTACCCCTTTCATAAATGATGGATCACTAAATGTAAAAGTATTTGGATTCACTAAAATTGATAGGAAAAACATTAATCCAATGATGTTCTATGTTTGATGGGTTGAGTTATGGTCTCTTGAGTGTTTCTTAACAGTGTGGAAATGATAATGAAGTAATATTTCACAAGATTTGTGGGTCATTAGAAGATTTATGGATGACACTATCATCAGGAAGGGACATCAAACCAATGGTTACTTATTTTAGATTTACAATTCTCAAAGTTCATGTTTTTTTATCTTGGAGGGGGATAATGAGATTTTTCATAGAATAATTAATCATTTGAGTTAAAAGAACATGGATAATCATATCAAATGTGAAGAAGTGGTGAATATATTGTAGTCGAATCATGAAATGATCAAAACATATGAGATATTTAATAAATTTAAGATGGTGAATAAGAGTTATAAAGAGGTATAGATCAAATGAAATAACACTATTGTGTTAATACCATCATATTTATGCGGTCTAATGAGATGGATTTCAACCAATAGGGATATGTATTTTATCACATTTAATTATGATTTCAATCATATTAATTATTTCTTATTTTATGTTGATTCAATCCCAATCTCTTAAGATATTTAATAATTCTTAATGTTTTTCAAGAAACAAAACAAGATGTGTGATCAAGATATTCCTATCCAATAATGGATATGAATATAATAATGAATAATTTGAGTAATATCATGAGAAGTATGGAATAATTCCTTGATAAAGTGTTCTATACATTCCCTAAAAAAGGATATCTAAGAATAAGAACCATTTTTTTGGAAATGGGAATGACCCTGTTATTAGATAATGGTACCTTAAAGTATTTTTGAAGAAAATATTCATAAATGGTTGTCTTAATCTTGAATAAATTCTTATTTTGACATAATTTAGTAAATATGTATTATGAGATATGGTATGGGAATAATAAAAACTTGAAGATACTAGAGGTATTTGACCACACTTGTTACCACAATATCAAAAATAAACATTTAGGTATGTTTTATGAGTGATTCATTGACAAAATAATTCTTTTATATACACCTAATGAAATTAGTTTCCAATGATACAACAAGAATATTGTAAAATTATTAATATATTTGATATGATTTTTTTTTTTTAAAAATATTTCCAGAAATCATTTTCAATTGATGATGATATTGAATACACTTATTTAGATTATGATAGAAAACATTAAATTGATTTTATTTTACAAAAAAATTATCAAATCTCTCTTGAGGATTTCATATTTTTAGTGATAAGGAAGGCCCAAATAAAGGGGGGTATAATTTATATATAATTTAAAAAATATTGATCCTAAAAAATTTCTATAGAGATTATAAAGGTTTTGAAAACCAAGTGAATTTCTAGAATTTCCAAACATACTATTTTTCTATCTTAAGTCAAAATAAAAAATATTTAAGAAACATTATTATATAAGAATTGGATAACAGTGATGGAAGAAAATTAAATCAAATAAAAAATATTAACACTTGTTAAATTGTGTCATATCCCAAATAAAATAATATAATAGGGAAAATTTTTGTGTTCATAAATAAACTCAATGATTTCGGAGAAGTAGTAAATAATAATGCTCATATAGTTTTCAAGGTATACTTTCAAACTGAGGTTATAAACATCAATGAGAATATTTATTTAGTCAAAATTCATGAAATGATTTAAATTTTTCATATGAAATACTATCATAGAAATTAAAGTGTTTTCCAAATGGATGTGCGGTTAGAGTTAATTAAATATGTACTTGAGATTAAACTTCCAGATTATTTTATACTCGATAGTGATGGTTTTAAAGTTTATAATATGAAGAAGGATTTATATATCCTTAATTTTTTTTCCAAGAATGTAATTCAATGTTGGATAATAGATTAAGGACTATGTATTTCAATAAAGGAAAGGATGATTATAATCTCTATGTTACGGAAGATGACACAAACTAACTCATTGCGACAATGTATGTGAATACCATTATTTTTTCCAAAATAAATGACATAATTTGTGAGAAATTTTCTTACCATGTGAGGAAACACTTTGAGATATCAATGATTGTTGATGTAAAATAATCTTTGGTATTATAAGTTATAAACGCAATAGTTTATATCATTTTATCACAATAGAAGTATGCTCGTGAGTTATTAAGTAAGTTAAAAATTGTACAATCAAGAGACATATCCAATTCTATATCACTTGGAACCATGTTTTACTTGGATGAATAATGAAGGAGTTTTGAACAAATATATATTATGTTACATCAAATAGAATTTTTATTATGGCCAACATTATGAAAAAAAATTATATCTTTTTATCTTTATAGATACACTGATATAGATTGGGAAGAAGATTTTGGGGATCTAAAGTATACTTCTAGCAGTTCATTATTTCTTTGAATAATATGTGTTTTATAGAACCCTAATAAATTACATTCAGTAAATTTAAGAAAAGTGGAAGATAATTATTTTTTTTAATTTTAATACATGACTCGCATGATTTAGATAAAGTCAAAACTTGAGGACATTAGGATGAATGTATTATATTCATTGATGATGGGGTGTGATGATTAAAGTGAAATAAACTTGTTAAATAATATTTTATAACATTCAAGTTTAGTGAATATTGATATCATTTAACACTTCATTAAGGATAATATGGAACGTATATATTTTTCATTGGAATAAGTTTCAGTGAAGGAATAAGCTATATATATCTTGGAAAATCCCATAATGAAGGACGCCTTTCATCATTCATGAGTGTTTTTGGGAGTGAATTCTATCCCAAAATACCTATATATTTTATAGTTATTCTCATTATATAATTGATTTTAATTTATTTATAAATGGGAGAATATAAAAAGATATATTATTCTAAATGGGTGGAGACTGTTTGTTTCTTTTGTAAGTGATTACCATGGGATAAGATAATATAACTTTTCCTTATAGGGGTGAAAAGGGGGATAAACAATTTATTTATTTTTCAGGTGAAGAAAAAGGGAGAAAATGAAATATATTTTCCTTATACAGGGAGGCATAGAAATTTTGTTGCTAAATATTAGGGAAGATATCATGATTTTTTACATGTTTGTAATAAATACAAAGGGAAATATTGAGGATCCCTTAAATAATTGAAGATACCTTAGAGTTTTATGATATTGAAGAGATAGAATAACCCTCATGAATTTAATTTACAAATGGGATGTTATGGGTTGTTATTAATTTAGACATGGTCAATATGGTATTTATATTTCAATCGAGTGGTTGGAGAACTCTCAAAAACCCCATTCTATCCTATGGTGTGGTGTCTATATAACTTACACATTGGAATATTACTATGAATTTTTTATTTAGACAATTAAATCATGAGTTATATAGATGATTTTATATTGTATGGATTGAAAATATGCTCATGGATGAGTTGGAGGATAATTGGAGCTGAGTATACTACAATGGAATGATGGATTATATAAGTTTTAGGATATCACAACATTAAGGAGATAAATACACTATGATTAGAGGAAACATCAAAATATTTTAATCTTACATATATAAATCATTCCAAAATATATAAAGATTACATTTTAATTTTTTTCTTGAGTAGTTATAGGGAAGATACTACACCATTATTATAGGACATAAATAATCGGTGCAACACTATCTAAGGAACTGAATGGGATCATGACATAATCTAGGAAATTACACCATAATTTGATGGATCAAGACATTTCGAGTCATGCAGTGAGATTTTTGTGTTCCACTAGAATGGGAAATAAGAGAAATAAAGATAGAAGTACCATGATCAGGATTTAATGGGTCTTATAGAGATATGAATGTATAGAAAGACAATATTGTAATTCACTAGGTTATTCAACAATTGTTTGATTTATTTTTGTGTATTTTTTTATAGATATAATATTGGTGTTTTGGATATAAATATCACACCACAATCAAGGGAATTGAGCCTCAATGCTTAAAATTTCTATAAATATTATGTGACCATTTAGAGAAAATATTGAAAAAAAATTGGAGATAGTCATCCACCCATTAAAGGGAGTATTCAAATGATATTTTGGTTAGGACTAAGGATAATAACAAGGGTGAATATGTGATCCAAATTCTATAGGAACTTCAATTCAGGAAGCAAAGACTGATTAAAATAATAACTCTTATCTTTCTTTTTTTCACTAGGAATTCATGAATATATTCTAAATCCATTATTTATTCTTGTTGATAATAAGATAATAACATGAATAGTTGTAATTCCCCAACCCTATTTACCGAGAGCTGGTGCATTATTTTACTACATTTCATGATTAAATGAATTAATTCTTAAAGTACTGATCAGTTTAGCAGTCATGGAAAATAGATTACATGCTAGAATGTTACATAACACTTTCTAACATAAAAAACAGAAAAAATAATCCTTTTAGAATGCCATTATTCCCATAGATTAACCATGAATATGAATCATAACACACTTCTTGGCATTTTGGAAAAATAAAACATAAGAAAGGGGTGAGGCTAGATGCTCAATAAGGGTAAATAATTCAGCAGAAGCTATAAACTTTTAAGGAAGGATGTATAATAAAAATAGTATCCATTTAAACATAAACTTGAATAGAATATGGAAAAAAATAAATCAAACATTACCATATAAACATGCACATGGATATTCTACTAATCGAATAATCACATGTAATAACAAATTTCATAACAAGGGAATTCATAATACCAGACAAAATAACTACTACGCCAAGGCCTTGTGCCAAAACCATTCAAAAATATTTTGTCAAGGTCTTATTCCAAGACACTAGTTTGTCTCATGAGACCTACCAATGCATCGAGGTGCTATAGTGGTCCCCTCCTGTCACTTACTAAGTCCAATGCATTCCTCATATGAAAAGGGTGAAACATAACATAAACATTCGTATTAAAACTAGCATAAAAAATGTCAATACATTAACTTTAAACTATGAATGGTATAAAAATACCACATCCATAGTCAAAAATATCATAACTCATTCAATACAATATGGAATATCTTATTATAATAAATCAACCTCAATCAAGAATAATATCCAGTAAAGGATGTTAACATAGTTGAAAATGATCAGTAAAACTCTTTGAGAGAAATATCCCTTTTTCATGGAATCATTTAAAAGTCAAACAATTTATAAAGGAATTCATTTAAAATAATTTTTTGAATCAAATTTTTCCATACCAATTTGAAAATTTTTAAAAGAATTAATATTTTAAAGCATTCATGTCTATATAAATAAATCCTTAAAACCATTTTGAAAACATGGACATTAATGAGAAACATTTAAAAGAATAAATATTTAAAACATTTAAAATGATGATTTAGTTAAAGAGTACCTTAAAAAGAATCCTTTTGAAAACTCTTTTATGAAACATAGACATGGATGATAAATATGTCCCAGTAAATACTTATACATAAACAATCTCAGATAATAATGAGATCGAGGAATTAACCCTTACCTTAGGTTTGATACTCTCTGTACATGTCTAAAACTCCTGTATAATGTGTTTAAACATATTATTAATTTATATCAGAATCATAATAATATTTATGATATCATATATTATTTTTTATGACTTTATATTACCCATTTATTAACAATTTTAATTTAATGGAACATTTCAGGTAATAATCGCTTTGTTTATTGTACATGTTTTGACTTGTTATTCTTGATCATATTACATAGATCATAATTTAATTACTTATATAATGTAAAATATGATTTATATATCATATATATTCTGTATATAAATATATATTATAGATAGATAAATAAAATAGAAAACACGGTTCATGGAAGTGGTAGGCCGCACATACGCATGAACGTTGTTTCTGTTTTCTTATCGTATTGAATGGAAGTAAGTGAATGAAATATATATGTGTGTGTGTGTGTATATATATATATCATACCATTATAATTATTATGTAATATATTTCATACTTATTAGTAATATTTATTTTTAAAATCAATCTTGGATGATGAACATGTAAGCTGAGTCACATCGCATCATAGAGACGGTAAGTCGTACGTACGCACGAGCGATGGTATCATTTCTTTAATGGCCAAATGGTGTGGAATTGGATGGAATATGAATTTTAAAGAAGAAATATAATTTTATATTTATTAATTAAATCCATTATATTCATCATTATAACCATAGAAATAAAGTGTACATGAAAAACAATTTATACCATGACGTGGAGACGATAAGTCGGACATACGCACGCATGGTGGTATTATTTTTCATAGGATGGGAAAAAAGAGGGATATGGTTATACCATAATCTTAAAAAAATATCATCATATAGTAGATGATGGATATATTATTTTATTATGGTAACAACTTATTAAGAGGAAGTAGAAGAATAAATGAACTTTGAAAAAAGGGATAAAACGATTACCTCTTCTTCAGGTGTCTTCTTTTGATTTACATAAAAGGGAACCTTAAGTTGGTAATCTGCACAAAGGGTGGCCTCTAGGATAAATTTAGGGATTTTTTGAGGAGATTTGGACTAGGTTTTTTTGAGAAAAAGGGATTTTGAGGATTGAATAAGTGGGTATAGGTGGTTCCCTTTTATAAGAGGGAGGAGGGGCACTTTAGGAATGTCTAGAAATATTAATTTATTATAAATTTTATTTCAACTAAAAATGGTTCAAATATCATTTAATTAGAAGATAATATGATTTTGGTTCTAATAAAAATCATCCAATAATTTTTATATAGGTTTTTAATATTTTTTTATCTTTATCTTTTTGGTTTAACCCTTATTTTACCCTTTTTAATCTTACTGTGATATAATATTATTTACAAATTGTGGGTTAATTTAATTAGAATATAATGTAAAATGACTCCAAAAAATAATTTATAAAATATTTTGACTTTTATTAACCATTTATTATAATCTAATATTTTTAGTAATTTAATATAATTTAATAAACTATTTTATGTTTTAAGTTATGAATTATGTCAATTTTGGACACTATTCAAACATGACTTTTTTTAAAAGTCATAACGACCTGATTCCTTCAAAAAAATGGAATTAACTCAAATATAATATGTCAATATAATCCAAAATAATCATTTATGACATCAAAATAACTAAATTACATTTATTTTAACATTTATAATATAATTTATTTGAATTTTTCATTAATGAAGTAATAACTGCATCATCATTGTGTTATAATTAAATTTATTTATTTAATGTGTAAAAATTATAAATAAAATATCATGATGTAGTATATATTTTTATATTTATAATGAATATTTATAGTCTAAAATATATATTATATTACCCCATAAAATTTTGTTTTAGTAAAAGATACATGTTTATGTTATATTTTTCTGTACTTTAAATTAATTCTTATAAAATGTGTTTTTGACACCCAAGTGGCTCCATGGGGTTTCAAAATAGACCCAAGGAATACCATTGTTGTAAATATATCATCAAATAGGATTATGACATGTTTTAGTGTAGTTTAATATTTTTATAATATTATTTTTTACCCTTATTTACCAAATTTACCCTTTAACCGTGGTAAACAAATAATTACTGAAGTTACTATTCATAATGTCCAAAAATAAAAGGTATATATTTACAAAATTTGGAACTTATAAATCCAAATAATAAATCAATTTTTCTAAATTCAAAACATAGAAGTTGCAGTAATTAATTTAAAATTAATTCTCGTTGTTAAAAACCTAAAAAGTGGGGTTTTAAGAAGTAAAAACTATCAAAATATTGACATGTGTTTATGTACAATTTAAATGTAAAATTACATAAAATGACCTAAATTATATTAAGTGATACAAATATAATATAATTATACTTTAAACCTACTAAAATTTATAATTTAACACTATAAATTATTTCAATTAAAAAAGTTTTTTTCAATTAAAATTTAGTATTTTTCACTATTCATCAAATATGAAAGTTATCAAAAAAAGTACCAAACATTTATCCAAACTAAATTTTTATGTCCTGATTCTAAATAAGAATTTAATTTCGTCAAAATTAATATATAAAAGTTTCAAATATTGTATTTAAAAATGGTTCTCCATTAAAAGGCCAAAAAACTATATTTGTTGAAAAATAATACTTTTGTCTGAAAAATTGAATTTTTCCTTATATTATGTTTAAGAAACAAAAAATATGAATGTTAAAAGTATATGGGATATATAAAATTCAAAATGTGGTTAATACTATTCATAATTGTTTTTCAAACAGATAGTTTGATAGATAGTGGTACTCTTGAACTCAGTGTTGTGTACATCGCACGCTATTGAATTATTTAAAAATGAAGAGTACCATGGAAGTTTGGGGTGTTACATTATCCCCTCCTTAAATAAATTGTGCCCTTTCAATTTAAACTTGGGATTGAAAATTAGGGGTTTAAAATTTCAAAATATCTTAGTTGAAATCCCACATAGAAAAATGGATTAATGGGGCCTCTATTTTATAATAAAGAAATGTATGTATAAAGGTTACCAAAAATAACACATACTAGGGTTCCATTTATGAAAAGATGGATATGGAAGAGAAAACAAACCATCAAGTTCTTATGGAGAGTGACAGAGAATATTGTAAGGAGAAAGTTAACAACTAGAAAGTTATAAATCTATGATGATCTGAGGGACAATTTGATTCATTGGAAAAGAAAGTACTAGGAAAACATTTTTTGTTTTATAATCATTTACCTAGTGTTTTATAATTAATTTAATTAATATACTAAGAACACAAGTAAGCATACTTAATATATATTTAGAGTTTCAACCTTTAACTAATTCCTACCACAAACTCATCTTTCACTTCAACAGATAAAACTAAAAAATATTATACTTATCTCAATAGTATAAGATTAAAAATATAAACATATCCCATTGAAATGATGAATAATATTTTATAATAACTAGGGACTTTTTATAGGCTAGTGGTAGGCAATAATGACTTGTTGCACTTCGGATGTGGGTTCGATTCCCGTAGCTTTGTCTGACGTAACATGTTATCACCTAACCATCATGTTGTCCTTTTTCTAAAACAATAGTATTATAACATTCCAAAAAAATCTTAAGAACTATTTTGACCTTAAACAATACAATCCAAAGTTCAACTTAATCCATTCCATCAATTTGGGTAATCCAAAATACTTCTGTCAATCTCTGTCTAAAAGGTCTCTAAATTTCCAAAATTAATTGTAACATCAAATTCCCAAAACAACGTAATGTTGCTCTTATTATCACATAATGAATATATAATTATATTCATAATATTAAAACCATAATGAAAACCAAAGGTACTACAGTACAATACTTATATATATATAATTCTTCTTATAACCAGAATATAATTCTTGAATCCAAAAACAAAAATAAATTAATTATTCCACTTCATCTATAGTAACATCATGAACTTGAACATGATTCATTTTCTTTTTCTAAGATATATCTCATTGACGCTTTGAACAATCGTTTTCATAATGTCCCATATCTTTACAATTATAAAATTTCATAACTTCTTTCTTTCCCTTACAATCACATGTCTGGTGACATTTTTCTCCACATTTGTAACAAACTCTCATTCCCTTTAGGTAAGTACCAGGGTGTTTCTTCCCACAATTATCACATAAGGTAAAATCGTTATTTCTTTTCTTCCCCTTTATCTGTCTCTTTCTCCACCTTTCTCTACTTCTATACTTTACTTTAATTTCATAAGACTTATAGAATTCCATTTCTCTATTGATAGTGCATGAGACTATATCTTCATATGATGAGAAAAATTATGAGACCAATGTCTATCAGAATAAAGGTTTTAACCCATCAAAGAATCAATCAATCTTACTTATTGGGTTACATATGTATTCGATAGCATGCCTTTATAACCTCATGAAGTTAGCCTCATACTTTACAACACTCTCATCCTCCTTTTTCCTCAGTCTCAGAAACTGTCTTTTCTATATCATCTCCCTATTCACAAGGAATGTATTTCTCTAGAAAAAGTTCTTTAAAATCCCTCAATTCCATATTTCCCCCTTCTTAATCCTCATTTTTGTTTTGAATTAATGACCACAATTGATCTGCATCTCCTAAGATACAATAAACTGCCATGAAAACCTTTTCTCTTTCATTACTTCCCAAAGAAATAAATATTTTTTCTAATTAACTTATCCATTGTTCAACTACAAAAGGATTTATAGTCTAATTGAATGTTGGAGTTTGTTGTCTCATGAAGTGGTATAACATTGATCCTCCACATTGTGGATCAAGATGCTCCATACAGGTAAGGTTATTATTCATAACATGAGTCAGCTATCCTAGTATGGTTATAAGTTGTTCTTTACTAGTTGTGTCACTAGTTGTACTATCATTATCTTGCATAGGAGGAAAATCCATACATGGATTTCTTGCGTTGATATTATTTCCATTTCTTCCACTAGGTTCCATTTCTAAATAATGGCATACACTATATTAGGTTATGAATCATAATGCATAATTACAAACTAGTAAAATACTTAACATAAATTGAAAATTTTATGCATATCTAATCCATAATCATAAATATGGTTCCTTGGGGACATATTTACTAAAAAATACTTTAAAATGGTTTGTAAATAAAATATTAATTGTCTTATGCATGTCCTCAGAGAGTGACAAACCAGGTGTGCAGTAAGGCCTGTTTTCGTATACCAGGTTACCCTGAGTAAAGCTTGTAATACCTTGTCAAATTTTTCACCCCTAGGTACATATATTCTAGAACCACATTCACTTTTAGTATCTAGACATGAATTTATTTTCTAGGAATACACACATAATATCTATTTTAAAATTCTATGATTCTCTTTAATACTTATCCTAAAATTCTATCTTAAGGTTATGATCCCTAATATTAATTTTCTAAATATATTTCCAAGGTTGTTTCAAAAGTTCCTATGATACCAACCATAATTCCCCGACCCCAGTTACCCAGAGATGGTGCATTATATTAATACATTGGCATGATTACAAGGAATCAAGTCCCAAAGGACCGATCAATTTAGCTATCTTGGAAAATAGATTACATACTTGAACATTACATAACACTTTCTAACATAAAACACACAAAAAAATCCTTTGAAAATTCCATTATTCCCATATCTTAACCCTACATATCAATCATAATATACTTCTTGGAATCCTGGGAAAATAAAACAGAAGAAATGGGTGATCTCAAATGCTCAATAAGGGTAAATAATTTAGCAAAACCTATAATATTTTAAGGAAAGATGTATAATAAAAACAAAAACCTTTTAAACATAAACTTGAACATAATATGGAAAAAATAAATCAAACATTACCTTATAAACATGAACATGTATTTTATACTAATTGAATAATCACATGTAATAACTAATTTCATAATGATGGAATGCATAATGCTGGACATAATAACTACTATGTCAAGGCCTTGTGCCAAGACCATTAAAAAATATTATGTCGAGGCCTTGTGCCATGACACTAGTTTGTCTCATGAGACCTACCGATTCATCGAGGGTCTATAGAGAGCCCCATACTTCACTTACTATTTCCAATTCATTCCTCAAATAAAAAGTGTGAAACCTACCAGAAACATTTGTATTAAAACTAGCATACAAAATGTCAATACTTTAACTGTAAACCATGAATGGTATAAAAATAGCACATCTATATTGAAACATATCATAACTCATTCAATACAATATGGAAGACTGTATTATAATAAATCATCCTTAATTAAGAATAATATCCAGTAAAGGATTTTGACATAGTTGAAAATGATCTGTAAAACACTTTAAGAGAAATATCCCTTTTTCATGAAATCATTTAAAATTCACACAATTTATAAAGGAATACATTTAAAAAATTAATCAAAGTGTCCCATAAAACTTTGAAACTTTAGAAAATAATTAACTTTTTAAAACATTCATGTCCATATAAATAAATCCTTAAAACCATTTTGAAAACATGGAAATTAATTAGAAATATTTATAAGAATAAATATTTAAAACATTTAAAATGATGTTTTAGTTAAAGAGTACCTTAAAAAGAATATTTTGAAAACTCTTTTATGAATCCTGGGCATGGATGATAAATATTTCCTAGTAAATACTTACACATAAATAATTCTCATATAATAATGAGATTGAGAAATTAACCCTTACCTTAGGTCTGATACTCTCGTACGTGTCTGAAACTCATGTATAATGTGTTTAAACATATTATTAACTTATATCAGAATCATAATAATATATATGATATCACATATAATTATATTATGACTTTATATTACCCTTTTATTAACAATTCCAAGTTAATGCAACATTTCAAGTAATAATCGCTTTGTTTATCATACGTGTTTTGACTTTTTATTCTTGATAATATTAATTAGATAATAATTTAATTTCTTCCAGAATGTAAAATATGATCTATATATCATATATATTCTATATATAAATATATATATATATAATATATAGATAAATAAAATGGAACACATCGTTCATGGAGGCTGTAGGCCACACGTATGCATGAACGTTGTTTCCATTTTGTTATCATATTGAATGAAAGTAGGGGAATGAAATATATGTGTACATATATATATCATACTAGTAGAATTATTATTTCATATATTTAATTCTTGTTAATAATATTTATTCTAATAATCATTCATGGATGGTGAACATGGAAGATGAGTCTCATCACGTCGTGGAGACGGTAAGCTGTACGTACGCACGAGCGACGGTATCATTTTCTTTACTGGTAAAATAGTATGTAATTGGATAGAATATGAATTTTAAAGAATAAATATCATGTTATATGTATTATTTAAATCAATTATATTCATCTTTATACGCATATAATTAAAGTGTAC
Source organism: Viscum album (assembly GCA_963277665.1). Lineage (NCBI taxonomy): Eukaryota > Viridiplantae > Streptophyta > Magnoliopsida > Santalales > Viscaceae > Viscum > Viscum album. The sequence continues at coordinate 546,923,557 of OY728121.1, forward strand.
ATGAAAAACAATTTACACCACAGCGTGGAGACGGTAAGTCATACGTATGCACGCTTGTTGGTATTATTTTTCATAGGATGGGTAAAAAGAAGGATATGGTTATACCATAATCTTAAAAACATATCATAATATAATATATGTTGGAGTTATTATTTTATTATGGTAACAACTTAGTAAAAGGAAGTAGAAGAATAAATGAACTTTAAAAGAAGGGATAAAACGATTACCTCTTCTTCGGGTGTCTTCTTTTGATTTGCATAAAAGAACTCCTTAAGTTGGTTTTATGCCAAAAGTGTGGCCTATAGGATGAAGTGAAGGAATTTTTTAGGATATTTGGGTATTATTTGGGCGATCCAAAGGGCATTTGCGGTGTGAACAAGTGGGTAGAGGTGGTGCCCTTTTATAAGAGGGACGAGGGGCACTTTAGGAATGTCTAGAAATATTAATTTATTATAAATTCTATTTCAACTCAAAACGGTCCAAAACTAATTTAATTAGAATATAAGATGATTTTGGTTTGAATACCCATTATAAAATAATTTTTAGACAAGTTTTAAATTTTTTTATCCTTATCTTTTTTGTTTAACACTTATTTTACCCTTTTTAATCTTACCGTGATATCATGTTATTTACACATTGTGGGTTAATGTAATTACCATATCATGTAAAAAGACCCACAAAAAGTCATTTATTACATATTGGGATTTTTATTAACCATTTGGTCGAATATTAGTTTTTTAGTAACTTAATATATTTTAATAAACTATTTTATGTTTTAAGTAATCAATTTTGTCGATTTTGGACACTATTCATACATGACTTTTTTAAAAATTCATAAAAAATTGATTCCATCAAACCAAAGGAATTAACTCAAAGTTAATATGTTAATATCATCCATAAAATTCTTGGATGAAATTAAAATATCTAAATTACTATTATTTAATGTATATAATATCAGTTTTTTGAATCCTTTATTAATGAAGCGATCACTGCATCATCATTGTGTCATAATTAAATTTATTTATTAAATGTGTAAAAATTATAAATAAAATATCATGATGTAGGAAATATTTTTATCTTTCTAATGAATATTTATAGTCAAATATATCAACTAAATAACACCATATAAAAAATTAGTAACAGATACAAGATTATGTTATATTTGTCTATACTTTAAATTAATTATTATAAAATGTCATTTTACCACCCAATTGGATCTATGGGGTCCCAAACTAGACCCAAGGAATCCCATGGTCATAAATATCTCATAAAATGGGATAAATAATTGTGTTAGGGTAGTTTAATATTATTATAATATTATATTTTACCCTTATTTTCAAGATTTACCCTTTAACCATGGTAAATAAAATAATTATTGAAGTTACTATTCATAATGACAAAAGATAAAAGGTAAATATTTGCACAATTTTGAACTTATTATTCCAAATATGGAATCCATTTTTTCAAATTCAAAACACATAAGTTGTAGTAATTAATTTAAAATTAATTCTTGTTTTTAAAAACCTAAAAAGCGGTGTTTTAAGAAGTAAAAACTATCAAAATATTGTCATGTCTTTATGTCCAATTTAAATTTAAAATTACTTCCAATGTCCTAAATTATATTAAATGATAAAAATATAATATAATTATACTTTAAAACCACTCAAATTTATAATTTAACACTACAAATTATTTTTATTTAAAGAGGTATTTTTAATTAAAATTTAGTATTTTCATTATTCATCAAAATATGAAAGTTATCAGAAAAGTACCAAAAAAATTATCCAAACTAAATTTTTATGTCCCTATTATAAAGAATAATTTAATTTAAGAAATTTAATATATAAAAGTGTCCGATATTGGATTTAAAAATGGTTCACCATTAAAAGGCGGAAAAACTTCATTTTTTGAAAAATATTTCTTTTGTCTAAAAAATTGAATTTTTCCATTATATTATGTCTAAGAAACACAAAATATGAATTTTAAAAGTATATGGGAGATATAAAATTAAAAGTTTGGTTAATACTATTCATAACCACTTTTAAACGGCTAGTTTAATAGGTCTTAGTGCGCTTGAACTCGGTGTTGCGTACATCGCAAGCTATTGAATTATTTAAAAAGGAAGAGTACCATGAAAGTTTGGGGGTGTTAAAATAGTAGTGTAATAACTGTTATTCACAAAATATTATCCAATCCATCAAAAAAGTGGGCAAACTTAGTAAAAACCCTTGTGTAGTGTGTGTTATTTCTAACTATATATCAATTAATAATATTATTTCATTAAACATATTGGAGAATTCACTTGATGGGAAAAGGATTTTGAGAGTTTTTTCTTTTATAACCATTTATTTTCTTCCCCTCTCAAAGGTTGTCTACTCACACTTTTTACTAATGCTTTTATAGAGGTTTATCTTAACTTATATTTATGAATTGGAGAATTCACTATTTTTCTTAATGTTACAATATCCCATGGGGTCACACTTTATGATTGAATAGATAGATATAATGTTTTATGAAACATAGCTTGATATAGTAAAAGTTTTTTAGAGTTAACACATAAAGAGTTTTGGATAGTTATTCACAAATTATTTGATATGATGTGACATGTTTTAATGACAAGATTCTTGGTGAATATATTTTTCTGAATATATGTTTTTTATAATTTATTTCAATATTGATTAATTTGATATATTTTTATTTAAGAAAAAAATTATTTCATATATAATTAAATTTAAGAGATAATATATGCATAATTTTATTATTTTAAAGCATAATACAAATAATGGATATATACTCATCATATCTAATTTTAAATAAAATTTGGAAATTAATTAAATATATTGGATAAGAGATACATATATATAATGGATCATAATATTTTATAATAATCATGAACTTAGTGATTAATATATAAATAAAGAATGTTATTATCCATTTAATAATAATTTCATCTTGTGCATCACATCATAAACATTGTTTTATTACCTTATAGTAGAATGATACAAATCTATGGTAATGATATACATAATAGTTTATAATACATAAAAGTAAATTTCTCATGACACATAATATCCAAAAATCATTATATTCATACGAAACAAGGTATATAAGAAAAATAGAAAAAGGCATAAAATAAATATGTTGTATGAAAAACACTGTTTTATAATTATAATAGAATGATATATGGTTTCATTGTCTATTATGTGACCATTGAGTATATATTCACTATCATTATATAATAATTAAGTGGTAATAGTTTATATATGTTTACATATCACTATAAATGATATAATGGTCATATATAAATGCTTGAGTTTATAAAATTCATTTTATCGAACGAAAATATATTTCAACCTGAAATCATGATTCTTTATTTCACTATTTATCATATTTATCTGTGATTTTGTAAAATTTATAAGATATATATATATATATATAACCATTTTAATATTTCATTTAATATGGATATATATGGTTTATTAATCCATGTATAATAATATTATATTTTTCAGAATAATAAGTATTTTATAAAATGTTTTTATAAAATTCATTTTACCAAATTTTTTATTCTTCGATTACTAAACATCTCATACATAGAGTTTTATTCATTGTAATAGTAATTTATTATTGGTAATCTAATTGTTTTTCATATTAAATTATATGATATTAATATAATCTCAGCATGTAACCATTTAAAATAATGTAGTAGATTGTTAATTACAAGTCAATGCGATATGGTATTTCATATACATCAGATGATAAAATAAAATATTTTAATATAAATAAGTGTTTTATAAGTCCTTTATAATTTATTTAATTTTTAAATGAGTGTTTATATATTTATAAAACTAATATACCATTCTATGTTCTTGTTTTTATAATTTAAAACATTTCTTTTAAAGTTTAATATATATTTTTTTTCAGTGAAATAATATTTTATAAAGTTTTTTTTATATTCATTTTAAAATAAATTTCTCATACTTAGAGGCTTATTATCATAATAAGCATACCACATTTGTATAAGGCAGTCATTAGAAAAATAATATGGTTATTTTAATTATAATTTAAATGTTTTGAATAAAGCCTATAGCACAAAAAATGTCTTCAAATTATTTATTTAAAAGATAAATTTCATATAAGTTAATGATTAATTTGAAAAAATAGATTAAATATTTGTAATTAGTACAAATAGATTAAGAGATATTTTAAATAAATGATGATATATCATTTATATTTTATGATTTATTTCTAAAATACAATAAACATAAATATTTCTAGAAGCCATTTGTATGAAATAAATTTCAAGAAATGTAATGAATGCTGTATGGTTAGATTACCAGATCTAGAAGTGTAGATTTTTGGCTTTCCATACAATTTGAAATTGGTGAAATATTTCCAAAATTATTTTGGAAATATCTAAAAAGAGGTTTATATATTGTTTCATGAGTTATTTTATATGATACAATATATGTGGATTTAGTGTAAGTGGGATATTTATAGGGATATTACCTAAATATAATATAACATATGACAGTTTATGGACTATATCATATGATAAAATATAGGGATGTCGTATGGTATGAAATTCATGTTGTAAGTTTATATCATATAACATGGTTGGGTATATTGTTGGATATAATATAGTGATATCATATCACACTTCCTTTAGTTATATCATATTATAAAATATTGAAAGATCACAAGTGTTGTAATATGTATCAATCATATTGTATGATTAATACCATAGAAAAAAATTAATTTTTATGGTTATTTTCCACATATATTTTTAGTTATCATTTATGTTTATTAAGATTAATCATTTATGAGATAATTAATTCATTTAAATGTTAAATTCATGGATATCCAAAGAGTTTCAAAATGAATTTAATCGCATTACACTACTCAAACATTCCAAAAAATTTCAATTAAATAACTAAAAGGCTCATGGAAAATTATTTTGGCCTATATAATTGAGGTTAAGTCCCTGAAAATGAAATTTGATATTGTGAATACTTTATCAATTCTATTTAGATGAAAATCTATTATCCCTCTTACCTTATGTTCAAGACACTATCTTAACGATTTCAAAATGAAGATCATATCTAAACATTGGGAAAATTCATCAACCAGTGGATACCCTAAGAGGAATAAGTCCTTTTTTACTTATAAGTGATCCTTATGAAGCATGTGATTAATGGAAAATTGATTTCCCATCATTAGTTTATAATATGAGATTATTTTATATTTTAAATTTTTTCTATTTCCAAGAATGTATGATTATGGTTTATGGTTTATTAATGACTTCTATTGCATTAATAAGTGTTATTAAATTCTAAAACACTACACCAACTATCTATATATTAAATTGGTGTTATTTGAAAACAAATTCAGTCAATGTGTTATCATGATAGAAATTTCAAAACATTTTTTTTATAAATTTTATAGGTGTTTTACATTTATTTTATTTTAACTTATAAAAATGATTAAATATAGAATAATATTGAATCTATAATTACATTGAAAGAAGACTTATATTCATGGTTTCTCATTAGATAAATCATTTTAGAACTTTTTGGTATAAATAATATATTAATTTTGAGACTTACACTATTTTTAGGCGATTTATAAGAATTGAATACTATTATAACATAGAAAAGTTATTTAGAAATGATATAGTTGGATATATAACCTTTTTGACATAAGAAGATAGATAAATTAGAAATATAAGATCATATATATGAAAATTTTTAAAAGAAATGAAGACATGTATGATATTTTCTAAAGAAAATTCATATGTAACATATTTTTGAGGAAATAAGACATACATAAAATTTCTCACCAAAGAAGATGAAATGTTTTATTTTTGAGGGTAAGAGACCAATTTTAACTTATTTTTGAAAAAGAAGAGGATACATGAAGTTTTTAGAGAAAAAAAAGATGATACACTGGATGTTTTAGATGAGCACAGAGGATACCTAAGATATTTTTCAATTTATGGATAATACATATGATATTTTTAGTAGAAGAGGATACATAACATTTTTTTACTGGGTAAAGGTCATATGTAACATATTTTAAGAAAAAAAATTAATATATATAATATTTTCTAAGGATACATATGATACAGATAATAATTTCATAAGATGTAAAGGATATGTATGATATCTAGACTTCAAGATATACTTGGTAGTGGCATGTGTAACATGTTTTTCTTAGTTTAGATGATGTGTAAGATAATGGGAGTTCTCTAAATGATGGGATACCGATACGTGAGATAAGTTTTCTAAGTGTAGCTAATATGTGATACATTTGTAATTTTCCAAAATAAGGTGAAGATAAATTAAAATTAGTATTTCCTAAAAAACTAAGGCATGACTCAAAATACATTTTATTATAGACCAACTCGGGTCAACCATATTATACACTAGATATGGCCATAACATAGTGAGGTGAAAAAAATATAATGGTATAAGTATTTAATACATCCAAAACAATACATAAAACTAGATTATAAATCAAAAGATAAGAGATAAAACCAAAAACCATACAATACAAGCCAAAATAGTCCAAACAATAAAGTATGACAAGTCTCTATGTGACCAACAATCACCTCCAAACCACCCCACTATGAAGGAAAAGACAAAAGGATAATTAAACATGCTATAACATTCCCTTACCTTTACCAAGATCCTATAACAAAACTTCTACAACCACCCAAAGGAAAAAAAGTAGGGTGTGATCCCAAAGCCTATTAGGATATCACCACATGTTCTATAAAATGTATAATATAAATAATGTAATAGTTTTAGTTTTTGAATCAAAAATATCTTTACAAATCATTTTTCATAAATCTAATCCATTTAAAAATAATTTTACATTGTTTTTTCATAATAGAATTTCATATTATCAAAAAAAAATGGCAAGTATAAGTGATAAAATAGAAAAGCATATCCATGCATCAAAAGTTAAGTAATTAAACACATATCTATGAAATACAATAATGTGATTCCATGTGATACAACCTCAGATAAAAACATGTGAGAAGAATTTTATGATAAAAACCATCATGTGATAAAAATCCATAAATGACAATGACCACTATAATTTTGGATCTATCCTATGGTAAAATGCATAATATAATTGAAAATATACCTAAAATAGGTCAAACATAAGATCCAACCAATATAGATTCCTTCCACAGTCTTTAGATATCAACAAAACAACCACTAGTGGTGCAACATGCTCTAAGGCTGCCTATGTCTATTTCCTGATACACCCATGGTTTCAAAAATTCCAATATTTTCAAATTACATTTCAAAACTATGCTCATAATTTATAAAACTTTTTTCAAAGCTAAGATAAGCTGCTTTGGTGTGTGAAAAGCACATTTACAAATAAAAAAATCCATTTTTAAAAAACCACTTTAAAAACATTTACCTTTCCAAAAAATCCCTTGAAACCAGAAATAACATCAATTCAATGAAAAAAACTAAAGGAATTTATCAAGAACAATAATTAATTCATCAAATTAACCCATTTTATAGAAAAACCTACCTCAAAATAGTATAAAGCTAGCCACCTTCAACAATGATGATTGGAAACCAAGATATCGGCCTTCAAAAGACTTGTCACAATAAGAGAATTCAAGGAATAGATAGAAAACACTATAAAATCATGAATATGAACTATAAATGTAGACATTGTAGTGGAAAATAACAAAGTAATGAATAAGTATAAGTATTTATTACTCATAGATATGAATCTAAACCACAACAGTGATCAATCGCTAAATGAACAATCTGTAATGAGAAGAGATCATGAAAAATCACCTAGGGTGAGCTCTAGGTTGTGAGAGGGAGGATGCAGGTGGAATAAAAGAATAAATTCCCACAAAGTGCCCTAAAAATACAATCCATAAGACTTACACAGTATTAAATCCCATTACATGACATGAATTCCATGAAGGATGAAATCAATGTAAAATGTTTCACCTTTTTATAAAAAATATGATTTTAGTTATTACCTGATGTGAAATCTTAATACATGGTGTATAAAATTCATGAACAAGACTAGATTCACAACATTTTATCAGCAACCATTATATGGCTTGAAATTCCTTTACATGGTTTTTAATCTCCCATCAGACAAAATATATGCCAGTTCTCCACAAAAAAATTCTGAAGCATCTGGGACATTCTTCGAACTTGGGGATAACCCCTAAAATCTATTAAAATATTTATACCCAGAATCCATTAATTCAAACAAACATACATCCCCATAATTTAGATCATTTTCCCCACTAAAGGCTCTCCATCCCTAAGAATCCCACAAAAACACCCAAACAAGGGTGATAAAAAAACATGTACAAAGGAGTATGTGAAAAATGTAACAAGATGTAACAATATCCCCACCATAAACGCTTAATTTCCCCAGAAACTTCTTAGATTTGTAGACTCACAAAAAGTGGTGTCCACTTCAACCTCATAAACAATTCCCTCTATTATATCTCATGGATATCCCATTTTCACTTCTATAGTACCCAGACTAGAGGAATCATTTTTACCACATAGTACCTTCTCTCAAAAATCCATATTCTAAATTGGATATTAAACCATAGTGGTGTTAGTGTCAAGATCAATACCCTCCCATTCAATCACATGGGAAGTATCTCGTATATACTTCCTCAGTTAGGAAAAATTAAACACACTGTGGATAGGCTTCAAACCAGCTATAAAGTCCAAATTATAATCCACATTTCCAATATTCTCAATGATATCAAAGAGGTCCACAAACCTTAGTTACAAATTACCCTACTTACCCAACTGATGATGTAACATCCCAGGTGAATAAAGAATATGAAATTTTCATATTTATTAATTTTTGTGAATTAAATATTAATTTTACAATAAATTGGATGCCATGTTTTATGGCATACATGATACGCAAAAACGGGTTTCTTTGAAATCTTACGTTGCACACAACGTTAAGTTATACCAAAAAAATAATATATTATTATTATTATTTTAAATCGTAGATATTGCATAGTTATTTTATTGGTGGGAATTAATAGGACTAACTATAATATGATTATACATTTTTGTTAAATGTTTTTACATTTATCCAATAAAATCTATAAGCTTAAAATGTTAATGAATCTGATTTTAAGCATAAATACTCTAATATTCATTAAAAGGTTGGTTTATCGACTTTTGATGGAGAACCCTTTTAAATATAGTTATCACTTTTATATGTTATATTTGAAAAAATAAAATTCTTCATTATAATTGAGGCATCAAATTTTACTTTGGGTAAATTTTTGGTATTTTTTCTCATAAAATTCATTTTTTAATGAATAGTGAAAAATACTGTATTTTAATTCAAAAATGAATTTTAATCTAATTTATTTATCTGATTATATTATATTTTTTATTGGTTTTAAAGTGTAATTACAATATATTTTTACCATTTAATTCAATTTTTGTCATTGGAAGTAATTTCACTTTTAAATTCAACATAAACAAGTGTCAATTTTTTGATAGTTATTATTTCTTAAAAACGCGCTTTTTGTTTTGAAAAAGGGTATTAATTTTAAATTAATTAATAAAACTTCTATGTTTATAATTTTTTAAAATAGAAATAATTTTTTAATTTGGAATATCAAATATATCTTAATCTGAATTTTTGGTATTTTTCTGAAAAACATCAATTTTTTATAAATAGGGAAAACACTGAGTAGTAGTTAAAAAACCAACTTCTTCATTTAAATGAAATTTTACCACTTATTTGAATTTAATTTAGAAAATTTCACATACATGGTTGTTATTAGTAAGTAAAATTTGGTTCAATAAGATGAAAATAATTTTTGGTGAATAGTAACTTTTGACTTTTATTTACTGCGGTTAAAGGTAAATAAGGTAATTCAAGGTAAAAATAATATTATAATAATATAAAATTACCTTAACGCTTGTCCTAACCTTATTGGATGATTCATGGAAGACCAATACAATACTTGGGAAATATGTTAGTACTTTTAAATCCATTTGGGTAAGATAATGACATTAATAACTTTTTATTTAAAGTAAAAAATAAAAATTTCAAAAACAAGTATTGTTTTTATAAAACAATTTTAATGTAGTGTTATATAATTGATATATTTCACTATAAATATTCATTAGAACGATAAAATTATTTCCTAAATCATGGTATTCTATTTATAATTTTTAGATATAAAATAAATAAAATTATTTATGACACAATAATGATGGAGTGTTTACCTCATTAATGAATGATTTAAATAAATAAGATTATAAAGATTAAGACAATATCCAAAACCTGTCCAATTATTATTGGATGATTTTATTTCTAACAAGAGTTATCTTAACTTCAACTTTAACAAGTTTTGGATCTTTAGAAACCGAAAATCAGTATATAATAAAATAATATTTTCAAATTTCCTAAAGAGCCCCTCCTCCCCCTTATAAAAAGCCATCACCTATAACCCATTACTCACACCTCTCAAGCCCCTTGGATCGTCCAACCTCTACCCAAATAAGCTCTAAAGATCCCTCTATTCCACTTAGAAGCCTTACCTTTGGCATAATTCACTTCATGTAAACCTTTTGGTTCAAACCAAAGGGAGATACCCGATTTAAAGGTAACATATTCTCTTAAGTTATTTTCTTTTATTTTACTTCTTCATCCCCCTAAACTCTCTTTATTCCTTTATTTTATAACAAAAACAGTATCTTAAATATACTAGGTTTTTTATGAGAAGTATTCAAACTACACTTCTACACACCTCCATCTAATGGATACGAACATACTATTTCCATGGATGGTGAACTACTGCCTCACGAAATGATGATTGTTCAAATATCTCTAACTGCCTCTCTCAGTTGCCATTATGATTGCACTGTAATTATATATGATATATATTTTATTTTATTTTATCAATATTCTTCTTTAATTCTCATTTATAACATATTTTTAGGCTTTTCATGTAGTATAAATACGATAATTTCATTTGAGGAAGTGCGGACTACCGCCCCCTTAAATTGATATAACTTGTTCATACCATACATGGAACATATAAATGATAGTGTTAAAAAAATTATGTAACATATATAAAATATTATATTATACTGTAATTATAATATACCTATGTATCATTAAGTTTTCATTTCTTTAAAAATGAAAAAAATAAATGAAAGTAGTGTTCATGCGTACGTACGACTTACCGTCTCCATGAACGGTGCATTTCATGTCTTCTGTACAAATGTTATGGACTATTATAAATAAATATATACTAGATATATATGATATATATGATATCTAAATCATGAATATAATTATGGAGATAATGTAATTTTGACCACATTGAGAAATTGTAATTATAACGAGTTCATTTTTAACTCAAATTTCGAACATCGACAAAATGTCCGATATGAACTCAAATAATTAAATAATTGTTATTGAAAGGTAATAAGTGATATAAAAGGAATAATAAAACTGAAAAATGTTATGAAGAAATTATAATTTAACTTATGTTTATTATTCTGGAAGAACAAGGAATAAACAAGTCAAGTCAGACACGAGGTAAGGGGTTTATTATCTCACTTTTAATTCTGTGAGATTTCCATTGTTCGCCACTTGTTTATTTCATGTGGTGTATTGTGTACTTCCATTTGATATATATTATCCTAATTATATTTATATTCATCATATTTTTTGATTCATTTGGTGGTTATTAACTTTTTGTCATTTGACTCGATTGATTACAACGTGGTAAGGGGTTTTCATCTTTATTTTTATTCCCATGAGATTCATGTTATATTGACACTATTTCTTTTTTTTGTGGTGTATGTACTTCCCATGATTTTATTATTTGTGTAATATACTTTAATTTATGGGTATTTTCATCTTCATTGTATGATCCTTATTTCATGGGGTGTATGTTTCATAAGTTACCAAATCGGTAAGGGATCCTTTCACCCTCCTCTTTTTAAAAGACTTATTTTTGTTATGTCTTTTAATTTGCATCTTAATAAGTTAAGATATGTTATTAAATATCCTTATTGTTGTAAATTTTATTTCCATGTTATGAGAGACCCTTTTCTCTCTCAGAAACTCATTTTTTTTAATTTTAAAGTGATGTTGTTAGGATGTCGAATTTCTCTAAGAGAACTTCTTAACCCAATTTCAATTCTTTGGGTTAAACTTCTACTTCTTGATTATGTTGTGATATGAATATGTGTGAAAAAACTTTGATTGTTTTACACTTAATATCCACTTATATTGGGTGTATTCTTATTAGGAACACATAATTATTTCATTTATTTATCCTTAATCTTATGATATAATCTTTGTAAGGGACTTTATCTCAATTTACAATCCATTGAGACTTATTTGTTATTATACACCAATTCACTTTTATATGGTGTATATACTTCCCTTTGACATATTATATCATGAATATCCTTATTATTATGATATTATAAACTTTGATTAATGTTATTCCTCAAATATTTGTATTCAAGAATCTCTCATTTGTTTAGGAACTCTTTAACTAAAATATCGTTTCAAAAGTTTTAAATATTTATTCTCCTAAAAGATTTAGGGAATATACTGTGATGGGTATTCCAAACATTACTCCCTACATAGATGTGAAATCTATAATATAAGTATGTTATTAATTCCATAAGTTACCTTTATGATTTATGATTTCTGTGTTTTATTCATAAACTTATGATTTCATGAGGTATGCTATGATTGAAATGTATGGTTTCATTGAATTGTATTTATTGATGGGTTAATGTTTCCTTTCCTTTTTTATAACCCTTACTAAGATTTTTATGCTCATCCCAAGTTTTGAAATGTTTTTCACTAGACTTAAAGATGAATAGGGTCAACGATGGGATCAAGGAAAAGTTATACTGTCTAAAACATGGAACTAGACATGACTCTCTCTTTTTCAAGAGTTATTATTTTATGAAAAAAATGGAAACTAAGTAGAAGTGTCTACTTTGTAATTTTTGAGATTTAATGTAATAGTTATGGCTTAATTCTATAAAAATCTAAACCTGAAAATATCCTCAATGTGAATTATTAATTTAATTAAAGATTATGTAATCTTTTAAGGCTGGGTTCTTATAGTTGGTATCAAAGGTCGGTTTAGACAACTTTAGGGGTTAGGATTTTTTGTTAGACACATGGTTAGTCTCTATGTCTATTCCTTAAGTTAAATCCTTATTTTGTAACTTTTTCAAATCAAGTAAAGTCTGTTACAAATGGAAGGAGGAGGATCTCAATTGACATTCTTATCTCTTCCTAATGACTTGCTTGCAATAATTATTACAAATTCATGTCCAGACGACTCTGAAATATTTTCTAACATACAAATCACTTTAAAGAAATTGTTTGAGATATCAAACACATCCGCTATACCTAGATACCATCGTGGATCATGGGTTGTATTTAATGAAATCCTATTTTCTTAATATTCTCATATTTTCAAGAAAGGTTAATATTATCAAGATATTTTTAAATATTTTACCTTATTATAATATTTTGAAGAATATTATGTTTTTGAAAAAGGTAATGAAGAATGAGACCCTTGAGAAACCTATTTATATTTGATTTTAAATTATAGTCTTTCGACACATACTTGTGGTATTTTAAAAGGACCATTGATTGAATGTTTCAACTCAAACTCGGTCATAATATTTTATAAAAATCAAGTTTTATCAGATGTTTTGAAATTATATGTCATACATGATTATTTTCCAAAACTATTTTTTTGTAATCACCCATATGACCCAAGTTGTACGAGGTGTATTTAGATAAATAAAGCATATGATTTTGAAGGATCTCTAAATCATTGTTGCAATGCATAGACCATCTATCTACATGAAGAAGATGACGATGAAACCAGGTGGACACCATGATCAAGGTACGATGTTATTTCTTTGGTAATAATGCTATTTTATGGAGGTAAAAAAATAAATAATTGTCAATATATATAAGACTTCATGAATTAAGATATTGAGGTTATTATGAGTTGGGATGAAAATGAGAGGCATAAGACAACCATAGAGTTTAAATAATGTTATGGTTATTTTTGAAGATTTTATCTCATTTTTAGGAATTTTATAAAATTATATAGTTTTTGAAAAAGGAAAACACACAGACCGTGTGACAACCCGTCGTGTTGGAAAAAGCTGTGGGAATCGAACCCACAACCAAAGTGCAATTGGGATTTATTACCTACCACTGGACTACGTGAAGTCCCTGGTTAGTATTACTTATTCTTTTTAGTTAAATAATTTTATTGATCAAGACTAAGTTGATTTGGGATATTATGTTTTATCAAATGTATATCCATGGTATAGGAAAATAATTTGGGTATTAAGTGATAAATGTTATTTTGGAAGATTTTTTCTCTTTTTGGGAAACTATATGCCTATGGAAAATACAATACTTTGGGATTTCAATTGAGGAGTAATGGTGGAATTTTATTTTGGAAGAATCTATGTGTTTATTATGGACATGTGGTGATTTGGTTTATTTATAGAAATGATTAACCTATCATAGATAATATGTAATTTGGTTAATTACACTTCAGTATGAGCCTTTAAGAGTAGTTGATGTTATTTAGACATAAATGTTAAGATTTACTATGGAATACTATGTGATAAAATCCATATAAATTTTGGGTTTTAGAATTAGTTTGGATTATTTTAATGAATTTTAAGGACATTTTTGTATTTAATGGTCTTTGTTGAGATTTGGGTATTGCTTATTCAATTTTGGAGATTAAGAGAAGTATTTATTTTTTATAAAAGATTATCCTTTTGTGGATTATCTGATCTTGTACTAACTATTTTGGATTTGCTTAATGTCTAAAGATAGGGGAAATATATAGTTCATATTTGGTGGATTATGTTATTATATAGAAGTTTATTAAATCACTTCATGTGTGACTAAGTCATCTTTAATACTCATCGTTTAGAGAAAAGATGATTTTTTGGTAGAAAATTACTAAATGATGAAACTCTACTTGAAAAGTAAGTATATTTCCTTATGTAATTAGTTAATATCATAAATAAATTCTTAAAATTTATGAAATGGAACATAAAACAAAAATGTTGTCTGTTAACTTTTCGTATAGGGGAATCAAAGACCATTTTACCCATCACAAGTTTGTGATTTTTTGGCGGTTAACTTTCTCCTAATCATGTTTTATATCACTCTCTATCAGAACTTGACACTTAGTTTCTCCTCCATATCCATGTTTTCTTACATGGAATTCTAGTATGGGTTATCTCATGTGACCTTTTTACTTATCTTTATTTATTTTAAAGTGCTAGTTTCATTGACTCTTTTTCCGATGTGGGACTTTTAATGAAGTTTCTGAGTCTAATTTTAAAATTGAGAGGACGCAATTCCCAAAAGGGGGGAAGGATGTAACATCCCAGGTGAATAAAGAATATGAAAATTTTCATATTTATTAATTTTTGTGAATTAAATATTAATTTTACTTTAAAGGGGATGCCATGTTCGATGGCATACCCGATACTCTACAACAGGTTTCTTTGAAATCTTACATTACACACAACGTTAAGTTATACCGAAAAATAATATAATATTATTATTATTCTAAATGGTAGGTAACACATAGTCGTTGTATTAGCGTAAATGAACAGGACTAACTACAATATGATTATACATGTTTGTTAAATGTTTTTACATTTATCTAATAAAAGTTTGAAGCTTAAAATGTGAATGAAGTTGATTTTAAACATAAATACTCTAATATTCATTAAAAGGTCGATTTACCACCTTTTGATGGTGAACCCTATTTAAATACAGTTTTAGTCACTTTTATATGTTCTAATTTGACAAAATAAAATTATTCTTAAGAATCAGGACATCAAATTTTACTTTGGGTAAATTTTTGGTATTTTTTTTTATAAAATTTATTTTTTAATGAATATTGAAAATATTGTATTTTAATTCAAAACTACCTTTTATATAATTTATATATGTTTACATATCACTATAAATGATATAATGGTCATATATAAATTCTTGAGTTTATAAAATTCATTTTATCGAACGAAAATATATTTCAACCTGAAATCATGATTCTTTATTTCACTATTTATCATATTTATCTGTGATTTTGTAAAATTTATAAGATATATATATATATATAACCATTTTAATATTTCATTTAATATGGATATATATGGTTTATTAATCCATGTATAATAATATTATATTTTTCAGAATAATAAGTATTTTATAAAATGTTTTTATAAAATTCATTTTACCAAATTTTTTATTCTTCGATTACTAAACATCTCATACATAGAGTTTTATTCATTGTAATAGTAATTTATTATTGGTAATCTAATTGTTTTTCATATTAAATTATATGATATTAATATAATCTCAGCATGTAACCATTTAAAATAATGTAGTAGATTGTTAATTACAAGTCAATGCGATATGGTATTTCATATACATCAGATGATAAAATAAAATATTTTAATATAAATAAGTGTTTTATAAGTCCTTTATAATTTATTTAATTTTTAAATGAGTGTTTATATATTTATAAAACTAATATACCATTCTATGTGCTTGTTTTTATAATTTAAAACATTTCTTTTAAAGTTTAATATATATTTTTTTTCAGTGAAATAATATTTTATAAAGTTTTTTTTATATTCATTTTAAAATAAATTTCTCATACTTAGAGGCTTATTATCATAATAAGCATACCACATTTGTATAAGGCAGTCATTAGAAAAATAATATGGTTATTTTAATTATAATTTAAATGTTTTGAATAAAGCCTATAGCACAAAAAATGTCTTCAAAGTATTTATTTAAAAGATAAATTTCATATAAGTTAATGATTAATTTGAAAAAATAGATTAAATATTTGTAATTAGTACAAATAGATTAAGAGATATTTTAAATAAATGATGATATATCATTTATATTTTATGATTTATTTCTAAAATACAATAAACATAAATATTTCTAGAAGCCATTTGTATGAAATAAATTTCAAGAAATGTAATGAATGCTGTATGGTTAGATTACCAGATCTAGAAGTGTAGATTTTTGGCTTTCCATACAATTTGAAATTGGTGAAATATTTCCAAAATTATTTTGGAAATATCTAAAAAGAGGTTTAAATATTGTTTCATGAGTTATTTTATATGATACAATATATGTGGATTTAGTGTAAGTGGGATATTTATAGGGATATTACCTAAATATAATATAACATATGACAGTTTATGGACTATATCATATGATAAAATATAGGGATGTCGTATGGTATGAAATTCATGTTGTAAGTTTATATCATATAACATGGTTGGGTATATTGTTGGATATAATATAGTGATATCATATCACACTTCCTTTAGTTATATCATATTATAAAATATTGAAAGATCACAAGTGTTGTAATATGTATCAATCATATTGTATGATTAATACCATAGAAAAAAATTAATTTTTATGGTTATTTTCCACATATATTTTTAGTTATCATTTATGTTTATTAAGATTAATCATTTATGAGATAATTAATTCATTTAAATGTTAAATTCATGGATATCCAAAGAGTTTCAAAATGAATTTAATCGCATTACACTACTCAAACATTCCAAAAAATTTCAATTAAATAACTAAAAGGCTCATGGAAAATTATTTTGGCCTATATAATTGAGGTTAAGTCCCTGAAAATGAAATTTGATATTGTGAATACTTTATCAATTCTATTTAGATGAAAATCTATTATCCCTCTTACCTTATGTTCAAGACACTATCTTAACGATTTCAAAATGAAGATCATATCTAAACATTGGGAAAATTCATCAACCAGTGGATACCCTAAGAGGAATAAGTCCTTTTTTACTTCTAAGTGATCCTTATGAAGCATGTGATTAATGGAAAATTGATTTCCCATCATTAGTTTATAATATGAGATTATTTTATATTTTAAATTTTTTCTATTTCCAAGAATCTATGATTATGGTTTATGGTTTCTTAATGACTTATATTGCATTAATAAGTGTTATTAAATTCTAAAACACTACACCAACTATCTATATATTAAATTGGTGTTATTTGAAAACAAATTCAGTCAATGTGTTATCATGATAGAAATTTCAAAACATTTTTTTTATAAATTTTATAGGTGTTTTACATTTATTTTATTTTAACTTATAAAAATGATTAAATATAGAATAATATTGAATCTATAATTACATTGAAATAAGACTTATATTCATGGTTTCTCATTAGATAAATCATTTTAGAACTTTTTGGTATAAATAATATATTAATTTTGAGACTTACACTATTTTTAGGCGATTTATAAGAATTGAATACTATTATAACATAGAAAAGTTATTTAGAAATGATATAGTTGGATATATAACATTTTTGACATAAGAAGATAGATAAATTAGAAATATAAGATCATATATAAGAAAATTTTTAAAAGAAATGAAGACATGTATGATATTTTCTAAAGAAAATTCATATGTAACATATTTTTGAGGAAATAAGACATACATAAAATTTCTCACCAAAGAAGATGAAATGTTTTATTTTTGAGGGTAAGAGACCAATTTTAACTTATTTTTGAAAAAGAAGAGGATACATGAAGTTTTTAGAGAAAAAAAAGATGATACACTGGATGTTTTAGATGAGCACAGAGGATACCTAAGATATTTTTCAATTTATGGATAATACATATGATATTTTTAGTAGAAGAGGATACATAACATTTTTTTACTGGGTAAAGGTCATATGTAACATATTTTAAGAAAAAAAATTAATATATATAATATTTTCTAAGGATACATATGATACAGATAATAATTTCATAAGATGTAAAGGATATGTATGATATCTAGACTTCAAGATATACTTGGTAGTGGCATGTGTAACATGTTTTTCTTAGTTTAGATGATGTGTAAGATAATGGGAGTTCTCTAAATGATGGGATATCGATACGTGAGATAAGTTTTCTAAGTGTAGCTAATATGTGATACATTTGGAATTTTCCAAAATAAGGTGAAGATAAATTAAAATTAGTATTTCCTAAAAAACTAAGGCATGACTCAAAATACATTTTATTATAGACCAACTCGGTTCAACCATATTATACACTAGATATGGCCATAACATAGTGAGGTGAAAAAAATATAATGGTATAAGTATTTAATACATCCAAAACAATACATAAAACTAGATTATAAATCAAAAGATAAGAGATAAAACCAAAAACCATACAATCCAAGCCAAAATAGTCCAAACAATAAAGTATGACAAGTCTCCATGTCACCAACAATCACCTCCAAACCACCCCACTATGAAGGAAAAGACAAAAGGATAATTAAACATGCTATAACATTCCCTTACCTTTACCAAGATCCTATAACAAAACATCTACAACCACCCAAAGGAAAAAAAGTAGGGTGTGATCCCAAAGCCTATTAGGATATCACCACATGTTCTATAAAATGTATAATATAAATAATGTAATAGTTTTAGTTTTTGAATCAAAAATATCTTTACAAATCATTTTTCATAAATCTAATCCATTTAAAAATAATTTTACATTGTTTTTTCATAATAGAATTTCATATTATCAAAAAAAATGGCAAGTATAAGTGATAAAATAGAAAAGCATATCCATGCATCAAAAGTTAAGTAATTAAACACATATCTATGAAATACAATAATGTGATTCCATGTGATACAACCTCAGATAAAAACATGTGAGAAGAATTTTATGATAAAAACCATCATGTGATAAAAATCCATAAATGACAATGACCACTATAATTTTGGATCTATCCTATGGTAAAATGCATAATATAATTGAAAATATACCTAAAATAGGTCAAACATAAGATCCAACCAATATAGATTCCTTCCACAGTCTTTAGATATCAACAAAACAACCACTAGTGGTGCAACATGCTCTAAGGCTGCCTATGTCTATTTCCTGATACACCCATGGTTTCAAAAATTCCAATATTTTCAAATTACATTTCAAAACTATGCTCATAATTTATAAAACTTTTTTCAAAGCTAAGATAAGCTGCTTTGGTGTGTGAAAACCACATTTACAAATAAAAAAATCCATTTTAAAAAAAACCACTTTAAAAACATTTACCTTTCCAAAAAATCCCTTGAAACCAGAAATAACATCAATTCAATGAAAAAAACTAAATGAATTTATCAAGAACAATAATTAATTCATCAAATTAACCCATTTTATAGAAAAACCTACCTCAAAATAGTATAAAGCTAGCCACCTTCAACAATGATGATTGGAAACCAAGATATCGGCCTTCAAAAGACTTGTCACAATAAGAGAATTCAAGGAATAGATAGAAAACACTATAAAATCATGAATATGAACTATAAATGTAGACATTGTAGTGGAAAATAACAAAGTAATGAATAAGTATAAGTATTTATTACTCATAGATATGAATCTAAACCACAACAGTGATCAATCGCTAAATGAACAATCTGTAATGAGAAGAGATCATGAAAAATCACCTAGGGTGAGCTCTAGGTTGTGAGAGGGAGGATGCAGGTGGAATAAAAGAATAAATTCCCACAAAGTGCCCTAAAAATCCAATCCATAAGACTTACATAGTATTAAATCCCATTAAATGACATGAATTCCATGAAGGATGAAATCAATGTAAAATGTTTCACCTTTTTATAAAAAATATGATTTTAGTTATTACCTGATGTGAAATCTTAATACATGGTGTATAAAATTCATGAACAAGACTAGATTCACAACATTTTATCAGCCACCATTATATGGCTTTAAATTCCTTTACATGGTTTTTAATCTCCCATCAGACAAAATATATGCCAGTTCTCCACAAAAAAATTCTGAAGCATCTGGGACATTCTTCGAACTTGGGGATAACCCCTAAAATCTATTAGAATATTTATACCCAGAATCCATTAATTCAAAAAAACATACATCCCCATAATTTAGATCATTTTCCCCACTAAAGGCTCTCCATCCCTAAGAATCCCACAAAAACACCCAAACAAGGGTGATAAAAAAAATGTACAAAGGAGTATGTGAAAAATGTAACAAGATGTAACAATATCCCCACCATAAACGCTTAATTTCCCCAGAAACTTCTTAGATTTGTAGACTCACAAAAAGTGGTGTCCACTTCAACATCATAAACAATTCCCTCTATTATATCTCATGGATATCCCATTTTCACTTCTATAGTACCCAGACTAGAGGAATCATTTTTACCACATAGTACCTTCTCTCAAAAATCCATATTCTAAATTGGATATTAAACCATAGTGGTGTTAGTGTCAAGATCAACACCCTCCCATTCAATCACATGGGAAGTATCTCGTATATACTTCCTCAGTTAGGAAAAATTAAACACACTGTGGATAGGCTTCAAACCAGCTATAAAGTCCAAATTATAATCCACCTTTCCAAGATTCTCAATGATATCAAAGAGGTCCACAAACCTTAGTTACAAATTACCCTACTTACCCAACTGATGATGTAACATCCCAGGTGAATAAAGAATATGAAATTTTCATATTTATTAATTTTTGTGAATTAAATATTAATTTTACAATAAATTGGATGCCATGTTTTATGGCATACATGATACGCAAAAACGGGTTTCTTTGAAATCTTACGTTGCACACAACGTTAAGTTATACCAAAAAAATAATATATTATTATTATTATTTTAAATCGTAGATATTGCATAGTTATTTTATTGGTGGGAATTAATAGGACTAACTATAATATGATTATACATTTTTGTTAAATGTTTTTACATTTATCCAATAAAATCTATAAGCTTAAAATGTTAATGAATCTGATTTTAAGCATAAATACTCTAATATTCATTAAAAGGTTGGTTTATCGACTTTTGATGGAGAACCCTTTTAAATATAGTTATCACTTTTATATGTTATATTTGACAAAATAAAATTCTTCATTATAATTGAGGCATCAAATTTTACTTTGGGTAAATTTTTGGTATTTTTTCTCATAAAATTCATTTTTTAATGAATAGTGAAAAATACTGTATTTTAATTCAAAAATGAATTTTAATCTAATTTATTTATCTGATTATATTATATTTTTTATTGGTTTTAAAGTGTAATTACAATATATTTTTACCATTTAATTCAATTTTTGTCATTGTAAGTAATTTCACTTTTAAATTCAACATAAACAAGTGTCAATTTTTTTATAGTTATTATTTCTTAAAAACGCGCTTTTTGTTTTGAAAAAGGGTATTAATTTTAAATTAATTAATAAAACTTCTATGTTTATAATTTTTTAAAATAGAAATAATTTTTTAATTTGGAATATCAAATATATCTTAATCTGAATTTTTGGTATTTTTCTGAAAAACATCAATTTTTTATAAATAGGGAAAACACTGAGTAGTAGTTAAAAAACAAACTTCTTCATTTAAATGAAATTTTACCACTTATTTGAATTTAATTTAGAAAATTTCACATACATGGTTGTTATTAGTAAGTAAAATTTGGTTCAATAAGATGAAAATAATTTTTGGTGAATAGTAACTTTTGACTTTTATTTACTGCGGTTAAAGGTAAATAAGGTAATTCAAGGTAAAAATAATATTATAATAATATAAAATTACCTTAACGCTTGTCCTAACCTTATTGGATGATTCATGGAAGACCAATACAATACTTGGGAAATATGTTAGTACTTTTAAATCCATTTGGGTAAGATAATGACATTAATAACTTTTTATTTAAAGTAAAAAATAAAAATTTCAAAAACAAGTATTGTTTTTATAAAACAATTTTAATGTAGTGTTATATAATTGATATATTTCACTATAAATATTCATTAGAACGATAAAATTATTTCCTAAATCATGGTATTCTATTTATAATTTTTAGATATAAAATAAATAAAATTATTTATGACACAATAATGATGGAGTGTTTACCTCATTAATGAATGATTTAAATAAATAAGATTATAAAGATTAAGACAATATCCAAAACCTGTCCAATTATTATTGGATGATTTTATTTCTAACAAGAGTTATCTTAACTTCAACTTTAACAAATTTTGGATCTTTAAAAACCGAAAATCAGTATATAATAAAATAATATTTTCAAATTTCCTAAAGAGCCCCTCCTCCCCCTTATAAAAAGCCATCACTTATAAAATCTCGTTTAGGGGGAGTTAGGGTTGTTTAAGCTTTTTGTTTCAATTCAAACTTTCAATTTCAATTTAAGCCCTTTTGATTTTCAATTTCAAAATTTTCGATTCCAACTTTCAATTTCAACTCTTGGTATCAAAATTTTCATTTCAAAATATTCAATTCGAATTTTTCATTCAAATCTTTCAATTATTTTTTGATTCAAAACTCTCAATTTCAAAAATTTCATTTGGTTTCAAATTTCAAATTTCAATTGGTTTTTGATTCAAAACTTTCAATTCAAACTGTTATTCAATTTTCATTTCAAAATTTTCAACAATTGATATCATTTTCAATTGATTTAAAATCTCGTTTTTCATCGCCTCCCTCAATCAAGTTTTATGCCCCACGCTATTTTGATAATCACAAAGGGGGAGAAATTTCTTGATTGATTGGGGGAGAATCTTTTCTCTCATGCTTAGTATTTATTTTCAATTTATCATTTAGGCATGCCTTTCATTTAAGTTTTTACATTGCTTTGATAAGTGATTGTGATCATCAAAATAGGGGGAGATTGGTGTACCCCACACTATTTGATTTTCATGATCACAATCACTTTCATATATGTTTAACTTTGTTTTTAAGTGTTGTGGATGATAGGCAAAAGATTGCCAAAGGATTGGCCCAAGAACGGACAAGAAATTGACTGAAATTCAGTCCACCGGCCAACCGGTGTGATAGCACCGGCCAGCCGGTGGAACTGGCAGAGGGATTGCCCACTGCCAGGTTCCACCGGTCGACCGGTGGCTCTGTCACCGGTCGACCTGTGGCACCCAGCCCAAATAGTATTTGCTACTGTCTTGCCACCGGCCAGCCGGTGGCTCCTCCACCGGTCGACCGGTAGAGCCTGGATCAAGACTCTTCTTCTCTACCAAGGCACCGGCCAGCCGGTGGAGCTGTATCGGCCAGCCGGTAGCCCAGTCAAACTAGCCGTTGGGTTTGACCAGTCAACCCTCTTTTGGCCTCCAACGGCTCCGAAGACCTCTCCAACGGCTCCGAAGCCTCCCCAAGGGTTCCATGCCTATAAATAAAGGCCAAGGAAGCCCCGGACACCTACCGGAACGATACGGAAGCCCACGGACACCTTGTTGATCATTTGGCGTACCTCCGGTGCATTCCTCCAAGGGAACCCCAAGTGCTCCATCCAATTCCACATTCAAGAGCACCCTCAAGAAGCTTGGGAGAGCACGCTACATCAGCTCCATCATCCAATTGGCGCCCAAGTCTTCCTCCAATACGGTTTTTATTTTATATTCATTTTGAGCTTTAAAATTGGGTTTGTGCCTACAAACCCCAACCCTTTTTTCATCCCCCTTTCTTTTGGGTTTCACACCACCACAAAGGTGTGAAGAGGTTTCTTCAAGCCTTTCCTTTTAAAAGGCTTGTGTTCGGTGAGCTAGCCTTCACCCGTTAAAAAGGCTAGTGGGTTCTTGCTAAACCATCAAAAGAAAGTGGGTTCTTGCTAAACCACAAAAAGCAAGCTGTAATAGGTCCTAGTGCTACCTCAAAGCCTAGTGGGTTTCTTGCTAAAACCATTGAAAAGCAAACGGTAGGAATCTCTCAACGGTTGAGTTGGGAGCGGAGACGTAGGCCGGGTTTTGGCCGAACTCCGTTAAAAATTTCTTGTGTGATTGCCTCTTTTATTTCCGCTGCATTTCAACTTTGATTTTTAATTTGTTAATCAATTTTTTAAAAGGCAATCCCCCCCCTCTTGCCATCATTCTCGTCTTTTTTCCGACCCATCAATTGGTATCAGAGGGTGGTTGGTCTCGGGACCGGTGTGGGCTTGGGGGGGGGATGTTGTGTCCTGGGCCCAGGATTGTTGGGCCCCCGCCAGGATTGTTGGCGCCTGTGCCCCGGTAACCAATCCCACATCGGTTGTGGAGGGAGATTGGTGGGTGCTTGAAATTCTCGTGCCTACCTTCCCCTCAGCAACGCGTTTTAAAGCCGTGAGGCCTGGGATAGCAACTGGGCCAGAGCGGACAATATTGCTGGGCCGAGGGATCCGATCCATCAACGGCTCCGAAGACCTCTCCAACGGCTCCGAGGCCTCCCCAAGGGTTCCATGCCTATAAATAAAGGCCAAGGAAGCCCCGGACACCTACCAGAACGATACGGAAGCCCACGGACACCTTGTTGATCATTTGGCGTACCTCCGGTGCATTCCTCCAAGGGAACCTCAAGTGCTCCATCCAATTCCACATTCAATAGCACCCTCAAGAAGCTTGGGAGAGCACGCTACATCAGCTCCATCATCCAATTGGCGCCCAAGTCTTCCTCCAATACGGTTTTTATTTTATATTCATTTTGAGCTTTAAAATTGGGTTTGTGCCTACAAACCCCAACCCTTTTTTCATCCCCCTTTCTTTTGGGTTTCACACCACCACAAAGGTGTGAAGAGGTTTCTTCAAGCCTTTCCTTTTAAAAGGCTTGTGTTCGGTGAGCTAGCCTTCACCCGTTAAAAAGGCTAGTGGGTTCTTGTTAAACCATCAAAAGCAAGTGGGTTCTTGCTAAACCACAAAAAGCAAGCTGTAATAGGTCCTAGTGCTACCTCAAAGCCTAGTGGGTTTCTTGCTAAAACCATTGAAAAGCAAGCGGTAGGAATCTCTCAACGGTTGAGTTGGGAGCGGAGACGTAGGCCGGGTTTTGGCCGAACTCCGTTAAAAATTTCTTGTGTGATTGCCTCTTTTATTTCCGCTGCATTTCAACTTTGATTTTTAATTTGTTAATCAATTTTTTAAAAGGCAATCCCCCCCCCTCTTGCCATCATTCTCGTCTTTTTTCCGACCCATCAATTGGTATCAGAGGGTGGTTGGTCTCGGGACCGGTGTGGGCTTGGGGGGGGGATGTTGTGTCCTGGGCCCAGGATTGTTGGGCCCCCGCCAGGATTGTTGGCGCCTGTGCCCCGGTAACCAATCCCACATCGGTTGTGGAGGGAGATTGGTGGGTGCTTGAAATTCCCATGCCTACCTTCCCCTCAGCAACGCGTTTTAAAGCCGTGAGGCCTGGGATAGCAACTGGGCCAAAGCGGACAATATTGCTGGGCCGAGGGATCTGATCCATCAATTGGTATCAAAGGGAGGTTGACTGGTCAAACCCAACGGTTAGTTTGACTGGGCTACCGGCTGGCCGGTACAGCTCCACCGGCTGGCCGGTGCCTTGGTAGAGAAGAAGAGTCTTGATCCAGGCTCTACCGGTCGACCGGTGGAGGAGCCACCGGCTGGCCGGTGGCAAGACAGTAGCAAATACTATTTGGGCTGGGTGCCACAGGTCGACCGGTGACAGAGCCACCAGTCGACCGGTGGAACCTGGCAGTGGGCAATCCCTCTGCCAGTTCCACCGGCTGGTCGGTGCTATCACACCGGTTGGCCGGTGGACTGAATTTCAGTCCATTTCTTGTCCGTTCTTGGGCCAATCCTTTGGCAATCTTTTGCCTATCATCCACAACACTTAAAAACAAAGTTAAACATATATGAAAGTGATTGTGATCATGAAAATCAAATAGTGTGGGGTACACCACTCTCAAGCCCCTTGGATCGTCCAACCTCTACCCAAATAAGCTCTAAAGATCCCTCTATTCCACTTAGAAGCATTACCTTTGGCATAATTCACTTCATGTAAACCTTTTGGTTCAAACCAAAGGGAGATACCCGATTTAAAGGTAACATATTCTCTTAAGTTATTTTCTTTTATTTTACTTCTTCATCCCCCTAAACTATCTTTATTCCTTTATTTTATAACAAAAACAGTATCTTAAATATACTAGGTTTTTTATGAGAAGTATTCAAACTACACTTCTACACACCTCCATCTAATGGATACGAACATACTGTTTCCATGGATGGTGAACTACTGCCTCACGAAATGATGATTGTTCAAATATCTCTAACTGCCTCTGTCAGTTGCCATTATGATTGCACTGTAATTATATATGATATATATTTTATTTTATTTTATCAATATTCTTCTTTAATTCTCATTTATAACATATTTTTAGGCTTTTCATGTAGTATAAATACGATAATTTCATTTGAGGAAGTGCGGACTACCGCCCCCTTAAATTGATATAACTTGTTCATACCATACATGGAACATATAAATGATAGTGTTAAAAAAATTATGTAACATATATAAAATATTATATTATACTGTAATTATAATATACCTATGTATCATTAAGTTTTCATTTCTTTAAAAATGAAAAAAATAAATGAAAGTAGTGTTCATGCGTACGTACGACTTACCGTCTCCATGAACGGTGCATTTCATTTCTTCTGTACAAATGTTATGGACTATTATAAATAAATATATACTAGATATATATGATATATATGATATCTAAATCATGAATATAATTATGGAGATAATGTAATTTTGACCACATTGAGAAATTGTAATTATAACGAGTTCATTTTTAACTCAAATTTCGAACATCGACAAAATGTCCGATATGAACTCAAATAATTAAATAATTGTTATTGCAAGGTAATAAGTGATATAAAAGGAATAATAAAACTGAAAAATGTTATGAAGAAATTATAATTTAACTTATGTTTATTATTCTGGAAGAACAAGGAATAAACAAGTCAAGTCAGACACGAGGTAAGGGGTTTATTATCTCACTTTTAATTCTGTGAGATTTCCATTGTTCGCCACTTGTTTATTTCATGTGGTGTATTGTGTACTTCCATTTGATATATATTATACTAATTATATTTATATTCATCATATTTTTTGATTCATTTGGTGGTTATTAACTTTTTGTCATTTGACTCGATTGATTACAACGTGGTAAGGGGTTTTCATCTTTATTTTTATTCCCATGAGATTCATGTTATATTGACACTATTTCTTTTTTTTGTGGTGTATGTACTTCCCATGATTTTATTATTTGTGTAATATACTTTAATTTATGGGTATTTTCATCTTCATTGTATGATCCTTATTTCATGGGGTGTATGTTTCATAAGTTACCAAATCGGTAAGGGATCCTTTCACCCTCCTCTTTTTAAAAGACTTATTTTTGTTATGTCTTTTAATTTGCATCTTAATAAGTTAAGATATGTTATTAAATATCCTTATTGTTGTAAATTTTATTTCCATGTTATGAGAGACCCTTTTCTCTCTCAGAAACTCATTTTTTTTAATTTTAAAGTGATGTTGTTAGGATGTCGAATTTCTCTAAGAGAACTTCTTAACCCAATTTCAATTCTTTGGGTTAAACTTCTACTTCTTGATTATGTTGTGATATGAATATGTGTGAAAAAACTTTGATTGTTTTACACTTAATATCCACTTATATTGGGTGTATTCTTATTAGGAACACATAATTATTTCATTTATTTATCCTTAATCTTATGATATAATCTTTGTAAGGGACTTTATCTCAATTTACAATCCATTGAGACTTATTTGTTATTATACACCAATTCACTTTTATATGGTGTATATACTTCCCTTTGACATATTATATCATGAATATCCTTATTATTATGATATTATAAACTTTGATTAATGTTATTCCTCAAATATTTGTATTCAAGAATCTCTCATTTGTTTAGGAACTCTTTAACTAAAATATCGTTTCAAAAGTTTTAAATATTTATTCTCCTAAAAGATTTAGGGAATATACTGTGATGGGTATTCCAAACATTACTCCCTACATAGATGTGAAATCTATAATATAAGTATGTTATTAATTCCATAAGTTACCTTTATGATTTATGATTTCTGTGTTTTATTCATAAACTTATGATTTCATGAGGTATGCTATGATTGAAATGTATGGTTTCATTGAATTGTATTTATTGATGGGTTAATGTTTCCTTTCCTTTTTTATAACCCTTACTAAGATTTTTATGCTCATCCCAAGTTTTGAAATGTTTTTCACTAGACTTAAAGATGAATAGGGTCAACGATGGGATCAAGGAAAAGTTATACTGTCTAAAACATGGAACTAGACATGACTCTCTCTTTTTCAAGAGTTATTATTTTATGAAAAAAATGGAAACTAAGTAGAAGTGTCTACTTTGTAATTTTTGAGATTTAATGTAATAGTTATGGCTTAATTCTATAAAAATCTAAACCTGAAAATATCCTCAATGTGAATTATTAATTTAATTAAAGATTATGTAATCTTTTAAGGCTGGGTTCTTATAGTTGGTATCAAAGGTCGGTTTAGACAACTTTAGGGGTTAGGATTTTTTGTTAGACACATGGTTAGTCTCTATGTCTATTCCTTAAGTTAAATCCTTATTTTGTAACTTTTTCAAATCAAGTAAAGTCTGTTACAAATGGAAGGAGGAGGATCTCAAATGACATTCTTATCTCTTCCTAATGACTTGCTTGCAATAATTATTACAAATTCATGTCCAGACGACTCTGAAATATTTTCTAACATACAAATCACTTTAAAGCAATTGTTTGAGATATCAAACACATCCGCTATACCTAGATACCATCGTGGATCATGGGTTGTATTTAATGAAATCCTATTTTCTTAATATTCTCATATTTTCAAGAAAGGTTAATATTATCAAGATATTTTTAAATATTTTACCTTATTATAATATTTTGAAGAATATTATGTTTTTGAAAAAGGTAATGAAGAATGAGACCCTTGAGAAACCTATTTATATTTGATTTTAAATTATAGTCTTTCGACACATACTTGTGGTATTTTAAAAGGACCATTGATTGAATGTTTCAACTCAAACTCGGTCATAATATTTTATAGAAATCAAGTTTTATCAGATGTTTTGAAATTATATGTCATACATGATTATTTTCCAAAACTATTTTTTTGTAATCACCCATATGACCCAAGTTGTACGAGGTGTATTTAGATAAATAAAGCATATGATTTTGAAGGATCTCTAAATCATTGTTGCAATGCATAGACCATCTATCTACATGAAGAAGATGACGATGAAACCAGGTGGACACCATGATCAAGGTACGATGTTATTTCTTTGGTAATAATGCTATTTTATGGAGGTAAAAAAATAAATAATTGTCAATATATATAAGACTTCATGAATTAAGATATTGAGGTCATTATGAGTTGGGATGAAAATGAGAGGCATAAGACAACCATAGAGTTTAAATAATGTTATGGTTATTTTTGAAGATTTTATCTCATTTTTAGGAATTTTATAAAATTATATAGTTTTTGAAAAAGGAAAACACACAGACCGTGTGACAACCCGTCGTGTTGGAAAAAGCTGTGGGAATCGAACCCACAACCAAAGTGCAATTGGGATTTATTACCTACCACTGGACTACGTGAAGTCCCTGGTTAGTATTACTTATTCTTTTTAGTTAAATAATTTTATTGATCAAGACTAAGTTGATTTGGGATATTATGTTTTATCAAATGTATATCCATGGTATAGGAAAATAATTTGGGTATTAAGTGATAAATGTTATTTTGGAAGATTTTTTCTCTTTTTGGGAAACTATATGCCTATGGAAAATACAATACTTTGGGATTTCAATTGAGGAGTAATGGTGGAATTTTATTTTGGAAGAATCTATGTGTTTATTATGGACATGTGGTGATTTGGTTTATTTATATAAATGATTAACCTATCATAGATAATATGTAATTTGGTTAATTACACTTCAGTATGAGCCTTTAAGAGTAGTCGATGTTATTTAGACATAAATGTTAAGATTTACTATGGAATACTATGTGATAAAATCCATATAAATTTTGGGTTTTAGAATTAGTTTGGATTATTTTAATGAATTTTAAGGACATTTTTGTATTTAATGGTCTTTGTTGAGATTTGGGTATTGTTTATTCAATTTTGGAGATTAAGAGAAGTATTTATTTTTTATAAAAGATTATCCTTTTGTGGATTATCTGATCTTGTACTAACTATTTTGGATTTGCTTAATGTCTAAAGATAGGGGAAATATATAGTTCATATTTGGTGGATTATTTTATTATATAGAAGTTTATTAAAGCACTTCATGTGTGACTAAGTCATCTTTAATACTCATCGTTTGGAGAAAAGATGATTTTTTGGTAGAAAATTACTAAATGATGAAACTCTACTTGAAAAGTAAGTATATTTCCTTATGTAATTAGTTAATATCATAAATAAATTCTCAAAATTTATGAAATGGAACATAAAACAAAAATTTTGTCTGTTAACTTTTCCTATAGGGGAATCAAAGACCATTTTACCCATCACAAGTTTGTGATTTTTTGGCGGTTAACTTTCTCCTAATCATGTTTTATATCACTCTCTATCAGAACTTGACACTTAGTTTCTCCTCCATATCCATGTTTTCTTACATGGAATTCTAGTATGGGTTATCTCATGTGACCTTTTTACTTATCTTTATTTATTTTAAAGTGCTAGTTTCATTGACTCTTTTTCCGATGTGGGACTTTTAATGAAGTTTCTGAGTCTAATTTTAAAATTGAGAGGACGCAATTCCCAAAAGGGGGGAAGGATGTAACATCCCAGGTGAATAAAGAATATGAAAATTTTCATATTTATTAATTTTTGTGAATTAAATATTAATTTTACTTTAAAGGGGATGCCATGTTCGATGGCATACCCGATACTCTACAACAGGTTTCTTTGAAATCTTACATTACACACAACGTTAAGTTATACCGAAAAATAATATAATATTATTATTATTCTAAATGGTAGGTAACACATAGTCGTTGTATTAGCGTAAATGAACAGGACTAACTACAATATGATTATACATGTTTGTTAAATGTTTTTACATTTATCTAATAAAAGTTTGAAGCTTAAAATGTGAATGAAGTTGATTTTAAACGTAAATACTCTAATATTCATTAAAAGGTCGATTTACCACCTTTTGATGGTGAACCCTATTTAAATACAGTTTTAGTCACTTTTATATGTTCTAATTTGACAAAATAAAATTATTATTAAGAATCAGGACATCAAATTTTACTTTGGGTAAATTTTTGGTATTTTTTTTTATAAAATTTATTTTTTAATGAATATTGAAAATATTGTATTTTAATTCAAAACTACCTTTTAATATAATTTATTTATATGGTTAGATTATATTTTTAATTGGGTTTAAAGTGTAATTAGATTATATTTTTACTATTTAATTCAATTTTGGTCATTGGATGTAATTTCACTTTGTAATTGGACATAAACAAGTGTCAATCTTTTGATAGTTACAATTTCTTAAAAACGCGCTTTTTTTATTTGACAACGGGCATTAATTTTAAATTAATTAATGAAACTTATATGTTTTTAATTTGGTAAAATATACATCATTTTTAAATTCTTAATATCAAATATAGCTTACGCTGAATTTTTGGTATTTTTCTGAAAAACTTCAATTTTTTATGAATATTGAAAACATTAAGTAATAGTTAAAAAAAACTGACTTCTTCATTTAAATGAAATTTTACCACTTCTGTGAATTGAATTAAAAAAATCCGATATACATGGTTGTTATTAGTAAGTAAAATTTGGTTCAATAATATTAAATTAATTTTTGGTCAATAGTAACTTTTGACTTTTATTTACCGAGGTTAAAGGTAAATAGGGTAATTCAAGGTAAAATAATATTATAATAATATAAAACTATCTTAACACGTGTCCTAGCCTTATTGTATGAGTCATGTATTACCAATACAATCGTTGGGTGAGATTTTTGTCCTTTTAAAGTCATTTGCGTAAAATAATGACATTAATAACTTTTTATTTAAAGTAAAAATAAAAATATCATAAACATGTATTGTTTTTCTAAAACAATTTTAATGTAGGGTTATATAATTGATATATTTGACGATAAATATTCATTAAAAATCTAAAAATATTTCCTACATCATGCTATTTTATTTATAATTTTTAGACATCAAATAGATAAAATTATTTATGATACAATAATGATTCAGGGTTTACCTCATTAATGAATGATTTAAATAAATAAGATTATTAACATTAAAACAATATCCAAAACCTATAAAATTATTATTGGATGATTTTATTTCAAAAAATAGTCATCTTATCTTTTACTTTAATAATTTTTGGACCTTTATAAACCTAAAATCATTATATAATAAAATAATATTTTTAAACTTTCCTAAAGAGCCCCTCCTCCCCCTTATAAAAATCCCTCTCCTCTAACCCATTACTCGCACCTCTCAAGCCCCTTGGCTCGTCCAAACTCTACCAAAATAAACTTTCAAAATTACTATCTTCCACTTAGAAGTCTTACCTTAGGTATAAGGCACTTCAAGTAAACCTTTTGGTTCAATCCAAAGGGAGATACCCGATTTAAAGGTAATGTCTTCTCTTAAGTTCTTTTCTTTTATTTTACTTCTCCAACCCCATAAACTCTCTTTATTATTTTATTTTATAACAACACCAGTATACTCAATATACTAGGCTGTTTTTATAATAATTATTCAAACTAAACTTCCGCACACCTTCATCTAATGGATATGAACATACTGTTTCTGTGGACGGCGAACTACTGCCTCACGAAACGATGATTGTTCAAATATCTCCAATCGCCACTCATGGTGGACATTATGATGGATATGTAATTATATATGATATATTTTATATCTTATTTTATCAATATGCTTCTTTAATTCTCATTTATCACATACATTTATTCTTTTAATTTTGTATAAATACCATAATTTTATTTGAGGAAGTGCGGACTACCGCCCCCTCAAAGTGATATGACTCGTTCATACCATAAATGGAACATATAAATGTTGGTGTTAATGAAATTATGTAACATATATAAAATATGATATTATAATGTAATTATAATATACCTATGTATCATTAAGTTTTCATTTCTTTAAAAATGAAAAAAAGAAATGAAAGTAGCGTTCATGCGTACGTACGACTTACCATCTCCATGAACGGTGCATTTCATTTATTCTATCCAAATGTTATGGACTATCATAAATACATATATGATGGATATATATGATATATATGATATCTAAATCATGAATATAATTATGTATATAATGTAATTTTGACCACATGGACAAATTGTAATTATAACAAGTTCATTTTTAACTCTAATTTCGAACATTGACAAAATGTACGATATGAACTCAAATAATTAAATAATTGTTATTGAAAGGTAATAAGTGATATAAAAGGAATAATAAACTTGAAAAAGGTTCTTAATAAATTATAAATTAACTTATTTTTATTATTCAATAAGAAAAAGGAACAAACGAGTCAAGTGGGACACGAGGTTAGGGGTTTATTATCTCACTTTTAATTCCGTGAGATTTCCATTATTCTCCACTTATTTATTGTATCTGGTGTATTTTGTACTACCATTTGATATATATTATCATTATTATCTTTATATTCATGGTATTTTGTGATTCATTTGTTGGTTATTAAATTTTTGTCATACGAATCGATTGATAACGACGTGGTAAGGGGTTTTCATCTCACTTTTTATTCTCGTGACATTCATGTTATATTTCCACTATTTCCTTTTTGTGGTGTATGT
Source organism: Viscum album (assembly GCA_963277665.1). Classification (NCBI taxonomy): domain Eukaryota; kingdom Viridiplantae; phylum Streptophyta; class Magnoliopsida; order Santalales; family Viscaceae; genus Viscum; species Viscum album. The sequence goes on from OY728121.1 coordinate 546,958,371, forward strand.
ACTTCCCATTATTTTATTTTTTTGTAATATAATTTAATTTATTGGTATTTTAATCTTCATTTTATTATCCTTCTTACATGGGGTTTATATTTCGTAAGTCACCAAATCGGTAAGGGAACCTTTCACCCTCCTCTTTTTAAAAGAATTCTTTTTGTTATGTCTTTTAATTTACATCTTCATATGTTGGGATATGTTCTTATATATCCTTATTTCTATACATTTTATGTCTATGTGATGAGAGACCATTTTCTATCTCATCAACTCATTTTCTAAATTTTAAAATGATGTCGTTAGGCTGTCAAATTTTTATTATCCCAATTTCAATTATTTGGGTTAAACTTATAATTCTTGATTATGTTGTGCTATGAATATGTGTGAATGACCTATGATTATTTTACACTTAATATCCACTTATATTGGGTGTATTATTATTTTTCACACATAATTATGCCCTTGATTTATCCTTAATCCAAGGATACAATCTTTTTAAGGGACTTTATCTCAATTTACATTCCATTGAGACTTATTTATTGTTATACACCAATTAACTTGTATATGGTGTATATACTTTCCTTTGATGTATTATATCATGAATATCCTTATTCTCATGATATTATAAGCTTTGATTAATGTTATTTTTCAAATATTTGTATTTAAGAGTCTCTCATTTGGTTAGGAACTCTTTAACTAAAATATCGTTTTAAATGTTTTAAATATTTATTCTTCTATATATTTCTCATTAATTTCCATGTTATAAAAATGGTTTTAGGGATTTATTTATATGGACATTAATGTTTTTAAATTAAAATTTATTTCAAATGCTTCAAAGTGGTATGGGACACTTTGATTCAAAAATCACTTTATTAAATGTTTTAAATGGTTTTGAAAATGGTTTGATAAAGCATTGATCATGTAAATATCTTGAAATGATATATTGTGATTAAAATGTGGAAATTTCATCTTTACTTTATGATTTTTTTTTATGTGTTATGAATATGTTGTGGTTATTGGGATTTTTTCACATATATGGGTGGTTCTATGATAAACCTAGGTCAAGTGAGGCCGAGATAGATCTCCAATGCATTGGGTACTGTGATGGAGGTAAATGTTAATGTTTCTCCTAAGAGAGTTAGGGAATATACTGTGATGGGTTTTACAAATGTAACTCCATACTTAATTGTGAAAGATATAATGTAAGTATGTTATGAATTCCATAAGTTTCCTTTATGATTTATTATTTCTGTGTGTTATTCATAAATCTTATGATTTCATGAGGTATGTTATGATTGAAAAGTATGGTTTCATTGATTTTTATTTATTGATGGGTTAATGTTTACTTTTCTTATTTTATAACCCTTACTGAGATTTTTATTCTCATCCTAAGTTTTGAAATGATTTTCACAGGACTTAAAGATGAGTAGGGTCAAGGATGGGATCAAGAAAAATTTATGCTATCTAAAACATGGAACTAGACATGACTCATTTTTTTCAAGAGTTTTTATTTTATGAAAAAAATGGAAACTGAGTAGAAGTGTCTACTTTGTAATTTTTGAGATGTAATATAATTATTATGGCCTAATTATCTAAAACTTTAAACCTAAAAATATCATCAATTTGAATTATGAATTTAATTCGAGATTATGTAATGTTTTAAGGTTGGGTCCTTATAGGTGATGTCCCAAGAACGGTGGAACTCTAAGAAAAACCAGATCACCAACCTAAACTATTGTGGCTCATGAAGACGATCTTCATAAGATTTATGATGACTCTATACTATGATCAATCTCCTCTGGATCAACTTTACACTCTCTACCATCTCATGAACAATTCATATCCCCACAAAGGACCGATCTCCCAAATATTCCCCAGCATAATGTAAATATACATGGATTTTATTAAAATCCTTATATGACAACATATTTATCAAATCCTGATAACTATTATTATAGGAAAATTTGACCATATGGAAAATATTTTCCCATGATCCTCCAAAATCAAGCACACCATCCTAGAGAATATCCTCGAGAACTTGGATAGCCCTCTCTGTATGTCCATCCATCTGTGGATGATAATCTATGCTTAATCTAATTTGGGAACCCATTACATCCTATAAACCTTTATAGAACTTGGATGTGAACCTCATTTCCCTATTAGATACAACCTCAGAGGGAACCCTATAAATTATCACAATCTCTCATAAATACAAGTTCTCAAGCTATTCCATGTTTTTCTTCTCCTTGATAGGTAAGAAATGCGCCAATTTCATGAGTCAATAAAAAATCACCCAAATTGAATCCTTTCCACTAGGTATCCATGGAATTCCAATGACAAAATCCATGTAAATTTCATCCCACGTACATATTGGAATGGGTAAGGGCACAGAAAACTAGCAGGTCTTTGGTACTCCACCTTAATTCTCTAAGAAGTAAGAAACCATGATATAAAATCCACAATCAACCATCTCACCCCCTGTTACCAATATAGATGTCTCAAATAATGACACATATTGGTTTCCCCAGAGTTTATAGACCAAAAATATTAATTCCCACTATCCATAAACTTCTACCATAGGGGATATGGAATAACCAACCTACCATGAAAGCACTGAGCACCACAGGGAATCTAAGACCACTTAACCAAGGTCTCCCCACCATAATGTCTTTTAACCGAGCATTGGAACTTCATTTTTGTCACTTTCTCAAGTCTAACTCACTCATAAAAATATGATTCTGAATTCATCGAATTCAAGAACACTTGTCCACTAATCTATTCTACTCCTAATATTATCTCAGCAAACAAACTCATCAAAGAACACTCCTCAACTGATTCTGTAACAGTTTGTATCAGTAATTTTATACTCAATGCATTGGAAACCACATTTCTCTTACCATGGGGGTAAAATTATCAAAATAAAAAAATTTAAGGTATTCCATCCAGTTTCTCCATCTCATGTTCAAATCCCTTTGAGTAAAAATATATTTCAGGCTCTTATGATCAGAATAAATAATAAAACACCCCCCAATGATGTTATGTCCCCACATATTATGTTCATGCATAACAACTGATAAATCAATATCATGGGTAGGGTAGTTATTCCCATGATGTAGTAACTATAAAAATCCATATACCACTACATATTTCTTCTATATCAAGAAACATCCCAAACCCATACCAAAATCATCACATAAAACTTCATAACCTAAATCCATTTCTAAAAGAATCAAAACTAGTGCTGAATTCAACCTCATCTTAAACTTATCTAAATATCTCTGAAAATTTCCTTTCCACTCAAACTTTACATCCTTATGGGTTAAATCAGTCATCAAAGATGCAATCTTGGAGAAATCCTGAACAAACTAAATATAGTAACCAGCTAAACCCAAGAAGTTTTGGATCTCAAACATGTTTCAGGGATACTCCTAGGATATAACATCATGCATATTTTTAGTATCCACTAATACTCAACTCTTAGATTTCACATGACCTATAAATTTCACTTCTCAAATCCAAAACTCACATTTAGAAATATTACCATATAGACAATGTTCTATCAAGGTTTGAATAATAATATTAAAATAGTCCTTGTGCTCCCCCTCTAACTTGTGGAACACAAAAATATCATCCACTAACACATTAAAAATATAGTATATGAACTGATGACAGATATGGTTCATCAAACCCATAAAAACCATAGGAGTGTTAGTTAAACTAATTGGCACAACTAGAAACTCAAAATTCCCATACAGGCTTCTAAATGTTGTATTAGGTATCTCGTGTTCTCGAAAACTCAAATAGAAGTACCCTAACCGAAGTTCAATCATTGGAAACCAACATGCCCCTCGAATATTGTCAAAAAGTTCATCAATCCATGGAAAATGATATTTCATCTTAAAAGTCACCTGATTCAACAGTCAATATTAAATAAAAATTCTAAGTCCCTTATCATCCTTTTTAGCAATGAGGATAGGTGAAGACCAAAATGACATACTAGGATGAATAAACGCTTTGTATTATAGGTCCTTAAGTTGGACCTTAATTTCTACCAACTCAAATGGTTTTATTCAATAAGATGGAATAGAAATGAGAATCATACCAGGGAGCAAGTAAATAGTAAACTCAACCTCTCAATGGGGAGGTAAACTAAAAAAATCATCTAGAAAGACTTGGGGCACACACACACCACTCTAGTAAGTCGACCACCCAAATAAGGGACAACTTAATCAAGAAATAATCTCTAAAAACGATCATAAGATTACCCCACCATAAGGAACAACATGCCCTGTACTTCCTGATCTAGAGTCCCACTCACCCTAAAAAACATGAGTGACCCCATTGGTAAATAAGAACCATACTCAATGACAATAAAAGTCTATCTAGGCCTTAACACTGATCTTCCAATACATGCCTATAATCAAGTCCAAAATTTCAAGATCAAGCCCCAAGAAGTCCCATTCTACCTCAAATTCAACTACCATCCCCTAATATACGAGACACTTGAAACCTTTTTTGGACCTCATTCCCAATGGTATAGAAATATAATAAAATTACAACATATGTTCTGAATGAAACCCAATACATCAACAAAATTTAATGATATAATTGAATGATTATCATCTGTATCAAAAAAATCTAGAACCACAAAAGATGAAATAAGTATTGTTCCACTAAATATAGTTAACCCTGCTTCATATTCCTCTGGAACATACTCTATTGTATAAAGACATATGGTCTTATATCCTACCTAAGATTTCTTAGCCACATGAACATCCCCCTTATCCTGAGGATAAGACCCACTATCCTTGGAAGAATCTTCATAAACTTGTGAACCCTTAGTGAATGTGGATCCTGCCTTACTTCCTTGGGATATCCTATAACAAAAGTTTTTTAAATTTCCAAATTATCCACAAAGTTGAAAATTCTTAGGTTCCTCCAAAAAAATAAGCTTAATATGACAAGGACACCCACATTGATGCCTTTTTACTTCCTTTTTTGTTCATAAGATCACCCTGGCTATCAACTACACCAACTAAAGCTCCACCCAAACCATTATTTCTATATATGAATACCTCAATTAAATAAACTTTATCAACTACCTCTACAAAGGTAAGAAGGTACATGAGAATCAACATTGACTAAATATCTATCCTTAATCCCAATTCAACCTTACAATATATTTAGGTACTCATTAGTAAAAAGCTCTAGTTCTAGATGCACCAACATAGAAAAATGGGTATAATACCCCAGAACGGTATGCCCCCCTGCTCCAAGGTAAAAAACTCCAGGGTCTTTTCCATACATAACATCTCAATATAAAACATATGGTAAAATATTTTCTCAAAATAATTCTAGATAAGGTCCTTGTGAAAATCATCTTTCATAATAGAGTCTCACCATCTCCTTCCTAGTCCCTTGAGCATGTACATGAAAAAACCCACCATAGATTATTTAGAAGTCTTCAAGAAATTGAAGATCCACTCAAGCCAATCCTCACACTCCTATGGTCCCTTGTCACCATGAAAAATAGGTGGATACTTTCTTGGTAAATTAAAATCCATGATCCACCACACATACTGGGATATTGACACCCACTTAACCCAGAGTCTGAAAAGTGCATATTACAACATCTACCAAATAAGGGTCCACTAGAGGATTCACTGACAGATCCTATCTCACAATTTCATCTCTTTTATTTTGAAGAGTTATTTTTGGGGGTATTTTCTAATAAACAAAAGAAAATAACCAATTATATCATGAGAATATTCTATAATATTAGGGCCACTTTCAGAATTAAGACCAATGCTTTTAAACAACAAGAATTCAAATTAATTGTAAATTTTAACAATTAAAGACATTACATATAAAGGAATAGTTCAATCTAAATAAATTTCAAATAAATTTCTTTAAAATGACCCAAAACTTGAATTTTCAAGCTTGGTAAAAGCATCTGACTACCCATGGTAACTCAAATTTAGTCACAAGAGTGAGCTATCCAGGACCCTTTTCCATACTTACAATCCAAATTCCAATGGTAATAACTCTTTTATACCCAATAAAAAACCAAAATCAAGTATTATTAACACACTTAAGTTTTGATATATCCCTATGATACCAATTTGTGACTGACTAACCCAGGTTAACCAAAATATACACCTGATCTGACTATCACATGGTGTGGTGAAACAAAGATAATGGTATAAGTATTGAATATATCCAAAACAAGAAATAAAACCAAAGTAAAAAAGTGAAAGAAAATAGATATAACCCATAAAATTAAATAAATAAAAGTCTAAACTATAAATTATTACAAGTATCTATGCGACTATCAATCACCTCCCAAACACCCCTCTATGAAGGAAAATATGAAAGGAGAATCCAATATGCTACAATATTCCCTTCCCTTTACTTAGATCCTATAATAAAACGTCTAAAACTACCCAAAGGTAAAAGTAGTTTGTGAGAAAAAATCCCAGTAGGATACCACCATAGAATCTATAAAAGGTCTAATATAAATAATGAAATAGTTTTATCTTTTAAAACAAAAATATTTTTATAAATAATTTCCAAAAATCCAATCCATTTGAAAATAATTTTACCTTTGGTTTTTCATAAATTCCATTCATATTATCAAAATATAAATATGAAAATTATAGGTGATAAAATAAGAAATCATATCCATAAATCATAAAGTAATAAAGTAACCACATATCCATTAAATACCATCATGCAATTCCATATGGAACAACCTCATTTAAAACCCTGTGAAAAATAATCCATGATAAAAAACCATCAGGTGATAAAATCCATAGATTACCAAGAACAGTATCATTTGGGCTCCAAACTATGGGAAAGGACATACTAGACATAAAAAGATGCCTAAACTAGGTCAAAAATTGGATCTAATTTATATTGATTCATGACATAGTCTTTTGATATCAACAAAACAACCACTAGTGGTTCTACACACACTAAGGATTCTTTTTTCTATTTATAGTCGCACCCAAGGTTCCAAAAGTGCCAAGATTGTAAAATTACATTTCAAAAATGTTATAGAAATTTATAAAACATTTTTAAAATCCAATACAAATAGATTATGTGTTTGAAAAACCCATTTCTGAATCAAAACAAATCTATTTTTAAAGTAAACCTCTTTAAAAAATATCTTTTCAAGAAATACCTTGAAACTACAAATCAATTAATTCCAATGAACAAACTAAAGGAATTTATTAATAATGATAAGAAATTCATTTAATTAACTTATTTTATAGAATCACCTTCCTAAAAATGGTATAAACCAAGACTCCTTCGATAATGGTGATTGGAAACCATGAGATTGACCTTGGAAAGACAATGCATGATAAGAAATGGAAATGGATTGATATAAAACACTATCCAATCATGAATCTGTACCAAAAACACATCCAATGTGGTGACCATGACCAAATTAATGAAGAACCATGAGGAATGATTACCCAAAGTGGTGTACCAAAACCACAACAGTGATCAATTTCCAAACAAATGATCTGGAATAATAAGAGATCTCCAAAATCTCCTAGGGGGGATCTTGGTCATGAGAGGGAAGCTACAGGTAGAATTAAAAAATAAACTCCCAGAAATCACTCTAAAAACCCATGTTTTGATAATTACATGACGTAAAATCCCATAATATGATTTTAATTCCATGAAGGATGAAATTTTCAAAAGTTCGTCATCATTTTAAAAAACTTGATTTTAGCCATTACATGACATGAACTCCAAATACATGATGTGTAAACATCATACTATAAAACAGATTCATGAAATCTTCTTAGAGACCATTATATATCATTAAATCCCTTTACACAATGTGTAATCTCCCAGTAGTCATCAAACATTATAGTTCTTAGTAAAAAAAATAGCAAAGCACCCGGGACGTTCTCCAAACTTGGGGAGAACCCCTCAAATCCATAAAAAATTTATACTTGAACTCTGTTAATTAAATAAAAATACATCCCAAAACTTAATTCCATTTTCCACATCAAAGGATCTCCATCCTCGAGAATCCCACAAACACACCCAAATAAGGATGATAAAAAATCAGGTACAAAGGATTACCTAAAAAATGTAACAATATGTTACACATTTTTATTTCTCTATTATTCCCAAATAAAGTAAAATGATCCCCATATTCCATGTGGTTATCATCCAATGAGATTCTAAAGATGAAGATAGTATGAAGGATTTATAAATCTTTTATTATTTAATAAATTATTTATTGAAATATTTGGACCCTTAGGTTATACATGTGGAATAGATTAAAGAAAATGGGAACTCACCATTGAATCATTGTAACATCCAAAATGAATCAAGTGAACACTTAACTCAATAAAGGTAGAATAGTAGTCTTATTCTATCCATATGAGTAATATTGAGAACCGTGACTATGAAGAACACTTAGAATTCTTCCTCTTCTATAAAGTGAGGGGACTGATCTAGGAGAACTGGTTTGTTAAGCCATTGATTGCTACTATTATAGATTTAATTTTTCTTTATTTATTTTTATAATTCATCTCAAGTGATGGTAAACTAGATCCATAGTGGTCAGAATAATGATATTCCCACCAACCTTGTCGATTAATTTTATTATTAATTTATAAATTATATTCTTATTGATCTTTCGGTAAGTATTTAATTATATAGAAAATAGAAAAATTAGTTTTCTATTTTATCTTGAATTATTCTACCTTGTTTATATATTATACTAAAAACACCCCCATACCTTATTCACTCCCCATGTAATTGATGGAAGTGGGTATTAGTTCATATGTTATTAGAGATCTTTGATCACTAGGTTATCAAATAGTAGCGAATAAAATGATTATATCATTTCTATATTTAAGCTGAAATTACCATGTGTGGGTGATCAGTTGATATTTAAACTAATTATAGAGGGAGATAGAAGAAGATTTCATTAAAATGAATTATGATTTTATAGGAAAGTGAGGGAAAATGTATGGTTGAGCCGCTAATTTTGAACTAATTTTAAACACCTTTTTAATTAAATTATCAAACATTAATACTATTTTCAACACACACTATACCCCCACATAATATGAAAAGTGAAATAAAAAATCCATTCTCTATGGAGATATATTTTTTCACAAATCTATATAATTTTACATTAGTTAAGAAATTGTTTTTTTGAGGCCCACAATAGTAATTGTATCAACCTAGAAACATTGCTGGGGAGGCATGTTAGTTATGTGTTTTTCTTTTGTTTGGTTGGTTTTAATTTGAAATATTTTTTATACATGACCAAGTATAGTTTAAATAATCTCTTAGGTTTTGATCCAGTAGTTGATAAAACTTAATTATAAAGAGTAAAAAATTTAAGAATCACTGGACATGATGAAAGGTAATTTTTCACAATCCCATTTACTGACTCTCCGTCCTCTTCTTCCTCTTCCTCCACTACATCAAGAGTTTTATTAGTAATTGAAAATATGGATGATAAGAGAGAACCCCAACCAATATTTTAAATTATTTTGGAATGTGTGAAATAAAATTAAATCTAGAGGAGTCCTAAAATATCAAATAAGTTATAAGTTCATTCCATTCACCTAATAAATATTATCCAAGGAGTGTATATATAACCTATAACTTGGAGAATTCACCACTTGGTATAAAATCATAGGGCCTTACTCTAGAAATTTTTTCTTACTTAAAGCAGTACCCAGTTTAGGGAGGAGATTTTTGGAATCAATAAAGTTAGTTTAGAGACTATATATAGGTTTTTTGAAAGATTCAAGTGGATAACCACATAGTTACCACATCAAACATTTGAATACAATCATTTCCTGGTGTTATTTTATCAAGGAATATTGGAAATTGATAGGAACTTTTTTGATTCTTCCTATATAGGATCACTAATAGAAAAAATACCAACTAGTTATAGAGAAATGATACATCATATATCACAAAAATATCAATAATTTTGAATAATTTATACTATTATAGGATTACATTAAGTAAAAAGTTTCAACTCTCCTTTAATTGAAATTAAAATTGAAGAATTGAATTATATTGTAAGATATTTAGCACTAAAAAAATTTCATGAGGCATCTCCATCTACACACCCAAGAGTTTTCTAATTATGTCACTCCCTAGATCATTTCATATATAGTTTTCATCATGTTAAATAGATTGAAAATTTTGAATATATGAACCATAGGTAGTACCAACAACCACTAAGAAATGAAGGATTTAAATAATATAATTCAATATAGATTAAGGAATTTTTACCCATCAAGGACACCATTCCAGCTAACTTTGCAACAATATTACCAGCCCCCAATATTCTATAGAAACATATCTCATACCTCTATAAGCTAACACTCCCATGGATTATGTAAAATAACCCCCTTATATGACTTATTGAGATAGTTAAGGGATTCCCAATGTAACCAAAATACCACCCTTACAACTCATGGATTAGAGATGAAGGAGTTAAATGGTCAATATGGACAAATTATTTCTACTTTGAATACATTGTTAAATCAAGTCTCAGGTAATATTCATACTCAATAATTTCTTAACCCAAAGATAAATGTAAGTTCTCTCTATTTATGATGTGACATGGAATTAAATAGTAATTAAAAACCACCACTGGAATCCTATTCTATAATTGGATAAACCAAGGAAGTAGAACTAGTCCTTATAGAGAAATAAGTGGAGGTTCTTGTGAAAACACTAATGGTAAACAATAAAAAGTAAAAGAGAAATTATAAGATGGGGGATCTACCCCAACCCCAACCACCCTTCCTTTCAATAATGACCCCACCCAAGATAACTAAGAGGCATTAAAAAAATAAATATTGGATACCTTCAAGAAAGAGGACGTTAACATACCTTTGTTGGAAACATCCAATAAAACACAAAGGTGTGAAAAGTTTCTCAAGGAGATGTATGCCATGAAAATAATACTACAAGGAGATGAAAAGGTATGTCTGGGTATAAATGTTTTATATCTAAAAACTCCACGATTACCTAGAAAATTTAAATATCCAAGTACTTTTACTATCCCTTACATTATAATAGGGATTATATTTACTAAAAAAATATGCAATTTAGAAGAATATATTATTTTCATGCTTCATTGAGTTTATTTCTTACTATAGGTTGTACATCTTAATCCAAGTGGAGTTGTGGTAAAACAAGACAACTGAGCCACTGCATACTCAATATGAGTCTTAAAGAAGGTATTGGTAATAGAGAATTTATTATTATTACCTTATTATTTATATATCATAAACATGGAAGAAGAAAAATTATGGTTAATTCCCCTATAGTTTGAGGTAGGAAATTTGTTAAAACTCTTAAGTCCATAATAAATGTTAATTAAGGAACCACTATAATGGAATTTGGAGAAAAAATATTAATTTAAATATACTATATTTAATGAAATATCTGTAATAAAAACATTATGTTTTAATTATTTCTCATTATAAAATATCCTTTTGTTTAGAGGAAGAAATTAAAATTTTTTATGAAATAATAAAACTCAATGTATCCCTTGATTCACTAAATATATTTTATTATTCTATTTTTGAAAATAAACCAAATATAAAATAAAATTTATGTGGTGATCAATTTAAAGAAATATATGAATATAACTTTCATGAATTAATTAAACATATTTCTAATACAAAATTTTTCACATAAAGGTTGTAAATTTCATTGAGAATGAGTTGGTACTATCACAAGAACACCCACATGAACCAGAACTAAAAATGATTCAATCTAATTTAAAATATGCATATATTAGAGAAAATTAAAAACTAAAGTTAATAATTTCAAATAATTTGTAACTTAATAAAGTAAAACAATTGTTAACAATATTTAAATATAACAACAAATCTATAGGATGGGAATTAGGATATATTCATGGAATTAGACCCATAGTTTTTGTGCACCAGATCCTCCTTGAAGATCAGTCAAAACTTTTGTGACAGCCTCAAATAAGGCTCAACCCAACCCTAATGAATGTTTAAAAAAAATGAATGTAAAATAGGATTTATAATAATATGACAAATTCTAGACTTCTAGTGTGTGATCCCTATTCATTTCTTACCTAAAAAGACCAAAATCACCATTTTAAAAAATAAAAATAATGAAATAGTTCCCACTATGATTCAAAATAGATGGAAGGTTTTTATTGGTTATAGAAAAGCAAACATTGTAACCTAATTAGAAAAATTATTCATTCCATTTTAGATAAAATGATATAATTAATAACTATTATGTTTCACTATTTCATTATTTATGGATATTTTGGCTATTTTTCGGTCCCCATAGCACCAGAAGATCAAGAAAAAACTATATTCACCTATCCAATCAGTATGTTATCATAGAAAATGATGAATTTTGGATTATGAATTAATTTTAGTACTTTCCAATGATTCATGTTAAATACATTTTTGGACCTAATTAAAAGTTTCATAGAGGTATTTATTGATGAATTTAAAATGTAATAAATATCTTTATAAATATATTTTGAAAAATAGAAAAGGTATTAAAGAGATTCATTGGAAATAACTTAGTTTTAAACATTGAAAATTTTCATTTCATTATAGAAAATGATATTTCCCTAACTACATAATTTTTTAGGATGAAATTGAAGTGGATAAGTCAAATTTTAACTTCATTTATACACTAAAATATGCTACCGATATGAAAGATGTTATATTATATATAGGATATTCTATATTTTATAGATAATTTAGAAAAAGTACATTTCCTCTAACTAAACTAATAAAGAAATATACTTATTTTATATTTGATAAGTCATGTAATAGATATTTTTAAAAACTCAAAAGATCCTAATCACGACCCATTTAATTAGACCACTAGCCTAGGAATAACCCTTTGAAGTGTTGTTTGATACTTCCAATCATGCAGTAGGAAACATATTGTCAAAAAATATCAATAGACACTCTAATGTGATGGTATATATTTCAAAAAGCATAGACACTGCTCAAATAAATTATATAATAATAGATAATGTGGTTTTTCCTATATTTTTTTTATTCAAAAAAATTGTTCATATTTTTTATTAATTAAAACAATAATTTATTCTGAATATGAATCTCTCAAGTATTTAATCTTGAATGATGATGAAAAAAATGATTATAAAGGTGAATGATTCTCCTATAAGAATTTAACATATAGATAAAGGATAAGAAGGGATATGATAACCTAGTTTCCTACTAGATGAGTAGATTTCCTCACACTATTGAAGTATAAATACCAACAGAAACAACCCTGGATGATTATCCCCCCAATGAGAAGTTATATGGAATGATTAGTAAGGAAACCTAGTTTTCTAACATAGTGATGTATTTGGTTACATAAAAGGAACCTCCTTCATTTATAAGTATAGATTTCCTAAGATAAAATGTGAATCAAAATATAATATTTGATAGGATCTATATTGGTGGTAAATCTATAATAATAAAGTAATTATAAGATGTAAACATGAGGAATAGGTAGTCTCTATGATTAAATTTTTTCATAGCCTTTCATGTGGAGAACACTTTAGACCTCATATAACAACTAGAGAAAAATTTGACGCTATGATTTTTTACTAATAATTTTCAAAGATTCACATATTTTTAGTAAATCATATATTAACTTCTGATTTACTTGAGTAATTTCAAAAATACAAGAAATTCCCTAACAACCATTTATTTTTTATGAATATTTTAATGTATGGGGTATTGAATTCATGGGTACATTTTTGTTTCTTTTGGATTTACCTATATTCTATTAATATTAAAATATGTTTTTAAATTTATTAAATAATAATGAAAAAGATCTGATTATTCAATATATTTTATTGAATTTATAATATCACATATTTTTATAAATTTTTAATGACCTCAAGTAATCATCAGTAACTAGGGTACACACTTATGCAATTGAAGCATAGAATCACTCATGAATAAGTATGGAGTAAAAAACAATAACTCTACTACCTATCTCCCAAATAAAAATAGATAGGATGAGGTATCCAATAGAGAGATAAAAATAAATATAGAAATAAAATTTTATCCTAACAGAAAAAACTGGAGTAAAATGATAGAGGATGTAGTATGAGCCTACAGAGTTTCCTTCAAAACCCCAAGGAATTACTCTTTATAAAATATTTTATATAAATTATATCACTTTACTATTGAACTACAATATAAAGATTATTGGTTTTTAAAGAAAGTGAATATCGAATTCAGTAAGGCTAGAGAGTGGAGAATGTTCCAAATAGTGTAATTAGAGGAGCTAAAGAGAGAATAATTTAAGAAATCTCTATTGTATAAAGAAATAACCATGTTTATATATGAATGAATCATTTAAAAAATAAATTATAAGTTGGTGAAAAAGTGATTTTTTTTGTCCTCTAGGATGAAACTCAGGCACGATAATCATCATTATAAATGGAATGGACCATTTAATGCAATTTAAAATTTTCTATTTGGTATAGTTTAAATTATAGGATTAAAATCAAAAAAACCCTTTAAAGTGAATAGGTAGTCACTAAATAAATTTCATTAGGATTTTGGGAAATAACCAATGATGGATTCCACTCCCATCCCTGATGAATTTTAATAATAAATACCAGGTTGTTTATTTAAATTATTAAGTATATTATTCCTTGATACCAAGATGTTAAAATTAATTGGAATTATTTTCTATAAAAATTATGTGGGAGAAGAAAAAGTTATTTTAATGTAAATTATTTTACTTTTTTTTGTTTTTTAATGTATTTTTTGCCTAGAAAATAAAATATTAATGAAAATATAATTTTGAAAATGCATTTACACTTTACTAAAATGAAAATAAACATTTTTCATTGGTTACCATGGAAAATTTTACTTTATAACTATGGAAAAGAGTGAAACATAAAGTAATTAATATGAATCAAAATTATAGCATGAGTAAACTAGAATTTTGAACTTGAACTTAGATATAATACCCATTATGCTTGATTAGCACCTCAAGGGTCCTCCCTAAATGAAATTTGGAAGGCTCATATGAACTGAAGTATAAAAAAAATTGATGAAAATTGATATAGAAGTATTACTAAGTTAATAAACCGCATGTGTGTGTGAGTTAGCCATTAAATAAGAGTTAGAGATACCTGAGTTCCAGCTTACCAAGAATTACTTTTATTCCTCGACTATAAAAGATAGTATTCAAGGGTATCATATCTCTTGGTATGGTTTATATCTAGGTTAATATGTACTCATCTGATAAGATAATTATATAAACATATATGGGAAAAAATCAGTAACCATTAACTGAAAATGGTGATGAATAGATTTGTGGAATTTTGAACTTGGATGATAGAAGTGTAGATGATATAACTGAATAAAATATTTCAAGTATCAAGGAAATTAGAAATTTAATTTTATAATAAGGATCTTTGAGGAGTGGTGTTTAAGAAAGTTCCAATTTTTAAAATCTTAATTACAATAAATATATTTTTTTACAATCCTAAAACCATAATTTTTCTTGAAAGGAAGTGAAACCAATGTTAACTTGATCACAAGTTCTTGATTAATTTTGGGGGAGTGACAAATCCAAAAAAATCTTTTTTCTAAAAATTTTATAGGATTTCACATTTATTTTCCATTAATTTAGAATAAAAAGATTAAATATGGAATAATATTAAATTTTTAATTACACTGAAAATAGTCTTATATTTATGGTTCCACACTGATTAAATCATTTTAGAATTTTTAGAAAAAATCCTACACTGATTTTGTTAATTCCATGATTTTCATTATATTTTTGAGAATTGTATACATTTAGAAATCAAAAAAAATCTTCAGAGAAGAAACAGCTGGGTGAATAAAATTTAGGAGTTAGGAATATGTAGAAATAAATAAAATATTCGCATACATATGAAAATTTTTAGAAGTAGTGAACATTCATTTGATATTTTCTAAAGAAAAGGCATAAAAATATATATTTTGGAAGAAGTAGGTCATATATAAAATTTTCTCATAGAAGAAGATCATACAAAATATTTTTAAGGCTGAGAGACCATGTGTAGCATATTTTTGAGAAGGAATAGATAAAATTATGTTTTTAGAGGAAAAAACAAATTCATAAGATATTTTTATAGAGTTCAGTAGATATATAAGATATATTTCAAAGGTTGGATGATGCATATGATATTTTTATGAGAAGTGGATATGTAATATTTTTTTGCTAGATAAGGTTTATATATAACATATTTATAGTTAAAAAAATGTTATGTATTATATTTTATAATGATACAGATGATAAATATGATATTTTTAGAAGTGGTGAAGGATATGTATGATATTTTGACTTTTTGAGATTCAGGGAAGAAACACGTGTAACATATTTTTCCCAGTGAAGCTGATAAACAAGATAATGTGAGTTTTGAAAATTCCAAGACTGTAACAACTCTATATTATATTTTTTGACCCTTTTTATATTTCTCTCTCTATATATATATATATATGTGGGTTTTTATTTGAAGGTGGTGTGGTGTTTTGGGTGTCACATAACCCTAGAATAGGTATATTAAAAATATTAAATATATTGAACCACATATAGACATATTTTTAGAATAATTAGTCTTCCAATTAATTAAAGTCTCGAATAATAAAATCGAGAACACAATTGAATATGGAATTTTGCATTTACCCTAGGCATGACATAATATTAATATGAATTAGGTTTCATGATGATATGATATCATGGGTGGATTAAAATAAATAAAATTAATTGATTGATTTAATTTGTTTTAAATTCTTAACCAAGTGGAAAACCCTATATAATCCCCCTTATAGAAAATATCTATGGTTTTTTTCATGAATATAATAGATTTATAGGTGGAGGAAATGTCACTATGGTGAAGGAACTTCAATGATAGTACAAGGGGTTAATTGAGGATCAATATCTCGTGATCATGGAGAATTGTGGAATGAATAATGAATGTAGAATATTCTTTAATGGTATGGTTAGTAAACATGTTATTCACCAATAATCAATAAATTATTATGGTGGGTACTATTATTATGTATTTTTAACCCTATCATTCTTGATTACTTGGAAGGATTAATTTATCTACTATGGATTTCAATTTTATTTCCCTATATTCACATGGCCCAGTCAATTTACAATTTAGTTTTAAACTGTTATAATGAATTATTCTTCATTATTTAATTTATATAATGATTATCATTAGTCAAAACCATATCATCTATTGATGTTTTTCACTTTGATGTTTCATTATTTTTCTCTCACTATTCTTCACCACCAACTTCATTTCGAGATGTGGTTCAACTATTGCTAGTTCAGTTAAAATAATGATCGAACCCTTGGATTCTTATTGATATTTTTGAAAATTGATGAGTTGATATTGGTTCTTGGATATTCAAGGAAAATTAGAGGAAATAAAATCAATGTATTGATAGATTTTGTTTTCAAAAGTTTGGGTGTAAAAGAATGATGAGATTAAATAGTGATTTCCATTTTGGTGATGAGAAGGAAAAAAATTTACTTCTAGTAGTGGTTGATCTATGGTCAGTGTATCCGAAGGTATCTTTGGTGATATTTTTAGTGAAAATGAAAAACACATGAAGATATGGGAGACCGAACTTTACAGTCTAAAAATAACCCAACTACACACCATGTGTTTCGAAAGAAAACATGCCATGTAGTCCATTGTTTGTAGCGGCAAGGGTTTTGATATTGAGTTCAATATCACATGTCATGTGGTTGGGACCATGCGCTTTGTGACCTTACCTGGAAAATAGATCCATGTATAAAGAGTATACATGTGGGACCCTGGGTGGCCCCAAACACCATGTTCCTTGGTTCACAAACCGTGTATGTGAACCTCCACACAACAAGTAGAGTAGAAGGATACAAGCAGGCTTGGACTTGGGAGTACATCATGTGTGCACCTAGTGACATATTTTATAATTCCCTTAGAACGTTATACCTATAATATCTCCTTATTTAGGACTCTTATTTAGGAATTTATGTAGTCTATTATAAGTATAATTCCACAGAAAACATGATCATGATATTTGTTTTGGAATCAGATATATTATATGAGGTTATGCAAGTGGGTCACTAATTCTAGTGAATCTTAGAAAATTATAGGAATTAGGTGTGATCATTAAAGTGTTTTTAGGGTTGGTACTACCATAATTATTGGGTTTTTCTAGGGATTGGTTCACCAATATTGCATGTACTAGTAGAGTCAGTACTTCCTCACATTAATGAGGTGAGTTTCCTCTATCTATGGAGTGGGTACTCCCCTATCATCAAGCTCCAATTGTGATAGGGTATTCCACTATAGTTAGTACTCCCTTGACTGAGGCATATTATAGTGAGGTAAGGATTTTCAATCATATTTTTGTGAGGTTTCATTGGGATTATAGAATCAGTAAATTATGGGATCTTAGGATATTGATTCACTCATTTTTATTAGCTAGTAATGAAGATCGAGATTCCTTGATCTTTAACTATGTATTCTTCTTTATGAGCATATAGATTATGGGTATCCTTCCCCTTCAGTCTTGTAGGTTGATATGATTATCTTCTTGTTATTTATCCTTTAATTTTTCTTAGAGTATCCAACTTGTTATGTATATACTCACCAAAATGTTTTTCCCACACACATCGTGTCTTATATATACAATTGGTTGCTTGGAAGAGACTTTGGTGGACCTATAGTAGGTGGATCTTAGTTATACCTAGAGACTATGATCATGTATTGTGGTCAATTATTAATATTGCAAGTAGGTCTATCTCCTTCATCCTCAGCAGTATTTTTGAGTTGAGATACTTTTGTTTTTTTTTGGGTGTGTATTTTCACCATCAATGCACTTGGATTATCTTATTGTACTCTGATGTTTACCTAGATATTTTTCCAAACATTTTATTATACTTTATGATTAAACATTTATTATTATCTATGAATTGTTGTATCATGATGTGTGTGTGTGTGTGAAGATACTATAGACTATGTCCTCCCATCATGTGATACATTCCTAGTCGGTGTTAATCCCCAATCCATGTCCTATCGGAGGAGGGATTGGGGTGTCACTATCAGCTTAATACCATTACAGGAAGGGTGTTAGTGGATTGGTTCATGAAAAAGTTATATTAGATAAGGTATATCCTAGGTTTGGTTTTTGGAGATAGATGTGTTGTGATTATTGGTTTTGGAACTTAAGTTAATGGTGTTATGGTGACTTGTGTTTTTCACTTCGACCAGGGAACCCCGGTGATGGTACGACGACCAGTGTATCCATACACTAGGAATTTGACCACCTGATTGCTAACTCAGCATTATAAGACACTAATTAAAAGTAATCCAATGGTATATAAATAATATATTAATGGGTCTTTATAACACCCTGAATTTGTTTTGTGTAAAATAAAAATAATCTTGATTGTTTTCTTAACACCCAACACCGATCTCTAGGAAAATTACAATATACTATCGAAATATTATAATTTAAATGTGATCGTTATAACCGATACATTAATTTACAAGTTATAAATACAATTAAATTCATTATAAAATATATGTGTACTGGTACTACTCAATAAAAATGTATTGATTAATTCTTAAGAAATAAGTAATTTAAGTCATTTTATGCATAAAAAAATACTTTTTCAACAATTTTTTTATTTATTTTGATGAGTAAATATTGTAATAAATTTCTATAAATATTTTAAATTTTATTTCATAAAATTTATATAATTTTTAAAATTATCATAGAAAAATTATCTTAGGGTCAAATTTTTATATTTTTCTAAAATGATTGACTTTTTAGTGAATAGTGAAAAATACCAATTTTTCAAATAATATCATTTATTTTAATTAAATCAAGTGATTTAAAAGTACCATTATATTTTGTATTTTATCTTAAAGTGACATATTTTCCATTTTATTTATAATAATTTATTTAATTCCATTTGAATAAGCTATATTATTGATTTTGATATAAGTAAAATTTTAGGCTTAAAAATGAATTTTTCTAAAAATTGTTTTCCATTGTGTTTTACTTATTTATATTAAAATTAATTTCTAAAACTTATGGAAATTGAATAATAAAAAATATACTTTATATTTTGAATTATTAGGTTGAAATTTTTTAAATATTCCCCTTTTATTTTCGATCATTATGAATAGTAACCTTTGTTAAAATGGTGTCCCCGTGGTAAGGGTAAAACAAGTAAAACATAGCTAAAACTATGAGATATGATTTTAAAATAACCATAAAATGTTCCTTTAATCTATTTTATGATATTTGTTTACCATACTCATCCAATCTAATAATTTATGGCAATTTTGTGCCATTTTTCTTTGATAATGACTTATATTTTATTTTAAGCAAATAAAATTAAAAAATGTTAATCTCTTGATTTAAATTTCTCTTATTTTTCATATAGGGATAATAATATGTTATAAATGAATATAAAAATTTATTTTTAATTTAATTTATTTATTTTTATTATGGTAATTTATTTTTAATTTTTAGTGATGGTATAATTACCTTAAATGATTACACAACAATGGAATTGTTCTTATGCAAATAGTAAAACAATCAAAATAAATGATTTTGAAAACATAAAAAAGTAATAATTTTGGGATAAATTATGGTTTAACATGAATTTTATGGTTAATATTAATGTATAAATGATGGTTAAAGAGTTTATATTTTAATTCCATTTTTATATTGTTGTCTTTAACATCAAAATATGTGAATAGTTCTAAAAATGACATTAATTTTATTTTATATTAAATAATATTTTATTAAATTATTTAAAAGTCTAAAAATAATTAAAGAGGAAAATGTGGATATGATTTGGTTTAAAATTTCATCCCTTGAACATTTTTGTGTTAATTGTTACCTTATAAGTAAATTTATAACCCTTAATTAAAAAATGTGTTCTTGCGGTTAAGGATGTAAAGGGTTAAGAGGGTTTAAACTAAAGTGAGAAGGGTTAAAATGTATGAAAAAATTGTTTGAATCCTATTGCATTATTTTATTTTGACCTTATATAAACTTGAATTCAAAATTAAGACAATTTGGACCCACTTTTCCATGAATGTGACTTTATAATATTTTAATGCTTTGAGAATTTACCAAAGTGCCTCTTCCATTATTTATAAAAGTACACCCCTATTATATCTTAATTACACCAATTTGAGACACTTAGATAAATAAACTAATAAATTATCTTATAAAATTCCTTAACCATAAATTATAGGTTCTATTATTCTTAAAAGACCATTCCAAGGGTCCTTAAAAGGGGATTCAAATGAGGTCCAATAAAAAAGTGGTAATCATCCTAACCAACCTATTTCAATTTATTTATTCTAATGACTCATTTAAATTCATAGTATTAATCATAAAATAAAAAATAAAGTGTCATAAACATAATTAAATATTATTATGATTATGTAACCACCATTATCCACCCTCTTTTCTATCAAATTTGAAATAAAAGTATTAGTCATGCGTACATGTGGACTATTGCATCCACATAGTGATATAATTAGTTTTCAAAAACCTATGATGTATTTAATGTTTATATATGATAAAATTATGGTTTTTTAATGATAACATATTATTTATCTTTCTTTCTTTGTTTTTTTATAAAATGAAAATAACATTCATGCATACATATTTATTATAATCTCCATGAACGGTGTAATTATTTTTTCTATATATACCTTTTAAAGATGATTATAAATAGGTATATAATGAATATATATGATATTTATATCATTATTTAAATCATGGATATGATGGAACCATGATCAAATTATAGGGACCTTAACTTCCAAACCAAAACTTTCTTGAAAAACAAAACAGTTAACACCTAGAAAGAATGATTTTAATAAAGAATTGTTAATAGATGTGTATTTAAATGATATAAGTGGATAATATATGAAATTTTAAATATTTAAATGATTATTTTATATAATTATAATAAATTTATATTTATTATAAAATATTTCTGATCACTTACAAAGAAATTTGAACATTAAGTAATGGTTTCTCATCTCACATTTATTTATGTTAGACATATGATATATTTAAAACTTATTTCCCTTTTATGGTGTATATACTACCCATGAATTCATTTTATGATGATTTTAAAGAAAATTATTTGGATTTTCAAATCTATCTAATGTTATATCTTTCATGAGGTTTGGATTCATAGATTACCAAAGTTGTAAGGGTTCTTCATCTTAATATTGTTTTGTTGAGAAATGTTTTATGTTATAAACTTATCTTATCTTATGTGGTGTAAATACTACCCATTTGAAATTTTATATCATTAATATCCTAATTTTAATGATATTTAAACTTTAATTTTAATTCATTCTTTCATGGGTCTTACAATTCAAAAGTTACCAAAGTAGTTAGGGTTTTATGAAACAATATCATTTTTATAGGGACTGTTTACACTTAAATTTACAATGATGAAATTATACGATCTATCTCTCCAAAATACCATTAATTTTATTATAATTTGGTTATTTTTATAAATTCATTTTTTTCATTTGGTTTTATTAGACCAAAACTTCCTTATTTTAATGATCTGAAATCATGTTTATAATATTATTGATGCATTTCATGTTTTCTATTAGTATATGGTTTTCTATAAAAAACATGAAAAAATGGATAATTCTAGAACTTACCTTTACAACCTAACACATGATTTATTTTCTTACTATGTGATGAATTTGAAATTTCCATGAAGTTCAAGTGACTGTGTGGAATCTATCACATTTTATATTTCACCTGACCAAAAGTAAACACAACCTACCATGTATCAGATAAGAAAATTATATCAAATTAATAAACCCACCATCCATTGAAGTTGATATTAATAAGAATTTAAAATAACCTTACCTCATGTACAATCAAAATACCATTTTATAGGGATATACCTACTAAGAGTAAAAAATGCATGTTCATGGGAGTCAGTGAAGTGACCACATGATGGAAAATACTTACCTCATGAAGAAATCATATTATTGTGATATGGTATTTAAAATTATCATTAAGAAATATACTAACCACGTATATTATTATAGTAAAAACATTATGTTGAATTCATATGATAATATAAAATGAACTGTATGCATCAACAAATGGACCTACCATAACATGTTTTTGTGCCAACTGGCTGTGCCAGCCTATTATCTCGAGTTTTCATGCCAACTAACTATGATTTAAGTAAATACAAGTGTCCTTGTCTAAATTATCAGTGGATCATTTTAAATATCAAATTACAAGATTTTAGAGAAATAATTTAAGTTTTAGTACATTTAATACTGCATTGTTTGTCAACCAATGCCTATATTTGATGAATATATTTTTAAGAAGAAAAAATAATCATGTGAAGAATAGAGATAACATATATTCTTAGAAAGAGTAACTAGTGATCCTACATGTGCACCTTTACTAAAAAATAATACTCATTCATTAATCTATGTGACACTCTATTTTCCTAAACATGAAATAAAACATATTTTATCAATTTTCAAAGAAAAATTTAAGAACTCATTGACAACTAAACCTATTTGGATGGAAGTACATCACATTTTCTTATCTTGTTTCTATTTCTCTTTTAATTTATGATTTATATTATAGATCTATTTTAATTGATTTTTTATCTGTATAACACATTATTCTAAGATAAACTAGAGAGTACTTTATACTCACTCAAATATTTTCATTTGTATTCCCATGAATAACTATGGAAAAGGTATGGTGTGACCTGTATTTTTTTTATCCCATGAATAATTGTGGCAAAGTTTTTCTGCCTGAACATCCTTGTGAGTTATTTTTCATAAAAAATCAATCCAGGTTAAGGATAAGTTTAGTTTATAAGAAACTTCTTGGGAGTGGGTGATTTTTAAGTAGAGGGGATTATGACTTAGCTTGAGACCGAACCACTTGTTATAATTCCGTTTTTATTTATTTACTGCTTTATTTGTTCTGATTTATTTATATTCAAATAAAATTAGTTTATGTTTTGTAGTATATTAAAAAAATATACTACGTTAGTTTACTAAAACTTACTTTTTATATATATTTTTTGATACGAGTAGATTGGTCTCAAAAGTTAATGTATTTTAAAAATTATTTTAACTGAGAAGTGATCAAGATTTTGAGAATATTTTCAAATTATAAAATTATACAATCCCACTATTTTTATTAGCTGAGATATTTTATAAAATTGTGGGATTTAGGTTTATAAATAGAAATATTCCTAGAAACTCAATTCACCCCCTCTTGAGTTATCCATTAGGAACAACACCTTTCTTTTTCATCTCTTTAAGCACTCAAGAAATTGAAAGAATGTTTTTAAGAAAAACTTAATTTATTTCCCTCTTTGGTCAAGAGTATTTTTCTTCCATGTCTATGATTTTTTAAATATTTTTTAATAATATTTTTACTATTATCCTATGATTGTTTAAATTCATTTTAACCCATGCTTGAATTTCTAAAAAATAAAAGGAATCTTCTTATCATTTTATGAATGAGATACTTTTTACATTTTACCTAGAATTTGAAAGGAATATTTTTTTTAATTTACTCAGTATGAATGAAATTTATTGCCATCGTGACCATTCAATGAATTGAATCTTCCTTTTATTGTTTCCATGATTATTTTCAAATAAATTTTTTTCCTTGATATTTTTGTAACTTTTTAGATTAAAAAAAGTGATTTTGAAATGAAAAGTGTATTTTTATCAAAAAATATTTCAGTGATATTTAAAAGGTATTTTTTATTTATGATAATATTATTTTCTATTATGTATGATTTAATATGGATATGATTCTATGATACCATTATTATCCTCTATCTAGATGGTTTATGGTTAAGATGATGAAATATTTATGAAACCTAATTTCTCTTCAATGGGTAAAGTTATGATGGAATGATGAATGTTTTCGTGATCCTATGGAATACATATGAATAGATTATGATTATGTGATAGGTGGATCCATTATATACCTCCAATGAATTGGGTAAAGATTATTGTTTTATTATCTCAAAGGGTACATTAGAGGTTATCTGAAGCCTAAAAGATGGTACATGAGAGGTTATCCCAAGCCTAAAAAATGTCACATGATAGGTTATCACAATCACAAATAAGGTAACATGGTAGGTTAACCCATGTTTAAAAGGTTAAGATCATGTTATATTGAATTTCCAAGTATTATGTAGTGACTCATGATTATGATCTATGCATTATTGGTTATGGTTTTCAAAGGTTAAGATCATGTTATCATACCCTATGCTCATGTTATAATTAAATGATCATTTATATCTCTCTTTTTTACCCTTACTGAGCATCTAAGATCACCCTTTAATATGTTAAATTTTCCTTAGGATATGAAGAAAGTTTTCATGTATGATATGTTGAAAAAGTGTGATATTTGTGAAAAACTATGAGGTAGATGATGTAGATGTTTTACGTACCAGTTTTTTATTAATCCAATATTCTAAAGACACTAAACCATTATGGTTTTGGAAAGGATCATAATGTCATGTAATTCATATTTATCTAATAATATGTAATATTTATGTATGAAAAGTATGGGTCACTATAGTTGGTATCAGAGAACAGTTTAGTTTTTTTTTATAAACTAAAATGAGAAAAAATTAGTGAGAATATTTAAGATAATATTAAGTATAAGAGAAGATCATATTTCATGGTAATTAAAGAATATTGGTTTTCTTAAAAATACTTCCTTGTATGGATACTACAAGTGGGAGTATTTTTTTTGTATAGATTCATATAGGGGTAATAACCCTGATAATTATTGTTTGAGTATATCTAAACTATAATTATAGTGAATGATGAATAGGCCCTTATAGTCCACCTAGTTTCACATTCTCAAGGGATATTATTGGGTTTATTCACATTTTATTTATGAACCATTATGATGAATGAGAGAATAGAACCTATGGAAGCCTATGATATAACATAGTGATACAGGATAATCCTAAAGTGTATTGGATTGATAAATATAAGGTTGATCATAAGTTTAATTGAATAGATTCCCATTTTTATGTTTTATATAATGGGAGTTTAAGATGAATAAGGATATTTTGGGTGACATTTAAAGGAAATATACACATTGGTTTAGTATATATTTTAGTGAAAAGGTTAATTAAGGAATAAGGATTTTATATTCTGTGGACATATGTTTAAATTTATTCATAGCCTTTCAGGTTAATATGATCATTGATATTGAGGTAATTATGGTTGATTGGGATAAAAGAGTTAGTATATTTTGGGAATATATCATATAGATTTCCATGGGATTGAAATGTGATTTTGTGACTAAGTGATTAAATTTAAGTATACTGTAATGGGAATATTTTAATGTTAAGGTAAACATAATTTTAGAAATGAATATTGAGTTAATTTATAGAAGCATTTATTATTTTATTGTTTCCTTATGGTGATTCATGATATTTATAGAAATGACTAACATATTTTCAGGAGTATATGATTAGGGTATATACATTTTTGATATATGACCCTATGAGTGATTGATATTATTTGTAGATGAAATTTAGGTTGATCTTGGTAAAAAACAAGTGATCAAGTATTTTGGATTTTTGGGTTTTGAAATTTGGTTATAAATATTTTGAAGGAGTCTTAATGTTAAATTATTTTGGAATAGTTTAAGATGAACATTGGTAATTATTTTTGAGGTTTTTGAGAACAGTGTATTATTTCATCATAAGAAGATTTATCCATATTGGATAACTTGTGATAACCATTTTGGTTTTGATAAATATATTGAGACGTAAGGAATGACTTTTTATTAGTTCATGTATATTATGATATATTAAAATTTAATTTTAATGTTTTGGGTATGAAAAATTCATCCTGAAGTCTTATTTTTTTAGTGAGAGATCAATTGGAAATTGAATGAAGCATAACAAAAGGAGGAAATTGTGATTATGAAATGGAATTATATAAAGTAAGTGTATTTCCTCATATTATCTACCAAGATAGTAAAATAATCCCTAAACATTAGTAAAATGATATTGAGACAATTTTATTATTTTACATTCATTTTTGATGAATTGATGGTATTTTAACCCCCTCACTGATTTATGGTTTTTTTGGTCATTAAATTTTTCATAACCCTATTCTATATCACTCTTTATTAGTCCTTGAATGTTATTTTTCACCTCCAACTTAATATTTCAACTTCGCACCAATGTTTACCTTATATGGTAACCTTATTATGTGCTATTTTAGGTAACCTTTATGTTTCACAATCCCCTTTTTCAGAGGAAGTTTTATTATCCCTTTGTATGTTGTGGGTTTTCAGAAAAGGGATGTTTAAATATTGAAACAATGATGACCTAACACAATTTATTTAATGGTGTAAGAATGTAAAACCCCTAATATTTAGTTTAAAAAAATAATAAACACGATATATTTCTTAACACACAACATCAATCTTTAAGAAGATTGTGGTATACTTTAGAAATATTATAATTTTAATGTTACAGTATAACCAAGCTATTAAATTAGATGGTATGAATTTGAGTAACTTCATTATGAAATATATGTATAACGGTCCCACTCAATAAAAATGTATTGATTAATTATTTGGAAATAATCATTCAAATGCATTTTATTCATTAAAAATACATTTTCTTCAAAAATATTATTTTTATTTCTTTTTCTGAGTAAATATTATTTTATTTTATTTTAACTTTTAGAAATTGTATTTTAAAAAATTAAAAAAAATTATATATAAATTAACTTAGAATTAATTTTTGGGATTCTTCTAAAATGATTGATTTTTTAGTGAATAGTGAACAATACCATTTTTTCAAATACTGTTATTTCTTTTCATTAAATCAAGTAATTTAAAAGTAAAATTATATTTTAAATTTGGTATTAAAGTTACATATGATCCATTAGACTTAGAATAATCTAATTAACTCTATTTTAATATGTAATATGCATTATTTTGATATAAGTTAATTTTTAGGCTTAAAACACATTTTCAAAAACTTTTTTTGTTATGTTTTATGTATTTATATTATAATTTATTTCTACCAATTAAATAAATTGAATATTGAAAAATATATTCCATATTTGGAATCATGAGATTTAAAATTGAAAAATAAGCCCCTTTTATTTTTTTTATCATGAATAATAACCATGGTAAAAATAGTTCCCCCAAATCAAGTGTGAAATAGGTAAAACTTGGTTAAAACTATAGTATAAGACTTAAAAATAACCCTAAAACTTAGTGCCCCTTCCACCCTGTATAAAAGGATACCCCTCCTCTATCTTCATTGAAAAAAATTGATCCATATAGATTGAAAAAAACACTACATAATTTTCTTCTAAAATTTCCTATACATAAATTAGATGAGTTTCTCTTATTAAAATACTATACCAAGGGTTCTCAATAAGGGATCTAAAGGTGGTCGACTAAAGAAGAGGTAATCGACCAACCCGGCCTCTTTTAATTTATTTTTCTTATAAATTATCTAAATATATGATATTCATCATAAGATAATAAATTCAGTATCTTTAATATACTGAAATTTTATTAATATTATGGAACCACCATTATTTACCCTCTTTTCCATCAAATGAGAAATTAAAGTATCACTCATGTGTACATTTGGACTACCACCTCAACGCAGAGATATAATTCATTTTCAATAAATATAATTCATGGTTGGTTATTATGATGGATTAAAAGTTTATATATTATAATTATGATATAATTATGGTTCTATAATGATTAAATATTATTTACCTTTATTTATTTTCTTTATAAAATGAAAACAATATTCATGTGTATGTATGAACTACCATCTCCATGAACAGTGTAATTAATTTTATCTATATCTACCATTTTTGGATGAATCTAAAGATTTATATAATGAATATATGTGATATTTATATCATGATTAAAAATTCTGAATATTATGGTACCATGATCAAAGTACAAGGATAGGAACTTCTAAATTGATAATTTCTTGAAAAAGAAAACAGTAAACACCCATAAATGATGATTTTAATAAGAAATTTTTAATAAATGAGTTCTAGAATGGTATAAGTGGTTCATATATGATATTATAAGTATGTAAATTATTCTAGTTTGTAATTATAATAGATTTAAATAGATTATAAAGGAGGTTAGAGTTATTACAAAGAAAGTCAACCTTGAGGTAAGGGTTTCACTACAAAAAACAAAGGCTTTAACGATAGTTATTTTGTGAAATGATAGTAGTTTAAACCATTGCCTGACAATATAACAGAGGTTATAAAAACCACCATGTATTTCATGGTCACTAATAATTTATCAATGGTTTCTTTAATTTGAAGATGGTTTTTATGTATCATATCTGGATTATTTAGCAACAGTTTCATTTTTATTTAGTGGCAGTTTTTTTTTAAAAATACCCAGGGAAAAATAAATAAAATCGAACCAACCACTACTGAACATATCAGTGGTGGTTATTTATAAAATATATTAAGTGTAACCACCATTAAACTTTTTTTTTAAAGTGATTTAATTAGTGGAGGTTAATAAAAACTGCCGCTAAACCAGATTTTTTTTTAATAATATTTAATAAAAAATGTAAATATAAAAAACTAACATGAAATAAACTAAAACATGAATGTATGATAAACCCGTCATATATAAATAATATATCCATAGTTATATATATCCACAGTCATCATAACCTCAGTCTTAGTCAACCCATACATTAGTCAACCAATACCTCATCCATCAATACATACATATATAATATGTCCAACAACCCATGTCCAATATATGTTGACATCACGACCTCTAAAACATCCATATGCATCCACATCATCTCATCAAATGAAAATGACCACTTTATATTATCAAATGTAACAAAAAAGAAAACATAAATTAAAACTAAACATAATAAATTAGAATTACAATAGAATAATTGATAAAATTTTAAAATACCAAAGAAATTATGTATCATCATAATTACCTTTTGAAGAATTTCATTGATCAGAATGGTATAAATATTTCCTACTATCGGGATATTTCACCTACAATGAAAACCAAAACATTTAAAAAAATGTAAAAGAGAAAAGACAAAAAAATATTTTTATATTTTTTCACATAAATTTGTTATTTTTTTAATGAAACAGTATACATTTTAACATAAAGAAAAATATATAATTAAAAACACTTTGAAAACATAAACTTACCAATTTAATATATGATTCAACATATCAAACAGGAAAGTGATAAGTAAATATTCTAATTAATTGTTAAGTTGACAAATGATATTCTTGAAATTTACTTAATAAACAAACTTTAAAGACATTGATATCATAGGATGTCCTATATTTCAAAAATAACTCAGTAGATCTTTTCCCATGAATCCATGTCAATATGAGGTCGTTTTCTATGGTTTTGACCATTCCATGCACATTTTAGTGTTTTAAAACATTGAAAACATGTTTAAATCCATCTCAGGAAAACCATAATTCATAAAGATGTGCATAGGTGAAAACATTTCACAATTCACTCTATGGTCATTCTCCTCTGATTTTAGGGAAATTTGACGTAGTTTTCATAGTTTTGAGTCCCCTGACACTTGTTTTTATAGGATTTTATACCTTTAAAAAGTGTTTACTAAGCCATTATAACCAAAACATATAATGAATTGACATGTTGTATGTGAATACACATAAAAAAACAACTCAAGAGTGGTTTTCCCACAATTCCACATCAATCTGAGGTCATTTTCTATGGTTTTGACCTTTCCATTAATGTTTTAGTGGTTTAAAACACTAATAATGCATTTATTTCCATACTATTAAAACCATAATTTAGAATGAAATGTCATCAGTTACTTCATTCCAAAATTCAATCTACAAGTATTTTTCTCTGATTTCAGGGCAATCTAACACCGTTTTCCTAGTTTTGACCCCTCGAAACTTCTTTTTAAAGGCTTTTGTACCATTAAGAAGTGTTTACCAAGTCATTCACACCACACCGCACATCATATTTATGTGTTCTCTAAATGTACAGTTCATAAATAGTTCTACAGTGGATTTCCCATGATTCTATGTCAATATGTGATCATTTTCTATGGTTTTGACCATTCCATGCATGTTTTAGGGGTTTGAAACACTAAAAAATGTTTACTAACATCCTAGGAAAAATATAATTTGGAATGACATACCATTGGTTCCTACATTTCAAAATTTAATCTACTGTATTTTTCTCTATTTTCAGGGTAATCCAACCTCAGTTTCCTAGTTTTGACTCCTAACACTTGTTTTTAAAGGCATTTATATCTTTAATAAGTGTTTACTGAGTCATTTTGACCACATCGCACATCAGATTGAAATGTTTTCTATGAGTACATGTCAAAAATAACATAGTGGTGATTTTCCCATGATACTATGTCAATATGAGGTCATTTTCTATAGTTTTGACCATTCCATGCACATTTTAGTGTTTTAAAATATTAAAAATGGGTTAAAGACATCCCAAGAAAACTGTAATTTATAATGAAATTTTATTGGTTCTTATATATAAAAATTCAATCTACGGTCATTATACTATTATTATAGTGAAATCTAATGTTGTTTTCCTAGTTTTGAACCCCCGACACTTGTTTTTTATTGCTTTTGTAACATTAATAAGTGTTTACTGAGTCTTCACGATCACACCACTTGTCATATTGTTATTTTTTCTATTAATACAAGTCAAAAAAATCATTAGTGGGTTTTCCATGATTCCACATCAATCTGAGGTCATTTTCTAAGATTTTTATTATTCCACACATGTTTTAGTTTTTTAAAACACAAAAAATGCATTTATATCCATCCCAAGAAAACATTAATTTGGAATGATGATTTTTGAGTTATCTCATTTCAAAATACAATCTCTAGAAATTTTCCTATGATTTTAGGGCAATCTAACATCGTTTTCTTGGTTTTGACTCCCTGGTATTTTTTTAAAGCTTTTATACATTTAAGAAGTGTTTACTGAGTCATTATGACCACACCACATGTCTTATTGATTTGTTATCTGCACATACATGTCAAAAATAATTTATAAGTGGTTTTACCATGATTCCACATCAATATGAGGC
This sequence comes from Viscum album, assembly GCA_963277665.1. Classification (NCBI taxonomy): domain Eukaryota; kingdom Viridiplantae; phylum Streptophyta; class Magnoliopsida; order Santalales; family Viscaceae; genus Viscum; species Viscum album. Next base: position 546,990,582 of record OY728121.1, read on the forward strand.
CGTTTTCATTGGTTTTGACCATTTAACGCACATTTTAGTGTTTTAAAACATTAAAAACAACTTTATGACCATCTTGGGAAAACCGTAATTCTGAATGATGTGTCTTCAATTCCTTCATCTCATATTTAAATCTACGGTAGTTTTTCTTTGATTTCAGGGAAATACAACATCATTTTATTGGTTTTGACTCCCCGACACTTTTTTTAAAGGCTTTTGTACCTTTATAAAGTGTATACTGAGTCATTCTGACCACACCACACATCAGATTGATCTATTTTTAGCACGTGTGCATCAAAAATAAATTATTGGAGGATATCTCATGATTACACGTCAATATGACATCATTTTTTATGTTTTTAACCATTCTATGCATGTTTTCATGTTTTTGAAACACTAAAAACACATTTACGACCATAATGGAAAAAACGTAATTCATAATGAAATGTCATCAGTTCCTAAATTTCAAAATTCCATATATGGTCATTTCCCCTGATTTTATGGTAATACAATATCATTTTCTAGGTTTTTACCCTCTGAAACTTGTTTTTAATGGATTTTATACCTTTAAGAATTGTTTACCGAGTCAAAATCGATCAAAAAAGCTCATATTGTTTTTAAACATATAAATAATGATATATAATGTCACGACCCGTCCTCAAGGCCCATGTCGTGACTACCCCAAGCCCACCTTCCATAGCCTAGGGGCTGGCGACTAGCACCAAAGGCGAATACCTGATAAAAAGGTAAGGCATTACCTTTAAACCTGTAACACACACAGTCTGAACACAATAAGTAGAAGCAAAAAGTACTAATATAGAAAATAAAGGTGTGCTAAAAGTAAGTGGGCCAGTATACAAACCCAACTGAACAACAAGTACAAGTACAAGTAAAAATGAAAATAAGGTCCTGGATAATCCACTGGGAAATCCTACCTGAAGGGTAGGTATAGATCTCGAACAACTCGTCCTTGAGGTACATCCCGTCTAGTCCAGCTCCGAGCAGCCTCTCGTCCATCACCCTCAGCCTCGATCACTGCTGATCGTCGTCTGCACAGAACACAACAAGATGCAGGTGAAGCCCGTACAGGGGTGAGTATAACAATACTCAGTAGGGGACCCCAAGACCACTAAAGGTCTCCCAGAATCCACTAAGGATAAACCACAGTAGTAAGATACAATCATGAAGTATCAACTATCCCTACTTAGGTATATGCCCATACATATACCTAAGTTACCAATCACAGTCCGGCTCCAACACTCGAGCCCAAGCACAACCCATTCCACAAAATAAGTAAAGTCAATCATCTCAATTATAACAAATTAAATACAAGACTCAGCTCACTGAGGTATACAACTCATGTAGAGGGGTAGAGATGATTAGTTGTAGCCACTGAATCATCTCCTCTGTCGAACCCATGTAAGATCCTGGAACAGTATCAGTGTTGTCGAACCCATAGAGGATCCTGGTACAGAAGTCATCACTGTCGAACCCACGGAGGATCCTAGTCCAGTACCGTTGTTGTCAAACCCACAGAGGATCCTGGTAAAGTATCATCGTTATCAAACCCACGGAGGATCCTGGTATAGTAGTAGGTCCACATAGGATCCTATTATCTCAGTCGCAGCCAACCATAGGGTTCTCGCACACAGCACGCTCGCTTCCAGGAGTGTCCTCTCCTCGAGCCAAGTTTCGATACATTAACTACCATGAATTCTCGATTTGGTGTATCCCGTAGTTATGTCTCATAAAAAGGAACCCAATGTGACAAATGGCGCGTCAATCGGACGCCCGGTCTGTAAGTTAATGGCATTTCCGCTCTAGGGGCCCGGTTGGTTTTTAGGTTCAAACCAACCCGACCATAACCCAACTATGTCCAAACCTCAAGTAGGGAATTCCAAAAGTATCTTCTCGTTTTAATCTTTCTGTCGTCGCAGACGGTTCGTCGATCGGACACCTGTAGCCCAAGATACGGACGAAAATGTGATTTCGGGTTAAATGGGTCCGGACTGGTGTCCGACTCGGTCTATGGGTCCGACCCAGTCCGAGAGTCTGGCCCGGCCCGAGAGGGCGGCCCGGCCTGACAGCGGCCCAATCTGAGAGTGTCCCGTCCTGACAGCGGCCCAATCTGAGAGCGGCATGTCCCGAGTGGGCGGCCCGGCCCGGTGGTGGCCCGGCCCACATGGGTGGCCCACATGGCCTGGATGGCTAGCCCGCGGGGCCTAAATGGTTCGCCCGCGTGGCCTGGCTGGCTGGCCCGTGTGGCCAGGCTGGCCACACCGTGCAGGGGGGGGGTGTCGAGCCCCCTACTTCTGATCCGAAATGGCCGGCGTATGGCGTCGGCCTGGTAACCGCGGAACCCTAAGGGTCCCGCCTACAGTGCGCACCGGCAGCCGGCTCAGCCAGCCGCCCCTGGTTCCTCTACTGCGGCACAACGGCGCCGCAATTCTGCTGGCCTCCACGCAACGTGACAGCACCGCGCTCATCGTTCAACCATCGCGGTCCTCCTGGTTGTGGCCCCTTCTTTCGGCGCGGCGTGACGGTGCCGCGTCCCTCAAGTGACCCGGTGGACCTTGCGTCGTCGGTTTTCTTTGCGGCCGGCCTGATACCGGTCGCGTTTCTCTATCGCGATACGGTCTTCCGGCAGCACCGTTGCGCCGCCGCCATCATCAACAAACAAGAAGAATAAAAAGGGGGAGGGTCAGGCCATGTTCATGCGGTCCGAGCCCTCCTCGTTATGGTGCCATCATTCGACAATTCACATTCACAAATTCAATGACGTAGAATGGGTATAAAATCAACTTAAAATCCCATACCTCGAGTTTGGTGATCGTTGATGGAGTTGCGGGAGGGCGGACGTCATTCCTTTTATGTCGGAAAGTAGGAAGAAGTCGAGTACGATGTTGTTGGCATTCTTCAATGATGTTGCCCCCTCCTTTGTCCCGGTTGAAGAAGGAAGAAGGTGGAAGATGTCTGTCGTTCTTCGTTGGAGAGAAATGGCTCCTCCCTAGATCTTCCCTTTCTCTGTTCCACCCAAGAATAATGCCAAACGAAATGAAATAATAGGTTTTCTTATTATTTTATTATTGGCGTGAATTTGAAAAGTTTTAAAAAAAATTAATTAAGTTATCTCACTTAATTAAATGGGTGAAGTTGGCCCAATTAATTAGGGAAGGAAGGTGAAGAGGCTCCCCACTTAATTGGGGATTCCAAGGGGGTTAAGGGATTTTAAAACCCGTGTGGGACCCACCTTAATAATATCATCTCAAGGGAGGTTATGCTCTGGTGGGGCCCACCACCATAACCTCCCATGGGAGGTTAGGGTGTGGTGGCCCCCACCTCCAACCTCCCCTTGGAGGTTTCAACCACCAAAATAAAAATAAATTTAACACTTTATTTTTATTCAATTTAATTAAAAACCCCCAAAATATAACTTCTATTCTTGTTAGAACACAACTGCAGTGAAGGTCTCACTAATCAATAACTGACGCTGCGAGTACAACGGTGCCCTCATATTTCAGTTCCGATCACTGGTTCAAAAGTTATAAAATCCCGCTCGTACGTTTTCTGAATGTACCCGAACAAAATTTCAGAAATTGATTTAGGGCACACTAAGCCTCGGAATCATACGCCGTCAGAAACTGTGGACTTGTAAAATTCCCATGTATTCAAGAAAAAACTTTCCATGGGATTTTTGGGCCTTTACATTCTCCCCACCTCAGGGATTTACGTCCTCGTAAGCTACAACTCACACTAAGGGAACAAATGGGGGTACTGAGCAGGCATCTGATCCTCCTGCTCTCATGTGCTCTCCTGGGGTTCCCATGCTGCCAACGAACAGGCACCAGAGGTATCGACCTTTCACATAGGAACCGCTCCTGTCGATCCTCAATCTCCACTGGAACCTCCGTGAAATTCGCCCTGTCATCAATGTCCAGCTCCCTGTGGTCGATAATGTGGGACGGGTCATGCACGTATCTCCTCAGCTGCGATATGTGGAAGACGTCGTGCAACCGGTGCAACTGAGGTGGAAGAGACAGGCGGTAATCCACCTTGCCTACTCTATTGAAGACCTATAATGGTCTGATAAATCACGGAGATAACTTGCCGCCTCGGCCAAATCTCCATAGACCTCGTCGTGGTGAGACTCGTAGGAAGACGTGGTCGCCATCCTCAAACTCTAGAGGTCTCTGTCTCCTATCAGCATAGGACTTCTGCATGCTCTGTGCAGTCTTCATCTTCTCCTGGATGATCTACACCTTCTCCGTCGTAGCCTGCACCATCTCTGGTCCCATAAGTGCTGACTCCCCTTGGTCAGTCCAACAGAGAGGCGATCTGCAAGTTCGGTCGTACAGTGGCTCGAAAGGTGCCATTCTGATGGTGGAGTGGTAGCTGTTGTTATATGCAAAGTCTACCATGGGTAAGTGATCCTCCCATCTGTTACCGAACACTACTAGAATTCTATATATTTGCGACAGGATATTTGCGATGGGATCCCGTCGCAAATAGCCTGTGACAGAAAACAACGTCGCAAATAAGTCTCTAATTATATACTTTATATATATATAAACTTTTTTGCGACGGGCCCGTAATCCCATCACAAATACTTTTTAAAAAATATTATTTAGACTATTTGCAACGGGCCAATTGCAAATACTTTTTATGATGGGTCCCTAATCCAGTCGCAAATACTTTTTTAAAAAAAATATTTAGACTATTTGTGACGGGAACCCGTCGCAACAGATCTTGTCGCAAATAAAAAATAAATTTTAGAAAAAATAAATTTAATAGAATTATGATTATTGAAAAATTAATTTTAATATTATTAAAATAATTAAAATAAAAATATATTAAAATTCTCAATATTCACAAAAAAATATAAAAAAATCATAAAATACTATTATTATTATTATTATTATTATTATTAGTAAAATAAACAAACATTAAAAAATATAATACTGAAAAAATATATTTAATAAAATTATGATTAATGAAACAATAAAATTAATATTATTAAAATAATAAAAAATAAAAAATATTAAAAAAATTAAAATATCAATATTCAAAAAAAATCATAAAATATTAAAAATTAAATTATCTAATATTCACACCAATATAAAAGACAGAAACTTTAAATAGTTCATATTACAACATATGTTAAATTCGAATTTTTTTAACATAAAAAAATCATTGGGGGGTCGTCTTCTGGAGGAGGCGGAGGAGCTGAAGAAGATGGTGGAGGAAACTCCATCCCCAAACTACGAGTCAGACGGCGCATGTACTCCATCTGCTCCAGATGTTGTTGCTGCCATCGACGCATCTCCTCCTCCTACTGTTGCTTCTGCTGCTGCTGCTGTTGACGCATCTCTTCTTACAGCTTCTGCAAACTCTCTATAATGTCATTATGAGCTCGTAACTGCTCCTGGTACTGTGAGGTATAAGATGATGCCTCTCTATGAGCTCCTCTCGAGCTGGATGCTAACATCACAGCAGTACCATAATAAGTACCATGAGTCACATGAGATCCGATTCCAACTACTCGGCCCTTCTCAAAGCCATACTGAGTCTCCTGCATCCATGCCACCTCGTTGAAATGGTGTGCACTGGTTTGATCATTCGCCTCATCCTGACCCTCACCCTGTGTCTGAGAGGTTGCAGTCTCATATGACTCCTTCAATTCCAATTTGAAATTAAAATTGTGAAAATATTATATGCAGTTAATTTTCAAACTGAAAAAAATAATACTAACCACAATCCGACGTTGGCGATCACCTCTAATCTCTCTAGTGGCTGGATCACTATACATCCTTCGATAAACATCAAACTCCGTAATATTAGGATGCTCTAATTCCTACAGAAATATAAAATAAAATTTTTATATTTAAAGTTATATAATTTTTTTAAAAAATATATTTACCAGATTCTCTCTATGCGTACTAAATGTAAGGCTACCAGCTCGATGTGTAACCTCCTGTCTCCCCCGGTTTTTCCAACCCAATGAAGACCTCCTCTGAAATCCACCACCCAACTAGTGTGCACATAATCCATCCCAAACCTGAGATTAAATATACTCTGGTCGGTGGGCTCTACACGACTCATCAAATATTGTCGCTCCTGCTTTCTTAATGGTCATCTTTCTCAAATTATGCAAAAACTGACGCAAACTCTCACGCATAGCCACCTCCCATGCTGCATGGATAGTGTCACGCATGCTATCATCGATGGGATATCATAAACCCTAAAAATAATTTATAATATCAATTTATTAATAAAATAAATTTCAAAATAAATATCATTTATTTATGTACCATCCAATGATTGTACATAGCGAGCTTCACATCAATGGGAATATGTTCCCATGTGATCCATGCCTGAGAAAAATAATTGTGCAAGATATTGCTCCTGTGTCCAACAGCTAAATGCGCAAAATTATGGAAAAATAAGAAATAATCAAACAATTAGTATATATATAAATAAATTAATGAAAAAGATAACTAAAATATACAGGTTATTATACCTCTGTGTGCATGGATCGAAGCCAAGACGTGGACGTCGATTGGGGATAGGGTCAGGAATCATCATTCACACAAGACCGTGCCCCCTCCACGTACCTCCTGAACCACAAGTAGGATGAGGGTCAGATGATCTCACATCCCCCTCATCCAAAGGTAGATCAGCCTCCTGCAAGTCGCGAAATAAATCAGGATCCATCTGAACACAAAAAATGATTGTTGTTAGCAGATAGTTGAAAATAAATATCATATATAGATATATATTAGTTATGATCATAACCATCATTTAACTGTGTCAATGTTAACCTTCATCATCATCTTCATATCTGACGATGTCAATGTCTTCATATTCCTTCTTAGCATCATCAATATCCATATGAGTTTCACTTTCACCATCCCTTGTCATTTCAAATTCATTTGTAACATCATTAACATCTTCATAACCATCAACCCTTAATTGTGGGATGTCATCATCGATATTCATGTTTCTTTGTGAAAAAGATGGATTTTGAGTAGTCTCTTAAAAATTTTCAATTCCTTCCACTTCAGTAGAACCACATTCAGTTTGAGTAAATTGATTTTCCCAAGATTTCATTTTTATTATGATCCACCAATCACTCAGGTCTCTTGAAGTAGCACAGTACTTTGCGTAATAAATTTGATGTTCTTTTTGATCCAGAAAAAATGGTTCATTTACTGCAAGAAGACTTTTATATTTAATATCGACGATTCCATGAGTCGGATGAACACGCAAGCCTCTCTCAGTATCCAACCACCAACATTTAAACATTATTATGTAATTTTGTCCAAGATAACATAGCTCAATAATTTCATCTGAAATGCCATAAAAGTCAACTTCATTTTCTCTATGATGCGATCCTCTCAAAAAAAACTCCATTGTTCATTATTTTTTTCAATTCCCCATATGCATGTGTATGAAATCGAAAACCATTCACCACATATTCATTATAATATTTGACCATTTTGGATGGTGGGTTACTCAATATACACAGTCTCTTATCAATTTTATCAGCATGTTGAGACACCTGAAATTTTTTAAAATAATTATCAATATAATAAATAGTAAACTAAATTGATATTAAACCATCAATAATTTATATTACCAGTTTTTGAAACCATTGAGAAATTTTTTTTTGTCTGTGTTCTTCAAGAGCATCTGCTGTAATTTGTGGAAGTTGTTTCTTGATATTATTATTATATAACCTACAAATAAAATAAGTTTACATACTGTAACATAAATTATAAAATAAGTTATAGAAGCACTCACAGTACAAATACTGTCATTTCTTCACAGTTGAGCAGAACATATGTATGAGCTCTGTGATGTTCATTGTCTGAAATCCATCATTCTTAAACTCCACCGAAGCCAAGATTTGGCTGACTAAAATCTGATAATTGATTTTCCATTTCATCATTAACATTTCCCTCGTTCTATCTCATGTGTTTTTGTTTTGAGGGATATTCAGGTTCAAAATAGTGAGAGTAGAAAAAAGAAATTTCCTCTTTCAAATAAGCTTCTGCAATTGAGCCTTCAACTGATTCTTTGTTACGTACTTTTTTCTTCAATTTTTGCATGCATATCTAGAATTGGTACATCCATCAAAACTGTACTGGGCCTCCACATTTAGCTTCATGTGGAAAATTTAATATCAGATGTTCCATTGAGTCAAAGAAAGCAGGCAGAAAGATTTTTTCTAGTTTACATATAATTACAACAACATCTTCTTCCATTTTTCTTAGCACATCGTAGTCTATTGACGCTGCACAAATGTCTCGAAAAAAATATGATATTTCTGTTATCGAATCCCAAATCATAGAATTCACCAAACCTCTGAATCTAATCGGCATAATTCTTTCCATTATAACATGACAATCATGACTTTTTAATCCAGTAATATGACCATTCTTAACACATCTTCTCAAATTGGAAGAATAGCCATCTGGAAGTCTCAAATTTTCAATCCACTGAAAAAATAATAAGCAACTCTCTTTGGATAGTGTATAAGATACTTTTGGCTTCATTAACCTCTGTGATCTGATATTTTCAAATAGTTCAAGTTCTGTTCACCTGCAAATTTGGGCAAGATCTAATCGTGATTTTATAGTATCTTTGGTCTTACCTGGTGTATCCAAAACTGTATGAAATAAATTATCAAAATAGTTCTTCTCAATATCCATGACATCCAACATGTGGCAGACCAACAAATCAAACTAATATGGGAGATCCCAAAAATGCTTCGTTTTATCCAATTATGTTCTTTCCCAAAGCCATGAATTTTCTGTTGGTTTACTGTTGGCCCAAATGTGATTGGAGGTAATGAAAATACAATAGATTTTAACTATGTACCTGAGATAATTTTTGGAGGTTCATCCCTTTCAATTGTGCCTTTTCTGAAATGATATTTGTTCCTTCGAAAAGGATGATCGGTTGGAAGAAATCTATGATGACAGTCAAAATAGAAAGGTTTTTTTTCATTGAAGAACATAAAAGCTTTGTTGTCTTTCATACAATAAGTACATGATTTCGAACTATGTGTACTCTAGCCAGATAACATGTCATATGCTGGAAATTCACTAATTGTCCACATCAATGCAGCTTTTAATGTGAAATTTTGTTTTGCAGCAACATCATATGTACTAACACCATTACTTCATAATGCATTTAACTCATCAATCAATGGTTTCAAATAAACATCAATATTCTTTTTTGGATGTCCTGGGATTAATAAGTTCAAAAAGATATAGGGCTCCTTCATCAACATCCATGGAGGTAGATTGTACGGAGTTATAAAGATAGGCCAACATGAATACTGAATACTATAAGAACCAAATGAATAGAAACCATTAGTAGAAAGACCCAATCACACGTTCCGGGCTTCTAAAGCAAAAGATGAATGCAGACAATCAAAATGTTTCCATGAATCACCATCAGATGGATGATTCAAGATTTTAACGGTTGAAATATTGTTTTTGTGCCATGACATCATTGACTTTGTGTTATGAGACATAAATAAACGTTGTAGCTTGGGCGTAAGGGGGAAATATATCAACTATTTTACAGGAATCGATCCAGACTTCCCTGGTTGAGCTTCTTTATACCTCGATTGTCCACATGTGGGAAAACTATCCAACAACCCATTTTCACCAGAATATAAGATGAAACCATTTTCACATGAATGAATCTTTTGATAACTAAGGCCCAGATTACGAACCAGCCTCTTACTCTCATAGTAATTTGTAGGCAACACATTTCCTTTAGGTAACAGTGTTTTAACCAAAGAAAATATCTGATCAAAACAGTTGTCTGACATTTCATTATCTGATTTAATAGCCATAAATTTTGCAACCGCTTTTAATTTGATTATCTTACAACCAGGATATAATGCATCCTCAACAGACCTCAACAAATCATAAAATTCGTATGGTTCCAACTCATGTGTTAAATCAATATCATCGTGAGTTTCAATTTGTTGAAGAGATAGACCTGCAACATTGTGTACTAAATGTTGGAACCATGATGGATCTGGAATCAAGTTATTAGTATCTTCTAGGGAACTACATTCATCGTGCTGATACCAAAAAACATAATCTGGTTGAAAACCAAACCGAAAGAGATGTCCCCCAACCTTGTCAAATGTGTCAAACGTTCTCAAAGTACATTTTTTACAAGGACACTTAATTGTGTCTTATGAAACATATTCTGGTTTTGATAATTCAAATGCTAAGAAAGCTTCAACACCCTCAATATATACAGGATTTAAACTATAACCATTTGGATTTCTACACTGATTTATCCAAGCACGATTATCTAATAATGACTGATGTCAACTTCCTTGTTCCATATTTTTCTACAAAATATAAAATCATCACTGTTTTTGAATAATTTGAAATTATAAAAACATTATCTGAAAAAAAATATAACTAATTACTACTACTTCTTAATAATTACCACTAATTAAGGGTGACATAATTTCCAGTGGATTGACGGCTCCTCTTTTGTCCGATGACTCATTTACTTGCATCTTTCTCACACTGAAATCACAATGAAGAATCTCATCAGAGGTACGCATATTCATTCTCGTATGCATGAGAATGAATATGGGTACCTCCAACCAGATTCTTCATTGTGATTTCACTATGAGAAAGATGCAAGTAAATGAGCCTTCGAACAAAAGAACCCATTTTCGTCGATGAATCGTCTTCTTCCAACTGTCACTGCCTGAAAACATTATAAAAAATGTGATCCTACGAATGCATATTCAATCTCGTACATACGAGATTGAATATGCCTATATAGCAACACATTTTTCATAATTTTTTGAGTCGGTGAGAGTTGAAAGGAGAAAAGTCATCGAGCAAAAGGAGTGTCGTCAATCTAGTTGAAATTATGCCAAGTTCTTAAAATTTATTAAAATTTATTAAAATTTCTTTCTAACTGTTCCTAACTATTCCTAAATAATTATTACTATTTTTTACTAATTGTTCCTATTTATTAAAAATTATTCCTATTTATTACTAATTATTCATATTTATTACTAACTATCCCTATTTATTACTAACTATTCCTATTTATTACTAACTATTACTATTTATTACTAACTATTACTATTTATTACTAACTATTACTATTTATTACTAATTATTTCTATTTATTACTAACTATTACTATTTATTACTAATTATTACTAATTATTACTAATTATTACTAATTATTACTAATTATTTCTATTTATTTCTATTTATTACTAATTATTCATATTTATTTCTAATTATTTCTAATTATTTCTAATTATTTCTAAATATTCCTAATTATTAGTATTTATTCGTAATTATTAGTATTTATTAGTATTTATAACTAATTATTAAAATTTATTGCTAATTATTACAATTTATTACTAATTATTACAATTTATTACTAATTATTATCAATTATTCCTAATTATTATCAATTATTCCTATTGATTACTAATTATTCCTAAATATTCCTAATTATTACTAAATATTCCTAATTATTCTAGTTTATTACTAATTATTTCTCTTTATTAATAATTATTGCTAATTATTGCTAATTATTGCTAATTATTGCTAATTATTGCTATTTATTTCTATTTATTACTATTTATTGCTAATTATTCCTAATTATTGCTAATTATTACTAATTATTAGTAATTATTGATAATTATAAGTAATTATTGCTAATTATTATTATTTATTCCTAATTATTACTAATTATTCCTAATTATTACTATTTATTTCTATTTATTCTTAATTATTACTAATTATTCTTAATTATTTCTAATTATTCCAATTTATTCTTAATTATTCCCATTTATTCCTAATTATTCATATTTATTGCTAATTATTCCTATTTATTCTTAATTATTCTTATTTATTCTTAATTATTCCTATTTATTCTTAATTATTCCTATTTATTCCTAATTATTTCTATTTATTCCTAATTATTCCTATTTATTGCTAATTATTCCTATTTATTCGTAATTATTCATATTTATTTTTAAATATTCCTATTTATTTTTAATTATTCCTATTTATTCCTAATTATTCCTATTTATTCCTAATTATTCCTATTTATTCTGAATTATTCCTATTTATTGCTAATTATTCTTATTTATTCCTAATTATTGCTATTTTTTAATAATTATTCCAATTTATTAATAATTATTCCAATTTATTAATAATTATTACTAATTATTACTAATTATTACTAATTTTTACTAATTGTTAGTAATTATTACTAATTATTACTAATCATTACTAATTATTACTAATTATTACTAATTATTACTAATTATTACTAATTATTACTAATTATTACTAATTATTAGTATTTATTAATAAATATTACTAATTATTACTAATTATTAGTATTTATTAATAAATATTACTAATTATTACTAATTATTAGTATTTATTAATAAATATTACTAATTATTACTAATTATTACAATTTATTAGTAATTATTACAATTTATTAGTAATTATTAATGTTTATTACTAATTATTACAGTTTATTACTAATTATTACACTTTATTACTAACTATTACACTTTATTACTAATTATTACAATTTATTACTAATTATTACAATTTATTACTAATTATTACAATTTATTACTAATTATTACAATTTATTATTAATTACTGCAATTTATTACTAATTATTACAATTTATTACTAATTATTACTAATTATTACTAATTATTACAATTTATTACTAATTATTACAATTTATTACTAATTATTACAATTTATTACTAATTATTACAATTTATTACTTATTAATACAATTTATTACTAATTAATATAATTTATTACTAATTATTACAATTTATTACAGTTTATTACTAATTATTACAATTTATTACTAATTATTACAATCTATTACTAATTAATACAATTTATTACAATTTATTACTAATTATTTCAATTTATTACTAATTATTACAATTTATTACTAATTATTACAATTTATTACTAATTATTACAATTTATTACTAATTATTACAATTTATTACTAATTATTACAATTTATTACTAATTATTACAATTTATTACTAATTATTACAATTTATTACAATTTATTACTAATTATTACAATTTATTACTAATTATTACAATTTATTACTAATTAATACAATTTATTACAATTTATTACTAATTATTACAATTTATTACTAATTATTACAATTTATTACTAATTATTACAATTTATTACTAATTATTACAATTTATTACTAATTATTACAATTTATTACTAATTATTACAATTTATTACTAATTATTACAATTTATTACTAATTATTACAACTTATTACTAATTATTACAATTTATTACTAATTATTATAATTTATTACTATTTATTACTCATTATTACTATTTATAACTATTTATTAATAATTATTAATATTTATTACTAATTATTATTATTTATTATTATTTATTACCAATTATTATTAATTACTACAAATTAATTATATACATTACTAATTATCGTTAATAATTACTAATTACTACTAATTATTAAAAATTAATACTAAAAATTTCAATTTATTAGTACAAATAAATAGTCATGACAAAACAATTTAAATTTGATTTAATTACAACTAATCAACAATAATAAAAATTAACATAAAAAATTGAAATAAATAATAAATTAAATAAAACATAAATACCTTTAAACTTGATTTGCTATTGATGTAGACGACTTCAAAACTTCTTCGTGACCAAAAAAATTAACCTGGAAAAATTTTCCCTCTAAAATCAGAGTTCAGAGAGAAGATCTAGAAATTGAGTGGAATGAGAAGAAAAACGGATGAGGGTATATATAGGTTAGATTATTTGTGACGGGATACCCTTCGCAAATACCTACGCCCGCATTAATTACAGTCGGCGGTTAAAAAGTTATTTGCGATGGGTCCCGTCGCAAATAGTCCCTGCTGACACACCTTTTGCGACGGGAGGACATCTCGTCGCAAAAAGCTATTAACCACCGCCGGGTATTTTCGACGGGCCCCGTCACAAATAACCTTCGTGCGGTTTGGCACGCTACCCACGTCAAACCTTTTGCGACAGGACACGAAATCCCGTCGCAGATAATCGGTTATTTGTGACGGGTTGTTACCCCCGTCACAAATAACCTCTTGGACTGAATTTTTGCAACGAGATTTATTCTCGTCACAAAAAGTCCTTTTCCCGTAGTGGAAGTCGAGGACGCATGCACGGAGCATGTCCTCGAGAGTCTAAATAGTCCTCCCAGACTGACCATCCGTCTGAGGATGGAAGGCGGTGCTCAAGCGAAGTTGCGTCCCGAAAGCCTCTTGCAACCTCTTCCATAGCCGGGAAGTGAAACGAGCATCTCGATCGTCGATGGCACACCATGAAGCCGTACGATCTCCTGTACGTAGAGGCGTCACAAGCTCTCTACTGAACCCTGCTCTCTAATCGGTAGGAAGTGGGCCGACTTGGTGAGTCGGTCGACAATCACCCAGATAGAGGCGTGACCTCTGGATGTACGTGGAAGTCCCGTCACGAAATCCATGGATATCCCATCCCACTTCCACTCTGGGACCTCTAAGGGCTGAACTAATCATGTTGGAACCTGGTGCTCCGCCTTCACTTGCTGAAAAGTGAGGCATCATGAGACGAACTCTGCTACTGCCTTCTTCATACCTGGCCACCAGTGCTGTCGTCGGAGGTCCTGATACATCTTCGCCACACCTGGATGTACCGCTAGAGGAGATGTGTGGAACTCCCTCAATACTTCCTCCTGAAGTGCTACTGGTACCATAGTACGTCCTCTGAAGAGAATGACGTGCTCTCCACCTATAGAAAATCCATCAGGTGCCTGCCCTATGGATATCTGTGCACGTCGAGCCTCACAGTCAGCATCCCCATGTTGCACCTCCCTGACTCGCTGAAGAAGTGGAGGAGTGACTGTAAGAGACTGTAGAAAGGTCACTCCATCCCTATCCACAAAGGATGTCTGCAAGGAAGTCAGCTGCATTGTCGCCTCTCCTAGCAGCTGAATGCCTGATCTTCTGCTGAGAGCATCTGCTACAACGTTCCCCTTCCTAGGAGTATAGACTATCTCGAAGTCATAGTCCTGGAGGAACTCAAGCCAGCGTCGTTGTCTCAGGTTTAGGTCCTTCTGAGAGAATATATACCTGAGACTCTTGTGATCAGAGTACACGGTAAAACGTTCGCCCATAAGATAGTGCTGCCACATCTTCAAGGCAAAGACCACGGCTACTAACTCCAGGTCATGGGTAGCAAAGTTCTGCTCATGTTGTCTCAACTGCCGAGAACCATACGCGATCACTCCTCGCTCCTGCATCAGGACACACCCGAGTCCGGTCCCTGATGCGTCGCAGTAAACTACGTACCCTATGCCTTCCTCTGGAAGCCTCAAGATGGGGGCACTAGTCGGCCTCTACCTCAGCTTCTGAAAGCTCTTCTGGCATCTCTCTGACTACACGAAGGGTTTCCCCTTCTTCTTCAAGGATGAAAGTGGTGCTACAACTATGGAGAAGTCTGGAACAAACCTCCAATAGTATCCAGCCAAGCCCAGGAAACTTCATAACTCTGTCACACTCCTGGGTGGCTCCCAAGCAAGTACTTTCTAAATCTTCCCTGGATCCACTGCAACTCCAGCCTCTGAGATGACGTGTCCCAAGAAATGAACCTATAAAATCCAAAACTGGCACTTCGAGAGCTTACCATAAAGCTGGTGCTCTCGGAGTGTGTCCAGTACCACCTGCAAATGGTAGGCATGCTCCTCCTCAGTAGTCGAGTAGATCAAAATGTCATCGATGAAGACTATGACAAAGCGATCAAGGTATGGCTAGAAGATCCTATTCATGAGACACATGAACACTGCTGGAGTGTTGGTTACGCCGAAGGGCATAACCAAGAACCCATAGTGGTCGTACCGACACCTGAAAGTCATCGTCTACACATCCCCGTCGCGAACTCCGAGCTGGTGATAGCCTGATATAAGGTCTATCTTCGAGAACCATCATGATCCCTTGAGCTGATCAAAGAGGTCATAAATCCTCGAAAGTGGGTACTTGTTCTTCGCAGTCACCTGGTTCAGGCGACGATAGTCGACACAGAGCCTCAAGCTCCTGTCCGCCTTCTTGGCGAATAGAATCGGGGCTGCCCAGGGAGAAACACTAGGCCGGATGAATCCCTTCCCCTACAAGTCCTCTAACTGTACTTGCAGCTCACGAAGCTCAGCGGGAGCCATCCGATATGCTGGAGTAGATACCGGTGTCATACTGGGGTACAAGTCATTGTAGAAGTCCACCTCTCTACAAGGAGGTAATCCTGGAACATTGTCAGGGAAAACATCCACATACTCGTCCACCACTATAGGATAAGTCGGACTCTCCATGTCAACTGCTCCAAGGGTAAGGCAGGCCAACTGATGTGTGATCGGATGCACCCTCCTCCGAGTAAGTATGTCCTGTGCTGCAAAGGTTCCCTTCTCTCCGGTGAAGGTAAACCTGGTCCCATCCATGCAGACACACCACACTTTTCATCTAATACAGTCAATCTGAACATGAACTGTAGATAACCAATCCATACCCAAGATGAAGTCATAAGGCCTCGACGCCACTACGAGGAGATCCCAGCCGAAGCTCTCGCCTCCTAGATAAGCTCACACTGTCGGCACCAGTGCGTAATCATTGAGTCTGCTCTCATAGGAGTCTCTAAATGTGAGGATCGAGCCAACAGCTCTGTCAGAATCTCCGAGCTCCGAATGAGGGCAGTGTCTATGAAAGAATGACTGGCACCTGTGTCTATAAGAATTGTAGCTAAGGTCAAGTAGACACAGATAGTACCTCGAATCATCTCTGGAGCATCGTGGTCATATGCCTCAGCTACCTGAAGCTGAGATCGCCTCTGTCCGCCAGCTCCCTGTGGTTGAGGTGGACCTCCTGGTGGTGATGGTGGTAGGACCTCGAATCGTCGTCCACTACCTGCTGCTTAGCCAGCTCTTTTTCCACGTCTTCCTGCTCCCAGCGGACCACCATGGTCGAACCTCTACCTCTGCCTAGGAGGTCCCTCTATTTTATGTTGCTTATCTGCATGGTGGATCGGGCAGTCACGAGCCATGTGACCCTACCCGCCGCATGTATAACATTCTCTGCTCTTCGTATGGCTAGATCTGTCTCGTGTGCCCCGCACAACCGAACCTATATCCTGGGGTCTCCCACCTGATAGCCCGGTCCACTTGGAACTCTGCGACATCTGTCTACTGCCGGCTGCAGAAGACTCTGCTACGTGCTGCCCTGTGGTGGGTCTCGCTACTGGTGACTGCTCAGTAAGAAAACTCTCCATAAGAAGGGCTCGCTTCAGCACCCCCGCCTGCGTCGGGATCCTAAGGGAGATCATCGAAGCCCTGATCTCATGCCTGAGTCCCTGCTCGAAGGTCTGGGCCCTGAATAATGGGTCTCGTACCATATCTGTGGAGTAGTGCGAGAGGTCGGTGAACCTCGCTGAGTACTGAGCTATCGTCATGCTACCCAGCTGTAGATGCAGTAACTCATATATCCGCACCGCACGAAGGGTGGCTGGAACAAACTCTGATTGGAAGAGACTCTCGAAGTCTGCCAAGAGTAGTGATGCCTCATCATACACCTGGAACATCAACCTCCACCATCTTCCTGTTGCTGCATGCAAGAGACTTGCGGAAAGGATCACCATGAGGTCGATTAGTGTCCCTACCAACTTGAAGACTCTCACCACAGCCTCCAGCCAATCCTCAGCCGCTTGTGGGTCCGCCTCTCCCCAGAACCTGGGTGGCCTCTGGCACTAGAACTCATGAAACACACTCAAGCGGCATGCATCGTCTGCTGCTGGGGTTGGTGGCATCGGTGGCCCAACGAGTAGTGGTACCGCTGGTACCTTCGCTGTGATGGGGCCCTGAACTGAGGCCTCGTCGCTCGGTGGGCTACCATCTCATACAAAACCCGAAACCCTGGCTGGCTACCTACGTGGGGCCACCCTGAAAAGAAACAGGTGTGCCATGGTCAAAACAATATACTTGGTGAGCTTATACAAAGTAATCATGAAGAAAACTTTTCAAAGGAAACACACACGCAATCAGTGTTTTTGTGCATTGAGTCGGAAGTCAGAAGTCAAAGTCCTAGTGTACGGATACGTCGACCGCTGCACCAACACTAGTTTCCCTAAACTGATAACCAAACCCAAAACACTTAACACTATTACCATTAAAAGAATCAGATTCCAAGTTCTACGGTATAAATGACTCCTCTAATACCAATTTGTCACGACCCTTCCTCAGGGCCCGTGTTGTGACTACCCCAAGCTCGCCTTCCATAGGCCAGGGGCTACCGACTAGCACCAAAGGTGAATCCTCGATAAAAATGGAAGGAATTTCCTTTAAACCTGTAATACACACAGTCTAAACACAAGCAGTAGAAGCAAAAAGTACTAATATAGAAAATAAAGGTGTGCTAAAAGTAAGTGGTTCAGTATACAAACCCAACTGAACAACAAGTACAAGTACAAGTAAAAAGAGAAATCATCTCCTGGATCATCCAGTGAGGAATCCTACCTGAATGGTAGGTATAGATCTCGAACAACTCATTCTTGAGGTACGTCCCACCTAGTCCAGCTCCGAGCAGCCTCCTGTCTATCACCCTCAGCCTCGATCACTGTTGGCCGTCATCTGCACAGAACACAATAAGGTGCGGGCTAAGCCCATGCAGGGGTGAGTATAACAATACTCAGTAGGGGACCCCGAGACCCCTGAAGGTCTCCCAGAATCCACTAAGGATAAACCACAGTAGTAAGATACAATCACGAAGTATCAACCATCCCTACTTAGGTATATACCCATACATATACCTAAGTTACCAATCACAGTCCGGCTCCAACACTCGAGACCAAGAACAACCCATTCCACAAAGGAAGTAAAGTCAATCATCTCAATGATAACAACTGAAAGACAAGACTCATCTCACATAGGTATAAAAATAATGTAGAGGGTTAGAGATGATTATTTGTAGCCACTGAATAATCTCCTCTATCAAACCCATGTAGGATCCTGGAACAGTATCAGCGCTGTCGAACCCATAGAAGATCCTGGTATAGAATTCATCATTGTCGAACCCACGGAGGATCCCGGTCCAGTAATTTCGCTATCGAACCCACGGAGGATCCTGGTATAGTATCATCATTGTCAAACCCACGGAGGATCCTGGTATATTAGAAGGTCCACATAGGATCCTGGCACAGTAGAAGGTCCATGTAGGATCCTATCATCTCAGTCGCAGCCAGCTATAGGGTTCCCACACACAACACGCTCGATTCCGGGAGGGTCCTCTCCTCGATCCAAGTTTCAATACATCAACTACCACAAAGTCTCGAGTTGATGTATCACGTAGTTCTGTCTCGTCAAAGGGAACCCAACGTGACAAATAGCGCGTCAATCGGACGCCTGGTCTGTAAGTTATTGGCATTTTCACTCCAGGGGCCCGGTTGGTTTTTAGGTTAAAACCAACCCGACTGTACCCCAACTGTGTCCAAACCTCAAGTAGGGTATTACAAAAGTATCTTCTCGTTCTAATATTTCTGTCGTCGCAGACGGTTCGTCGATCAGACACCCGTAGCCCAAGATACGAACAAAAATGTGATTTCGGGTTAAATGGGTCCGGACTGGGGTCAGACTCGGTCCGTGGGTCTGACCCGGTCTAAGATTCCAGCCCGGACCGAGATGGTGGAACGTCCTGAGTGGGTGGCCCGGACTGAGAGCGGCCCGACCCGATATCGGCCCGACCCGAGAGCGGCCCGGCTCGAGTGGGCGGCTCGGCCCGGCTGGCTTGCCCGCGTAGCCTGGCTGGCTGGCCCACGTGGCCTGGCTGGCTGGCCCGCGTGGCCAGGATGGCCATGCCGTGGGGGGGGGATGTCGTGCCCCCTGCTTCTGATCTGAAATGGTCAGCGCATGGCGCTGGCTTGGTAACCGCAGGACCCGAAGGGTCCCGCCTGCAGCGCGCACCGGAGGCCATCTTAGTCATCCGCCCCTGGTTCCTCCACCACGGCGCGACGGTGTGGCGGTTCTGCTGGCCTCTATGCAGCGTGATGGCACCGTTCTCATCGTTCGACTGCCACATCCCTCCTATCTACGACCCCTTCTTCTAGTGCAGCGCGACGGCGTCGCGCCCCTCCGGCGACCCGGCAGCCCTTGCGCCACCGGTTTTCTTCGCAGCCGGCCCAATGCCGGTCGCGTTGCTCCATCGCGGTCTGGTCTTCTGACGGTGCTGTTGCACCACTGCCATCGTCAATAAAAAATAACAATAAAAAGGGGGAGGTTCGGGCCGTGTTTGTGCGGTCCGAGCCCTCCTAGTTATGGTGTCATCAATCGGAAATTCACATTCACAAATTCAACGTCATAGAACGGGTATAAAATCAACTCAATCCCCCTACCTCGAGTTCGGTGATTGTTGACAGAGTCACAAGAAGGCGTACATCGTTATGTTGACGTCAGAAATTAGGAAGAATTCGAGTACGGCGTTTTCGGCGTTCTTCAAGGACGGTGCTCCCTTATTTTTCCCGGTTGAAGAAGGACGAAGGTGGAAGATGTCTGTCGTTCTTCATTGGAGAGAAATGGATCCTCCCTAGCTCTTCCCTTTCTCTGTTCCACCCAAGAATAATGCCCAAAAAAATGAAATAATTGGTTTGCCTATTATTTTATTATTTTCATGAATTTGAAAAGTTTTAAAAAAATTAATTAAGTTACCTCACTTAATTAAATGGGTGAAGTTGGACCAATTAATTGGGGAAGGAAGGTGAAGAGGCTCCCCACTTAATTAGGGGTTCCAAGGGGGTTAAGGGAGTTTAAAACCCATGTGGACCCCACCTTAATAATATCCTCCCAAGGGAGGTTATACTCGGGTGGGCCCCACCACCATAACCTCCCATGGGAGGTTAGGGTGTGGTGCCCCCCACCTCCAACCTCCCCTTGGAGGTTTCAACCACCAAAATAAAAATAAAGCTAACACTTTATTTTTATTAAATTTAATTAAAAATCCCCAAAATCTAACTTCCATTCTTGTTAGAACACAGCTGCAGTGAAGGTCTCACTAAGAATTCGCCGACGCTGTGAGTACAACGGTGACCTCAGATTTCAGTTCTGAGCACCAGTTTAAAAGTTATAAAATCCTTCTCGTACATTTACTGAACGTACCTGAACAAAACTTCAGAAATTGATTTCGGGCATACGGGGCCTCATAATCATGTGCCGTCAGAAACTGCGGACTCATAAAATTCTCATGTATTTAAGAAAAAAAATCATGGTATTTTTGGGTCTTTACATATAATTCATTAATGAAATGTAGTAACCAACTAAAAATCAATTTGGCACAATATGTGGTCGATATCACTCAAAATGCGTGTTTTCTATATAAAAGTGTAATTTTAGTCATATTTAGGGATGTTGTATGTGTTCTTTTCAAATGTGTGAATGATCTATGGAATTTAGAATTTACCATGACAAAATGAGCTATAAGGTTATAAATTTTCATAGGGATTGTGTTGTTCATCCGTTGAAATATAGAAACTAAATAATTTTCCATTATCGACCTCCTATGATCCTGTGTTTTCTTATAATAGACTTGTTATTTCACTTTTTCTTTAAATCATGCAATTTATCTTTGTGATTCTCGATCAATGGCACTACCTGAACCCCCACCGGTTTTATTAGTAATAGATGACATCGCCCTACCAAATACAATTGATGGAGTAGGCCCATAACTCATCCCCTATACACATCTGGGATGCTCCTTTCCTAAAAAAATTCCAACTACATCGTTCTGGGAAATCGATATTGATTGTGAAGGGTTTGGATCACAGACTTCTTGGATTTTAACCAGTTAATACAAAAATATTAACAATTATTTTTTAAAAATATAAGAATGTCATAATATTGTCTAATTAATAAATTTTTAATTACTATTAATTGTTATTTCATTACTATAAAAACATAATAATGAAAATAATATTATAAAAACAAACAATCCTTAAACTTAATTAATAGGGTCCATAAAGATGGATTGAACGACCCCAATTTGGAATCTTTTGATCCATTTAGCTGGACCCATTTAATTGAATTTAAGGATTGTTAGTTGTTATAATATATTTTTCATTATTATGGTTTTATAGTAATGAAATAATATGAAATGGTAATGAAGAGTAATTACTCAAATGTCTTTGGTAGGGTCATTTATAAAACAACCATCGGGTTTTCTATGCACTTTAAACCACATTTTTGTTCTTCTGACATAGTGACATAATTCATTAGACTTTAGAAGAAATATAAACAAGTTAGAAAAACCCATTAGTTATAAAAAATGATATAAATAATAATGAATAAAATACTTTTTTTCATTTTCTCAAAAAAACTCTGAGACCCAATGATATGAGGAATGAATTTCTTCTCATGATTCATAGTATTTTTTTTCCTGGATAATTCCTACAAAAAATAGCAACATTAATAAAAATTATATTTTAATTTTGTTTATTATTAAGATACTATAAAATATAAAATTACCTCATGGGATGCATGTCTATTTAAATCAACAAAGAGCATCCATTTCTCACGATAAATGCCTTTAAGCACCTTCTCATACATCTCTCATGAGCTCAGAGAATTGTCATTAAAATCAGGCCATGGTCTCTATTTAAAATCACTTAATTTATTACCTTTTTTTAAGTCCATATGCATGAAACAGAGTCAAGGACATCCAAATGAAAAAACATATAGAAATAAAAAACATAACACTTTATAATTATATTAAATTTTTTCACTCATGTATTTTAAATTAGTTATCGTGGAATATTAAATTTATATTACCTTTACTTGAGTATCGAAGACCTTATTTTTCTAAGATATAGTAATATTCCTCTAATCACTATAATTAATGGGAAAGTTCATTGTCTTGTAATAAATCTACCCAAGAAACTTCCCAAAAATTCTAGTAGCTTCATCGGTAGGCACCCTGAACTCATCAAACAGAATGATAAATTTGAAGTCCTTAAATTCCCATACATCTGCCATGTTCATATTTTTATCCCTTATAAGGTTATTTTTATTTGTTTGAAAAATGTATTAAACAATTAATAAAATATAATGTTTTTTTAAAAAAATTACATACATAACAGTAATGGTAACTTTCCAATATCCCATAGATGGAAGAGTGATCAACTATCTCATCGCCATAGGTGAATCAGGCGGTGGGATACCAATGAAATATGGGAAATAGATTTATTTCTAGCAGTATCAGGTAAAACAAAATCACTAGGACCCATAGAATATGATGATAGCAGTGATGTGATCCGAGATGCTGATCAGCTAGGATCCTGAAATATTTTTTATCGGAATTACTACATTTCAAGAATTTAAGGTATATTAAATGAATAAAAAAATATTTTTACAAAAAAATAAAAAACTAGAAAAATGTATGTATGTATGAAACACTTATCAATGAGAAATTGTAATATATTTTCATTACCAATTTATATATTCAATTATATTTATGCACATGATCCTCAGCCCGGTTGGTGAGGACTCGGTAGGTGCATCCAAGAGACCCGAGATCAAATTCGGGTGGAGGTGAATTTTTGGGGGTACTGTAGCAGGTACTGTAGCAGTCATTGTTTAGTACTGTAGCAGCCGAAACTATTCATTCATCTAGGCCTTTGGGCCACTGGTTTGGTCCTCAGTCCCTGTAAGGCTTTTGGGCCACTTAAGGCCTTCAGGACGGTTGTTTCTCAAGGCCTTCGGGCCACCTTAAGGCCTTAGGTCCACCCCAAGGCCTTTGGGACACATGAATGAAGAAGTACCTGTCAGACTACAAGGGACAAGGCTTAAGATGGGGATTCAGGGTAGGCACATTCATTGGAGAAAATCTAATCAAAATTGGAAGAATGATAGGGTATGGCTTTTCCATTGGTACCAGGCCTGTGCAGCTTTGCATAGGATAGCTAGCCGACCAGCCCTGTAAAGGTGGAGTGCTGATTTCATGACATATAATGGGGAGGAGCAGTTCCAAGTTGTCTTGTCTGGGTGATTCCCTCTAAGACCTACAGGTCATGTAATTGTCTCTAAACCTTTGGGCCTTGTAAGGGTTCCACCTCACCCCTTGAAAGGTGGATTATCAAAAAATAATAGAAAATGAAGGCCTTCGGGCCATTCCGACCAATTATCTTCATCTTCATTAAATTTATTTTTACCAAACACTATTGTGATGAGTCCTTCTCCCCCCCCCCCCTCTCTTTTATGTTCTACTATTTTGATATTCCCAGGAAAAAACTATTCAATGTTTTGTGGTTGATGAGGTTCACTATCACAAATCACCAATTGATCTTCAATGCCCATATCATATATTTATTTCAACATTATGTGAACAAAAACACTCCAACATTCATGTATTTCATCATCCACATAATAAAACAATTTTTTCTACGAATCCAAGATAAATAGATCATGTTATACATTCTCACTAGTATCCATCAAGAGAGAGAATTTGACATAAGTAAAATTTAATGAATCTTTCATTATACCCCTATCAAAGTTAACCCACATTAATTTGAATATGATAACTAAAAAATTTACATAATAGTTTAATTCAATTATATCATTAAAATTTCCATAGTATCCCACCTATGAAAGTGTAAATACACCACTATTTTGAGTTTTCAAGTCTTCTTGATTATAAATTGTATGAAACTGGAAGCGATGAATTTTGTAGGAATCAAATTTTTAAGCCCACCTTAGAAGAACTTAAGCCAAAAACATCAAATCATTCAATATTTCATCTCGATTATCAATATTCATTATCTATAAAAAAATATATAAGGTGTTACTTTTATCATCAACAAAATAACTACACATCAATAATATGAATATGAGTATATACTTACATGATAGGCGAACTATTTGAAAAGATCATTATTAACATCTTTGTCAATTCCAACTCATTTTAAGATCTAACATTTTTTAACCTCTTTATTTATAGTCTAAATTCTTCAATAAATGGATCTTTCATAAAACTATTGAGTAGTGCATGTCTATGTGCTTGTAGAAACTCCAATTTGGTCAATGTAAAATTTGACTCCTTTCCAATTGATCATCTGATGGTTGGAAATACCAATGACTAATTTTAATAATGAGAATTAGTGGAGATGTCAATATCAAATATAGCATGATTTAATGTAGTCTCAATCCCATCCAAATACCTAGAACATAAGGTCAATCATTCTTTGTATATGTGACCTTCAGAAATAAATCCTTTGGGTTGATCTTTATTCCTCAAATATGATTTCAAATGACCTAAGTACCTGATGAAAAATAATAAGAAACATATTTAAAAACTTTTACATAGTTATTTGATAAAATTGAATTCACTAATGAAAATAAAAAAAAATATCAATGTACCTCTCAATTAGATACATCCATAAATAGTGTACTAGTCCGCCAAGTTTATCTTCTTCAACCAAATGAATAGTTAAATGAATCATGATTGTGAATAATGAAGGGGGAAAAACATATCTAAATGAAATAGTGTAGAAATAATTCTTTCTTAAAGTTTATCAATATTGATTAGATTTATAGTTTCCCACGAAGCTCTATGTAAAAGGTACAAATCTCAACTTGAATTGTAGTTACTTTTTCAAGAAAAGTATTACACAATGCCAATGAAAACAACTTCTCAATCAAAATATATGATTCATTAATTTTCAATCCATTTATATTTTGATTTTTTAAGTGAACACACCTTGATATGCTACATTATTTAAATTTTGAAGTAATATATCTTTATCGGGATTTTTCATTGTAAAAATAATCGAAGGATACTTTCCATTTTCATTTTCCCAAAAAACCATTATTTATATTCATTGACTCCAAATCCTTATGACAATTAAGGTGATCCTTTTATTTAACCCGCTCATTTAGAAATGTAAAAATTATATTGTCACAAATTATCATCTCAATATGAATTATGTCAAGATTATGATGTATCAGATTAAACCCCCAATAAGGAAGTATGAGAAATATACTTTTTCTCCAATTTTGTGTTCCAACATCATCAGATAGCGTAGTTTGTACCCTTTTCCCCATTCTTTAAATTGAGTACATTTTCAAAATTCTTTAGTGAAATTCATTTATTACCCTTAGATTTCTGAACTAGATAACACGTTCAGGGACTTTTTCATTTCAATATCTATATTGAATCATGTCTTGTTAAACCTGAATTTTTAGAAGAAT
Organism: Viscum album; assembly: GCA_963277665.1. Taxonomy (NCBI): domain Eukaryota; kingdom Viridiplantae; phylum Streptophyta; class Magnoliopsida; order Santalales; family Viscaceae; genus Viscum; species Viscum album. The sequence continues at coordinate 547,016,926 of OY728121.1, forward strand.
CAAGAAATCAATTATGACACATAAAACACCATTTTATTCTATAAGGTAATCATTGAGGTTCAAAATCAAAATTACAATCTAGAAAATCCAAAAAATTATGGGTGTTCTAACTAGATAAATTCCATAGTCTAGGAAAGTCATTATTTTTCTACATTAAAGAAGCATGCATTTTAAATAGTTATCTCATTGAAGCATCATATGTTTCAATTACATCAAACCATAGTTCTCATAATTATTTTATTAGAGATTTAAGGTATTAATCAATTCCATTTTTAAGAATTTTCATTCCAAGAATAATCATAGAAATAATGAAAGAATAATTCTTCATATATATCCACGGAGATAGATTATAGGGGATCAAAATAATTATCCAAATGCTATAATTATTACTTAAAGTACCAAAAGGGTTAAAACCGTCATAATCTAATCCCAGATGAACATTCCTAGGATCTAAAGAAAAATATGGATATAGAGAATCAAACATCTTCCATAATGTTGAATCTTTTGAATGTCTCATCAATCCATCATTACTATCTTGAGCATGCCACTTCATATTGTATGCAGTCTTAGATGACATGAATAATATTTGCAGGTGTGGTTTTAGAGGAAAGTAACACAACACCTTTGGATTAGTTTTCTTCTTCTGTTTCTTCGTGGTGTTTAATTGATTTATAATCTCATTGTTATTCATTAAATTACATATTCTTGTATGATATATTATTAATTCTTATTTATTAACCTCTAGTAAATCATGAAATCATTAGGGAATGTATGTATCTTTGTATAATAAAGTCCATGCTTGTTGATGACTTTCTTCATCTCGTGGAATAATGTAGGGATATTTTCCTCAATAAATGCATCACGAAGAAAATATAAATCATATAAATTTCTTTGTTAGTAAGTCCAAATAGGCACATGATATGACACATCTTAAGTAAAAAAGATAAATTCAAATACTTGGCACATCCTTCATACTATTCTTTCTATCCTTCTTCAATTAATTCATAAACCCATTTTTTGGTCATTGATATTCTAAGAAAGATTAAATTTCTCATGATTAACTAAAGGATCTATTTATCTGTTAAAATATTTTACATTTTATTATGAAAAACCAAATATATCATTTAACTAATTTTGAACTAAATTCTCCACTATCGGGTCACTTTGTATTTCGTTGATAGTATTGTCATTGTTTTGACTTTTCATAACATTTTATTCACCATGCCACATACAACATAAATATCGAGCAGGAAACTATTTTCATATCAAATGATAATATAATTCATTTATATTCAACCATAACATGAATTTACAATGAGGATATGGACATTTTATTTCACCATCCACTGATCGGGTTTCAATTGCATAATCTAAAAATTCTTCCAATCCCTTGCCATACTGATGTGTGCTTAAGGGTAAATTAATCCAAATTTTATCTATAGGTATTGGATTTTATTCTCCCTATACATTAAGATATAAATATATAAATTTTTATTCAAATGGGTACAATCAAAAGTAAATATCACCCAACTTCGTCATGGACTCTTTCATAACAACTATAAAGGAAAATCAGATGAATCAAATAATGAATTTTTTATTACTAAACATATATTACAAAAACATGAATCAAATAAATTATTATTTCTCACAAACATAGATGAATAATGAAATAAATTATATAAACACCACATTTTTTTTATCTAATATGGGTTTAACCATAAATTAGATAATTGTCGTGCTTAGAAACATAAAGATATATTTTTTTCATGAAACAGATATCCACCTCATTCTTATCGTCTAATAGAGATCACTATAATAATTAAAAAATGATGAATTTTTTACTATAAAATATAAAAATTTACATGATACACATATACTTTTATTTCATTTCATCCACCATGGATAAATAAATAATTTTGTTAACCTCTGCATGCAAAATTCCAAAGAGGGATATTGACATAAACAATCCCATTTCATGGAATATTTAGAACTCACTGAAAACCATCATAAAATTACTCTAAAAAATATCTTAATCCATAATTTTAATAAAATAACAAAAAAATGCATATAAAAATTAATTTAAATCATAATAAATTAATATTCAAATAAAAAAATCTCTAACTTCAAATAAATGAATAAACCTTTCATTGAAGACCACTGAAATCACATAAATTTAATTTAATTAAATATAGTAAATGAAAAAAAACATTAATTTCATATAAAAATTAAGGATAAAAGTATATCACGAATTAAAAAAGTGTAATGAAATAGTTTTTTAAAATAACACAACCTTAGGGTGTTTTATGGTCACGATGGTCACCGACATGGGGGATCAGAGTGACGACATTAGTTGGGGGGTCAGAGTCACAAAGGTCGTTGACATCAAGGTTGTGGTCATGGTATTAGATGATAGGGAGGGTCAGGGTAATAGAGGTCACCTAAAAGGGGGATTAGGGTTTCATCAGTAGCCGACAGGGGTGTTGGGTGATGGCAGTCGCAGACAGGGGAGTCGGGGTCAAGGCGGTCACTGGTAGGGGGTCACCACAGATGAGGGGAGAGGGAGGTCAGAGGGGATATGATGTTGCCTTCAAGGGGGATCTTGGGAGAGTGAGGTTGGTGGGGTCACTGCTGAGGTGGTGGAGGGTGGTCGACATCGCCACTGAGGAGGGGATCCAAGCAGGGGAGTGGAAGGTCAGAGGGGGGTCGTAGTTCACCGCTAAGGAGGGGGGTCAGGGTCACCACTAAGGATAGATAAGGTAGGTCAGAGGGGGGGTCAGGGGTCACTGATGAGGAGTCAGGATCAGGGTCACTCCTAAGGAGTGCAAAGGAGGAGGTCGAGTGAGGGGTGAGCAGGGTTGGGGTCACGTAGAGGGATCGGGGGAGGGGGTAATTTAGGTATTTTTTAAATCTTTTATCGATGATTTAATTGAATCCACTATTAATTGTTAAAATTAAAAAAAAATAGCGGAACTTTGATTAAAAAACCATTATATTATATTTTTTTAATATTATTTATTTTTTAGATGTTATTAAAAACGCCACTAATAAACCACTGCTAAATTGTGATTTTTTGTAGTGTTTATTGTCACACTTTTATTTCTGTGAGAGATATGTCATATTCACCACTTGTATCCTTTGTGTGGTGTATATACTGATCATGAATTTATTTTATGATTATTTTAATGAAAAATAGTGGGGTTTAAAAATCAATATAATTCTACATCTTTCATGAGGTTTTGATTCAACTATTTATAAAGTTGTAAGGGTTCTTTTTCTCAATATTGTTTCATTAAGGCATCTTTTTTTTTATGCACCTATCTTAATTTATGAGGTGTAAATACTAACCCTTTGAAATATTATATCATTAATATCCTAATTTTCGGGATATTTAATTTTTTATTTGAATTTATTATTTTATGGGTCTTATGATTCAAATGTTACCAAAGTAGTAAGGGTTTTATGTAACAGTATCATTTTTATTGGGTCAGTTTATTCTTAAATTTATAATGATGAAATTATATGATACATATATAAAAAAATATCATGAATTTTATTATTATATGGTTATTACTATATATTAATTTTTTTCTTTTCATTTTACTCTCTTTAATTACTCAAGAGACAAAAAGAATGTTTCTATGAAAAACTGACACTATTTCCCTCTTTGGTTTGGAATATTTTTCTTTCATGACCATTTTCTCTTTAAAATTTTTTCAATAATGGTTTTACTATTCTCCTATGATTAATTAAATTCATTTTTATCCATGTTTGTATTTATATAATTTTTTTAAAAGAATCATCTTATCATTTTCAGAATGAGGTTCTTTTGAGCTTTTATCAAAAATATGAAAGGAATCTTTGTTTTAGAATACTCGATATGAAAACAATTTCCCACCATCATAACCACTCAATGAATTGAAGATTCTTTTTAATGATTCCATTTTTATTTTAAAATAAAAATGTATCCTTAATATTTTCTAAATTATTAGATTTTTAATAATTGATTTGAAAATGAAGATGGTATTTTCCTTAAGAAATGTTATGGTGGTCCTTAAAATACATTATTCATCTATGATAACATCCTTTGATATTACTTATACCTTACTGGGGATATTATTATATGATAACATCCTTATTCTTTCTCTTTATGGTTTGTAGTTATGATGATGAAATATTAATGATTTTCTTCTTTTACACAAGTTATGTTATGATGGAATGATAAATGTTTTCATGATCTTGTGGCATAGATATGAATGGATTGTGATTATGTGATGGGTAAGTCTGTTATATCCATCTAATGTATTTGGTAAGGATTAATTTTTTTTAATTCAAAGGGTACACAAGAGGTCATCCTAATCCTAAAATAGGGTACATGGAAGGTTATACTATTCCCAAATAGAGGGTACACAGGAAGTTATCCCATGCCTGAAAAGGGGTACATGGGAGTTTTTCCCAAGCCTAAAAGAGGGTATACATGAGGCAATCCCAAGCATGAAATTAGGTGCATGGGAAGTTATACTAATCCTAATCTAGGTATATGGGAATTTATCCCAAGTCTATCATGTGATGAAAGTCTTGATGGGTAGCCTTGATATAATATTTCTATGAATATGATTATTCCATACTTTATGAAACTATTTTATGACATGAACTTATTTCAATGTTGTGATCTCATGGATATTTCTCTTTGTTTCCTTTATGTTTCATGTATTGTGAACTGTCAAGATTTATTCCATGAAACATTATTATTATCTATGAATTGTTGGATATGGTTTTTAAAGGTTAAGCTAATGTTCTCATACCCTTATACTCATGTTATACCCAAATAATCATTGATATCTCCCTTATTTACCATTACTGGGCATCTGAGCTCAGTCTTTAATAGGTTTCATTTTCTCTAGGATATAGAGAAAGGTTTCAATTATGATACTTCTAAAAAGAAAACTAGTTATGAATAAATAAATGGGAGATAATGGAGATATTTTATGTACTATCTCTTTATTTATCCATGTTTCCAAAGACACTAATATTTTATGGTTCTTGCATGGATCATAATGCTATCTAATGAATATTCATATAATAATATGTAATATGAATGTATGGAAATAATGGTTTTCTATAGTCTTTGACTTTCATACCCTTCTTGAGTAATCTCCCCAGATATGCTCATCTAACTGTGGTACATCTTGTCAAACTTGTAGGATGTCTCTGTAATAACAACTAGTTAGGATACAAAGATGGGGTTTCGATGATGACCACTTAATTGATGAGGCCTTACTATAGGGACCAATTTTAAAAACATGTTACTTGTTTTTAGGCACTGGTCAACCCTTTTTTTATAATTTTTTGGTTGGATATTGTTTCAGGTTGTTTTGGGTGAAATTTGGAGAATTTTGGAAACCCTTTTAGGTTGTGCACAATTAGGGAAAACCGTTCATTTTGACTCAACAAACCATACACCCTTTTATGGTTTTATGGAGGGAGGATAATGGTTTGTACAAACTATGAGGAAAGAACTTCCAAACCATGTGGCCTCAGGTAGTGGGAATTTTCATGGTTGGCACAAAGTTAACCGAACGTTTCACCCCAGATAGTTGGGGTGCATAGGTAGGGTGCACAGTTTGTCTAACCGTGTGGCCCTCTCTAGGAAACCATGTACGTGTGATTTAATTATTCTGAAAATTATTTTTAATATCACCAATATTCTATTTAAGATTCATAATAACCTTAATAGACACTAACATGATTTTTTTTGAAAGCTCCCAAGAAGCGATTTTGGCTCATCCAACCACCTCATTGGTAATTCAAAGTGTTAGAGGAGAATTCAATCCCTCTAAAATAAGTGGATATCCTCAATAATAGTTTCTTTGGATCTATCATTCCTTATTATATTTTTATGGATCATCATGTATTGGATGTATCTATACTCCATTTTATTGGATATCGATTCTAGGCTTGATTTCTAGATCTCATTCACCTTTGACCTACTTTGGTATTCCCACTGGAGGTGTTTATCATTTGATTTCCATGAATAAAGGTTGGTGGTTCCATTTGAGATTTCCATGTAATTTAAACCTTAATTTTATTTAATTGTTTCAAATATATTTCAATTGATATGTAAAACCTGATTTGAAATTAGAATTTGAAATGGAATAGATTTTGAGAAAAACCCCAATTCCAATGGAATTGGAATTGGGGAATGAATTTTGAAAATGATGGAATTTAGGGAATGATTTCATAATCCTTTTGAGAAAAATGAATTAAATTTAAATGATAAAAACCTATTATTGGTTTGGTATTAAAAATTCATAAAATCATGAAAAACCCACATTTTGGTTTTGAAATTGAATTGGTATATTGGAACTGAAAATTGGGAAATTGAATTATAAATGGTGATTGATTCGAAGTGAGAAAATTTTCAATTTTTCTATTAATTGATTGAGAACATGAAATCCTGGGTAGTTAGTGGTTTATTTGGGACACTCATTCTAGGTTATTAATACCCTAGTAATGGACTGAAAATGAAAAATATAGAAAAAACCTAGTTCAGAATGATTATCCCTGATGAGATATTGATGAGTTCTATTTGGGTTGTGCCTAAGGGATGTGTGTACACATACTTATCTATGATCACTGATATGAGAAGTTTGAGGATCCTATATCCAAAAACTAACATACTTCAGGGTATATGGACATGGTGATTTATGTGATTATTTTTTTATATTTTCCATTGATTATAGAACCATTTCATTCATGAAAAATGATTTATATAAATTATTTTATATGATATTTTTATTTAATCAATGTTTGAACTATTTTCTATCCTTTAAAAAGAATGTATGTTTTGTTTTAAATATTCAAATGATATTTCATTCCATGCCCCTCTTTTTTTAAAATTTAAAGAATAATTTGGTTTATTATTATAGTATGTACTAGGGGATATATGGTGAGACCCTAATAGGATTTATATCTCACACCCTAACATTACCTTCAGGTGTTTGTGTATTTTCTAATTCTAGGTATGAGAAAAGGGAAATATCCACTTGGAGGTTGTGGATGTTATTTAACCTTTGGAACATGGAGTGGAGTTGTGATAGGTTGATTCATTGACATAATAGGATCATGCTTACTTTTGGTTATTGGGGTTTTATCTTTCCAGTTTTTTGGTACTTTGATGATGTACTGCTTTGGGTTTTGTTATACCTATTTTTTTTCTAGTACCTTCACCATTTGGATTGTTGAAGATAATGACTTGTAATCTTATATATTCTGATGTTTGTGGAAAATTTATTCCATATTGGATTGTTTGTGACTCAAAGTGTTAGTCTCCAACTCATGGGGATTGGGACCCACTTTTAGGCTATGATAGAGTTTTCTTGGGTATTCGGGTTCTAGATTATCTGGGATGGTTTGTGACAAAGTGGAATTAGAGGTATAGGTTAATAATATTTCCTTGATGCCAGTATGTGGTTTGGTATGTTTTTTTGGGGAGTTAGGAGGTAGTTACAAGTGAGTGCCTCTCTAGATCTCATTGTAATGAGACTTAATTCACCATGGGTGATTTGGGAAAGGTGTCTTGGGGAATAATTTGATCTATATCTAGTATTTTCTCTACTTCTGATTAGGATAAGTTGAAATCCAAATCTTAATATATTTTCTGATGGGATTAATTTTCCTGTTACTCTTTTTTGAGTTGTTGATCTAAGTAATCTTGTGATGTCTTTAGTGTTGTATGTTGCTGTTGTTTAGCATCATGCCTCAAAGAATACATTTGAATAGGATCCATGAGTAAACTGTTGGTAAACCACAATGATTGGATCCTTCGATGGACTAAAATCTTTTTGATATAATTGTGCATGTTTTCCAAGGTATGGGACAAGCACTTGTACCCTTTCCCATTCAGGATATAGCTGTGGAAACACAAAGGGATAAATATAATAATTTCAATTAATAGTTACATCTATAGAATCCACCAGTGTTCCAAGGCTCAAATGATCCGAAAGAGGATGAGGATTGGTATAGATATATTGATCATCTATTTTATTTCTTGTAAACACCTTATTCGGTTAAGGTGAAATGTGAAATCTTCAAGCTAGAAGGACCTAGTAAGAGATGGTGGGATATGATGGTGATGGATAAGAAGCATGAGGGTTTATAGTGAAAGGACTTCGAAGTTCATTTCATTGATCAATTATATCCATAATCTATGTTGTTGGTTAAGGATATAGAGTTTTTATTCTCCATCAAGATGATAGTACCTTGATAGAGTATGCGAACCACTTTTTTGATCTTTTACATTTTTTACCTGAGATTGTATTGAATGAGAAGATGAAGGATTAAAAATTTGATATGGGTCTCTAACCGAACATCCATTTTTAGGTCATATTTATGAATATCTCTTTATATGATGACATTCTAGATAGGGTTTTGATGGTTGAACTTGACCTGGATGGTAATTCAGGGTTGACAAGAGTTCCTTTTTCTCATAGTGGTAGTTTTTTTAGTCCCTTTAAAGCAAATAGGAAGAATGATGAGCCTAATGGTGGATCTCAACAACAGGGCCCTTATAGACCTACTATAGTTCCTAGAAGAGGCCCTTTATCTTTCTTCTATTGTGGCAATGTTAGGCCTTCAAAATAGCTTTTCACTAAGGCACCCAAGATCTGCAGTTCCTGTAGACGCTCATGTCACTAGGAAAAATTATGTTATATATTTTATACCCCACATACTGGAATGGGATCATCAGCACCTAAAATTACTATGGTGAAATCATATATTTCATGAAAAAAGGGGTTCTAGCCATAGGCATCCAAAATGAAGCTTCTTCTTACAGTGAAAGAGTTTCCAGAGGAAGATGATACAAGTCCAATGACTATGAGAGGTACCATCACTATATATTCATCTTTAGTGAATCCTTTATTTAATACTGGTGCATCTCATTCATTTATATCAACTTGTATTATAAACCTACTAAATATTCATATGAATATTTTATCTTATGTGATGGATATTAATACACCCCTCAGAATGAAGAGATACCATGGTCTCCATTGTTTTTCTTGTGTCTTCTCTTTATCAGAGATTGAGTGAAGCTAGGATTTTATGGTTTTCAACATGAAACCACTTGATTTAATTCTTGGTATGGATTGGATCATTTCCAATAAGTCTTGAATTGACTGTTATCTTTGATGGGTCTCTTTTACTATGCCCGATGGGGTGTGATGAATCTTTTAGGGAGAATGGTACCTAAGGTCGAGTAGAGATGGAATTTCTTATCCAATGTTGGGGAAAGTAATATTAGTGTTTTATTTTGATTTGGATTAGGAGTATTTGAATGATGATCTCTCTTCGGTTTTCACTGAGTCTATTAACATGTTTCATTCTGATTTCTCTGGTTTTCCAACAATAAGATAGGTAGATTTTTCTATTTATTAATTAGTGAATGGTAGTTAGTGAGTTTCTATTCTTTATTAATACATGGAACCATATAATATGTAATTGTGGAAGACTTAGTTGGATGATCTATTAATGAACAACCTTATATGCTCAAGTGTGTCACCTTGGGAGGCGCATGTTATCTTTGTTAAAAAATATCATGGAACAATTTTCCTATGTGTTGATTACCAGAAACTCAACCAAGTTATGGTAAATAAAATGTATGTGTTTTCATGGATTGATGATCTGTTTGACCAGTTAATGGGATGAAGTGGTTTTATAAGATTAATCTCGAGTCTGGTTATCACTAGTTGAGAATAAATGAACCTTACATTCAAAAAACTATCTTCTGAAGCAGGTATGGACATTATGAGTATCTTTTCATGAAATTAAGTCTAAAAAGATACTAATGTCTTTATGGATTTGATAAACATGATATTCCATGAGTATCTTTATATGTGTGTAGTGATATTTGGGGATGACATATGGGTTTACTCTCATTCTGAGGAGGTTCATGTGTGTCATCTGAGAGATGTTCTATAAATTTTAAGAAATCATAGTGTTGGTCAGAGTGGATACTCAAGAGGGGGGTGAATTGGGTTCCAATTAAAATTTCTGTTAAAACCTTTTAGGATTAAAATCCCCCAAATTAAAATGGCCCAGTCAATTAAGGCAATAGAGATATAAGTGACTTATTGTTCAATAGGTTTCTCAAAGGTTGATTACTCCTCAGTTGAATCAGTATGAGAACTAATTCCACTTTTGAAACAAGTTTACTAAACGAATCACATATACACACTAACCAGAACTAACTATCAGAGTAAATGTAAAAAAAGGTTTCTATATTTTCTAATATAAGCACAGCGGATAAATGTAAAACAGAGTAATGGAAATATGGACACAACAATTTAAACAAGAGATTCAGTCTGAAGTCAAGACCTAGTCCTCTCCACTTGGTGATCACCTACCACCAAGCAATTATATTAAAAAGTGATATACAGCTTGTATCGGGATTTACAATATTTTTCACAAACTGTATAGGTTTTGTAACCTCTACCACAGTTATACGTGGGAAAAATAAACTACCAATCCACACTAGGCTTCTTCCACAGTTATTTGTGGGAAACAAATGTAAAGAAAGTTTAGTATGGGGATTTTCAGTATCACTCAGTTCAAGCATAAGAGTCAGTGTGTGTAACACAGACACACTGCTCACAAATATAAAATACTTATACACAGTAGAGCTAAAGTTAGTAGGGATAAGTTTACAATGCTCTGTTGTGTTGGCAGATCATCTCTGGGCTCTTTGGAATTAAGGAAATGAAGTTTTGGTCCTTCTCTGCAAGTTGACTCCAAAACAGAGTGTCGCAACTTCCAGGTTCTGACTTCCAGATGTTGTAGCACACCACTACATCTTGAAAAATGTTCTTTCAATAGATCTTTTTGAAGCTCTGTGTTTCTCTGAATGAGTTCTTGAGTGTTATTCTTCAGATGCTGTATTTTTGATGTTGTATGTGTCTCTTATGTGTATTCAATATATTTTTTGTCTTCTCTATATATATCAATCGATGTCTGTCTCTACTCATATATATATATACTTTTCTAGCTTAGCTTCTTCTCATTTGGTTCAGCAGGGGCTGACAAGAGAAATGTTTCAACCACGTGTGGTCTCCCTCGTACCTCGTACTATCTCTTGATGTGCCTGAAAATATCATTAAATAATGTCAGGTGCATTAATTTGTCCAGAAATGACCGTTATGATAGTACTAATAAAATTGGTAAAGAAAATAATATAATATCATTAGACTGGTAGCAGATTCATGTCACACGGTGGACTTCAACGGTAGTCTCTTCAACTGTGGACTTCATCGGTAGACTATTCAACTATGAGCTTCATTGGTAGGCTCTCTCTCTGTAGGCTTGTAACGATGGACTTTGTGTCAGTGGATGTCTTGTAACGGTATCTATTACTCTATGTAACAGTAGCTCCTCATCAGTGGACTTCATCGGTAGGCTATTCAACTGTGGGATTCATCAGTAGGCTTGATCAGCGGTAGACTCCAACAATAAGCTTCTAACGGAAGCTTTATAACATCAGACTACTTCAACAGTGACCTTTCCAACGGTAGACTTATCTCAACAGGTAATTTCATTAACAGTGGAATATGTCCATTAGTAGACTTTGAAAAACAGTCTAATATCTCGACTGTAGGAGTTGTCTAGCGGTAGCCTTCTACTAATGGTAGACATGTCCAACTGTAGACTTGAATAGTGATACTCTCAACAGAAGACTTGAGAAAGAGTCTGACAGTGAACTTATAACAGAAGCCTTGCCACAGCAGTGACCTTGTGATGGTGACTCTTTGTCTGTGAGCTTTGATAAGCAGATCAATGGTAGACTTGTGACAGTAACCTTGTACCAGTATATCAGTGACAATAGATATTCAACAGTAACCTTCTAGGATCAGTGACCTAGAGTAATAGTGAGCTATAACGGTGACCTTGAACAGAAGGCTCTTACCAGTAGCCTTTAACAGTGAACTTATATTTAGATAAATGTAAACTGTAATATGATGCAACTAAATTATGAGACTAAGAATATAATTTTTTCAGGATAAACAATATAAATACAGATTAAAAGGGGTAGCAAATGGCTTAATATATCATGGTCAATATTTAAACATGATTTGGGATTATCAAAACAGGTGAGTCCAACAATCTCCCCCTTTTTGATAATCAAAAATTATGACAATATGTATTAAAGATAGATATCATATATAATATAGTTACTAAACATAGATCAAAAATTTCTCAAGTAATCAGATATTAATAATAGTGTAAAACCAAAAAATATTGGTACATGGTATTAGAGAGAGAGAAAGGCAGAAAAGATTCAACATAGGATCAAATTAGAATATTAGCACATTTCTCCACAATCACATGATTAGTCCAGAATTAGCATATAATTAGCACAATATTTCTCCCCCTTTGTGATTAGTAAAAAGAAACACAAATAGAGAAAATAGAGAAAGCTTGCATTAATGAAAGTACATTACATGACCCAAAAAGAATACAGAGTCCCTATCAAAAGACATAAACAGACTCAATCCACATCATCTATAGGTAAGGGATCTTTCTCTTTGGAAGAAGAAGATGGAGGATGAGCCAGTGGATCAGCAGGTTTAGGAGTTGCTGTAGGAATGACTGTAGGGGTAGCAACAGAAGCTCCTATGGGTCTGTAGTGGGTAGCTCGCTAAGGGATTAGTGGAGTAAGGCTTCTGATAGCTTCAGCAGGAGTCATTGTGGAAGAACCACTGGGTTGAGATCCAGGTAAGGCAGGAGGTATGATGACAGGGGTACAATCCACATGGAGAAAGGGTAGAAGAAGGTTTCTAAAATCCATAATAATGCTTCCTCCTCTTTCCATAGCAGATAAAAAATCATCTTTATTCTCCAAAAATTTATCCAAATTAGGGGTCAATTCTCTCAGTTTGCTGACCTGCTCCCTGAATGCCTGATTCACTGGAGGCAGCTTCATATTCTCTATCAAAAGATTGAAGTGGTTGGTTATTTGGTTCTTGGTATATATCTTCTCAAAGTAAGAATCTAACTTATTCTTAAGGGATTCCTGAGTAGCATTAGCTGCTCGCAAGTGTTCACGAACATAACTGTTGACTTCCCTAGTGGTAAAAATTACCTGAGAATCAGAGGTGCCACTGGTACTGGCCTTATAAAGCTCTTCCTGGATCACATTTTTGATCTGGTCAATGTTCACAGATGATCTAGATGAGGGAAGGGGTTTTACCGAGAAAGATAATATCTCTTTGAAAGACTGAGTCAAATTACCAATCACCTTCTGAACAAGTGCATCCTGACTGTTCATGTGTTCTTTGACTAATTTCTTAAAAGCCTCAAAAACTTCCACAAACTTCTTTACTACCTATTTGATATATCGAATATCAGCATTCACTTGGTTTTGAGAACTGTTCATGGCAGTCAATGAAGCAACCGATTGTCTCAGAGCAACCACAGCTCCTGTACAGCTTTCAATTTGAGTATGGCACACTTTAATCTCATTCAGCATTTCTTTCACTGGACTAGACACAGCACATCCCAGAGATAGCTCCAGGGATTTCTCCACACTCCTCATCTCTTCAACAAGGCTATTCTTCAAATCTGCCACTTATTCTCTTACTGCCTTTTTCATTTCAACTTTTAAGGACTCAAGGTTCTCCTTGGTTGCCAAATTGGTAGCCACAACTACTAGAATAATTTTAGGTAAGATAACAGAATCCCTTTGAGGTTGTTCTTCCTCATCAGAATCTCCATAATTGAGTCCAAGTACCATGTATCCTAGATCTGATGACCAACCCTCTATGTAATACAACACAGAAACTGAACCAATATGTTGCTACCCCTCACTTAGTGCTCTCTCCTGAGTATTCTCCTCTACTTGTTCTGCTCTAGGTAACTCCACAGCCTCCTCTACAACTCCAGCAGATTAAACAACAGTTTTCTCTGTTGGTTCACCATTGGGGTGAGTCACATCCTCCACTGAGTCATCAATGACTTCCATATCGATGGCAGTAGATGCCACTCCTGCTTCCTAACCAGAAACTATCATGTCTGTATTATCTATCAGAGGGCTCAAACTGAACTCTTCTTCTTTGATGTCCCATCAGATTCAATAACAGCCTCGTTTCCTTCATCCTTATCACAAGTCTCCTCTTCCTCATGAGAAGAATGATCTGACTCAGTAGCCTCATCCTCTTCAGAGGTGTCCTTGAAAATATTCTGAGATGCCTCTTCTTCTTCAGTGGTCTCAGTATCACTGTCTTTCAGAACAGTCTCTCTTCTTGGCAGTTCTTTTGGAGGGCTAGCTACTCCGAAAGCTACTGTCCTTACAGGACTGTTAGGAAAATCAGGATCACTCCCATCATCAATGTGGGTGTTCTCTCTTTCAGGGTCCACATCACCTTCAACTTCCTCCTCCTCATCTGAATAAGCTAGTTCTGGCTCATCAGGCTTCAGACTTGGATCTCTCTTATCTTTTGGCCTAGATGGGTGTGTAGTAGGGTCAAACATTTCATATACCTTTCCTTCATTATTCACCCATACCTTCTTCCAGGGATTCCAGCTAATTTTCATGAATTTGCAAATCACCTTGGAGATACAAACACTGTTCTTAGACACTATCATCTCTTCTTGATTTCCAGCCACACCCTTTACCTTTAGCATTACTAAAATTAGTTTAGCATGGAATAGGGCATTGGACTTTAAGCATGTCTTATCCATATCCTCCAATTGTGACATCAGTAACCTACATAGGTTAATCTTATTTCCATTTTTCAGTAAGTACATCTGGAATATGTCCTGGTACTTCAGCACTATAAAATCTCCTCTCCTAGGACTAATTACATGCTGAATGAATTTAAACAAAAGCATGTCTTCTCCATTCATCTTAGCTGTAATGATCTTCCTTGATTTTCCATTTCTTGTCAGTTCTTCCAGAGCTTTTTCATACTCAAAAACATTACTGTCTGGAGGAGACACTCCAGAGTAGTAATCATATACTCCTTCATGAGGAACTCTCAAACAGGCAGCCCACTCAGCAGACGAGAAGCTGACTTCATTTCCATTAACTCTGGATATTAGCTTATGCACATCATCTTCCTCTTCTAACATCAGATATTCATAGAATTATTTCACAAGCTTCGGGTAGTACGGTCCATTGTTGTTGGAAAAAAATTTGGTCCATCCTTGGGCATCTAGTGCCTTCAGCACTAATGAATTGCTCGACAGCAACCATTCTTCACTTAATTTTTTCTCAGCAAAGATTTCTCTCTTGGTTAGATGTGGGTTGATAGGTCCCGTCGGGGTATTACTTGTCCCACTAGATTTGGCTCAAGTTCTCTTTGGCCTTGGAGCATCCTCATTGACAGTCAGGGGTCGCTTGGTTCTAGCCATGGAGATTGAAGGAGGTTCGAGGGTTCAGATGAAGAGTTAGGGTTTAGAGATTTTGAGAGAAAGGTTTGAGATTAAGAGAAGAAGGTGGATTGAGATATGTTCGTCGCCTTTGGTTTTATCATTTAGGGATTAAAACAAAATAAAATAGAAATAACAAATAGGAATAAAAATGGTTCGGATTCCCACAAAAATAAAGACAAACAGCGAGGTATCCAACAGTGAGATGTACCAGTGAGGTACACCAGTGAGGTGCAACGGTGAGGTGTAACAGTTAGGTTTATCAGTGAGGTCCAACTGTGAGGTCCAACGGTGAGGTCCAACAGTGAGGTCCAACCGTGAGGTCCAACTGTGAGTTCTAACAGTGAGGTCTAACTGTGTGGTTTCCTATGTTGAAATTAATCATTCCTAACTCATGTTTGATGTAATTTAATCTCTCAGAATTCAAGGGATTTGTGAATATATCAGCCAATTGATGTTCAGTTCAAATGAATTCAAGAGTGATATCGCCCTTTTGATAATGATCCCTCAAAAAGTGATGTCTCACATCAATATGCTTTGTCCTAGCATGAGATACTTGATTTTTGGAAATGTTAATAGCAATTTTATTGTCACACTTTATATAGACATGTTTGAATTGATATCCATAGTCCAGTAAAGTGTGTTTCATCCATAGAATTTGAGCACAAAAACTACCAATAGCTATGTACTCAGCTTCGGCAGTGAATAATGCAACGGAATTCTGCTTCTTACTACACTAAGATACTAGTGACTTGCCTAAAATGTGACATGTCCTAGAGGTGTTTTTTCTATCTAACTTGCAACCGGAAAAATCAGCATCAGAATAAATCATCAGATCAAATGATTTTCCTTTTAGATAAAATAATCCTAAGTTGGGAGTATGTTTGAGATATTAAAAATCCTTTTTACAGCAATTAAATGAGACTCTTTTGGGTTGGCTTGAAAGTGAGAACACATGCATACACTAAACATGATGTCAGGTCTACTAGCTGTAAAATAGAGTAGACTCCCTATCATACCTTTGTAGTTGGTTTGATCCACTGGTTCTCTAGCTTCATCAGTATCCAACTTACAAGTGGTACTCATAGGTGTGTCACTACCTTTACTACCATCCAAATAAAACCATTTTAAAAGATCCTTAATATATTTACTTTGATTCAAGACAATGCCATTTTTATTTTGAAAGATCTGAAATCCAAGGAAAAATTTGAGTTCTCCTATTAAACTCATTTCAAACTCATTTTGCATCATTTTTGAAAAATCAATACATAATTAATTTTTAGAAGATCCAAAAATAATATCATCCAAATAAATCTGTACTATCAAAACATCTTTAGAAATCCATTTAATGAAAAGAGTAGAATCAGCTATCCCTTTGGTAAAACCTTTTGAAATAAGAAAAGAGCTGAGCCTATCATACCATGCTCTTAGAGCTTATTTTAAGCCATATAAAGCTTTAGATAGTTTAAAAACATGATTGAAAAATGGGGATTTTTAAAACCAGGAGGTTGTTCAACAAACACATACTCAACTATATACCCATTTAGAAAAGCACTTTTAACATCCATTTGATAAAGTTTGAAATTCAGATGAGCTGCATATGCAAGTAGTATCCTAATAGCTTCTAGTCTAGCTACAGGTGCAAAGGTCTCCTCATAGTATATTCCTTCTTCTTGACTATATCCTTGTGCAAATAGCCTAGCTTTATTTCTAACTATATTCTCAGACTCATCAACTTTGTTCCTAAACACCCATTTAGTGCCTATGGTCAAAGTGTCCTTAGGTCTTTACACTAATTCCCAAAAAAAAATTCTTTCGAACTGATTTAGTTCTTCTTGCATAGCCATTACCCAAAATTTATCATTGATATCATCATTAATATTTTTGGGTTCAAGCTATGAAAGAAAAGCTTGATGTTCAACCTAGTTTCTTAGAGAATCTCTAGTTTTTGTTCCTCTATTTAAATCACCTACAACAGCATATAGAGGATGATTCTTGAGAGTCCTAGTACCTCTAGGAAGGTTTGAACTAGATTCCTCATTGTTGTCTGTTGGTTCAGAATCAGTAGGAGCATATTCTGGAAAATTTCCATAACTGGATACTTTTACAGGGGATTCACTATCCCTATCATTAAAGTTCAGATTTGAAAAATCTTCCTCAAGATTTTCAAGAGAGGTTTTAGGCTCATGTGGATCAGTCTCATCGAATTTGACATGAACTGATTCTTCCACACATTTGGTTTTCTTATTGAACACTCTATAGGATTTACTTGAGATAGAGTAACCCAGGAAGATTCCTTCATCACTTTTGGGAGAAAATTTGTCAAGATTATCTTTGGTATTAAGAATAAAGACTTTTCAACCAAAAAATCTAAAGTGATTAACCTTAGGCTTCCTATTATTCCAAATTTCATTATGGGTCCTTTTTAGAAAAGGTCTAGTTAAAACTCTATTAATAACATAACAAGTTGTATTTACAACTTCATCCCAAAAATAAATAGGTAAGTCATACTCATTAAGCATAGTTCTAGAAATTTCTTGAAGGGTCCTATTTCTTCTTTCTATAACACCATTTTGTTGAGGTGTCCTGGGGGTAGAGAAATTGTGACTATATCCATTGTGTGAGAAGTAAGATTCAAACTCATGATTCTCAAACTCACAGCCATGATCACTTCTCAAGGTCTTAATTTTAAGTCCACTAAGGTTTTCTACAGACTTGGAATATTTGAAAAAATAGGAACAAGCTTCACTTTTGTGAGATATAAAGTATACCCAAGTATACCTAGAAAAGTCATCTACAAGAACATAAACACAGTGCTTCCCATTTAAACTTGAAACTCTTGATGGTCCAAACAAATCCATGTGAACCAACTCAAGTGGTTGAGAAGTTGAAACTTGTTTCTTTGGTTTGAAAGAAACTTTGTGTTGTTTTCCCTTTTGATATGGATTACACACTTTATCAAGTAGGAATTCTAATTTAGGTAAGTCTCTAAATAAACATTTCTTAGATAGATTCCTAAGTGAGTGCACATTACAATGTACTAACCTTCTGTGCCACAACCAAGACTCTTTATGAAAATCATTTAACCAGGAAACATTTTGTTTGGCTAAGGAATTTAAATCAACAACATATACATTCTCATTTCTACATGCAGTGAAAACTAAATCATTTTTTGAATTAAAAACATGGAATTCATCATTTTCAAACTTAACATTAAAGCCATCATCACATAACTGAGATATTCTAATTAAATTGTACTTTAATCCATCAACAAAAAGTACTTTAGAAATTAATATTGTATCAGGGTTACCAATCTATCCTAATCCAATGATTTTTCCTTTTGCATTGTCACCACAGGTGACATGCCCGCCATCAACTTTAATTAGACTCTTGAAGAAAGAATATTATCCTGTCATATGTCTTGAACATCCATTGTCCAAGTACCATAGAGTATTATAGTAACTCTTTAAACAACTTCCCTGCAAAACAGATTAAACATGGGGTAATTTTGGTACCCAGATCTTCTTGGGTCCAGAGAGGTTAGTTAGTAAAACTTTGGGAACCCATATTTATTTTATAGGTTTTCTAAGATCACCAAACACATTTTGAGACATAAATACTTTGTTAGGTCCTTTAGAAAATTGTTTCTCAAA
The DNA here is from genome assembly GCA_963277665.1 of Viscum album. Taxonomy (NCBI): domain Eukaryota; kingdom Viridiplantae; phylum Streptophyta; class Magnoliopsida; order Santalales; family Viscaceae; genus Viscum; species Viscum album. The sequence continues at coordinate 547,035,999 of OY728121.1, forward strand.
AGATGGTCCAGAATTAGCAGTGAACTATCTAGATTTTGGAACAAATTTGGTTTTGCTAATTTGTCTTTGTCCAGGCTGATATCCTAGACCAGTTGTATATTTTGGAGAAATATGTTTTCCTAGAAAATGTGTCAAGGTATCCCTACCAGCAGTGAACTTCTCAATATCCTTTCTTAATTGTTCATTAGATAATTTTAACTCTTTATTTTCCTTTAGCAGTGTAGCAAATTTCTCTTTTTCTATGTCCAGATTTGACCTGTAATTCGCATTTAAAGCATGTTGTCTTTTTAATGACTTATATTTGTCCTTAATTTCATTAAAAGTGTCCTCAAGCATTTTGAAATATTCAAATAATTATTCCTTAGTCATATCTTCATTATTATGAGAGTCACTTTCATTCCCAGAATAATAAGTATTATGCACAGGGGAATCAATTGTTACCTTGGATGTCTCTGTCATAAAACATAGATTAGCATGTTTGTTCTGTTCTGATTCTGAAGCATTAGATTCACTCGAACTGTCTTCCGAAGAACTCCAAGTTGCTTTCATAGCCTTTTTATAACTTTTTACCTTATAATCATATTTCTTTTTGAATTTTAACTTCGGACAGTCAGCCTTGATGTGTCCTTTCCTCTTGCATTCATAGCAGACTATATCATCTTCCTTATCAGATTTCTTCCAATCCTTCTTCCACTTACCTTGTTGATCATACTTACCCTTGTAGTTTGGTTTTATGAAAAGCTTCTTCTTCCTATAGAACTTCTTAAATATCCTATATATTTGATCCATTTCTTCGTCACTTTCTGAATCTGAATCTTTACTAGTTGAACTTTCAGTAGGTACATGTATTTTCTCTTTGTCTTTGCTCTTTCAAGTAGTAGACTTGAATGCCACAGATTTTATCTTGGGTTCATCATATTCTTATTTGTTCACCTTCAGTTCTTCTTCATACATCATTAGTTTACCAATCAACTCCTTAATAGGTAGCTTGATGATGTCACATGACTCTCGGATAGACACATAATTGCCTCTCCATTTATCTGGAAAACATCTCAATATTCTCATGATCTGCTCCTTCTCTGGAACAGCTTTTCCCAGTGAACTCATGGTGTTGAAAATATCATTAAACATGAGGTACATGTCATAAATGGGTTCATCAGGTCTCATCTGAAAATTATCATATTTAATAGTATAATTATTTAATCTCATTTCCTTTACATTGGTTGTTCCTTCATGAGAAATAGCCAAGGTGTCCCAGATTTCATGAGTTGTTTTACATGCAGAAATTCGGTTAAATTCCTCATCTCCTAAATAATAGTAAAGGGCATTCATAGCTTTACAGTTATTGTTGTAGTCATACTTTGTAGCATAATCCCAAGTAGATCTAGCAGTTTTGGGGATCTCATATTCTGATTCTATAGCAGACCAAATATCAAAACCAATACTTTCCAAATGAATTTTCATTTTAATTTTCCATTGAGCATAGTTCACACCATTAAATAAAGGTGGCCTGTTAGTAGCAGCACCTTCAAGTCTATTTTCCATAACTAGATTTTAGAAAATATATTAAAGAGATAAAATTTAGAACTAACAGAAATTTAAGATCTTTAAGATAAAACTAAAATCACAGTTTGAAAAACAGAGGGTTTGAAAAAAATTTATAAATAAGAATGTCTCCTTTGATACCAAATTTTGGTTGGAGTGGATACTCAAGAGGGAGGTGAATTGAGTTCCAATTAAAATTTCTGTTAAAACCTTTTAGGATTAAAATCCACCAAATTAAAACGGCCCAGTCAATTAAGGCAGTAGAGATATAAGTGACTTATTGTTCAACAGGTTTCTCAAATGTTGATTACTCCTCAGTTGAATCAGTATGAGAACTAATTCCACTTTTGAAACAAGTTTACTAAACGAATCACATATACACACTAACCATAACTAACTATTAGAGTAAATGTAAAAACAGATTTATGTCTTTGCTAATATAAGAACAACAGATAAATGTAAAACAGAGTAATGGAAAGATGAACACAAAAATTTAAACAATAGGTTCAGTCTTAAGTCAAGACCTAGTCCTCTCCACTTAGTGATCACCTGCCACCAAGAAATTATATTAAAAAGTGATACACAGCCTGTATCGGGCTTTACAACAGTTTTCACAAACTGTCCAGGTTTTGTAACCTCTACCACAGTTATATGTGGGAAAAATAAACTACCAATCCACACTAGGATTCTTCCACAGTTATGTGTGGGAAACAAATGTAAAGAAAGTTTGGTATAGGGATTTTCAGTATCCCTCAGTTCAAGCACAAGAGTCAATGTGTGTAACACATACACACTGCTCACAAATATAAAATACTTATACACAGTAGAGCTAAAGATAGTAGAGATGAGTTTAGAATGCTCTGTTGTGTTGGAAGATCAGCTCTGGACTCGTTGGAATTAAGGAAATGAAGTTTTGGTCCTTCTCTGCAAGTTGACTCCAAAACAGAGTGTCGCAACTTCTAGGTTCTGACTTCCAGATGTAGAGATGATTAGCTTCTTGTGTTTAAAGCTCTTTGTAGCACACCACTACAGCTTGAAAAAGGTTCTTTCAATAGATCTTTGTGAATCTCTATGTTCCTCTGAATGATTGCTTGAGTGTTCTTCTTCAGATATTGTATTTTTGATGTTGTATGTGTCTCTTATGTGTATTTGATATATTATATGTCTTCTCTATATATATCAATCGATGTCTGTCTCTACTCATATATATATATACTTTTCCAGCTCAGCTTCTTCTCATTTGGTTCAGCAGGGGCCGACAAGAGAAATGTTTCAACCACGTGTGGTCTCCCTCGTACCTCGTACTGTCTCTTGATGTGCCTGAAAATATCATTAAATAATGTCAGGTGCATTAATTTGTCTAGACATGACCGTTATGATAGTACTAATAAAATTGGTAAAGAAAATAATAGAATATCATTAGACTGGTAGCAGATGCATGTCGCACGGTGGACTTCAACGATAGTTTCTTCAACTATGGACTTCATCGGTAGACTATTCAACTGTGAGCTTCATCGGTAGGCTCTCTGTCTGTAGGCTTGTAATGGTGGACTTTGTGTCAGTGGATGTCTTGTAACTGTAGCTGTTACTCTATGTAACACTAGCTCCTTATCAGTGGACTTCATTGGTAGGATATTCAACTGTGGGCTTCATCAGTAAGATTGATCAGCAGTAGACTCCAACAGTAAGCTTCTAACGGAATCTTTGTAACATCAGACTACTTCAACAGTGACCTTTCCAATGGTAGACTTATCTCAACAGGTAATTTCATTAACAGTGGAATATGTCCATCAGTAGACTTTGAACAACAGTCGACTATCTCGACATTAGGAGTTGTCTAGCGGTAGCCTTCTACTAACGGTAGACATGTCCAACTATAGACTTGAATAGTGATTCTCTCAACAGAAGACTTGAGAAAGATTCTGACAGTGAACATCTAACAGAAGCCTTGCCACAACAGTGACCTTGTGATGGTGACTCTTTTTCTGTGAGCTTTGATAAGCAAATCAACGGTAGACTTGTGACAGCAACCTTGTACCGGTATATCAGTGACAATAGATCTTCAACAGTAACCTTCTAGGATCAGTGACCTAGAGTAACAGTGAGCTATAACGGTGACCTTTAACAGAAGTCTCTTACCAATAGCCTTTAACAGTGAACTTATATTTAGATAAATGTAAACTGTAAGCTGATGCAACTAAATTATGAGACTAAGAATATAATTTGTTTAGGATAAACAATATAAATACAGATTAAAAGGGTTATCAAATGGCTTAATATATCATGTTCAATATTTAAACATGATTTGGGATTATCAAAACAGGTGAGTCCAACACATAGAATCTATTCTAATCTATCAAAATGTGATTTTTGGATTTGGTAATTGAATATGTTGTCTCAAAATATGGTATATCAATTGACCTTGAAATGTTAAAGGATTTTATGACATGGTAAAAAACACAAAAAAAATCTAGATTCATAGCTTCTTTGGTTTAGTAGGGAATTATTGCTAGTATTTAAGTGATTTCTCAAAATTGGATTGTTTAATGACCGCTCTCACTCATAAAGGGGTGATGTTTTCTTGAGATGATAAATTTTAGAGTTATTTTGTTGGGATGAATTGTATTTTTACTTTTTCACAATTTTTGACTCTTTTAGAGGCTGGGTAGGGCTATGTGGTCTTGTGTGATGAATCAAGTTTTGGTTTCGGTTTTGTTATTATGTAAGGTTATCATATGGTAGCCCATGGTTCTCAATAGCTTAGGAAACATGCGAATAACTATCTTACCCATGACCTTGAAATCACATCTTTGAAGCATGAACTTAATATTTGGTGGAATTACCTTTTTGGAGAAAGGTTTACCATGTGTTTTGACCACATGAGACTAAGTTATATATTCTCTAAAAAGGATTTGAACATTCAGAATATGTGTTGGGTGGAGTAACTGAAATATTTTTATTTTGAAATTTCTTACATCCCAGGAAAGGGAAATTCAATTACTGATGCGTGGAGTACGAAACTTCCAACCCAGGCCATGAAAGAATCATATGAAGATTGTAACATGGTGGATCTTTTTGCAGAGTTGCATTAAGGATTCTGGGAAGAGGAGGATAAGGTTGTATTGGCTAGTGTTCAGTTGAACTACACTATTCTTGGGATGATTATTTAGGAACAGTATCTTGATGATGAATTACACAGAATTAGAGACTCTATTTATATTTGTGGGACCATTGATGAGTGGTCGTTCTCTATGGTGGATATTCTATATTTTTCAAAACAGTTTATTGTTCCTTAATCCATAAGAAAAGTTGTGATGAGTAATTTCCATAAATCCCAATGGGTAGTGCACACGAGAACCAAAAAGATGTTCTATGACATGTGGTGATGATTTTGGTGGTCAGGTATGAGATGAAACATCGCTAACTTTGTTTCGCATTTCTATTCCTATTAGCTGGTCAAGGTCGATCACCAGAGACCTTCGAGTTTGCTTCAGCCACTTCCAGTGCCGAATTGGAAGTGGGATGAGATTTCTATGGACCTTTTGGTTAGTTTTACATGTACCCATAAAAAGAATAATGTGATTTTTTTTTTGATCAATCGACAAACCAAATTAGATCACTTTATACCCATTAATGATACAACCAAAGTTGAAGAGTTAAGAAATTTCTATGTGAAAGAGATTGTTCATTTTCACAGAGTTCTATCTTCTATAGCCTTTGATATTATTCCCCATTTTACCTACTATTTTTGGAGAGGACTTTAATAGTAAATGGGATCTCAAGTTCATTTGTGTATGGTATACCATTCATAGATGGATGGCCCGATGGAAAGGGCTATACATATTCTTGAGGACATGCTTTGTGCATGCCTCCTCGATTGTGGTGAAGACTGGGATGTCCATTTGGGACTGGCTGAGTATTCTTATAAAAAAAATTTCTAGTATGTTATCAGAATTTCTCTTTTTGGGGCCTTGTACAAAAGACCATGTAAATCTTTATTGTGTTGGTTAGAGATTGGTGAAAGTTACCTGGTTGGACCATGTTTTTTCCAAGAGACGATGGTGAAGATTCATATGATCCATCAGATAATGTTGATGGAACAAAGATGATATAAATCTTATGTTGATCATAATCATAGAATGTTGAAGTTTTTTTGTAACATGATGTTATTAGGAGTTTCACCTCGATTGGTTCACCGAAGGCTTGGGAAACAAGGGAATCTTACTCCTCATTTTGTGGGACCTATTGAGGTTATTGAGAATGTGGGTAAAGTTTCTTACCTTTTAGAACTTCCACCACATATGATATCAACAGATAATGTTTTCCATGTATCATATCTTTGAAAGTATCTTTCTGACCCATATCATGTTATGATATGAGAGGATCTTGATACTGAGCCTAATTTATCCGAGACTGAGCACCTAGTCAGTATTGTTGGTTCTGAGACAAAGGTACTTAATGGGAGGATGATTATTTTGGAAAATGTTTTATGAAAGCATGGTTTTTGATTCTCCTAAGACTTGGGAGTGTGAGGCATTGATGAGGGAGGAGTGACCTCATATCTTTGATAAACAATTTTCCTTACAGGCTTTTTAGGGACATAATTTTTGTTATGGTTGGGAGGTTATAACATCCTGTTACTTGTCTTTAGGTACTCCTCAACCCTTCTATTGATAATTCCTTTATTGGGGATTGTTTAGGGTTGTTTCGAGTGAAATTTAGAGAATTTTGGAACCCCTTTGTGCTATGAACAGTTGGAGCATAGTTGGGGAAAACCATGTGGTTTGGCCCAACACACCGTGCACCCTTTTGATGGTGATTTGTAAGGAGGCACATAGTTTTTACAAACCATATGGTCAGATCCACTAAATCATGTACCATTAGGTAGTGGGAATTTTCAGGGTTGGCACATGGTTAACCAAACTGTGTTCCCACCAAGGAGAAACTATGAACCCAAACAATTGGGGTGCAGGGTTAGGGCATGCTATTTGTCCAACCAGGCATCCCTCTCTTGAAAACCATGCATGTGGGATTTAATTATTCTTAAAATTATTTTAAAAATTCTTGATCCCCTATTTAAGATGCCTAATCACCCTACTCAACCCTAACATGATTTATTTGGCTCTAAAGGCTCCCAAGAAGCAATTGTAGGTCCTCCAACATCCTCCTTTGGAGAATGAAAGTGTTAGTTGAAGATATGACCCATCTCCCCTAAGTTGATCCCCTCTTTAAAAGTTTCTTCCAATCTATCATTCCTTCATCCTTATAGTGTGATGGGTCATAATTTATTTTTTGGATATAAACTCTGTTTGATTGGATCTTGATTCTAGGCTTGATTTATATATCTCCTTCCCATTCGATCTATGTTGGCGTTCCCATTGCGGGTGTTTATATTTTGAATTATTTGATTAATGTTAGGTGGTTCTGTTTTATATTTGAAATATAATTGAAACCTTTATTTTCTTTATTTGTTTGAAATAACATCCAATTGATTTTTAATATCCTGATTTGAAATGATTTGAAATTGAAATTTGAATTTCCCTGAATTTTACAAAAAAAAACCCAATTCCAATGGAATTGGAATTGAGGGATTAATTTTGAAAATAATGGAATTGATTAAATGATTTTAGAATCATTTTTAGAAAAATGGATTAAATTGAAATGATAAAAACCTATGATTGTTTTAGTATTGAAAGGGCTTGAAATGATGAAAACCCTGTGTTTTGGTTTTTGAAATTGAATTGGCATATTGAAACTGAAAATTGGGAAATTGAATTGTAAATGATGATTGATTTGAAATAATAAAATTTTCCCTTTTTCTATTGATTTATTAGGCACATGCAATTCTGGGTAGTTTGTGGGTTATTTGTGACAGGCATGCTAGGATCTTGATCCCATGACAATGTAATAACAATAATAACTCTAAAAAAACCTAGTTCAACGTCATTATCCCTAATGTGATGTTGATGAGTCCTATTTGGCATGAGCCCAAGGGACATGTGTACACATACATAGTTGAGATCACTGATATGAAAGTGTAAGGATCTTATAGCCAGAAACTAACATAATTCAGGGTATATAACCATGGTTCATACTTTGATTGTTTCAATTATATATTCCATTGACTGTAGAACTATTTTATTCATTCCAAATGATTTTTATAAATTCTTTTATATAAAATATTTATTTAATCCATGTTTGAACTATTCTCCATCCTTTAAAAAGAAAGAATATGAAAATGATATGTCATTCCATTCATTGTATTGTTTAAAATTTAAGTCATAATTTGGTTTATTATGATGGAATCTATTATGTAATTCTTGGTGAGACCCTACGGAGCTTTATAGATCACACCCAACCTTTTCCTTAGGGAGTTTATAGATTTTTTATGTTGGGTCTGAGCAAAGGGAAAGTGCCAATTGGAGGTGGCAGATGCTCTTGAAACTTTGGACCGTGGAGTGGACTTGTGACTAGTGGATCTGTATACATCATGGGATGATGTATCCTTTGGGTTGTTAGAGTTTTATCTTTCCAGTTGTTGAGTACTTTGATGATGTACTGCTTTGGGATTTTTTATACTATATGATTTCTGGAACTTTATCCCTTTGGAGTGTTGAGGATACTGACTTGTAATATTTTATCTTCCATTATTTTTGGAAAATTAATTCCCTCTTTATCATGTATGAATCAATGTGCTAGTATCCAACCCATGGGGATCAGTAACACACTTCGGGCCATGTCAGATCTAGATCAGGTATCGGGGTACCAAAGTATCGAGGCTAGTTTGTGACACCTCTCCATGAGGTATTACCTTTAGGAGAGCGCAGCTAAGTGCTCCCACCCGATGCACAACATGTAGATCCACCTCTCCCCTTAGGGCCATGTCAGAGCTAGATTGGGTGTATCTGGGTACCAAGGTTTTTCGGGTTAGTTTATGACCCCTCTCCCTAAGGTTTTACCTTTGGCGACTTGAGAGAATTTCTCCCACCCGATGTGTAACATGTAGATGCACCTCTATGAAATAGTGGGTTACCTAAACCCAAATATGCAGTAATTTTGATTACCATATAATGTATACAGTTATATATACATTATTTTTTATTACCATTATAGTGTATATGTTTCTACATCCACTATTTAATGGCAATTTTCATAGATTAATTGTCGTATCAAAAGGTTATAGCAGATCCTAGGATATAATGAGAACCTCAAGATACTATGACATTAATCTTAAACAAATGTCATATGGTTAATATACATAATACTAACTGGAAACAGTTGATGTTTGACTATCAGGTGTTGGATGCTCATAAGTATTGAGACTTATTCTCATGAAGTTCACACTTGATGATCTCTAGTAATGAGATCATGAGGAAATACCCTTCAATAGGAACACCACATGTTTTGAGTGTCATTGGTTGTTCCTATCTATGAACATCACTACTACAAAAAACGAGCACACCACCCTTTAATTTTTGTGGTTTTTAATTTATGCGGATCCTCAGACAGTTCCAGGGCTCGAATCGTCGGTGACAGAAAGTTTTATTGCCCTGATGATAAAAATTTGAAAATCTCCGGCCCACCAGCTTCTACTGTGGGCGTCGATACCTACAATTCGTATTAAAGAGAATGCATAAATTTTCTGAGCTTAGAAAAAATAATTTACAATTAAATTAAGTAGAGGGTTTGATATAGGTTCAGACCGCGCATTGACCTGATTTTGAACGAGCAAGTTATGACCATTTGAAATGTTTGATACATATTGTTTTTACTGTTTTTTGGTGTTTAAATTCAAAGAACATCTATGTTTTTGTTCATTCCACCAGTATTGTGTATTTTTGATAATGATAATAATTATTATCATTTTATTATAATTTTAATAATAATTTATTATTATTATTATTTTATTAATATAATAATAATAATAATTATTTATTAGAATAATAATTATTATTATTACATTAAAAGTCAATTATATAGATTTTAGTTTCTTTTTTCCGAACTTGTGTGGAAAACCATAGAAGCCCTCAAAAGGGATGTCACCCAGGTCAAAAACTAAATAAATTTAAAAAAAGTGTTGCTGATTACCCGGTGGAATTAATCAAGTGGGGTGGGCAGAGACTGACCATGAAGTCAAGCCAAAAAAAGAGAGGAAGTCCTCTTTGGATTTTCCATGCGGGTGGGACCCCCTCTCCTTGGGGTCGTTACCCTCCTACCGTCCCCTTCTGTCGGACCAGCCATGGCCCGACCTCTACTCTCCTCTCCGGTGACCCGCACAGCCGCAGTTGGCCCCCCGCCCTCCTCCAGTCCACCAGTCATCCGTGTGGCGTCACCGCCCCACCTAGCTTCACTAGGTCGCCGACCACAGGCCCCGAGCACCACCGACCATAGGTCCCAAGCACCGCCTGCGGCCTCGCTCTGTCACCAGCCAGGCCGCTGCCCCTGCCGGCTCCCGCATGAGCCGATCCCCTGGCCGTGAGCCGCCCCACGCTTCCCTACAGCCTCAGAATCCCAGCTGACTTTGCATCACCGGTAGATTTGCACCACCGCGGTGCCACCCGCGCATACAGATCCTACCTGAGCTACCGCTGCCAGATCTGGATGTTACCGGACCGCCGTGGGATTTTTGGTTCACCACACCCCTGCTAGATCCTACTTCCGTCGCCACAGGGTTCTTCTTCCAAGCCAATCTTCCTCGGACCGATGCCCACCAGCCCGATCCAAGTCGCCACCATCCGCAGGTTCCCCCTTCCGACACCAAGGCCGCTATGCCTCTCAGTCCAGATCCGGCCTCCCCGGCTCATGAGCCTTCTACCACAGACCTGATTTTGGCCTTAAAGTCGGCCATCCTAGGTGCCACCGCACCGGCTGAACCACTTAACCTCCTTCTCTGGTGCTAGACCGTAGGTGCAGTGTTACCAGCAAAGCGCGAGGTACCATGCTTCATGCTTCAGACCTAGTTCCAAGCACCGTCTGGAACGGGTTTGGACGGACTTTCCTAACCTAGAATTGTACTACATAAGTTTCTTTGACCCATTATAAGTATGCGTGGGTTTAGCGCAACCCGTTGGTTTAGCCCCACCCGTAATGGGTCAAAGTAGGGATTTTGGGGCTCGGGTTATTGAAAGTAAATATATTTAATTAATTTAATTTTAGAATTAAATTAAATTAATTAAAATATTAATTTTGCATTTAAAGTAAATATTTTAATTCCCAAGAATAAAAAATAATTTAATTTTGGAATTACATTAAATTAATTAATTAATTAATTTTGTGGTATTAAAATTAAATTAATTAGTAAATCGAAGAATAATTAAATTATATTAATTATTTAATTCATTTAATTTAATTAATTAAAACAATCATACATTATTTAATACAGTTTAATTTTATTCCTCTATTTTTTACCCATATACTAGTCTTGAGAAATGACCCATGTATGTCTGCAATTAATTAATTATTTAATTAATTATTTTAATTGTGTGCGATGTTTGTAATTAATTAAATGGCAGTCCGCCCAATGTCTTTATTTTTTGTTAAAATTTATAAGAGCCTGCACATCTAAATCCATCTGATGAACATTGCACACCTATCCCCCCTCGTCTATGCGTGAGTAATTTTGTATATTGGATGAAGATAATGTACCACGTGGACCCCACCAAGATGAGACGTTGTACGTTGACCAAAAAAATACAAGACGTGACATGAACCCCACTAAGTTGAGGCGATACTTCAGATGAGAAGAAGATATACAGGATGGGGTGAGCTGCATTAAGAGTCAATCTAGGATTTAGTATAATGCCCTTAGGTCGTTTTAGATGCTGAAGACTAGTTTGGTAGTAGTTTACCTTTATGCATTTATTTAAACACATAAAATAATAAATAATTAAATGCATAAAGAAGTGATGTATTTTTTTCTATTAATGTTCAACTGTGAGCGTCACAACATATATGAACAAGATTAATAGAAATTATATCATTTTCTGAGAGAACACAAAAACCCTCAAAGTAATATTAAGTCATTACCGACTCTCATCATTCAAGTTTGAACAAAATCGGGTGTTTGGAGTGCTCGTCATGCCAAAGCTGAGGGTGCCTATTACTATCGGGGAGTTCTTATGAGAGTGGTGGGTTCACTTAAGTAAAATTGCAACAAATAAATAGCCAAAGTGAGCTTGTTGTAATTTTAGAGTCAAGATTTGAGTAAATCAAGTTACAATTTTAGAAGTTGGGACTTCACTCAACAAATCAAGGAACCAAGATTTAATACAGTTGGCCATATATAACTCTTACCTTAAACCTTCTGAGTAGTGGATTAGCCAAATCTTGTCGAATATAAGGGGAGGTTCTGAGATCTTTTCCACTAGAATACTGAAGCAACAGTATATTCCAATTCTAGCACAGAGGGTTCCTAGAATTTGATAAAATAGTGGAAGACATTTAATGATTAAATTAATAAGTAATGTCTCATTTAGTAATCAATATAAAAGTTCTAATATGCTAAAATATTATTTTTTTAGAAAAATGGAAAGCAATACAACAAGAAAAACTACGATAAATATAATACAATGTAAAATGTCTTAACTAGCATGAATTTCGAAGTGTAGTATAGGAACTTGTGCACATTACTACGATATCGGAAATTTACGGTTCTAGTGTCCCTACCTATTAGGCCACCTCAGGAAGCAAGAGTGTAAAATTGCTTATAGGAGACTCATTTATGTATAATATGATAGTTATGTAATAATTTCATCACCAATGTCTAATGCTTTTTGCATTTACAACATTGGGTCATGGATGATATCACATGTAGTCTCATCTCTAAGAAGTTTGCGAGGAGAATTTGAAGAAAGATTTGAATGTGATGATTACACTAGCTTTGTGTAAACATGAAAGGAAGACTATGATCTTTCAAGGTATCCCATCTTATACTTTTTCAACCAATTACTCTTGTTTAATTTTAGGATACAAACAAATAGTATAGAGTAAGTGTTTCATTACCATTTAGTTGAGGTTCACCAAGCAATAAGAATATCAAAGAAAGTACCATCTTTAGTTGTTATGGTGAATAAATTGGAAGACAAGGCACAAAGGCCATTGAAAAGTTACAGTAAAGGAACCTTCATAGTTTCTTTCAAACAATAGAGCTTGGTTATTAAAAAGCGCTTATTTTCATCACATACTATGAAATAAATTTATGGAAGTTTAAAACGCAATGAATTGAATTGAATAAGAAAGAACCTGCTTCTTCTTCAGTGTATATTCATCAAATAAAAGTATTTTTTATGACATACTTCTTTGATATTAAATAGAATATTCATTTTACATATGTGTATTGAAATACAGTAACCATGTAAGTATAGAAACATTACAAAAAGTAAGGACTCGTTTTCAAACAGTTGAGAAAGGGTGATTCCTATGTCAATGGTAAGAAGCACACGAATTCTATTTTCCACATGATTGATTCTAGCTGAAAATGTTTTTTGAGTATAACCAAAACATTTATCTCACGTTCCCTTTGGAAATGATGAGATATTATTCCAAATTATGGAATTAATGTTGTTTGTGGTGTATCATACTCAACAAATAGTTTAGTGATACATGAATCATAAGCAACAAGCGATGAATAAAAAAAATGTAAGACTTATTTACCAAGTTGTGGCAAGATGATTCTTTGTCAATGAAAACTAAAAGTGGACATCAAGGATCTACCCAGTTTGGTATTTAGGATCAGTACATCCAAACACCTTTGGTATTTTTTTACGTATTTAGTTTGGACAAAGAAACAGTTAGAAATAAAGGTATGCCACAAAGCTTGCGAAATTAGTTCAACAAGAGAACGTGAACTATTCCAAGGGTAAGATAGTGGTAAATATATTTCATAAGATTATTTTATGTTATTAAGGAATTTCATAGTGAAGTATAAGCATTGTCATAAGATATGAGTTTCTTCGAATCGACATGCTAAAGACTATCTTAACCAAGCATCCATCAATCATGATAATGTAGCGTGGAGTAATTCCTAAACTCACATTACTTTATCTACATAACGACATTGATAATAATGAGGATCAATGACGAGTCTTACATGTTAACATTGATCATCAAAATTTAGCGTATATCAATTCATAAACACACAATTTATACATCAAAGTTATGATGTAATTAGTATCAATGTTACAACCTACAATAACATCCATCATATTTCAAGACATGTTGTGTAAATAACTGTGGAATCCCATAACTTATATTCCAACTAGAAAATGAAAAGTAGATAGCATACGAGTCATAGTATGATGGAAATCCATTATGTCACAGTTTATGTGTTTAGATGCAATGAGTTTGTTAGGATATAAACAAAAATGCATCAAGCCAAACACATTGTGCATCTATGGTAATTATCCTAACGGTGATTAGGATATTACATTAGTCCCTAATATAGAAAAGTGATTTTTCAAGTGATAGACTACATTTCTATATAAGGGTGAACAACTCTATTAGAGATAGTGGGAGCCAGATTGACTTTGATTTAGTCAATGACCAAGATGCACAAATGGTTGGAATAGGAACTTGTTCCGTAAGTGTATGTGGAAAATGAATGTTCCAGAGACACATACTGCGTAGGAAGGTTAAAACCATGGTGATGGTTTTGAATTCACCGCAGTCGGTGATAAATTATTCATTGCGAATAATATTTCCTAAAAGTATGAAGTATAAAACCATTAACTAAGATTGACAAGATCAATTAGAATTCTATAATGGATTACATGTATCAAATTATACAGGGGATTATTATTATGAACACTATGGTGGGTATTCAAGAGAGATGATACATGAGTGGTATAATAAAAGTAACAAAAAGTATCAATTGGTAATACCAAGTTGGTAAGCCTAAATCCATTAGAATTTTTCTTGTCATAGATAACTTCTAAGATTATTTAATTGAGAATTGGATGTCATGACCACCAATCATGGAAGGTGTCTATACGATGCAACCAGAAAGGGATGATGACACCATTGTATGTCAATAAGGGTTGCAAGTTACTTAAATCTAGTTTAGGATTAAAGTAAGCAATGAGATCTTAGATCATTCATATGGAATGAATCTTTTCCATGTTTCTACAAGAGGTTAGCGGGAGTCATGTTAGGTCCAAAAGGGGCCTAGATACCCTAAGAGGGGGGGGGGTGAATCAGAGTATGGATATAATTTTTTAGATTCATCCTTCCCAAATAGATATTGACCTATTTATTATGAGGGTAACATTTTTTGAACTTAAATGTTAATGATAATCTTATTATTTCATTATTTATTTGATGATGATGCTTTGAATGTAATACAGGAATGAGAGCATAATGATGTAGTGATTTTTACTTGGTTCACCCCCACTGGGCTATATCGAAGGAGCATACAGTGACTGTGTGTCAATTGTACCAAAATCCATAACCCTCATACCCAATAATGATGATCGGGATAGATCTTCTATCCCCGGTCTCACTACATTTGCAAGGTTTAGGGTCTCCTCACTACATTCCCAAGGGTCATTCCCTATGTATCTTCTTTTGGCTCACTGCCAGTGGGAAGGATCACCGTATTGCTCTTCCTTCACTCACTGCTCTTGGAATAGATCTAATCACAGTTTAAGGACTTGTAGGTACCTTCATTATCACTAATGAATACATCCTCAGTTGTAGATGGATGCTCTATTGAAGTTCCACTTTCATCCAAAAATGAATACCTCTTTACCACAGTATTACTGGGAAACTTCAAATCTTTCACGCAACCCTTACTTCACCTTGTGTGCAGGTTTTATCCCTTTCTCGCAAAACATCTTCTTATGTGCAACATCCTTCTTACAAGAAACTCTATTCTTACACACAACTTCTTTAGCTTTCACGCAACTCCAATCTTATAATAAATATCAATTCTTGTGTGAAACTCCTAATCTTATGCGTTACTCCCTTTGCACACAATTCTTACATGATCCAAATCTAGGATTCTCTCTATATTTTGAGATTTTTAATGAAGGAGGAGGGTCACCTATTATTTATAGGCATCACCGACCCCTGTGTGAAAAACTGTGATGTGTCATGCAAAACCCTCTTCAAGTACACAAAACAACATTTGATGTCGCATTTGGCATGTAAGACTCTTTTCCACAGAATCATCTTTTGCACACATTTCCCATTCCTTCACGCACTTCATAACTTTTCCATTTTTTGCTGCTATGATCATGTGACATGACTTGCGCACAAGTTTCCAAACCAACTTCAATCTTGCGCGCAACATCCTTTTCCAAAAACATCTTTCTCCATTTTTTTGATTTTGATGCCTAAAATTTTGGCATACACTGGAAAACAATGCTACCTTATATCTATTCTTTTTATACCACCTCCAGATCATCCATTACTTTATCATGGATCTTTGTCAACATAGTATGTCAAAAATATCTATTAAACTCCATAACATACCATGAAAACCCTATTTGTCAACAAACACAATCAACCCAAAAATGATTCAATGTTACCTTGAGGGATTTTTGACCGATAAGTGCCATTGTTTTCCAAGAAAATATGTTCAGAAACATACAAAAAATAGATATTGGTCTTACAGTTAGTTAAGACCAGGATGAAATTAATTCACCAGTGATTGAATTAAAGTAGAAACCTATGTTCCACAGAACATGATCTACTGAGGTAGATATAACGGTTTCTTAGACCTAGTCAATTATACATATAATGACATGGTATTTAAAAAAACAAGTTGGAAAAATTCTAGTTAAGAATTGTTACCAATGTCACATGGCATAATCTCTCTAGGTTGAAATGTATGAGATGTGGGAAGAGATTGATGTGGTAAGTTTAATCCATATGCTTTAGCGATGGATCAATCACATATGCCATGATATGTAATTTTTTTTGATATTTCTAGGATATAATTTATAGTATGTAGATATCAATTATTTCCCGAAGCACTACAAGTGAAGTAGTCAGAACCGTCTGATTGAACTTCAGAAAGTATAAAAGGTATGTGCCTGGTAAGTGGAGAAGGGATACTGGTTATGGTGGGACACAAACTAGTATTACTTTGGATAAATTTGATCTAGTATTGTAGTTAGGATAAGATGATGAGTGATACAAGTTCAAAAGAGCTAGTGGTAGCCATACCTTCAAATACCGAGTACGTTGCAACTTCTGAGGCAGCTAAGAAGCAGTTAAATTCAAAGATTTGTTCTAGTTTATAGAATCATACATAGTAAGTAAAGTATTATCATAATTTAAATTATGATATTCTAAAAATCCAAGATTTCATGTTATGAAAGTGGAGAAAAGGGTTATACTCAAGGTTACCATCTCTTGAGAAGTTTTAATCAAGAAGATGAGGTTGCATATAGCAGAATGGCCACATGGAGGAAATGTGAAAGAACCATAAGCAAAATCCATTACTCGCCAGAAACATGATCTTTATCATGTTAGTGTCTAACAAGTATGGTTACCAAGTTGGATTTAGTGCAAGTGGGAGTATTGAAATAGAGGGTTCCCTAAACCCAACTATGCAGTACTTTTGATTACCATATCTTGTATACAGTTAGATATACTTGATGATTTCTTAACATTATAGTATAAATGTTTCTACGTCCACTATTTAATGGTAATTTCCATAGAATAATTGTCGTATCAAATGTTTATAGAAGATAATAGACTATAATGAGAACCTCGAGATACTATGACACTAATATTAAACAAAGGTCTTATGGTCTAGATACATCATATTGACTGTACACATATTATGTTTGACTATCAGGTGCTGGGGGATCATAAACATTAGGAATTCTTCTCATGAAACTCACACATGGTGATCTATAGTAGTGAGATCATGAGGACAAACCCACTAATAGGAACACCACATGTTATGGGTTTTATCGGTTGTTCCTATCTATGAACATGTGAATTGGTCTTGTGACATGAGATCATTACCAGTGTGTTCCATATTATTGCATACTTAGATGCAAGGAAAAAACCATGATAATGAAATCATGGTGAGTTAGCTAGTGTTGGGTGTTTCATTGGTGGTATGGAATTATTTGAATGATCAAGAAAGGATTTCTCGCTTCCAGGTTAAGGAAATTATGTATCTTAGGCTTGGTTGATCAAGATGGTGTTACCTTCATAAGTCTTTGGCCAAAACAGTCAAAAGGTAAAGCCATCTGGTTAGATCAACAAATAATAAATCATGAAATGGGTGATGACACAAGTGCACATACTGCTTTATAAGATATTTAAAGGCAACGAGATTATAGTACACAACGCGTGTTCGTAGGTTGGTTGTCATTTCTATGACAATCCTTAACTCTTTAGGGTTCTTGATAGGTTACTAGACTCCGCTCTTGGTCTATAGATTTTATTCACTACTACCGAGATAAGGGAATAGAGGGTAAACAAAAATAGAATATTCAAGAATCCTCCATATTCAGTTGAATTGGTTTATTGGGCATGGTGGGCCCCACCACGGGTTCTGAGCGTTGTCCAAGATATCGATCACCAAATAAATAAATAAATTCATTAAAATTCAAGTTACAAATAATTGGGTTTAATTTATTTAAATTATTTTATAGTTATGTAAATATGATAAAATATTAATTGAATGAATATTATTTTAATATTGCTGGTTTGTTTAATATTAAGCAGGATTACGAGTCGAGTTGAATGACTCAAGTTTATCACATAATATATTTTTTAATTATATTATAGACATGTGATAAAATAATAAATAACATTGACATAGTTTAGTTCATCGTAATTATTTATTTAGTGGATGTTAAATAAACGTGGGATGGGGAAACCTATCGGGTATTTAGAACCTCCACTATAAATAGAGAGAGAGGCTCTCTCCCAATGAATTATTCATTCATTCTTGAATGAGAGCCTCTCTCTCCTCCTGATTTCTTGAGAGAGAGTCTATCTGTCAAGAGATGATCTAAGAATACCTTCAAGCATCGAAGGAAGATGATCATGGTGATCATCAGGACTGTAACACCCTAACCCCATCTTCTAGGAGATGGTGTATTAATTTATTACATTGGAATGATTACAAGGAATCAAATCCCAAAGGAACGAAAATTCTTTTAGTTTTGGAAAACTAGAAACATACATACCTTCAACATTATAACTTGAAATGAATAAAAGAACATATAACTCCTTTGAAAACATGCATAACTCCTAGGTTATCCCTATATGTCATTCATAGTGTACTTATTCACAACTTGGGGAAAAATAAAACATGTGAAAGGGGTGAGCTCAAATGATCAATAAGGGTCAACAATACAATGAAAGATATCATAAACATAAACATTAGGCATGGTGAATAATTAAAAGAACATGCCTTTAAAAATAAACATGAGAACATTATGGAAAGAATAAGAGCTAAATAAATAATTCCATAATAAATCACTATCATGGGTATTCTAATACTCGAATAACAACATGAAACTTCAATTAATAGTTTTATAATGAGGGAATGCATAATGAGGGACACCATAACCATACCATCAAGGCCTCATTCCATGACTATAAATAACCATTTTGTCAAGGCCTGATGCCAAGATCGTAGTTTATCTCATGAGACCTACCGATGCCTCGAGGTGCTATCGTGGGCCCCACCCATCACTTACTATGTCCAATACATTACTCATATTAATGTGGTGAACATAATCAATATATAAATTAATATTAAAACTAACATATAAAATGTAAATACTTTCCCCAATCATTAAACATAAATGCTAACCATTTGGAGTAATGTGGTGAATGGTATCAAGATAGAACATCCATAATAAAACTAATCAGAAACCCTTAAAAAACATATTTTAGATTATATAATAAGAGATACAACTCAATTAAGCACATTATTCAACAAGGATGTTGACATAGATAAGATACTTTTAAATGATACCATTGAAAATTTCTTGAGGAAATAATCCTTTAACATTCCAAAGTGTCCCATACCACCTTGAAACATTCAAATCATAATCCCATATAATATAATGATAATAATGAGACTATTGATATGATATACCAAATGGAAATACCTATACCACATGAATGGAATTAGTGGTGAACAAGGCGTATATCTTATAAAAGTTAAACTGAGATGAGAAAAATCCTTTTTTACTTTGGAAAGAAGAGTTCTTTTGTATTTGTAATGAAATCATATTTTTAATCATTTATATTATATAAAAGAAGAGGAAAGAAAATTAAAATTATATTTTAGTAATTAATGTTGTCCCACTTAAGTGAAATCATGTACATAGATATTTTAAAGAATATTTAGAAATAAAACATTTTAGTGTGATTTTAGGAAAATATTAAAGAGGTTTTAAAACAAAAAGGCATGTTTGCTATCATAAGACCATAAATGAACCAATAATTTTATTAATTATAAATTTTTCGATTTTACAAAAATAATAATGGCTTAAAATAGATTACATAGTGCACTTGAAAAAAGGTAAGAATTTGAGAAGTTCCCTTGAAACAAGGTTGTTTATCGGGAAGAATTTTTCTGAAAGATCCTTTTAAAACATATAACTCCCCATAAAATAAAGAAGGATTATGATTGGTAAACATATATTAAACATTCACACAGAATTTATGAGGAGTATATAATAATAAATAATATTTTTTTTGAGTTAATTAGTTAATAAGAGAAACCCGAAAGAAAATGGAGGTTTGGGTAGAAATCCCTTACCACTTTGCAATCAATCAAATTATATGCCTCAAAACTAATAATCATAAAATTTTACATTTAATTACATAAATTAAATATATTCATGAAATTATACATCAATGTAAAGTATACATATTCCATACACAAGTAATAGTAGTGAATAAGGAATGTCTCACAAAAATGGAGGCGAGATGAGGAAACCCTTACCTGAAGTCTGATGGCGTTCTTCACTTGATATTAGTGTTCTGGATAACCAAATTAAATTCATTAATTTATATATCCATAACCTATTATCTATTTAATTTATTTTTTATAGTCTTATTAAGTTCATTCATGGCCTTCTTGATGGGTTTAACAAGTTCAATTTTATTGTTTCGGAGCATTTTCATCCTTGCTATTCATGACTGGTTTACTTATATAGATGTATGGATAAACATATGAGATCAGAATGGTTATATGGAATGGAAGTTGTATTTTATTTTTTCACATCCAGAATATTTCATGTTTATATAATTCATTTGGTTATGGGGAGTGAAGATGAATCATTATATAAAACTCTAATGATAATTGTTTAGGTTAATTGACAGGTTTTGATCACATCGAAATCATTTTGATTTATAAATTAATATCATGTGTAATAAAAGATTCTAGAACACTAAATAAGTTATAATAAATATATTATTTTCTGGTTCAACCATCAAAATGGTTTCATGACCATAATTTAATATGGTAATAGAAATTGAAAACTAATCATCCTTGAATGTGATAAATTAACACATCTCGGATGGTGTTTTCATTTCTAGTATAAAAGATGGGGAAAGGAGAGATGATGATGAATTATTCTATTATCACAAAAAAATTTCAGTACATGTAATGTACTGGAGTTATCATAACATTTTGATTAAGTTATGTGAGTACAGAAGAAGAAAAGAAAGGAAATAGAAATAAAAGAAAAGTTGAGAAATCCCTTATGAAAATTCGCATCCTAACAACATCACTAAAAAATTCATAAAATATTTTGATGAGAAAAAAGGGGTCTATAATTATTAATACATAATATGGAAAGTAAGTGGGATATGGAATGACATATCCCAACATAATCAAATTTAAATTAAAAGAGAATAACATAAAAAGAGTTCTTGAAAAGAGAAGGGTGATAAATTCCCTTACCTTGTAGAGTAACTCCTAAAACTTGATGGATAGGACCTTGGGGGGTTGATGACACCATGGGAGGACTCCTATGGAGGTAAAATTACCAGATCTTCGAGGATGATGAATTTTTAATGAAAGAAAATGAAGTAATGGGTGGGTATTTATAGCAAAAGAGAGGGAGTTTTTTTATTAATTTCTAATGATATCTCATTAGTGGTATTTTCAAAACCATGGGCTTTCCCATGGTATGTTCCCATGTTTTTGGACACTTGGTACATCTAATATCATATTTTATTACTCAAGAGTTGACCAAAATTATTACATTATTATTAAATCATTAATGATATCATTAAACATACAACAAACTCAAAACTGTATTTTTACTAGTCATGAAAAAACTAATGTATTTTATAAAATTATCATAAATTCAGAGTAATCTAATATCGACATTATGAATTCAAAAATGAAATTTATTTTATCATAATAATTCTATAAATATTAAACTTTTAACTTTTATCTATGAAAATACTTATTTATTAAAAATAACAGCGGACATAAAATGCATAATAAACTTTTCAACACTTAAAACAAATAAAATTATTTTATCATTTGTAATTAAAGAAGTGTGTTTTGATAATAATATTTAATTATTATAAACATTAATAAAACATTATTTTGATATAATAATTTAATTCTCTCTGAAATGTACAATTTTTACCCTTAAAATCAATTTATCAAATTCGTTATATTTTAAAAAAACTAAACTCAAAATAGAAATGATGGAACAACAAATTTATTTATACTTTCTTCAGTGAGGTTAATACTCCATTGGTCATATTAATATTCATAATGGTATGTTACTATTAATAAGGGTAATTTACTATTCATAAGGGTAAGTTACTATTCATAAGGGCATGTTACTATTCACAAAAATGTAAGTTGATTATATCAGACTCTAAATATCTTACTGATCGCAACCATGTATGTCAGTTTTTTTTAAATTCAAATCATGGAGTTGGAAAAACTATGTTTTCTTGCTAGGTTATAACAAAGTGGCGTTTTTTAGAGACTCAATATTTTATGATTTAAATATTAATTTTTTTATATAAATCCTTGGGGTGTTACATTCTCCCCTCCTTACAAAAATTTCATCCTCAAAATTTGAAATTAAATTTCAAAATTTAATGGTTGATACATGAAAATTACATTGTGGGAAACCCACATTAGGAATATGGTTAAAATATCCTCTTAATAAGAGGGAGGGGGAAAGGGAAATGGACCAATTACTAAAAAACTACACATTATAATTGGACAACATGTTCATGGAAGAATAATAGAACCATCATGTTATGATGGAAATTGATCGAGAACAAGCTCTGATGAAAGATCATTACCACAAAACCATAAACTATAGTTATGAAAAATTTCATTGATATCATGAAAAAATCTGATAATAGAACAAATTTTTTATTTAAGACTCTTTTCCTAGTGTTGATTAATTATTCCACTCTATAAGAGTATAAATATACATTTCTATTTCATAAAAACAATCTTATCCTTTATTTTTGCCTTGAACTATCTATACTTAATCTCTTAGCATAGACTGCATCATGTGGTAACATTAAACTCTAAAAAATCATACAATGATCAACTTAAACCATTTCATAAATGATTTACCTTTCCAAAAGATCATGATAAAATACTTTAGAATCATTATCATATCCATCCTTTCTAGATCCATGTACACAGGGTCCTTAACATTCCTTATTTCTTTAAAACTCCACGATCTATCCTGCTCAATGCTTCTGCTACATTATTTTCCTTTATTCAACATGAAGAAGCCCTAAATTTCACATTCCAAACATCTGAATATCCTCATCACGTGTCATCTTGAAATATGGTAATAACTCAAATTACTATAAAAACTTATTGAAAACATGAATTCATCTTTACACATGCTATTTGATATATTTCTTTTACCCAAAAATGTTTAAACTCCATCAATGATAGAATATACCACTTGTTGAAAAGTCAATAATTAGTTTTGAGGTAGTGAGTACTTATCCAAATCAATCATTTCTTCATCACTATCTTTGTCATTGGTTATAAATTTATGTTTTCTTTTTCCCTCAACCATATACTTTCCCAAGATATTAACTTTATACTGATTCACTTATCCTTGGTACAATTCATCATACGAATTAAAATACTTAATAAAATACTATTATATTAAAATCCTCATATATTCCATAATTCTTATAATGAGTGCATTGTTGAAAAAATATTCAATTGAAATGATTCTTGAAGAGGAATATTTATCATTCCACTTCATCTGTGGAAGCATCATGACTTGATCATTATCCAGTAACATCATTTGGGGCATATTACTTTTACGTGTGCGACATTGATTCACATAGTGTCCCATATCCTTGAAGTTGAATCATTGTACATTGGAAACATTTTTCTTTCCCTTGAAATCATGAAATTGGTGTCCTTTTTCTCCAAACCTATAACAAACTCCCATTCCCTTCAAGCATTTACTAGGGTGATTCTTTCCATATTTATCACATGTGGGAAAACCCTTCTTTATCTTCTTTAATTTATCAATCTTTTTCTTGGCCATTCTCTTCTTTTCTTGCTTCTCTTAAAATCCATAGGACTCAAATAAATATTTACATATCTTGTTAACACATGATATTATTTACTCATATGATGAGGATACTTGGGATACTATCTTCCTTCTTAATGATGCCTTAAGACCATAAGAGATATGATCCTTATTACTCTTTTCATCATGTGCATTGGTGAAGTTATAATTACTTCTATTATGCACCATTTCTAATGTATTCCATATACTATATTAGCTCATAAAATTATGGACTCTATATAACTCTAAAAATGATATAGCATATAATAGAAATTTATTCACCACAAACCCTAGAACCATATACTCTGGTTACTTTAGGGGTATAAATCCTTCATAATGGCTTATAATGAAAATATGAGTTATCCTAAGCATATCCCCTGGGAGTGTCAAACCAGGTATGCAATAAGGCCCATTGTCGTGTACCAGTTTACCCCAAGTCAAGCTCGAAACACCTTGTCAGAGTTGTTACTCCTAGGTACATCTATACCAGAACCACGTCCACTTTTAGTATCTAGACATAGATTTATTTTCCTGGAAGATCAAAATAATCAATTCATTCCCAAAATTATATGTTGTTCTTGTATGTTTATATTCAATTTCATCTTAGGGTTTAGTTCCCTAATCCATTTTTCCAAAATTTAGCTTCCACTTTTCTACTAAACTTCTTCAGATACCAATTATAACACCCTGACCCCATTTTTGTGGAGCTGGTACATTAATTTATTACATTGGAATGATTACAAGGAATCAAATCCCAAAATAAATAATGTTTTAGTAGTTTTTGAAAACAAGAAACATACATAAGTTCAACATTACAACTTGAAAGGAAAAAAACAATACATAACTCCTTTGACAACATCCAAAAATCCTAGGTTAACCATGTATGTCATTCATAATATACATCTTCACAACTTGGGGAAAAATAAAACATGTGAAAGGTGTGATCTTAGATGCTCAGTAAGGTTAAACAATACAGTGTAAGACATCATAAACATAAACATTAGACACAATGAATAACTAAAAACACATGCCATTAAAAATAAACTTGAACACATTATGAAAAGAATAAGAGATGACTAAATAATTCCATAATAAAGAACTATCATGGGTATTATACTAGTAGAATAACTACATTACCTTTTAGTTACTAGTTTCATAATGATGGAATTCATAATGCAGGACACCATAACAACACCATCAATGGATCATGCCATGACCATAAATAACCATTTTGTTAAGGCCTCATGCCAAGACCATAGTTTGTCTCATGAGACCTACCGATGCATCGAGGGGCTATCACATGCCCCAAACATCACTTACTAAGTACAATTTATTCCTCATATT
Organism: Viscum album; assembly: GCA_963277665.1. NCBI lineage: Eukaryota > Viridiplantae > Streptophyta > Magnoliopsida > Santalales > Viscaceae > Viscum > Viscum album. The sequence continues at coordinate 547,061,408 of OY728121.1, forward strand.
AATGTGGTTAACATAATCAACATATCAATTAATATTGAAACTAACATATGAAATGTAAATACTTTCCCTAATCATTAAACATAAACACTAATCATTTGGTGTAATGTGGTGAATTGTATCAAGATAAAACATACATAATCAAACTAATAAAAAAACCTTCAAAAACATTTTTTAGATGATATCATAATATATACACCTCAATGAAGTACAATATTTAACAAGGATGTTGACATAGATAAGATATTTTTAAACGATATCAATGAAAATTTCTTGAGTAAATAATCCTTAAACATTACAAAGTGTCCCATATCACCTTGAAATATTCAAATCATAATACATTAGAATATCATGATAATACATTTACTCTTGATATTATATAGCAAAGTGAAGTATATACACCACATGTAAGGAATAAGTGGTGAACAAGGTGTATATCTCATAAAAGTTAAAGTGAGACGAGAAAAACCCTTTTTACATTGGAAAGAAGAGTTCTTTTGTATTTGTCATGAAATAATATTTTTAAACATTTATATCCTATTAAATAAGAGGTAAGAAAATTAAAATTATATTTGAGGCATAAATTTTGTCCTACTTAAGTGAAATCAGGTAAAAAAAGTTTTTAAAGAAACATTAGAAATAAAAAATTTTAGTGCGATTTTAGGAAAATATTAAATAGATTTTAAAATAGAAAGGTGTGTTTTATTTCATAATACCATAAATGAACCAAGAGTTTTTTTCATGATAAAATTTATTATTTTACAAAAATAATAATGTATTAAAATATATTACATAGTTCACTTGAAAATATGTAAGAATTCGAAAAGTTCCCTTGCAACAAAGTTTTTTATCGAGAAGATTTTTTTTGAAAGATCCTTTTAAAAAATATAAATCCCCATAAAATAAATAATAATTATTATTGGTACACATATATATAACATTAAAATATAATTTATGAGAATTATATAATAATAAATAATAATTTCATTGAGGTTAGTATAGAATAAGAGTAACAAAAAAAATGGAGGTTTGAGTAGAAATCCCTTACCACTTTGTAATCAATCAAATCATATGCCCCAAAAATAATAATCATAAAATGATACATTGAATTAAATTAAATTAAATATATTCATGACATGATATATAAATTGGAAGAATACGTACACCATACATAAGTAATAGTAGTGAATAAATAACGTCTCACAAAAATGGAAGTGAGATGAGGAAACCCATACCTTAAGTCCGATGATGTTATTCACTTGAAATTAGTATCCTGGATAACAAAATTAAATTAATTAATTAATATTTAAATAACCTATTATATATTTAATTGATTTATTATAGCCTTATTAAGTTCATTCATGGCCTTCTTGACGAGTTTAATAGGTTCAATTTTATTGTTTGGGAGCATTTTCTTCTTTGGTATTCATGACCAGTGTACTTATATAAATGTAAGGATACACATGTAAGATCAGAATTTTTATCTATAATGGAATTTATATTTTAATTTTTAACATATATAAGATTTAATTTTTATATAATTCATTTTTTTATTTGGAGTGAAGATGAATCATTATATAAAACTTCACTGATAATTGTTTGGGTTAATTGGCGGTTTTTGATCACAGCGAACTAAATTTGATTTATAAATTAATATCATGTGTAAAAAAAGATTTCTGAACCTTAAATAAGTTATAATACATATATTATAGTCTGGTTATAAAAATTGTTTCATGACTATAATTGAATACGGTAATATAAATTGAAAACCCGTCATCCTTGAATGTGATAAATTAACACATCTCGGATGGTGTTTTCATTTATAGTATTAAAGATGGAGAAATGAGAGATGATGATGAATTATTCAATTATAACCTCAAAATTGAAGTAAATTTAATATAATGAAGTTATCATAACATTTTTATGAAATTAGTTAAGGAAAGAAAAAGAAAACAAAGGATCAAAAAAATAAAAGAAAATTTGAGAAATCCCTTACAAAAATTCGCAGCCTAACGACATCACTAAAAAATTCATAAAATATTTTGATGAGAGAAAAGGGGAATCATATAATCCTTACATAATATAGAAAGTAAGGGGGATATTTAATGACATATACCAACATAATCCAATTGAAATTAAAAGATAATAACACAAAAAGAGTGCTTGAAAAAGAGAAGGGTGATAGATTCTCTTACCTTATAGAGTAACTCCTAAAATGTGAAGGTTGAAACCCTGAGGGATTGAGGAAACATTGGTAGGAATCATACGGAGGTAAAAATACAAGTTATTAGAGGACGATGAATTTGGAGTGAAATATAATGAAGGAATGGGTGGGTATTTTTAGTAAAAGAGAGAGATTTTTTTTATTAATTTCTAATATCATCTCATTAGTGGTATTTGCAAAACCATGGGCTTTCCCATGGTATTTGCCCATGGTTTTGGCCACTTGGGACACCTAATATCATATTTTATTACTCAATATTCAACCATAATGATTAAAACATGATTACAATATTAATGATATCATTAAACATATCAAAAACTCAAAACTGTATTTTTACAATTCACAAAAAAATGAAAGTATTTTATAATATTATCATAAATTAAGAATAAACTAATATCAAAATTATGAATTAAAAAATGAAATTTATTTTATCATAATAATTCTGTAAATATAAATTTTTTAACTTTTATCTATGAAAATAATTATTTAATAAAAATAATAGCAGACATAAAATGCATAGTAAAATGCATAGTAAAATTTTTGACACTTAAAAAAATAAAATTATTTTATCTTTTTTAATTAAAGAAGAGTGATTTGATAAGACTATTTCATTATTATAAACTTTAATAAAACCTTATTTTGATATAATAATATAAATTTCTCTGAAATGTAAAATTTTTACCTTTAAAATCAATTTATCAAATTCATCATATTTGAAAAAAACAAAACTCAAAATAGAAATTATGGAAGAACAAATTTATTTATACTTTATTAGGTGAGGTTGATACTCCATTGTAAATATTAATATTCATAAGGGTAAGGTACTATTCATAAGGGAAAGTTACTATTCATAAGGGTAAGTTACTATTCACAAAATGTAAGTTGATCCTATCAGACTCTAAATATCATACTAATCACAACCGTGTATGTCAGTTTTTTGAAATTCAAATCACATAGGTGGAAAATTATGTTTATTGGCTAGGTTATAAAAAATTTATGTTTTGTATTGACTTAGTGTTTCATGTTTTCAATATTAATTTTATTATAAATCCTTGGGGTGTTACAGGGATGTTGAAGATATCATCAGATCACCATGCTAGCACCAAAAATTCGATGATCGTTGCTCCCACGGATTTTTGAAGCATGCGTGAATGATCTAGAGGGGTACTGATATGGATACTTCAAGCAATGATCAATGATGATGAGTTACTATCGACCACACCTTTATATCTGTAATGGTATGTTTACAGTTTTAATTTTTGTGATCTTTTAATTTAATGAGATCCTTGGACCATACTAGGGCTTGGATCGTCGGCGAAGACAAGTTTCGTCATCCCAACGATGAAAAATTTAAAATACTCGGCCCACCAGCTTCCACTGCGGGACTCAGTACCTACTGTACCAAGGTATCTAGGCTAGTTTGTGACACCTCTTCATGAGGTGTTAGCTTTAGGTGAGTGAAGAGAAGTGCTCCCACCCGATGCACAACATGTTGATCCACCTCTATTAATTTAGGCTGATATTCAACATCTTATTGAGTATCCTATTTTTCAGGAGAGATAGTATGATGATGCACATAGACTAAGTGACCTTTGTCAGTTTTAGTGAAAAAATACAAATCGGGTTCTATAGCGAGATAGACCCTCAGGTAGTAGAGGATTGTATTGAATTAGGTGTTTTAGTTTTCTAGCTTGTACATACCCTAAAAAAATAGATGGTTTTAATTTCCACCAGTCATCTTCATAGAGTGGTTGGAGGCTGGAAGAGTCTGTTCACCCACACCCATGATGTGGTAGCACTTTCATGGGTGTATTTTCTTTGCTTATTCTATGATGAGTAATAACCTTATACTTTACACTCTATACTGATTTAAGAGAATTTAGAGTTTCAACAATGTGAGTTGACTATTTTGGAGTACGTGTCAAGGTTCATTAACCTCATGCGCTACTCTCTCAATATGGTACAAGATGGATACTACCAGGCACAAAAGTTTGATATGGGCTTCCACTGTGGCATCTGACATAGAATAGTCTCTTTATTCATGCCCACTTATGTCAGGGCGTTAGAGAAATATTTTTAGGTATAGATATTTTTGGAGGAGTAACATCAAATATCCAGATATGGTAGTGTACATCATGGAGAATATTCCTATCCTTTTATGAGAAGACATCAGAATACAAGATATCAACATAAGAGACATAATAATTCCCAAACTCAAACACAGTAATATATGAAATAAGGGTTGTGTAGAGGATCCAGTCAGCTTAGAGACTATAAATTTTATGATTATGATGGTAGAGGTCACATAGATCGTGTTTACCTAACCCAAGACACAATAAATAATTTCTATATAGTAGATAGACCACTATGGAAGAGTCAATGCCATGATCATGTATATCCTTGGGGTGGCTAGGGGGACCCCAAAGGGGTAATGTTAATAAAGGGGTTTGAGGAGCATCAGGAGGAAAAATATATAGGTGGATGACTATACTATAACCCACTTCCACCACCACCCTTAGGTGGTCCATGCCATGACTATAGAACTAACGGTAGGGGGAGCAATCAATTATATGCTATGTAGAGATATGATCAATATGGGAATGAGATGATTATATGTATGATCTATGTATTATCTATGTTATGTCTAATAATTTTAAACATATGCACGAATCATTATTTTATTTCTATATATATTGTGAAAGAGATGGAGATTCCCATGGAGTCTTTAGCCCATCTTTTGTGGCTGGATATTTCTATAGGGATCGATTATTCTATTTCACAAATCTATATATTTTGTGATATGATACTCAGTGAGTAGTGTTTCATGTGATACCTCTCACAAATTGAAATGAATCATTATGATTTCATCTTGGGAATGGACAAGTTATCCATAGTGCATTACAAAATGGACTATCTCCACAGGAGAGTTAGATTTCTATAGGTGGATGGGATGAGGTATTCTTTCAATGGTGAGAACGGCCTACTGGAAGAATGAGTGGGGCTTGATACTAGTAATATGTGACCCATATACCATATATTGGTGAGTATAAACCTTGGTACAGTGAGATCCTCAGACAATTAACTTCTATAAATAGTGTATGAGTACTTGGATGTCATTCCCAAAGATATTTTAGGATACCTCCACATCAAGAGATCAATTTCTGGATTAACATGAACCCCAATACCAGACCTATATCTTATGGAGAATATTGGATGGAACCTTATAGAAACCCATATATTTCATAGATAAATATTAAATCTTATTATATTAATATTCAATACATAACATTATGATCCATGCCAAAATCATATAGGTCTAGTGTCATTAGAAACATGGATACATAAACCAATTTTTCATAAGATATGTATATCATCTCCCACTTAGTTCTTCACAAATATCACCCTTATTAAAAATATCATACTTAAAATATTTCTTCATATAATAGGGAAAGGAAACATAATAAAGGGTGAGCCCAGATGCTGAATAAGAGTAAACAAGGGAAATATCAATGATCGCTTGAGCATAACATGAGCATAAAGGTATAAGAATATGATCTTAAAATTTTAAAACCATAACCAATATATCATAGAGCATAAAATTAAATCATGGAATAAATCTTGGTATTTCATAATACATGAATGATAATGGAATAAAATAACACAATCCATGAGACAATAAAATTAGTATAAGACATAAATTTGTATAATACACATAAGCATTGAAAATAATTTCCTCAGTACTCAAGGATTACTGCCAATACTATCACAGTGGATTGGTTTCACTCTAAAAACCACCATATAATTAGTCAATGTTCACTCTGAATACAATCATAGTGGACATAGTCCCTTACAAAACTGGTTTCACTCCCCATTTCAATTATTATTATATCATGAGATATCCAAATTTACCTAATGAATTGAAGGAATATATAATTCCATGAACAACTGTCACATAATTAAAATCATACATATATATTCCACAATATCATAAAACATTTTTCATATAATAACCTATGGAAAGGAAATGGATTTTATACAAATTTCATCATATTATCATATCATAACCCATAGGAAAGAAACAATTTTCATAAAGGTTTCATCGCAACATAATTAACCCATGGGAAAGAAATGAGTTTTATAGAATCATCCTTAAGTCATCATTATCATAAGGCATAAAACGAAAAAAAGTGGATAGTATCATTGGATAATATCCCCATTAAATAATAATTAAACTCAAATTATGTTATTTTAGATGAAAATACCTTTAAAATATATTTGGGATATTTCTTGAGGAAGATTACCTTTTAATCTTGAAATAAATTCTTTAAAATTGAAAAATTACCAAAAAATAATGAAAAGAGTTTCATTAAAAATATCCACAGAAATCTATAAAGGAATCTTCAATTCATTAAGTGGTCATGATGATGAGAAATTATGTTGATGCCATGTATGTTAAAACAATGATTCATTTAACATTTTCAATAAAAAGTAAAGAGTGCCTTATTCAGAAAATGAAAAGAAGATTCCTTTCAAAAAAATTTATAAAAATTCAATAAAGGGTAAAAATTACTTTAAAAAATCATAGGATAACAAAAAAATATTGAAAACATGGACATGGAAGAAAAAGTATTTTCAACCAAAAATAAAAATAAATTTGATTTTACCATAAAGACATACTTTTAGCATATTAAGTAATTTAATAGATAAGAAGGAAATAAAAACAAATATTCTCCCTAAATAACCAGAGTAGAAGAAAATTCATGAGATTAGTGAGAGGTGTATCATGAAATTTCATCATTGGAAACTTAATCATAAACAATCTCTGTAAACAATGAGATTGTAACATAAAACCCTTATCGCTTAGTAACTTTTGAATCGTAATGCCCATAAAAGAAATTACATTAGATGGATATTTATATCCATTAATTTTGATAATAATAATCATAAAATACATTCATGGGAAATATATACACCACATAAAATAAAATAAGTGGTAAATATGGCATGTGACTCCTAAAAATAAAAGTGAGATGAAAATATCTTACCTTGAGTTAAACTTGATTTGAAAGTGCTTTAACCTCTTGTATAATAAATTTAAATTTACTATAAATTCATTATAAAATAATTTGAATACCTATTATATCATATATTATTAACTTAAAATATTTTTACAACCATTTATTAGTAATTCCTCATTAAAATAATCGTTTCTAAGTGTTGACTATTTCATTTTTCATGAGAATTTCTGTTCGGTAGTTCTGATAATTGTACTTTGATAATGGTTTCATAATATACATAATGTTAATAATTATATAAATATTATATATATTCATATATATATATTTATATTCATCTATAAAATGTATTTATAGAAAAATGAATTGCACCATTCATGGAGATAGTAGAGTTACATAAACATGAACACTATTTTCACTTATCTTCAGATGGAAAGAAAGAAAGGTAAATAATAATTTAGCATTAAAGATAATTTTTATATCAAAAATATCTTATATATTCATTAAATATATCCATATTACCATCCACATAAAATTTAAATGGAAAATTAATTACATCGCATCGTAGAGGTGGTAGTCCATACGTACACATGAGCAATATTGTTGTTTTTGGATGGATAGGAAGGAGGTGGATAATGGTTGTTGCGTCATCATAATAAAAACTAAGTATATTTAATATAATAAAGTAATTATTTTAGAATGGATACCATATATTTATAGGATTTATGAGAATAAAAAAATTTGAAAACACTCAATTAAGAATTATACCTCTTCACTGAGAAACCTCTTTTGTCTTACACATTAAGCCTTGAAAGTATAGACTTTTGGAAAGAACAGAAGCTCTAGGATGTTGGTAAGGAAGTTAGGAAGATATTATGGTAGGTATTGGCTGATATATAAGGATTATAAAGTGTGGATAAGAGAGGTGGGGTGGTATCCTTTTATAGGGTAGGTAAAATACAAATTTGAAATTACATAAAATAATAAATAATATATATATATATACATATATCAAAATCATGTAAATTAAAATCAAGGCACCCCAAATTCAAAGATAATATGTTATAGGTTTGAAATCAACACATACAATCACATTTTTTCAAGTGTTGGATACATTTTAAGCCTTATGTTTTAGTTAAACTACTTTAAACACATTTTAACCTTAACTATTATAACTTAATTTTTTAGTATGAAAACATGATTATATAACCAAAAAAAATTAAAATGGTAATATAATTTTTTTTTGAACCCGATGATTCTAAATTTGGAATCCATTTTTTCATATTTACTTTATTTTGGTTGTAGAAATTACTTTTAATTTAAGAAAAAAAATGCATGAAAAAATGTTTTTAGGAAAATACATGATTTGAGAGTAAAAATAATTTGACCTTGAAATAAAGTAATAAATTGGTTTACAGAAATAATTGTTTAAATAATTAAAAAATTAATGTTTTTATACTTTTGGATGAAGAAAAAACTGAATAGAATATTCCAACAGGCCATTAAATGCAAAGGCCCAAAAATAGTTTTTAATTTGAATAAAATATAACTTATCTTCAAAAATGTCATGATAGGGTTACCAAATTCAAGATAATGATTTAAAATACATTATTTAACTCTTTAAGGATACCTTTGGTCTAACAACACTCATCCAATAGGATAAAGGAATGTTTTAGTGTTTGTTTAATGTTTAACCCTATAGATTTAACCTAATTTTACATCTTTTACCAAGGTGAAAAATATTTACTACAATCACTATTAATAATCACTAAAAATTAAGTTATCCCTATTATATTATATTAATTATTCCAATTCAAAATATGGAATCCATTATACCAAATTAAACTCATGGATGTGGATGAATTTATTTTAAAATTAAATGCAAAAAACGTCACAAAAAGTGGGTTTTCAAAGGATTTTATTTGCTTAAGTATAAATTGTTTTAATATAACATCCTGAAATTATAAAAGAAGAACATTTTATTCGATAGCGCATGCAACACGTAAACCCAAGTCTAAATGAACTGTAATATAGTATACTATTATAACCTACCTATTAAATTGGTAGGTATGATTAATAATAACTAAATTATGAAAATATTATGTTTTATAAATGTAAAAATAAATTCAATGGTTATATATTTATTATAAATAAAATAGTAATTATTTGAAAAAGTAACGAATTTTTATTTTGAAAATTTACATTTTTGTGAAAGGTGGATTATTCATGCATTTCCCACTTAATTTAATTTTTTTACCACTTTAATAATATTTATTTGAAAAAATAAACTTCATTTTTGAAATCATAATATTGAAATTATCTTATGTTTAATTTTTGGGATTTTTCTGAAAGTTTCTTTTTTTGATGAATAGTGAAAAAATGAATTTTATTTTAAAACTGCATTTTTGTTAAAAATATTTTGAAATTTAAATTATATTTTAAATTCAGTTTAAAGTATAATTATTTCAATTATATATCTATTAATCCAATTTAGGTTTTTGGAATTTTAATATTAAATTTTGATATAAAAACTTTGTAAACTTTTGAACATTTTCTCTTTGAAAATCTATTTTCTCATCATATCTGTTGGTTTAATTTTAAATTAAAATTTCACAATTATATGAATGTAATTTTTAAAAATTAATTCCGTATTTGGAATAACAATAATTTATACTACCTAATAAGTTCAATTTAGTTTTTTACTAAAATTAATAGTGAAAACAGTACAAATTAATTTATACAGTTAAGGTAAAATGTGTTTACTAGGGGGTTAAACTAAAAATATAAGGTTTAAAATGAAATAAATATTGTATAAAACATATTATATTACCATATATTGACCTTATAATGTGTAATTATCACGAATTGTCTATTTTTTCTCCTTTTGGAAAGTGAAAAATGTGGGTACACCTTTTTCTTTTAAAAAATTACAAATGTGCCACTCACCTAACCTATAAAAGGCCACTCCCTCTCTACTCTTCTTCACACCATAAATCCCTTTTTGTTTGGAAAATACCTGAAAAAATAAATTCCCAACTTTAATCCCATAATACTATAATACTTTGTTTTCTCATAAAGTCATTCTTGGAATACTTTAGGTATAATACAAAATAGGTTGTCTGAGAAGAGGTAACATTACTAACTATGAGTTTATTTATTTATTATTCCACCCCATTAAAATATTATTAATTTATGATTATATAATAAAAACATCATATTCAATATAATTATATTTTATTATGATATGTATGTAAACGATATCCATCTCTTCTTACCTCAACTAGGAAACGATAATGTTGTTCATGTGTACTAGGGAATACCGCATCGCAAACTGACATGACATGTTTTTCATCAACACCTCTCATAGTTGGGTATGATGATGGATATAATGTATATATATGATATATATTGTAACATCCCAAGTAAATAAAGAATATGAAATTTTCATATTTATTAATATTTGTAAATTAATTATTAATTTTACTTTAAAGGGGATGCTATGTTCGATGGAATACCAGATACACAACAACAGGTTTGTTTGAAAACTTAGGTTGCACACAACATTGAGTTGTACTGAGAAATAATATAATAATAATATTATTTTAAATGGTAGTTAATGCCTAACCATTGTAATGAAGGGAGTTAATAGAACTAACTACAAAAAGATTATACATGTTTTTTAAATATTTTTACATTTACCCAATAAATTGTATAGGCTTAAAATAAGAAAGAATCTGATTTTAAGCATAATTTACTTTAAAAGGTTGATTTAACACATTTTGATAGAGAACCCTATTTAAATCTAGTTTTGGTCATTTTTATATGTTTATTTTACCAAATAAAATTCTTCTTTAAAACTGGGACATCAAAATTTACTTTGGGTAAATTTTTGGTATTTTTCTGATAAAATTCAATTTTTAATGAAAAGTGAAAAATACTGTATTTTAATTCAAAAATGCCTTTTAATCTAATTTATTTATATGGTTAGATTATATTTTTAATTGGTTTTAAAGTTTAATTATATTATTTTTTTACCATTTAATCCAATGTTTGTCATTGGAAGTAATTTCACTTTTAAATTGGACATAAACAAGTGTCAATCTTTGCACATGAGCCTCAGCCCAGTTGGTGAGGTATCATTAAGTGCATCCACAAGAACCATGTTCGAAACCTGGTAGAGGAATATTTCTGGGTTAATGTAGCAGGTACTGTAGAAGAGGCTATACACTATGTGGTACTGTATCAGAACTGTACACTGTGCGGGTACTCTAGATGAACTGCACACTGTACGGGTACTATAGAAGTTACTGTAGCAGTTAATGTTCGGTATTATAGCAGCTAAAACTATTCACCTTGGGCCACCGGTTTGGACTTGGATTCCTTAAGGCTTTCAGGCCACCTAGGCCTTCAGGTCAGTAGGGCTTTCAGGACACCTTTAAGGCCTTCGAGCTACCTCAAGGCCTTCGGGCCACATGCAGTTGCCCCAGACACACTACAAAAAAGGAGCAACCCCAAAAGAGGATTCAGAGCAGGTGCACTCACCAGAGAAGAACCAAATGGATTTTTCAGAATGAAAGGGTATAGATATGCCATCGGGACCAGCCTGTGCTTGCA